>JALPQD010000120.1:2977481-4387462 GCA_023101885.1 Typhlomys cinereus | reverse complement strand
GTTGTTCTGTTCAGTCAATATCGACTTAAAACTAAAGCATATTGTCCATGTGGCATAGACACACTGCATTCCCTCCACTCACTTTCATCACTAACCGTGTTGTCCAAACAACATTCACATGTGGGTTTAGGCACTGCTATCTGCCCTTCCTTCTGCCATCTTTCACACCCGTTTGCTTCCAATTTTCAGAAATCTCAGCATCCTCTAATTTTATTATTCTCCAATAGGTCCCTTCCTTAGAAATAATTAGAGGTAAGCCTATTGTTTCATAGTGGAAGCTATCAGTAACCTAGATACTGATTTTTGATGTGTAAGAAACATTTTTGTAAACTTATTGTTGCAATTAGCTATTTGAAATAGACCTAGGCACAAACATTAATTACAAATTGTCAATCATTTTCTAGAACTTGTGCCACGCTATGGAGAATCAGTGATAAGAAAGAGATTTCCTTCTATTTCTGTATATCTTGTGTTGATTGTTTATGTAAACATAAATGTAGAGGCATGCTCTCTTAATGCACTTATAAAATCAACTGTTACTTTGCAATCTCATCAGTGGTATAAGTCATATACTTTCATGAGTCTTGTAAACCTTCACACGTGCAAAAACAATCTTGGCAATAGAAAGTCATAAAAAATGGTAACAAGCTTTAGAAATTTAATTTTCTAGGAATAAATGGAGGTGTTATTTAAGGATTGGCTGCAAACAAATGTGGCTATAAAAGTGGTTTCAAATTTAAACTTGTTTCTTTTAAATACTACTTCTGATTATTCTATTTTGTACACATTTTTCTAGAAAAAGAAAGAAGTTTATATGCTGCTTGAGTAATTCTGCCCCAAATGAAGTTAATATTTGTGATTATGTCTTTCATTGTAATATACTTTGAGTTATAGTTCTCAAGTCACACCAGAAGATCAAGCTACACAATAATTAAGTCTTGTAAGACACAAAGAATATGTTTTGTGTTATTTCTCAAATGTCTTCTAATTAAGAGACATATTTATCTAAAAATTATTATGATTAAAAGTATCACATTTAATTTTGGAGATGTAGCTCAGTTAATAGAGTATCTGTCTAGCATGCATGAAACCCTGAGTATATTTTTCCAACACTAAATAAGCTGGATATGGTGGTGCACACCTGTAATCCCAACATTCTAGAGATAGAAGCAGAAAGATCAGAACTTCATGGTCATCTCAGCAGCCTTCTGAGTTTTACATAGGCTTGCACTATAGGAAGAATAGTCTCAAAAAATCCCATTCTAAGTTCTAATGTTGTACATTTAATATTTAGAAACATAAAAAAGTAATCAAAGATATTTCTTTAATGAAAAATAGTTGGGGCTGGAGAGGTGGCTCAGGGGTTAAGCCTCTGCCTTGCAGGCGGAAGGTCCTGAGCTCGGATCCTAGACCTTACGTATAGACACCGGGCTGAAGCAGGGGCGGCCTGCATTTCTGATCCTGGTAGGGCGGAGCCTGTGAATCCCGGGGCAGAGTAAACAAGGAGGAGGTAGAGTCCATGGTGGCTCCCGAATTCGTCTGTGGTTCTGCACACACACACATACATACATACACACACACACACACACACACACACGAACACATGCATACACGCACAATGAATAAATAAAAAAATAAAATAATAGTTTTGTAATTGTGTTCATTGAGAAAGTAATCTAATAAGAATCTTCACATGAATCCTGATAGCTGGGTGGTGTTGTGTATTCAATATGTAAGATTATTTCTAATTCTGTTGAGGATACCAACACACCTTTCTCAACAGTTTCAGATTCACATGCTTCCTTGAAGTGCAAAAGACCATGTGACCCCATATGAACCGAATATCTGTAAGCAGACATTTTAAGTTAGGTGGAAATTAAAAGCAATGGATTACTATGGTAAAACCTACTATTCATTCATGTATCTCTTATTTTACAGAGAAGAGATGCGGTCAACTCAATCACTAATATGAGACATGGAGGTCAGAATCAAGGTCAGGCATTAGCAATGAAGTAGGGACAAAATTAGGATGCTGTGTGTTAGTTATTGCATAGTGATTATTTATTTGCTTAGATTAAAATTTTATCAGGCACATTTTATCTATTAGACTTAATGTATGATAGTTCATTAATTTTTTAATTTTAAATAATTATATTTATTTAATTATTTAGAGAGAGAGAGGTACTAAGGTACCATGTGTGCTTTTAGGGAATGAACTCAGGTCTCTTATGAGCTACCTCATAGGTCCTGACAATAGCTCTTTCATAATTGGAGACTAGTGTGATAAATTAATTAAATATATAAAGATACTTAAGTGGTAAAGAAAATATTCCAATATTTTCCAATAATGCTGAAATATCCCCAATATGCAAAATCATTTATGCTTTTCTAATGAAACATATCAAGTTCCTAACAAAACTATAGCTAAATCTATGACTAGAAAATTTCCCTCTCTCTCTCTCTCTCTCATACATACACACACACACACACACACACACACACACATACATAATACACACACATACACATCATGCCATGAATAGCAGGAAATGAATCTCTGTCATTAAATATTCAAGTTTCTGTTCAGTATGTTTGCCACATAAGAAAACTTAACATGTTTAACAGTCTTTAGGTATGATCCAATTAGTAGGTAAGGAGGAACTTGAAATAGGATCCTCCCACTAACCTTGAAGTATATTCCCTTCTCTCACTTAAAATAAATATAAGAATCCTCTGTCTCTCCTTACACTGTTATGGCATTCATGAAATATTTCTTCCAGTCTGGAGCAGAAACAATTTATTCCTCATTAACTCCTATACTTAGCGTTTTTACATTTCCTCCTCCAGGTATACCTGGAAGCAGGGTGTTTTGAAATGCTGGTGGAAACCTGTATCATGCCCTGGTTTCACATTCAGTTCCAGTTCACTCAACTTCACCAAGCTCATTTCCTTCCTGTCTCCTTCTTGTACACAGAATGTTCCTTTTCCTTCTCAGTTTTTCACTTTCTCCACATTGCCCAACCCACTTCTGCTCTGACTTGACAAGACAAGACCTTTTTATTTTCCTCCTAGAGCTTTCTCCACTGCCCAGGTGTCCTTATATCTTCTCTGCACTGCCAAAACACCCTATAGGCTTTACAGGAATCAGCATGGTAGAAAACAGGTCAGAATTCTAAAATATTATATCATATTAAAACAGTACAAATCTCCCATGACTGTAAGCATGACATTTGCTCTGTTTGTCTCCACAGTACCATCACAGCATCAGGTGGAGTCATATTAATAAATACCGGCCAGATAAATACATCTATATACTTTTACAGTTCTGCTAGATGTTTTAGTGACTTTATCTTGAAGGACAAGAGCAGAAATTACTAAAAGATGCTCTCATTTCTTCCTAGAATTCTTTTGATGAATTTAAAATCTTGTTATGGAAAGACTAAGTCAGCTTTTAGCTATACATTGGATGGGAATGATTATATATATTTCTAGGATTTTGTCTCGATGAACAAATGGTCTGGAAATAAGTTTGAGTCTTTAACTGAGTATGAATGACCATAATGATAAAAAATGGAAACTGTCCTCTTTTTTTGCAAGTAATGATCTTACCTCAAAAGTCATGCTCAGGGGTGTCACCCCTCATGGGACTCCACATCTGGAGCCCACGAGTTATATTTTTTTCCAGCTGCCTGCCCCTCATGCCCATTCTTTCTCTCCTCTAATAAACTCTACTTTAATCTGGAAAAAAAAGTCATGCTTGGGCCAATGTACATGAAGGGAGATGCTGAGAAGCTCTGGGCCTCAGGATTAAGGAGAGGGAAGAAAAGAAAATATTATGTAGAAGCAGTTCCAAGGCTGCTAATCCCTTCCCAGACTCCCAGACATGATGAAATGAAGACAAGATCCTATGGGTGTTTGAATAGTTCAACTGGAAGTGATATTTTTCATGTTTGGAAATCATAAAATGAAGGGACAGAAAGCACAGAAATTTCATTTTAGTGCTCAGTGTGCAGTTCTTTAAACTATCATTGATTTATATACTTGCTATTCTTTTTTATGGTTATGATAAATAACTTAAAATCTGAGTCTATCACAATGAAGATGAATAAGGTCATTTTTCATTTCTAATGGAAAGCCTGTCTTTCTTGAGGTTACATGGCACATGGGCAGAAGCTGAAACTTACTCATAACATGAGTGATGGGCAACTTCAGGGCCTGTTTGTCACAGTTCATCTGTTGCTTAGGGCCCATCCATTTGTTTACAGAAACAGATTAATTTTTCTATCTTTTATTTTCTCCTTGCAACCTTCACTTACAAATGACGGAAGTTGAAGTCTTCCTGAAACACAGAACCACGGAACATATACACACTGAACAACATGAAAGTCTTTCCAGAGTACATACTGACATGTTTTCATGACCTTATGGCCTCAATTATTTTACTGGAGAAATTAGAAGACTATGGGAGTTCTGAAAACAAAAAAAAATCACATTATCAAAAATTAAGATTCCTCTGAATGTGAAGATTTTTGAAATTAAGTTTGCAGCTTAAAGGCTTTTTTAGTTGAAGAAGTCTCCACTGCCATCCAGTGCAGAGCAGCTGAAACATGAACAAACCCATCCTGTTTATTCTTAGATAGTGCTTTGAATTTTAATAGCACAACAACTGAGAAATGGTCTAGTTCATTTAGATTGCTAAGCACTTTTTCAAAGAAGAATGAGAACATAATTGGCAACAGAACAACATAAAAATCAAAAGAACATCCAGAAAAGAATTAGATCTAAGGAATTCATTTTGAAGAGGCTCAGCCTAAGGAGCTAACTGACTTATGGATTATAAAAGAAAAATTTAAATGATACATCAGAAAATGTAACTGCTTTGGGCATCAATTGAAATATTAGCAATTACCATAATTGAGTACATTTTCAAAAATAAATATAATGAAAATCTGACATCATTTGCCATTTATTTGGATTGTAATGGGAAACACTTTTAATAACACATTAGAAAAATCATTAACTGGAGATCCATTTACTAAGTGACAATAATAAAATTGATGAGTGAACGTGAGAAGATTTATATGTGCATTCTAAAACTTTCTGGAGTTAGTTGCTTATAAACCATCTTTTGACTTGCAGGGATTCTTGATATAGTCATTAACATATTGGGGTGAATAATTCTTCCTTTTTGGGGACTGGCCACATATGGTCAGACTTTTGATGTTCTTTTTTCCAGTATTGCTTTCCAGTAATTAAAGAATATGTCTCTCACACAAACACAGATGAACACATCTTAACACATTGATGATGCTAATGACTACTTCCTTCAGAACTGTAGCTTAAACTTGGTTGAAGAGGTTTGTGCTCCTAACATAACAGCATATAGTTGTATCTACATTAGTGATGTGCTACATGAGATTTGCAAAATTTAAACTAAGGACTGTATGTGGTGGAAAGATTCAGTGTGATTTCCCTATGTACAAAAGGAAAATGAAATGTTCATCTGCTTCTTGTATGTATGTATGCTTATTATACCAAGGACTGGGCATGTAGCAAGTGTGCTACACCATTACAGAACAATTCTAACCACTAATCATTTTCAATATTTGAGGGAAAATCAAATTCTAGAGGAATTATCTCTGAAAAACCAAACCAAATAATTTATTTGGAACATAATCAGCATTTTCTCTATCTATCTGTCTATATATCTGTCTTTAGGTCTATCTGTCTATCTACTATCTATCTATCTATCTATCTATCTATCTATCTATCTATCATCTATCTATCTATCTATCTATCTATCTATCTATCTATCTATCTATGTTTTAATGGAAATGCATGTGGTCCTTAATTTAAAATACCTCCATCTGTGTTTTAAAATTAAAAGAGAAGAATATTTGTACCCAATTTAAAAAGATTGCTTTCTGATTATGTTGAAAATATATAAAAGTACACATCATAGCATAAATGAGTTCAATTTAGCTATATGATCCAGTTTATTTGTCTGTGGAGTTTTCCCAGACATAAACATAAAAGACAAATGGACAAAAAAGACATAGAGACTAGCATTATTATGTCAAACACACAATTCATTTTTTTTAAAATACTGATCCAAAATATTGAGACATTTTATGTCTCCTTTTGAAACTATTGTTTGGCATGTAGACAATGTATATATGTTGTGTATGGCTCTGAACTGTGGAAGTGAGGCTGTGTGAGACTTACCTTTCAAGATATTCTTCAGGCTTTGTAGGTCAGTGTTTTCTTTTGTGACAACTCAACACATTGCATTTTAGAGAAAGTTTGAGAAAATATTAAACATAAGTAAGTAAGCATGACTGCTTTTCAATCAAATTTCACTTAGTTATGCAGCAGCTGGCTGGCTTTGATGGACTGGCTATCCTTTGCCTATGGCCTATCCTATGGCCTAAGCCACAAAAGAGTAAGACATCTTCAATTATGTAAGTCAATTCTCAAAAGAGGGAACATTTTCTATATCATTGAAGTTTTACTGAAGACTGTACAACTTTTACAATCTTGTGTGCATTCAGAAGGTAAAGTAAACCATGTGAGTTACAAAAAGGAATGGAGGAATAAAGAGGTCATTGTCATTAATATTTAAAGTTTTTACAAATAAAAATGATAAGCATTTCATTTTGGTTCTGGATATACTAAGTTCTTTATCTGATGGCATAAAAACCCAGTGAATAAAGCAAATATATTCTATGTGCTGCTTAAGTAGGTAGGATTGATCCTTAATGGATTTTCATTTAAATATCTGGAAAACCACACCTTTCCTTCATTTCGATGAAAAGTTTCATCAGTTACTTGATGGCAAAATTTTTTTCTTTTACTTAACTGTGATAGTTAATTCTGGGTGTCAATTTGACATGCTTGGTATTAACTTAGATCAGCTGAGACCACACTTGGAAGGATCAACTGAGACCACCTAAAGGGATTATACCCACTCTAGATCTCATGGGAACTCCATAGATCTCATAGGACCCTCCCTGTAATGGACACATGAAAGCCACAGAACAGAATACAGAGGAGTAGGAAAGACTCTCTGAGGCTGTGCTCTTCCCTCCTGCCGCCCAACCTTCCAAGTCTTAAACATAACTAGAGACTGTCTAGGAATCTTCCAGCCTTCAGCCGTCACCCTCAGCCTACTGGGCTCAACAGCCATTGTTGGACTACCTCGGCCATATTTCATAAGCCAACTCAATAAATTCCATATATATTCCATATATATTGTATATAAATTCCATATATATATATATATATGCGAATGTCATGACTCTAGAGAACCCTGACTAATACATCAACCATGAAAGATTCCAAACACAAATACTTTGAGTTATTTCATTTGGAATTCTAGGTAACTTTATAGATTTGTTCATCATTTAAATTGAAATGTGAGTTCTTTAGAGAGAAAAGCACTGCAGATTTCTTCAGTGTAGTCAGTACAGTGAACCTATCTGTAACTTAGCAGTTGTAAGATGTCATTTATTGTCAATGCAAACATCAGAGATGGATGAAAGTATTTTGCACATAAGTATATCTTTCTCAGAGAATCATGGACTCTCATATTCTACTAGACCATGTTCTTTTTATTCCTTGAATATTACCTTCATGAGCTCATTTATAGTTCCCAATAGTATCCCACTAATTCTCCCATTGGAAACCTTTTTCTATCCATCCAACTTTCTTGTCTTTTATTTAATGTGTAGCCCACTGAATTTCATCAGAGTTTCCTGCATTGGCATGACTCTGCACATTTGCTGTATTGGTAACAATATGTCAATGAGTGTATCACTGAAGAAAGCAGCTTCCCTTCCCATAGCTCAGTATTAACTTTTAGTAGTCCCTCAGGAAGGTGTGGTGTCTCATGAGATCTTGTCCCTTCCATGATGAAATCTCAACTGATCAAATCTTATGCAGGCCACTAGATGAGTTTTTGAAGTTTGACTTTCCATTAGCCTTAGAATCTCTTAGTGAGTTTCCAAAACACATCATTCTCCATCTTAAATCCATTAGATGAAAATAAGTGATGATAATGACCACTTGATGGTATCTTTATCATATTTTCCAAAATTTTATAATGCGTAAAATCCCAGTCATTTAATAAGAATATAGGGACATCATTTTAAGAGATTTTACCAAACTTTTAAAAAGTTAGTGCACAATTATCATTAAGTAATGATATCTTCTATTAATATTTTATTTAACATTGATGGTTCCTAAATGCTCTCCCCATATAAATGATTAAATCCTACATGCCAATTTGTGGAGCACATTTTCAAATTTATAGATAAGGTGAAATTTTAAGAAAAGTATTTCAAGATGACTCTCATTGAAATGTATTTCATGAAATATGGTGCTACCTTTAAAAGGATACTGAACGAATGAAATGAACTTGAGAATTAACAGTTAATTTTAGGTTTCAATAACTAAAATTTAATGTCCCTAAAAAACAAAAGAAGATTGAATTTATCTTTCTCAAATTTCTGATTGTGATATCATAAGACTCTATGTTGAATGTTATAATTACCCATGATTAGTAAGTATCTTAATTATATTTATATTCATCAGGTCTAGAATAGTTTCATTCACTTGAGTTCTTAGCTAACTCATGATGGATTAAGTGAAAAATAGAAATGGTATGATATTATAATGAACATGAAGTTAGTAATGGTATGATATTAAAACACATTCATCTAATTTACTCACCACAGTATTTTGAAATGCCTGTTTGATACATCAGGCCATACTGTTAGATTACACTGGTTCAGTACAATACATGTTTTGGATATATAGCAGCGAAACTACTACTGAAGATTATAAAAATTTTTGTCCAAATAAAAAATGGTTTTACCATGGCAGTTAAAATAAAAACTTCATAAAATTATAGTCAGTTAATTATCACAGGCTATCTGCAGAGAAAAAAGCTTTTAGACATTCAAATTTAAATTGCAAGGGATCACAGAGTGGGGCCTATCCATTCATTCATATGGATGTGCTCTGTCTGCTATGGAAGGCATATAGTCATTGGAAGAAAGTGATTTGATTCAGCAAATTAGTGCTTCTTCCTCTTTGATGAGTTATTTTGTGTCCCAAAAGGTTCAATACTTATATACATCAACAGAAGAAATATATATGTGCACATGTAACTGTTTTGATATTATCTAGATAATGTCAAATAATTATTGAGACAGACAGAAATCTCTTCAATGCTAGTTTATATGGCTAAGTGGGGTCCTGATGAATTTTTCTTAGGAAAAACTTTAGGGAACAAAATCTTACCTCTGGAATGAGCAGAGACTATGATGGGATAATTAGGATGAGATATTTACCTTTATTTTATCTAACAACCAAATCTATATGTGAGATTCATGTATAAGCTGAAGGACCTAGAAAACATCATTGTGTAAATGGCAAACAATGAAAAACAAAGTAGGAAAAATCTTACTGTCCAACTAACCAAATCTGTTTTGTACTCATTACAATGAGCCTGAAAAATTTTTTATGAGAAAAATTTTTTCTCTCAAGTCCATCTTCACATATTCACTGGTAATCCAATCTTTGTCTTTCTCAATGAATCATTTACATCTCTGCATCTGAACTCATATTTTCCTTGCTATTTTCAAAACATTATCAATAATTACATCACAAATTAGCAAATGATCAAACAGACAGGTGATCCACTTCTAACCTGCAGATATTTGCAGGTCAAAATTAAATGAGATCTTCCTCCATATACCTATATAACTGAAATTTGTAAAACTTGGGATTTCTACACTATGGCTCTGTAGAACACATTTCCACAATACTGTGTACTTTGCATATGTATGATATGAAATCTATGACACTGATTGAAAGTTAATACATCTTTTTCCAAAACAAAAATTTAAGTATTTCATTAAGATGCATAAATTAGAAAACAATACAATGGTGCTATAGTTCACTATGATACATAAATTACAAAATAATGCAATGGCATTGGGGAGATGATTCAGTTATTCAAGTACTTGCCATGCAAACAAAAGATGAGAATTCAGATCTTCAGATCCCATGCAAAATGCTTTATGAGAATGACACATGCCTGTCATTCTATACTGAGAAAATGCCTGAGAATTTCCAGAGCAAACTAGCAAGCTAGACAGATCAGTTTAATCAGTGAGTTTTAGCTTTAGAGACCCAGTTTCAAAGCAATAAGGTAGAAGAGTGACAGTTGATGACTTCTTAATTCTCCACATACGCACATGTATATGCACTTGAATGCACTGAAGACACATGTGTACACATATACAAACATGCATGCCATATATATTATATAACATATATATAAAATAACAAAAACAAGATGCCAATGAATTATAAATTAAACAAATAGATACAGCCCCCATGGATGTCATGGAAATATAAATTCTTTATACTTTTCCTCAGCTTTTCTCGGTGCTCCCCACACCTTTCTATGTAATCACTATGCGGCACTGTTATCAGCATATCTCATCAAATGTGTATAATTGTTTCTAAACTATATTCATTCATAATTGAAACAACGTATTCAAAATTCCACTTCTAACTTGCAGATATTAGAAACATTATCTTTTGAATAAAGTTGGGGGTCCTGTCTTCAGCTTTGAACCTCAGCATTCACTGCAGTCATTCCTGGCAAAGGGCAGGTCTGAGGTTTTTCCTAGGCCTACTGATATGCCCAGGCTTGAAGATATGGTTAGGCATTCAGACACATCCAGGCCTACAGACATGATTAGACTTATAGACATGCCTGGGCCTACAGATGTACCCAGGTCTGCAGATGCTCCTAAGCTTGCAGACATGCTTAGGCCTGTAGATGTATCCAGGTTGTCTCAGTCACCCAAGTATGTGGATGCCACAGATCTACAGATATGCCCTGGGCCTATAGATGTACCTGGCCTGCATGTTTGTCAAGGTCTACAGTTGTCCCTGAATCTACAGACACACTCAGGCCTATAGGCATGCTTAAGCTACATATGCATCTAGGGCTACAGACATGCTTACAGACATGCCTAGACTTGCAGACACCCCTAGGTCTGTAGATTAGACTAAGTTTACAGGTGCGCCTCATGAAATCAATGTCTGATGCACAAGCGATCACTTAGCTTTCCTTTTCAATCAGAACTACTTTGTGTGGGACAAAGATAGACAGTGTTGTCTGTCAAGATTGATGGCTATTATTGTCTAAGTCTTGAGCATGCATTCAATCTCTTTAAAAGAGGAGCTGGTGAGATAGGAAGAGGGTGGAGGTCAGAGACTCACTGACACCAGACAGGCCTATCTGGTACTGGCTACTTAATATAATCATGCCTTAGAGAACTGGGTTGAATGAAAACATTTGGAATTAAGATTGGACCATCAGGATAAAAATACCACCTCTTATACAGTTGCTTTATCACTGAAATAGCTGTCTTTATTTTAATTTCCTTTTACTTTTTGTTCGTTTGAGCCCTCATATAATTATTTTTGTGGTTAATCTACAAATCTCTCTAACTGCACCACTGTATGCAGCTATAGTAAGTAACTGGATTTCCCTGAGCCTCAGAAAATCTAGTTATATTCATAGAATGAATAGAAGAATCTCTTAATGTAAAAAATATCAAAAAGATTCAGAATAGCAATTTCTGTGTGGGTGCTCTGTGAGATATAAAAAGATAGCTGGAATAAAGTCCAACCATCATTTGTAGTAGAGGAGATTAATGATACACCCAATTTGTTTGGGAAGTAAATGATGGAAAAGAAGCTCACTAAAGGTGTTTTTTTATCATATGGGAAAATCAAATAAGGAATCATAGGTTTGTGGAGTGAAGAAGGGATTTTAGTTCTTTGGTTGAAGTACCTTTAATCTGACACACATTTTTATTAACTTCATTAAAGAGCAGAGTGCATAAACATGGACTATAGTGTGCTTAAATCATATTCCAAAGATTCAGATCAGCAAGACACGCAATATCAGTACTCTGTTAACTAGTCACTGTGGTCTCCTCAGCAGTTGTCATCCCTAAGGACAGCACCCATCTGCCGTCCACTGCCTGAGCTCCACAAATGCAGCTTGCCCCTGTGAAGCCCATGATGCTTCAGCTCCCTTCCACACATACATGTTTACATGTGCATGTGATCGTTCTCCATCTAATACTTTAAATTCAGCTTACTGAAGGTCAATGTTTTATGAATTATTTTTTGAGACAGAGTTTCACAATGCAAGTGAGCTGTTCTGGAGCCCACAGTACCACTGCCTCTGCCTCCCGAATGCTGGTGTGTTTCACCACACCAGGCCTAAATTATTTCCTTAGAAGAAGACATACATTTCACATAGACTCTTACGTAAGTCCAACTGTTATTGTGGAGGATATATAAAATGTATTCTAAATTCCATTTGCAAATAATTATGTTTTCATATATATGTATATATATATAAAACCAAGTTTACAGTAACATGTACAAAGTTTATTTTTTATAACAATAACTCATTAAGGTTTGTGTCAGACTCATTGTACAATCCACGTTGGTTTTGAACAGTGATTCTTCTGGTTAGCCTACCAAGTGCTGATATTATACATGATACCACATTACATGACTTTATATCCAGACTTGGCTTCATGTATTTAATAACATTTTAGTTGTATCAGTCATCTATTGCTAAAGTGTATTAATTTGCTCTCTAAAGAAAAAGATATATACATGTGCTCCTGAATAAGGAAAAACAGTTGAAATTGGTAAATGTTTACCATTCCAGCATGAGAAATTGTGTTAAGATCCCCAGTGTCTGTATAATCCTAGCACTGGGGAGGCAAAAATAGGAGAAACTATGGGGCTTGTGTCACCGTGTCTAACAAATTGGTGAGTTCCACACTTAGTCAAAGAGTACATTTCCAAAAAAATGAGGTGGAGAATGATATAAGATGACACTCAACAATGACCTCTGACCTCCAAATACAGGCATGTACATACATGTCTCTGCACACACCTTACACACTAAGACAGAGAAACACATATGCCACACACATAATTTCACTATCTTAGAGGTTTTACACACAATATGCCATGGTAGGTGTGAAATACAGGTAACATAAAATTTAAAATTCAATTCCATACTTCTTACTCTATGACCAATAACTTTCCAATATGGGCTAGGAGAATTCAAGATGACAAAGGGAAAGAATGAATGAAGCCAGAGTAGAAGAGTAGATGAAGACACCAGGCAAAAAAGTGAATGGATATTTCCCAAATCAATAAACAAAAAAAGGGATATAAACAAGGACAAATACAAGTATCAATCAAAATCCATGGAGCCCAAATTATTTAATGGTGCAAACTCAAAATCAGTTTGCTCTAGCTTAAAAGAATATTGGGAGTGAGTAGGTCATGAATTGCAGAGCCAGCTTGTCAGAAAAAAACATTTAGGAAGGTGCTACAGACAAAGAAGCCGTTGCAGCCTAGCATACACAAAGAACATGATGCTAAGGTTTAGGGGGACGTGAGATAGAACAACACAGAATGCCTATAAGGCAAGCTCCTGTTGGCAAAGTGACACAAGTTATTCAAGTCATAGAGGTCATATTTTGGTCATAGGAGAGGAAGTTTGGCTTTAGAAGAAAAGGAAAGAAAGAGAAAGTGACATTATACAAAATACAACTGTTCTAATACCAATTCGACCTTGACAACTGAATAGAAAGAAGAAATAGTTCACTCCAGATTTCCAACTTTAGCACTTCAGAGTTTTCCAATAATTTCACACTTTATATTTCTTTGCCAATGCTTTCGTCTTTCATTGGTTAGCCCCTATTGGTAAAGGATGGCAGCATCTGTTCTTAACTTTTAATTTATGATGGTGCCTACATTGCTTATTCCAAATAAGTACTTTATGAAAGAACTATGTTAGTTACAGCAAGAATATTCTCTCTTGAACACATTTGGATTAAAGCCTATATTCCAGTTATTGACTGGGAATTCATTTATTGGACTTAGCTCATTTGTCATAAAATGAGCACTTTTTAAGGTTTAGAGTAATTCTTCTCCAGATATACTTAAACAAGGAAAATGAAGATTTTTAATCAAATTCTACCCCATTTAAAAAAAATTGAATATTCTCTGATACAAACTACTATTACTTTTGGTCAAAAACACATTCAACAGATTTCCTTTTAGACAATCTCACATTTACTCATAGAAATTCTTTTTTTTCTTTTCTTTTTTTTAAACATTATTATTATTATTATTATTATTATTATATTATTTATTCAATTGTGCGTGTGTGTGTATGTGCGTGCGCATGTGTGTGTGTGTGTGTGTGTGTGTGTGTAGCACCACGGACGAATTTGGGAGCCACCATGGACGCCTCCATCTCCTCCTTGTTTACTCTGCCCCGGGATTCACAGGCTCCGCTCACCAGGACCAGAAACGCAGGCCGTCCCCGCTTCAGCCCCGTGTCTGTACGTGGGGTCTAGGATCCGAACTCAGGACTTTCCGCCTGCAAGGCAAAGGCTTAACTCCTGAGCCACCTCTCCAGCCCCATCACAGAAATTCTTTATACATCAAAAATATACTTGATACTTAAAGTGATATTTGTCTTATAGGATATATCCTGGGCCACAGGATCATAGACCTCCAGAAATTCAGCCATGCTCACTGATGTAGATGAAGCACCATGGTCAAATGCTGGATATAGATGACACATAGGTCAAACTATGTACATTTGAAGTCCATTTGATAAAACCTAAATCTGAAACAGTTGATCATAGGAATTCTGAGTTCCACATGATAAACTTTTGTTCTTGTCTTCTTTGAAATCTTGTCTTGTTATGCTACAAACAAAGTTTTTATGACCTATTCCTGGAAAAAGGAGGGATTTAGATGTTACTTTCTAGGCAAGAGTTCTGTGTTCTATTTTACCTACCAAAACTTTGGGTTTATCTTTCACATAAGTGAACTCAGTTAATTAATTCAGGTACATTAATCGCATATGAGATTAACAGGAAGATTCTGAGCCTGACATTTCCTGCATGAGTTGTCATGTAAGTCCCATGAACAAATCCAATTATCACTGGATTAGTAGGCGAGGGCACTATAACATTATAGAACACCGTGGAATGAGTGGTTTAATGACAGAAATTAATTTTCTTACATCTTTGATTATTGTAGTCCAGTATTAAGGTATCAAGCTTTGGTGTCCCTGAAGTACTCCCACCCTCCTTAGACAGTTGCCATCATTCTGCTGTTACCCCACGAGGCATCTTCTGTATTTCTACATATTGCTCAAATCCAGTTCCCTTAGAAGAGTCCACTCAGGATCCCAGGCCTTGTGATCCTCCTGTAAAGCTCTCTTGACAACACAATCACACTGGGCACTTAGGACATCAATGAAGAAACGTGGGTATGGAGAATATTCAGTGCTTAATTATGATGAATAAGCAGTTTTTGAAAATTCTGTCATTTCTGCTAATACAACCTTCGTACATGCAAATAACTACGAAATCCCTGTAACCATGAGTGTTCTTTTGAATCAAAGTGCTCTTTTTTATAATGAAACCCATAAGCCTTGAATCACTTCTTAGCATTTATTTTCTTCACTCATGCCAGTAATAAATATGGTGTATTACAGAATTAAAGACTATTGATATAAAATGTGATAAAATATATATAACAATCTCTGTAACTATGCCAATTACAATTATTAAGGTTTACTTACATATTATGCATCTAATCTATAACTTCACAGTATGAAATACTATTATAAAGCAAGACTATATATAGTTAAGAGCAACATTAAGGCAAACACAAAAAATGAATATTAAGGAAAATCCGTTGTAAATGAGAATAAAAAATAAGCAAAGTCAGTTGGACAGAGAAAAAGTTGGGGAATTTGATGGAAGCAAGGTGGGCAACTCCAGGGGAAGGAGTAACTTTGCTTCCACTCTGATACTGTTTTTGCCTGTGAAGCCCCTTCCCCAGTGCTGTCAGCTTTGCAGGGAGCCAGACTGGCAGAGATTCTCAACGACCTGAGAATTCTTCTAAAATAAAGCAAAAGTGCTAGGGACTAGTGTGGGTCTGTCAGGTTCTCTGGTATACCTGCCCTAGGACTATCTTTGGCACAGTAGCTATTCCACAGCTTGCTGAAGCTGCTTTCCTGAAGACTTGGAAGGGAGCAGGACTATATCTATGGAGCACTCTTCCAGTATGGAGACTGCTGTCCACAGTGGGGTGTGTAGATCTACATTCTTTCTCTAAAGGCAGGCCAAACAGGAAATTAAGTGTCGAGTATTAGGCATGAGAGAAGCATGTTTTACAGGTTAAGATACCTGGATATTGTAAATCTTGTATCATAATATGCTCCTGTCCTATTTAAGTTTTGTTTTAATTATGATATGTACTTTCCTCTGGATCGAGTGTTCATCCTTGGACTACATAGGAAGGATGGCAAAACAATATATAACAGCCAGTATTAACATTTGGAACATACTATTAGTAGATTCTTGTCAGCATATACTGATATGATTATTAGATCAAAAGAAGCAATACTCTATTATACTACTGGTGTCAAAAATAATATTTGATCCTTATGGTCAGTTAAACCAAATTATACCAGAAAATAGAAAATCTATCTTTCAGGTCATATCAAAAAAGTGGCTCTAAGTTGAATGACTAAATCAACATCATCTTCTGTCCATATCACTAAAAATTTAAAGAGTTCCCTATGTATTTCCAGGTATAAAATGGGATTCAAAGAAAAATGCTCCGGTTACCTCCCTCACTTTGAGAAGGGAGTTGTCTATGTGTAGTGACTATTTCACTTCTGATACACACATTTGGTTCATCAAAAGTCAAATAGTTCATGGTGTCTTTTCACTGGAAATGACCTGTTGATTATGCACTGAGCATGTTTTTTTCTTTTCTTGTCTTATCATGATGTTATGGTGTGTAACCTGCTGATGAGCAACCTTTCAGGTTAGATTTTCAGATTGAAAAATTTTAGTGCTTTCCCTGCTAATTTGACTGAGAGATGTGCTTGGGGATTTGAAGGAAATATTAAGAGTTTAAAAAATACAGATAGATACGTTTACTGAGTTAGTAAAAATTTCAGTAGGGAAATGCTGCTCCGTATTGAGTTAATTACAAGCTGCAACCCCTCCACTTGAACATGTTAGCTTTTAACATATTAAGCTTATGGATTAACATTAGCCATTCTTTTAGATGCTGCTATAGAATGTTATAGCAAATCCAAGGCAATTTAATTGGAAAAGCATGTCTAAATGCAAAATCGCTTTCATAATTTCTCAATTTGATACTGACAGCTGTGGTTTCCTTTATAATACATTTGTATTTTTTAATTTATTTCTTCCACTCATACAAAGTTGATAAGTACCCCATTCCCCTCCCTCCCTCCACCCCTCCCTAGATCCTCTTGCTCCCTCCCTTCTTTTCCCCTTCCTTTCCCCCCTCCCTCCCTTTCTTCCAGTGCTCCCTCCTCCCTCCCCATTCCTGGAGCATCCTTTAGTGTGCATGTCAAACTTCCCTCTAGGTCCTCCTCTCTGATGAGATGTAAGGACTCAGGGGAACACGAAAAAGAGCTCTAGGTAATGCCACTGAGTCCTTACATAGGTATTTTAATGAACTAATTACAAAGCTAACAAAGTTGACTTGAACATACAGAAATGGGAGCTTTTGAGACATTATTACTTGTGGTCGGTGGTTCTATATATATATATATATATATTTTTTTTTTTGGTCAGGAGCATTCAGTGAACATGATTAGATATCTGTTTTTGCCTCTAAATGCAGCTATTTTTCTCCTAACATTCAGTTATTGTTTTACTTGTTTCCTTGATAGAAAAAGGAGTGCATATCCCTTGCAATAATGTTAAGATTATACATTAAAATAGTGAAATCATCTCATCCGTCTAGGTAAATCTCTAATGCCTTGTGTATTTTGTCAATGGTAACAGTCTCTACAGTCACAGTGCCTAGTCCAAAAGTAGGCTGCTGTCTTGACAACTTGGTAGAGTCTGTGCCTGTTTCCAAATCTGTAAGAGCAATGCATGCAGTATCTGTCTCATAGAGATTTTTAGAACAAATAACAGATGATCATGTGTAAAACACTTGGATCAGTTCCCAATATGTCACTTCAGCATATATCTAATGAAAAGCATGCTATCTCAAATTTTCCTGTGAAGACACACTTTTTATCTTGTTTTTTCCAAACAGAGTTTCACTGTTTAGCCCATACTGGTCAAACACTCCTCCTGATCTTCCTGCCTCAGATTCCAAAGTGGTTTTAACAGACGTTCACTTCCATGCCTGGGCTAAACCAGCACATTATTTGCTAAAACATCTCCATAGTACATGAATATTTTTATATTCTTTGAATATGTTAATTTTTTGTTCTCTCATGTATGTGATTGCAAAAATATATACTGATGTGGATGTACTTTTAAAAATGTACATAATAGCATAATAAACATCTACCAGGCTCATATATTTGTTTAAATAATTCTTTTATTATTTAAATCCCTAGCAGGAAACAGAATTAAATAATCAGCATTTCTGAAGGATTTTTGAAATTTACACACATTTCTCATCTGTATGGTAGTCCAGTAGTTTCATTTATCTTAATAGTACAATGTATCAACACAGTCATTTGTAGTATTTTAAGAGAATAAAAAGATAAACTACAATTCACATTCTTCCAACCCAAAAACTAAACACAGTTTTCTATTTATTGTTCAATTTTGCCTAATGTCCATTATATTTGTACATGGTCATCTTTTTCATAGCATTTTTCCAAAAACTAATTGTATATGAAACATTATTGCCTCAATTGTTGATTAAAATAAGTAAATGGGCAAATGTTTTCCAAGTTCTTCATTAAAACTTATAAATTTTACTTTGCTAATGAGAAAATGGCGTGTCTTTGGATTATGGGAAATTTCCTGTGGTGGGTGTGTGTGTGTGTGTGTGTGTGTGTGTATGTATGTATGTATGTATGTATATATATATATATACACATATATATAAGTTTTTAACTATAGAATAATAGTAAAAGTCATGTCTTTCACTTTTTAAGTTCAGGGAACTATCTGTCCTGACCACAACTACATTGCCAGTGTGTTATTTTATGAAGATTTAGAAGTAAAATAGTATTTCATTAAATAATAAAATATGAGCATATTATGTTATTTTATTGTATTCAGATAAGTGACCTAAAGATATGTTTTACACAATGACATTGACACTAAATTGTGCCTTATACATTTGCACTTGTTAGACCTGCAAAAACTGAGTTGATCATTATTGCTATGAAATTCTACCTTGCAAATACTACATGATAACTTGCATTTTAAACATATTTGCACATTTTACATATTGTGCACTATGGTTGTCTTTGGGTTCTCTAGACAGATTATTTTGTTGATATTCAATGAAAATCATAGGTCTGAAATATACTATTCTGACGTGAAGTAAATCACTGAAACTTATTTTTAGCCATAAAAAAATCTTGCAAATTTTAGTGGTTTCTGTTACGATCACAATATATCTTAATCAAGTACAGACCACATATGGAATTCAAGTTTGGTAGTTCTAGTTCTCATAAACCACTATTGAAATACCTCTCATTATATTCTTACATAAGAAATAACCCCAACACTCAACCAAGATGCAGCTTACCTCAAAGGAAAATCACACCTGACCAGACTGACTATCCCAGCAACCCTAGAATGCTCATCCTCTCCTCATCCCAAGGCTCTGAGAACCTTGCAGAAGAGGTGATGATGAGCTTGTAAGAACCTAAAGATGGAGAGGTGCACTGTCAGTCAGGACATTCCACTCATGACAATACTGCTGTATCCAGGATCTCACTGCAATTAGATCTATCCCCATCATATCTACACAATGGTTGACTTATTAATATTGTCCCCAAGGATCAGTGAAGATCCCTGGAGAGACAACTACATGAAGTGGGAAGCATAGGGGCAATTGGTGGACAATTGAAAGGGGAGCATCCCTATCTAAGGATCTATCCACTGACAGGCCACTTTCATTGCCATAGAGACCAGGTCCCTTATTAATACAGGCACCCAAAAGGAGCTCTGTGATCCACACATGCAGAGAAACATAAGGGTGGGAGGAACCGGGAAGGATTGATAAAAGGAAGGGAAGGGCAGGAGAGAAGAGAGGAGGAGGGGGGACATGGCAGAAACCTATTTTGACTAAAAAATAAATTTGTAAAAATGTGAAATAGAGAATCTTTTTTTCTTAGCCAGCGTCTTTGGTTTCATATCTGCTACATATCTCTGCTTCGCCTGTAGCTTGGGCATTTGCCCAACGACTCTTGTTTGATATTTTGTTCTAGCATTTCCTGAGTGTTTGGCTCTTCATTCTCTAGTCACACATGCTTTTTGCTCAGGTGTGTCTCAGCCTCACTTTTCCTCTAGCCAGCACTGACAGTTAATTTGTCAACAGACATAGCTATGGTTATTCAGATGGAAAAGTAACTCTAAGATGGATGATCCACCTTAATTACCCAATAGTAAGCTGAGATTGCTTCTTAGAGGAAGCCCAAGTCTTCTTGCTCATTAAAACTTGACCTCTACATTTAATTCTATCTGACCACAAATCATGAAGTTTAACTGTATACAAATTTAAATAAAAATGGACATTAGCTACATGATTAAAAAAAGCACACATGAACATATGTTAGATAAAGCACAAATTACAGTTGACTCCCTGCCGTAATAGACCCAGCAGGAATACTACAACAATAACACAGTTCAAAATGTATGATAATTTAATGAAGTTAACATTTCACAAAACAGAGTCTCATTTGATTTGCATGATAATGAATATTTCACCAAGGGATTTCAAAACATACTTACTTTCATATTTTCTATTTAGAGATGAATTTTTATGGTTGCTTGGACTAAATAACAAAGCCCACCAAAAATTGTTGGATTTCATATTCCTACTTTTAAGTGAAATTGTAAGGATGAAAGGCTAAACAAATTTCTATAGAAATCTCTTTTTTAATTTTCCTGTGGAGCTATTATTTAATGAAAAGCTTAATGGAAATATCAAAACTTTAAAAGTGACTATTTAAAGAATCAGAACACCTGTTTCTTCTTGTTGTCAATTTATGATGCAGGCATATACTGCTTCCATTTCCAACACCTAAAAATAAAAGACTGCAATGTCCTCTCATTTTTCAAGAATCTCAATTAAGCTCATTAAGATACGTAGCTATCTTAAGAAATGTAGCTATCTTAAGAAATGTAGCGAATAATCCACAGTCTTCTGATACATCTTTGATTATGGCAGTTTCAGATGTTGATACTTGAGAACTAAGCTTTTACACATACCAACAAGGAATAATCTAGTTACAGTAAGTCTGTAGAAGATTGTCCACTTGCATATTTGATATGGGAATACCATCGCACAGACGGTGCATGATTCCCTCGGTAGGTGGGTAGGAAAGAAAGAGAACTGGATGGAGCTCAGCAAGCTGGCAAGCCACAGTGTAACACTGTTCCTTGTTCAGTCCCTGCCCTTGCTGTAGATACGTCCTGGCCAGTTCTCTCCAACACGGTGCTGTTGTGACTTGACTGTTCCAATCATAATCTGTAAATCTGCAATAGCAAGTATGAATAAATCTTTGTCCCTTAAATTGCTTGGGTCATGTATTCATTAAAGCCAAGGGAATGTGGAATATGAACCAAGACAATAATATCTTATCATATATGAGTGGAGAAGCTTAAAGAAATTATACCCTCAAATGAAGTAGTATTTATATTAAGCATATTTATAAGTGAAATTGAAAAAGCCAGCTTTTAGTTTAAAATGGAATAGGTCAGCACTCTGGGAAAGCTGTTGCTTAAACTGAGAAAACACGGTACCAGTGTTCTGAATTAAAATGTATAAAATTCATCTCAGAAAAGACATTTGTTCAAAATTTTAGAGCTCAAGTTGTTTATTATGAGGTCAAGATCTCCCTTGTCAAACAGCAGTTTTAATTACATTGTGAATTCTACTGTGTCTCTGAGGTTGTCCCAGGCTCTGTACATATAATCATGTTTGTCTTGTCACATAGTTCAAGCTTCAGATCACCAGAATGTTCTTCAGTTACACAGCTTTGCCTTGTCAGTGTCAAGAAAGAATTTGATCATGAAGCTCCAGGAGTAGCCTAAACGTTACCATAAGCATTGTCTCTCCATGGCCCTGCTAGCAAGGAGAAGCAGTGGGCAGTCACAGTGAGCTTTCTTCCCCTCCCTCTCTCCTTCCCTGCTTCTCTCCCTCCCTCCCTTTTCCCCTCCCTCCTTCTCTCCCTCCCTCCCTTCTCCCCTCCCTCCTTTCCTCCCTCCTTTCTCCCTTCCCTTTCTCCTTTCCTCCCTCCTTTCCTCCCTCCCTCTTTTTTCCTTCCTTCCTTCCTTCCTTCTTCCTTCCTTCTTCCTTCCTTCCTTCCTTCATTATTTCCTTCCTTTTTTCTGTCTTTCTTTCCTTCTTTCCTTTTTTCTTTCCTTCTTTCCCTCTGTTCCTTTCTTCTGTGCTTTTCATTTCAGATGTAAATTAAAACAAGTTAGAAAATTATCAGACATAATAGGAGATATCAAAATCAAGGAATTATGTTTGTAGGTGTGTATGTTATTGAATTTTATAAGATCGTGAAAGTGAATATGTGATAGGTCACAAATATCTTGATCAGTCACACATGTCCAAGATGATTGATGGATGAGCATGTCCACAAGCTCCAAACGATGCACACACACATTTCTTAATAAAGCACAGTTTTAACTCACTCAGAATTTGGTGTTTGACATCACTTAACTACCAAAGAAAGCTGAACACGAGTTCCTCAGCAAAATTTCCATTAAAAAAATTCTGAATTCCCCGCCCGCCTGCCCACCCAAGACACTCCCTCTTGGTTGGTCATCCATCCCAGGTGAGTTACCCAGCGCCCAGGTTGCCCCTTGACCCAGCTCCTCCCACCAGCCAGCCTGGGTAACACCCAGGCTGCCTCTGGTTTGCCCCAGCCCCTTTTTTCCACCCACCTGCCCCCCCAACTGGAACAGGACTTGCTCACATTCCTCCATCCCTGGAACCTGGGTGGGCCACTAAGCCAAGTCCCAGATCCCAGGTGAAGAGTTCTGCCATCACCATCAGCCCCTCTGCCCCTCTGACCCACCAGGGAACTTCACTCGTGGTCCACGGAGGACACATTGCTATTCAGAATTCAATAGAATCCAAAGAAAACCCAAGCAAAGCTCTAAGGGACATAGGCCACACATCTAAAGTCCTCTAAAATCATCCTATCACATCAGAGAGATTTTTCACATCCAGCCCAAAGGTAAGTAAACTTCTTTTTTTTTTTTTTTTACCATACTGCTCCTTTTAAGTATTAATCACTGTAGATTAACTTTTCCATACAGCCACCCCAAAAATATATACAACTCCAGGGATTATACCACGCACCCTCACATATCACCAAGATACTAAATGGCAAAAGTGCACTACCATACTAATATTAGCTCCCTGTCTGCTTAACCTGACTTATCTGATGTACTAAAAGCCTAATAGCCTCATATAGGAAATAATACTAACAACAGACAAACGAACCCAACTACAAGGCAAACACTAGTAATAACTGCCCTAGAGTAGTAATACCAATTAAATCAGTTCAGTCAAAAACACACAAAAACTGAAAGGTCTTAAGAGACAAAACAACAGTGCCCAAGTAAAAGTGCAGATCCATGAGAAACAAAACCCAGGAAGACGAATCTCCCACCGAAAGAATTAACCCCATAATGATGGATTCCAACCAGAACAAATGCACAGATAATAGCCAAGAAAGCCAGGTACAAGATAACAACTTTCAAAGCATGATCATTACCATGATTAATACTATGAAAGAGGAAATCTGGGAGGAGTTAAACAACCGCATCAACCACTTAGAACAGGAACACAACAGACACTTGGAGGAGTTCAGAAAAACAGTTCAAGAAACAAAAATAGACATAGAGCAGTTAAAGAGATCTCAGACAGAGTTTAAAATCAAACTAAAAGACAAGTTATCTTGAACCCAAAACTCAACAGAGTCTTATCAGCAGAACTAATGAAGCATAAAATAGAAGTTCAGATATTGAAGACAAATTTGGAGAATTAATGAACTCAATGGAAGAGGTTTTTAAAGCCAAAAAGATACTTGAGAGGAATATTAAAGAGATATGGGACACCCTGAAGAAGACTAACATGCACATTCATGGAATACCAGAGCAAGAATCCCAAAATACCACACCTGAAGAAATTTTTCAAATTATCATAAATGAAAACTTCCCTCAAATAAAGAACGAGAGGCCCATCCTCATACAAGAAGCATTCTATACTCCAAACAGGTATGACCAAAATAGAAAATCGCCACAGCAAATAATAGTCAAAACACTCCACATTCAAGACAAAGAAAAGGTGCTGAGAGCTTCAAGGGAACAAAAAAAAACAAGTCACTTTTAAAGGTAAACCTATTAAAATAACAAAGAACTTCTCAATGGAAACAGTAAAAGAAATAAGAGCTTGGAGAGATGTACTTCAAGTATTAAATGAGCAAAAATGTCAACCAAGACTGATATACCTGGCAAAACTATCCATCATGATTGACGGAGAAAGAAAAGCTTTCCAGCACAAAGACAACTTAAAGTCTTACATGTCTACCAAACCAGGCCTGCAAAAAATTCTAGAAATGATACTCAAGCTTGAAGAAAAAAACAAGTGTATGCAGGAGAACAGAAGGGAAGTATAATACCACCAAAACCTAAATGTCAAACAGTACACCAAAACCTAAATGTCAAACAATAACTTACAAAGCCACTAAACAAAAATGTCCAGAATTAAAAATAATTTCTCCATTATAACATTAAATGTCAATGGTATTAACTCACCGATCAAGAGACACAGATTACAAATTTGGATTAAAAACCACTACCTATCAATCTGTTGCTTTCAGGAAACTCATCTCACCACAAAAGATAGGAACATCCTAAAAATAAAAGGCTGGTCAAAACTTCTGCAAGCTAATGGAACCAGGAACAGGCAGGGGTAGCCATTATGATATCAGACAAAGTGGACTTCAAACAAAAAAAAAATCCTAAGAGACACAGATGGATACTACATTTTAGTCACAGGTACAATTCACCAGGAAGACTTCACAATACTGATCACACATGCACCTAATATGGGCCTCTCCACATTCATTAAGCAATCCCTACAGCATCTAAAGTGAGAAATCAACCCCCAAACAATAATTCTTGGGGATTTCAACACTGCCCTCTCAACAATGCGATAGATCAACAGGCCAAAAGCTTAACACAGACACTTTGGAACTCAACCAAATCCTTAAAGAAATGGACCTTACAGATCTCTATTGAACTTTTCACCCACTCACCAAAGAATACACATTTTTCTCAGCAGCACACGGAACTTTCTCCAAAATAGATCACATATTGGGCCACAAAACGAATCTACACATATACAAAAAAGTTGAAATTCTAACCTGTGCCCTGTCAGACCACCATGGCCTAAAGCTGGACATCCACAACACAATAAACAACAGAAAATACACTAACTCCTGGAAACTTAACAATATGATGCTGAATGAGAACTGGATTCAGGAAGAAATTAAAAAGGAAATTCAAGATTTCCTGAAAGTGAACGAAAATGAAAATACAACTTATCAAAATCTTTGGGACACAATGAAAGCTGTCCTAAGAGGTAAGTTCATAGCTCTTAATGCCTACATCAAAAAATGGAAACATCGAAATTAAATAACTTAACAATGCAGCTTAAAGCTTTAGAGACACTAGAGTAATCTGATCCCAAAACCAGTAGAAGAGAGATTAGCAAAATAAGGGGAGAAATACCGATATTGAAATTAGGAAAATGATACAGAGAATCAACCAGTCAAAAAGCTGGTTCTTTGAAAAAATCAATAAGATTGATACACCCCTAGCTAAATTAATCAAAAGCAAGAGAAAGCAAACCCAAATTAACAAAATTAGAAATGAAAATGGAATTATCACTATGGATACCCAAGAAATTCAGAGTATTGTAATGTCATATTTCAAAAACATATAATCTGAAATTTGACAACAAAAAGAAATAGATGAATTCTTTTTTAAATTTTTTTATTTATTATTTAATCAATTGTGCATGTATGCGTGTGTGCGTGCGTGCATGTGTGTGTGTGTGTGTGTGTGTGTGTATGGTGTGTGTTTGTAGAACCATGAGCGAATTCGGGAACCGCCATGGATGACTCCACTTCTTCCTTGTTTACTCTGCCCCGGGATTCACAGGCTCTGCCCGCAAGGACCAGAAACCCAGGCTGCCCCCTGCTTCTGCCCGGCATCTATATGTGGGGTCTAGGATCCAAACTCAGGACCTTCCACCTGCAAGGCAGATTCTTAACCCCTGAGCCACCTCTCTAGCCCCCAGGTGAATTCTTAAGTAAGCACATATTACTGAAATTGAATCAGGAAGTTGTGAATTATTTAAGTAGTCCTATTCCATATGAAGAAATTGATGAAGTAATCTCGAATCTTCCCACCAAGAAATGTCCTGAAAAAGATGGATTCAGCACAGAGTTCTACCAGACATTTAAGGAGCTAATAACACCAATACTCCTTAAACTGTTCCATCAAATATCAAAGGAAGAAACACTACCAGATTCTTTCTACGAAGCTAATATCATCTTAATCCCAAAACCTAATAAAGACACACTTAAAGAAGAAAACTATAGGCCAATCTCTTTGATGAACACAGATGCAAAGATTCTCAACCAAGTCTTAGCAAATCGGATTCAAAAACATATCAAAAAAATCATTCATGGGGATCAAGTAGCTTTATCCCAGGCACACAAGGTTGGTTCAACATATGCAAATCAATAAATGTAATTCACCATATAAACCAGTCTAAAATCCAAGACAACATGATACTCTTGATAGATGCAGAAAAAGCTTTTGACAAGACCCAACAGCCTTTTATGATCAAAACCCTAGAGACAGTTGGAATGGAAGGAACCTTTGTCAATATAATAAAAACTGTCTACAACAAGCCCTCAGCAAGGATTATACTCAATGGGGAAAAACTTGAAGCATTCCCGCTTTGATCAGGTACTAGACAAGGCTGTCCACTTTCACTACTTCTCTTCAATATTGTACTTGAAGTCTTACCTGAAGTCATAAGACAAGAAAGGGAGATAAAAGAGATTCAAATTGGCAAAAAGAAGTCAAGTTATCTCTATTTGCTGATGACATGATTTTATACCTGAGTGACCCTAAAAACTCCACTAAGAAACTCCTGGAACTAATACATAAATTCTGCAGGGTAGCAGGATAGAAAGTAAACACACACGGGCTGGAGAGGTGGCTCAGGGGTTAAGCCTCCGCCTTGCAGGCGGAAGGTTCTGAGTTCGGATCCCAGATCCCACGTATAGACGCCAGGCAGAAGCGGGGGCGGCCAGTGATTCTGGTCCTGGTAGGGTGGAGCCTGTGAATCCCGGGGCAGAAAGAGGTGGAGGCGTCCATGGTGGTTCGCGAATTCGTCCGTGGTTCTACATACACACACACACAGACACACACACAGGCTCACACACATACACACGCACATGCGCACAGTTGAATAAATAATAAAAAAGTAACTATTTCTCATAAAAAAAGAAAGTGAACATACACAAATCATTGGCCTTCCTATATGCACAGAATGAAAGAAGTGAAAAAGCCCTGAGAGAAGCGATCCCATTTACTATAGCCCCTAAAAAAATGAAATACCTTGGTATAAACCTAACCAAGGAAGTAAGTGACCTTTACAATGAAAACTTTAAAATCCTCAAGAAAGAAATTACAGAAGACACTAGAAGGTGGAAAGACCTGCCATGTCCCTGGACTGGCAAAATCAATATCATAAAAATGACCATCCTACTAAAGGCAATACACAGATTCAATGCTATACCAATTAAAATCCCAAAGCAATTCTTTAAAGAAGTTGACCAAACAATCTCAACGTTTGTATGAAGGCACAAAAGACCCAGGATAGCAAAAACAATCCTGAGTAACAAAAACACTGCTGGAGGTATCACCATACCTAACCTTAGTCTATACTACAAATCCATAGTTATAAAAACAGCCTGGTATTGGCTCCAAAATAGACACACAGATCAATGGATAAGGATTGAAGACCCAGATATAAGCTGATGCAATTACAGCCATTTGATCTTTGACAAGGGGGCCCAAAAAATCCAATGGAAAAAGACAGCATCTTCAACAAATGGTGCTGGCAAAACTGGATATCCACATGAAGAAGATTAAAACTGGGCCCATACTTGTCACATGTACAAGACTTAATTCCAAATGGATTAAGGACCTTGATATAAGGCCAGAGCCTAAAAATACCTTAGTTGAAAAGGTAAGGAACTCTCTGGAGCTGATTGGACTAGGCCAACAGTTCCTAATCAGAAATCCAATAGCACAGTCACTACAACCAACTCTCAACAGATGGGATCTTATGAAATTAAAGAGCTTCTGTTCAGATAAAGAGATTGTAACTTGAGCACAAAGGCAATCCACAGAATGGGAGAAAACCTTCATTAACCATATATCTGATAGAGCTCTATTATCCAGAGTGCACAAAGAACTTAGAAAATTAAGCACCAAGGAAATGAATGGGCCAATTAAAAAATGGGCCTTGGAACATAATAGAAACTTTATCAAGGACAAAATTAAAAAACAAATATCTTAAAAAATGCTCCACATCCTTAGCCATCAGGGAAATGCAAATCAAAACCTCCCTGAGATATCATCTCACCCATGTCAGGATGGCAAAAATCCACAATACAAACAACACCAAATGCTGGAGAGGATGTGGAGAGAGGGGAACTCTCCTACATTGCTGGTGGGAATACAGGCTCATACAACCAGTCTGGCGAACTATCTTGTGATCGTTAAAGAAGTTAGAGATTGAAACGCCATATGACCCAGCTATTCAACTTTTGGGAATAACCCCCCATACAGCAAAAATTCACCTCAACAGCACAAGCACGACCATGTTCATAGCTGTACTGTTTACATTAGCAAAATCATGGAATCAACCCAAATGTCCAACAGTTGAGAAGTAGATAAGGAAAATGTGGTACATTTATACAATGGACTACTACTCAGCCATCAAAAATGATGAATTAATGCAGTTTTCCAGGAAATGGATGGAATTGAAAACAATTTTATTGACTGAAGTATACCAGACATGGAAAATTAAGCACCATATGTACTCCCTAATAGGTGGATCCTAGTAACAAACTCAGAGACACACTCAAAGATAAATCTCTGTAATACCTAGAGTAATTGCAAAGATTATAAACCTTGGTAAAGTTTCTATTATGTTCCAAGGCTCATTTTTTAATTGGGCCATTCGTTTCCTTGGTGTTTAGTTTTCTAAGTTCTTTGTGCACTCTGGATAATAGAGCTCTATCAGATATATGGTTAGTATAGAGGGGATCATGCTACAGCAGAGATAATAGGCCACCATCAAGGACTGCAAGTAAGAAATGAGACATCTGGTTAAGCTCACAGATTGTCCTTCCTGGTCACTTGAAGCTGATGGGGTATGATCTTACCAGAAAGGAGGGCATACAGTCTGGCAGAGAGAAGGTAACCATTTTGCAATGGGAGACTGACCCACCCCTCACCGCAGTATCCTACTCTTACTCCTTTGAATCTATCCTTATAATAAGACTCTATTTTTAACAGCTTTTTATCTCTGGACAGGGGGTGACATCCAATACCCATCAGAATGGAGCCAAGGGCACTTCAGGAGCATCAAAACTGAAAAAAAAATCAACAAACCCTAATTCAGAACATCAGAGACTCTATATCAACGACCTGGAATCATATTTGCCTAATCTCTCCCCATCTTGAAGCTCAGGGAAATTTGGGGAAGGGCTGGTAAGATTGTAAGAGCACAAGGATGGGGGGAATCATGATAAGCAAGATACTCCATGCAAGTTAGGGCCAAAGCAATTATAATAGGACTCTGCATGATCTGCACAATGACCAACATATCATTGACCCCTCAAAGTCTAGCATGGACTAAAGGCACTAGGATCCTTAGAAGCAAGGGATTAACAGTCACAATAGTGTTCCTATACTTAAGGGGAACACAAGAAAGAGTTTTAAGAAATGCCACTGAGTCCTTACACCTCATCAGAGAGGAGGACCCAGAGGAAAATTTTATATACTCATTAAAGGATGTTTCAGAGATGGGGGGAGGGGGCACTGGAAGAAAGGAAGGGAGGGGGGAAAGGAAGGGGAAAAGAGGAGAGTGAGCAGGGAGGTCCAGGGAGGGGTGGAGGGAGGGAGGGGATAGGGGTACCTATTATGTTTGTATGAGCAGAAAAATAAATTTAAAAAAATTCTGATTTCAATGAAGAGCAGTAATGAATTTTATTCAACACCAGTATTTCTTAAAGTAAAGAACAGTGATAAATGATGGGCTGATGAGATGGTTCAGGGATGAAGCCTTATCCTTGTAGGCAGAAGGACTTGATTTCTGGTCCTCAGATGTTACATAAAAATACCAGCAGAAATGGCAGTGACCTACACTTTTGCCCTGAAAGGCAGAATCTAGGAAATCCTACGCAAAATAAAAAGGAAGTAGAACAATTCAGGATGATTTTGAAGTCACCCTTGAACCTCCACAGGCACAAACAGTGCCCTGTTCTACACACAAACATGTCTACACATATGTGTGCACACACAGACAGAAAATTTAAAATTAAAAAAAGAACAGAGATAAATAAATATTATGTGTTTCAGAAGGGGTGTGCTCAAATACCAAATATGTTGGGGAATGATAAGCTAAACAATTAAGCTACAGACTTTTCAGAGCCTATGCTAACTTAATGCTCACTGTGGGTCTTAAATCAAGTAGCAGTTCCCCAAATAAAGTTGTCTACTGCACAATCAGTATTCCCACTGCTTGTGTTTTATGGTTTTTGAGAAATACCATTCTAATGTCTTTTTCAGAAAATGAAGCATTTTCAAAATTTAAGATGTATAATTCAATACCAGGAAATCACATACCTATAAATACTTAAAGACTACTACTCACCCATGAAAAAGAAGGATGTATCTGTAAAATTCAGTCTTCAGTACATTTGAGAGAGCCTTTCCAGACATATCTGCTTTACCATCCCTTCATCAATGTTAATTGAGCATCTGACTAACGGAGATGCTCCAAGGTACACTGTAATGCTTCCTATAAAATCTTACCTGAAAGCCATCCAATACTTAACATTGCTACAAACGTTGTAGCAATGAAAGATCAGGCATTTTGGAACAACACTTATCACTTAATATTTAAAAGAACATCAGAGAAGTCTATTTTCCCTCAATGCCTAAATATGCTCATTTATAAAATACAGATATTATTGCATAAGTTAGACAATTCCTCCAAAGAAGAAACAGGCTATGTAAAAACCTGTCCAGAATAGTTTTATAATTAAAAATAATTTTCTTTCTCTCTGTATCTTTTTAAAAACTTTTCAATGTTGCTATCCTTTGGACATCACTGTTAAGGAATTTTTGCTTGACTGGAGGCATGGTTCACTGGTTGAAGTACTTGCAGCTCAGGATAAATGATCACAGTTTGGATCCTCAGGTCTAAGTAAAATGCCAGACATAGTGGTTACCTGTAATACCAGCCTCAGAAAGAAGAAACTGGTAAGCTGGGTAACCATATCGACTCTATCATTGAGTTATGGTTTAATTAAACCTCTGCCTCAAAAAGAATATGGTGAAAGAGTGATCGAAGATTATTTCCTAGGTTAATCATGGGCCTCAATGTGTACGGGTGCCCACACACATACATATGCATGCCCCACACACACATGAAAATTGAAAAAGTTTTTAAAAAAGAAATGAAAGACAATTTAATCCAGTAAAGGGCTAATCTTCAAACTCTTTCAAATACCTCAGCTCCACGCCTTTCCCGAGCTCAGCGTCTTGGCTGTCTGGATGCATTCAATGCCTCTCATCCATTCTGGTTGCATGTTCCTCTTGCTCTTCACTTGCTGTCATGACGACATACTTTCTCTGGTACTGTCTCTCTTGAATCCTATCTTCTGTGCCTCTTTTACTTTGGAAACTCCCAAAACTTAAGAGCATCACTTAATTACCATTGGCTACTTTTGTTTATAAGGTTCAAAGTAGATATTTCTATCTGCACATAGATTACTAGATAATTCCATTCATTTTATCTCACTGATGGAAATGTGCAGGCTATTGCAGCTCTATTACTTTAATATATAGCTTGGCCTTGATAAATGTGATTCTCATTTTACTCCATATTCTTTAAAGTACTGGCAATTTATTTATCTAAAAAGCTGGAGTTAATTAGTGAGTAGTGATGGATACCTACAATTGGACAGTTAGAAAAGTCAGCTGCTGCTGATTCTGCATCAGTAGTGCAAACGCTTCCAGCTTCTCTGCCAATATTCACTACTTTCTGGGCTTAATTTGATGATCCCATCCATCATCCAGAGAAGGATTTTCCTAGGCTATCTCTGGAATCACACCATGTGCCAGCAGATGGCGGAGTGGGACTGACTACACAGATTATAAGGTTGATTGATGTCCCTGGCTGTGCTCTGAAGGCATATACTTAGTTTGTATCTGTCTGTGATGTCCTGGAGGTTCATCCCACCCACTACTGTGCCCTATTCCTGATCCTCGTTCTCCTTTCAGCCTTCTCTTATATAAAGGTCTTTCTGTATTGTTGGATAGAAGAGGATCTCAACACCCAGAAAGGATGTAGCCTTGTGCAGTGCAAGAAGAGCAAAATGGACAGCAAACAACCCGAATGCAGAACACCAGCAACCCTACAATGTTCGAGCCAGCCAAATCTCTCCCCATCCAGAGGCTCAGGAAACTTTGTGGAAAAGGGGGTGGTAAGATTGTAAGAGCCTGTAAGTGGAGAGAGTTCTGTTGCTGGACAGGCCACTCCACTCAAGATAGGGCAGCTGCAGTCAGGAACTCATGGCAATGGAACTTGATCTCATCAGACCTACACAGTGGTGAATGTGTTAACATGCCCCCATAGACTGGCACGGATCTCAGGAGAAATAGTTTCAGGCAGTAGGATCCTTAGGAGTGAGGAGTCAGACAGGGGCAGGGGAGTACCCATATCAGTGGGCTGCCCAAGGAAGGGCCTCTCAGTCTGTGACCCCCATGAGAATAAATGATACAGTGGGAACTCCAGGACCCATAGAACCAAAGGACAAGAGAATATGAAGGAATAGAGTGGACTCACATAGGGAGGGGAGAAAGAGTGTGATGGAATGAGAATGGGAGGGAAGGAGGGAGGAAAGACAGGGAAATGAGGGAACAAGAAACATGCATATCAAAATGTAACTTAATAAATTTTTAAAAAACAAACTTCTAATATTGTATTGATTTTTAATAAGCATGATAACTTTTTGAGAAAGTGAAATTGAGTGATGACTTTGTATACTGGGCAGTTCTCAATGGGTAATAAAGCCTGGAGGGTCTCATTCTATACTTCTATCCAATAGGCTGATTCTTAATAAAACTGAAGATATGTCTTTACACTTTATGAAAGCTGTTCGACATTGGGAATATTTTAATTATCTTTCATAGGCTACAGATTAATTTTTTATCCCTTTTATACTTTTCTCTGCACATCTAGGCTCTTTAGTGAGAGGGAATGTGTTCTCTCTCAAGCTTATGCTGCAATTCCAAATTACTTCACACATTACACAGAGATCAAAAGGGGTTTAAAAAAAAACAGGGCGGCGCCCCCATCCCCCCTTTTGCACCCCACCCCGCTCTGCGGGTCCGGACACGCGGGCGCGCGGTCCAGCCGGACCTCAACCCCGCGCCCTAGCGGTGAGTACCCGCCCAGCGCACCGCCCACCAGGACCACAGGTCAGCCCACAGGGACACGGCTCCGACACCCACCATCCAGCCGGAGCCGCGCGCACGGGGCCGAGGGACGAGGAGGACCTCCCCCTGCGCCCGGGCCCTGCCCCAGCTGCACTCCGGTTAAATAGCTCCACGCCGTGGCCGCCATCCCCCCTTTGCACCCCACCCCGCTCCACCGGTCGGGACGCGCGCGCGGTCCAGCCGGGCCTCACCACACAACCTAGGTAAGTCTCCTCCCGCCCGGCCCACCAGGACCCCAGGCCAAATAATTCAGTTTAGTGAAATTGAGAGATCTTAAGAGTTAAAATGACAATGCCAAAGTCAAAGTGCAAATCCATGAGAAGCAACAATCAAGTAAACAAATTTCCCACTGAAGAAATTAATCCCATAACGTTAGACTCCAACAAGAACAAACCCACGGAAAAAGGCCAAGAAAGCCCCACCCAGGATAAAGCCTTTCAAAATATGATCATTACCATGTTCAATACTATGAAAGAGGAAATCAGGGAGGAATTACATAATCGAATCAATGGCTTTGAAGAGGAACACAACAGACATCTGGAGGAGTTGAGAAAAACAGTGCAAGAAACAAAAAGTGGCATAGAGCAGTTAAAACAAACTCAAGCAGAGTTTAAAACTGAGCTAAAAGACAAGTTATCTTCAACCCAGAACACCACAGAGAGTCTTATCAACAGAACTAACGAAGCAGAAAACAGAATTTCAGACCTTGAAGATAAAGTGGGAGTACTAACCAGCTCAATGGAAGAGGTTGTTAAAGCCAAAAAGATACTTGAGAGAAATATCCAAGAGATATGGGACACCGTGAAAAAGCCTAACATGCGTATTCATGGAATACCAGAGCAAGAATCTCAAAATACCACCCCTGAGGAAATTTTTCAAACGATCATCAAGGAAAACTTTCCTCATCTAAAAAAAGAGAGGCCCATCCATATACAAGAGGCATTCTGCACCCCAAACAGATACGACCAAAATAGAATCACGCCGCGGCAAATAATAGTTAAAACACTCCACATTCGAAGATAAAGAACTGGTGCTGAGAGCTTCAAGGGAGAAAAAACAAGTCACTTTTAAAGGTAAACCTATTAAAATAACAAATGACTTCTCAGTCGAAACAGTAAAAGCAAGATGAGCTTGGAGAGACATACTTCAAGTATTGAATGAGCAAAAATGTCAACCCAGGCTGATTTACCCTGCAAAACTATCAGTCATGATCGAGGGTGAAAGAAAAATTTTCCAGCACAAAGACAACTTTAAGGGATACATGGCGACCAAACCAGGCCTTCAAAAAATGCTAGAAATGATACTCAAGCGTGAAGAAAAAAACAGGCATATCCAGGAGAACAGAAGGCAAGTATAACATCATTAAAAACGAAGCAATATACTTATAAAAGCTACTAAACATAATAAATGTCTGGAATTAACAATAGTTTCTCCATTATAACACTAAATGTTAATGGAATTAACTCACCGATCAAGAGACACAGATTACAAACTTGGATTAAAAATCACAATCCATCAATCTGCTGCCTGCAGGAAACCCATCCTCACCACAAAAGATAGGCACTTCTAAAAATAAAAGGCTGGTCAACAATTCTACAAGTAAATGGAAGCAGAAAACAGGCAGGGGTAGCCATTATGCTATCAGACAAAGTGGATTTCAAACGAAAGAAAATTATAAGAGACATGGAAGGATACTACATTTTCGTCACAGGTACAATTCACCAGGAAGACTTCACAATACTGAACATATATGCACCCAATACGGGCCCCTCCACATTCATTAAGAAAACCCTACAGCGTCTAAAGCAAGAAATCAATCCCCAAACGATAATTCTTGGGGACTTCAACACCGCCCTCTCAACATGGGATAGATCAACAGGTCAAAAGCTTAACAGAGACACTTTGGAACTTAATCAAACCCTGAAAGAAATGGACCTTACAGATCTCTATCGAACTTTTCACCCACGCACCAAAGAATACACATTTTTCTCAGCAGCACACGGAACATTCTCCAAAATAGATCACATGTTGGGCCACAAAATGAATCTACACATATACAAGAAAGTTGAAATTCTAACCTGTGCCCTATCAGACCATCACGGCCTAAAGCTGGACATACACAACACATCAAACAAGAGAAAATACACTAACTCCTGGAAACTTAACACTATGATGCTGAATGAGAACTGGATTCAGAAAGAAATTAAAAAGGAAATTCAAGATTTCCTGAAAGTGAATGATAACAAAAATACAACTTACCAAAATCTCTGGACACAATGAAAGCTGTTCTAAGAGGTAAGTTCATAGCTCTTAATGCCTACGTCAAAAAATGGAAACATCAGAAATAAACAACTTAACAATGCAGCTTAAAGCATTAGAGAAACTAGAGCAATCTGATCCCAAAAGTAGTAGAAGAGAGGAGATTAGCAAAATAAGGGGAGAAATCTCTGAAATCGAGATTAAGAAAAGAATAGAAAAAATCAACCAGTCAAAAAGCTGGTTCTTTGAGAAAATCAATGATTGATACACCCCTAGCTAAATTAACCAAAAACAAGAGAGAAAAAACCCAAATTAACAAAATTAGAAATGAACATGGAGTTATCACTACTGATACCCAAGAAATCCAGAGAATTATAACATCATATTTCAAAAAATGATACTCTGTGAAGTTTGACAACACAAAAGAGATGGGTGAATTTCTAAGTAAACACAACTTAACTAAGTTGAATCAGGAAGTTGTGAATTATTTAAATAGTCCTATAACATATAAGGAAATTGAGGAAGTAATCTCGAATCTTCCCACCAAAAAATGTCCTGGACCAGATGGATTCAGCACAGAGTTCTACCAGACATTTAAGGAGTTAATAACACCAATACTCCTTAAACTGTTCCATCAAATAGCAAAGGAAGGAAGACTACCAAATTCCTTCTATGAAGCTAATATCGTTTTAATCCCAAAACCTAATAAAGATTCACTTAAAAAAGAAAACTATAGGCCGATCTCCCTGATGAACACAGACGCAAAGATTCTCAACAAAGTCTTAGCAAATCGGATTCAAAAACATATTAAAAAGATCATTCATGGCGACCAAGTAGGCTTCATCCCCGGCACACAAGATTGGTTCAACATACGCAAATCAATAAATGTAATTCATCATGTAAACCAGTCCAAAGTCCAAGACCACATGATACTCTCGATAGATGCAGAAAAAGCTTTTGACAAGATCCAACAGCCTTTTATGATCAAAACGCTAGAGACAGTAGGAATGGAAGGAACCTTTATCAATATAATAAAAGCTATATACAACAAGCCCACAGCAAGGATTATGCTCAATGGGGAACAATTGGAAGCATTCCCACTTCGATCAGGAACTAGACAAGGCTGTCCACTCTCACCACTTCTATTCAATATTGTACTTGAAGTGTTAGCTGAAGCCATAAGACAAGAAAGGGACATAAGAGGGATTCAAATCGGCAAGGAAGAAGTCAAGCTATCCCTATTTGCAGATGACATGATCTTATACATGAGTGATCCTAAAAACTCCACCAGGAAGCTCCTGGAACTAATTGAGAAGTTCAGCAGGGTGGCAGGATACAAAATAAATGTGCAAAAATCAGAGGCCTTCCTATATGCCCAGAATGAATGAAGTGAAAAAGCCTTGAGAGAAACAATACCATTTATTATAGCCCCTAAAAAAATGAAATACCTTGGTATAAACCTAACCAAGGAGGTAAAAGACCTTTACAATGAAAACTTTAAAACCCTAAAGAAAGAAATAGCAGAAGACACCAGAAGGTGGAAAGACCTCCCTTGTTCCTGGATTGGCAGAATCAACATCGTGAAAATGACCATCCTGCAAAGGCAATATACAGATTCAATGCTATACCAATCAAAATCCCAAAGCAATTCTTCAAAGAAGTTGACCAAACAATTTCAAAATCATATGGAGGCACAAAAGACCCAGGATAGCAAAAACAATCCTGAGTAACAAAAACACAGCTGGAGGTATAACCATACCAAACCTTAGTCTATACTACAAATCCATAGTTGTAAAGACAGCCTGGTACTGGCTCCAAAATAGACACACAGATCAATGGATAAGGATTGAAGACCCAGATATAAGCCCACAAAGTTACAGCCATTTGGTCTTTGACAAAGGGGCCCAAAAAATCCAATGGAAAAAGAACAGCATCTTCAACAAATGGTGCTGGCAAAACTGGATCTCCACATGCAGAAGATTAAAGCTGGACCCGTACTTGTCACCATGTACAAGACTTAATTCCAAATGGATCAAGGATCCTTGATATCAGGCCAGAGACTATAAAAACCGTAGTTGAAAGGATAGGGAACTCCCTCGAGCTGATTGGGCTAGGCCAACATTTCTGAAGCAGACATCCAATGGCACAGTCACTGCTACCAACTCTCAACAGTTGGGATTTTGTGAAATTAAAGAGCTTCTGTTCAGATAAAGAGATTGTAATGCGAGCTCAAAGGCAACCCACAGAATGGGAGAAAATCTTCACTAACCACATATCTGATAGAGCTGTATTGTCCAGAGTGCACAAAGAACTTCGAAAACTAAACACCAAGGAAAACAATGGCCCAATTAAAAAATGGGCCCTGGAACTTAAAAGAAACTTTACCAGGGATGAAATTAAAATGTCTAACAAATATCTTAAAAAATGCTCCACTTCTTTAGCCATCAGGGAAATGCAAATCAAAACTTCTCTGAGATATCATCTCACCCCGGTCAGGATGGCAAAAATCCACAATACTAACAACGACAAATGCTGGAGAGGATATGGAGAGAGGGGAACTCTCCTACATTGCTGGTGGGAGTGCAGGCTCATACAGCCACTCTGGCGAGCCGTCTGGAGATTCTTAAAGAAATTAAAGATTGAAATGCCATATGACCCTGCTATTCCACTTTTGGGAATAACCCCCCATGCAGCAGAGGTCCACCTCGATAGCCCAAGCACGACCATGTTCATAGCAGCACTGTTTACAATAGCAAAGTCATGGAATCAGCCCAAATGTCCAACAGTTGACGAGTGGATAAGGAAACAGTGGTACATCTATACAATGGAGTACTACTCAGCCATCAAAAATGATGAATTACTGGAATTTGCTGGGAAATTGATGTCATTAGAAACAATTATATTAAGTGAAGTATCCCAGACCCAGAAAATTAAGCGCCGTATGTACTCCCTAATAGGTGGCTCCTAGTACCAAACCCACCCAGCCCACCTAGAGACAGTAATTCCAAGGATTATGAACAGGAGGGATGGGGTAGGAGGGCCACACCAGAAACAAGGAGAGAAGGGACCATGTTACAGCAGGGAAAACAGGCCTCCACCAAGGACCCAAATAAGTAATGAGACATCTGATTAAGTTCACAGACTTTTGTTCCTGATCATTTACCACTGAGGGGGAGTGTTCTCACCAGAAAAGGAGGGCATATAGTCTGGCAGATAAAAAGTAACAATTTTGCAAATGGGTGATAGACCCCTCCCTCACTGTGGTTTCCCACTTTTACTACATCTACCTTTGAATGTGCTTTTATCACAAGACTTTAACAGCTTTTTGTCTCTGGCCAGGGGGTGACATACAATGCCTACCAGGATGGAGTGAAGGGCATTGCAGGAGCAGCAAAACTGCAAAAGAAAATCAACAAACCACAATCCAGAACTTCATAGACTCTATATCAACCACCTAGAACTAGGCCAGCTTAGTCTCTCCCCATCTTGAAGCTCAGGGAAATTTGCGGAAGAGGGGGCGGTAAGAGTGTAAGAGCATAAGGATGAGAGGAGCAATGATATGTAAGATACTCTATACTAGTTAGGGCTGAAGCAATCATAATTGGATTTTGCATGCCCTGCGCATTGTCCAACACACTGTTGAGCTCACAAAGTCTAGCATCTGCTAAAGGCACCAAGATCCTTGGAGGCAAAGGATTGGCAGCCACAGTAGTGTTCCTATAACTAAGGGGAACACGGGAAAGGGTTCGGGAAAGGCCACTGGTTCCTTGTACATCATCGGAGAGGAGGGCCCAGAGGAAAATCAGACATGCAGAAGAAAGGACTCTCTGGGAATTGGGGTGGGAGGCACTGGCGGATGGGGAGGGAGAGGGGTGGAGAGGGGGAGCAGGGGGTACTGGGGGAGGAGGAGGGAGGGAGGGAACTGGTGTACCTAATAAGTTTGTATGAGCTGAAATAAAAAAAAAACAAACAGGGCGAAGGAGAAGAATAAAAGGAGAAACAGAGGGATTGAGAAAGAGAAAGAGAGAAAAAAATTCCGATCTGTGTATTTTTATAATTCAAATTAATTTCCAAGGCTCACATATTATCTTTTAAAATGCTTACTTATGTTAACAAGCATATTATTGCTCAGATCATGTTCTAATAAATAATAAACACCCCAACCTTGTATTCTTTTTCCTCTGAAGTATTTGAAGCTAGGGCAGCCAGTATCCCCTGTTTCCTGCTTTTGAGCTTGGCTGAGAGCTAAGGAAACTTGCTCTACTTCCTAAGACTGTGTATCTGTATACAACAGAAATGACAATATTATCTGGGAAGATTTATGAGATTAATTAAATGACAGGGCTGGGGAGTAATGCCTGGACATAGTAGCATGTCATTTGAAAGGACTGAGCTATAGCTATTCTATTATTTTTAATTAACTAAGGCCACACCTTTTATTTTCCTCTGATAGCTGCAAGATGCAGACATAGGAAAATTGCACAGAATTCAAGACTTTAAGAGAGGTTCACGGGGCTCGGGGTTCTTGCTGCATGAACTGCCTCCAAAGAGGTAGTCATCCCTTCCCTCCACTCCGCCGCCCAGGACATGCAAACATGGTCCAGCCTGGCCTCTCCACCCGACCTAGGTAAACTCGGTCCCCGCCCACCTCCCAGAATCTCAGGCCGCCCAAGGGACCCAGCTCCTCCCACCATCCAGCCGGAGCCTCCTGCGCAGGGCCTGGGAGGAGGAGAGGGCACCCCCTCTGTGCCTCGGCCCGCCCTCAGGTCCCCCAGGTTTAAATAGTGCCCCGCCGTCGCCCCATCCTCCTTTCCCTCCACTCCGCCGCTCCAGACACATGCACGGTCCAGCCAGGTCCTCACCGCGCAACCTAGGTAAGCTCGGTCCCTGCCCACCCCCCAGAACCCCAGGCCACCCATGGGACCCAGCTCCTCCACCAATCCAGCCAGAGCCATGCACAAAGGGCCTAGGAGGAGGAGAGGGCACACCCTGCGCCCGGGCTCGCCCTCAGGTTCCTCAGGTTAAATAACGCCTGCCGACGCCCCATCCTTCCTTCCCCCATTCTGCCCCCCAGGACGTGCCGGTTCCAGCCTGGACTCACTTCGACCTAGGTAAGCTCCATCTAGGCCCACACTCAAAATCCAGGGCAAATAATTCAGTTTAGTGAAAAATGCACAGAAATTGAAAGAAGATCTTAAGAGTTAAAATGACAATGCCAAAGTCGAAGTGCAAATCCATGAGAAACAACATTGAAGTAAACAAATCTCCCACTGAAGGAATTAATCCCATAATATTAGACTCCAACCAGAACAAACCCATGAAAAATGGCCAAGAAAGCCTGACCCAGGATATCGACCTTCAAAATATGATCATTACCATGTTCAATACTATGAAAGAGGAAATCCAGGAGGAATTAAATAATCGAATCAATTGCTTTGAAGAGGAACACAACAGAAACTTGGAGGAGTTGAGAAAAACAGTGCAAGAAACAAAAACTGGCATAGAGCAGTTAAAGCAGACTCAAGCAGAGTTTAAAACTGAGCTAAAAGACAAAGTTATCTTCAACCTAGAACTCCACAGTCTTATCAGCAGAACTAATGAAGCAGAAAACAGAATTTCAGATCTTCAAGATAAAGTGGGAGTATTCACCAGCTCAATGGAAGAGGTTGTTAAAGCCAAAAAGATACTTGAGAGAAATATTCAGGAGATATGGGACACCCTGAAGAAGCCTAACATGCATATTCATGAAATATCAGAGCAAGAATCTCAAAATACCACCCCTGAGGAAATTTTTCAAATGATCATCAAGGAAAACTTTCCTCATCTAAAAAAAGAGAGGCCCATCCATATACAAGAAGCAACAGATAGAACAAAAACAGAAGCTCGCCATGGCAAATAATAGTCAAAACACTCCACATTCAAGATAAAGAATTGGTGCTTAGAGCTTCAAGGGAGAAAAAACAAGTCACTTTTAAAGGTAAACCTATTAAAATAACAAATGACTTCTCAGTCGAAACAGTAAAAGCAAGAAGAGCTTGGAGAGACATACTTCAAGTATTGAATGAGCAAAAATATCAACCCAGGCTGATTTACCCTGCAAAACTATCAGTCATGATCGAGGGAGAAAGAAAAATCTTCCAGCACAAAGACAACTTGAAGTGATACACCAAACCAGGCCTTCAAAATATGCTAGAAGTGATACTCAAGCTTGAAGAAAAAAACAGGAATATCCAGGAGAACAGAAGGCAAATATAACACCATTGAAAGTGAAGCAATATACTTATAAAAACCACTAAACATAATAAATGTCTGGAATTAAAAATAGTTTCTCCATTATAACACTAAATGTTAATGGCATTAACTCACCGATCAAGAGACACAGATTACAAACATGGATTAAAAATCACAATCCATCAATCTGCTGCCTGCAGGAAACCCATCTCACCACAAAAAGATAGGCATGCCCTAAAAATAAAAGGCTGTTCAACAGTTCTACAAGCTAATGGAAGCAGAAAACAGGCAGGGGTAGCCATTATGTTATCAGACAAAGTGGACTTCAAACCAAAGAAAATTATAAGAGAGATGGATGGATACTACATTTTAGTCACAGGTACAATTCACCAGGAAGACTTCACAATACTAAACATATATGCACCCAATACGGGCCCCTGCACAGTCATTAAGAAAACCCTAGAGCATCTAAAGCAAGAAATCAACCCCCAAACAATAATTCTTGGGGACTTCAACACGGCCCTTTCAACATGGGATAGATCAACAGGTCAAAAGCTTAACAGAGACACTTTCGACCTTAATCAAACCCTGAAAGAAATGGACCTTACAAAACTCTATCGAACTTTTCACCCACGCACCAAAGAATACACATTTTTCTTAGCAGCACACGGAACTCTCTCCAAAATAGATCACATACTGGGCCACAAAACGAATCTACACATGTACAAAAAAGTTGAAATTCTAACCTGTGCCCTGTCAGACCACCATGGCCTAAAGCTGGACATCCACAACACAACAAACAAGAGAAAATACACTAACTCCTGGAAACTTAACAATACGATGCTGAATGACAACTGGATTCAGGAAGAAATTAAAAAGGAAATTCAAGATTTCCTGAAAGTGAATGATAATGAAAATACAACTTACCAAAATTTCTGGGACACAATGAAAGCTGTTCTAAGAGGTAAGTTCATAGCTCTTAATGCCTACATCAAAAAAATGGAAACTTCAGAAATAAATAACCTAACAATCCAGCTTAAAGCTTTAGAGAACTAGAGCAATCTGATCCCAAGAGTAGTAGAAGAGAGGAGATTAGCAAAATAAGGGGAGAAATCTCTGAAATCGAGATTAAGAAAACGATAGAAAAAACCAACCAGTCAAAAAGCTGGTTCTTTGAGAAAATCAATGATTGATACACCCCTAGCTAAATTAACCAAAAACAAGAGAGAAAAAACCCAAATTAACAAAATTAGAAATGAACATGGAGTTATCACTACTGATACACAAGGAATCCAGAGAATTATAACATCATATTTCAAAAAATTATACTCTGTGAAGTTTGACAACAGAAAAGAGATGGATGAATTTCTAAGTAAACACAACTTACCTAAATTGAATCAGGAAGTTGTGAATTATTTAAATAGTCCTATAACATATAAGGAAATTGAGGAAGTAATCTCAAATCTTCCCACCAAAAAATGTCCTGGACCAGATGGATTCAGCACAGAGTTCTACCAGACATTTAAGGAGTTAATAACACCAATACTCTTTAAACTGTTCCATCAAATAGCAAAGGAAGGAACACTACCAAATTCCTTCTATGAAGCTAATATCGTTTTAATCCCAAAAGCTAATAAAGACTCACTTAAAAAAGAAAACTATAGGCCGATCTCCCTGATGAACACAGACGCAAAGATTCTCAACAAAGTCTTAGCAAATGGGATTCAAAAGCACATTAAAAAGATCATTCACGGGGACCAAGTAGGCTTCATCCCCGGCACACAAGATTGGTTCAACATACGCAAATCAATAAATGTAATTCATCATGTAAACCAGTCCAAAGTCCAAGACCACATGATACTCTTGATAGATGCAGCAAAAGCTTTTGACAAGATCCAACAGCCTTTTATGATCAAAACGCTAGAGACAGTAGGAATGGAAGGAACCTTTATCAATATAATAAAAGCTATATACAACAAGCTCACAGCAAGGATTATGCTCAATGGGGAACAATTGGAAGCATTCCCACTTCGATCAGGATCTAGACAAGGCTGTCCACTCTCACCACTTCTATTCAATATTGTACTTGAAGTGTTAGTTGAAGCCATAAGACAAGAAAGGGATATAAGAGGGATTCAAATCGGCAAGGAAGAAGTCAAGCTATCCCTATTTGCAGATGACTTGATCTTATACCTAAGTGATCCCAAAAACTCAACCACGAAGCTCCTGGAACTAATTTAGAAGTTCAGCAGGGTGGCAGGATACAAAATAAATGTGCAAAAATCAGAGGCCTTCCTATATGCCCAAAATGAAAGAAGTGAAAAAGCCTTGAGAGAAACAATCCCATTTACTATAGCCCCTAAAAAAATGAAATACCTTGGTATAAACCTAACCAAGGAGGAAACAGACCTGTACAGTGAAAACTTTAAAACCCTAAAGGAAAAAATAGCAGAAGACACCAGAAGGTGGAAAGACCTCCCTTGTTCCTGGATTGGCAGAATCAACATTGTAAAAATGACCATCCTACCAAAGGCAATATACAAATTCAATGCTATACCAATTAAAATCCCAAAGCAATTCCTTAAAGAAATTGACCAAATAATCTCAAAGGTCATATGGAGGCACAAAAGACCCAGGATAGCAAAGACAATCCTGAGTAACAAAAACACTGCTGGAGGTATTACCATACCGATTCTTAGTCTATATTACAAATCCATAGTTATAAAGACAGCCTGGTACTGGCTCCAAAATAGACACACAGATCAATGGATAAGGATTGATGACCCAGATATAAGCCCACAAAATTACAGCCATTTGGTCTTTGATAAAGGGGCCCAAAGAATCCAATGGAAAAAGAACAGCATCTTCAACAAATGGTGCTGGCCAAACTGGATCTCCACATGCAGAAGATTAAAGCTGGACCCGTACTTGTCACCATGTCAAGACTTAATTCCAAATGGATCAAGGATCTTGATATAAGGCCAGAGACTATAAAAACCATAGTTGAAAAGATAGAGAACTCCCTCGAGCTGATTGGGGTAGGCCAACATTTCCTAAACAGACATCCAATGGCACAGTCACTGCTACAAACTCTCAACAGTTGGGATCTTGTGAAATTAAAGAGCTTCTGTTCAGATAAAGAGATTGTAACACGAGCTCAAAGGCAACCCACAAAGTGGGAGAAAATCTTCACTAACCACATATCTGATAGAGCTGTATTGTCCAGAGTGCACAAAGAACTTCGAAAACTAAACACCAAGGAAACCAATGGCCCAATTAAAAAATGGGCCCTGGAACTCAAAAGAAATTTTACCAGGGATGAAATTAAAATGTCTAAGAAATATCTGAAAAAATGCTTCACTTCGTTAATCAGGGAAATGCAAATCAAAACTTCCCTGAGATATCATCTCACCCCGATCAGGATGGCAAAAATCCACAATACAACACCACCAAATGCTGGAGAGGATGTGGAGAGAGGGGAACTCTCCTACATTGCTGGTGGGAATGCAAGCTCATACAGCCACTCTGGCGAGCCGTCTAGAGATTCTTAAAGAAATTAAAGATTGAAATTCCATATGACCCTGCTATTCCACTTTTGGGAATAACCCCCATACAGCAGAGGTTCACCTCGATAGCACAAGCACGACCATGTTCGTAGCAGCACTGTTTACAATAGCAAAGACATGGAATCAACCCAAATGTCCATCAGTTGACGAGTGGATAAGGAAACTGTGGTACGTCTATACAATGGAGTACTACTCAGCCATCAAAAATGATGAATTACTGGAATTTGCTAGGAAATGGATGTCATTAGAAACAATTATATTAAGTGAAGTATCCCAGACCCAGAAAATTAAGCACCGTATATACTTCCTAATAGGTGGCTCCTAGTACCAAACCCACCCAGCCCACCTAGAGGCACTCAAAGAAAAATCTCTGTAATACCTACAGTAATTGCAAGGATTATGAACAGGAGGGATGAGGTAGGAGGGCCACACCAGAAACAAGGAGAGAGGGGACCATGTTACAGCAGAGAAAATAGGCCTCCATCAAGGACTCAAATATATAATATGAGACATCTGATTAAGTTCACAGACTTTCGTTCCTGACCATTTACTACTGAGGGGTATGATCTCACCAGAAGAGGAGGGCATATAGTCTGGCAGATAAAAAGTAACCATTTTGCAAATGAGTGATAGACCCCTCTCTCACTGTGGTTTCCCACTTTTATTACATCTACCTTTGAATGTGCTCTTATCACAAGACTCTAGTTTAACAGCTTTTTGTCTCTGGCCAGGGGGTGACATACAATGCCTACCAGGATGGAGTGAAGGACATTGCAGCAAAACTGCAAAAGAAAATCAACAAACCACAATCCAGAACTTCAGAGACTCTGGATCAACCACCTAGGACTAGGCCAGACTAATCTCTCCCCATCCTGAAGCTCAGAGACATTTGTGGAAGAGGGGGCGGTAAGAGTATAAGAGCCCAAGGATGGGAGGAGCAATGATATGCAAGATACTCCACACAAGTTAGGGCCGAAGCAATCATAATTGGACTTTGCATGCCCGTCGCAATGTCCAACACACTATTGACCTCACAAAGTCTAGCATCTGCTAAAAGCACCAAGATCCTTGGAGGCAAGGGATTGGCAGCCACAGCAGTGTTCTTATACTTAAGGGGAACACGGGAAAGGGTTCAGGGAAAGGCCACTGGGTCCTTGTACGTCATCAAAGAGGAGGGCCCAGAGGAAAATCAGGCATGCACAAGAAAGGACTCTCTGGGAATTGGGGCTGGAGGCACTGGCGGATGGGGAGGGAGGGGGAAGGGGAGGAGGAGCAGGGGTACGGGGGAGGAGGAGGGAGGGAGGGAACTAGTGTACCTATTAAGTTTGTATGAGCTGAAATAATAATAAAAATGTATTAATAATAAAAAAGTAGTCATGAACTTAGAAAGAGTCTTTTACTAGGAACATGGAACTGAGGGAAGAGAGAAAGGAGTGGGAGGACCCACCTCTACTCCCTTTGTCCCATTGGAATTTCTCTCATACTATGTATTAAGCAATTTTCACATCCTGTAAAAGAAAAAAACGTATTGTATATCTTTTTAAATATAGGATTCTTTTCTTTAAATGTTTCGTTTTTATTAGTATTTTTATTTTTTTGAAGGTTTCATGTACTAGTATTATTGTGAGCAATAAAATAACAACTCTCACCTCAAAGGAATAAGAGGTAGTTTGCCACAAATTCCATGCTCCACTCTGGTAACAGTTTCTTGGGTTTTTATAATCACAGAATCAAAGAAAGACATAAATCAAGACACTTTTCAAATACATTAGTGGGCAAATCAGGTTGGCAGGTTATAGCAAAATTGGAAGATCTCTGTTAAAGGCTACAGATGTTATTTAATGTCATCCTTAGCTTTTTGGTTGGTGGGGGCTAATGGCCTGCTAAGTTGATACATTTCAAGAAGTTTTACCTGACAATCATAGATGTTAGGACAGATCCAGAGGTAAGGGCCAGGGGCGGCCATCAAGGGAACACAAAGATCATCAAGATAAATGTTCTGAGTTTTTAACATTCTAGCCCTGTCCATAGTCATTGAAATTCTAGTCAGCTGAATGAGGCTTTGGAGCTCAGTGAATGAATCTTTCTGGAAACTTACTTTCACATAATGAATTTATATTTTATCTACTACCTCCCTTTCTCCTCCTCCTCCCCTATTGTCCTCCCTTCTGTAAAGTGTAGCCTCAACAAGCCAAGCCACAGAAAAGGGATATCAGAAGCTTTATTGGTTGTTACATACCACTCTGCTAATTTTTGAAGAAGGGAGAAAGAGCAACATTTCCATAGTCTTTGGGCTTGTGTGCAGGGTAAAGGACAGAGGAGAGTGAGTTATCAGGCCCTGTCCCAGCTCAGTTGCCATGAGGTATATGACTAAGGATCATGTTAGTGCCATGGCTTCTGCAAGCTCCAGCTGGCCAGTAGGGACAATGACCACAAGCAATTCTGCTCTGAATATGGGATATGGAGGAAAGGGAATTTATTAGATCCATTGGACTGGATCTAAGAGATTGGAATGCCTGCATTGACATGTGCCTACTTATCCTCTGGGCACAACGCCTACCAGTGCACTTATTGACAAGTTAGTAAACTCCCTTTCCCATAAACTGCCATCCTGAGAGATTGTGTGGGACTGGCAAATATATTCTTTCAATCAGAAGTCCAGAGGACATAGATCCTGAGGATCATTTGATAATAGGAGTTTGAGATCAGTCCAATCAGTATACTGCAAGTCTGAATTCTAGTTCAAAAAAAAATTAAAAAACCTCATCAATTTATAGCATTAAACATATTCTTCTCAAGGAATGTGTACATAATCGTGCCTCTTCATGTGCTGCTGGTGGGTCTCAGTCTTGTTATGAAGCACCTCTGGTGTGTATGTGTGCTGGGGGTCTCCTTGCTGCTAGGCAATCTTCTTGCACACTTGAGGAACCTGAGGCTTTTCCTGACAGGTCTACTGTGCTGGCGATACCCAAAGAAGACACTGCATGAGGAGGCAGAGAAAAGTTTGGGTCTTAAAGTCAGGTAAAGATAAATACTGACAGTGAAATAAAACCTTAAGCTGGCAGAGTAGGATTCAAATGAACTCCAGGTCTGTCTTACTTTCATAGACTTTTGCTGCAAATCATTTAGGGAATCTAGAGGTTCATTCATGTTCATAACTATAGGTTAGAAGTCATCATGATGGTGTCAGGAGAGTTACTAGAAGGAATCAAAAGAATTGGTCACATCATATCCACAGCAAGTAGAATATGACAAAGAAAAATGCTTGCTTCCTAGCTTTGTCAGTCTGCTGAATTGCCAACTAGTTCAATCTCCAACTTATCAACCTACCTGTGGAATGGTTTGCCTTAACTAGATAATTCCTCATAGGTGTACCTAAAGGCTCAATTTTTTTGAGGATTAAAGTAGAGTTTATTAGAGGAGAGAAAGAACAAACTCATGGACTCCAGACATGGAGTGCCATGAGGGGACTGGAGGTGGGAAAGAACTCATGGACTCCAGATATGGAGTGCCATAAGGGGCAGGCTCTCCTAAAGGCTCAATTCTTAAAAATCAAGTTGACACTGGCACAAGATCAGATCAGAAACTTGGAAAGGATGAACAAAGGATGAACAAGTGAAAGGCAAAGAGGGAGAATTCAACTGGAAAGAGTTATCTATGCAGATTCAGGGTTTCCTCAATAGAGATCCTTTGTAGAATAAATGTGTGTGTGTGTGTGTGTGTGTGTGTGTGTGTGTGTGTGTGTGTGTGGTGTTCCAAATACTTACACTCTAAAAGCTTTAACTTGTTAGCTCTCTTGACTACAGTTCACTAAATAACTGAATCCCAAAGGCCGCTATTACTCAACGCTTAAAACATTTAACTGCGACTGGAATATTCCTGGTCAGTAGGCCTGGAAATGAGCAGCAAATTTTGCAATCATTAACAAGGTTCTCTAAGCAAACACTGGAGGCATGTTGGAACACTGACTGTAGCAACAGCAATGGGACATATCATCCACTAGAGGGGGTGTAGTTCAACTCCAGGCCTCCAAAATGAATAGTCAGCAGCAGCTTTTTGGGCACAGGAGCAGGGATGATGTCAGTGACCCTGGGGGCAGGAATGATGGCGGAGATTGACTCCTACATGTCTGCCAGGGACTGCACTACTACCCTGGGCAACTTTGCTAAGGCTACCTTAGATACCATTTCCAAGACTTACAGCTACTTAACCCCAGATCTCAAAGCAAGAGACTCCGCCTGATAGATTTGAGACCAGAAACATCTCCACCTCCACCTGAGACCCCACCAAGAATGTTAATGGGATGTGATAAGGAAAACAGACAACTGGACAGACTCCTAGTTATTCTGGGACAGAGAGAACCAATATGTCAAACCAAAATTCCTTTCCCCTGCACTTCAACTATTAAAAACTTGCATCCCTGACTCTAAGTCTGTAGTAATTTCCATCTCCAAGGGAAATTTCTGCTCTCTCACTGGAGTTTTGGAGAAACCTCCAAATAAACTTCAGGAATAAGCTTCAGTCTTCATGGATGAAGCCTTGGTTCATGTTCTATCTCCCTTCATGAACACCCCCTTTCTTCTCTTTTACTAACAATGCAAACATACTTTAATACATTTGTATGCATCCATCCATCCATATCTTCATGTACCTATATATATACAAATACACATATGTACACAGATCATACTTGTTCATGTAGTCATACATGCATGTACATGCACATGTGCATAAATGTACACACATGCACATATACATTCCCGTGCATGCATGGATGAGTACAGCATTGCATACATACACACTAAGATGAGTTTAATTTCCATACATGTATCCATGCATGTATGCACATACACATACATGCTAAGATGAGTATAATTTCCATACATGTATTCATGCATGTATACACATACACATATATGCATGCCTATGTCATGTGTATACATATATGTATACACATGACATAATTCCACAGTTGCCTTTTTCTTTTTCCCACTCTCATATGTACTTCTCTTTAGCTGCAGGTCAGTCCTCATAACCATTTTCTTTCCAGTGTCCACAAAATACTCTTGTTACATGGTTATTTAAAGTTATTCTCTTATCACTTCATGTATTCCTACCATTCTTCACTTTTTAGCTAGCAGACCATTCAAAAGTATAAAAATGTCAACTTCATGTGACCAAATAAGACAACTGATTTCTTTAGTGCAATACAACTCACATCCCATTAATTTCCAAGGGAATTTGAAGTCTTACAGAGAAGTTCAAACTTCACTCAAGCATTAAGCATGGAAAGCTCAGTGGAATTGATGAGAAACAGTTTCTCCAAGGGTGACTTCATTTGTATTTTCCTTAATAGCAGAACTTTTGAGAAAAATTTAGGAAGATAACCAATTATTATATATTTCTGGTACAGCCTGTTTCTTGGCTCAAATTGCTACAATCTCCATAGCCCTGTGACTAAAACAAAAAATGATGTTAAAGATAATTGTGGGTTCTGTCTGACTAGCATATGAATCATACAGTTGGGATAATCAAAGAAGCATTGAGTCATATTACACAGGTGAAAGGCCAGCAGGGATAAGATCACTGTGGTGGTAAGGCCTAGTGGTAGAGACCCCAGGACCATGTCCACATCTAAATAAACCATTTCTTTTCAATTTCTTTGGAAGTGCTGGCTCATTTACTACCACAGCTCACATTGATCCTGAACCCATATTGATTCCCCTTTTCTCTGTCCTTTACAGATTCAGAGTATTACTGGAACAGTACCATCCAATTAAAATCTATTTATTCGTATACTTCTAGATGTTTTAATTTTTTGCTATCAGATAGCAGATATCGTGTAGGTGAAAAAATAATCATCTGAGATGTCATAGACTTTAACTTTTGTTTTTTGTTTATATCAATCAATACATCTGTTAACTTTATATTAAAACAGAGGTCATTTGTCCGGCAAGTTGATAAGAAATGTAACTTTTTGTAGTCTGAACTACTAGCTGGTGGAAATAAAAATGATTTATTCTGTAATGTCTGGATTTATTGCAGCACTGGTGAGAGATCGATCCCTAAAGAATGACAAGTCTCATTCTGAAATGTCATTTTGGGGAATCCCTCCAAAATAACCTACATAATTTCTCTGAAAGCTGTTAAAATTTTAGAGTCAAGGATTAAAGTGGCTTTTACAAAAAATGTGTAACTGCATGCAATTAATGGGGATCAAGAAGAGATGCCATGTTTAGGATTGGTCTCGTTGTGAAATAATACTTAAACAACAACCCTCAGGACATCAACAGGGCATTTCTGTTTCTAGAGGGGTTTATTCTGAATAAGATGTGAGTGTGTGTGTGTGTGTGTGTGTGTGTGTGTGTGTGTGTGTTTCTTTATTAGGGAAATTTCTCTAATAAGAATCTCAAACGTTATTACTATAGCATCCAATTAAAAATCTCAACGACTTTGTGCAGTGGGATTTTGTTTAATATCTTTAAAACCATCAATTTTATATACTATAATAGACATAGTAGACATAGGCAAACTCTATTGTCTAGTTACTAAAAAAGCACTGCATGAAAAATACTCAGGCTAATGTTTTCCTCAGGTTACAGATGCAAGTAGCCTGGACTGATTCTTGCTTCTTCAGTGCACTTGTTACCATAGGGGCTAGAACATTATATAACCTGTCCAGGTCTCTTATCATATACACAACAAGAAGCCTGATGAATGAACTAGTGAGATAAAGCTACGTAAATTTTCTGAACCTATTAAGTGTCACCACTGGCAGCAAAAGCACACATCCACTTGCACACTCAGGAATACAACAATGAACAAACTACCTTAAGACTGAGAGCAGAAGTCAATTAAGTTACTGTTGTAGTCTCTTTGAGTTTCTGTTTATGCACCAATGATATATATATATATAAACATACGAACTTGGCTGTATTGTTAAAGAAATATGTTAATGCAGTAAAATATGGTTTTTGAAAGAATTTATTTTAAAGGATGCCAGCAGATTTGATTTACAGCATTTGAACTTAAAATACCGTTGGTTGTAGAATGCCTTTGGCTTGTAACTTCCCTGAGGGGGTTGATTGAGTTCAGTACTAACATTTGCCCATTTATTGCAGTACCTGATATTTATCACTATTTTATTATTATAGATACAATTAACAAAATACAAATGAATAATTTCTCAATGGTAGGTTTTGAGACACTGTGCAGTAAAATAGCACAAAGCACATAGATTTCTAAGTATATGCTTTAACTTGTATGATTCTTAAAAAGAATTGGAGTCACATAAGAGTGTCTGAACTGGGATAATTGAAAGCATATTGTTCATTTTTGGAACAATAGCCTGGTTGTATATTCACATACAGTTTATTACCAACAGTGCAATATGTAAGGTTTTATGTATGCATTTATTTCTTTTTTCTTCCCTGAGATCATGACTTATTGAGGATGACTGTCCTGGAATTAATTGATCTTTGCTGCATTTTGTTCCAATTCTAAGCAAGCTTCTTTCTGCAAAGAAATTAAGTCAATGTTCGTCATAGTTTGAAATGTGAGTTATCTTCCACAGGCTCATGTTTGAATCTTTAGTTTGGAAAAGTCATGTCATGGAATCTTTAGGACATGGAGTCTTTTGAAGGAAGCAGTTACAGGGGTAGGCCTTGAGGTTTGTTAGCCCTGCCCTTGTTGATGAGTCTGCTAGCTTGCATGTCTATAGTGACTTAGAACTCCAGCTTCTGCCAGCCAGCCATACTTTTTCCAACACAATTTACTGTATCTCCCCTCTAAACCATAAGCTAAATAAATTTGACTTTCTCCGTTTAAGTATAACTGATACAGAAATTGATACCAGAGAAATGGAGTGTGAGACTGAGAATCTGGTACTAAAAATGAAGTTGTTGGCGAAGCTGAGAGAAGTTGGTACTGAGAGCACTATGGTCATTGTTGAAATTGCCTAGCGTGCCTTTGGAACTGTTTTTTTTTTGGGGGGGGGATATGAAGAACTTCAGAATTTTGCTTTGGGAAAGCTTTTGCATCTAGATACAGAGCCATTCTAATAAGAACTTGGAATGCTGTGAGAAATGCAGCTAGTAGAAGCCCAGGTTATGATGGTCTAGAGGGAAACAAAGACTGTATTTGGAAGCTGGGGAGTGGTAAATGGAGCTAAGTGCTGGCAGAGAATTTAGTGAAGTTTTGCACTCATTCTGAAAGCTTGTCTGAGGTGCTTGGCAGAGGAAATTTCAAGGCAATGCAGTCTTGAAGGTGTGGCATGGTAAATTTTTAGTGCTCTTGTTCAGTTATTGGGAAAAAAGAGTAAGGAATCAGGTAGAAAGAGACAAAAACTTATGAAGTTTGATTAAAAAAAAAGCAAGAGCAGGCTTAAAGAGAATGCAGAGAGCAAAATGCCAATTATTGCTAAAGAGGTTAGTACCATTAGTGAATCAAAGCCTGTTCTTCATTTGGATAATAGGAGAAGATGCATGTTAAGGAAAAATTCCTCAAGAAGGATCCCCCCTGTGAGAATGCAAATCTTTTTGGAAGGAATGAACCTAAGGGCAGAGTTCCAGAGTGTTGCAGTTAGCCTGGATGGTTGCTCATAAATGACCATCAAATGGCTTAAGGGAATAAGGGAATTATTTTCTTACTGATAGGCCAGTTACAGTTCATAGTCACGCTTGACAGAAGAGCATGTACCAACACCAGGGCGGAGGGAACTGGCCAGACCATCTCTACATAATGGATGAAAGAGGGACGATCCTTACTTGCCAGCATGTATAGCCAAGTATACACAAGGATGCCAACTCCCTCAACCAATTTTCTGTATTTTATTCCAGGGTCTAGTCCCACCCACCATAGGTGGGCCCTCCCCATCAGCTAGATGATCTCCTGTAGACTTGCTGTGGGCCCAACTCAACCACTAATCTCCACAAATGTGCCCAGAGCTCAAACCCTCAACTTTCAAGTTGACACCTATGCCTAACTATGACAAAAGGAAAGAAAAAATCAAACAGAATCTTTTATAATACCTTCAAACTGCAAGGAAACATAGGTCAGGGGAGTAGGGGGTGAAGGCAAGCACTTCTATTAACTAAGCTCTCTCCACAGAACACATATGCCCTCGTATTTGTCTCCTATTTTTTTTTTCCTGTGTGATCACAGACTTTAAGTTCCTTTTTTCCTGCAAAAATGTCTCTAGGATTCTGCCATCTGGAACCTAGCCTTATCTCTCAAGTCAATTCCATTGGTCAGGTTGATGTATGTTCTTGTCCCAAACTTTACCCTATCTTAATCTACTTCCATGCTGGAGAATCCATACAGAGGAAAAATATGTCTTTCAAGTTTGGTACTATTTCAGATTACCAATCATCAGGGGCTCCTGCCTTTGGAAAGCTGGACACCCACTTGTGCCTCAGCATACCGAGAACACACTTTCTCTCCAGGTCTCTCCAGGTCATGAGACCCCATATCAGCAGAACTACACAGCTGCTGGATGACTCCAGCTGGGGGAAGCAGAAATTACTTACTCTGCTAATGCAGATGCCATTACAGCTTGCTCATTTGAATTTTGAAAGTTGGGATTTCTTGTAAGTACTGAGCAGAAAGAGCCATGGTTGATTATGTCAGTCCAGGTGCATGTGTGACCTGGTGTTAATTATTTAACCCACTGGAGCTTCGTTCTTCATTATCACAGCATTTGAAAGATATCAACACCTGTTTGAACTCATCTCTTATTAGGATTGCTGCCAGGATTCAAAAGCATGAAGGTTATAAAACTCAATCACAAATTAGAGAGGTTTGTACAATGCAATGGTGACTGGTAGGGTTATAGTATCTGTAGCTTTCCAGACCCATCTTGAACTTCCTATCCCAGGTGAACACCCTTCTTCCAGTGATCTAAAACCTATGGATCCAAAACCTCTGGAACGCCACTAGCAATTTTCAATAGGATTCTTAAATATGGTTTCAGCTTTCATACAGATTCAGTTTTCACATGAGAGTTAATTACAAACATAAAACTTATATTTGCCTCTCTCTCTCCTCCCTGACTCTCCCTCTTTCAGAGGGACACTGTACAATTATGATAAAGATATTAGCAAACAAAGTCATGTAAATCCCTCAACTTTCTGTTCTCTGCATCTCCACACACTAGGTTTCAAGAAGTCCATTTGTCTTGTCTATATAATCTGTTCTATAGTGGATTCAAATTCAAAATTACTGCAAAACAGTCATTGATCATCCACTTCAATATCTATATTGTTCATTAGCTCTCTTACTATTTGGGAAAATCTATTTCTCACTGATGTTAAACAAATGTAACAAGCCCATAGCATTACTACAAACAAAATTATGGAGGGCTAAGTGTTTCTGTACTTGTGCTACCATTCTGTAAACCCACATCATATTGGTCTGTGCATTTAAAAACACAACAAAGTTATTATGTTCTCTTTATCATTGGCAAGTCCTTAGTGGTGAAAAATTGTTAATCCAATTCATTTTCTTGAAGATTTCTTCCTCTTTTGAATCAAAAGTTAAGCTTCTTTGAAGATGAGGGCTACAACCTATGACTAGCTGAATGCATTTCTGCTGTTTAAATACCAAGAGAATGTTGGTGTCTGGCAAATGTGAATGCTGACATTATTTAGAGTGATCAAACAGAGAGAACCTAGCAGTTTTGACCCACTCCAACTTCCATCTATCTTGGGAGTCTATAATTAGGGGCTGCAAACAAAGGATTTAAGATAGAGGATCAGTGATTGTTCTATTAATCTAGTTTAACTGATACTAAAATCTGACAGGGCGAATTACAAGTTGCAGCGGTAAGCCTTATCAATTCATTATGACTTTCAGGGTGCTCCCTTCCTTTTCTTTTGCCTTCAGCTCCTGGCAAAGGATGGCCTTTTAGAGTTCAATTTCTCAGTTTATTTTTGACTGCTTTTAATTAAATTTGATGGCCTGCTTCTGCACTCCTGACGTTATTAGAGTTTCAAAGCACTTTGCTGTTATAATGATAGCTCCCCGATGTCTGTTCAGTATTAACTGCTTTCAAAAGTGCTGCGCACAACTCTCATTATATAAATATTTAAATAACTGTGAATTTCTATACCATCAATATATGCTCACACAACGGCCTGTTTAATAAGCTTTCACAACAAAGTGGAGATCCTTGTTCTGTAGTGTTACACGGGACAGTGCTGATTGGCAATGTCTTTAAGGTGTCCTGAACATAAACTATCAACTGAACCGTGTTGAAATCTCAAAGACAAGAAAAATTGGTGATTTAAAGTTTATAACAGTCACTAGTCCTGTTGCAGTTCATCTGCATGGTTGCTGATAAATGATCATCAGACAGCTTAAGGGAACAAGGGGTTTATTGTCTCTTATGATTATCTGGTTACAGTTTTCAGTTGAGCTTGACAGGAGAGCTCATACCAACACCAAGGCTGAAAGAACTAGCCATACTATCTCTACGTAATAGCTGAGAGAGGGACAATCCTTACTTTCCAGAGCAGCATGTCTGGTCAAGTGTACAGAAGTATGCCAACTTTCTCTATCAGCTCTTGGTATTTTATTCCAAGGCCTAGTCCCACCCACCCATGAGTTAGACCTTCCTCATCAGTTAGACAATCTCTTGCAGGTTTGCTCTGGGCTTAACTCAACCACTAATTCTTTACAAATGTGCCCAGAACTCAAACCCTCAACTGTCAAGTTGACACCTGTGCTTAACTATGACAAGGCATAATTAAATATCTCGAATAGAAAAATGAATATTTTATGCAAGTAACATATTAGAAGTTCTTTCTTTTTCTCCTTTTTATCTTATTATGATTGTGTGTGTGTGCACGCATGTGTGTGAATATGCTAGTGTCTTGGTGTGTGTGTATATGTGCATGAGTATGTGTGTGTGTGTGTGTGCGTGTGTTTGTACCTGTCTGTCTGTGCCTGTATCTGTGTGTCTGTGCCTGAGTCTCTGTGTCTGTGTGTCTCTGTGTTTGTTTGTGCCTGTGTCTGTATGTATATGTGCATACACATGTGTTTACATATGTGCGTACCTCTGTGCATGTGTGTGTCTGTGTGTGTGTGTCTGTGTGTGCGTGCAGGTCCGTAGCATGAAGTCTATCTTTTTACTGTTCTGTGGATAGCAGGGAAATAACTCAGGTCCTCAGATGGGTGGCTAAGTGTCTTTACCCCTTAGTCATCATTTTATAGTCCATATTAAATTTTTTCTAAGTGTTCAAATGAGTTATTTTCTGATTCTTAGAATGAAATGAAGTGTGCTAAAAGAAAATTTTTATAATTCTGCACTATAGTGTGAGATGCTGTCTCAAAATAAAAATAGAGCTTGTGAAATGGGAAAATAAGTTTAGTTGCTTGCCACCAAGCCTGACAGTCATATTTTGCTCCTTGGAACAGAGGAATCAATGAGAAGCCTAGATGGTCACTAGCCTGGAGTATACAATGCTGCAGAAAAAAACATGAAAGACCTTTCCTCAACAATGTGGAAGGAGAGAAACAACTCCTTCAATTGTCTTCTGACCCCCACATGTACACCATGGCATACAAACAATCACACTTCTGAACTCTCACATGCATATCTCACACACATACATACACTCACTATTAAATAAAATAGATATCAAAAGATGAAAGTATGAAAATTAAAAAAGAAAGACCTTACATTAGAGAAAGAAATTCAATATGCAAAGGAAAATCAGAGAAATTCAGAGAGTAAAATTGAGATCTTAATACTTCAAAAAAGACAAATATATGAACCGTAGGAACTAATGTTTTCTTCCTTATATCTCAGGTAAATGATGTCAAGATAATATTTTGTTGAAAACCATCCCCAAAGAGCATAACAGACTAAAGTGTGGAGAACCAGTGAAGGAGAACTGGCAGTGAAGTTGAATTGCTGACAGCTGTCCCCAGGGACAAAACACAGTGCCAACTCAATCACCGCAGTATTCTTGACACTGCATTGTACACAAGGGAGCTAAACTACAAAGACAGTAAACACTTAGTGCACGGTCATGAATGGTAAAACTAAGATTCAAATCCAGGCAGTCTGTCTGGTTTCAGAGACATCTCCAATGACCTGTGGCTGTCTGGAGGCAGCTAGAAAATGATTGATGTTAACAGCTGAAAATGTAATGCTATGTCTCCAAATGTGCCACCTCTGTAAAAGTCTGCAAGTCCTACATGGCAGTCCAGGATGTGGCAGAAATACATGCTTTGGAAGGCAATGCTGAAGGACCAATCCAAGAAGAGGAAAAAAAAAACTATAAAATTCTGAAGGGGTGCTCCCTTTCCTCAAATGGCAAAATTTTGATTTTTGTGTCCTCTCCCTTTCTCTTAAACCTATTTATTTTGTGGAGAAATTCCACCTGGAAACCTTGAGCCTTTAGGTGAAGCAGGATATTGACTTATGCAGTCATAATCTCTTTCCTTGTTGGCTCTCATAACTCTGGCAGCTGACTGTATTACCTAGGTCCTTCTGTAATACTCAGTAAAATGCAAGTTAAAGCAAAGATCATCTATCATTTGAGTGCAGGTTCAACGTAAGTACTTTATGCTATGACAAAGAAGAATAGGACTATGATGACACCAAAAATATAGAAGGAGAAAGGACCTAATATCAGCAGGTAATGAGGAAGCACATGTACTAAAACCAAGAAGACAAAAAGTAAGACATTGGGAAACAAAGATTGTTGGAAACTGAACATACAGCCACATATCATTTACCAACTAACAGGACATCAGGAAAATCAAAATGAGAGTGCACTTTTAATAAAAGGGGGCCAGAATTCCTTAAAAAATGACATCATCATGTAGCAGGACTGTATATTCAAGGTGTGTAAATACATAACTCTAGAATGTGCCATTTACTAGAGAAAAAGAATGTTGTGAAGATTGGTGCAACTGACACTGTCAGAATATCAATAGTAGAATATCAAGTGGTGTGGTTTCAGTGTATTTATTAGATTTGGTACACATGTGTTCCCAGAAGGATATTCCCATTCTTCTTTACAAATAAGAAAAAGGTCAAAGATAAAATCAAGGCAATCTTTGTGGGAATAAAACAAAAAGACAGAGACAAAGTCATCACAGATCAGAAAAGAATTCCATAGATCTATTCCTGATCTGAAAACCCCACTTAGGGGAGGAAGAGTTTGTTGTAGCTCCTAGTGGCAGAGGGGATACTTGTCCTTAATTGCCAAATTGCTTTGGGTTCTGTGCTGAAGCTGGACCCAAGGCTGAGTGAGAGGCAGCCTGAATGTTTTCCTCACGCCATCCAGGAAGACAGAGTCTGCTTGCACTCAGGTTTTTCTCTTTATTCCAGCCTCTCATGGGATGGTTCCATCCACAAACAGGCCAAGTGTTCCCTCAGACACACTTAGAAGTGTATATCTACTGCACTGATTACTAATCCTCTATATGTTTCTCAGTCAAAACAGGCTGGCAATCCAAAGTTATATGAAAAGAACAACAATTCAACAGCTGACTAGTAATATTAATATATTACTAGTGACAACTGTGAACTGAACAATTGAAGAAGTTACATAAGAGATTTTCTCAGCACACTTAAAATAATCTATTTCTACTTTACAGCCTTATACTAAAGTATATTATCAAAAATTTTGGAATTGCTAAAGAGTTTCTTCGCAAAGAAAGAGAGGAAAGCACAGTATTCTAGAAATGGGAAGAAAATGTTCAGCCTATATCAATTGGATAGACAAGTGGAGGTGAGTCTTATGAATCAGATGGGCAAGTGGAGGTGAGTCTTTGAAAAAGTGTGGACCTCAAATACATCTTCCACATGCCATAACTTTAGGAAGATTCTTGAAGTGCTCAAGCAAAAGCAGGAAATTAAGTCAGTGTCCAGGCAAATGTGCAATCAAGGATCAAGAAACCTAAGAAATTAAAGCAGAAACCAGAATGGTAAGCAGTAATGGGCTAGACGAAAGCAGAAGGGTGAAGTCTGGAGGGCTGAGATTGCAGCATGTTCATATTCATAATGGAATTTATAAATGCCTTTAGCACCTGTGCATACAAAATTGGAAATCATCATTGGTAATTTTATACATTTTTGCAAAAATTAGGATCATAACTACAACCAAAACCTACAAAGTAATATTTACTGTGGATGCTGAATGTAATTTCATCCAAACTCTCTGATTTTAATACTTTACATTTAGGAAAGAAGGAAGTCTTGCAAATCATGTCCCTGCCTTAAAATTTACATATATATCATAGTAGAAAGTTTGTAGTTAATGTCCACAAACAATAAAATAACATTATTAATATAAAAATATTAAATTACGTGTAAGTACAAAAATGCTAAGAACTTGAAAGCTGTTTTTTCTACAGGGCAAGGTTTTCCCACATACACATTTGGAACAAATTGCTTCTGTTGCTCTTATTATATTCCTATTTATTAAAATAGACATTTTCAGGGAGAACAAGCTGCATGGCTGCACAACTACATAACTCCATCTTGCAGTTCCACACTCAGATCATACAGTTGCTCCCTTAAGTTCTTCCTATAATCTACATCCTGATCACAAAGTATGCTTCCCTGCCTGTAAGTTCTTTATGCAGGACTTTTGAAAGAAGCCTTATGTATGAAACATTTTTTATATTTATTATTATTATCATCATCATTATTGTTATTATTTGCTTTGATCTGAAATTTCCTAGGCTTTGCCACCTTCCAGAGCCAAAAGTGCAGACTGCCTTTTCTGACTCGTATTTTTAGGTGGTACTTGGGGTCTGAACTTAGTTCCTTTTGCTTTTACGGTAGAGTCTTAACTCTTGAGTCATTTCTCAAGTGAAGCATATTTTTAAAAAATAGTTTCCTGTTCTGTAAACAGAGAAAGAATAAGACTAGGAGATGGCTCAGAAGGTAAAACGACAAGCCATTCAAACATAGGTGACTGACTTCAGTCCCAAGAAAGTCTGATTGAAGTGGCATGCATCTGAAATCTCAGCACTACAGCAGGGAGATGGGAGACAGAGAAAGGAGAATCATCTGGATGCCCAAAGGCCAACTAACTTGCTGTTTACTGGGATGGAAATGAAAGAGACTTGTCTTTATCAAGGTGGAAAGCAAGAACTGGATTCTGAAAGTTATCCTATGGCTTGGGTACATGTACCTGGCCACAACACAAACCCACAAACACACACACACACATACACACACATGCATGCATGCATGCATGCACACACACATACACGCATGCATGCACGCACGCTGATACACCACTGATAAAAATTTTAAAAGGGTGGGGAGACTGTCTTGACCAAAGGAAGGCCCAGGAAAAAGAAATCCTTCATTCCTTTAAAAGTGATGACTTTAAAAACTTGGGAGTCCTTTATATATTTAGCTATTAGCCAAACTATATCTGTTCATACAAACGTAGCATGAATATCATGAGGCAACTCCTTTTTTGACTTCAAACTTGATCTAAACCCAAGCTAAGGATAGCATAAGCCCTAGGGAAGAACAAACTACTGTTTTCTTGCGAAATGGACATAGTGTTAAACTACCTGCTAAATATTTCTGTTTATACGAATAGATTGCTGCTGATCTCAATCTTAGTAAGAGAAACTTTCTTTTAAAATGGGCCATGGTTAATACTGATACTAATAGCCTGTCAGAGGCTAAGAATTAGTGACTACAAGCACTTGGCTTGACATGGGACATCTATATCAAGTGCCCCATCGCAGCCTCAGGGAATATAGAGTATCATGGAAGAGAGAAAAGCAGTAATATAAAAGTCTGAAGGATATTACCTGAAACTCTATTTTCTGAATGTGATGTGACCACTGCACTCAAGAACTCAGATCACCTATGCAAAATCCTGACATTGCTTCAAGTATGGAGCAAAAGCTCACTAGACCTCACCCCTTCTGGAGTTAATGTTTAAGGGGATAGTATCTTTATTTTTCAATGTGTGAGACCATTTATAGGTTTACTATGTTCAAACAAGTAAATACATGAGCAGAATGAATGGGCTTACTGATTTTTTTCAAAAGCAAAACAAAAGAAAAAAAATTTTTTTAAAAAGAAATTAGTTGCCTTTTTGCAGCTTTACCCGCCTGTGGGGCCTGGATGCTCCCGGTCACTCTGCGTCTTAGGTAATCCCCCACCAGCCCATCCCAGCTCCTCCCGCAGGCCAGCCTAAGCAGCATCCAGCCTGCGTGGGGTTGCTGCAACTCTAGGCCACTCCCCGGGTCCCAGGTGAGGTGCGCAGCTAGCACCACCAGCCCCTTTGCTGGTCCACCGCCCAGCCACCCTGAAGCTTGCATCTCAGGAATGAAACACTGCTCTTCAGAAAGCAACAGAATCCAAAGAAAACCCAACCAAAGCTCTAGGGGACAAACGCCATACATCTGAACTCCTCTAAAATCATCCTAGCACGTGGGAGAGATTCTTCCCAGCCAACCCAAAGATAAGTAAACCCCTTTTTACCATCCTGTTTCTGTCAATTATTAATCACTGTAGATTAACTTTTCCATATAGCCACCCCCAAACCACATAAAACTTCAGGACTATACCACTCACCACTCACATATCATCAATGTACTAAATTATAAAGTGCACTACCACACTAATATTCACCTCTTGTCTACTAAACCTGTTCTTAATTGATGTACTAGCAGCCTAATACCCCCACCCAGGAAGTAATAGCAACAGACAAACGTACCCACCTCCAAGGCAACCACTAGCAATAACTGCCAGAGAATACTAATATCAACTAGATCAGTTCATTCAAAAACACACGGATTCTGAAAGGTCTTAAGAGACAAAACAACAATGCGCCAGTCAAAAATGCAGATTCATGAGAAACAAAACACAAGAAGACAAACCTCCCACCAAAAGAATTAACCCCATAATTTTATATTCAAACCAAGACAAATTCATAGAAAATAGCCAAGAAAGCCAGGCCCAGGATACTGACTTTCCAAGCATGATCATTACCATGATCAATACTCTGAAAGAGGATATCCGGGAGGAGTTAAATAACTGCATCAACCACTTTGAACAGGAACACAACAGATACTTGGAGGAGTTAAGAAAAACAGTTCAAGAAACAAAAATAGGCATAGAGCAGTTAAAACATACTCAAGTAGAGTTTAAACTGAACTAAAAGACAAGTTATCTATAACCCAAAACTCAACAGTGAGTCTTATCAGCAGAATTAACAAAGCAGAAAATAGAAGTTCAGATCTTGAAGACAAAGTGGGAGTAATAACCAGCTCAAGAGAAGAGATTGTTAAAGCCAAAAAAATACTCGAGAGAAATATTCAAGTTATGGGACACCTTGAAGAAGCCTGACATGCATATTCATGGAATACCAGAGCAAGAATCCCAAAATATCACACCTGAGGAAATTTTCCAAATTATCATTAAGGAAAACTTCCCTCATCTAAAGAATAAGAGGCCCATCCAAATACAAGAGGCATTTGCCACCCCAAACAGATATGACCAAAATAGAAATTCGCCATAGCAAATAATTATCAAAACACTCCACATTCAAGACAAAGAAAAGGTGCTCAGAGCTTCAAGGGAAAAAAAAAAAAAACAAGTCACTTTTAAAGGTAAACCTATTAAAATAACAAATGACTTCTCAATGGAAACAGTAAAAGAAAGAAGAGCTTGGAGAGATTACTTCAAGTATTAAATGAGCAAAAATGTCAACCCAGACTGATATACCTGTCAAAACTATCCATCATGATTGAAGGAGAAAGAAAAGTTTTCCAGCACAAAGACAACTTGAAAGCTTACATGTCCACCAAACCAGGCCTGCAAAAAATGCTAGAAATGATACTTGAAGAAAAAAAAAACAAGCTTATCCAGGAGGACAGAAGAGAAGTATAATGACACCAAAACCTAAAAGCCAAATAAGGGGCTGAAGAGGTGGTTCAGGGGTTAAGCCTCTGCCTTGCAAGCGGAAGGTCCTGAGTTCGGATCCTAGAACCCATGTATATATGCAAGGCGGAAGCAGGAGGGCGACCTGTGTTTCTGGTCCTGGTAGGGCGGAGCCTGTGAATCCCGGGGCAGAGTAAACAAGAAGGAGGTGGTTCCTGAATTCGCCCATGGTTCTACACACATACACACACACATACCATACACCACATGCATGCACACACACACAGTTGAACAAATAAAAAATGAAATAAAAGCCAAATAATACACTTACAAAAGCCACTAACCATAAAAAATATCCAGAATTAAAAGTAATTTCTCCATTATAACATTAAATGTCAATGGAATTAACTCACTGATCAAGAGATACAGATTACAAACTTGGATCAAAAATTGCAACCCATCAATCTGCTGCCTTTAGGAAACTCATCTCACTACAAAAGATAGGCACATCCTCAAAATAAAAGCTGGTCCAAAATTCTGCAAGCTAATGGAACCAGAAAAAAAGCAGGAGTAGCCACTATGCTGTCGGAAAAAGTGGATTTCAAACAAAAAAAATCATAAGAGACATAGATGGATACTATATTTTAGTCACAGGCACAATTCACCAGGAAGACTCTGCAATACTGAACATATATAGCACCTAATACTGGCCCCTCCACATTCATTAAGCAAACCCTACAGCTTCTAAAGCACGAAATCAACCCCAAAACGATAATTCTTGAGGATTTCAATACTGCCCCCTCAACATGGGACAGATCAACAGGTCAAAAGCTTAAGAGAGACACTTTTGAACTTAATCAAACCCTTACTGAAATGGACCTTACAGATCTCTATCAAACTTTTCATCCATGCACCAAAGAATGCACCTTCTTTTCAGCAGAACACGGAACTTTCTCCAAAATGGATCACATATTGGGGCTATAAAACAAATCTCCACATATATAGGAAAGTTGAAATTCTAGCCTGTACTCTATCAGACCACCACTGATCTAAAGCTTGACATCCACAACACAACAAACATCAGAAAATACAATAACTCCTGGAAAGAACATTATGATGCTGAAGGAGAATTGGATTCAGGAGGAAATTAAAAAGGAAATTCAAGTATTATTGAAAGTGAATGATAATGAAAATACAACTTATCAAAATCTGGGGGACACAATGAAAGCTGTTCTAAGAGGTAAGTTCATCGTTCTTAATGCCTACATCAAAAAAATGGAAACATCAGAAATAAATAACTTAACAATGCAGCTTAAAGCTTTAGAGAAACTAGAGCAATCCAATCCCAAAAGCAGTAGAAGAGAGGCGATCAACAAAATCAGGGGAGAAATATCCAAAATTGAGATAAGGAAAACAATACAGAGAATTAACCAGTCAAAAATCTGGTTCTTTGAAAAAATCAGTAAGATTGATACACCCCTAGCTAAATTACCAAAAGCAAGAGAGAGAAAACCCAAATGAACAAAATTAGAAATGAAAATGGAGTTATCACTACTGATAAGAAATTCAGAGTATTATAATGTCTTATTTCAAAAACGTATATTCTCTGAAATTTGACAACACAAAAGAAATGGATGAATTCCTAAATAAGCATGAATTACCTAAATTGAATCAAATAGTTTTGTATTACTTAAATAGTCCTATAACATATGAGGAAATCAATGAAGTAATCTCTAATCTTCCCACCAAGAAATGTTCTGAAACAGATGGATTCAGCACAGAGTTCTACCAGATATTTAAGGAGTTAATAACACCAATATTCCTTGAACTGTTCATCAAATAGCAAAGGAAGGAACACTAGTAAATTCTTTCAATGAAGCTAATATCATCTTAATCCCAAAACCTAATAAAGATACACTTAAAGAAGAAAACTATAGGCCAATCTCTTTGATGAACACAGATGCAAAGATTAATAAAGTCTTGGAAAATCGGATTCAAAAATATATCAAAAAGATCATTCATCAGATCAAGTAGGGTTTATCAGAGGCACACAAGGCTGGTTCAACATATACAAATCAATATGTAATTCACCATATAAACCAGTCCAAAATTCAAGATGACATGATACTCTTGATAGATGCAGAAAAAGGTTTTGACAAGATCCAACAGCCTTTTATGATCAAAACCCTAGAGACAGTTGGAATGGAAGGAACCTTTGTCAATATAATAAAAGCTGTCTACAACAAGCCCTCAGCAAGGATTATACTCAATGGGGAAAAACTTGAAGCATTCCTGCTTCGATCAGAACTAGACAAGGCTGTCCACTTTCACCACTTTTCTTCAATATTGTACTTGAAGTCTTACCTGAAGCCATAAGACAAGAAAGGGAGATAAAAGGGATTCAAATTGACAAGGAAGAAGTCAAGTTATCTCTATTTGCTGATGACATGATCTTATACCTGAGTGATCCCAAAAACTCAACCAGCAAGCTCCTGGAACTAATACAGAAGTTCAACAGGGTGGCAGAATACAAAATAAATGTACAAAAACCAGTGGCATTCCTACATTCCCAGAATGAAAGAAGTGATAAAGTCCTGAGAGAAACAATCCCATTTACTACAGCCCCTAAAAAAATGAAATACTTTGGTATAAACCCTAACCAAGGAAGTAAGCGAACCTTAACATTGAAAACTTAAAAATGCTAAAGAAAGAAATTGTAGAAGACACCAAAAATTTGAAAGACCTCCCATGTTCCTGGATTGGCAGAATCAACATCATAAAAATGAGCATCCTACCAAAGGCAATATACAGATTCAATGCTATACCAATTAAAATCCCAAAGCAATTCTTTAAAGAAGTTGACCAATCAATCTCAAAATTCGTATGGAGGCACAAAAGACCCAGGATAGCAAAAACAATCCTGAGTAACAAAAACACTGCTGGAGGTATCACCATACCAAACCTTAGTCTATACTACAAATCCATAGTTATAAAAACAGCCTGGTACTGGCTCCAAAATAGACACACAAATCAATGGATAAAGGTTAAAGACCCAGATATAAGCCCACACAACTCCAGCCATCTGATCTTTGACAAAGGAGCCCAAAAAATGCAATGGAAAAAGAACAGCATCTTCAACAAATGTTGCTGGCAAAACTGGATATCCACATGCAGAGGATTAAAACTGGACCCATACTTGTCACCATGTACAAGACTTAATTTCAAATGGATCAAGGACCTTGATATAAGGCCAGAGACCATAAAATGTATAGTTGAAAGGCAGGGAACTCCCTCATTCTGATTGTACTAGGCCAACAGTTCCTAAACGGACATCCAATAGCATAGTCACTACATCCAGCACTCAACAGATGGAATCTTGTGAAATTATAGAGCTTCCATTTAGATAAAGAGATTGTAACTCATGCACAAAGGCAATGCACAGAATGGGAGGAAATCTTCACTAACCACATATCTGATAGAGCTCTATTATCCAGAGTGCACAAAGAACTTAGAAAACTAAACACCAAGGAAGCAAATGGGACAATTAAAAAATGGGCCTTAAAAGAACTTAAAAGAAACTTTGCCTGGGACAAAATTGAAAGGTCTAACAAATATCTTAAAAAATGTTCCACATGCTTAGCTATCAGGGAAATGTAAATCAAAACCTCCCTGAGATATCATCTCACCCCTGTCAGGATGGCAAAAATCCACAATACAAACAACAACAAATGCTGGAGAGGATGTAGAGAAAGGGGAACTCTCCTACATTGCTGGTGGGAATGTACGCTCATACAGCCACTCTGGCAAGCCATCTGGTAGATTCTTAAAGAAATTAAAGATTGAAATGCCATATGACTCAGCTATTCCACTTTTGGGAATTACCCCTCATACAGCAAAAATTCACCTCAATAGCACAAGCACAACCATGTTCATAGCAGCACTGTTTACAATAGCAAAGTCATGGAATCAACCCAAATGTCCAACAGTTGACGAGTGGATAAGGAAAATGTGGTACATTTATACAATGGAATACTACTCAGCAATCAAAAATGATGAATTAATGCAATTTGTCAGGAAATGGATGGAGTTGGAAACAATTATATTGAGTGACATATCCCAGACATAGAAAATTAAGCACCATATGTACCTCCTAATAGGTGGATCATAGTACCAACTCACTTAGAGACACATTCCAAAGATAAATCTCTGTAATACCTAAAGTAATTGCAAAGATTATAAAAACAGGAGGAAGGGGAAGAGGGCCCCACCAGCTTCAAGGAGAGAGAGGATCATGCTACAGCAGAGAAAGTAAGCCACAATCAAGGACTGAAGGTAAGAAATGAGACATCTGGTTAAGCTCACAGACTGTCCTTCCTTGTCACTTGAAGCTGATGGGGTATGATCTTACCAGAAAGGGAGGGCATACAGTCTGGCATGATAGAAGGTAACCATTTTGCAATGGGAGACTTACCCATCACTCACTGCAGTCTACTATTCTTACTCCTTTGAATCTATCTTTATAATAAGACTCTATTTTAAAAGCTTTTTATCTCTGACTAGGGGGTGACATCCAATACCCATCAAGATGGAGCCACGGGCGTTGCAGGAGTAACAACACTGAAAAAAAATCAACAAACCATAATTCAGAACATCAGAGACTCTATATCAATCATCTGGAATCAGGCCAGCCTAATCTCTCCCCATCGTGAAGCTCAGGGAAATTTGCAGAAGAGGGGGCGGTAAGACTGTAAGAGCTCGAGGATGGGTGGAATAATGATATGCAAGACACTCCACACAAGTTAGGTCTGAAGCAATTAAAATAGGACTTTGCATAACCTAGGCAATGACCAACACATTATTGACTCCTGAAAGTCTGCATGGACTAAAGGCACTAGGATCCTTAGAAGCTAGGGATTAACAGCCACAATGGTGTTCCTATACTTATGGAGAACACAAGAAAGAGTTCTAGGAAATGCCACTGAGTCCTTACACCTCATTAGAGAGGAGGACCCAGAGGAAAGTTTCACATACACATTAAAGGATGCTCTAGGGATGGGGGGATGAGGCACTGGGAGATAGGGAGGGAAAGGGGAAAGGAAGGAGAAAAAGGGGGGAGGGAATTAGGGGGTCCAGGGAGGGGTGAAGTGAGGGAGGGGACCGGTGTACCTCTTAACTTTGTATGAGTGGAAATAATAAATGAATTAATTAAAAAAGAAATTGGTTAATTCTTTCACAGAAAATTAGAAAGTTAGCATTTTATGGTCTGAATATGAGGTTAGTAAAACTATCAAAATATACTGTACACCCATATGAAACTTTCAAAGAATAAATATTTTATGAAGATATTAAAATATCAATATATACCGTCGATCCATATGAAATGTTTAAAGAATAAATAAGTATTTTTTTAAAAAGGTGGCTTATTTCTTTGATAGAAATTAGAAAGTGAAAATTGTATGGTATGTATATGATGATTTAGGACAATTCCTTTGAGTTTTACAAAACATTGTTTTCAAGATTAAAGTATGTTTGAAATAAAGCATATTGTCTTCCTGCTTTAACCTGTAGCTTTAACCCATACCTAGAATAGAAGAAATATGTATTAACTTTTCTAGTGATGCAATTTTTAAATTTTAACAGTTCCAAAATGTTTACAGAAATTTTAAAAATTCTGATACTGGGCCATTAGAATGGTTTAGATATTTACACACACAAAATTATGAAAACATAATTTTGATCCATAGAGCTCACTGATCTGTGTGCATGTGTCCATGCTTCTGCACAAATACCACCTCTCTCATCAGTAGATAACATGTTTCAAAATCGCTGATATTAAGAAACTGGGTGGCAATAACTTTGATTTAAAGAAGTGATATTTGATGTTTTACTATTGTATGTATTCAGTTATGTATTTCTGTAGTATAGACTGTTAAAATGAATTAACACAAACATATACATATAATTTGATCATAAAATTTAATACTACTAGTCACTTATTCTACTCCAGAAAAAAGCAGTAGTCACTTGAATACAATAAAATGTAAGAAAAATTCACATTCCTCTACAGAAAATATTCGTATATATTTACTGTATATTAGAAAAATGTTTAAATTTTAAATATAATATTACATCTTCAGCAGAGAGGGGCCTGAGGGGAAAGGGAGCAACTACTGAAATTTTGGAATTTGAAGAATAATATGCTGATGAGTATCTTTGAGAGATGGAATACATTGCATAAATAGTCCTTGAAGAGGATTATTTATCTTTTAGAATAATACAATCATCATTCATTTCATCTCACATTAATAATTTTAAAACAATTCTATTCCCTTTCTTGGCTTGTGAATTTACATCTTATTACAGAGACATGTTTTTTATCCATTGCAACACTATTCACAATAGCAAGGAAGTGGAACCGGTCTGCTAACGAAGGAGTGGGCAATGAAAATATGGACTATTTACACAACTGAATGCTATTCAATGATTCAAGAAAAATTAAATTATGGAATATGCTGGTAAATGAATGGAGCTAACAAATATATTGAGCAAGGCAAATCACTCTTAGAAAGACAAATATGACATTATTTTCTTATCTATGGATGCTAGTGTTGAATTTCTAATTGATGTATTTAATTTGGAATTTCTATAATCAGACAGAAAATGTAAAAGGGACCATTAGCAGGGGTGTTAAGGAGAGGTGAATATCTTAAAGGAGTTATACAGGACCACACTGCTGCAAGAATAAAAGGTGAATAATGAGGGGAAATATTTAAGAGGCAAATAAAGGGATAGAATACAGGAAATGGTGAAAGAGTAGCAAATAGCACTAAGGGTGTAAGATACAAACAGATTGAAAGTTCCTGTTTTTTAGCATTCCTATATTTTAGCAGAGAGAGGAAGGTAAATCAAAATGAAAAATGCTTTACAATCTGTAATTAGAACCTATAGGCAATTAAAAAATATTCCAAGTGCTGGGTGTATGATATCTCCTAATAAGTTCTTCATTAGTGAGGCCTCAAAATATCCCAAAACAGTATAGTATAGCTTATTGCTGTTGTTCTTCATTGCCCTCCAGAAACTGACAGTGAAACCCTATTGCGGAATTTGCAACTCATGTTGACACTTGACAAAGATTAAAAAGCAAAAGGAAACACCAGTTAGAAATGGAATGGAAGCTTCTTTTTTATTGAGAAGTGCAATCATAAACCCATGAAAGCTGCAAACAGCAATTACAATAACCCTGGCAAGAAGTGACCATCAGTGTAATAGTGGCATGAATGTCAAAAGAGCAACCAACAGTTTTATGATTGAATTCAAGGACCATTTTTCATTGTAACATCTACAAAAACTGCTGATTTATAACTTTGGGATAATTTATTATATAAAGTTAAGAACTTTAAGTATTGCAAAAAAGTTTATTTGCTTAATTTTATTTTCTTTAATAGTTTAGTTTACTTGCTAATTCTGTGATAAACCCTACATTAGCCCACAAAGACTCAAAAAAACTATTATACAGCTCAATTGTCAAAAATCAAATATTTCCACATTAAGAAAAGTAGTACATACAGTCATGCCTACTGGAGAATTTATTGGGATCAGCAGCATGTGAGGTACACAGGTCACTCAATCTGCTATAAAGCAAGCTTTATCCCAGAACTCCTTGTGATAAAATTAAAAATACTATGAATTTAGTCAATGTCTTTTTTTCTGCATTATCTTTCATTTATGCCCTGTCTTTATAAAGAGGACTTCTTTCTTTTTCTTTGTATCTTCTACATTCTTCTCATTGTTTTTATATAGAAAGTTCCTACCTCTAAGGCCCTACCCCTAGCACACACGTTTGTACTACTTGAATTATATCAAGGTTACTTCAATTAGTTTATGCTATCCAACAATAAAAATTTGCTGCTTCTTTTTATTCTTTAGTGCTTAAAAACAATATAGTTACTTTTAGTAGAGTATGTGCACATACTACATGATATACTATTTAGTATCTTCCCATATAGTATATTTGCTAACATGTATGATGTACTACTTAGCATATTTTATTAGTATTTGTATTTGACATAGGTCTAGTACAACACAATGCATGCAGTAGGACCTCAGCACTGCACATACAGTAGGTCCTCAGCATGCTTTGATTCATGCATATCTCTTTAATTGTGAAGTGTCACCGTATGTCAGGCTTATTTTCTGGGCACCAGTTTATCCTTTGCTCTTTTTGTTTTCCTGAGCTACAGGAATGAAGAATAAACAAAAATTATTTGAATTGTGGTTGGTAGCAATCTAATTTGCCTTGATTTTACTGCATAAAATCTGGTAATTGAAAAATGTTAGTCCGTCCTTCCCCTCCACTCCAGCCGGGCCTCACCGTGCCGCAAACCAGGTAAGCTCGGTCCCTGCCCGCCCCCAGAGCTCCAGGCCGCCCCAGTGGACCCAGCTCCTCCACCATCCAGCAGAAGCCACGCACAGGGCCTGGGAGGAGGAGTAGGTACCCCCTCTGCGCCCGGACCTGCCCTGGGGTGGCCTGGGTTTAAATAGCGCCCCGCCGACGCCCCATGCCCCCTCCCCTCCACTCCACGTCCTGGGACTGCCGGCGCGGTTCAGCCTGGACCTCACTGCGCCGCGCGACCCAGGTAAGCTTGGTCCCTGCCCGCCCCCAGAGTCCCAGGCCAAATAATTCAGTTTAGTGAAAAACGCACAAAAATTAAAAGATCTTAAGAGTTAAAACAACAATGCCAAAGTCTAAGTGCAAATCCATAAGAAACAACACTCAAGTAAACAAATCTCCCACTGAAGGAATTAATCCCATAATGTTAGACTCCAACCAGAACAAACCCATGGAAAATGGCCAAGAAAACCTGACCCAGGATAACGACCTTCAAAATATGATCATTACCATGTTCAATACTATGACAGAGGAAATCCGGGAGGAATTAAATAATCGAATCAATCGCTTTGAGGAGGAACACAACAGACACATGGAGGAGTTGAGAAAAACAGTGCAAGAATCAAAAACTGTCATAGAGCAGTTAAAGCAGACTCAAGCAGAGTTTAAAACTGAGCTAAAAGACAAGTTATCTTCAACCCAGAACTCCACAGAGAGTCTTATCAGCAGAACTAATGAAGCAGAAAACAGAATTTCAGATCTTGAAGATAAAGTGGGAGTATTAACCAGCTCAATGGAAGAGATTGTTAAAGCCAAAAAGATGCTTCAGAGAAATATCCAGTAGATATGGGACACCCTGAAGAAGCCCAACATGTGCATTCATGGAATACCAGAGCAAGAATCTCAAAATAAAACCTCTGAGGAAATTTTTCAAACGATCATCAAGGAAAACTTTCCTCATCTAAAAAAAGACAGGCCCATCAATATACGAGAGGCATCTCACACCCCAAATAGATATGACCAAAACAGAAGCTCGCTACAGCAAATAATAGTCAAAACACTCCACATTCAAGATAAAGAACTGGTGCTGAGAGCTTCAAGGGAGAAAACAAGTCACTTTTAAAGGTAAACCTATTAAAATAACAAATGACTTCTCAGTTGAAACAGTAAAAGCAAGAAGAGCTTGGAGAGACATACTTCAAGTATTGAATGAGCAAAAATGTCAACCCAGGCTGATTTACCCTGCAAAACTATCAGTCATGATCGAGGGAGAAAGAAAAAACTTCCAGCACAAAGACAACTTGAAGGGATACATGTCCACCAAACCAGGCCTTCAAAATATGCTAGAAATGATACTCAAGCTTGAAGAAAAAAACAGGCATATCCAGGAGAGCAGAAGGCAAGTACAACAACATTAAAAGCTGAAACAATATACTTATAAAAACTACTAAACATAATAAATGTCTGGAACCAAAAATAGTTTCACCATTATAACACTAAATGTTAATGGAATTAACTCACCGATCAAGAGACACAGATTACAAACTTGGATTAAAAATCACAATCCATCAATCTGCTGCCTGCAGGAAATCCATCTCACCACAAAAGATAGACACGCTCTAAAAATAAAAGGCTGGTCAACAATTCTACAAGCTAATGGAAGCAGAAAACAGGTAGGGGTAGCCATTACGCTATCAGACAAAGTGGACTTCAAACCAAAAAAAATTATAAGAGACATGGATGGATACTACATTTTAGTCACAGGTACAATTCACCAGGAAGTCTTCACAATCCTGAACATATATGCACCCAATACGGGCCCCTCCACATTCATTAAGAAAACCCTACAGCGTCTAAAGCAAGAAATCAACCCCCAAACGATAATTCTTGGAGACTTCAACACCGCCCTCTCAACATCGGATAGATCAACAGGTCAAAAGCTTAATAGAGACACTTTGGACCTTAATCGAACCCTTAAAGAAATGGACCTTACAGATCTCTATCGAACTTTTCACCCATGCACCAAAGAATACACATTTTTCTCAGCAGCACACGGAACTTTCTCCAAAATAGATCACATACTGGGCCACAAAACAAATCTACACATATACGAAAAAGTTGAAATTCTAACCTGTGCCCTATCAGACCACCACGGCCTAAAGCTGGACATCCACAACACATCAAACAAGAGAAAATACACTAACTCCTGGAAATGTAACAATATGATGCTGAATGAGAACTGGATTCAGGAAGAAATTAAAAAGGAAATTCAAGATTTCCTGAAAATGAATGATAATGAAAATAAAACTTACCAAAATCTCTGGGGACACAATGAAAGCTGTTCTAAGAGGAACGTTCATAGCTCTTAATGCCTACATCAAAAAAATGGAAACATCAGAAATAAACAACTTAACAATGCAGCTTAAGGCTTTAGAGAAACTAGTGCAATCTGATCCCAAAAGTAGTAGAAGAGAGGAGATTAGCAAAATAAGGGGAGAAATATCTGAAATCGAGATTAAGAAAATGATAGAAAAAATCAACTAGTCAAAAACCTGGTTCTTTGAAAGAATCAATAAGATTGATACACCCCTAGCTAAATTAACCAAAAACAGGAGAGAGAAAACCCAAATTAACAAAATCAGAAATGAACATGGAGTTATCACTACTGATACACAAGGAATCCAGAGAATTATTACATCATATTTCAAAAACTTATACTCTGTGAAGTTTGACAACACAAAAGAGATGGATGAATTTCTAAGTAAACACAACTTACCTAAATTGAATCAGGAAGTTGTGAATTATTTAAATAGTCCTATAACATATAAGAAAATTGAAGAAGTAATCTCAAGTCTTCCCACCAAAAAATGTCCTAGACCAGATGGATTCAGCACAGAGTTCTACCAGACATTTAAGGAGTTAATAACACCAATACTCCTTAAAGTGTTCCATCAAATAGCAAAGGAAGGAACACTACCAAATTCCTTCTATGAAGCTAATATCGTTTTAATCCCAAAACATAATAAAGATTCACTTAAAAAAGAAAACTATAGGCCGATCTCTTTGATGAACACAGACGCAAAGATTCTCAACAAAGTCTTAGCAAATCGGATTCAAAAACATATTAAAAAGATCATTCATGGGGACCAAGTAGGCTTCATCCCTGGCACACAAGGTTGGTTCAACATAGGCAAATCAATAAATGTAATTCATCATGTAAACCAGTCCAAAGTCCAAGACCACATGTGTTGCAGTCTGCCTGCATAGTTGCTGATAAATGACCATCACACAGCTTAAGGGAACAAGGAGTTTACTTTCTTACGATAGTCCGGTTACAGTTCATAGTCCAGCTTGACGGGAGAACACACACCAACACCAGGGCCGAGGGAACTGGCCACCATAACGGCTGAGAGATGGACAATCCTTACTTGCCAGACCAGCATGTCTGGCCAAGTGAACAGAAGGATGCCCACTCTCTCAACCAGCTCTCTGTGATTTATCCAGGGCCTAATCCCACCCACCATGGGCTGGGTCTTCCCCAGCAGCCAGACAATCTCCTTCAGGTTTGCTCTGGGCTTAACTCAACCATCAACTCTACACCTGTGCCCAGAGCTCAAACCCTCAAGAGTCAAGTTGACACCTGTGTTTAACTATGACATTCCACCCCTTGTCAACTTGACACAAAAACAATAGCACTTTTAAACTGTAACCTTTCCTTGTCCCCACAGATGTTAAAATATAAATACATTCCCTGGACAAATTTAAAATGTTCTCATTAAAACTTCAGTTCCAATATTTTAAAAGTTTAAAGCAGATAAAACATTAAAACAGAAGGATCTTAAAACAATAAGAAAACATTTAAAAGATCAAAGTCCAGCAAATCACCGCATCCTGTACTTCCATGTCCATCTTCTGCTGCTCATCATGTAGTCAAGGCGGCTCAAAGATTCTAGGCATTCCCAGTCCCTGTTTGCAGCTCGAAGTGGTAAGAGCAGAGTTCCTCTGAACCAGGCTGAATCTCCACTCGCAGTAGTCCTCAGCAGCAGTCCCACAGTTCTGGCATCTCAAACACAACTCTGGGTTCTCCTCTGCAGCTTTAAGCTTCACCATCTCTTGCAGGAACTCTACGCCTGCCACTTGGTGCCAAGCTTCTGCTGCTCTCCATGAACCCTTCAGTAGTACATGAAAACCAGTATCACCTGAGGGACGCTGCCTGATTCTGAAGCCAGGTTGAAACGCAGCTTAGTCCATTGGAACCACAGCTGCACCAACTTCAACTCGTTGATGCTGGAAAAGCCTCTCTTCTAGGCAACCAAACGTGCAAAGGGTAAGAAACTGCTTTAACTTGGGCTTTCGCCCCCTGAAGGAATCTGAGCTTCCAAACCACGAACTTGCCATAAGGTGGTTTCCACGTCCTCCACCGTCTCAGTGCAAGTTACTAGGTTTTCCTTCACTGATACTCATTTGTCCAACAGCAGCTGATATTCTGCTGCCTGCCCTTTGCACATCCAAACCTCCAAGGTTGCCAACACAGCTCTCCTCTGTCAAGCAAACCAGTCCATCGTCCTTATATTCAGTTTTATCAAAGTCCTTGTTTCCCTCATCACAAATTGGGCCCAAACAATGTCTCTCAGCAATTGGCCCACTAAACGCTGAAGAACGGTATTTGTAAATCCACAAAGTGAAAATTTTCAAGAATTTCCAACTTTGTCCAGCAGAACCGTTCAAAAGCCACAAAATCCACATAGTCAGATTTATCAGCAACACCCCACTTCCTGGGTACCAAATTCTGTTGCAGTCTGCCTCCATAGTTGCTGATAAATGACCATCACACAGCTTAAGGGAACAAGGAGTTTACTTTCTTACGATAGTCCGGTTACAGTTCATAGTCCAGCTTGACAGGAGAACACACACCAACACCAGGGCCGAGGGAACTGGCCACCATAACGGCTGAGAGATGGACAATCCTTACTTGCCAGACCAGCATGTCTGGCCAAGTGAACAGAAGGATGCCCACTCTCTCAACTAGCTGTCTGTGATTTATCCAGGGCCTAATCCCACCCACCATGGGCTGGGTCTTCCCCAGCAGCCAGACAATCTCCTTCAGGTTTGCTCTGGGCTTAACTCAACCATCAACTCTCTACACCTGTGCCCAGAGCTCAAACCCTCAAGAGTCAAGTTGACACCTGTGTTTAACTATGACAACATGATACTCTCGATAGATGCAGAAAAAGCTTTTGACAAGATCCAACAGCCTTTTATGATCAAAACACTAGAGACAGTAGGAATGGAAGGAACCTTTATCAATATAATAAAAGCTATATACAACAAGCCCACAGCAAGGATTATGTTCAATGGGGAACAATTGGAAGCATTCCAACTTCGATAAGGAACTAGACAAGGCTGTCCACTCTCACCACATCTATTCAATATTGTACTTGAAGTGTTAGCTGAAGCCATAAGACAAGAAAGGGACATAAGAGGGATTCAAATTGCAAGGAAGAAGTCAAGCTATCCCTATTTGCAGATGACATGATCTTATACCTGAGTGATGCCAAAAAACTCCACCAGGAAGCTCCTGAAACTAATTGAGAAGTTCAGCAGGGTGGCAGGATACAAAATAAATGTGCAAAAATCAGAGGCCTTCCTATATGCCCAGAATGAAAGAAGTGAAAAAGCCCTGAGAGAAACAATCCCATTTACTATAGCCCCTAAAAAATGAAATACCTTGGTATAAACCTAACTGAGGAGGTAAAAGACCTTTACATGAAAACTTTAAAACCCTAAAGAAAGAAATAGCAGAAGACACCAGAAGGTGGAAAGACCTCCCTTGTTCCTGGATTGGCAGAATCAACATCGTAAAAATGACCATTCTACCAAAGGCAATATAGAGATTCAATTCTATACCAATCAAAATCCCAAAGCAATTCTTCAAAGAAGTTGACCAAACAATCTCAAAGTTCATATGGAGGCACAAAAGACCCAGGATAGCAAAAACAATCCTGAGTAACAAAAACACAGCTAGAGGTATTGCCATACCACACCTTAGTCTATACTACAAATCCATAGTTATAAAGACAACCTGGTTCTGGCTCCAAAATAGACACACAGATCAATGGATTAGTATTGAAGACCGAGATATAAGCCCACAAATTTACAGCCATTTGGTCTTTGACAAAGGGGCCCAAAGAATCCAATGGAAAAAGAACAGCATCTTCAACAAATGGTGCTGGCAAAACTGGATCTCCACATGCAGAAGATTAAAGCTGGACCCGTACTTGTCACCATGTACAAGACTTAATTCCTAATGGATCAAGGACCTTGATATCACGACCATGTTCATAGCAGCACTGTTTACAGTAGCAAAGTCATGGAATCAGCCCAAATGTCCAAGAGTTGATGAGTGGATAGCAAACTGTGGTACATCTATACAATGGAATATCCCAGACCCAGAAAATTAAGCACTGTATGTACTCCCTAGTAGGTGGCTCCTAGTACCAAACCAACCCAGCCCACCTAGAGACAGTAATTGCAAGGATTATGAACAGGAGGGATGGGGTAGGAGGGCCACACCAGAAACAAGGAGAGAAGGGACCATGTTACAGCAGGGAAAATAGGCCTCCACCAAGGACCCAAATAAGTAATGAGTCATCTGATTAAGTTCACAGACTTTTGTTCCTGATCATTTACTACTGAGTGGGTGTGATCTCACCAGAAGAGGAGGGCATATAGTCTGGCAGATAAAAAGTAACCATTTTGCAAATGGGTGATAGACCCCTCCCTTACTGTGGTTTCCCACTTTTATTACATCTACCTTTGAATGTGCTTTTATCACAAGACTCTAACAGCTTTTTGTCTCTGGCCAGGAGGTAACATACAATGCCCACCAGGATGGAGTGAAGGGCATTGCAGGAGCAGCAAAACTGCAAAAGAAAATCAACAAACCACAATCCAGAACTTCAGAGACTCTATATCAACCACCTAGAACTAGGCCAGCTTAATCTCTCCCCATTTTGAAGCTCAGGGAAATTTGCGGAAGAGGGGGTGGTAAGAGTGTAAGAGCAAAAGGATGGGAGGAGCAATGATATGTAAGATACTCCATACTAGTTAGGGCTGAAGCATTCATAATTGGACTTTGCATGCCCTGCTCATTGTCCAACACACTGTTGACCTCACAAAGTCTAGCATCTGCTAAAGGCACCAAGATCCTTGAAGGCAAAGGATTGGAAGCCACAGCAGTGTTCCTATACCTAAGGGGAACACGGGAAAGGGTTCAGGGAAAGGCCACTGGGTCCTTGTATGTCATCAGAGAGGAGGGCCCAGAGGAAAATCAGACATGCACAAGAAAGGACTCTCTGGGAATTGTGGTGGGAGGCACTGGGGGATGGGGAGAGATAGGTGTGGGGAGAGGGAGCAGGGGGTACGGGGGGAGGAGAGGGAGGGAGGGAACTGGTGTACCTAATAAGTTTGTATGAGCTGAAATAAAAAAAAAAATAGCAGAAGACACCAGAAGGTGGAAGACCTCTCTTGTTCCTCGATTGGCAGAATCAACATCGTAAAAATGACCATCCTACCAAAGGCAATATACAGATTCAATGCTATACCAATCAAAATCCCAAAGCAATTCTTCAAAGAAGTTGACCAAACAATCTCAAAGTTCATATGGAGGCATAAAAGACCCAGGATAGCAAAGACAATCCTGAATAACAAAAACACTGCTGGAGGTATTACCATACAAAACCTAAGTCTATACTACAAATCCATAGTTATAAAGACAGCCTGGTACTGGCTCCAAAATAGACACACAGATCAATGGATAATGATTAAAGACCCAGATATAAGCCCACAAAATTACAGCCATTTGGTCTTTGACAAAGGGGCCCAAAGAATCCAATGGAAAAAGAACAGAATCTTCAACAAATGGTGCTAGCAAAACTGGATCTCCACATGCAGAAGATTAAAGCTGGACCCGTACTTGTCACCATGTACAAGACTTAATTCCAAATGGATCAAGGACCTTGATATCAGGCCAGAGACTATAAAAACCATAGTTGAAAGGATAGGGAACTCCCTCGAGCTGATTGGGCTAGGCCAACATTTCCTAAACAGACATCCAATGGCACAGTCACTGCTACCAACTCTCAACAGTTAGGATCTTGTGAAATTAAAGAGCTTCTGTTGAGATAAAGAGATTGTAACGCGAGCACAAAGGCAACCCATAGAATGGGAGAAAATCTTCACTAACCACATATCTGACAGAGCTCTACTGTCCAGAGTGCACAAAGAACTTAGAAAACTAAATCCAAGGAAAACAATGGCCCAATTAAAAAATGGGCCCTGGAACTTAAAAGAAACTTTACCAGGAATGAAATTAAAATGTCTAACAAATATCTTAAAAAATGCTCTACTTCCTTAGCCATCAGGGAAATGCAAATCAAAACTTCCCTGAGATATCGTCTCACCCCAGTCAGGATGGCAATAATGCACAATACAAACAACAACAAATGCTGGAGAGGATGTGCAGAGAGGGGAACTCTCCTACATTGCTGGTGGGAATGCAGGCTCATACAGCCACTCTGGCGAGCCGTCTGGAGATTCTTAAAGAAATTAAAGATTGAAATGCCATATGACCCTGCTATTCCACTTTTGGGACTAACCTCCCATACAGCAGAGGTTCACCTCGATAGCACAAGCATGACCATGTTCATAGCAGCACTGTTTACAATAGCAAAGTCATGGAATCAGCCCAAATGTCCAACAGTTGACGAGTGGATAAGGAAAAAGTGGTATATCTATACAATGGAGTACTACTCAGCCATCAAAAAGGATGAATTTTTGGAATTTACCGGGAAATGGATGTCATTAGAAACAATTATATTAAGTGAAGTATCCCAGACCCAGAAAATTAAGTGTCGTATGTACTCCCTAATAGGTGGCTCCTAGTACCAAACCCACCCAGCCCATCTAGAGACAGTAATTGCAAGGATTATGAACAGGAGGGATGGGGTAGGAGGGCCACACCAGAAACAAGGAGAAAAGGGACCATGTTACAGCAGGGAAAATAGGCCTCCACCAAGGACCCAAATAAGTAATGAGTCATCTGATTAAGTTCACAGACTTTTGTTCCTGATCATTTACTACTGAGGGGGTGTGATGTCACCAGAAGAGGAGGGCATATAGTCTGGCAGATGAAAAGTAACCATTTTGCAAATGGGTGATTGACCCCTCCCTCACTGTGGTTTCCCACTTTTATTCATCTACCTTTGAATGTGCTTTTATCACAAGACTCTAGTTTAACAGCTTTTTGTCTCTGGCCAGGGGGTAACATACAATGCCCTCCAGCATGGAGTGAAGGGCATTGCAGGAGCAGCAAAACTGCAAAAGAAAATCAACAAACCACAATCCAGAACTTCAGAGACTCTATATCAACCACCTAGAACTAGGCATGCTTAATCTCTCCCCATCTTGAAGCTCAGGGAAATTTGCAGAAGAGGGGGCGGTAAGAGTGGAAGAGCAAAAGGATGGGAGGAGTAATGATATGTAAGATACTCCATACTAGTTAGGGCTGAAGAATCATAATTGGACTTTGCATGCCCTGTGCATTGTCCAACACACTGTTGACCTCACAAAGTCTAGCATCTGCTAAAGGCACCAAGATCCTTGGAGGCAAAGAATTGGCAGCCACAGCAGTGTTCCTACACCTAAGGGGAACACGGGAAAGTGTTCAGGGAAAGGCCACTGGGTCCTTGTATGTCATCGGAGATGAGGACCCAGAGGAAAATCAGACATGCACAAGAAAGGACTCTCTGGGAATTGGGGTGGGAGGCACTGGGGGATGGGGAGGGAGGGGGGTGAGGAGGAGGAGAGGGGGTACGGGGGGAGGAGGAGGGAGGGAGGGAACTGGTGTATCTAATAAGTTTGTATGAGCTGAAATAATAATAAAAATGTATTAATAAAAAAAGAAAAATGTTAGTCCTTGGAATGTGATCAACATGAGAAGTGTTTTTGATTTATTCTGCATGTATATTATTGAATTACCAATAAACATTCATATGATAAAATTTTTATCAGCTAATAATTTCCAGTATTTATTATACTTTACAAAATATCTCCATTAGAATGCATCAGAAAATGTAGTTTTAACATAAAATTTAACATAATCATTGGCAACAGTATAAAATCTTTCATGGTTCCATGAGGTTAGCTGTGACTGAAATTTCAGATGCTGTAAGGTTACTAATATAATATGGCTAGAGTTTCCAGATCAATGAGTAATTCCATCTTATTATTCTGTAGCTTTAATTTTCATAACATATTTGTTTCATTAGTAGATTTTGTAAAAGGGAGTTACTTTATGCTCCTAGCTTCATTATCTCTAGAGATGAATTTCCTTTCTCATCAAAGAACAGACAGAGCACCTAAAGAACAGTTGAATTATGCTGGAGTATTTTTTTTTTTGGTGGGATAGCTCACAAAATTAAAAAAGAGAAGGGGGGCTATCTAAGTACTTATACTCACAGGTTAGAGCAATTCTCAACTTTGACCAAGGAGCTTCCTTTTGCAAGGGAAATTGTTTAATACAGAGAAAATAACCACTTACCAAAGTGCCAAAGTGCTGAGAATGATTGTGGACTGATGATTTCTAAACAGGACATTTGAATAAGTTCCCATCTCAAAGCTCAGGAAAACTCATAAAGAGAGTACAGTAAGAATGTAAGTGCCTGAGAATGAGGGGCATAGTGGACGCTGCCTAACAGGACTTTATAGGACTGGTGCTGTATAGAAAAACTCACTGTAGCAATGCCCACTTTCACAAAATCTGAAAAAAAAATTTAACCTATCAATATTTCAATATGAAAGGTGTAATAAAAATCTTAAGAGACAGTACACATTTCTGAGAGATTATTAAAGGTAATGCTAGACAGAAGAAGAGGAGTAATGTTCCTCAATAATCTACCCAACAATTTGTCTATGTTCCAGCAAGTTCTCAGGCAATTACCATTGCAGGCATCCCACGTGAGCCCAGTGAGTCACGTACATAAAAAGATGTGAATGTAAGAGGAAGACTGACTGGAAAGAAGAAAGCGTATAGTGGGAAATAAAGGTGGACAGGATTGATTAGTAATGTGTAAAAATGCCATAAATTCATTGCATGTATTTTTAAAAGTATCAAAGAATAAAAATTAAAAGAATAATGATGGAATGAGGGAACCTCTTCACATACTTATCTGATGACCTTTCAGAGAAGGAAGTGATATTACACTCCAGGAAGAAAACCAAGGATCAAAAGGATCTGGAAAAGTGTCTGAATGCTTGCATTATTAGAAGTGATGTTAACTAATTTGACATTTTTATTTGTAAATTACTTAGTGATATTCAACCCTCATCGCACGTTGACAAGTACATAGGTATTTTTAAATTTGAAATGTAACCAGTCTAACCTATTTAACCAATTTATGTCCTCCAAAGTTGAAGCTCTGATAAACAGTTTCTATTAATTTTATTGTTAATATAAATTCAGGTTTCTAAGTGTGTAATGCTTAAAATGACTTGAAGGTCTTTTGTTTCACATATACTAAGTGATATGTGGAGCAAGGTAGTATAGCAGTCCAAGGCTTAGTGGTGCAGACTCTAAGCTACAAGAGCCTTGCAGGGTAGAGCAATCCTTTCTGCACAGGTCAGCCAATATTGTGTCTGCTTCTCATAGTTCTGGAATTGTTCAAGTCTAAATTTCTCCTGCAGTCTTTTGTCCTACTACCTTCCACTTAAGGTAGCTATATTCCATATTTAATTTTCCAGCATGCTGAAGGAGGCATGTGGACAAGAGCAAAATGAATAATTATCATGAGTAAATTCAGTAATCATAACAAAAGGGACAAAAATGTGAATATACTTGGTTATAAATTTAGATCTTGATTCATTAAGAAACACCTACCCAGTCTTGGCAGGTCCTCTTTCATACTTCTCCGTGTAAGTAGTATTTTGCTCTTGCAGACCAGATACAAATGAGGGCAGAAAGAAAAACTGTCTTTGAAAAGAATCCAAAAGAAGATTATTTTCTGGGAAAATTGGATTGTAAAGGTTGAGCAAAGATGTATGATACGCACGATCTCCTTGTTCCTCTGGCAGAGGTACTGAGTAGAGCAGGGAAGGACAGGAGTTGTTCTGAAACTGCACCGTGGCTCTCTTTTGGTCTAGTTTGATTACGACATGAGCCAGTATGATGTAAGGCATGAGTTGCTACTTTGTTTGGAAGCACACAGACAAAGTCCATGTTTCCCATACTCCAGAAGCTTATGGACTAGTAGTATCCACTCTTCAGTCTTAAAGGAACAAAACTGAGGCAGGAATGCTTTCTGCGAGAGTAACTACAGCTTCCAGAACATTTCAAATTACCAAGTCTAAGGACAGGAGATTGACGTGTGAACAAGTGCTCAAAGAACAGGAGAAAAACAGAGGTCAACATAGGAAACAAAAAGTTTAAGATGTCTGCAATTCATTTTGAATATTTATATTAAATAAAATTAGAATTTGGTTGCAGTCGATTTAGGAATATGGAATTATTGGGTGTGAGCACAATGCATTATAATATACAGAACACACTGTTTATACTTCTGCACTTAGGATGTGTACAGAATCTATCTGATGGAATATACCATAAAAACAAAGAGTGTAAGGTGGTCCTGCACAATATACTCTGTGAGAAAAGCAGAGAAAAAAGAATATCTGAGAGAGAGAGAGACCACAGGAAAGAAGAGTCTGTGAGAGAGACCACAATCAGCATTCTTCAAAGGATTTGCTCTTGTAAATCCAAATAAATATACAACCTATTCATGTGCCACAGAAATGAAATAAGCTAAAAAACTTGAAAAAGTGCTAAACAATCATAAGGACTTATAGAGTGCTATATTTAACTTAAAAGATGGCAAAATTCATAAATTATAAGCACACGATGAGAGATTTTTCTCTAGTCCATCATATTAGCTTTCTGCCTGTGCTTCATGCAACCTGCACCATCTACCCTGTAGGCGTCAAGAAAATGAAAACAGCAGTCTAGGTGGCCTATGTGAATGGACACTGTTGAGAGCAAGTTTCTTTTATGCTACTTTAAGTGCTGTGATCAAATTCCACATAATATTGGTGGAATTGATTCATTTGCTAAGTAAGAATTATGTCCCCTGCTCTCTGAAACCCACACTTACTTAAACAAGATTTTATTTTTCTTGTTTTAAAATTACATACATGTATACCTTTTCTTTTTACATAAAAATAAAGGGTTTTATTGCAGTTCTCTTATTTATTTATTTTTAGTTCTCTTATTTTTGATGGCTCTGGGACAAATGGACATTGGTTTCAGGATTTTATTACTCTTTTATATAATCCTATTGTTTTCCACTAAGAATTAATTTCAAATAAAAGTTTCAGAACAGAAGTCTGCCAATTATAAAAAATAACTACCTAGGAATGGAAAGTTAAAACTTAGAAAAAACAGAAAATTCAGAAATCCCTCAAAAAGATTGTTAGCCCTTTTTTCCTGCATCTTTTGTCCATACATAGCCAAGTCAGGAAAACTGTAGAAATCCTATGGATATCTTTTACCTCTTCTGTTTGAAGTCATATCCACTTCTTCCTTGCCATATTCATTTGTCTGAGGTACATGGTGTTAATAGTTCTATAGATCTCCATTATTTGCACAAACTCTTATGTTACAGTAAGTTTTATCCAATAACGTATTGGGATGTTCATAATTACACTGCTGTTGAAACAAACTATAAAATGTATTCTCTTGTTTAAACCATTTAAGTCATTCTAATTTCTTTCTTCTATTAAATTACTACACATAGAATTGTCATATCAAAAAGAAGGGCCAATAATGTATTTGATGAATAAACCAAGTACTAGCCATGCATTCTTACATTGTTTTCATAGAACGTCTCCTAGGATACATGACTGATCTATTTTCCTTATTCTTACTTTTCAAAACTGTGAAAAACTATGTGAATTCTATGTGAATTATACAGAAAGAGTGTGTTGTTTTAAATATTAGTATGTTGCTTGGAAAAATACAAAAATACTTTTAATGAAATTGCTTGATATCTACTTTCCAATTTGTTTAAATCAATAGTCCATCAAAAAAAGATCAAATTTATGTTTCTGCATTGTCAAACAAGATAACTCAGGCCCTTTATGAACAAACATAATTCATAATTAAATTCATAATTGAACACATCAAAATTTTAACCTTCTATAATTTTAAAACCAGAAATCAAGGAGTCTTGTATCATCGGATCCTATGGAGGGTCTAATTCTCTGCTTTCTGACAAATTTTGGCATTTGTGATGTTTACCCTGTCCTCAGGTACCTGTCATGAAGGAGCAAGATACACATGAAATGTTCGCTGCTGCATCCAGTGCACCAGGAGACATAGTCAACAGCCCTCACTCCATTCACTGCACCAGATACTATCACTTCTCCTCTCATATGCAGGAATTTTGACCCTGGGTTCAAAAATAAATCCATGTACAATTACCCATGATGGTCCTTCAAGTAAAGAGGGGGGATTTGCAATGATTTTAGAGAAAGTATCAATTTTCAAAAGGATAGCTGTTCTTTAAAAAGGAAATAAAGTGTTTCAATATGGAAAAGCTGAAAAGACAACTTTTCACTGAAGTCCCTGGATGCAGGACATAGGCACACACGGCATGGAGAAGTGGCCTTGTAGGTTGCATTGAACTCACCTAGAGTTGAAGCCCATCTCTCCCCTCCGCACCGGGGCAAGCATGCTCCCAGGTACACACTGTCAGTGGTGTCCGCCGGCCAGGAACTTCCTGCCTGGTCTTTCAACCTGGAAAATATATAGGTCAGTCATCTTCTCATTTTCCTTCAAGCGTAAGATATTCATTTTATGTTCTCTCTTGCCCACAAGACACTGTTCGTCAGATTGTTTCACACAGAGGGACACTGTACACTCTTCACCTCCATCATTTACACCTCAATGGTCAACATGACACCTGTGTTGGTCAAGGGGCTGTTGATAATTTATCCCCTTTGAAATGGCTCTCATGAAAGATTATTATTTCTGTACAACCATTCCTATCCACTTGGTTAAAGGAACTTATGTATTAATTTAGGAAATCATTTTCTACAGTGTGCTTGGAGACTATAAATCACTGAACATTAGTAATCTATAGCTAGAGATGCAAATTCGGAAACTAACATCTACTTTTTTATAATGAAGGAGAGTTTCACTAAGATGCACATTTTCCTAACAAAGGTCCACAGTTTAGACCTGTCTTGTTTTCACATTCCTGAGCCTGAGACATTGCCAGTGAAAACTGCTATGTCAATGAATGGGTCAGCATGCTCCAGCTAGGAAATGCATAATGTAAACAGTCAGGCTGATCATGTGACTGGGTCACAGGCTTGGAACTGTGTCAGACTCTGTAAGAGAGAGATGCACCAGGCAGGGCCTTTGACTCACCCCAATAGACCCATTGACTCCTCACTGAATCAAGCTCTACCCCTCTTGTGTACAATCAGTGGTGTTGAGGAGTGGTGAGCAAATGTCAGCCAGTGTAGCTTCATGCATGTATTCCAGCACTTATGATAAAATTTATTATGCTCACACCCAGATTTCTGATGTCCAGCTGGGCACTGTTTAGTTCCTTTCATCTTGACACTGTAGTGTAATATGTTCAGAAAAGGCTCATGTGAATTATGAAACTCACACTTCAAAATTAACTTTTGCTCTGCCTTTCTAGATTTCTTTCATGATTCATGTTCTTCTTGTAGCATTTTGGCAAACGTTTTATCCCTTTAATTTCTTCTTCTGATACAGTAGACTTTGACAAGTTCTCCTTTACACAATAAAAACAACTTCCAAAATGTTGAGTTGGTGTCATTTAAAAGAGATAACACTTTTAAATTAGGATACGTTAAGGAAAGATTAGTAAAATCCTGCTTGCCAACGGTAGGACTGTTTGCTCTCAGGCTGCTGGAGCTCCTGGGGACAGGTTCAGGAGCAGGTGCTGGAAGGAGGAACTGCTTTTTAAGAGCTGTGTATGTTGAGAGCCTTCTGATGGGGAACAGTGGTCATTCGTGTGGGATGACAAGAGATGGCAGGGCAGAAAAAAATCCCAAGGATAGCCCCTCATCTGCCCCTTCCTCTAAGCTCCTCCCTTTAAGCACCTTGAGACAAACCCTAGTAAATCAGACTAGGGGATACCACTGGCAGACTCCACCCAGCTAATTCCTGAGTTAAAGAACAGTGTGGGGAAGACGACTCAAACCAAAACAACAGCAGATATCTCTGTCCTGCCCGAGAGCAAGAGCTGTATCTGATAGCTCATTCTGTTTTAATGTAAATGTATAAATCCATAATTGAATTATGTAAATTTTCTAATTCTTCAATTCACCACCTGCAGAATAATGATAACAATATTTGCGTCAGAATTCTTCTGAGCAGCACTGTGTAACTCAAGCCACGGGATGGACAGATCCACAACATTAGCACTAAGCAGAGTGTCTCCCAGGGCAGAATAGATCATCCTGTCAGACAACAGGCTCGGGAATGCTGTGTTCTATAACATGTCTCTAAAAGTGGTATGCCCCCAAAGCTCTGTGCTTTCATCAGTGTCATCCCTGCAAAGACCAACCCACACAGTGATGCATTAGTTACTTGTTCTGTGCTGTGGCAAAATACATGACAATAGCAACAAAAGAAGGAAGAAAGGAAGGAACGAAGGAAGGAAGGAAGGAAGGAAGGAAGGAAGGAAGGAAGGAAGGAAGGAAGGAAGGAAGGAAGGAAGGAGGGAGGGAGGGAAGATTTCATCCATGGAATGCTACTGTCTTTCTTCAGGTTTGGTGCTCCTGTCTCGATTAACATAATCTGGATGACTCCTCACATGCATGCCAAGTAATTTGATTATTAATTTTAACTCTTACAAGTTCTGGTCAGTTCATCGGGAAAGCTGGTCACCCTTTTCTTTCTTTCTCCAGGGTATACGGTACTTAGAATAGAAGCTTTATGGAAGGAAGAGGTTACAATTGAAAAGTGGTCACTTCCAACTCTTCAGCTGACACACAGGAAAGGTGATGTGAATAAATGAACTCTCAGATAGAGTTAATTCGTAACAATGCAGACAGATGCAACATCAGTGACTTCTTCCCCCTTTTGCTCCAATTGCAAGTGAATTTGTGGTCAGCCACCCATGAAGGGGAGTCAAGAAACCTCTGAGGACCAACATTCTCAGAGGGAATATCCAATAGACTGAAACTCCTGTCTTGAGCAAACTGGTTAGAAAATTTACCTAGTTTATCTCAAAGTTGTTAAAAGCATTAGGCATAGACCTAATTGATTTCAAGTAGAAACCTAGACTTACTGCCTAGCTACATCTTAAATATGCTCTCTATATTATGTATAGATATCTGTGGCGTACATACATTTGAGTATTTAAGACAGAAATTCTAAGCTCCAGACTGCCTTGAATTCACTATGTATCTATAGGAAGCCTTGTATATCTGATCCTCTTGCTTCTACCCCCCAAGTACTGGACTTCAGTCATGCATCTTCAAGCCTGGTTTGTGTGATGCTGGGAATACAGCTTGAAGACTTGGCCTGTGCTAGGCAAGCACTCTACAAACTGTGCCCCATTCCCAGCTCAATGTACACTCCTGTCTCTCCCATCCCTTTGAGAGATCTGAAAGAGAAAGAAGAGGAACAGCAGAAGAAGTAAAAGAAATCTTTCCACTATTTCAGTGACTAACCAAAAAATTTCCACTTGCAATTGTTAAATATTCTTATCTTGTTTTGTGAATAGACAGAATTCTGATAACTCATGGACATGAGCAACACAAAATGCTGTTTTTATAGGCAAAGTTTCCATTCAATATTTAATATTTTATTTAAGAGAGATTTTAAAGTTTTCATTGTAAAGGTCACAAAGAAAACGTTAAAACCCTAAAGAAAGAAATTGCAGAAGACACCAGAAGGCGGAAAGACCTCCCTTGTTCCTGGATTGGCAGAATCAACATCGTAAAAATGACCATCCTACCAAAGGCAATATACAGATTCAATGCTTACCAATCAAAATCCCAAAGCAATTCTTTAAAGAAGTTGACCAAACAATCTCAAAATTCATATGGAGGCCCAGGATAGCAAAGACAATCCTGAGTACCAAAAACACTGTTGGAGGTATTACCATACCGATCCTTAGTCTATATTACAAATCCATACTTATAAAAACAGCCTCGTACTGGCTCCAAAATAGACACACAGATCAATGGATAAGGATTGAAGACCCAGATATAAGCCCACAAAATTACAGCCATTTGGTCTTTGACAAAGGGGTCCAAAGAATCCAATGGAAAAAGAACAGCATCTTCAACAAATGGTGCTGGCAAAACTGGATCTCCACATGCAGAACATTAAAGCTGGACCCATACTTGTCACCATGTACAAGACTTCATTCCAAATGGATCAAGGATCTTGATATAAGGCCAGAGACTATAAAAGCCATAGTTGAAAGGATAGGGAACTCCCTCGAGCTGATTGGGCTCGACATTTCTTAAACAGACATCCAATGGCACAGTCATTGCTACCAACTCTCAACATTTGGGATTTTGTGAAATTAAAGAGCTTCTGTTCAGATAAAGAGATTGTAACATGAGCTCAAAGGCAACCCACAGAATGGGAGAAAATCTTCACTAACCACACATCTGATAGAACTCTGCTGTCCAGAGTGCACAAAGAACTTAGAAAACTAAACACCAAGGAAACCAATGGCCCAAATAAAAAATGGGCCCTGGAACTCAAAAGAAATTTTACCAGGGATGAAATTATAATGTCTAACAAATATCTTAAAAAATGCTCCACTTCTTTTGCTATCAGGGAAATGCAAATCAAAACTTCCCTGAGAAATCATCTCACCCCGGTGAGGATGGCAAAAACCCACAATACAAACAACGACAAATGCTGGAGAGGATGTGGAGAGAGGGGAACTCTCCTACATTGCTGGTGGGAATGCAGGCTCATACAGCCACTCTGGCAAGCCGTCTGGAGATTCTTAAATAAATTAAAGATTGAAATGCCATATGACCCTGCTATTCCACTTTTGGGTATAACCCCCCATACAGCAGAGGTTCACCTCAATAGCACAAACACAACCATGTTCATAGCAGCACTGTTTACAATAGCAAAGTCATGGAATCAACCCAAATGTCCAACAGTTGACGAGTGGATAAGGAAACTGTGGTACATCTATACAATGGAGTACTACTACTCAGCCATCAAAAATGATGAATTACTGGAATTTGCCTGGAAATGGATGTCATTAGAAACAATTATATTAAGTGAAGTATCCCAGACCCAGAAAATTAAGCGTCATATGTACTCCCTAATAGGTGGCTCCTAGTACCAAACCCACCCAGCCCACCTTGAGACACTCATAGGTAAATCTATGTATTACCTACAGTAATTGCAAGGATTATGAGCAGGAGGGATGGGGTTGGAGGGCCACACCAGAAACAAGGAGAGAAGTGACCATGTTACAGTAGAAAACTAAACACCAAGGAAACCAATGGCCCAATTAAAAAATGGGCCCTGGAACTTAAAAGAAATTTTACCAGGGATGAAATTAAAATGTCTAACAAAATCTTTAAAAATGCTCCACTTCTTTAGCCATCAGGGAAATGCAAATCAAAACTTCCCTGAGATATCATCTCACCCCGGTCAGGATGACAAGTAGAAAAAGTAGGCCTCCATCAAGGACTGCAAGAAAGTAATGTTACACCTGGTTAAGTTCACAGACATTCGTTCCTGATCATTTACAACTAAGGGGGTATGAACTCACCAGAAGGGGAGGGCATATAGTGCAGCAGATTAAAAAGTAACCATTTTGCAAATGGGTGATTGACCCTCCCATTGCCAAATGCCATATGACCCTGCAATTCCAATTTTGGATATAAGTATTACATCTATCCTTGAATGTGCTCTTATAATAAGACTCCAGTTTAACAGCTTTTTGTCTCTGGCCAGGGGGTGACATACAGTGCCCAGCAGGATGGAGTGAAGGGCATTGCAGGAGCAACAAAACTGCAAAAAGAAAATCAACAAACCACTATCCAGAACTTCAGAGACTCTATATCAACCACCTAGAACTAGGCCAGACTAATCTCTCCCCATCCTGAAGCTCAGGGACATTTGCGGAAGAAGGGGCGGTAAGAGTGTAAGAGCAAAAGGATGGGAGGAGCAATGATTTGCAAGATACTGCACACAAGTTAGGGCCAAAGCAATCATGATTGGTTATTGCATGCCCGGCGCAATGTCCAACACACTATTGACCTCAGAAAGTCTAGCATCTGCTAAAGGCACCAAGATCCTTGGAGGCAAGGGATTGACAGCCACAGTAGTGTTCCTATACTTAAGGGGAACACAGGAAAGTGTTCAGGGAAAGGCCACTGGGTCCTTGTACGTCATTGGAGAGGAGGGCCCAGAGTAGAGACAGGCATGCACAAGAAAGTACTCTGGGAATTTGGGCGGGAGGCACGGGGAGATGGGGAGGGAGGGGTGAGGGGAGGGGGAGCAGGGGGTACGGGGGGGGAGGAGGAGGGAGGGAGGGAACTGGTGTACCTATTAAGTTTGTATGAGCCTGAAATAATAATAAAAATGTATTATAAAAAAGGGAGGATGAGAGAGAGAGAGAGAGAGACAGAGACAGAGAGAGAGAGATTTCAAGTGCACAGGTGAACATGTAATGATCAGAGGAAAACTTTCACATTTGTGCTTTAGGACTTAAACGCAGGTCCCAGGTTTGTATCGGGAGCACTTGCACAGCCGAGCCACTCACCAGCCTATGGTAAATCTCTGAACTCACCCTCGCCTCCCCTCCTTTCTCAACCTCCTTTCTCCCAACAAAATTGTATTTCATGCATCTGTATATTCCTGTAAACTTTTCTTCTGTAAGTAAAAATGAATATGTGCATGCTTGCTGCAACCTCCTTTGTAGAGCTGTGTGCTTTACCTACTACTTAGGTTTTCATTGTTGCTGAAGTGAATCAGAGCTTCATAAATTGGTCTTTGAAATCTTATTCTAGGTGTGTTATGTCACAGTAACTTTGAGCAAACAGTGTGGTACACATGAGGCAAGATTCTTGGAAGTGTGCGTAGGGAGACCAAACAGCAAATATATTTGTAACTTTTAGTATAGTTAGTGCCAAATTTCCTTCCTTGAAAACTAAATCAATTTGTACTTCTTCGAAGAAGTACCAACTTATCATTCTGCTGACTATGATAAGTGAAAAATTATATGTCATAGACATTTTAATTAGCATATAAAACATGCCATAGGTTGAATATCATGTTAAGGAATATGTGTGAATATTTTTCTGTGACCTATCTGTGAATATCATTTGACTCCACCGTTCGAACTTCTGCTAGTGACGTTCATTTTCATTCCTTTTTTTAAGATGAACCAAAGCCATTAACTGCATCAGCAAAACGTTCCTTAAGTTTGAGTTTTCAAGCTTTTAACCTGAATGTTTTATTCCCAGCCTGTGAAGTAAAGCACACGGCAAAGCAGTCCCACAGTGCCCTCTGGTGGCTCCTTTTCTCCATTTCAACTTCCCTACTACAATGTGTAGGGCCGAAGTTGGAAAATGCAACCAATTTCAAGGAAACTTCCCAAGCAGTTCAATCTACTGTTTTGTTTTGAGCTCACATGAAAATGTATCTAGAGTAAAAAGTACAGAAAATATAAACACCACTGTTACACCAAGGGGCAGGTTAATATCTATAAGTTGGGCTGTCCTAACAGGTGAGTTTTATTTTGTTAATAAATGGTTTATTTTTTTAAACAGATTTATTTTTTAAATAGAAAGGATGTGTTTGATGGGGGTTGCAATGCCCGCTTATGCTAGGTCATCATTTTCTGATGCAATTTTCCTGTCTAGTAATGGAATTATAGGTCCATCATCATCATTCAGAATTCTGAAATATTGGAATACTCGGTTGGTTGTTTTGGGTTTTAATTTTTTTATTAAATAAACTAGACCAAACTCTGTTCTCTTGAACCATATGTTTTACTTGGAGGGGAAAGACAGTAACCAACAAATATGGAATTAAGTAAACAGTGTATTATGTATTAGAATATATGGAGGCCTTGGAGATGGTCCAGCCATTAAAGTGCTTACTGTGCAAGCAGATGACATGAATGTGAATGTGCAGGTTCTACATAAAATGCATGTACCATGATATAAGTGTCTCTAACCTCTGAGTGCCTGCCGGAAATGGGATGTGGAGGCCGAAGAATATCTAGAAGCTTCTGGACCAACCCTCTTGACTTATGCTGCAGCAATAAAAGATCTCACTTCAAACAGGGAAGAAGGTGAGTGACAGTGCCAAAAGGATGTCCTTTGAACTGCACAGACTCACTGCAGCATATGTGCATTCACACACACACACACACACACACACACACACACACACACACACACACAGCACAACACAGCACATAAACACACAAGCCCAAAACATATAGGTGGACTATGTCTCAGTTCAGTCTTGAAAGATGCGTGAGAATTACTGTGGAATAAGCCTTCAGGAAATGTGGTCCTTAGAAGACACTCATGCTGAGAACAATGGGCATGTGAAAAGACCCCTCTCTAGTATGAAGGCACCATTCTCCCTGCTGCTGGGAGTGTACAGACCCCACTTTCAAAACTTTCCCAAACAAGTCTGTCACAGATGTATTGCTTGCTTCTCATGTTACTGTTGCCTGCATTCCCAGACTGACTGGTGTAGCTCGTTAGACCCTGGAAACCACATTGGAAACCTCTCTGTGGCACCAAAGCCTGGACATTGCTTAGCAGTACACCTTACACTTTTGCTCTCTGCTTTCTGCTTCATCCATCCTCTCTCCTGCATAGCAAGCACTTTAATGGCTGGGCCATCTCCAAGGTCTAATACATAATACACTGTTTACTTAATTCCATATTTGTTGGTTACTGTCTTTCCCCCTCTGAGTAAAACATATGGTTCAAGAGAACAGAGTTTGGTCTAGTTTATTTAATAAATACTCACAATGCCACCTATGTGGGAACTATAAGCTGATTTGTCTGTTACCTGCTATTAGAGGCAATGAAGGGTATCCATTGTGCAGGAAATAACTGGACACAGCATCTGTTCACTTGTTCTTTTTCACAGACATTTTCAACTACCTATTGCATGCTTGATCCAATTTGGAATTTAGAACACAGCAATTATTATAAGACACATAGTCCCTCTCTATGTGTAGCTGTAATTATAGTGGAAAACAAGAAAACTAAATAAGACAATTAAGTTACACTGTAAATAATATACCAATATATGCAAATAAAGAAAACAACCAAACAGAAAAATGTCTGGGAAAGAACCGTGACTTTTGATTTTGGAGCGAGGCAGATCTCTACCAAAGCAACACTAGTAAGACTTAAAGAACAGGACCGTGTTGGACCCAGGGGGATTTTGAGCACAGACAGAATGAAGAGCAGTTTCTAAGGAAAAACTAGACTTATACTGTTTCTATTATATGTGTGTGTGTGGTGTTGTGTGTGATGTTTGTGAAAGAATGTGCAGGTACATGTGTGTATATGTGCACATGTGTGTGTATGTGCACATGTGTGCAGGTACATGTCTGCATGTATGTGCATACATGCATGTTACGTGTGCATATATGTGCACATGTATTTGAGTACATGTATGTGCTTATATGTGTATTTTTGTTATATTTATGTTCTTTGTGGTATGTATGAACGAATGTGTGCAGCACATGTACATTTGTATGCATGTTGAAGCCACAAGTTGACATTCTCTGAAGCAGGCTTCCTCAATGAACCTAGAAATTGGCAATTTGACTAGTGTAGCACAACAGCTTGCCCCAGGTGATCTTTGTCTTGGACTCCTCAGAGTCAGAAGTACAAGTAAACCGACATGCTTAACCAACATTTATATTTACATGTGAGCAATCTGATTTCCAGTAGTCGGACTTCTATGACAAACACTTCATCCACTGAGCCATCTCTTTCAGCCACTTAAGTTACTTTTGGAACAAGGATTTTCACTGAATTTGGAGCTCACTCAATGGGAGAGTTTGCCTGGCTCACGAGCTAAAGGGACTGCCTGTCTCCACTTCTCCAGGGCAAGGTTGCTGGCATGCTTCCTATGTGGTTTCTAGGAATCTTTCTCAAGTCCTGCTTTCATGGTAGGTAATGCATGACTGAGACATTTCTTAAGCCCCTTGACTTTTTCAAACTGGAATCAGAGGTTTGGGAGAAACAAACAAGAAGCGAAAATAAAAAAATAAGGAAGCAATCCATCAACTAAAGCTGCATGCTGCATTTTAGAAATTGGAGACATTGTCTTTGACTTCAAATGATATTGGAAGCAAATTGGGATATTTCAAATAGAAAACTAACAGGAACACCCTGGCCAAATTGTTGAGAGGCAATTTGAATAGGTGAAAATGAAAATCAGTTTCAGTGGAAATGTGCCAGGAACCATAACCCTGGGAGTCATTACAAAACAGGAGGTGGTAAAATTCTAGACAAAAGATGTGATTGCCAACATAGAAAGAATGTTTAGAAAACACAGTCCAAGGACTGTGTAGTCTTAGCCTTTGGAATTGGAGGCAGAGAGATAAAACAAGCAGAGAAAAAATGAAATAGAAATGTTTTTGGCTGTGCACATACATGTTTCGGAGTAAGATTCAGAAGCAGCTTTGTTGAGTGGTTCCAGAATATGCAGGACTCATCTTTGTCAACTGTTGTCTTTAAGACATGCAGGAGAAAGACAGAGCTGTATGCTTATTGACAATACATAACTCATGGTCAACCACTACTTGCTGGAATGCAATGAGCTTCAGAGGATTATGTGAGAATGTAGAGCCAAAGAATTTAAAATTACAAGAAGTGTAGAAGGGAAATTATATAGTTTTCATAAACATCAGAATATTAAATAATATGAATCCTTTATGTTAGAGAGCAGCCCTCAATAAATTTCCAAAGATTGAAATTCTACAAAACATATCAATTAACTATAAAGGTAATAAGCTAAATAAACTCACTAAAATGATAATGCACACCAATTACAGATAGATAGATATGTTATATATATGTTAGGATTTAAAATTTACAAATTATTAATCCAGGAAACATGACTTCATGAAAACAGAATGATAGCTAGCAGTGGAACTGTGCAACCAGATCTTTCTTCTCTATGCAATGCTCTAGGTCACAGTCTGGGTACTATTTTGCAGTGGATTGCTTCATATGAAGAACTTCTGTGTGTACCTATAAACACCATCTTGTACTTTTATTATGAGATTTGACTCTGTGCTTCTCTTCCTCAGTAGATTCTGAGTAGTTCAATGAATGTTACATGTCCTTGTGGTCTCAACCACTTGGCAAATTACCTAGCATATGACTGACATTCAATGAATATCTATTGATTGAATGAATAATTCAATTATTCATTTTTGAACAATTAAACATATAAGAATATAAGAAGCACATCTGAGATATCCACAAGTACTTTGCTGAAAAACATTTAGCTTAGTAAGTGGCATATAGGGTGTTATTAGTTAAATTGTTCTGAATTAATTAAAAAATAAATTCAAAGTAGCCTGAAAAATAAACTCAGACAAAGCATGCAGACTCCCTGTGGATATGTTTCTGAGCTAGAAGTAACCTCTGACCTAGGTCTTGCTTTTGTGAAAGGGAATACCCCGCCTACAAGGTGTTGAATCCCTATCACGGTTCAAATATGAAATGTGACCTCATGATTTGGATAAGGATCTCAAGTTGATGGAACTAACCAGGAAGGAGCCTTGCTGGAGATGTGCATAATTGGGGATGGGCCTTGGGATTTAACACCAAAGGCCATTTCCTGTGTTCTCTCTTACTTTGCTTCCTGATGGCTGCTAAACTATGAGCCCTGCACTTGTTAGTGCTATCACATGTATTCCCTGCCACTATGGACTTTATCTGCCCTTGAACTGTAAGACAAATAAAAAAAAACCTTTTTTCCCTTTCAGGTTCTTTGGTCAGAGTATTTTATCACCATATTGGAGGGTTAATCCCCCAATGTACATCAACTTACTTTTGGGAGTCCAGCTTGAAGAGTCCAGCTTGAAGAATGGACACGCTAGAAGACTCCACTAACTGTAGTGATCCACAGTGTGGAAACAGTAATCTGCATTTCGCTGTCACAAATGTTCTTCTTTAACACGTTTTTGGAACATCATCAAGAGATGCTTCAAAACAAAATTAAAACAAAAATTCCGAGGAGTTTTTGATATACCCGAAGTAGAGCATTCTGTGAAGCAGAACTCCAAATATGTGCTGACTTGTTATTATTTTGCAATGCAAATGGCAGATGAATAATGATTGCATATTAAAATCTGACTTTTGGAAACTATACATAGCATTCTGTTTATGAGGACCAGAAAAAAATAAAGCAAGCTTTTTAGCTTAAAGAACCAAAAATACCTCAAAAATGTATGAGCATGGAAAGTGGATACTTCCTCATGTTCACAGATTTTTACAGCAGGACAGCTTATTTGCTATGGTGAGTAGTTTTAGTCTTTAAAAAATCTTGATATGTAAAGTTGAATTTCAGGCAATTGTTCTAGGGATGACAATGAACTCAAAACTACTGTGGCACACAGCATTAGAAAGCCATTTCATTTTCATTTTGATTCTACATCTAAAGTTAGCTGTTTTCTGGCTACTTCATCTTCTAATATGTTTTAGTTATAGTAGCTTATGCAGCTAAATAATTGAAGCATCTCTGTCCATGAAGAGACACAGGTAATACACCTAAAATGTTATTTTATTAAACTGGTTATCCTTGGGAGTGATTATATTATCTGCATATAGACATAACAAATCAAGAAAAGACAGGACTGTGGCAAGAATTTCCTCCTAACAGAAATATTCTGCTACCCAAAGCTCATTGTTTCTTCTTCAAGAGTTTTTTTTTTTTTTTACTCAATTGTGCATATGTGTGTATGTGTATGTGTGTGTGTGTGTGTGTGTGTGTGTGTGTGTGTGTAGAACCACAGGCGAATTCAGGAACCACCATGGACGCCTCCACCTCCTCCTTGTTTACTCTGCACTGGGATTCACAGGCTCCGCCCTACGAGGACCAGGAACGCAGGCTGCCCCCCGCTTCTGCCTGCGTCTATACGTGGGGTCTAGGATCTGAACTCAGGACCTTCCACCTGCAAGGCAGAGTCTTAACCCCTGAGCCACCTCTCCAGCCTCTCTTCTTCAAAGTTTTTAAAAAGAAAAAATTGTGAGCAATGGAAAGAAAAGCATAAGTGAGGAGGGGAAAGAGATGTCTCTACCAGAGAGAGTAGTATAATGTCTACTGATGACCTAAGATCTGTGACTGCTTGTTAGCTTTGTGTGGTGCTGTCCCTGTTTCTTATTTTTTTTTTCCCATCTCAATTCCTAGTGTCAGGCTTGGAAAATAATAACTTAAGTGTGACTGCAAGTAACATGGATTTAAAGAGACTCTTTATGATGAGAGGATAATTGCAGAGTTAGACATGAAGGTCATAAATCTGAAAAGCCATTTAAAATGAAATTAAAGCATTTGGTGGAATAATATAAACAAATCACTGTGAATCAAAGCCAGCGAGTATGAAACTGTGCAGTGCCAAAACAGTAGGCTCCAGGTTTCCCCAGTGGTGTGAAGGGAAATTGCCTTTTGAAAACTAGGTATTTATAAAGGACAACTGTAGGAATATTTCACATGACTCAAAATTTTATAAAATTCAAACGCAAGAAGAAAAGATGAAATCAAGGGTTTTCTGATTTAAATTTTCTCCTCCATGATCTGTGCAAAATCTGCGTTTCCAAAGTGTTTCATTTCAGGGTATTTTTGACTTTCTCATTCTTTTCAGTTTTGGACAAAATGGTACAGAATATTAATATATGTATGCATAGATAGATAGATAGACAGACAGACAGACAGGTAGATAGATAGAGAAAATTTATTTCAAAGTTTTTGTAAGTTTGAAGTTCTTTCAGACTATTGTGTTCCTGAAAAGATCACATCAATATTCCTTAAATGTATATGTCTGTAAGACTGATACATTTGTAAATAGCAAAGACTATCATGTCAGTATATACCTTTTGTGTGACCTTTTGAGAAAGAAAAGTGGAACATCTCTGTGCAGTTCCTACATATTATCTATGATAGTGAATCATATGCAATAGTAAGTTTTATGATTTATAGATATTATTAACATGATCAAAGTTAGAAGTACAAATACTATAAGCTATATCATATCTATCATTCAATTTACCTGTTTTGTTCTTTCAAAATCAAAATGGGACAAGGTCATGATTATAAAGTGAATTAAATGGACTGTTGTGGAATGTGTTAGTCTGTTGGGCTATTATGTTCTAACATGTGGGAAATATTATCTTGTAATGGACAAAGAAATCAATAAGATTTGAATAAATCCTGTCACTCTCAATGATAAGAATGGGTTTCATTCAGCTCATGGAGTAACTTATTCAAGCAACAGGAAAGTCTAGTCTGAAAGTGGAAGGAAGTGTGGACAGCAGCTCTTGCTTAGGTTTCCAACCTGAGGACAATTAAAATGTAGATTATAGACATCCATTATTATGGATATCAATTTCTTAAGACAAAAAGTAAATTTCTTTTCCTTTTCCCTCCTTCCTTACAAAAACATGCATCCACCCTAATGGTTCCCCTGGTGAAATGCAGGACTCAGTAGTTTTACTGGAACAAATGATAGTTAAGAGATTAAGTTAAAATCAACTTAAGTTGAAATCTCCATCATCCCATGTTTACTAAGGTTATTACCGAAGCAGACACCTTACATGTACTCAGATAGTTTTGTTAGATAGTATCTTACTGTGCTTATTATTACATCCATATTATATACCTGCCACCTTCTGCATAGGTTTTACTGCCATATGGGATATCAAGGCTCTGAGAACACACACACACACACACACACACACACACACACACACACACACAATTTGTTTATACAGACACAAAATTATTTGTGTTTTGAATAATATTTTTCATCTATTTACAACTTAGATATTTAGGACCATTGGTTAAAAATTTGATATAAATGCCTCACCTCACATTTTTTCCTCTTAAACTGAAAGTAATTTAAAAAAAAATTTAAACATGAAAAGTTTTAAAATTTTGAATATTTTTCTTTCATATCCTTCAGATGATCATTTCATTCTAAAATTTGTAAATTAATAAGAAATATATCCTTTTTATACCTATGTTTAAAATAAGAATAGAAAAAACTTGAAAAAAATTGAAAATATATCTTTATGAGGACACTAAATTCTTATTGAATTCACAAGCATTTATTAACTAATTTTCTTTTTTCTGGAATTACATAGTATGCATATTCCTCCATATTTTAAATAATCTCTCCCACCTAAGACAGTTCTTCCATAGAAGAAATATGATATTTATTTATTTATTTACAATATCTATTATAATGCCATTATATAGTGTATATATCATTATTTACTATATAAATTATTGTCATATGTTATATATATTTATTTATTCTACACAGATAGCATTTCTTTAGCACACACACACACACACACACACACACACACACACACACATATATGCTGTTGCAGTTAGGCACAGTTGTCAAGTTGACAGTTGAGGGTTTGAGCTCTGAGTAAATTTGTGGAGAATTAGTGGTTGAGTTGGGCCCAAGCCTGCAGGAGATTGTCTAGCTGATGGGGAGGGCCCAGCCTATGGTGGGTGGGATTAGGCCCTGTAATAAAAGATGGAGGGCTGGTTGAAGAAGTTGGCATCTTTTTGTACACTTAGCCAGACATATTGGTCTGGCAAGTAAGGATCGTCCCTTTCTCAGCCATTATATAGAGATGGTGTGGCCAGTTTCCTTGGCCTTGGTGTTGGTGCATGCTCCCTCGTAAAGCTAGACTAAGAACTGTAACCAGTAATCATAAGAGAAAATAAACTCCTTGTTCCCTTAAGTCATTTGATGGTTATTTATCAGCAACCATGCAGGCGAACTGCAACATATGAATAAGACACATATATGTGTTAAAAAATAACCTTAAGACAATTTGAAATAAATAGAATTTTCCACTTTTCTTTCAAAAAGCATTTTGACTAATAGAAAAGGTATGTATAGAGAGTCCAAGAGGCATCCAGCAGATGACTGAATGATAGCAAGCTATGTCTTTTAAATTAAGGAAATATAAATGCTGAAGTACATGTTGCATTGAGCTTATTCTGAAATTCATTTTCACTTTATTTGGTCCTTTGGCATTTTATTAATGTCCAAAGAAAATCCCCTTTTCCTGAATTTTGCTGTTTGTCAATGAAACTTGCTTTTAACTCTTCGCATGACCCCAAACACAGCCACAATGCCAACTCTGTATATAGTCCGCCTTTAAAAATAATACTGTGCTCAAGGCAATGATATAAATGTGACTGAAATCACACTAGCGTTCTTCGGTAAAAGAGCATGAGGATATTTTGAATTACAATAGTATTTGTGATTTTAAAATATTAAAGATGTCCAGAGGCCAGAATTGTTTGATGGAAGCTTCACTTTTTTGAAAATGCAACATTCTATCTGTTTGCTTTTAATTAGTTTTATTAAGTTTATTTATGAGAATTTATGACAGCATGGAATTCTACTCATGTTCACAATTCCAAGTTATAATCCATCCTGGCAAGGGAATTACCAGCAGGATCTGAAGGAATTGGTTATGTCATGTCAAAATCAAGAGCAGAAAGGAATGGTCAATGCACACCACCTTGCCAAGTATAAACTAGTTTTCTCTTCCTCTCTCTCTCTCTCTCTCTCTCTCTCTCTCTTTGTGTACCTGAACAGGGAATGGTCTCAACAACTATGTACTAGATCTTTCTGTATCAATTGCAACAATTAAAACAGTCTCCTAAGGTTTGTACATAAGTATGTCTTAACTTAAGCAATGCCCCTCATAGGTATGCTTAGGTGCTTGCCTCCCAAGTATCTAGTTGACAAATGAAATTTTCATATCAGTTATATTAAATTCAATGAAATTTATAACTTCTAAATACTATCTTCATGTTAAAACTCTTTTCAATTTGCCTTGCTCTCACCATCTTTGGGATCTTCACTGCTTTGAAGATTTTTTTTTTCATATTATAACCATATTTGGGATTTCCTTTCTTGTCTCTTCTAGGGTACAAAAGAATGAAAAGGATATCTAATGTGTCTTAATCCATTTCTCTCAAATGTCAAATTTAAAATTGGACCAAATTTTTGTAAATATAGTCTTGCAAGGATTAGATTGCATTGTCATAATTTTATATAAAAATTAAAGACAGTCGGGGCTGGAGAGGTGGCTCAGGGGTTAAGCCTCCGCCTTGCAGGTGGAAGGTCCCGAGTTCGGATCCCAGATCCCACGTATAGACGCCAGACGGAAGCGGGGGCGGTCTGCGCTTCTGGTCCTGGTAGGGCGGAGCCTGTGAATCCCGGGGCAGAAGGAGGTGGAGGCGTCCAGGATGGTTCGCAAATTCGTCCGTGGTTCTACACAGACACACACATACACACACATACACACACACACACAGACACACGCGCGCGCACATACACACAGTTGAATAAATAATAATAATAAAAAAAATTAAAAAAAATTAAAGACAGCCATATATTAGAACAGCTTGAATTCAGAAATACATGACTTGTGTTCAGGATGTATTTTATCTTTGAAAATCAATTGATGGAATTTCAGTAATGAAAAGCCAATCATATTAAGAAGGATTGAAATTAAAACAGTATGCTCATAAGTTTCACAGCATGATTTACAACCTTGCCATGCAGTTAATCTTGTAATAAATTTACATTCTTCATAAATACTAACTTCGGTTAATTAAGGCATGATGTAGGTGAATAAACCACCAGTCATAAAGCAATGAGAAAATTACTTTTCCTGAAATGAAATAAGTTAACAACTAAATGTCAACTTTAAATGAATATTACATGAAGATTAGAAGGTTGCTATTGATGTTATAGGTGGTCATAGATTGTAAAAAAAGAAATTGTTTCTGTCTTTAACTAGCTAAGAATTACAAAATGAGAAAAGATAAAAATTTGGGACCCAGTGTGGCAATACATAGATTTACCTATGAGTGTCTCAAGATGGGCTGGGTGGGTTTGGTATTAGGAGCCACCTATTAGGGAGTACAAACAAGGAGAGAAGTGACCATGTTACAGTAGAGAAAATAGGCCTCCATCAAGGACTGCAAGAAAGTAATGTGACACCTAGTTAAGTTCACAGACATTCGTTCCTGATCATTTACAACTAAGGGGGTATGAACTCACCAGAAGGGGAGGGCATATAGTCCGGCAGATTAAAAAGTAACCATTTTGCAAATGGGTGATTGACCCCTCCCATTGCCTAATGCCATATGACCCTGCGATTCCAATTTTGGGTATAAGTATTACATCTACCCTTGAATGTGCTCTTATAATAAGACTCCAGTTTAACAGCTTTCTGTCTCTGGCCAGGGGGTGACATACAGTGCCCATCACGATGGAGTGAAGGGCATTACAGGAGCAACAAAACTGCAAAAGAAAATCAACGAACCACTATCCAGAACTTCAGAGACTCTATATCAACCACCTAGAACTAGGCCAGACTAATCTCTCCCCATCCTGAAGCTCAGGGACATTTGCGGAAGAGGGGGTGGTAAGAGTGTAAGAGCAAAAGGATGGGAGGAGCAATGATTTGCAAGATACTCCACACAAGTTAGGGCCGAAGCAATCATAATTGGATATTGCATGCCGGCACAATGTCCAACACACTATTGACCTAACAAAGTCTAGCATCTGCTAAAGGCACCAAGATCCTTGGAGGCAAGGGATTGACCGCCATGGTAGTGTTCCGATGCTTAAGGGGAACACAGGAAAGTGTTCAGGGAAATGCCACTAGGTCCTTGTACGTCATCGGAGAGGAGGGCCCAGAGGAGAGTCAGGCATGCACAAGAAAGGACTCTGGGAATTGGGGCAGGAGGCACGGGGGGATGGGGCAGCAGGGTGAGGGGAGGGAGAACAGGGGGTTCGGGGGGATGAGGAGGGAGGGAACTGGTGTACCTATTAAGTTTGTATGAGCTGAAATAATAATAAAAAATGTATTAATAAAAAAATTTGGGATCCAGTTAATAGGACAGTTGGTCTTGAAATTCTTTAGCAAACAGAAGCTCATTTGACAATACAGTTAGTTACAAATTAATTGTTATATTACTCTAAAAAAAGTATCATTACTGACTAAAGGAGATAAGTATAAAACATGACCACTGAACAACTTCCAAAGTTTAAAATAACAGTCATGATAAGTAAAATAGAACTGTTAATAATACTCATGGATGTGTTGTCAGAGGCAATGAATATTCCTTTGCTTAAAACTACTACATTACCTCTGTCCCTTCCTCCCGTCTGCCTGGGACAGGACTGGCTCTCCATCCCAGGTGAGTTACCCCAGCACCTAGGTTGCCGCTTGTACCAGCTCCTCCCACCAGCCAGCCCAAGCTACACCCAGGATGCCTTGGGCTTGCATGTGTCCCGCCCCAGGTCCCAGCCCCTCTGCCCCTCTGGCCCACTCGGCACCCTCGCTCCCGGTACAGGGAGGATGCACTGCTACTCAGAATTCAACAGAGTCCAAAGAAAACACAAGCAAAGCTCTAGGGTACATCTGAAGTCCTCTAAAATCGTCCTATCACATGGGAGAGATTCTTCACATCCAGCCCAAAGATAAGTAAACTACTTTTTTTTTTTTTTACCATATTGCTCCTTTCTAGTATTAATCACTATAAATTAACTTTTCCATACAGCCACCTCCGAAAATATATACAACTCCAGGGATAATACCACTCACCCTCACATATCACCAATTATAAAAGTGCACTACCATACTAATATTCACCCCCTGCCTATTTAACCTGACTTAACTGATGCACTAAAAGCCTAATAGCCTCATATAGGAAATAGTACTAACAACAGACAAACGAACCCAACTACAAGGCAAGCACTAGTAATAACTGCCCAAGAGTAGTAATACCAACTAAATATCAGTTCTGTCAAAAACACACAGAAACTGAAAGGTCTTAAAAGAAAAACAATGCCCAAGTCAAAGCACAGATCCATGAGAAACAACATCCAAGAAGACAAATCTCCCACTGAAAGAATTAATCCCATAATGATGGATTCCAACCAGAACAAATTCACAGAAAATAGCCAAGAAAACCAGACCCAAGATAAAGACTTTCAAAGCATGATCATTACCATGATTAATACTCTGAAAGAGGAAATCCAGGAGGAGTTAAACAACCCCATCAACCACTTTGAACAAGAACACGACAGACACTTGGAGGAGTTAAGAAAAACAGTTCAAGAAACAAAAATAGGCATAGAGCATTTAAAACAGTCTCAAGCAGAGTTTACAACTGCGCTAAAAGACAAGTTATCTTCAACCCAGAACTCAACAGAGAGTTTCATTAGCAGAACTAATGAAGCGGAAAATAGAAGTTCAGATCTTGAAGATGAAGTGGGAGTATTAACCAGCTCAATGGGAGAGGTTGTTGAAGCCAAAGAGATACTTGAGAGGAATATTCAAGAGATATTGGACACCCTGAAGAACCCTAACATGCACATTCATGGAATACCAGAGCAAGAATCCCAAAATATCACACCTGAGGAAATTTTTCAAATTATCATAAATGAAAACTTCCCTAAAGAATGAGAGGACCATTCAAATACAAGAGGCATTCCCCACCCCAAACAGATATGACCAAAATAGAGACTCCCCCCCTGGCAAATAATAGTCAAAACACTCAAGATTCAAGACAAAGAAAATGTGCTCAGAGCTTCAAGGGGAAAAAAAAACAAGTCACTTTTAAAGGTAAACCTATTAAAATAACAAATGAATTCTCAATGAAAAGAGTAAAAGCAAGAAGAGCTTGGAGAGATGTATTTCAAGTATTAAATGAGCAAAAATGTCAACCAGGCTGATATACCCCACAAAACTATCCATCATGGTTGAGGGACAAAGAAAAGTTTTCCAGCACAAAGAAAAGTTTTCCAGTACTAAGGCATACATGTCTACCAAATGGGGCCTTCAAAAAATGCTAGAAATGATACTCAAGATGGAAGAAAAAAACCAAGTGTATCCAGGAGCAGAGAAGAGAAGTATAACACCAAAATCTAAAAGCCAAATAATATACTTACAAAGGCCACTAAACACAAAAAAGTCTGGAATTAAAAATAATTTCTCCTTTATAACAGTAAATGTCAATGGAATTAACTCAGCAATCAAGAAACACAGATTACAAACTTGGATTAAAAACCACAACCCATCAATCTGCTGCCTTCATGAAACTCATCTCACCACAAAATATAGGCACATCATAAAAATAAAAGGCTGCTCCAAAATTCTGTAAGCTAGCGAAACCAGGAAACAGGCAGGGGTAGCCATTATGCTATCAGACAAAGTGGACTTCAAACCCAAAAAATTATAAGAGACACAGATGGATACTACATTTTATTCACAGGTACAATTCACCAGGAAGACTTCACAATACTGTACATATATGCACCCAATACAGGCCCCTCCACATTCATTAGGCAAACCCTACAGTTTCTAAAGTGAGAAATGATAATTCCCCAAATGATAATTCTTGGGGATTTCAACACCTCCCTCTCAACATGGGATAGATCAACAGGTCAAAAGCTTAACAGAGACACATTGGAATTTAATCAAACCCTTAATGAAATGGATCTTACAGACCTCTATTGAACTTTTCATACATTCACCAAAGAATACACATTTTTCTTAGCAGCACATGGAACTTTCTCCAAAATAGATCACATATTGAGCCACAAAATGAATCTCCACATATATAGGAAAATTGAAATTCTAGCCTGTACCCTATCAGAACACCATGGTCTAAAGCTTGACATCCACAACAAAACAAACAACAGAAAATACACTAACTCCTGGAAAGTTAACACTATGATGCAAAATGAGAATTAGATTCAGGAAGAAATTAAAAAGGAAATTAAAGATTTCCTGAAAGTGAACGATAATGAAAATACAACTTATCAAATCTTTGGTAAATGAAAGCTGTCCTAAGAGGTAAGAGCATAGCTCTTAATGCCTACATCAAAGAAAATGGAAACATCACAGATAAATACCTTAACAATGCAGCTTAAGCTTTATGGACACTTGAGCAATCTGATCCCAAAAGCAGTAGAAGAGAGGAGATTAGCAAAATAAGGGGAGAAATATCCGAAATTGAGATTAGGTAAACAATACAGCGAATCAATGAGTCAAGAAGCTGGTTCTTTGAAAAAATCAACAAGATTGATACACCCCTAGCTAAACTAACCAAAAGCAAGAGAGAGAAAACCCAAATTAACAAAATCAGAAATGAACATGGATTTATCACTACTGATACCCAAGAAATCCAGAGAATTATAACATCATATTTCAAAAACTTATACTCTGTGAAATTTGACAACACAAAAGAAATGGATGAATCCCTAAGTAAGCACAACTTATATAAATTGAATCAGGAAGTTGTGAATTATTTAAATAGTCCTATAACATATGAGGAAATTGATGAAGTAATCTTGAATCTTTCCACCAAAACATGTCCTGGACCAGATGGATTCAGCACAGAGTTCTATCAGACATTTAAGGTGGTAATAACACCAATACTCCTTAAACTGTTCCATCAAATAGAAAAGGAAGGAACACTACCAAAGTCTTTCTATGAAGCTAATATTCTTTTAAACCCCAAACCTAATAAAGATATACATAAAAAGAAAACATAGGCCAATCTCTTTGGTGAACACAGATGCAAAGATTCTCAACAAAGTCTTAGATAATCAGATTCAAAAACATATCAAAAAGATCATTCATGGGAATTGTCATAATTAAAAGCACAGTTGTCAACTTGACTATTAAGGGTTTGAGCTCTGGGCACAATTGTAGAGAGTTGATGGTTGAGTTAAGCCCAGAGCAAACCTGAAGGAGATTGTCTAGCTGATGGGGAAGACCAAGGCCATGGTAGGTGAGATTGGGCCCTGGATAAACCACAGAGAGCTGGTTGAGAGAGTAGGCATCCTTCTGTATACCTGGCCAGACATGTTGGTCTGGCAAGTAAGGATTGTCCATCCCTCAGCCATTATGCAGTGATGGCGTGGCCAGTTCCCTCAGCCCTGGTGTTGGTGCATGCTCTCCCGTCAAGCTGGACTAAGAACTGTAATCAGAAATCGTAAGAGAATAAACCCATTGTTCCCTTAAGCCATTTGATGGTCATTTATCAGCACCCATGCAGGCTGACTGCAACAGGGATCAAGTAGGCATTATCCCAGGCACACGAGTTTGGTTCAACATACACAAATCAATAAAGGTAATTCACCATATAAACCAGTCCAAAATTCAAGACCACATGATACTCTCGATAGATGCAGAAAAAGCTTTTGACAAGATCCAACAGCCCTTTATGATCAAAACCCTAGAGAAAGTTGGAATGGAAGAAATCTTTATCAATATAATAAAAGCTGTATACAACAAGCCAACAGCAAGGATTATACTCAATGGGGAAAAACTTGAAGCATTCCTGCTTTGATCAGGAACTAGACAAGGCTGTCTACTTTCACCACTTCTCTTCAATATTGTACTTGAAGTCTTACCTGAAGCCATAAGACAAGAAAGGGAGATAAAAGGGATTCAAATCGGCAAGGAAGATGTCAAGTTATCTCTATTTGCAGATGACACGATCATATACTTGAGAGATCCTAAAAACTCCACCAGGAAGCTCCTGGAGCTAATACAGGAGTTCAGGATACAAAATAAACATACAAAAATCAGTGGCCTTCCTATATAAGCCCAAGAATTAAAGAGGTGAAAAAGCCCTGAGAGAAACATTCCCATTTGCTATAGCCCCTTAAAAAATGAAATACCTTGGTATAAACCTAACCAAGGAAGTAAGAGACCTTTACAATGAAAACTTTAAAACCCAAAAGAAAGAAATTGCAGAAGACACCAGAAGGTGGAAAGACTTCCCATGTTCCTGGATTGGCAGACCATCCTACCAAAGGCAATATACAGATTCAATGCTATACCAATAAAGATCCCAAAGCAATTCTTTAAAGAGGTTGATGAAATAAAACCCAGGATAGTAAAAACAATCTTGAGTAACAAAAACACTGCTGTAGGTATCACCATACCAAACATTAGTCTGTACTTCAAATCCATAGTTGTGAAAACAGCCTGGTACTGGCTCCAAAATAGACACACAGATCAATGGATAAGGGTTGAAAACCCAGACATAAGCCCACATAATTATAACCATTTGATCTTTGACAAAGAGGCCAAAAAAATCCAATGGAAAAAGAACAGCATCTTCAACAAATGGTGCTGGCAAAACTGGATCTCCACATGCAGAAGATTAAAACTTGACCTATATTTGTCACCATGTACAAGACTTAATTCCAAAGGGATCAAGAATCTCAATATAAGGTCAGTGACTATAAAAACCTTAGTTGAAAGGGTAGGGAACTCCCTCAAGCTGATTGGGCTAAGCCAACATTCCTAGTCAGAATCAAAGTTGGAAATGACTTAAGATGTATAAATTCTGCAATAATGTAACCAGCATGGTATTGTGAAAGAGATGAGAGCTTAAGGGAACAGAAGAAAGAGGTCAGAACCAAACATATACAAATGTATCAAAGGGCCTTTGAACAAGGAGAAAAAAATAGATGCACAAAATATTTATTTCTAGCAAATAATGATAGACAATCATATATCCATACATTTTTAGAAGGAGAGAAGGAGAATGGAAAGAGATCGAGGAGGGAGAATGAATGAAAACATAAATGAAATGAATTTAGCCACAGACTTTATAACTTTTTTAACATTTAAAATGAGTCTGGGGAATGCGTCTTTAACAAATTTGGTGAGATTTCTGGAAAACAAAGAGGAGATTATCCTGGGAATTTGAGTTTTGTAGAATCTTCAGATTTAGTATAGAATGTGTCAGGGAAAAATACACAGGATCTTTGATTCAAATGAAAACCCCTGTGCAGAGCATATTCTTAAAAGAAAAAAAGAGAACATGGCTGTGCAAATCATTTATGAAGCTCATATCTGACAAGAAATTTGTACTGAAGATGCATGAATTTTTCTTGAAACTCGGCAATCAATATACAGCCTAATTAAATATCATACATCTAGACAGATACCTGCCAGATAAAATAACCAATAAATTATATTCAATTACTAATAAAAATAAAGTGCAAATTTTCTTACCATTGGAGAGCTAGAATGCTGGAATAAAAATACTGAAAATAGTCACTTCTGGGGGGCATGTAAAGCATTGGGTGGATTGAAGGCACTTTATCAAGTTAGACAGGCTGTCACAAATTACACGTTCTATATATGTCAACAGTTATGGATTAGATATGTAATCTATTGACTTGTATATTTATACTCATGCAAAGCCTTTTTTTAATAATTTATTCATAACTGTCAAAACTAAAATCAGCCAAACTAGAAGCCACTCAATAATTTTACAAATAAACAATTTTATTTATTTTACAAATACTACAATATATCCATAAAGGGAATATTATTCTATAACAAAAAGAAATGATATATCAAATTAGCAAAACAGAGCAATTGCACTTTCAATGATGAACTTGGAAGCCATACAAACGAGTAGTATGACTTGTGATTCCACTTATATGCTATTCAGGAAAAGTCAGTTACAAAGAAGGCAAAATGACAGGTGCTTCCCAAGGCTTAGGGAATGGAAGAGGAAAGAATAGGTTAGAGCTCAAAGGATTGTCACAACAGTAAAAATACTGTGTGTATGGGACCATGAAGGTAAGCAACAGCTTATATTGGCCGAAAACCATAAAGCTTTACAACACAAAGTGAAACTTAATGGCTGGATTTAGAAAACATTTTAGAGGAGGGTTGGTGTAATATGAATGTGTGCTACAGTACAGTTTTCACCGAAGGAAATGAAGAAGAAAGGTAGTGGTCTGAGCAGCTGTTAAGTCTGTGGTGCTGCACAACTCTCTGAGCCATCTGTGACATTGCTGTTTTTTGTGGCACATCAATTCTGATTCTGATTTATATACCAATAATGGAACAAATTCAGTAATGAAGAGCACCCTATCTGATTAACTTCCTTATTGTTAGAGTAGTGTTTTCTGGAATTTAGGATGAACTACATGGAAATGAAATTGTGCTAAGGACATCAGAATGAACTCATGCTTAACTCAATGTAAATGGATCCTTTACACGTATAAATATTTATATATGCATGCTTATAAATGGCTTAATAAAAGCACAACTAATTTCTTTTGCTTTGTGTCCTGAGAGGGTTTAAGTCACATGGTAATCAGCAGCAAATTCTACTTCTAATGTCATTCTCCAATGTAAACAATTGCAATTCCTTAAAAACAATGACTGGGGGCTGGAGAGGTGGCTCAGGGGTCAAGCCTCTGCCTTGCAGGCGGAAGGTCCTGAGTTCGGATCCTAGACTCCACAAATAGATGCAGGCGGAAGTAGGGGCGGCCTGTGTTTCTGGTCCTGGTAGGGCAGAGCCTGTGAATCCTGGGGCAGAGTAAACAAGGAGGAGGTGGAGGCGTCCATGGTGGTTCCTGAATTCGTCCGTGGTTCTATACACAGACACACACACACACACACACACACACACACACATACACACACACACACACACACACACACGGACAATTGAATAAATAATAAATAATTTTTTTAAGAAACAATGACTGGTTCTAGGTCTGGTGTAACAGGCTTGCAAAATGAGCCTGCAAATTGCAATAGAAGGATGAAATGAAGCATTTACGTTTTTGGTATCACCAAAGAAGCACAGAGTCAAAGGAAAGAACTTCTGCCAAACAAACAAGCATTTCAAGAATAGAGTCAAACACTCTATGCAGTATATCAAATAACCTGTGTCAACTCCCTGGCTGACAGGTCATAGCTTTGAAACTTCCATGTGGTTTGTTTTGCTTTTAGGAATGCAATGTGAAAAGGCAGAGGAAAGCTGACTTCAGGTGCAGAAACCAGGTGAGGGCTGTCCAGGCAGGTGATCTTGGCCAATTTCTTGGCTCCAAATTCTGCCAATAGCATATACTCTGGATAAAATGAATGAAAATGACATGCTACCACTGTTATTTTCTTCTCCTAAGTAATCAAAAATGCTGACAAATTTGGCCAAGGGAGCATTCTACAAAATCCCCACTATTATACATTGAAGACAACCCCACAATCAGAAATGATCACAGCAATGAGGACAGACCAGAAACAGCACAACCAAACACAAACTGCCATCCTGAAGAAGAAAAATAACATTAGCTGTAAACTCATGAAAACTCAGGAGTGCACAAAAATTAGTTAATATGATCTTTTCTTAATTATTATAGAACTGAACACTATAAAATATTGAAAATAAAGGTTTACAGAAAAATCTTTGTTTCAGTGCTGTATTTTTTTCTATAAAATTAAAGAATTTAAAGATGAAACTTATTTCTAAAAATATAATGAATATTGGATAACTTTCATTTCTAGACATGAAAGATATGGTAGAATGTTTTGAAAGAACATTTTGAAAGAAGTAGAATGGATTAAAATACTGTATAGGAAGATACATTAGACAATTAGCATGGGTCACCAGGTAAGGAACTGACTGGGATCAAGTAACAAACAAAGGTATAATGACAAGATAGAATGTAAGGTTTTCAATAACAAGAAAATAAACAGAAGTGAATAAAGCAACATTTTGAAATGTACTGTGGATAGATAAGTATACCCTCAAAATTTGTACTCAGCTACCCTTTACATTAAGGTGAAAAATGCTTTCAAGAAAAATCTTAAGAATAACTTCTAATAAAATGTCATTATAATAATCTATAAAGCGTATAGTTGAGAAAGAAAGACATTGCACTATGGAGAGGTTCACCAGGTAAGACTGCCAGTGCCACAAACACGAAGACCTGAATTCAAATTCCAGGACAACATGTAAAAATCTGAGCATGATGTAAGTAGTGAGACATCTGATGCAACTTACTCTCTCTTCCCTTCCTGTTCACTTGGGACTGAATAGGTTTGATCTACCCTGTCAGGGAGGGTATAGGGACTGGCAGTTAGATGGTAACCAATGGGTAACTGGGAGACTCGCCCCTTTCACTGCTCTGTCCTACTCCTTCCAACATTCTTTGAGTCTCTTTTATATTAAGATCTTCTTTTAAACAGTCTTATCTTTGTTTAGGAGATGACTTTGACAACCAACCAGCATTCACTCAAGGGTGGTGCTAGAACAGCAAAACTGAAAACAACAACAAACCATAATTCAGAACACCAAAGACCCTAAAATATTCACCCAGAATCAGACCAGCCAAATCTGTCCTCATCTTCAAGCTTAGGGAACTTTGTAGAGAGAGAGAGAGATTATGAGAGTCTAAAGATGGAGAGTACAAATGATATGCAAGATACTCCACATGAGTCAGGGCTGCAGCAGCCAGCATACAGTCACAATGTCATTGGACGGTGCCTGACCTGCACAACAGCTGCCATGTCAACAGCTCCCAAAGTCTAACAGGGATCACAGAGGAGAAGGCTTCAGGTAGTAGAATCCTTAGAGGCAAGGGGTTAAAAAATCATAATAGAGTTCTCATACTAATGGGCAGCCCAAGAAGAGACCTCACGTTATGCCATTGAGTCCTAAACCCTCACTAGTGTAGACAACTCAGAGGGAAATTCATAGCCCACATAGACAGATGCTCTGGAGGATGTGAGAGAGGAGGAGGGAAGGAAAAGAAGTGAGGGGGCAGAGTGGCAAGTGGGTAGAGTGCAATGGGGGACAATGGGGTAAGGGAGGGGGACGAAAAAGAGGGAAGGTACCTATGGAGCTTGTATATTAGGCAAAAAAAGTAATAAAAAATCTGGGCATGGCAGCATCCTCCTGTTCCTGAGTGCTGTGGAGGCCAGCAGTGATGCTGGGGCTGCTGAATATGAGCCTCACTCCAGGTTTAAATAGAGATCCTGTCTCAATGAATAAGATGGAGAGTGATTGAGTAGGACACTCAGCGTCTTCTTCTGGCACATGCGTTCACTTGTACATATACAAATACACCATACACACTCTTGTGCATACAAAATAAATACCTTTTTAATAAAGGGGAGGTATTAAGTATGCAATGGAAGATTGTCATGCAAGTGGGAGCAGTTGTCAAAAGTAGGTATTTGGACTCCCTTATGAAACCTAAATATCACAAAACTGGAAAATAAAATAGTGCTCATTGAGGGCTCAGGCTATATGAGATACAAAAAGGTTGATTAATGAGTGCTTTAGTTATTTTTCCCATTGCTGCAACAAAATGTCCAGTTCCAGCATTTTAAAGGTCAGTGTTTATTCCATTTTACATCTTCAGATTACAGTCCATGGAGACAGTAGAATCACAGCAGCAGGCACATGAGCACACCCATTGTCAAGAGCAGATGAATGCATGCATTCTTGCTCCATTTGTGTTCTTATTCTTTAGTCCAGGATCCCAGAAATATTGCTATCTACATTTAGGCTGCACCTTCTAACGTCAGTCAAAACAATGATACAATCTTACTTTGGAAAATTCCCAAGTGATTCTGGAGAGTATCTAGTTTGAGGCATATCATTACAATGGGTAAGAAAAGATAGATAGAGATAATCCTTATACACAGACAGCAATGGTACTTCACAAAATATTAGGTATCTAATTCTGTGAAAAAGAATAAATGTTCAAGATATGGAAATAGGAATAATCTTATTTGGCTCACACACCAATAGCTCACAAGTGTACACAAATATATACAGATGCATATAGACATACACATGTACGCATGCTCACTGACACAATACACACACATTGAACTACTATATTGTACTACATGGATATGCAGAATTGTTATATGTCAACTAAACAGAAAATAAAGTTATATAAAAAAGAATCTGTGGGAATGGAATGCATTAAGCTGACTACAGTAAAATACTTGTAAATACTGAGAGACCTCATCAAAGAGGTCGAGGATGGGGATACTTCACTTGAAACATAAAGCCCATGAAGCAGAAGTGTAAAAATATTGAGGAGCAATTTTCATGAATATAAAAATGAAGAAGTGGATTGAATTGAAGAAATCAGAGAAGGATCAAATGGAAGAAAGGAGAACAGAACCACAGGTCTGACTGAAGGAGGAGGGAGGGAGCAGATAGGAAGATGAAGCAATTAAAGGAGAGCGTGAGATCCAAGAGCTGTAGATTTAATGATTAGTAATATGCAGCCCTGTGGAAGAAACTAGAAAATCTTGATGAAGGAACAGACCAGGAAATTATTGAGCTTGGGGTCAGAAATGTCAATTACTCTGGAGAAATGACTAACTGGAGTCAAATGAAAGGGTCTTGGCTCAGAGTGTTGAGAAAAGAAAAGTGAAGACACGCCTCTCTTTCAGGAACAGGTACATCCTCTTGTCTCAAAAGATAGATAAAACCTTTTTTCAAAGGGAAGAACATGGGCAGAAGGAATTCAGAGTATAGCTTCTCTTCAGTTGATCACCATTTACCCAGCTTGCTAGAATGTTAACAGTACAGTATAAGCAGTGTCAGAAGAGATTTCCAAAGCTGTTTCTCCAATATTAGCATCCCGCAGCAGGTAATAAAATCCCTCCTTTATAAAAATTTCTTCCTGAATCTACCTTCATAAAAATGCCTGAGGTGCTGAGTATTAAGGAAAGTATTGCTGATTTGTTTGTCTTAATAATTCAGTTAGGAAGACACATAAATGTGAAGCAATGTCAAGCTGTTTACAGAAATGTACATAATTTGAGAAATGTTTTGAAGTGAGATTAAAATCAAATTGCTTCACAATTTAAAACCCTCATCAGAAGCCCTAGGGGAACTGGATCAATTCACATTTTGAGATGAAAACAATTGGAGAAGAAGAAATCTAGGAAGGGTAATTTATATAAAGTATATTGGTAATTCGGGTGAAAGAGTGTTTTAGTCACAGTTTCCACTATAATTTATATCTAGTAGTATGGATAGACACAGGAATCTTGGGGGCAAGGATAGAAATTCAGGCTTACCTTCTAGAAACTAATTTAGTTTCCTAAATCCACTCTACAAAAAAATGCTATCTTTTATTGTTTAAAAGAACTTCTGGGGTGGGGATTGATATTAACCCCACACAGCACTACATTTATCAATTTTTACATTTTATTTTCTAACTTTCACAGTTTACATAAAAATTCCTCCTTTGTTTTTTTCTTACTATTTTTAAACTTACAAAAGCTATTTACATAGATTTTTTAATTGTTCAGGAGAGAATGCATGCTTGTCATATGGGTCACAATGCCCAAGTTTATTTCACGTTAGCATTCCTCTTTTCAAGCCAATAAGGATTTTGTACCCTTTGCTCTTTTATTTCTGTCTAAATTGCTGAGCCATGAAGGAAAATAAATGTAGGAAATACACAATAAAATCTGAAGGCATGCTAGAAATCTCTCTAGAGAAGAATGTATTAACTGAAACCAAGATAGTATATTGTAAATTTTGGAAACACTAAAGCAGAAAAATAGAAGGTTCATTGTTCCAACTGGTGCTGCTGCTTTGCCATGACATGCTCCCATGTGGCACCATGCTGGACACCATCATGTTATATTCTTAGTGTTCAGAATGGACTGCTGTAACCAGAACATGGAGAACTTCTAAGCCCCTCACTTAGGCTGGTTACCTTCTTTTCATGCACAGTCCAGTCAACGATGAGCACGAGGTAAAAGATTCATTGATTTTTAAAATCCACACATCCATTCTTTCATTTATTCACTACTCCATCTTATTGACCCCACATAAAAGTCCAGAAAATATTAAGATTAGAAGACATCCTTTCTCTTAAAAAATCACATAAAATCCTGCACACAAATAGTGTAGTAGAATGTGATCAGAAAAGGCAGGGTAAAGCACTCCGCACAACATACACACTGGGTAAAATAGGAGCACAGCATTCTCAGATCAACCTGTAGGCTTTGAACTAAATGATAAAGCAATCCATGCAGTGGAGGAGAGTCCAGGAAGAGGGGACGGCACAACCAGGGATGCTCAACATGTCACCATATGTTTCAGAACAAGTCCTGGGTATATTTTTGGATCAATGAGAGAAAAATGATCAAAGTGCCATGTTACTGTTGTTCACATTAACCCACGGATAGCTGTTGCAGATGTCAACACAATAAAGCACATATTTACATTGAACACAAACATAAAGAGATTTTTTTTCTAAATATTTCTACCTGACGTTTTACATGGGGTCTGCTTTCCAGGCATAGTCTAACCCTTGAGCCATCTTTCCAGCCCAGACACCCCCATCCCCTACCCCACTCTCACACATCTATATGTATATCTATATCTATCTATAATTCTATCTCTATATCTTTATCTATTTTTTATTGAGGCAAGCAATAAAAAACTGTATAACATTTTCTAGTTGAAGTGGGAAGACATAGTCCATGATATCAGGTGCATAAGTTGAAGGGAGATCTGGTTGTAATTCAGCACACTCAGTTCTTCCTGTGAATATGATGTGGCCATCTCCCTTGGCTTTTGCTGGTATCATTTGTGATGATGATGACAAGAAACCATGAGGGTGAAAAAAAATTTCCTTTTTTCCCTACAGTATTTGGGCCATGTATTTATCACAGCGATGGGACGTGGGGTGATGCAGTGAAATTCTAAGACATTAGTATGTTTACACGCTAATGTAGGAAATACCTTTAGTAATATTTTCACTGTGAACTTCCATGTGATTTATTTCTTTTTTTAATCCATGTGATTTATTTGAATGAGTTCCCAAATACCTCTGTTAGTAGCATAGCATCACTATTTCCTTTTAAATGCTAATCAAAGCTTAGGGTAGTCATGACCATATTTGATAGTTAGTATTAATTGCCTATCTCACATCTAGGAAGCAGACTTCTGGGCCCACCTGAAGGACAATCCCTGGATTCAGACAGGTCTCTTGGCATACATGTAAGGAATTGGCGTGGCTGCATAAGTGATGTGGGTAAGATCATTTCCTAGACAGAAGACCACAAATGTTTAAGAATGAAGTCAAGTTGTCATTTGCTCTCTGCTTTTGACTGCAGATATGAGGTGCACAATTCTCTCAGACTCCTGATGCTGTAACCTTACCACAGTGATGGAGTGTAACCTGGGATTGTGAACCAGTTAAACCCTTTCTCATAAATTGTTTATGTCAGGATTTTTTTTGGTAGCAATGTGTGACCCTGGTATGCACACATATGTGTGTGCACAGTCTCAGGTGGTCTATTTTGGTATATCTCACAGGGAATACATGGTCTATTCTCACAATATAATTACTGCTAGACACTCCTTTATCTTCCTTTCAAAACCTGTATCTAGAAATTTCAAATACAGGAATTTGAGGCAGTCACATCTACCTTATTCATTATGCTTTGTTTGAGAATAGGCAGATTGTTACTCAGGTAGCAGTTTTTCTGTCATTGTGTTTTGATGGTCTAGAGGTCTTTATAATTTGCCACCAATTATAACATGAATATATAGGGGATGATCCCAGGGCCTCAAACTATCTCCTTTTCTTCCTAAAAATATGCTTGCTGAGGCAGAACAGGATGATGCTTCAGGAGAACTCAGCTATATCTTTCCTTAACTTTTTACTTTCCCTAATTGTTTTCCTAGAAAAAAGCTGTCTGAGTTCTGAAAATGCTGGATACACATGGTATGCACAGGAAGTCTCTTGGCAAAAATTATGCACTCAACTTGTTTATCCACACCAGTGCCAGCAGCATGCTGGGTGACATCACAGGATAATTTGTTTTTACCATAGTAACTTATTCCCTTCCTGTCTGTAATATCACTCTTTAAACAGATTTGCATGAATATGACCAAGACACACCTTCACCTTTCCTGATAGGTCTGGATAATATGTATCCAAGCCTGTCCTCTTTCTCTTGGTGTTTGTCATTTGTCAAAATTATTGAAAGATGGTGGTTCCGGTCCAATGGCTTGATATGGTAGTTTAGGACAAGTGGATCTGAGATTAAATAAACTAATTATATTTTTGAGTGTGTGTGTGTGTGTGTGTACATGCTTGCCTTTGTGTGTATGAGAAAGGTACTTGTTTGAGTTTGTGAAGGCCTAAGAGTGACTTTGGGAATCATCCTGTATTGCTTTGCTCTGTTTTTTCCCAGACTCAGCTTTACAGGGTCGATCTATGTGCCTCTGCCATTTCTGCCTGGTATTTTTACATGAGATCAGGAATCTTAAGTCAGGTACTTCTGCTTTTGAGGCAGAAGCCATAATTCCTGAGTTATATCTCCATCCCTAAAATAATTTTCTCTGCACCTTTTGTTTTATAATTTTAATAGCTCAAGGAAAACAGGGTCAAGATATTGATTTGTAGGAAAGGCTGAATATTTCAAGAGAATTTCAATGATTAATTAAAAAAAACACTGAATGGAATGTACTACATCTAAAGCACAGTGATTAAATGTTGAAATATGTTTGCTTTGGACTGGTGATAAATATTTGACAGCTGTTAGAGTGTGATAAATATACAGGTAAAGAGTATTGATTAGCAAGAGGCAGGCAAAACCACATGAAAGCACAGGCTACACATAATAAAGTGAAAATAGAGTGAAAAGCAATGTAAAGTGAAATATAGCGTTGCCAAATATAAGGAATAAAATATGGCAAAATAATAATGTAGGTTAGATGTCAACCTATGTGTTTCTATTAGCATTTCCAAGTCTTCTACGAACACTTCAAAACATAGCTTCACAAAACATCATAGAATTAGGAGGAAGAAAAGGATGTCTTAAAAAATAGGTATTATTTTAACATACAATGCCCACCAGGATGGAGTGAAGGGCATTGCAGGAGCAGCAAAACTGCAAAAGAAAATCAACAAACCACAATCCAGAACTTCAGAGACTCTATATCAACTACCTAGAACTAGGCCAGCTTAGTCTCTCCCCATCTTGAAGCTCAGGAAAATTTGCGGAAGAGGGGGCGGTAAGAGTGTAAGAGCAAAAGGATGGGAGGAGCAATGATATATAAGATACTCTATACTAGTTAGGGCTGAAGCAATCATAATTGGACTTTGCATGCCCTGCGCACTGTCCAACCCACTGTGGACCTCACAAAGTCTAGCATCTGCTAAAGGCACCAAGAGCCTTGGAGGTAAAGGATTGGCAGCCACAGCAGTGTTCCTATACCTAAGGGGACCACGGGAAAGGGTTCAGGGAAAGGCCACTGGGTCCTTGTACGTCATCGGAGAGGAGGGCCCAGAGGAAAATCAGACATGCACAAGAAAGGACTCTCTGGGAATTGGGGTGGGAGGCACTGGGGGATGGGGAGGGAGAGGGGTGGGGAGGGGGAATAGGGGGTACGGGGGGAGGAGGAGGAAGGGAGGGAACTGGTGTACCTAATAAGTTTGTATAAGCTGAAATTAAAAAAAAATTTAAAAAAAATAGGTATTATTTGATATTAGCACATGTAACCTGTCAAGAATATTGTTTTTTTTTTATTAAAGGTAACTCTGTAATAGTTGATGAAAAAAGAAAATAGACACCTGGGAAGATGGTGCAAGAGTTAAAAGCCCTTGTTTCTGGCAAGCAAAAGGATCTGCGTTTGGAACACACACTCCACATAAAATACTGGATGGAAGTGAAAACAGCCTATGCTTCAGGCCCTTGAAAGGTGGAGTCTGGGACTCACTGGAGCAAAGTGATAAGGGCATAGAACAAGTCAAGATGATTCCCCAAGTCCTCTTGGTCTTCCAAAGGCACACAGACTCACTAGCCCTGTGCTGCACACAGAAATGCAAAATAAATAAAGTTAAAATTAATTTTTTAAAAAGGGAGGTACACTTACTAAAATCCACAAACCTATCAATAAGGGACTATATATAAGAGAAGTATTTCAGGAGTTTGTGAGTTTGTATGCTGAGTTACAAAAGCACTCAGTGAGAGAAGTTCATTTTGAAAAAAACTAAGAAGGTGGGGAAAGTAAGAATTAGAAAATAAATTTAAATTATAGAGATGAGTGAAAATGGCTAAAGGCAGTAGTTTAAAAATATAACTATATATAACTATATAACTATATAACTATAAATAATTTAATTTTAAACATGAAGATAAATAAGATGTCATGTTAAACAACTCCCTTACCCAGAAAGTTGGAGAAAATTTAAGGTAAGAACATTGAATTTTATATAGCTCTTGTTACTTTCCCTGATTCAACATTTTTGAGCATAGTCTATAGAGGAATTAATCTATTCTCAATTCTTTGTCAACAGCATATTGCTGATATTAAAAGGGAAGAGCCTCTCCCTTTTAATAACATTTGGAATCATATCCTCTTCAGTCATTAGTTGTAGTTACAAAGGCTTTTCAATGAATATTTTTTCTTTTTTTTCTCTTACATTTTATTTTTTTCCTAATCATACAAGCTCAATAGGTACCTCCGTCCTCTCCGTCCCCCATCCCTTTCACCATCATCAGTCATTCCACTCTCCCCCTTTCACCTCTTCCTTTTACACTCCCTCCCTTCCCCTCTCCCAGTGCTTTCCCCTCTTCCTCCCTCCCATCCCTGGGCGCCTAACCTCCCTCTGAGTCTTCCACCCTAATGAGAGCATAGTCACTTCTTGGGCTCCCCATTAGCATGGGAACTCTATTATGACTATTTAATCCATTGCCTCTAAGGATCCTACTGCTTAAAGCTTTCTTCCCTGTGATCTGTGCTAGACCTTGGGGGATCGTTAACATGCAGCCATTGTGCAGGTCAGGCAAAGTCCAATCTTGGCTGCTGCAGCCTCAATTTGTGTGGAGTATCTTGCATATCGTTGGTCCTCCCCATCTTTAGGCTCTTAAAATCTTGCTCCCCCCTCTTCTGCACGCTTCTGGGAGTTTTAGGCTGGGGAGAGATTTGATTGGTCTGGTTCCAGATGAGCAATGTAGGGTCTTTGGTGCTCTGAATTATGTTTTGTTGTTTTCAGTTTTGCTATTCCTGCACTACCCTTGGCTGCATCTGATTGGTCTTAATGAATATTTTTGACTCTGGACCTCAATACCTTATATGAAGTCTGCTTTCTTTTTCTATATTTCAGTACAAATCCCATTAATTAGCAGTGAGAAATAACAAGTCTCATTCCCTTCATCTTTCTGATGTCCCTTTGCCAAATGGAAATCACCTTAAAAAGTGCTACATATGTGCATTGCTTTTATGTGGGAATGATCTGAACCCATAAGATATATGAGCATGACCAGTCTATGTCCTTCAGTTTTTATCATCTTTATATATCTAAGGTTTGGATCTGAAATATTGCCTTAAAGCACATGTGTAGAAGGTTTTCCCCTTAAAATATTTGTGTAAAAGACTTGGCCCAAACTGGTTAATCTTAGAATACAATGAACACTTTAAAAGATGAGGCAAACATTAGAGGCACCTCCTAACTCTTTTTCATGCTGTGAATCCAAATGGATTTCCTTCTTGGTCCTTTGTTTCCCATAAGCCAGAGGCAAAGTCATAAGACTCTAAACTGAAAACTGAATCCTTCCTTAATTAGAAAATCTACTTCTTTTTATTAGTCTTTTTTAGTTTCATATATGATTATATTGAGTTTATGGCAGTATCATAGAAAATCTACCATATAAGGATTTACTCTTCAAGAATAATAAAGTTTATTATTTTAGGGATTCTAAATTTCAGTTTGAAATAGTTGGAACCAGGTAATTTATGGAGTGAATACAAAATATTTCCAAAAAATGGTGCATAACCTGATTATCATATAAGTAAAGAAGGCTTTTAAAGAAGAGAAAGCACCAAGGTAAATAAAAAGTGAATAATCAAGGATGGGCAGAATTCTAATCAGCTTAGCCAAGTATTTGTAAGGAATATAATCAAGCTAGTTCATGAGATTGTTCTAAAAACCATTTTCTTGTGTAAGACGTTCAAAGTCATATGTCAGTTGGGAACTTGGCTTCGACTATTTGTTGAATGACTTAAAAGCATTGTGAGTTTTTCCAAATTTCTGTCTTCATGTTAAATAACAACTTACCAGAAAAAGAGTGTTTTGAACATGAACAGAGTGGGAGAACTACTCATGGTAGCCTGATACATATTAATTTTTATAATGAATATTATTTATATTGTATTATATTATGTGAGCTGAAGGTTTCCAGTTTGCAGATAGAAGGTTTGCAGTTTGCCTACTGAGCCATCCAACCAGCCCCTGAGAAAATGATTCTTGCATCTTTTCCCAGACAAGAAACTTGAGGTATTTGAAATTTAAGGGCTTTTGTTAAAGTCACAAAGAATTCAAAAGAGTTTCAAGATTGAACAAATAGAAAAATCAGTGTAATGCAGTTTATTGGTTGGGATTACCAAGTGTTTTAGTTTTCAAATATTTTAATCACTGTGAATATATTAATTAAAACAATCTGAGGCCCTTTCCACCTGCCCAGGATGCTCACAGTCCAGGGAGGACACACTGTTCCCCAAGTAAATACCTCCAGCTCACCCACAGGCCCCAGTCACTCGCTCTCCCAGTTCTTCCCACAGCCAGTGGGAGCAGCACCTCTGCCTTTTCTGCCTGAGTAAGACTCTCACGGTCCAGGGAGGACACACTGCTTATCAGAATTCAACAGAGTCCAAAGAAAATCCAAGCAAAGCTCTAGAGGACAAAGGCCACACATCTGAAGTCCTCTAAAATCATCCTGTCACATGGGAGAGATTCTTCACATCCAGCCCAAAGATAAATAAACCCCACTTTTTACCATCCTGTTCCTTTTAATTATAGCTACCCCCAAAACATATACAACTTCAGGGACTATACCACTCACCCTCACATATATATAAGGTATTAAGTCATAAAAGTGAACTACCATACTAATATTCACCTCGTGTCCACTAAACCTGACTTAATTTATGTACTAACAGTCTAATAGCTTTCTCTAGGAAATAACAATAACAACAGACAAGTGTACCCAACTCCAAGGCAAACACTAGTAATAACTGCCCAAGAATAGTGGTACCAACTAATTCAGCTCAGTTAAAAACATGCAGAAACTGAAAGAAGGTCTTAAGAGATAAAACAACAATGCCCAAGTCAAAGTGCAAATCCATGAGGAACAAAACCCAAGAAAACAAATTTCCCACTGAAAGCATTAACCCTGTAATGATAGACTCCAACCAGAACAAATTCACAGAAAATAGCCAAGAAATCCAGATCCAAGATAGCGATTTTCAAAGCATGATCATTAAAATTATCAATACTATGAAAGAGGAAATCTGGGAGGAGTTAAATAACTGCATCAACCACGTTGAACACAACAGACACTTGGAGGAGTTGAGAAAAACAGTTCAAGAAACAAAAATAGACATAGAGCAGTTAAAACAGTCTCAAGCAGAGTTTAATATTGAACTAAAAGACAAGTTATCTTCAATCCAGAAATCAACAGAAAGTCTTATCAGCAGAACTAAGGAAGCAGAAAATGGAATTTTAGATTTTGAAGACAAAGTGGAAGAATTAACCAGCTCAATGAAAGAGATTATTAAAACCAAAAAGACACTTGAGAGAAATATTCAAGAGTTATGGAACACCCTGAAGAAGCCTAACATGTGCATTCATGGAATACCAGAACAAGAATCTCAGAATACTGCACCTGAGGAAAATTTTCAAATTATCATCGTGTAGGAGGAACAGACAATGATTGCACCACAGAGGCTTCCATCCCCCATACAGAGAGGCTCCTTGGACTCCTCTCTCTAGCAAACATACAAAGCTCACGAGACTATATATCTCGAGAGACTACAAATCTCGCAAGACTACGCCTTCTCCAGAGCAAAGACAGTTGGTGCTTTTAAACCGCCTGGCTGAGAAGACCAATCTAGACAGGACAACTCAGCAAAGACTCACACTGGGACTTATGGGATGTTGGATAGGGTATAAAAGCAACCTCATACTTATAATATATGAACCTGCAAGCCTGAGAGCCTATGAGCCTGAGAGCTTGCATTGCCACTTGCCTGACTACCCGAGTCTGTGCTGTTGACTCCATGCCAGCTAATCCCCACCCCCAAGGGTCTTTGTGGGCCCCTGTTACACTGTTACACTGCCACATTTGGCACCTCAATGTGGGGCTTCCACAGTGGCCCTTTCCTCGTCTCGGTACCAGTGTGGAGTACTGTGCCCCTTTCAGCAGTTTTTCAGTAAGCTGGCCCTTTTATGTTTTTGTCTTCACGAAAGGCAAGTATGAAGATCCCTTTCCCTTTCTCTGTGTTTATCTGCCTACAGATCGAGAGCATACAGCCGTGGCCTAGGAACCACAGATGTTCCCCACTATAGGTTCCTTGCTCATCTGTTCCTCTTTAGTCTTGTCTCTGTTCTTAAAAAAGAAAAAAAATAACCTGTAACACTTCAAGTTGGAATTCTTAAGGATATTAGTAACTGAAATGAGCCTAAACTCCCATTTTGGTAAGTTCTGTTTATCTTTACTTACCTGAAAGTTATGAACACAGAAATAGACACTTCATGAAAGCAAACCAAATCTCATGGTCATAGTTTCTCATTAATGTCAAGATATAATGCCTTTGTCATAAACAATGATCATATTTACAGAAGAAACATCATAGATTCTGATGTCTCAGGTTCTATCAAATGCTTTTAATTATTGAAGAGACATTCTTATGACAATTAAAATCATTGGAGTAATTGCTTAAATTTTCATTGGGGAAAGTTAAATGAGAGATATTCTATTTTATTTGACTAGACCACTTAGCTTAGTGTTTGGTCTCTAGGTCAATTATTATTGTAATGGGCCCAAACAATAATTTCTATCAGCATTATAACAAGCCATACAGAAATATTCATCTCTAAGACTGCCATTAACTTAGGCTCAATCCATACTCCTATGGGATAATTACTGGTTTTCTCTAAAACACAAGAGTAGATTTAACAGTTTTATTTATTACAATAGGATTGGCTTTGGTTTTTCTTTGCTTTTATGTTCATAGTTCAGAATTATTTTAAAGAATACATTTCACCCAACTTTGGTCCATTTGCTTCATTTCCTGACTCTAGAGAAGGATGTTTGACCAAACAAGGCTGATGGAAAATATTTTTGAGGTTATTTACAAAGAATTTTAGAAAAGTTGCTCTTACTATATAGGAGAAGCAAAGATATTTCAGTGCTATTTTTAATAATAAAGTTTGGTTTGAGTAGGTAGGCAAAAAAGGTATGCAAGAATTGGACAGGCAATGTCCTTTTTCCTTCATTTGAATAAGTGGATCTAGTTGTAACTGAACCAGGTGGATTGGAAGGTAATATGAATTTAGCAATAACATAAAGTAATAACTTCTTACTTTTGGTTGTTAATGAAAAATAATAACCTCCACAAATGGAAACCTCACTCAGTGCCCAGGGGAAAAAGACAATACTTATGTCCTCACTAACCCCAGCTTGGTGCAGCTGGGTGAACTCTTGGGGCTCTTAAAGATTTTTACTGAATGCCAATTAGAACCTGTTAATATTTTTTCTGAGTCAGTATGCAGTATAGGCTGTCTAGACCCTTTCATTTTCTTTGCTCAAGGACTGCATGAGTCCCTTACATGTCACCATGGAGTTTCTCCAGGATGTTTTGGAACACAGGGCTCACCCTTGGTATATTTCTCATATAAGGTCACACACAAAACTTCCCAGAATCCTGGCTAAGGGAAACAATATAACAGATACTATGATCATGACTGTGGACTTAGAACTTCTTGAACAAGCTAGGCATTACACTAACAATTTCACTTTACTCTTTAGAGCTTACACAAGCTTCTTCCAGAGCTCACAATGTCACAATATAAACATTTAGTCAGATCCTGTGTGACCTGTGCCCCCTTGGCTCCATTTGGCCCTCTAAATAAGGGGTAAGTCCCAGAGGAATCTTGCCTAATACAATTTGGCAAATGGATGTTACCCACCATTGGGAACCTAAAATATGTCCATGTCAGAGTGGACACTTGCTCCTCTTTGTGTATGCAATAGCCCTTGCAGGAGAAAAGGCAGCCCATGTCATTAAAGCCCTAAAATCTGCCATGTTGGTTATGGGTGTACCTTGGACACTAAAGACTGACAATGGACCTGCATATGCTTCCCAACAATTTGGCTCCTTTATAGCCTCATTGAAAATTAATCACACCTTTGGCATTCCCTATAACTCACTGGGACAAACCATTGTGGAAAGATCCAACAGAACCTTGAAGGGCCGTTTGGCAAAGGTCACATCCCCTGAATCCAAACATAACCCACACTTGGCTCTGACAGAGGCCCTGTTTCACCTTAACTTCCTCACTTTTGATGATTCAGGACTTAGCCCTGCTTATAAACACTGGGCTTTCCTGCCTTGCAATAACACCTGCCTCTTTTCTGATGGAGAGACCCCATCATGCTGCTATGGCAGGGACCTTCTCCCTTATTAACCCGGGGTCAAGGACATGCTTGTGTCTTCCCTCAGGATTCCACTTCGCCAATAGGGGTGCTAGGTCACGATGTAAGATTGGCAACAGAGACTGTTAAGCCGTCCCGGGAACTAGATTCAAAAAATGAGTAAATCTGTGGCCATGTCAACATTTTTTTTTTATTTCTGTTGCACGCTGATTTTTTTTTTTTTTCATTTCTGTTGTGCATTGATTTTTTATTTTCATTTCTGGTGTGTGCTGATTTTTTGTGGCATGCCATTTTTAAATACATGTATGCACACTTAACTTTGGTAACATCTAAGGCTTTAGCTACTTATGTTCTGTATCAATCATAATTGTTTTTCTATTAGATTGTAAGTTTTCTTTCATTTCTTGATTTTAATTTTTAATTTTTACATTATCATAGAAGGAACTGTTCTTTTATCTATTATATTTAAGTTTCAGCACATCTCTTACCAGCATTTCATCAATAAGACCACACTATAGGCGCTTATGTCCCTTGAATATCTGAGTCATAGTGTCTCTAGGAACATGGTTCGAGCTTGGATTGCAGAGATTTGTGAAGCCTTTGGTCTACTCTACTATCTGCATATCCTGACATGCCTTCTAGAGGTGAGGTCCTTTGAGAGCCAGTAGCCAATGACAGGTAAGATCCTGTGAGACAGGATGACCTAAAACAGGCACAGTCTATAATGCTGGACACCTCTGAGGCGGGGTCAACAAGATCAGAGCAAAGAACTCTGGCTCCCGCTGGCTGTCAAAAATAAATAAAAAGGATGGATATGTAGGAGGAGCGGACAATGATTGCACCAGAAAGGCTTCCATCCACCATACAGAGAGGCTCCTTGGGCTCCTCCCTCCCGCTAAGAATACAAATCATGGGAGACTACAAATCTTTGAAAGGATGCCTTCTCCAGAAAAAGACAGTTGGTGCTCTTAAATCGACTGGCCGAGAGGACCAATCTGGACAGGACAACTCAGCAAAGACTCACACTGGGACTTATGGGATTTCAGGTAGGGTACATAAGCAGCCTGATACTTAAAATAAATGAGCCGCAAGCCTGAGCCTATGAGCCTGAGTGCCTGCTTTGCCACTCGCCTAACTCCCGGAGTCTGTGCTGTTGACTCCGGGCCAACTTATCCCTGCCCCCAGGGACTCCGTGGGCCTCCGTTACACTGTTACACTGTTAAAATCAAGGAAAACTTTCTTCATCTAAAGGAAGAGAGGGCCATCCAAATACAAGAGGCATTACACACCCCAAACAGATATGACCAAAATAGAAAGTTGCCATGGCAAATAATAGTCAAAACACTCCACATTCAAGACAAAGAAATGGTGCTGAGAGTTAAAAGGGGAAAAAAAAAACAAGTCACTTTTAAAGGTAAACCTATTAAAATAACAAATGACTTCTCAATGGAAACAGTAAAAGCAAGAAGAGCTTGGAGAGACATATTTCAAGCAATGAATGAGCAAAAATGTCAACCCAGGCTGACATACCTGGCAAAACTATCTGTCATGATCCAGGGTGGAAAGAAAAGTTTTCCAGCACAAAGACAACTTGAAGGCTTACATGTCTACCAAACCAGGCCTTCAAAAATGCTAGAAAAGATACTCAAGCTTGAAGAAAAGAACAAGCATATCCAGGAGGACAGAAGGGAAGTATAATAACACCAAAATCTGAAAGCCAAATAATACACTTACAAAAGCCACTAAACATAAAAAGTGTATGGAATTAAAAGTAATTTCTCCATATAACATTAAATGTCAATGGAATTAAGTCAAAAATCAAGAGACACAGATTATAAATTTGGATTAAAAATCAAACATATCAATCTGCTGCTTTCAGGAAACTCATCTCACCACAAAATATAGGCACATCCTAAAAATAAAAGTTTGATCAAAAATTCTGCAAGCTAATGGAACCAGAGAACAGGCAGGGGTAGCCATTATGCGATTGAGAAAAGTGGACTTCAAACCAAAAAAATCATAAGAGACACAGATGTATACTACATTTTATTCACAGGTACAATTCACCAGGAAGACTTCACAATACTGAACACATACTCATCTAATACGGGCTTCTCCACATTCATTAAGCAAACACTACAGCATCTAAAGCAAGAAACCAACCCCAAAGCAATAATTCTTGGGGATTTCAATACTGCCCCCTCAACATGGGACAGATCAGCAGGTCAAAACTTAGCAGAGACACATTGGAACTTAATCAAACTCTTACTGAAATGGACCTTACTGATCTCTATTAAACTTTTCATCCAAACACCAAAGAATGCACATTTTTCTCAGCAGCACATGGAACTTTCTTCAAAATAGACCACATATTGGTCTACAAAACGAATCTCCATATATACAGGAAAATTGAAATTGTAGTCTGTACCCTATCAGACCACCATGGTCCAAAGCTTGATATCCACAACACAATAAACAACAGAAAATACACTAACTCCTGGAAACTAAAGGATATGATGCTGAATGAGAATTGGATTCAGGAAGAAATTATAAAGGAAATTCGAGGTTTCCTAGAAGCAAACGATAATGAAAATACAATTTATCAAAATCTTTTTTTTTTTTTTTGGGACACGATGAAAGCTGTCCTAAGAGGTAAGTTCATAGCTCTTAACTACTACAACAAAAAAATAGAAACATGACAAATAAATAACTTAACAACGCAGCTTAAAGCTTTAGAGACACTAGAGCAATCTGATCCCAAAAAAACAGTAGAAGACAGGAGATTAGCAAAATCAGGGGAGAGATATCTGAAATTGAGATAAGGAAAACGATACAGAGAATCAACCAGTCAAAAAGCTTGTTCTTTGAAAAAATCAATAAGATTGATTGATACACCCCTAGATAAATTAACCAAAAACAAGAGAGAGAAAACTCAAATTAACAAAAGTAGAAATGAAAATGAATTATCACTACTGATACCTAAGAAATTCAGAGAATTATAACATCATATTTCAAAAACTTATACTCTGTGAAATATGATAACACAAAAGAAATGGATGAATTCCTAAGTAAGCATGACTTACCTAAATTGAATGAGGAAGTTTTGAATTATTTAAATAGTCTTATGACATATGAGGAAATCAATGAAGTAATCTCGAATCTTCCCACCAAAAATGTCCTGGACCAGATAGATTCAGCACAGAGTTCTACCAGACATTTAAGGAGTTAATAACACCAATACTCCTTAAACTATTCCATCAAATAGCAAAGGAAGGAACACTACCAAATTCTTTCTATGAAGCTAATATAGTCTTAATCCCCAAACCTAATAAAGATATATTTAAAAAAGAAAACTATAGGCCAATCTCTTTGATGAACATAGATGCAAAGATTTTCACAAACTCTTAGCAAATCGGATTCAAAAACATGGCAAAAATATCATTCACAGTGATCAAGTAGGCTTTATCCCAGGCACACAAGGTTGGTTCAACATACCCAAGTCAATAAAGGTGATTCACCATATAAACCAGTTCAAAATTCAAGACCACATGATACTCTCCATAGATGCAGAAAAAGCTTTTGATGAGATCCAACAGTCTTTTATGATTAAAACCCTAGAGACAGTTTGAAGTGGAAGGAACCTTCATCCATATAATAAAAGTGGTATACAACAGGTCAACAGCAAGGATTATATTCAATGTGGAAAAACTTGAAGCATTCCTGCTTCAATCAGGAACTAGACAAGGCTTGAAGTCTTAGCTGGAGCCATAAGACAAGAAAGGGAGATAAAAGGGATTCAAATCAACAAGGAAGAAGTCAAGTTATCTCTGTTTGCAGATGACATGATCATATACCTGAGTGATCCTAAAAACTCCACCAGGAAACTCCTGGAAGTAATACAGAAGTTCAACAGTTTAGAAGGATACGAAATAAAAGTCCAAAAATCAGTGGCCTTCTTCTATGCCCAGGATGAAAGATATGAAATAGCCTAAGAGAAACAATCCCATTTACTATAGCTCCTAAAAAAAATGAAATACCTTGGTATAAACCTATCCAAGGAAGTAAGAGACTTTTACAATGAAAACTTTAAAACCCTAAAGAAAGAAATTGCAGAAGACACCAGAAGGTGGAAAGACCTCCCATATTCCTGGATTGGCAGAATCAATATCATAAAAATGACCATCCTACCAAAGGCAATATACAGATTCCATGCTATACCAATAAAAATCCCAAAGCAATTCTTTAAAGAAATTGATCAAGCAATCTCAAAATTCACATGGAAGTACAAAAGATCCAGGATAGCAAAAAACAATCCTGGGTTAGAAAAACACTGCTGGAAGTATCACCATACCAAACCTTAGTCTATACTACAAATCCATAGTTATAAAAACAGTCTGGTACTGGCTCCAAAATAGACACATAGATAAGGGTTGAAGACTCAGCTATAAGCCCACACAATTATAGCCATTTGATCTTTGACAAAGGGCCCCCAAAAATCCAATGGAAAAAGAACAGCATCTTCAACAAATGGTGCTGGCAAAACTGGATCTCCACATGCAGATTAAAACTGGACCTGTACTTGTCACCATGTGCAAGAATTAATTCCAAATGGATCAAGGAACTTAATATAAATCCAGAGACTATAAAAACCTTAGTTGAAAGGATAGGGAACTCCCTTGAGCTGATTGGACTAGGTCAACAGTTCCTAAATGGAAATCCAATAGCACAGTCACTACAATCGACAGATGGGATCTTATGAAATTAAAGAGCTTCTGCTCAGATGAAGAGATTGTAACCTGAGCACAAAGGCAATCCACAGAATAGGAGAAAATATTCACTAAACACATATCTGATAGAGCTTAATTATTCAGAGTGCGCAAAGAACTTAGAAAACGAAACACCGGGCTGGAGAGGTGGCTCAGGGGTTAAGCTTCTGCCTTGCAGGCGGAAGGTCCTGAGTTCGGATCCTAGACTCCACGTATAGACGCCAGGCGGAAGCAGGGGTGGCCTGAGCTTCTGTTCCTGGTAGGGCGTAGCCTGTGAATCCCCAGGCAGAGTAAACAAGAAGGAGGTGGAGGCATCCATGGTGGTTCCCGAATCCGTCCGTGTTTCTACACACACACACACGAGCGCACACATACATACGCACACACGCACAATTGAATAAATAATAATAATAAAAAATTAAAAAAATAATGTTTAAAAAAAAAGAAAACTAAACACCAAGGAAACAAATGGCCCCATTAAAAAATGGGCCTTGGAACATAAAACAAACTTTACCAGGGACGAAATTGGTGTGTCTAACAATTATCTTCAAAAATGCTCCTCATCTTTAGCCATCAGGGAAATGCAACTCAAAACCTCCCTGAGATATCATCTCACCCCAGTCAGGATGGCAAAAATCCACAATACAAACAACATCAAATGCTGTAGAGGATGTGGTGAGAAGGGAACTCTCCTACATTGCTGGCGGGAATGCAGGCTCATACAGCCACTCTGGCGAGCCATCTGGAGATTCTTAAAAAAGTTAAAGATTGAAATGCTATTCTACTTCTGGGAATAACCCCTCATACAACAAAAATTCACCTCAATGGCACAAGCATGACCATGTTCATAGCAGCACTGTTTACAATAGCAAAGTCATGGAATCAACCTAAATGCCCAACAGTTAATTAGTGGATAAGGAAAATGTGGTACATTTATACAATGAAATACTATTCAGACATCAAAAAAGATGAAATAATGAAATTTGCCAGGAAATGGATGGAATTAGAAAAAATTATACTGAGCGAAGTATCCCAGACACAGAAAATTTTGCGCTGTATATACTCCCTAATAGGTGGATCCTAGTACCAAACCCACTTAGTGACATACTCTCTGTAATACCTTCAGTAATTGCAAAGATTATGAACAGGAAGGAAGGGGAAGAAGGGCCCCACCAGAAACAAGAAAAGAGGGAATCATGCTGCAGCAGAGAAAATAGGCCATCATCAAGTACTGCAAGTAAGTAGTGAGACATCTGGTTAAGCTCACAGACTTACCTTCCTGGTCACTTGCAACTGATGGGGATTAATCTCATCAGATTAATGGCAGATAGATGGTAACCATTCTGCAAATGGGAGACTGAAGCTCCCTCACTGTGCTCTCCTATTCATTCCATCTATCTTTGATTCTACTCTTATAGTAAGACTCTGTTTTAACAGCCTTTTATTTCTGGCTAGGAGGAGACATACATTACCCATCAGGATGGAGCAAGGGAGGTGTGGGAACAGCAAAACTGAAAAAAAAAAGAAAGAAAAAACAACAAACCATAATTCAGAACATCAGAGATTCTACATTAACCAACTGGAACCAGTCCAGCCTAATCTCTTCCTATTCTTAAGCTCAGGGAATTTTACGGAAGAGGGGGTGGTAAGATTGTAAGATCCTAAAGATGGGGAGGAACAACGATATGCAAGATCCTCCCCATAAGTTAAAATCAAAGAAACTATAATAGGACTTTGCACGACCTGCACAATGACTGGCATAGCATTGACCACCAAAGTCTAGCATAGATCACAGGCACTACGATCCTTAGAAGCAGGGGATTAACAGTCACAATAGTGTTCCTATACTAAAGGGGAACACAAGAAAGGGCTCTACGCAATGCTACTGAATCCTTACACCTCATCAGAGAGCAGGACCCAGAGGGAAGTTTGACATTCACACTTAAGGATACTCCAGGGATGGGATCTGTTTCTGTGTCTGGGATACTTCTCCAGTGTTGGGAGAAATGGAGGGAGGGAAAGGAAGAGGAAAAGGGGGGAGAAAAGAAGTGGGTCTGGGAATGGATGGATGGAGGTAGGGAACTGGGGTATCTATTAAGTTTGTATGAGTAGAAAAAATTAATTAATTAACTAAACATTTAAAAAATCTGAAACTTCAAGCATTATTTGGAATATTTTTAGAAAAATTCTATTAAACATTTAAATTGGTTAAATATGGTTAAATTGGACAAAAATCATTAGAGCTTGTAAGAATACTTATTGGAAATGTTTCAGTTCCAGTGGCTATATAACATATATAAACACATTAAGAAATGTTTTCTTACAAAAATTTGATATGTTGGGTCCCTATTACAGAAGATTTCCTGCAAAAATATTCTGAATAGAAACTATGGTGATAAAATTTTTTGGTTATTTATGGGAATTGCTAAAATGTATCTGTTCTAGGACTTCTAAAAATTTTAAATGAGGTAGAATAATTTATCTTAGAATTTAAAAGATTTTATTACATTTTTACAGGGTATCTGTGATTCTTCAATGAAAGCATGAAGCTATAATTTTGAATAATGCCTACTCATGAAGTAATGCACATATACTTCAATGTGATATTTAATGATCACACATTTTCCAATGTCTAGTGAAACTGGATTTTGACAGTTCCAGTTTGATTAAAATTAATGATGACATGTCTTTCCAGCAGACTCATTTGATATTCCAAGCTGTAAATCTTTTACAGAATCTTGTTTAATTTTAGAGATATAATTTGACTAAACTTAACAGAATTCAAAATAATAATTTCCACAATAATCAAGAAAACACTTTCGCATAAGTGATTGAAAGTCAACCTAATAGGCAATATAGAATAAAAGTCTAAAGTTAAGAGTGGTGCTAGTAATCCTGATGTAACTGTTCAGAGAACACTGCATGTGGAAGAAGACTAGATATCAACACAATCTTAAGTGAGGTCATGAGTTATGAGAAAGGAAGTTAAATGCATAATCTTTCTGATCCTGTGGCCAGTCATTTACTTCACAAATAATGAGAATTCCCAAGGGAAATCACTTCCTCCTTCCCATCTGAGAAGCTAGGTCACAGAAAACAGCTGGACTGGAACCTTAATGTCAACATTACGGTGAGAAAAAGGGGAATAAAATCTTAGGGGGGAAATGAGCAAAGCTATAGAACTGAGGATTTGCTGAGTTCATAGTTCAGTAAATCCAAATATTCAGATTTATTGAGCAGCTACTATGGGTTAGGAAGTAGTCAATGGTCCATTAATTAAAAAAATAGTAGGTATGGCCTGTGCTCTTAGCTCATCCTATAAGGCCGAATGGGAAGAGAGGTTCATCAAGTAATTATTAGAATAAAGATAAAATTAAGATGGGTGACAATGTAGAAAAGATCATTGATCCTAGAAAAACAGGTAATGTGTTTTTAAAAGTTTCCCGAAGAAAGGAAGAAAACTACAATTTTGTGATTAACAATGATTGTATAGGGTAATGAGTGTAGGAGTCTCTGAAGAGAACTGAGTAGCTACAGAGAGGTGTGGGGTGGCTGGAACAGGGACTTGTGGCACCAATCCAGTGGAGATGACATTGGAGACAGCAAAGGGCAGTTCCTTTGCATCTTGATGGCTGCAGTCAGCTGCCCCTTCCATCCTCCTCACCTTCTCTTCTTATGCTGGTGAGGAACCCTGGTAGAATATTGGGTAAGGGTATGCAGGCAGTATAGTCAAATGTGACAGAAATACTTTCCAAAATTGGCATGTCAATCTTTACTCTTCTCTAAGGTTTAAATTCTTGTGGCCTTTGGGGGTTTAAAGCTTTAGATAAGACAGTTTTGCATCTGTGTGACTCAAAGACCTGCCAGAAAAAGTTTATGGGAGCAACTTTTTTGGCTTACATTTTCTATGGGTTTCAGGCTATCCTTGTGGAGAAGGAATAGCAGAGTATCAGAAAGAAACAAAGACTTCTCATGTCCAGTGTCCTAAGATCAGAACACACAGGAACAGAACCAGGATCCACCACTAGTACTCATAGCCTTTCATTGTAGGGGCGCCACTGAAAGCGTGGACCTATGGAGATATTTCACTGTAGGGGCGCCACTGAAAGCGTGGACCTATGGAAATATTTCACTATAGGGGCGCCACTGAAAGCGTGGACCTATGGAAATATTTCACTATAGGGGCACCACTGAAAGCGTGGACCTATGGAGATATTTCGATTCAAACTATTATCAGCTTAACCTGTACATCCATCTCAAAGCTGGAAAGTGGAGCATAATGTATATCCTGGGTTGACATCACAAAGCCACATTTCACTGTAAAAAGCTGTTACATCTGCCTCATGGCACAGTTTCTTGGAAGGCTTCCCTGAGCAGCCTTGAAAAGAAGTTAAGTACTCCAGTCATTTTAAATGAACACACCCCTGCCAGTATCTAGTTAGAGTGACTCATGACATTATCCTTTAGTAAAACATTGTTGGACCTTCCCCCACAAGTTGACATACATTTCAAGTTATGAGATAACCAATCTCAATTAGAATAAGGGAGCCAATGAAAGGCTCTTGAGCTTGCTTAAGCTCACATTCATTCCATGGGGGATTCTTCACTTTCCTCTCAGTTTTAGTAAATCTGTGCTTACATTGCAACTACTCTGTGCTTTGTCCAATTCATTATTTGAGACAAAGAACCTGGCATCAATCATGGAACACTCAATACCGCCTCCAGTAACAGGAGGAAATTGTATATATTTTTCTTGGTCCCTAGCATGTCTAGTCCTATTTCTTTGGTTCACTAGCTTTTCTTTCCCATCTGTATCCTCTGTTCTATGATTCAAAATTCATTTGAAGAACTGTCGCTCAACAGAGCTCACAGAGAAAGCCCTGTGAGAAGGATGTGGTGTGCGTGGGCTGAAGACAAACAAAGCTTGCGACAGGAAAAGCAAGAAACAATCTGATTAGCGGGTGCAGGAAGGTCCTAGGAATCAAAAGGTAAAAGTGACCAAAGCCACATATTATTTACAATGCCATGTTAAGAATTATAAATTTTAATTCACAGGAAATAAGAAAAAATCTCAATAGATACAAGCAGGTTTGCTCTAGTGGAACAATGACTTATCTGACTGGAAGGCATGTGTGACTTAGTGTACCAGACATGAACACAGCAAGAAAAAATGAATATGTTTATTCATATCCCTAGTTCAGGCAGAAAAAAATCTTCCAATATTATTTACATAGATTTGTAAGAAAGCTTTCTGTTTGGGGTTACAGAGAACCTGAGAATGGCATTCTCCTCTTCCTCCTGGTGGCCCTGAGCCAAAGGATGGTTTTGTGCAAGTGGTAGTGGAATTTAATCTTAAGCTATTTGTGTCAAAGCCATACAGATTCCTTAAATACTGACATGCCAAGATTATTTCTAATAGCTACCCAAGGATGGCTTTCAGTGTTGGACATGTGGTTGCTGGTCATACCACAGAAGTTCCAAATCCTCCTTTAAGAACTAGATCCCTCCCACAGGAGCACATGGACTGTCAAAAGGCAGGGTGTTTGCCTATCTCTTTGCCAAAGATGCCAAACATGCCTCTGATACTCTCCAATCAACAGGCTGCTATTACTCTTCGGATTCCTATAAATTGCATCACTAACAACAAATGGGGAAGGTGACTTAATTCTCATAGTTAGTCCTCTAAATAGTTGGTCCTCAGTAAAGCTCCTTCTTTTTTTGGAAAAACAAAACAAGCACAGTGATACATTTGGGATGGCTCTACTTAATATCCTACCTTCACTTCCATGTTGTACTGGGACACCAGAAACACTGTTCAAAGAGGAATGACTGGCATTACCCCTAAAAACTGGTTTAATTTGGGAAGGTTTCTACTTTTATAAGAAATTGTTAAAGTTAAGAAAAACTGTAATTTGAAATTTACCAGTTTTACATTTGTTGTAGTTTGCCTGCATGGTTGCTGATAAATAACCATCAAAAAGCTTAAGGGAACAAGGAATTTATTTTCTCTTATGATTACTGGTTACAGTTATTAATCTAACTTGGCAGGAGAACTCACACCAATACCAGGACCAAGGGAACTGGCCACACCATCTCTATGTAATGGCTGAGAGAGGGACAATCCTTACTTTCCAGACCAGCATGTCTGGCCAAATGTACAGAAGGATGCCAACTTCTTCAACTGGCTCTCAGTATTTTATTATTTATTCAAGGCCGAGTCCCAGCTACCATAGGCTGGGCCTTCCCATCAACTAGACAACTTCATGCAGGTTTGCTCTGGGATTAACCCAACCACTAATTCTCCACAAATGTGCCCCGTCAAGTTGACACCCATGCTTAACTATGACAATATCTATTAACTTAAGCTTAATTTTACAAATCAAAGGTGGTTTTATTTTTTTAATTAAGTGCCAATATTAAGGAGGAGGGAACATAAGAGCAAGGTAGCTCAAAAGTCCTGTGTTGAGTCAGATTCTAGTTCACTTCCACTTTCTCTCAGGAAGATACACTCTATCTTTTGTCCCTGGGACCTTATTTGATGGGCTTTTTCCTGCAAGTATACTTATTTGAAGGGTTTTAGAAAAAATTTTCTGAAGGGCCAATGCCAATCACGAAGACAAGGTTGTCTACCACATGGAACAAGTACAGGTAGGCAGGGCAGAAGCTAGGGAGCCTACTTGCATCAGCCAACCACAGGCAGGCAAAACAGGCATCAAGGCAACATCTACCTATAATAAGGAATCCTGCAGTTACCCAGAAACTCACAATTTCCTGCTTCTAGCCCCAGAGAAAATACATAAATACTTCATGTCTCAATGGTATTTCTGCATTTCTAGCACTAATTTTGCCTTCTTGTGGAGGGTCTGTAGTTTCAATGGCTGTACTGTATGGGTTGTTGAGTTATGTGATTTACTGTTTCTCATCTCTCAACACAAGTGTGTTTGAACTGGAGAGATGACTCAGGGGTAAAGCTTTTGCCTTACAAGCAAAAAGGGTTTGGATCCTAAGATTCCAGGCACAAAAGTCTGGCAGATATGGTAGTAGCCTGCACTACCTTCCCGGGAAATCCCAGAGCAAAGGAATAAGGGAGTATAACAATTCAGGATGATTTGTCACCCTTGGTTTTCCTCAGGCACATGAACTCAATGTTCTCTCTACACATGCCCACACACATGCACACATGTGAATGCAGATGTGGTAAAATAAAAATGTGTGTGAGCGCTGTGATTAAAAATTTCCTATCTTTTTATTCTTCAAAACTGTGGATAATATGGATCATTTCCAGACTCTTTCAAAGTAGCAAAGATATATAAATCCTGTCTGCTGTTTTTCCTAAAGGATTTTTGCAAATTCAGCATTCAAAGGTGATACTAAAACAAAATGTTTAACCATGTAACTAATAGTAAAATAACTGATAAATTTAAAATCAAATGTTTAAAAAGTAACCAAAGTCCTTCCAAATATAACCAACAAATTATTTACATTGATGATAAAAATTTTGCACTTACAGTAATAAAATCAAATTGTTTACCAAGACTAGGATATTGGGATGATATCAGAAAGACACTGCTTCACTTAGAAAAATCTGTTGAACATTTGATTATAATTAACATGTGAATAATATAATTGAAAATCGATAGTAGTAATTTTGTAAATCTTCAGCACATAATGAAACATAAGGCACACATGATCAGCTTAGCATGGCTATGCCCGAGTGCACACACATCCCAATAGGTTCTGTGTGTACTGGTGAGAGCATCTCAATCTTTTATCAATTTAAATGAAGAAGTTAAGAGGATATAGTTTCCTCAAATAAATCTTTTTTTTATTCAATTGTGTGCGCGTGTGTGTATGTATGTATGTGTGTGTGTGTGTGTGTGTGTGTGTGTATGTGTGTCTGTGTGTAGAACCACGGACGAATTCGGGAACCACCATGGACTCCTCCACCTCCTCCTTGTTTACTCTGCCCCCGGGATTCACAGGCTCCGCCCTACCAGGACCGGAAACGCAGGTCGCCCCCCGCTTCCGCCAGGGGTCTAGGATCTGAACTCAGGACCTTCCGCCTGCAAGACAGAGGCTTTACCCCTGAGCCACCTCTCCAGCCCCAAATAAATAATTCTTAAATAGCCTGAATAATTATCAAAATATAATCAAAGGGCTTCCAAGTAGCAGTAAACTGATTTAAGTTCAGTATATCAAAGTAGGACCAGATGCTAGTAGGTAGGTGTGGGTGTAATTTCTTTTTAATTTTTTTATTTATTATTCAATTGTGCGTGTGTGTGTGTGTGTGTGTGTGTGTGTGTGTGTGTGTGTGTGCGCGCGCACGTGTGTGTATATATGTGTGTGTGTAGAACCACGGACGAATTCGGGAACCACCATGGACGCCTCCACCTCCTCCTGTTTACTCTGCCTGGGGATTCACAGCCTCCGCCCTACCAGGACCTGAAACGCAGGTGAGTGTAATTTCAAGAAGGCTAATTGAAAAAGTTAGGTCCAAGTTTAAGATTGCTGAAACAGGAAGTCTAAAATATTCCAATATTCTTTACCTTTGTATGTCTCTTGAATTTTCTGCCAAAAGCAGGTTTTTTTTCAAAAGAAACAGAACAAAACATCTCAATAGTATGGGTTCAGATTTCAAAACCAATGAGTTTTATTAACTCACAGGATTTAATCAATGTGAGTTGGCTCTAAATTTTTTTTTAAAGTGCTGTGTAATAGAATACAGGTAAAGCATTCTATGTGCTTTGATGAGTAATACACTGATTTATCTGCTGGATGAAGAATTGATAGGTAGCAATATCCATTGAATTTTTAACTAAAGTTATATTTTTAAAACTAAAGTTTTAAAATATAACTCTGTCCCATATCCTTTGTGTGGATTTACATTAAATAGTGTACATGTTACTTTTCAGCAATAATAAAACTAAATCACAAGTTCACAATTATTCATCAATGATAACAAAGATAAAACTAAATATGTACTTTTTTGAAACATAACACAAAATACATAAGTTTTATTAATAAAATTGATCAATTAAATAAACAATGGCATGTTCAAACTTCTGTTATGTTCCTCATTTTAGAAGCTCCTGATTTGTGGGAATGGGCTGTGCTGCTTACAGTTATGCAGACCAGAAGCCACTGGAGATATGAAGCAATCACATCCTGTGACACTTTACTAGTTATATAAAATTCATCCATATATGGCTTTAAATTCTGACATGACCAACAGAGAAATTAATCAATCATGCTAACATTTCAGTAGGTTTCCAGCTTTTCTCATGTCACAGAAAGCATTCATGGGCCAGCATGTGCCTGCTCTCCTCACCTCTCTGGAAAACCTGGCAATGGATCCTGCTCTTGTTTCTCTCCAGGGGGAAATCAATTTAAAAACCATCTGGAGCTGTTACAAATACCCTTGCTTCTCAGTGTTGCACTCATTATGCCATTCTTTGTTTAATTGATCTATTTTAATACTACAGTTGAAGTTTTCTATATTGTAACTTTTCAATAAGTTGGAGATGAACTGCCCACATTTTATCATACTACTTACTATAATACAGAGTAAAGGATAGATCTCTGTGGAGGTAATCAGAAGGTCTTTTGAAAGTTGGAAGTGAGCCTATGATCCCATGAATACAAAAGCCAAAACGCCTGGATTCCAACCAATACTTACTAGTTCTGGTACCTTGATCACATTTATTATTATGTCTAAATACCAATGACCTTCATCAGAACAGGGATTTTGATAATGCTAAATTATTGACAGAATAAACCACCAGTGCACTGTGGTTTAGAAATTTGTGACCCTTTTTTTCAGTTACATAGGCCAGACCTTTCTCAGAAACTGAACATACATGATTTAGAAAAACATTTTAAGCATTTAAAATATGCCACATTCTTAAATGAAATCCATTGGTACTAGCAAACAAATGATCAAATAAGTTCATATGCCAACTTTGTGCAGTCATAATATAATTTTACAGAAACTGAATTCTATAGACTGTTCTTTAAAGTAAGGTCAGTTCAAGCCCTTGATGCACAGGTTAGTTGCATCTTGTTTGTCAAATACAAACCCCTTGAGTCATTAGGAGGTCTAATATAGTGTGAAACTGTCTGAAAACCTACATATTTTGTGGATGTATGTTCTTGAAAAGAAGTTGTACCTGTAAAACTGACAAACTAAAGTGATTTGGAGATGTGTGGAAGATTGTAAATGCATAGGCAAAGCACATTGGAACATTTTTAGCTCTCTTCAGAATATTTTATTGCCCACTTCTCTATGTGACCTAACATTCTTATTACTATTAGGATAATCCTTTGTAGCATGCAGCCAGATCCTTGATTTCCACTAAAGACTAAGAATGTCATCACTAGGATCTGAAGTCAGTGTCAGAAATTTCCCCATATTCTATAACCCAAATATCTGATGTTTCTTCCAAAATATTTGAAAGAGTCTGATTTATGATTTTCTTTGTCCTGCTATTATAAAACCTCTAGCAATAGGTTTTATAATAGCAACAATTATCACAGAGGAACATGTAGAATTTGAGGAAACCAGTATTTCTGTTCCCAGACTATGGTCATTCATTTGTCTCTAAAGTAAACTATCTCTTATTTTGTTTTAGGTGAGAGCTGTTTTATGTCTGCAACTTAATAGAAACAAAATAAATCAATATGTACTGCAAAATCCCACCTCAAGTCTTACCTTTCTGGCTCCAAAACAACTTATAATAGCAGATTCCCAAATATGATTATTTTCAAGGAACATATAGAAAGCACAGTATTGCTCTCTATTTGCAGATATTGGTTTCAATTTTAGTGGAGAAAAAAACCCACAAATATAATTATATCATAAGTAGCTTGTGATATAGATTGGCTGTTATAAGGTGGGAAACTGACTTTTTTAAAAACACATTTAAGGATTTGAGCAGAAATAATAAGGCATAATACCATAACTTACAAATGACAAGAGCCAGTTAAGAATGGGAACATTTCAGCAGAGCTGCAGAGAAGGAACCCCTAGAGCTTCAGATGATTCCTATTGTGGATAATAGTTCTCCCAGCAGGAATGCCATTCATTTTGTTCCCCCTGAGTTATTTAAAGATGACAGTGAGAAGAAGGGAAATTAACATTTATCTGATTGTGTTATGACTTAACAAAGCTGGCTTGAAAAGATAATAGAAAACTGAGATATTCAAAAGCCTATTTGGATGTGGAATGAATACTTACATGACAAAGTATCAAAGTGTATTTAAAATATCTTTCCAGGAAAAATTATTTTGAAGATTTATGATTTTGTCTAGAATATAGAAGGTGGCAAATGGGAGTGCATCCAACTGCACAACGAAAGGAAGTATGTGGATGAGTAGGAATAATTCAAAATAGTCTGTGCAATTAAGTGTGAGCTGGCCTGACAGCTTCACCTTGGGCAGCTTCCCTCCAGCCTTCCCACCAATGCCTGGCAGAATACTTGCCACATGATCATGCTATTTTATACATATAGCTTATATAGGAGCCATCTCTCCAGTCCCAAGAACATTATCTTAGCATAGAAAACAATTTGGAGAAACAAAACAGCAACAAATGATTTTAGAACATTTTTACCAAAGAAACTAGACAAAATATGTAGTACCTGAAGAAGCAAAAGTGGTTCACCACTCATTCTAGCCACAGCAAAGCATATTTTTTTCTTTAAAAATTTTTTTTATTATTTATTAAATAGTGTGTGTATGCGTGTGCACGTATGTATGTGTGGGTGTGTAGAACCACGGACAAATTCGGGAACCACCATGGACACCTCCACCTCCTCTTCGTTTACTCTGCCCCAGGATTCACAGGCTCCGCCCTACCAGGACCAGAAACGCAGGCCACCCCCGCTTCCAACTGGCGTCTCTACGTGGGGTCTTGGATCACGAACTCAGGACCTTCTGCCTGCAAGGCAAAGGCTTAACCCCTGAGCCACCTCTCCAGGCCCAGCAAAGCATATTTTAAGAACAAAGTTGAAATGCATTCCCGAAACACCAGTACTACTTCCCTGTTAGCAACTTGTGTTGTAAAGAATGAAACAGGATATTATTGTTCAAACAGAAGCAGCATATAGAAAAAAATGAAAACACAGCAGTCATTACAACCAGACATAGGAAATTTAGAATACATATTATAAAAATCTGCATGATCCAAAAGAAGAAAGCTGAGATTGAGTGAGATGAGAATATTAGAAAAGTTCAAATGTGTATTTTTTTAAATGCATTATTACAATAGAAATTTTTCAAAGGATATTCAAGTAGGCTTGATGCTTATAGAAATTTTTCAAAGGATATTCAAGTAGGCTTGATGCTTAGGAAGGAATCAAAATTATTTTGTAGAATTTTTAAAAACCAAATCAGAAAAAGAAGTGAAGGAAATGAACACATAAAAGAGAAATCAGAATTGAGTATTAGGAGTTTTGAGGAAATTTCAAATGATATGCCACGAAAGATTTCTAAACCCACACAGGGAGCCAGCGACAACACAGCAAATGCACATAGACACAGGAAAATACAATGCCTAAAAATCTACATAATTGATCCTTGAGGGTGCACCATAGAACCCAAAGCAGAAAATCCTAAGAATTATAATCAATGAAATTGAATGCTTAAATAGAAACACATATCCATCATGCTGATTGTGAAACATCAAGAATAATATCTCTTTGTTTGGTGTGTGTGTGTGCGTTTGTGTGTGTGTGTGTGTGCATGCGCGCATGTACACACATGCCTATGCACGTATCAGAGGGCACTGTGTATCAGAGGCCCAAGGGTTTCTTCAGAAATCACCCTGGATTGCTCTACTTCTTTGCGTTGTTCTGAGTTTTCCCAGGCTCCACCTGTCAGGAAGGAGGGGCTGCTGCCATTTCCACTTGATGTATTTTACATGATACCAGATACCAGATCTGAATTCAGGACCTTCTGCTCGATAGGCAGAGACTTAACCCCTGAGTTCTGTCTCCAATCTGAGGAATAATATCGTAGCATAGAAAAAAATTTCCAGAAACAAAAGAGCAGCAAATGATTTTAGTAAAATTCTTACAGTGTAAGCCAGAAAAAATATGCAGTCCCTGATGAAACAAAAGTGGTTCACCACTCGTTCTATCTACAGGAAAGCATATTTTAAGAACAAAGTTGAAATGCATTCCAAAGACACTAGTACTGCTTTCCTGAAAGCAACTTGTGTTGTATGGAATGAAAAATGATATTATTGTTCAAGCAGAAACAACATAATACAAGTCCTAAACTCAGGTTTGGGGAAAGGAATGAAAGCCAAATGTGGAAAAATGAAGCTAAACATAGCATCCTTTAGAATTATCAGCAAGGATTTGAAAAATTCTATAAGCAAGTGATTGGGACAATTGTTTAAAGAAATCTCATGTTTGCAGCCCTCCCCATCACTGCTTTCTACACACCATAGAACCTTTGCTTCTACAGGAATGATTCAGCTCCTGTTCAGAAGGATTATGAGGACCTGAGTCTTGTGTGCCATTTCTTCAAATCAATTGAACTAACACCAGCATTTTCTAAATGCTAAATGAGTATTTTTGAGAACATTTTTCCAGCAATATAGTCGTGACACCTATTTTGATGATATTTAGATTTTACTAAAAGAAATAGCAGACAAGTTTTGCTGCATCAATAATGTAGAAAGGGAAGCCACAAAAGAAATACAATAGGCAAAGATGTAAAGTGTGGCAACTCAGTAAGAGAGAGCTTGATACCAATGAGGCATCCTGGACTCAAAGGACTCCTTACACTAATTTGGAGCTCGGAGATGGGGTCTTAACAATCAACATACTAACCAACTTCAATTACATGACTGTGGGGGTCATAGCTGAACATAGAATTTAAGCACATGGAAATGGATTAAATTTAAGAACATGATTTTTCATAGAATGATGCTATTTTTCTTTTTTGAGAGGATCTCGCACACACTCACACTTGAGCATGCCTTATTATTGTTCTGAGCACCTCTTTGTCTCTTATTCTGCACACTTAAATCTACATTAAAAAATCTCTTTAAACTCTAACTTTGCTTCAGAAAAACAGTTGAACAAATTTGTGTATATATGGAAGATGAGTTTATTTTAAAATACTTAAGATATTCTCCATACATTTCTATTGATATCTAAATCTTTCTCTTCCTCTCTCCTTATCTATCTTCTCTCCCTTCCCTCCACTGAATCACCTGTGGTAGCCTCTGCCTCATGATCTTCTTACCTCAGTCTCCTATGTGCTTGATTTATATGTGAGCACCACATGGTCTTTTTTCTTACTTTATTTATATTCTTTTAAAGGCTTTACATATCTATTTATATCATTGTCACATTTGTTTAGCCAATCCCATTTTTATGCACTTCAACTTTATTCTCCTCCATCATATCTCTTGGCCACGCTAAATTACTGCCCTGGTTATTGTTAATGACATGGGACTGTGTGCTTGATGAAGTGAATCTCAAATGGTGTCTTAAGTCTAGTTAGTGTTTCAGGGAGGTGTGTAGCCTCTTAAAATCTTTCCCTTTTCATGATATAAGGTTGGATAGGCCAAATCTTGTGATCTCAAGGAAGCAAACCCAGCAATAAAACTGATTGTGCAAAGTAATTAATACTGACACAAACATTTAGCAAATTTTCAACCTATTTGACTAGCTAACCATGATGTTTCATTTAATATAATTTATAAATGCATGGCTGGATAACTTAATGAATGAAAAAAGTGTTCTCATTGCAATTAATTTTAAAAATGTTCTTTTCAAAAATACTTAATGATTTAATTTTATCACTGAAATTATAGCTTTAAATAGGTATTTAATTAGTAGTTATGTTTTGGCAAATGCCAACAGAAAGTATTGTCTGAGAAACACTGTAAGATGCAAACATTTTCCTTGACATTTCAAGAATTTGTCTCTGACACCCTCTTGTGAAATAAAACAAGCAACAACTCATGTACCAGAGATAGCTTCCTAAACCCTATGTCTATAAAATTCTCTTGCAACACGTATTCACATCAGAACAGCTTTTATGTGAGGTTTAATAAAGACTTGAGTTACTGACTTTGGTTTGCTTATGTACTCTAATATAAAATGATGTAGACAAACCACACAAAATAAATATTCATATTTATAAAAATCAGAGTTGGCCACAAACACAAGCTACTAGTTTATGAAGTATAAGTAATTTGGGTTTATGGTGTATTACATAACTTTTAATTTCATTGATCATATTTTACTGAGCATTTGATAGTAGAATACTTTGTTTTTATGTTATCCAAGTAAGTCATTCAACTTCTTTTCTCCATTAGTTGGTTCCATTGAACTGTATTTTACATCACTTATTATGGAGTAATCCATTTATCATATTCTGCTAGCACTTAACTATCCTACACATAAGCACATACAAGGGAGGGATTATAAATCAAAAAACATTTACTGACTTGTCAGACATGCATAAACAAGACTTTAAGAATGTTGTCTATGACCCCTTTTTAAAAAACTTGGGAAATTCATTACAACAAATATTCCTGAGCATATTATATAAGAAGTTTAAATAAAACTATGTAAATACTATTAGACTAAATTAATGTTATAAAATTATTACATCAAGCTTTAGATGATATTAATATTTATGTACCTTTTCCAGTTATAAGAAATACATTTTCCATTTTTTAATAATTTTATATGATGATATATTCAAACACTATATAATATGAATGATTTTAAAAAGTATTTAAACTTTAAGGCATTGGTGTTACCAGTATTAATAAAGAGAAGTCAGGAAATAATAAATAAAAGTAAAAATTACAAAAAGGTTTTCTTCAAGAATGCAGAAACAACTCAGTAGTGCAGGTACAAATAATGATAGTCTAAAGCATTAAAGATGAAGGTTAGGTTTATAGTTGCTAAGGGACTAGCATAGTAATAGATATAGATGTATTTCTTAAATATAAGCAGGTAAAAAGTTAACATCTTTGCTAGGAAAGAAAAGAATTCTCAGCATAAAAAGAGCTAGAAAAGCTGGGGATGGTGGCATTCTACTGGAATGCTTCAATCCATGGGGAGGAAATCAGGAAGATCACAAGTTAAAGGACAGCTTTGATTGCACAGCAGAATTAAAGACAGTTTAAAATATAAAGCTTTAAAAAAGAATAGAATAGGATAGGGAGACATAGATAATTAAGAGATATTTTCTTACAAGCATGAAAATGATATAGTTTTAAAAGATTAAGTAATGAAGTGGAGAAGAGCCCATGTTTGAGAAAGAGTGTTAGAAAAATTTGATTATGAACTAAAGAAAAAATCATTCCTGACTGGACACTGTAGCTTATAGTTGCTGTGTGAAAATGATGCATATGATAAATAGATAAATGGCAAGGCACTTACTAAATGAGAGTTAGATAAAACATGTCATGAAATGAAAAGTGCTCAAAATTAGACATTCTGCTTAATAAAAGTTAATACATGAAAATTGTAGTCATCCTGCTCATTAGTTTATGAATTACAGTACCAGAAGTCAATTTGAAATATTAAAAGTAACTATGGCTGCTTGCAAAATAATTTATATAGTTGCTATTGCCTGAGAAAAATAATTTATTTGTGAAAAAATTGCTTTTATTATATAAAACATAGATGTACCTGTAGTGAATGAAAGTGTAAAATAAACACATGTTAATAAAATTTTATAGACCAAGTTACTTGAAAAAAATTCATAAAAGCTCCTTCAAAAGAGGAAGGTAAGAAAGAAAGCTCTGAATTGTAAGAATTTCAATTCAGTGGAGGGAACATCAGGAAGCCACAAGATAATAGACAATAGATATTAAAGTTCAACTTGCAAAAATGGAGCTCTAGACATCCAAGCACATTTGCAATAAAATGTTAGCGTAACCTAGTCAGTACTTAGAATAAGTGAAGAAAGGCTTACTAGAAAGTGTTCACTAAGTGGTCTATAGGAAAGGGAATCTGGAGACTGGAGAGGTGGCTCAGGGGTTACGCCTCTGCGTTGCAGGCAGAAGGTCCTGAGTTCGGACACCAGGTGGAAGCTGGGGCGGCCTGGGCTTCTGGTCCCAGAGCAGAAGGAGGTGGAGGTGGAGGCGGTCCATGGTGGTTCCCGAATTCGTCCGTGGTTCTACACACACACACACACATACACATGCACACACGCATATACCCACAATTGAATAAATAATAATAAAAAATTTTAATAAAAAAGAAAGGGAATCTGTGTTATTCTGCTGGTCAATCTTGTATTATGAAAATTGAAATGCTTAGACAGCAATCACAGGGCCTGTCTATGTCCAAAAGAAGTTCTCATAAACTTAGTAAGTATAATCGGTAAATACTCCAGGATGTTGCTGTTTGGAGTATGAGAATTGTTGTGTTCATTTTAAATAGAAACTTTGTATATATGTTGTGCAATCCATAGAAAAGGTGTAAACAGGTGTAAACAAGTTAATGGATAGGCATGCAGACATTTTGATGGGTTTCACATGCAGGTTTAAGATTATAGTTCTAAGAAACTGAACAATCTTTAGGGAATTTAGGTATCTGCTAAAGGAACCTGTATCAACATAAAATAATGTCTTCTTTTTTCCTCATTTCAGGGTTTTGCTATACATCCCAGGCTATTTTTAAACTTTAATCCTCCTGATTTAGCCTTCTGAATGTTATGGGAATGTACCATCACATACAGAAAAGCTTATACTTAATGTCAGCAGTAAGAATATGTACTAAATATGGGGAATGGAAGGAAGAAGCATGAGGATTTCAGATAAAGCAGAAAATGAAAGTAAAGTCTTCAGGATCCTAACATAATGCATTTGCTTCATTTACATAAGAGTCATCACCGAATGATATTTGCCTTACCTACTTCACAAATGGCTTTCTATTTATCTTTCTGTGAGGATAGATAGATGATAGATAGACAGATAGATAGATAGATAGATAGATAGATAGATAGATAGATAGATAAAGAGATAAAGAGATAGGGAGAGAGAGAGTATAAAAAGCACATTGTGTGGGGCTTTGGAGAGATGGGTCAATCATTAAAATGTTTACTGTCCAATCAAAAAACCTGTGTTTGGATCCCCAGATTCCACATAAAATACCAGATGGTGTGACAACCCTTTTATAATCCCTGCCTAGGAAAGCTGAGCTGAGAGAATTGCCAGAGTAAGCTGACCAGCCAGACTATCAATGTAGGTGAATTCAGGGTTTGACTAGAGACTTGCCTAAAAAGAATAAGATAGAGGAGAAATAGGGGATGATTCCTGATCTCAACTTCAGACCTCTATGTTGACAGGTACATACATGTGTGCCCACATACATGCAGATGTGTATATATATTCTCATACCCCCCATACAAACTCACATGCCCAGACATCTGTCCATGAAGAAAAAAATCAGATTAATATTATAATGGTGCATGGCCCATGCTAGATAATAGAGGCTACCGATGAATTTCCATCAAAGGAGTGATGATAATTTGTTTTACTAGATCAACTCTGCCATGCTTGCTTGTATACAACCGCATGCTGCACTTGCTGGAGAGCTATCCAATGCTGAAGATGACTTCCATGAGTCCTATAATTCAGAAAGGGTTCACAAAGTGTTGAGATTGCCAGGAAACCTTTGGTTTCCTAAGCCTGACAAGACCTTCTGAAACGCTTAGCCAGAAGCTTACATAGCAATCTTGGTCACAGAGTAGATCCACACATTCCAAAATATATTCATATTGCCATTTTGTAACACATGGCATAAGCTGAAATAACATTTTGGAATATCAGATATTGTGTTGCTATATGTGAAAGCTATTCAAATTATTATTTACATCAAACAAAATAATTGTTATAGGCATGTTTATCAAAATAAATCATAAAACATTTCTCTTTCCTTAATTGTAATGATAAAAAGTGATGTTTAAAGTAAGTTTCCTACTTTAAATTATTGTGCATTTTTAGAAGTTGCACAAAAATACAGAAGCCATACCTGGTTTATATACAATTCAATTCTTTGTTTTTTAATAGTTATAACATAGGGCTGCTGGGATCTCAAAAGAAATATTCTAAGATAAGAAAGAGTTTTCTTATGTGACTGTTTAGTTTCACTACACTTTACTGTGATAAAATACCTGACCCAAATAACTTAGGGGGGAAAAGGGTTTAATTAGCTTAGAATTCTTGGTTCAAGTCCATCATTATGGGGATGTTAGTGCAGCAGGAGTTTAAAGCTATGTTACCATCACATTCCAAAGAAGTACCTAGGGCAAGAACCATTGCATGCCTGGTTTCTACTTGGCAGTAGTTAGCTGACTCATTCCATCACTACACTGCCTCAGATCATTTACTTAGGGAGTAGTCCCATCCACAATGGACTGGGTCTTCCCCTATCAAGTATGCAACAAGAGAGTCAATCCCACAACAAAGAAGCCAACCTCAGTCTAGAGAATATGTCTCATATGGAACTGGAGACCTAACCCCTAAGAGTCATCTTGACACCTAACAGGAACCATCTGAAATCCTAAGGGGAAATTTTTAATTTTGAATCATTTATTTTTATGGTAATGCTATGCTTTTTGTTTCCTTAAAAGGAGTGTTTGGTGGTGATTCATGTGTTAGGCTTTATTCTATCAAGTGTGGCATCTATGTGGTTACTGGGAGCAGGTAAACTTTGCTGGGCTATAAAATGCCCTCTAACATTGACTGAATTTGCTAAAATTTGATGCCTTCTGAGTATGTCAAATGCTTTTGATAAATCGTATGGAAATACTTCACAACTTTACTCGGAGACTTACAAGTAAGATAATGCTGATGATTTGGGTCATGCACAATGCTAAATTTGATTCAGAATAGACTACATGGAAAAGAGAATATGCATTTGCTTGACAGAAATAACAGGAGTTTCCAGGTTTTTGGTGAGGTTGTGGTCCACAAAAGCTCTGGCATGTTTCCCAGCATCAGGCAGTACTCTGGGAGACATTTGCAGAGTTGGTTCCATTAGCTTTCAAAGCACTTCTATGTTATAGAACAAATATTCTCTAATGTAAATATTATCCCAAAGAATAGAAAAAAAGAACAAATACCCTGGATAGTATAAATATGAAAATTCAAAACCCCCAAAATGACAACTCTTTTTTAAGCTTTTCTTTCTTATTTCATTCTGTAATACATAAATGAATATCAAGTATCATCTTCATAGTTAATTCTTTGTATAAATGGTTACTGCGTTGTTTCCACAGATATTTCACAGTGGAACCCAAAACATACATATACAAAGTGGAAAAGGAAATAACATTAATGTTTTTCCTTACTTTTATTCAACTCTATTTAAGTAACAGTAAATGATTATAAAAGCATTAATTTCAGTCATCAATAAAATCCATAATTTTGGAAATTACTATGAAGACTGACTAGGCATGAGTTAAATATGTGGATGGGGTCATAGTTGAGCACCTTGTTGACCATCAGTGAAAAATTACTTACTTGTGGCAGAATCCATCCTGCAAGAGTAATGTGGCAAGAGATAAGCAACTTAATTAATGAATTAATTAATTGTCTATTAATATTTATCCAAGTACAGTCAAACTTTCCCTTCAATTTTTCTATATGGAGCCAGTTGTGGAGGCATGCTCTGGTAGGATATCCTGAAGAAGTTAAAATAGTGACATTGGAAGTTCAATTTTTCTGTACTGGGCATTCACAGACAGAACTACAGCTTTTTAAAGAGTGTATACTCTTTCATTGACATGGAACGAGCCTGAAATAGAAGGGCAAATGTTAAAGGAAAATAAAACCAAGGAACGTGAGGTAGGAATAATAATGGAAAAGGGGGTCATTTGGTTATTTCTCAAATAATCATGATCTTTAGGGAACATCTTTAAGTCAAGATGAATAGAAACAAACATTTGGAGCTGCTCACTGAACCATGTTAAAGATCATTGAATCTTTGTACACTGCTATGAGAATACTACTCAGCTCTCTAATGAGGGAAAGTTTGATGCATGATGATTAAATCATGGTTCAAAAAGAAAAGTGGGGCTGGATGCTGCTTAATGGTAGCTCGGATAAGGTTCTAATTGGACCCCCAAGCACTGAAAAAGTCACTACAGATTACAAAAAATCCTTAATTCCTACAGAACTAGTCCACACTACTCAGGAAATAGTATTTAGACTTCCAAGACTCCTTTCTCCAGCTCAGTGCTCAGATATTGGGAAACCAAAGAAAGTCGGTAGTATGCTCAGTCTAGAATTGTCCTGCTGTTATGTGTCAGTATTATGCAATCTTCCAGGTGTCAGTGTGCAGTGAGGCTCAGCCTCGGGCTGGATATGGGTATATAGTGACCAAGTGCCGGGTGACAGTCTTTTCAGTGAAAGCGTGGGCAAGAAGTACAGTGGCATTCAAAGATGGGGAAATGGGCAGCATGAGCTGAGAGCATGAATACTTCCACCTAGGAGGGTCACAGTATGGGAAAAACAGATGAAGTCAAGGTCAGGATGGCAGTGAGGGGGCAGAGGGATTCAGGGTCCCCATGCAGGCTAGGAGCACCTGCATCTAACCCAAGACATCGGTAAGCTCTGGAATCCCATCTGGTGTTTTCACTGATATCTTCTCCCAAACTGCTGATTACTGGCTTGAAGTCAGACCACTACAGAAAACAGTTTTACAAACACACTACTGAGATGACTTGGCATCAAACTTGTAGTAAAAGTGTGACGCTTAACAGAATTCCTATATCACTGTGCTGCACACAGTGAAGGGCTTAATGATATTGAGAGGCAATAATTAAACATCAGCAATACACATCACACTAAGGCTTTTGCGTATAACCTTTGATTCTTTGAGCTTAAACCATTTACTTTTTGTTCTATGTGCTATTTGAATCTCTTCCACTATCTGTACACTATGTTCATGGCCTGCAGTGTCTTTTGAGAAAGGCATATTTGCAGGAACAAAAAAAAAAATCTCTTTTGAACAAATATTGTGCCAACTGTTAGTGTTTAAACAAGTGTGCGAATTTAAAATGCAAACTTGGGGCTGTGGGAAAGGTAAATCAGGGAGCTTACAGCCAGGCATAAGTAGACAAGAGGAAAGGACAAGCTGGGAAGAAAAACGCAGGTTTCCAAGTAGCTTCTCCCTAACTGGCACATCAATTGGCACTGAACTTGCACTTTTGCGTGCATTTTTGTGGTTAATACATCTAATTTTAACAAACTGAACTGTTAGGACAGTTGCTAAGAAAAATCGTCCAGATTGCTCCAGGAGTGGACAAAGGTTGGGGAAAGGATAAATGAAGACTTTGAAAAACAAGTCCTGTACCAGAGGCTGCTTTTGTGGTTTTACTCAGCTTGCTCAATTCTTCACTGTGGAGGGGGCACTTTCTGTCTTTGCTTGCTAAAAATCAGCTCCCACTACTTGCTATGCTGTATTCTGGTAAGAGTGCTTCTTGGACTGGGGCACATGGACTGAAGGGAATTTGGGAGAGAATTTGGGTCTGTGATGGCATAATTTTATATTCATTGTAAGTATTTAGTAATTAACAGGGAGATTCTCTGAGCAATATTTTTCTGTTATTTTCCTATGCAATTACTTCAAAAATATTATGTTAGCAGACTGCAAATGATATGAAAAAATATCATTTATTTTGGGCACACACACATGTATATAGCAGACGGCATTCACTATATATCCTTGTGGAGGGAATCTTTTGGGAATTATCCTGTATTGCTTCTACCTCCTTTTTCAGACTCCACCCACCAGGGTCAGAAGTGCAAGCCACCAACATTTCTGCTGGTGTTTTTACATGGGACTTGGGATCTGAATTTAGGGCCCTCTGTTTGCAGGAGTCTTAACCCCTGAGTCATCTCTCCAACCCATATTTGCTACTTTCTATTACAATTATATTCATAAGTAACCTTTTGTATATTAGTTAATATGACACCATATTTGGGAAAATACTATATTATAATTCATGTTACTAATTCCCTCTATCCTAAATTATTTGGTGGTGTCAGAACAAGCAACATAGTTGAAATTATTTAAATAATAAGGCTAATTATGTAAAGTTTAAGACCAAATGCTGAAAATTGATAGTTACTAAAGACATTTTCCTTTACTCTGAAATATCTATTAATTTGGTTTGGAAGATAAGATTCAAAGAACTCTGTTCTACACATTCACTAATTAAAACTTTATTTACCTTTGTGGTAAAAACTACAAAGGATGAGTAATGTAGTAGTTATCTGATTTGGAGGAAGAAAAAGTCCAGCTTTATGCTGTTGAGAATAAAATATTGGCATGAAATTGGATACAGCAGGCTCAGACAAAGTAAAAAATTCATGTTCACTTTTTGCCTACAGTCTAGGTAGACTGTAAAGGTAAAATATGGCTTTTGTTATGTGATGCAGACTAAACGTTCATCAGTAGAAGTTAAAATATACATGATTGATACAGTGATGTAGTATACACTCACTGTTATCATAAAGCACAATGTAATTTTTCACATGCTTGGTTCTCCACAAAATGGAATGAGAATAAAAGATCTAATAATAGTGAACCCTCATTGCTATAACCTTTATCCATAAATGAACACAACAACTTCAAAATATAATTTGTAGATACCAGCAGGTATCACCCCTTGGTGATACTATGAGGGGCTTTTACTTTTTGTAAATATATTATCTATTTGGGGTACTGCATAAATGTTGCTCTTATTATTAATGAAAGATAACTTTTAAAATTATTTATTATTTATTCAAATGTGCATATATGCATATGTGTGGGTGTGTATATATATGTGTGTGTACAACCACGGACGAATTCGGGAACTGCCATGGACACCTCCACCTCCTCCTTGTTTACTCTGCCCCGGTATTCACAGGCTCCGCCCTACCAGGACCAGAAACGCAGGCCGCCCCCGCTTCTGCTTGGCGTCTATACGTGGGTTCTAGGATCCTAACTCGGGACCTTCCGCCTGTAAAGCAGAGGCTTAACCCCTGAGCCACCTCTCCAGCCAGGAAAGATAACTTTTTTAAGAAGTGAAAAGATATTTGCAAGGTCTACCACATTTGCTGTAACAAATTATCACTGGGAAATAACTGATTTTATCTCCTCATTCCCTAGAACCATTATGCAAGGATTCCATAGTTTCAGCCATACAAGATATACAAGTGGTAAAGCATTGTCATGCTTTAGCACAGTGTTCAGGGTATTGCACTGTGCAAGTAAAATGTATCAATAGAGTAAATTTTATGGCAACATTTTTGTCACAGTAAAACTATTCTTTGGAGTCTTAGAATTTTAAACTTGCTCTCTTTCTTTCACAAGAACAGCATTAAATTGGAATTAACCATGTGATGGAAAAGTAATCGAGCAGGAAGAAAATATGAGAATGTGACAGGGTATATAGGACTTGAGTCGGACAGGAAGATCTGGGGAACAACCAGCAGAAACCAGATCCTGAGGCAGGACAGTCTTGCACTCTCTCCAACTAACATTTCTAGATGAGCTGAATAAAAAGTAAACATGGGTAGGGAACTTCCAATTCAACTTTTGAAAACATCTATACATGGCAATTAACATTATGAATATTCATAACTACCATAAGCTATTATTGCTTACTAAAATGAATTTCCACAAATATAGCCAGGCAGATAGTTAAAGATTTCATTATCTGTTGTGGAGTGCTAAATGCTTTTTCACTGGGTTTTCCAAGCAGTATAGTGACATGCAATGAATTTTATTTTGAGGAAAGGTATTTTGTCTCTCCATAGAGTGCAGACTGGACAGAGATAGTGTTCCTTTGAATCATTTGTCATGTGCTCACAGGAGGGCTGCATTTAGGTAAGAGATAGTGGAACCACTGTGGAGCCTGAGGGTCAAGTTAAGCTGCCAGAGCTGCCAGAGTGAAGCGATTTCATTATAATTGTATCGCCACCTACTTTGAAAAGTCATCAAACAGCAAGTTGTCTGCTCACTAATCTGCTGCTTTTAAAGTAGACATTTGGAAATGAAAACTAAAACATGTAAAATACCTTTCCTCAAAATAAAATTCATTGCATGTCACTATACTGCTTGGAAAACCCAGTGAAAAACCCAGTGGAATGTTTTATGATTATGTCACAATACTTATTTCAAATGTAAATTGTTTTGTTGATTTTTCAAAAATCATGATTAAATTTTGGTAGAACACATCCATCCTTATTGCTGAGCAATATAATAAGACAAAACTGCTTCACATATTTGAAATATCCATGTCAGTTATGAAAACTATACTTCTAAAATTATATATTGTTCTTCTGCAATCTCTTCCCCTTTACTGTCTCTTTCAGATACTATTATCTGAAAACTATCCACTATAGATTCCAATTTCCCAATATTTACTAAATGAATGTATCAAATCTACCTGACTTTCAAACATACAAATCAACTTCATTTCCTTGAAGACAACACTTTTTCAAGTTCTATTAAAACTGTGTTTCAAGGATTATATTTTAAAGAAAGGCGGAATTTGAACTTCAAATATACAGTGGTGTATCTCAAACACAACATTATATTCATTCACATTTATAATTTTGTGAATACGTGAATGTGCATGTATTTGTCTGTGTATTTGAAATCTTAGCTATATATTAGGTGTCTTCTTCAGTGTATCTTTGGTTTGTTTTCTGATACAGGTTCATGCAAATATTTCTCTGGATGGGCCATAGAGCTTCAGTGATCTCCCTGTCTCTGTACTCTAAGTACTAGGGTGATAGATGTCCACTACCATATACAGATTTTTAAATTTGGGATCCAAGCTCATGTCTTCTTTTCTGGCTAAAGTAAAACAGCAATAAACCTGTCAAGTTTTTTTATTTTCTTAAAAATTAGGCTATTAAATAAAAAGATATATTACTCCCCCAAATCAGAAACAGAATTCAGTACATGGTACTTATAAAATTATTTGAATAAAATATGTTTGCATATTCTTAGACCTAAAAGGAATACCTTCATTTCCTTGTGATCTACACTGTGTGCACTGCAAAGGGCTCAATACCTGGGGCTGTGTGATAGTGAATTCTGGGTGTCAACTTGACCACTCCTGGCATAAACTAAAATCAGCTGTCAGAGTACCTGAAGAGATCTACATCAGTGCATTTACAATAGGAAGACCAACCCTAGATCTGATTGGAACCTCCCAGTAACAGACCAGGTAAATGGAACCATAGAACAGAAAATTTTTGAAGAGAGACTCTCCTCTTCTTCGAGTCTCCAGGAATCTTCCAGTCTTCAGCCTTCACCCACTGGCCTACTGGACTGAGCAGCTCTGAGCCTCCAGGATTTCTGCAGTGACTTAGCCAGTCTCCAGCTTCAACTCCCAGCCACGTTGCCTCCACCATGAAAGATGGTTTCTCCCTTCTGGAACTATAAGCTGAATAAATCTCCCTTTCTCCCTTAAATGGTTTAACTTTGAATGTTTTCTCACAGCAACAGTTAAGAGTAACTATTACAGGCTGGTCATCTGATGACTTGTCCTTAAAGAACAAGATTTTGTCTCTATAAAAGTGATAAAATTTGTTCCATGATGTAATATGAGAAATAATATCCAAGAAGACCAAATGAAATGCTAGATGTGAGTCAGAGACTTACAATGCCCAGAGTTATAGTCATCTGCCAATGTTTTCATGACATTTGTTAAATGGCAAAAAATAGCAAAAGTTAACACACTCAAATGACAGAAAGTTGGGTAACAGACAAATATTTGGGTTTCGTATTCCCATCATTGCCATCTATATAGAAACATAAATAATTTAGTGGTCCAAAGGGTTCATTTGTGCTCATAATTTCAGGTTATATCCATTATGACAGAAGTCATATACCATCAAAAGCATAGGGAAATGGACACACCATATATACAGCAAGAGCTGAGATAGAAGAAAGGCTCAAAGTATGCCAAATCCATCTAGTTCTCTCTACAACATATCCACCTGCCCAGAGAATTAGTCATACTTATTGTCTGAGTCTTTCCACATTGATGAGATAATCTTCTTCAGGCTTGCTTGCAGAGTTACCTCAGTACAATACTCCTTCTTAGGTGTGCTTAAAAGTTTAGTTTGCATTTGCCAAGTTGATACCTATAACTAATTACAAAAATACACATGAAAATAATTTTGAAAAATATCAAGTTAGCCCATAAGTTCTTAAGTACATTCTTATTTCATAAACAATAAACCCTCAATGATGTGTTCTGGTGGTTCATTATTTATATTTTGAAACCTGATTAATTCAAGTATATACACACATTTATATTAGTTTGTAGATTATAAAATTATATAAGATTAGACTCATACCTAATACTTCCTTGGAATATTTGTTTTTCTTTGTTCACCAAGATAGAAAGCAGAACTAGTATAAATGGGTTTTTGCAATTCTTTTTATTGAGGTCATCATTTCTGTGTTTTCTAATTGAGAGGAATATTTAGCTGGAGTCTTTTTTTTCATATATCACAGGATCTCTCTAATAATAAAAGAAAAGCATGCAATGTCTAACATTAGTTTCAGATAACCGAAGGGAAAAATATTGAAATAGGGAGCTTAATGCACATGAACTAAAGAGACATAAATAATTGAGTTATAAAGATCAAAATTAAAGTAGGTAAAGTTGAAATGAGAAATAAAAGGAGTTACTAATGTTCTAACTTTAAATTCTTATGTTTTATTAACTTTACCTATATAAATAATTTGCCTGTTAATATATTTACAAATAATTGCTTTAGAATAAGTATCATGAACTTATCTCACTTATAAAGACAAATGTAATATTGTCTATCAATATTTGAATTATTGTTCATTAAGTCAGATTAAAATATCATATTGAATTATGTGAATATATTAATATTCACTAAAATTTTGAATTTTAATAATATGAATAATCCTGAAATTATATTGAGAAAATGAAGAGTATGGTTATATGTTGTCTTCATTTCGATACATATTTTATGACTCCAAGAACTATATCTTTTCAAAGGCAAACTGTGTAAAACACAGTGGATCACAGAATTGATCCAAAAAAACTTGAAAATAGTAAGGATTCTGGCAGGGGACATTAAGGGTTGTAAGGGAAAAAGGAGGGGAGATGGGTGTAGGAGGAACGGACAATGATTGCGCCACAGAGGCTTCCATCCCCTATATAGAGAGGCTCCTTGGACTCAAATCTCGTGAGACTACGCCTTCTTCAGAGCAAAGACAGTTGGTACTCTTAAACTGCCTGTCTGAGAAGACCAATCCGGACCAGACAACTCAGCAAAGACTCGCACTGGGATGTATGGGATGTAGGGTGGGGTATATAAGCAGCCTGATACTTAGAATATATGAGCCGCAAGCCTGAGAGCCTGCTTTGCCACTCGCCTGACTCCCGGAGTCTGTGCTGTTGACTCCCTGACAGCTTATCCCTGCCCCCAAGGGTCTCAGTGGGCTCCTGTTACACTGTTACATTGTTACAGATGGGATTGAGGATTAAGGGGTCAAAATATTATAAATTCACTATATTCATGAATGCAACATTTAAAAATAATGTGCATAATATAAGAAGTCTGTGTTTGGAAAATTATCTATTCCCGGACTAGGTGTGATGTAAGTTAAGATGGTTATCAATCTATTACTGCAGATTGATTTTCTTCACGTATAGTCTTTCAGCTTCATTACCACTGCAACAAAACTTCTGAGCAAGGCAACTTAAAGAAGGAAAGATTTATTCGCCTTGTGGCTTTAGAGGTTCTGTCCTTGTTCAGCTGACTGTACCATGCTATGTCTGTGTAAAACAGACCATGACGAAGGAATGTTCCTCATCTAATGGCAGCCCAGAGGCAGAGAAACATAGAGCAGGGAAAAGGCTGGAAATAAGGTATACTCTTCCAATGAATGCCCTCAGTAGTCTATATCCTTCAAAGATCACTCTATAAAAATTTCATGGGCTGATTACTTTAGCACTACACTGATACAATGCCTCTGAATAGCACCATCAGGTAGAGGGCAAACTTTCAACACATGAGCCTTTGGGGTCCCACTTTGTATCCAAACCATACTCACTCCAGCAAGACAGCTTCTGTTTTTTTTAATTTTTTATTATTATTTATTCAATTGCGCATGTATGCGTGTGTGCACGTGTGTGTATGTGTATGTGTGTATGTATGTGTGTGTGTGTAGAACCACGGGCGAATTCGGGAACCACAATGGACTTCCACCTCTTCCTTGTTTACTGTGCCCCGGATTCACAGGCTCCGCCCTACCAGGACCTGAAACGCAGGCCACCCCCTCTTCCACCCGGCATCTATACGTGGGGTCTAGGATCCGAACTCAGGACCTTCAGCCTGCAAGACAGAGGCTTGACTCCTGAACTATCTCTCCAGCCCGACAGCTTCTGTTTTTATCGATTGCTGTTTTAAATTTTAATATATCTAATTAAAATCATTAGGCTGATTAATTTAATACTCTAAGAGAACAGGCTAACTACACTATCCATGACTGTCACAGCCTCCAGAACCAATGTACTGTGAAAGGACATTGCAAATGCGGCAGAGAAAATCTTCCAAAGAAGATAAGCACTGAGATATCATCACAAATAGAGAGGTAGAAAAGGTAGTTGAAGAGATGAGTCAGATGCTTACCTTCTGCCTCACAAAGCAGAAAGACCTGAGTTCGGATCCCACTTAAAAATGCCTGGCAGAAATTGTAGTGGCCTGCAATTCTGGTCTTGGAAGACAGAGTCTGGAAGACTCCAGAGCAAAGCAAAAGGAGACAGAGAAATCCAGGATGATTCTTGAAGTCACACTTGGGCTTCCACAGGAAAATAGTGCACACACACACACACACACACACACACACAATAAATAAAGAAAAAAATTTCTTAAACACAATGCAAAGTTCACTGACCTAAACTAACAAGATTGATAAATCACATTAAAATTAAGAAGTCCTCAAAGTAATCAAATTAAGATAGTAAAGAATACATAGTTAAGCCCTAGAAAAGTCGAGGATAAGCACTTGAATTTCATTTGGCCAGGTCCTCATATCCACAATATAACACAACCATATACAGAATTAAATATATACCTAATGTAAGAAGAATCTTGACACACACACACACACACACACACACACACACACACACATACATACACACATGCACACACCACACGCACAATTGAATAAATAATAAAAATTAAAAAAAAGAAGAATCTTAACATATTATTTTCCTAAGTAAGACAACCTTAAAGACAAATGCACAGGACAGTTCAACACCAGTTTAACATGGACATAATGAACATTTGGTTTATACATGTAAAAGAGTGATAATCAGCCAAAAAATATGAAGCATAGATACGCACTACTACCCAATAAACCTTAAGAATAATGTAAGTGAAATAAGCCATGCACAAAATAGTCACTAAATGTATGACCTACTTTACAGGGAATGTGCATACAAGAGAATGATGGAGCATGAGGAAAGTGTTTTTTCATGGTCGGGAGTTGGGGGAAGTTCTAGAGATCCTTGCTAATGAATCCAAGTTTCTTTCCTGGGAGAACTGAAGTGTTCTGAAATTAGTGAACTGGCTACATTATTGTTAACATATTGAAAATCATTAAATCTTATGGATAAATGATTCAGCATCATGCATTACAAACTATTTCACAGCAAAGCTGCTCTCAGACAAGTCAAAGGTTTATAGTAAATATATGGAATGGAAAAATATTGTATTCTAGATTTCAAATTATTATAGATTCAAATCAAATCTAGATACCACATAAACTGATGGTTTGGCAGACATTAAAGAAAAGTTAGCAGGCTTGACTAAAATTGGACAAACACATATCTCTTTACCTGCTATTTCTACTATCAGATACATATTTATTAATAACTATTGGCAAAGATTTTCAATAACAGAAATTCTGAAATAAAGCTGGTAGCACAATGCATTGATCTAATTATTTTATATACCATATTACCAGCATTATCAAAGTTAAATAGAGATATTAAATTATCATCACTAATATTCAAATAGAAAAAAATTAAGCAACTCACATACACATTAATATGTGTAAACAATGTTCAAATCCATATTTTTGACAGTCATAAATTAGAAACAACATAGTTATTCATTGGCAGGACAACAGATAATTGAACATTGGGTGATTTATAGAAACATAATATGCAATAATAAAAATGGATGATCAACTACATAAAGCAGTATACATAAACATTTCCAGGTGATACTGAAGAACTCAAATGGGAAAACTGCATCTTGTGTGTTTTTTTCTTATATATTGTTCAAAATCATTCAAAAGGTTCCTGAAGAAGATGATCAGAATGGCTCCAGAGTACGTGTTTATAGAAGATTAAACTACATTTCTAGAGTTTCTTCATGGTTGGCTATACATAATTGTTTGCTTATGTCTACTTCACAGTTTATCCCAGACTAAATATCTGAAAATTAGAAAAAGTCCTTGCTTGTGTTATCTTTTAGCATGTTTCTGGTATTTATTTAATGTCTTCTTCTCAAAAAGCAAAATTTGAATTATGGAAATAAAAATTCCAGTAGAATTATTTGAAGAAAAGAATGAAATTTGGAATATGACTAGAAGTTCATTGAAACTCTTTGAAGATCATCATAAAATGAACATGAAAGGATTCATTGGTGAATATATATTGTTAATTAAAGGGCTAAATTGAGGAAGCGTGGTGAGAGTGAGATGCCTTGTCTTATTCCTGATCTTAGTGAGAATGCCTTAATTTTCTCCCTGCTTAAATTGAAGCTTGTGGTGGGTTTGCCAAATATGCCCTAAATTATGCTGAGATACATTACACTTAAAAACTGATTCCTCTGAGTCTAATTAAATGATCGTGTGACTGATCTTTAGGTTTGTTTCTATGGGGAATTACATTTATTAACTTTGTTTATTTGACTTTATTTATCGATAATTTTAAATTGTTTCCAAACACAGAAAAGATGGAATTTTTATGAAGGCAATATTACCCTGATATCAAAATCCATCAAAACTATAGGCTAATCTCTTTGGCGAACACAGATGTAAAAATACTCAACAAGATATTTGCAAATCAAATCCAAAAGCACAACTAAAAAATAATTCAGCTGAGTTTCAGACATAAAAGATGGTTCAATGTACATAAAAATATCACTATTAGATCTTTTTTTATTCTTTGAAATTATCATTATGAATACAGTGAATTTATACATTATCATCACTTTCTATACTCCTCTACCTTCTCCCATGTCACACATTCCTTCTCCTTTCTAGTCAGTACCTTTCCTGTCGCCACATCCTCCATCTCCTTGCAAATATGATCCTTTGAACCTCATCCATGATGCTGCATTGCCAAGTGTCCAGGTGTCTGCTGGGCTATGAATTGTACACCTATGGTGAAACCATTTAGTAAAGAAGCTACCCCTTTCTCTTGATTGACCAAAGTCCCAAATAATCTCTCACAGGTGGACACCATGTCTCTCTGAACATCTGGTAGAATTTTGAAATGAATTACTCCAGGGAATTTTTGTTGGGAATTTTTGATTAATGCTTCCGTTTTCACTAGGATTAGGAGTACGACAAGGCTGCCTACTCTTACCATTCCTCTTCAATATAGTGATTTAAATGTTAGTAAGAAAATAGCAAATAAAAACATATTAAAAGAGACAAAGGAAAAAGAAAGAAGCCAAATTATCTCTATTTCATGTGTGAGTATATATTACAGGTGTCAATGACTATACTTAGTATTTCTAGAAGTGATAAATACTTTTAAGACTCTGTCAGTATACAAAATTAATGTATAAATATCAGGATCTTGCTATATATAGAGGATGAAAATTGAGAAAGAACTGAAAGATGAAATCACAGGTTACCATAGCCTCAAGAAGAACAAATACCTCACAATAAACCTAAAAAAGGAAGTGAAAAATATATAGAAAATTTTATGTAGAATATATATAAAATATATATTCTATACATTCAAAATATATAGAAGATGTGAGAAATGAAAAAAAATGCCCATGTTCATGGATGAACAGGATTGATATTGTGAAACAAATCATACTACCAAAAGCAATTTACATGTTTTATTCCATCTGGAACAAAATGCTAATGTAATTCTTTACAGTTACTGAAAAAACAATCCAAAATTTGTATAGAAGTACAAAAGAGTTCACAGAAAAAACAATCTTGAGCAACATGAACAGTGTTTAGAGAAATCACCATACCTCATTTCAGACTGAAATGACTGAAAAACCATAGCAATGAAAATATCATGACACTGACACAGAAATAGAGAAGCCTAACACTGAAGCAGGATAATCTATGTACTCTTCTGTACCCAAATATAAGTCTATGTGCTTTTAGTTGCAAGTATTTTATAATGATGCCAATTAAAATTGAAGTGAAAATATTCTCTTCAATATTGGAATAAAGGTCTCAGAAAAACAGGATATCAATATGTAGAAAAATAAAATGAAATCCTTAGTTCTTCCCCTACATAATAATCAAATCCAAGGGGATCAAAGACCTTAATGCCAAATCTGAAACTCTGAAACTGCTAGAGGACAGAAATAGACCTAGGTAGGATCTTCCTGAACAGAGCTCTATTTGTACAGAACTTAAAGCCAGCAACTGATAAATATGATCTCGTGAAATTGAAAAACTTCTATTTAACAAAAGAAATCATTACTTATAAAGGCAACTTACAGAAAGGGAAAAATATTTGCCAGCTATAACTCTGGCAGTTTAGTTTACAGAATATATAAAGAACTCAAAGTAATTAAACATCAAAAACAATTCACCCAATTTAAAAAAAAGAGCTTCTGACCCAATCAGAGAGTTCTCAAAAATAGAAATACAAATGTCCAAGAACTATCAGAAAAAATGTTCCACATCCTTAGCAATCAGGGAAATGCAAATCAAAGCTACTATGAGATTTCATCTTACCCCAACCAGAATGGATAATTATGCAAAAAAATCAGCAACTAATGCTGGATGTGGGAAAAGACAATTATGGTGGTTGATGAGAATATAAAATAGTGTAGCCACTCCCAAAGTCAGTATAGAGATTCCTTATGTGACCCTATTCACAGCATCAAAGAAATTGAACTACTCTGGATGTCTATAAACTAGATGCTTATAAACACAAATGGATACTGGAAATGTGGTATATAAACACAGTGAAATAGTATTCATCTATTAAGAACAATAAAATTATGAAATTCAAAAATAAATGTATAAAGTTTGAAAAAATATACTGAGTGAGGTATCTCTTTCCCAGAAAAAAAATAAATACCACATTTTCTGTTTCACACTTGTTTGCTAACATTAAACTTCCAGATTTGTGCAGTTAGTAACCTCTAGTCTAGATGCTATGCTAATCAATAGCACGTGGCCGGCAGAGACCAGATGGCCACTCATCTCCACATCACCTGTGCATATCAAGACACTCTACCATGTAAACTCTGGAGATCAAACTATGCTCACCAGGCCTGCCGTACTCAAGCACTCATTCATCTCACCAGATCTTATGTCTGCTTTTCAAGTATCCTTCAGCATTTTAGAATTAATATTTCTTAATAAAATTAAATTTTGAAGACATAATTAACAGTAAAATGCACATAAATACATTTACTGAAGATGCGTTTATTTTTCTAACCTGAATTCAGAGTAGACTTTCATGACCAAGCCTAATCTATTCACTATACAGAAACACATAGGCTAATAAAAATGATTGTTTTAGTTACTTTTTGCCTAAGGCTATAGCTGTGTTTTCTAATATAAGAAGCTAGAAGCCGGGGAGATATCAAGAATCCACAAGATATTTTATTTGGCATAGTTTCTTCAGGTAAAATACACTCTTAACATTCTCTTAACATTGTTTTCCCACTATGTTCAACTGGTACGACAAATGATGATGTCAATTATTGTAAGATGCGCCTTAGCTTCAAAGACAACATAGAAACAGCAATGTTATTAGCACTATATAGGTTTCCATAACCTGACGATTAAAATAGCATATATGATTGGGAAGACATACACTAGTGAATGTTTTCCATGGACACAGGTCCTCTTGTTTCCTCTCCAGATCTGGTCTCCATTTTCTTCATTTTAGTCTGTGCCCACTGGCTCTGTTGAGCATTGATAGTACTTAATTCTTAATTCTGTCAGATGGCTTTTCAAGGATCTATTTCCTCCTGTGCCCGTTTTAGCATGTGTGTACTGAAATATTTGAGCCTGCATATTTGGATGAAGAAAATTGACTGAGATTGTTCACAGTCTTGCAGGCACAAGGCAGTGAGCCCATGCTGCTAGGGGTCTGGAGTCAGCCTGTAGAAGCAAGCATCTTGATGCGAAAAGGCAGAGAGAATTCAGAGGTCACGCTCAGGTTTTCATAGCAACTCAGTCTCCCAGGAATCACCTCTGAAAGTGCTACAAGCCTGACCACCAATCCCTCAACGCATGAACACTCTAGAAGCAAACCTGATAAAAACCATAATGTGTCGCTCCCTCAGATCTCCAGGATTCCTTTAGTCCTAATAGTTCAGTGTCTCACATTTTGCTGGTGCCCATTCAGACTTGACCTCATGGTTTTATTTTAAAGTTTTCTGTTCCAAATTATATTCTTACATTACTAACCCTGAAATGCTAGGTAAATCCACAATGATGACATCTAGTGTTCAGTTGCTGCTAATTAGATTCCACTTGAATATTAACAGTAGAAGCATGAAATTCCATAGCAGAATGAATACTTATAGAAATAATAGCAAAATATTTTCTAATTTGTTGGGAAACTATTTGCGTGCCAAAGGAACTCAGTGACTGACTCCACTTAAGATAAACTCCCAAATGACTTTATCTAGGAACATCATGGTCAAATTTCAAAGGTCAATGTGCTCTGTACACCATTAAGATAGAAGAAAGTGAGTCCATGCAAAGGAATTGTCTTCAGTAATATCAAAAGCTTAGTCATCTCTTTGAGAATACAGAAGCTGACATATTCAAAGACTTGAAGAAAAAAAATAAAACTAGTAATCAAAAATTGTTTCTATAAAATTACCATTAAAATATAGAAAAGATTACACATACATTTTGATTGTGAAGGATAATCTGAGAGAAATAACAGTTAGTACATCTGACCTATGATAAATACAAAACCCTTAGCCTTGAAATGAAGATGTATACAGGACTTTGAATCTACATTGAGAAATACAGAAGGCAGGGAAATGTAAAAAAACAATAGGTACATATTACTTCTTTGTGACTTAAAATGCACCTCCATGAAGTAAAAACAATGAGAATTATTTTGATGAGCATAAGATTATGAAAATGCATATACTAGTGTTACCTCAATGATAGTGCCAAAGGCAAAGTTAAGAAAAAAGCAATAATGAAAGAAAGTCTTTCTATGCTTTGACATCAAGCTGCAAAGAAATCAGTGAACATAAAATAGTAGGATATATAACAGCAGTCTGGGAACATGGCTTCCCAAGCAAAAGAACCTGAATAGATTCCCAGATCCTAGAAAAAAAAAAAAAGAATACCTGTAATTCCAGCTCTGTAAGGCAAGCTGAGAATCTCAGCCTTAATGGAGAGCTCAGGATTTAATTTGAAATCCAAGCTCACAACAAGGTGGAAGAGTAATCAAGGATGATTCACAATATCAACCTTGGATTTCCACAGTCACACACAGTGAAATGCTCTTGAACACCCACATGTAAACACACATACATATGGCGAAGTGCACACATGTACATCCACATGTAAATGCACATACATTCATGAATATATATGTACATATCTATATATACATGAATATATATGAAGGTATATACATGAATATGCATGTATTTATGTACATGAATATATAATAACAAAATAGCAAGAGGAATAAAGCTGGGTTCTGATAACATATTGGACAAAACAGATTAGCTACACATAGTGTTATTAGCATGAAAAGGGTGTTTTGTTGCAATAAAAGTTCCAATTTGTCAGAATGAAATATGAAATTCAAATATATGCATCCAAAAATATAGACACTCAATACAAGAAATGTAACTTAAAGAGACAAACAGAAAATCCAGGAGCAGCTAACACTTTAGTATTCTACTTTGATTATGAAGAAGATGGACATGTTAGCAAGGAGATTTCAACAGCACTGTGTCACAAATAAACCTTAAATGTATCTGTAGACTATATTTCCTCCACACAATAGGAGAATAATATTATTCTCTAGTATGCTTTAAAAAGTCTATGGTATGTGTCACATATGCTAATTATGCTGCAAACACATGAAACAATGCATTTGAATGGTTTAAAAATAGAATTTTATTGGGGATTCTACAATCATAATGAGATTAAATTGTCAATCAATTAAAATAAATACAGGAACTCATTTAAAAATGTAAAACATGGTCGTGGAGAAGAGATGACACTTGAAATATATATATCAAAGACAGACATCTGTTAGATAAAGGGAAGAAGAAAGAAATCCCACATGCATGAAAATAATAAAATTTCATGAACATTGTATCTGTATGGAGTTCTGTGAAGCTGTATGTTGGAAGGTCAATGAAATGATAGAAAAGGAGATGGAAATATTTACCTTTGTCTATGCATGATATGAGGCAGTGAGAAATAAGTTTAGATCTGAAACTCCGAGGCCAATGATAAGTTTTAGGGAGACTGGTGAGAGATAGTGATGGAAAATAACAGCGTGAAGGTGTGTTGAGACTGGACTAGGTGAGCACGTGTGTTCAGGATGATTGTGTGCTCCAGACCAGATCAAATGAGATGAGGAAAAACATAGAAAGTGAGCTCAAGAGGAGAAAGTCTCTATTAAAATTAGACACTTGAAATTAATCCAGTGATTAATATCCTTGTAATATTCATCCTCTCCTGTCTCTAACAATCTAAAAGCTGCCAAATCTCATTCAACTCCAACCATTGGCTCCTGTCCCCATTCTATTTTATCTTCTTAAAGCCATTCTCATACTTAGTCCAAACTTCACCTAACAAACCTAACAAATCTACATTTTAACCTTGCAGCTCTAAGTAAACCAAAACCCTTTCACCCCATTAATCAGAGCTGGGCTTATGCATTCCTTGGCCACAACATAATCCTATTCACAAAACGGCAAAACCCGAGCAGTCCTAGACTGATCTCTTTCACTCCAGGCAAGCAGTCATAGTAACCATGCAAGTGTGGGAATTCTATGAGACTCAAAGTACTCAGAAACACGTATCAAAGAAACGAATCTGAAACCGAACAGAAAATACCCAAGTCATACCATATATCTACAAAATATAATTAAAAACTAGGACAAAAAATCTCCTACAAAAAATATGGACCTCAAGGGGGGAGCAGAGGAGGGAAACAGGGGGTTCGGGGACTGGGGGAGGTAGAGGGATGAGGGGACTGATGTACCTGTTAAGTTTGTATAAGCAGAAATAATAATAAAAAAATGGACCTCATAATGAAAGAGTCTAATCAGATTCATAAGAAATGCAGAAGGATATTAGTCAAAGGAACAATCCATCAGGAAAACTTCATATTCAGTAAAATAGACTCATTCACATTCATTAAACGAACACTATAATGTCTAAAACAACAAATCAACTCAAACACGATAATATTAGGAGTTTTAAACACTCCAACCTTACCAATGGAGAGGTCAATAGGCCAAAAATTGAACAGTGACATGCTGGAGCTGAGCAAAACCATAAAACTAAATGGACCTGACACACCTCTACTCAATCTTCCATCCTAACACCAAAGAATACACATTCTTTTCAGCAGCCCATGGAACTTTTTTTCAAAATAGATCACCATTGGGCCACAAAGCAAGCCTCCACATATACAGGAAAATCTAAATTATATCCTTATCACCCTGCAGTGGAATAAAGTTAGACATCCACAACAAAGCCAATGACAGAAAACACACAAATTCTTAGAAATTAAATAAAATGATACTGAACCAAGAATGGGTTCAGGCAGAAGTCAAAATGGAAATTCAAAAATTCTTAGATGTGAATGATAACAAAAACACAACCTAACAAAATTACTGGGACACAATGAAGGCTTCCTAAGAGGAAAGTTTACAACACCCAATAAATACAAAAAAAAAAAATGAAAACATCACAAGTAAATAACTTAGCAATGCAGCTTAAATCTTTAGAGAAACAAGAGCAATCCAATCACCAAAGCAATAGATGAACAAAGATTAGTAAAATCTAGGAAGAAATATTCAAAATTGAGATGAAGAAAACAATACAAGAAATCAACTATATAAAGAGCTGGTTCTTTGAAAAATCAACAGGATTGAAAAAAACCTTATGTCTTTCACATCCTTAGTAATGGCCACTTGAGTGTTTATTCTTTTTGAACAAACATTAATTCACTCCAAATGAACATGTTTGATACCTGATCCAGAATATGATTCATCAATTGCACAAGCTGCCTAGCTGTGTCAGGCAAACCACACACTGAGTTCAGTATGTGACAGCTGCATTTCAAGCCAGAAGAGACACTACATCATAACTTTGGCATTCCACAAAAGCACATACAAGAACTCAAATCTTTGGAAAATAAAATAAAAAATGGGAGATTACAGAAATCTTGTTTAAATTATGGCTATGGAGAGTTTACTGTATCCAAAAGCTATGTCACAATACTAGAAGCTTCCATACTACAGATGAATTATATATGCCATTGAATTAAAAGCATACAAGAGATGGTCTAGTTAAAAGAAATACCATGCTAAAATAATTAAGACAAATTTACATTGAACTATCTCATCTAGTTAGGATATAATATATACTGCAAGTTTTGCAAAATCTACAATATTGTGTATTTAAAGCATAAATAGTAAATGGATAAACAAACCATTGCTTGATGAAACCCATTTACTTGGTATGCTAAATCAAAAAATTAATTTGAGAAAAGGAATAAACCATTTCGTCACAATTTCTCCAGCCTGAGTAAGTAAAGAATAGCCTTATTTTTAATATTTTAATTTGTATTAAACTGATTTTAAATGATTATTTTCATAGAGATCAGGCATTCAAGACCCTTGAATATATTCTGAACTGTTAAATTTCACTCACACACTAAAATCTTCAGCTCCTGTCATTAAGGAAGCATCTATATGGAAAGTTGTTTATCCAATTTTGATTTGCTTTACTTTCTTCCAATTTCCTTCATTCTCAAGTATTGCCTCAAGAATTAACAAAACTAGGATTTTGGAGCTTGGACTTAAACAAATCAAATACCTGAGTGTTTATTCCTAACTGATTTTTCATGTGCAAGTGTCTAATGTATAGATTTCTAGAGCTAATTTTCATTGATTTATTTCTCTATCTCATTTAGTCAAAGCATACACATGATAACAAATAGTCAAGTATCAGAAATAAAGGCACCCAAAGCTGGCCCAAAGCAAGCCTTATTAGACATTTGTGCTTTTTTTTAAAAGTCCCTTGGGATTTGATTGTATTCCTAAAACAGATACACCTTCCTACTCTGAAACTTCCTATAATCATAAGAAAAGAGAACTTTGTGGCTCCTCTTTGTTTTCTATTGATTCATTACTTTTTGAAAGTGTACCATATATTTTACATACTAATTTCTAAAATCTAACTTTAGTGTGTAGTTAACATTCCACATTGAATGACTGACATATCATTGACCCCCCCCCCCCAAAGTCTAGCATAGATCACAGGTACTAGGATCCTTAGAGGCAAGGGATTAACAGCCACAATAGTGTTCCTATACTAAAGGGGAACACAAGAAAGAGCTCTAGGCAATGGTACTGATTCCTTACACCTCATTAGAGAGGCTGACCCAGAGGGAAGTTTGACATTCACACTAAAGGTGCTCCAGGGATTGGGGTGGGGGGAGGAGCATTGGGAGAAAGTGAGGGAAGGAGGAAAAGGAATGGGAAAAGGGGGAGGGAGCAAGGGATTCCGGGGGAGAGGTGAAGGGAGGGAGGGGACCAGGGTACCTATTAAGTTTGTATGAGTGGAAAAAATAAATTAATTAATTAAAAAAAATTCCACATTGAAGGTCAAGCTACGGAGCCAGCATAGGGCAGAGTTGAGGAGAGGTTTCTGCCTCTTGGCTTGCTGCTGTGGCTCTATTAGGTTTTCAAAGTCTATTCCTTTATGGACAATTAAATCTCACCCCACTGGACACTCTCATCAGAAATACTGATGCTGAATGGTTCCTAGACCAATAGTGAAAGGAAAAATGCATGAATTCTCTTATGGTACTTTTCATTATTTATGCATATATTCAAGTTTTAAACATAGCAAAATGTACCAAAATATAGTTTTATGCAAGAAATTTGAGGATATATAAAAATGTACGTCAGGCTTTTAATGACATTTGTCCACCACAAGACCATGTGCTTGAATCCTTAGCTGATATTAATGCTTGGGAAGTCCCTGGCAATTTTTGTAGATGGTAGATGGAGCCTTGCTGGAGGAAGGCACATAGGATGGGCTAGCTTGACATTTGGTGGCCTAGTCCTATTTCCTCATAGTTGTGCTTCTTGTTCTTTCTGCCTTGATAATGGCTGTGATCTGAATTGGCATCCTCTAGCTTCTGCAACCCATGATGCCTATGATGCCTTTTACACCATGATGGACTAGACAGATCTCCCCTCTGCAACCCTGAGCGTACTCTCTTCAAGCTGGTTATCTCGGAGCATTATCTCAAAGAAATAGAAAGGAAACCGACAATATCCAACTGAATCCTAAATGAATAATTTGAAATGTACCAAACTTTAATAAACCTACACTCAGAAGATGAGGAAAGAAATAAAAAGAAAAGGATTTGCATATGAAGAAAAATACTGTAGGGGGAAAAAAGATGTTCACTCACGAGAATCATTTTTCCATGCCCCTCTGAACACTTGGGATCGCCATGGTCCATTTACACATAAGGTGACTGGTGAACACTGTGTCAGTATCTCCTCTGTCCATCAGATCTCAGCACAGGGACAATGTCCGCTTTTACCAACTTTTCCATCTTTGAAGTGTTCAGTTGTTGTCATGCCCAAGGGTGCCTTGATATAAGGATCATCCCATCTTTTCCCAAACTGCATGTGATTCTCAATACTCTCCATACTCAGGACAGTGCCAGAGTACAATGTATGGAACCCCATTTCCTGGAATTAGCAATTTCTGAAACCAAACTACATGAAGTTGTGTAACAGTTGATATGCTAAACTCCAAAACAAGAACCAGCAGAGTGCACAAAATCCCCAAAATCCATTCAAATCAATGAGGAGAGAGATTATATTGTTACCTAGAAATGTCACATAGAACTTATTTATTTTATTTCTACTCATACAACTTTAAGAGGTACACCGGTCCCCTCCCTCCATCCAACCTCCCCATCCCCCAGTGCCTCCTCCTCCCATCCCCGGAGCATCCTTTAATGTGCATGCCAGACTCTCCTCTGGGTCCTCCTCTCCGATGAGGTGCAAGGACCCAGTGGCATTTCCCAGAATCCTGTCCTGTGTTCCCCTTAAGGATAGGAACACTACTGTGTCACATAGAATTTAATTATTACCTAAAAATTGCACAGAGAATGAAAAAGACCATGGTCTCTGAGATGTGTTAGTGAATAAAAGAGGCAGTGCGCAAACCTGATGACTGAAGTTTGATCCCTGAATCTCACATTGTGGAAGGAGAAAATAGATTTCCAAATATTTTCCTCCAATCTCCTGCTAGTTCTGTTCTCCTCTCTTGTCCTCTCCTGTCCTCTCCTGTCCTCTCCTGTCCTCTCCTGTCCTCTCCTCTCCTCTCCTGTCCTCTCCTCTCCTCTCCTCTGCTCTCTCTTCTCTTCTTTCTTCTCTTTCTCCTCTTCTTTCTTCTCTTTTCCTCTTCTCTCTTCTCTCATCTTTCCCATTCTTTATTTCTCTCTCTTTCCTTTCCTATCTCTCATTCCAGATGGATGGGTGGATGGATGGATAGATAGATAGATAGATAGATAGATAGATAGATAGATAGATAGATAGGTAGGTATATTTTGTTCCATGATTGTTCTTAAGTGTATCAAGACTGGACTGTTTCTAATCTTTTTTAATAGTATACACAAGACAATGACTATATAAAAAGAAAAATTTTAATATTTTAGTTAGACAATGATATTGAGAAAGAATATCTACTATTTCATATTACTGCTTATGGTTATCTTATAAAATTCCCTAGTAATATCACATCTCACTTACATGGCATACTGTATTGTTTGTGTCTAAAAGTTGTCTCACACATCTGGTGAAGCTCACTCTCACTTTCGACTTGGTCATTTGCAACTGAGGAGGTTTGATCTCACCAATCAGGGAGGGTATAGGGACTGGCAGACAGATGGTAACCATCCTGCAAATGGGACACTGACTCCCCCTCACTGCGGTCTCCTACTCCTAATCCTTCTACCTTTGAATCTCCTCTTATAGTAAGATTTTCATTTAAACAGCCTTTTATCTTTGGTTAGGAGATCACCTCCAGTACCAATCAGGATGGAACTAAGGGCGGTGCAGGAACAGCAAAACTGAAAATAACAACAAACCAAAGACCCTACATTAATCACCTGGATCCAGACCAGCCAAATCTCTCCTCATCCTAAAGCTCAGGGAAACTTGCAGAAGAGGAGATGGTAAGATTGTAAGAGCATAAAGATGGGGAGGAACAATGATATGCAAGATGCTTCATACAAGTTAGTGCCACAGTAGCCATAATCAGACTTTGCATGACCTGCACAATGACTGATATGTCAACGACCCTTTCCCAAGTCTAGCATGGATCTCAGGCACTAAGATCCTTAGAGGCAAAAGATTAACAGTCATAATAGTGTTCCCATACTAAAGGGGAGATCAAGAAAGGGCTTTGGTCAATTCCACTGAGTCCTTAAGCCTCACTAGAGTGGAAGACTCAGAGGGAGTTCAGCATTCACAGGAAAGGATGTTCCAGGGAATGGGTGGGAGGAAGGGGGAGGCACTGGGAGAAGGGGAGGGAAGGGAGTGAAAGGAAAGGGAAAAGAGGGTGAGGGTGCAAGGGGGACTGGGGAAGGGTGGAGGGAGGGAGAGGATGGGGTACCTATTGAGTTTGTATTATTGGGGAAAAAAATTTTAAAAAATCACCATTTTGTAAAAACAATTTGAAGATACTGCTGCCATCTGGTGATCAGTTTTATTTTTACTTTTATTGTAATGAACATCCCCTTGTGAAATACTTAATTTCACAAGTGCTAATATTGTTTGCTTTTAGAAAAATACTGACGAGCACCAGAATTTATCTAAAATACCTATTTTGTTTGTTTGTGAAACATAAGCAATTGAGAAATGCTAATGAGACTCATGATGGACTAATTTTCCTACTTATAATGTAGTTTCCATTATTTGCCTCAGCCAAATAGACTATAAGCTTAAAAGGACAAAGTTCTTTCTTTGTTTCATGAGCATTATCACAAGGACTTTGAATTCTTTTGCCACATAACAGACAATAAATATTTTAGAATAATTATAATAGGGATGAAAATAAAGTTGAAAATGTCTCCAGAAGGTAGGCTAAAGGACAACGAATGGAAACAATAGGGAGAAAATGAGAAGATCTGAGAAAGCCATTTCCAGGTCTAGAGAAGCAGTAGGGTGGGATTTAGAAAGCATTGTCAAGAAGGTCTTCATTACACTCATCGCTAAATAAAGTGCTTCATAAAAAGACCACACAGTGCCACGTATTTTGGATGTCAAGTAATCCACACCAAAGTACTTAACATAAACATTTGGATCACTACCAGAACCAAGGGGAAAATCCTAGACGGGGAAAAAAGTTATTCCAGGTACAAGAGTCATGATAACACCAGACTTCTCAGAAGGAATGCTAGATGCTAAAATAAGGTGTAGTGTTATCAGCAAGAGAATATTTTCTGTCTTGAAACTTTACACCTAATCAGACTTTGTTAATGGTTAGATTCTTAAGCATGCATAAATGGGGAATTCTTTATGAAGTATCTACCTGCCCTTATGATCGAATGATGTAATATAAGAATTTTATAAAAGGGAAGAATTGTCTGATACTGATCTGTTAGAAAGGTATTTCAGAGGCTTCTTGATTTAAATATTCAAAGTTCCTAAGATTATCCCCATTTGGCTGTTTTTAATCCACAGTTGTGCCTTATTGTCCTGTTATAATTGTATTCCTCAATCCGTCAATAAATACTTTTGGTTAAAAAAAAGTTGTCTCACAGTCTCATGTTTTGAAGACTTTGAATATTGCCAAGTTTGGTTATTAGTTTGAAGGGCTGAATCCTTTAGCAGTTAGTGCCTGCCTAGCAGAAGTAGCTTACCAAGCACAGCTTTGGAAGTTAAATATGCCTCTGATCTGGTCTACCCTCTGATCCCTGCTGTACTGTGTCTCCAGAAATCATGTGAGTCATGCTCCCACTAACCTGCCTAATCCATCATAGTGAACTGAAATCCTTTTGAAACTAGCAATCTAAATAAACCTTCTCTTCCTTCACCTGTTTCTGCTGTGTATTTTGTTCACCATGACAAATGTAGGAAATAATAAATGACAACAGTCCCATTTGAAATTCATCTATGAATTCAAAGCAGTATTATTTCTACCAAATCTTGCTTTTCTTTTTCTTATTAAATTTTTTTTATTTATTCAATTGTGCGTGTGTGAGTATGTATGTGTGCACGCGCGTCTCTGTGTGTGTAGAACCACGGACGAATTCGCGAACCACCATGGACGCCTCCACCTCCTTCCGCCCCGGGATTCACAGGCTCTGCCCTACCAGGACCAGAAACGCAGGCCGCCCCCGCTTCCGCCCGGCGTCTATACGTGGGATCTGGGATCCGAATTCAGGACCTTCTGCCTGCAAGGCAGAGGCTTAACCCCTAAGCCACCTCTCCAGCCCCAAATCTTGCTTTTCTTATGTCAAAACAGTTGCTTATTGTAGCCATTTGGTGGGAAAAAAACAACAGAAAGCATTAATGCATACATGTATGCGTGTTCTCTTTTCTGATACATCGCCAATCCACAAAAAGTGTTTCCTACAGTAGACAGGTCCTCCAACGTCAATCAATAAAATCAAGACAATCTCTCCAAAGTATCCCACAGGCAACTTTAATCTACAGAATCTTCCTCAGGTGTGCCTATACCTATGTGTTAGATGGAACAATTACTGCTAATGTACCATGGAAACCTGTATTTCTAACCCTGTGTTATTTAATTTGTTCTCAAATCTAAAATCATTACTGAGATTTTCAGTTTCTGTTATTCATTGCTAACAGGTAAAGGCTGATTTCTCTTGCTTAAAATTGCAAAGCAATGATGACTACAAGCCAACTCTTTAACATCAATTAAAAAGCAGAATGATTTAATGGGTACCATCCAATAAAGCTCTTTGCCAGACATTATTAAAATGAAATGTAAAGACACCTAAAATGAGACTTTTGCTCTTCTTTCTATTGTTTTGTAACATGTCTCATATTCATGTTTGTAGAACAATTTGATATTGGTGTAGATATACTTTTGAGGAAACTATATATCTTTGAAATTTTCTAAATTTATAAATTACTAACTTAATTATTATGAATCACAAAATATTAATATCTGATTTCTTACCACCCCACACTGTAAAATCCTTCTCATTTGGTCTATATACCAAACCTTGATGTCTGTCTTTGCTAGGACAATGCTGGAACCTATGTATAGAAAATATGACTGATTCTCCTTTTGTGACTATTGCTCTGATTTTCTATAGGTTTTGTGAGTTTAGTTGGCTTATTCATCAGCTGATATGTCCAATGGATTTATTTGTTAAGGTATTTTGAATTTTTCAAACAATTCAAATTCTTATTATCTCAGTGTTTTTTTTTTTCTGTTGTTGAATATGTGGTACTAATGTCTTCAACTGATGTTTAGAGATTTTGATTATGATTGATTTAGTGAGGTTTGAGAGTTCTATTGTTGGATGAATATGTTTTAAAATTTGATAATGCATTAATCCTGGCATCGTTGTGAAGCATCTTCAATACAGGAAAACCAGTTGCAATTTCAAAACAAGAACACTAATATTCCCAAAAGCAAACTCATTTTTCATACTGCAGTGTAGACTTGGGCCTTAAGTCACAAACCCATGTTCTTTCCATCTCTCCCTTTTCTTTCCTGAAGGAATTTGGACTCATGTTTCACACTTTATATATAGCGTCTTAATTTGCCCTAATAATTACTGCCAAGCTAGTCTATGTAAGTGTTGACTTTGAAATTATTGCTGTATTATGGCTTTGTTTGGACAATTTTGGAAACATAACAAAAATAGTTAATATTTTTAGAGATATGTATTAAGTATAAATTACATTTGTTCATCTATCTTTCACAAGTTTCATATTGAATTATGCAACTTTATTTTATTCAGGTCACTTGGTTTCAAACACTTTCACTAAATAAAGAGGGGCAGCCTCACTATGTGTAAGAAATGAGAACTGGGCTTACTTTGAGGGTGAAAAGGAGCCATGTGGCAAAACATTAATCAAACATGCAAATTTATCCTCAGTGTATATATATATATATATATATATATATATATATATATATATATATATATATATAACCTCTTTATGTCCTAATAATCTTGTCATCAACCTGAATTGTAATGAGTATGTATATGATTAAATACATAGCTATCTCTGAGTTAGCTATTTTATTTTATTCCCTCTTGTAATTCCAGAGAATCACTACTTTATTAGGTTTTGAGAAAGTGTTTCGCTTAGCATTTTGTCTTATTTGCTTTATGTGTGTGAGTAACTAAAATGTCTTTGAGAGATGGGGTTCGCAAATGATAACAGCCAAATAACATTTGCTAGAGTGGTCCTAATGGGGATAATCCAGGTGAGGTAATTTCTGTAGACAGGTGTCTTTCTCATTTTTGTGACTCACTCTCACCACCTATATGTGCAGTTTTAGAACAATTTACTTTTATGGCTTTCACTTTCAATTGAATTTTATCTGCTTAATGGCTTGGTAAAGGGTTATGGGCAGCAATAATACAGAACTGACCTTTTCAGAGCTACCTCCTTTAATACTCAAGGCCATAGCATGGCATCTAATTGAATTTGTCAGCAGCAAAATATGTACACTAGCAGCTGCTGAGTTACACTTTATTATTATTGTTATTACTCTAGATAAATATTTAAGCAGTTAAGGAAATCATGACTATAGAACAAAGTCATCCACAGTAACACAAAGTCAATGTGTCCATATAAAAACAATTTACACTCAAATTAATCATGCTTCTTTTGAAAAAATAAACAAGTCCTTTAGGAGTAATATATAGTAAAATTGTTCTCATCTGACATGCTCTAGTCTGCTTGGATATACAGACAATTAGATTTTTATATAGATTTTGGAGAAGCCAATCAGAGCCACAGTTCTAAAGTGGACATCATTGCAATAATTAAAGTTTAGAATAAAAGTAGCTATACCACCGCTATTAGAAGGAATATGAGAGAAATAGAGGAAAAACCAAGGACAGGTGAACAGGGCTGTCCTAGCAATCAGTAGTTGCAGACATTACAAGATAACAAAATTTCTTTCTTTCTGACGCTTTAGAGGAACTGAACACATTTTATAGTATAAATGTAGCCAAATTCTTTACAAACATTATATTTTGGGATACTAGGAAACCATGCTACGTTACTTCGCAAACTGGCCAACATTTACCTTTTCTACATGCTGACCTACTTGAATCTTTTTCTTTTGCCCAAGATACTGGGCAACTTTCTTCATCTTTGCTTCTCAGAGACAAGATATACAATGGACCACACTTAATGTCGTCTCCCACAATATGGAGGCATATTGGGTTAAATGTTCAGAACTCAGGTGCTTCTTAACTATTAATGACATTAAAATATCTTTTAGAATAACTTGTTGAATTTACTCTTTCCAGTTAACTGCATGTATATAATGCATTCTAATTACTGTAAATACAAACTTTCCCAGTCTCCATCTCACCCATATTATTCCAAATTCATACCTACACATTTCTTTCCCCAAATCATAATATTTGTTTTGAAACCCACTGAGTTTAAAAAAGGTATTTGAGGGGCTGGAGAGGGGCTCAGGGTTTAAGCCTCTGCCTTGCAGGTGGAAGGTCCTGAGTTCCGATCCCAGACCCCACGTATAGACGCCGGGCAGAAGCGGGGGCAGCCTGCGTTTCTGGTCCTAGTAGGGCGGAGCCTGTGAATCCCTGGGCAAAGTAAACAAGGAGGAGGTGGAGGCATCCATGGTGGTTCGCGAATTCGTCCGTGGTTCTACACACACATACACACACACACAGACGCGCGCGCGCACATACACACAGTTGAATAAATAATAATAATAATAAAAAAAAATTTAAACTTTGTACCTTTGTATTTTTATTTTATTTTAGTGTGTGTGGGTATGTGTGTATCAGAGGGCACTGTGTGTCTCTGTGGAAGACCAAGGGTGACTTCGGGAGTCATCCTGGATTAATTCTTCCTCCTTTTTGCTCCACTGTGGGATTTCCCAGACTCCATCTACTGCAGCTGGAAGTTCAGGCCCCCAACTATTTCTGAATGATGTTTTTACCTGGGACCTGGAATCTGAACTCAGCTCCTTCTACTTAACAGGCAGAGTATTAACCCCTGAGCCAACTCTCCAGCTCCCACAGTCACTTTTGGAAATAGGGCTGGTGAAATATCTCACCATATAATAACTTACCAGATGACCATGAATTAGAGAAATTCTCAGCACTCAGCCAAGAAGTATCCTTTTGCACAGGAGTGAGTCAGAGCTGGCCAAGGTACAGAGAATAAGTGACTGTGGAACACTTGGGACATTACCACCACTGTCCATCTGAAGTCTCAGGAAAAGGAGACAGTAAGAATGTATAAGTCTGGGCGTAACAGAGCTTCCATATCCAAGAACTCACAGGGGTTGTCAGTTTTCTTCTGCAGTTGTCAATAAATTCATAACAAAATGGGATTTTATTGTGGTCCATGGCTGTCTGGTTATAGTTCCTAATCCTGCTTGGCAGAAGAGTTCTCATCAACACCAGAGACTGAGGGAACTGACTACACCATATCCACAGGACTGCTGACAAAGGGGCAAACCTCACTCGCTAGACAGCATGTCTGTCCAAGTATGCTAAAGAATGTCAATTCACTGAACTATCTAAAGAAGTGTAGCAGTGCCCATGCTCATGTAATTCACTTGTCTAGCCACCTCAATTCAGGAGCTCAACATCTCAGCAGTTCCAGTCTGGTGCTGAAGAATGCCACATTTTACTAAGCTTGCTTTCCCATCTTATTCGTATGCCCAGAGAATAGTCCCATACACTATGGGCTAAATCCTCCCCATCAATTAGACGTCTCCTACAAGATTGCTCAGGGTTTAACTAAACTTATAGTTATTACATATGTACCCAGAGCTTGAGTCTTTACTTGTCAAGTTAGAACCTGTATCTATCTATCACAGAATAATGTTTACTTCCATTGGAATTATACAGTAGGGAGGCCAAAAACATTTCACGATGTGTGAGGAAAGATCTCAAGAAATACTACACTTATCCGAGAGACTATTTAAAGTTCATGCCAGGAAGGACAAAAGGAAGTTTTTTCACCTAACTAATAATTCATCCATGTTTCAAAAATTACTCAGCCACTTGACAGTACAGACATTCTAAATGAAACCTTGTGGGTCACACATGCAAAAGTCATGAAATTGGGAGAGGTGGAGGTTAGAATTGGGTAACAAGGGTGAAAATTCTTAAATTCATTCTATTTATGTTTTAAAGTGTCAAAGACTAAAAGAAATAAAATTAAGGCAACAAAATAAATAAAAACTATCCCTAAGTTTTTGAAAATGCATATGTTACCACTCTTCTAAAATAGCTCTCTCAAACGGTGATATGCATGATCAATTAAGAGCATTTTACTACAAAAACTTCTGATTTTAGAACACTTTAAATTTAGAATCATCCTCATGGAATATTTAATCTTAAGCCTGGTTGTATTTAAAATCATAGATTTTTCTCAGTAAGTATCTTAAGAGGCAAGGGCTATATTTACAAGCAAAATACTGGAGAAGAAAAACAAAGTGATCAATTTCTGACACATTTTCTTTTGTATTTTAAATTTCTAATTTATTAAAAGAGAACATTAGTATTTTTAGCATTGCTGTGAATTAATTTGTGATGATTTATCTCACTTGTCAACTCAATAAATCAAGAATCACATGGGAGATCTCTGATCTCTGCACATGACTACAGGGAATTAATTTGTTTAGGCTAATTGGGGTTGGAAACCTTTCCACTGTGGGCTGAAATCTTTATTGGGCAGAGATTCTGGATTGTCAAAACAGGAGATAGCAAGCTGAGTTCAGACTGTACTCATCATGCACTGCTTCCTGCTTGTAGAGGTGATGTAGCAAGCTGCCTCAAACTTCTGCTGCCTTGACTGCCTGGTCACATGACTGAATCAGAACAAATGATTCTTCTCTCAAACTGCATTTTATTACAGCAACAGAGAAAGTTGCTAGCATGATTCATGCAAAAGTCTAAAGTATAGAAAGCATTTTTAACAGTGTTAAAGGTTATTTTATTGTAATTAAAATAATTTCAGCTTTGGATGCAGAAAAGTCTGGCTTTAAATCTACATTTCATCATTTGGAGAAGTCAAAGTTGTTCTTTTTTGTAAGCATAAGCACTACATTGAAATATAAACTGCGGCACTATCAATTCAGGGAGGCCCTAGCCCAGGCTCCCAAATCCAGGAGTTCTGGCTATAGTATAAGCCTGAAAAGGAACCCTACAAGCAGAGGGATGGACAACCAGTAGGCGGAGGGATGAACAACCAATGGGAAGGAGGGATGAACAACCAATGGGAAGGAAGGATGAACAACCAATGGGAAGCGGCTATCTAATCTGGACACCCAGTAAACAGCTAAATGATTGGTGGCTGCTCTCTCCCTCCCCTGAGCAAAGGGGTGGCCACACCTGATTGGACTCTGACCCTATATAAGCCCAAACACTTCCTGAGTAAAGTTGAGTCTGCAGTCAACTCATCCTCTGGCTGACTCTTGGGTCTAGGTGGTGACCCTGTTGTTGGTTTGCCCATATCGTCTCATGCCCATGAGGCCCCGCCGTTTCCCCTTTTCCCCCAACTGGCCCGGTGGGGGATTTGGCAACAATAAACATTGATAATCAAGTATTTTAAAAGAATGATATTTAGTTATATTTCTGCTTGATTATTTTTTTTGAGGTGCTGGGAATGCAACTCTGGACCCTGAGAATATGCTATGCATTGCTCTATCATTGAGCAGCATACCTAACCATCTCTCTGTGATTGAATAAAGCCAATAGACAGCCCTGGAGGTCTTTTGACATATGTGACTGCTATGCCTATGTCTGTCAGTATGTGGCAGAGATGAGGGAGGTTATGGCTATGCTGAGTACTTTGAACATATACACTTCAATGACTATATACCACAATACTTGCCAACCCCCTGAGTTCCAGTGTCTATGCATTCACAACATCACATGGCCTCCTGCTGGTCCAACATCATATATTCACATTGAGGACAACTTTCTCTGGGCCGGACTCTGTGTGCTTTTGCTGTGGAAAGCCTCCCAGGGTCCTGGCTGAGACTGATATCCTCACAGGGTGGAAGGCTTCCTCTCAGCTAGTCTCCTTATTCTCAAGCCATGAACTTAGCCTCAATGACTGACAAAATTGTGATGTTTAATTTAAGTTTTTCACAGGTTCTTATCCATATGGGGTTGGAATATGATTAGCAACATTCTATATGTATGTTTCCTTAGATATCATATAATAGTTGATATTGTAGTCCTGGTTCTGGAGAAAAAAATCACAAAAGAAGATGTGAAGTTGGGAGGGCATATGTTGGTAGCATATCCAGTGGAAGTGGGGAGGAGATAGAGGTTATCGAAATGGATGATATCCACATATGAAATCTTAAATAAAGAAGAAGAAACGAAGCAACAACTTTGGCTAACACAAAGCCATCCCATTGAGTCATGTGTCAGTGTCTCCTGCCATTTTACCAGTTTTTAATCATCTCTCTTCATTGATAAATGTGTTGTTTCAGTGGGAACACAGCCACATTCTCCTCCATGTCAGGCACTGTTGGTAAGCCCTCATCAGCCACCCATACCAGCTGTACACCTTCTAATATGTATATTATGTTCTAATATTTTCAGGTCACATGACACAATATGAAAGCATGAGAAAATCTTGAAGGACTAGTTTCCAACATGGTTAATAATGCTTAATGAGAACTTCCTGGAAGGCTTCTGAAGAAAGTCACAGGAATTGAAAAGAGCCCGGGAGGCAGCCACCTGTGCAGTATCATGTGAGGACCAGTCATTTGTGAGGTATCACCTGAGTATTAGTAACCTGTATGACATGTACTAGTCATGCATGTAACAGTCAGAAGTTTGCTTACATGTAGCAGTCAGAAGTCATATGTATGACAGTCACATGGGTAACAGTCTCTGGTATAGCAATCAAAGATCACATTGCAGCAGTCACGTGACTAGTACCCTTCAATGTGGCATATCTCCTTCAACAGTCCCCTATGTGGCAGTCCCTCATTGTGCACTGTGGCCTGAGTAACAGTCACCTGTATGACTGTCCCTCCCTGGGTATCATCACTGGAACACTCCATCGACTGATGAGGAAAACTCCTGGGAATGAAATCCTGACTCTGGCAGAGCGGCAAGTGTCTTCCCTGTACCTTCTTGTCCTAGGATTAACCAAACCTGGGATCTGAGTCCATTCTGCTTACTGCTGTATAATGATGTCTCTGCTACTTAAGATAGATTTGATCCTGACCCTCTTTCTCTCATATAATAATCTCAGCCATATCATTCTGACTTGCAAAATAAGCAATAAATATTTTCTGAATTAAAAAGCAATGAATTACTATCTCTCTGTGGACACAACCTGATAATATTGCCATTTAGTTCAGGAAATATCTAGAGGAGACATGAGTTTTACACAATGGGTATTTCATCATAAATTGTAACACAAAAATCATTAAGCTCAAGTATTGCATTTCATGTAGATCGGGTAGCTGTTAGATTTACATTGGCTAAGCTTTATTTTAGTCACTAGAATGAATAAAAGGTTATGAACAGGAGCCAACGTGCTGAATTCCTGTTTAAAAATGATTTTTATGCATTAATTGTTTCTCTGTTCACAGTAATTCATTGTTACATGGCATAAAGTCCATAGAATTACATGGTTGTAATGAGGTTGTTCCTTTAACATGTTTAATGTCTCAGTATTTTCATGCTATAAAAGCCTTTGTATTGGCTTTACATAAATCTGTTCTCAAATGGAATTGCATTCTGTCTCAGAAAATGAAGTTGTACCACAAAATATCATTTTTGTCCAAATATTCAATGTTAAAATGAAAACATTTTATCTTTTAATCTGCTTTTTATATATTTAAAATTTTTTGGAATTGAGAATATACAAACCCAAAGGTTTTTCTGAATAGGAGGATATATATAATACATTTATATACTATATATAGTGCATAAATGCATTAAAACCACATCAGTTTGCTGTAACTATATAGGCAATGGTAGAATATTAATGAGTTCAAAACTCTTTAGGGATAAACAGGGAAATACTGTGTTAACCAAACCACCAAAACCAAAAGTATATGACAAAAACAATAGCAACAAAAAAAAGCACTCAATGTCAAGAAGGAATTGAGTAGTGACTCAATTAATTACCCTTCCCACACCAACAAAATCCACTTAGCTATCAAGACCTAACTAGTTGAATCGAAAATAGTTTATAAAATAAATGAAATGATTGTGTATGTGTGCCTGTGCAAATTCATATGTATGTGTGTACACATACACATAGAAAGATACAGCTCATCAAAGAGTACATTCTCAAATGTCTCATCTCTTCATTTTCATGTAGCACTGCATCTCAAATCCATTCCATTTCCTGAAAAGTGAAGAGGGCATTAGTCATAGTTTCCATTGTGAAGGGAACGATAAGCAGGTTTTCCATATAACTGAAGAATACATTGAAAAGCAAGGACTCTGTCTTAATCATACTATGTTGTTAAAAATAATAGTTGACTCAAGCAATTTAGGAGAACAAAGGATTTAGTCTTGCTTGAAATTTAAGTTAGAATCCATTATGGCAGAAGAATTACCAGCAGTGCCAAGAGAACTGGCAACATCATATCAACAGGAAGAGCTGCAAGAAGGGAAGAGGGGACCAAAGCATGTCTTCTATTTTTCAGTCTGCCAGCTGGCCAAATTCTAGCTCATTTCTCTTTCCACCTTATCCACCTATCCACTGTGGATTGGGTTTTCTCTAATAAATTGTAGTAATTAGACAGCGCTTCATAGGTGTGCATGAATGATCAGTTCTCAATTGTGAAATTGACTCAGAAACTCACTGATGTAGACTGCTATGCACCATCAATGACAACATAAATATTTCAGTACTTAATCTGTTTTCCAAACTTGAAAGATGGAAGAAAACTGCATCTTAATTTCTAAGTACTATTTCTGTTTTTAACTTTGAAACAATGCACATGCTTATGTATTTAAAACTAAGTATGTCTCTCCTGGAGTCCAATCAGAGCTCAAGCTGTGAGGTCTTAACAGCTTTATGTAAAATATCTTAACTCCATGATGCTTTTCTTATTAATCAATGTTACTCATGTACCACATGGCAAGCAAAAGTAGGGCAATGTAAACATGTTCCTGAAGAAGGAAGAAAAGAAGAAAGGAAGGAATGAAGGAAGGAAGGAAGGAAGGAAGGAAGGAAGGAAGGAAGGAAGGAAGGAAGGAAGGAAGGAAGGAAGGAAGAAAAAGAAAGAAAGACAGACCACTTAATGGAGAAAGACATTTTCATATGTTAGGTAGGTGTAGAGAGCCACCTAGCAGAAAGTATTGGATACTGCCATGTATTAGATACCACTATTGAAAAGGAAATCTTATTCCTTGATAAAAAGCATATTCCTTGATAAAGTCATGAGTAGCCATGGAAAATGGAAGTACACAATAGTCTCACCATCTGGCATTTTCTGGAGTCCCTTAAGAATTAAGGCCATAGCCTAAGATCTTAAGGTTTTGAAGTGTCTCATGTGTAGACTATCTCTCTCTGGTCCATCCTAGATATCAGGAATGCCAGTTCTCTGGTTCCCAGGCTGGCCATTCAAGCACACATAAGAAAGTACAAGAGCTCCCATTTTCCTGTCTCCTTCCAACAAATCAGCAGTCCCAGGCCTACATCTGTATACATGTTCCCAGCCCCTTGATTATCCCCCGTGTATAAATAAAATACTCTGGGGGATGATAATCTCTCCCACCTATTTTTGGCCCAGTTTTGTTCTCTATTCCTTCTCTGTGTGCTTCTTTCCCTTTCTATCTTTTTCCTATTTCCCATCCTGGACAGCCTCATGGGGCACCATGGCTGGACATGGTATACATAGAGAACTTTTAAGCAGAGATTTTGGGCAAGAAAACCCCCACACCCTACCCTCCCACCATACCAAAAAACAAAAAGCAACCCTCTAAAGTTATACTAATGTTTTGTAGGTTTGTGGTTTATAGTGATGTATTCTTTCAAAACAGACATTTTCATAATGAGAACTTTAATTGTTATTTTCTGATTATTATTACATTTAAATAGTTCATGATTGATTTTAAGTCATATATGCTTCTTATGTTTTATGTTGGCAGTGATATATTTTCAAGTATTCAAAAAAGTGTTTTCAAGAGTTTTTATAATTTATTTATTTTGTGTGTGTGTGTGTGTGTGTGTGTGTGTGTATCAAAGAGTACCGTGTGTCCCTGTGAAGGACCAAAAGTGACTTCCAGAATCATCCTATATTGTTTCTTCTACCTTCTTTTAGCTTCGCTAACTCACCAGAGCCAGCGTTTTTACTTGGGACTTGGGATCTGAACTTCTAATCTGCGTGCAAAACAAAGTCTTAACCCCTGAGCCATTTCTCAGCCCTGTTTTCAGGTGTTTTATAAAAGCAATATCTGCTTTGTTAATGGCATACGCATTTTAAAACAAGATAAAACTAGTTTATATTGTGTATATTACCATAAAAATTGTCATTATTATGGTATGTGAAGTTAATATTTTATCTAAGTGAAACTTTTCATTTATTCTCTAATGTACTTGCACAATACTATATAAATAGGGGCTTTGGAATTCTGTTTTTTTAAGTGGAGAAGATTTCCAATATAAAACATTTCTATTTATTGTTTGTTATGGTTAATTGTTCAATATGAATGCTTGATATATGAAAAAAATAGCAAATCCAAAACAAAATCAGAATCAATCTTTAGAATATAAACCATTTATGACTTCAAAGTTCCAGCATCTCCTTGCAATTGTATGATGGACCCTGATCATAATATACATCAATGAAATGATTCAAGTCATACTATGCTCAGCACTGTCACCAGATATTTCAATGTTTTATCTTTGATCAATTACTGATTTCTATTTCTCCAAGTTCTTCAACAAATTTTGAAAAATTTATTATTAAGCAATGTAAAAATGAAAGTTTGTGAAATAGTTCTAATAGCAAATATTCGATAGCTAAACTTGAGATGCTTTTATTAGATGTTGCAAACTTAGACAGCAGAACTTAGACAGCAGATTTTAATTAATTAATTAAAATCAATTAATGAATATATATATATATATATATATATATATATAGTGTGTGTGTGTGTTTCATGCCACAGTGTGAAGATATGAGTGGAATGGAAGTCAGAGGACAACCCTTTGGAGTTGCTTCTCTCCTTTCGCCTTTATATGGGTTCTGAGAATTGAACTAAGGTGTTCAGGTTAGTGTGGAAAGTGCATTGATCCATCTTGATCTCTAGATTCACATTTTTCCTCAGGCTTTCTTCTTGAGCAAAGACCTGTTAAAAATTGGGTAACTTTTACACCCTTCATCTGTCTTGAGGAATTAAGGAATTGATATTTAAACACTTTCCTGGTGAAGCTGGAGAGTTGGCTCAGAGGTTAAGCTTCTGCCTTCAAGTTTAGTTCAGACCCAAGATCTTAAGTAAAAAACACAGGGCAGAAATGGCAGCAGCATGCACTTCCAGTCTTAGAAGATCGAGCCTGGGAAATGCCCAAAGCAAAGCAGAAATTAGGTCGACCAATGCAAGATGATTCCTAAAGTCACATTGGGCTGTCACAGACACAGACAGTAACGTACACCTCTCTCTCTCTCTCTCTCTCTCTCTCTTTCTCTCTCTCTCTCTCTCTCTCTCTCTCTCTCTCTCTCTCACACACACACATACACCCCCACACACAGAGTCTTATTGGAGAGACCACCCTACTGACTTTGTAAAGAATCTGTGGTAGAAGGAATTCGTTTCTAAGAAACAAGAAGACTATGCAGAAATGGAATAGCAAATGCCATCTGAGACAACCCACTGTTATCCTTTGAGAAATACACAGGGATTGAAAGGCTCCTAATGGAGCAGGCAGGCATGAGTTGAATTCAAAGAGTGGGGAGGTCAGGCACAGTGCTAGGTAGGGATACACATTGGAGATGTTTGAATATTACATAACTGTGGCTTTTGCATCTCTAGAATTGATGGCTTTTCCAAGAAAAGTGTAAACAAACTGAAGTATGAGTATCATCTTAAAGCACTCACTGGTTAGATTAGTTCCTGTAGGTACTGATCTATTTCTGGTAGTTTCTCACAGAAGCCTTCTGAAGTCTTCTTGGCAATTGGTGTGTGTGTGTGTGTGTGTGTGTGTGTGTGTGTGTGTGTGTGTGTGTGTGTTTGGGTGGAGGTGTCTGTAGCCGACAGGCAGAGAAGCTAGTCACTTGACCTTCCTGGACTTCTGCTTTGCCTCTGATCCACAATGGTCTGGAATACAAATCTCAACAAGGAGCAATCTTGGAGCTGACAGGAATTCCAAATGTGTTTAAACACTTTAAATGACGGTTACATTTTTAATGCTTCAAAAATTACAAGGAAAGGGAAGAATTCTTCCTAGGCTTCTCAAGGAGCCAGCGCAAAATGAATTCTCATACAGCAAAGCTGGCAGATCAGATAGATCACTGTGAAGAGGAAAACTGTTTCAGCTTCGTCTCTGTGCTATGACAGTTTATGTACGGCAGGTGGAGCTATTTTCACGCATCATGACTGTACGCATGTTTTCTGCAGCCTCTATTCTGGCCTTGACACAATGAGCTGTGGCTTGGATTCCAGGCATGTTACACATTTACAAGAACTGTTTCCTCCGAGAAAGGAAGCTGTGGACTCACAAGCAAGGAAGATATTTGGTTTATTGGTGTCAAATTTTAAATCAGACTCTAGAAGGATGTGGAACTTCAGCTCACCACAAAACCTATTCTGCGTCTCAGGCGACAGAAATAGCCCCATCGATTTTAACATGCCATTAAGCCAGCCAGCAAGCCAGAGGATGTATTGTCTGCAATAACGAAGCGTTCCTCTGGAGACTTGGCCTTGGTAGAATAAATAAAGAGGGGCAATTCCTTCTATTAATTCTGTTCACTCAGACCACTGATAGGAATATAAAGTCAGCATCCTGAAAATATCATGCTTGATGGAAAGTTGTCTTCTGTAAATAAAGTTGAAGTAAAATATGAATTATCAATTTTGGTATATCGCATATCTAAAGTTAATTAAAATATCCTCATTCAGTAATTAATAGAATTGTGAATGGATGGGAAATTTCATAACAGTATTCAAAATAGTTAAAACACAAGCATAAAACCTGGGGCAAAAGAGGTTGGGCTTTCTTTTTTCTGATCTTTTTACATTTGTTGATTGAATTTATATGGTGGGGAAGGGACACCTGCATCCCGCGGCACATGTGGGAGTCAGAGGATGGTTTATGCATTGTTGTTCCCTCCTTTCACCATGTGGGAGGTCTGGGTGCCAGGCTTGGCCCCAAGTGACTTTAGTCATTAAGTCGATTCTAAAGCTCGATATTTTCTAAGGTGACAAAATCATGAACCCCTAGTTTACAAATACAAACCTATGGGGTAGAGTGGTATAATTAGTCATCATTCAAATCTTATTTTGATCAAACTAAATTTCTTTTTACAAAAATGCTAAAATAAGTTGAACAAATGTGCTACTAAATTTAAAATTTTTAAGAGGAGATGTTCAATCACTTTGCCAGGAAATGTTTTATTCAAGGCACAGAATGTATTTCTCATTAACACTGTCATCTGTTGAAAGATTTTTTCAGCACTAAATGTTTTAGGGTTATAAGATATGAGGCTATATGTATAATCTGCAAGGCCATGACCTCCTGCAGGCACCACAGTACACACATGCTCAAGTTTTTCATAAAAAAATTTTTGTATGTGCAGCATTTACATATAAATTTCACAAATCCTCCTGAATACTTTGAGGTCCAAATTCAACATAAATTTCATGAAAGTAACTGTTACACACCATTCTTTAGAGAATATTTAAAACCTTTTTATATTTTTAATATAGAAACAAATTTTTGTATGTTTTTGATCTGATCCGTGGTTGGTTGAAGAAGCTGATGAAGAGCCTGTGGATGCTGGAGACAAATACATATATGTCAAAACACACTTATATAAATGTATTAATTGAAGTCTCCCATAAAAACAAGCTATGTGGTAAAATATCCCAGCATGATCTGCTACTCAGGGGTGAATTACCTCTACTTGTTTAAGACCAGAGTGATTATTTTGTTTTGCCTATTGTATAATTTACTGAAGCATTTCAAACATAGCTTAAAATTGACATTGAATTACATTTCTAGCTTCCTGCTATATTCCCATTTAAACAGCTCTTAAGACTAGCTGAGTATCAAAATAAAATGGATAAACTATAAGAAAGTCAATGCTTTCTTCTGGGGAAACTAGCCCTTCAATGCTTAGGAATGGGAAAGACCAAAGATTTCCTGGAAAATTCTATGTGGTCAATTGAGTATCATAGAAATAGAGAAACTAATGTGCTACCAAATGGATATGTTCAAGTTGTTCCTCAGGAGTATGTATTGATTTGAATGTCATGTGTTATAAATCATTAAGAATCTAAGACTGGATAGGTTTGGCCATGAAGCAATTAACTGATAAAATAAGAAACCCAAGAAGTGGCTGATTGGATGCTAACTCTTAGGAGAGATGTCTGGAAAGGAAGAAGGTTCAATAAAAAGAGAAGTGTGGATATGCTGAGAGCAAGGTGGAGAAAGAGAAGAAGAGATAAGCGTGGATTTTCACCCCAGGAAGGAAACTAATATAAAGAAACTCTGGAAGGTCTGATATGTAAGGTGAGATGTCTTGAATACTATATATGAAATATGTAACAAGAAGACAAATCAGTCAACATATTCCAACCATATATCTAGTGATTCTCACAGTTATATTTGTGGTTTGGGACCAGAATCCTGGTATAATCATAAGTATATTCTGGGAAGAAAGCAACCTTATTACTCTTACTTAATATGTTAGTGTATGGTAAACATCAGCAACTCAAAAGCTTGTCAATTGTGCTGATCATGAAAACGCAGAGCAGAAAATAAGTCACTAAAAAATGAAACCCGAAACTGATGTATTGGTCAGAATTCTCTAGCAAGGTCATGGGAAGTTTCTATGGTTGAATAATACAACATATACCAACAGATAATATCCAGCTTCATAGTGCTAAACAGCATGTGTTCTAACTTTCTGGGGCAGATAATGATCACTGATATGCAGTAGTATTGAATTATCCAGTAACTGAGTGGCTTGCAATTGGATGGAAAATGTTTCTAATGTTTCATAAGACTGTTCCAGGATCACTTCATTCTCTCTTGTAAGTTTGATAAATGATTAATATGGCCAAATAGATATGCATTTCAGTAAATGAGTTTTGTTACATGACAAGAGATGGAAAGTTGATTTTTTGATAGCAGACTATTTGAAGGGATTTGGGAATTGGTTTAGCAATGTTTGGTTCTGAATGAAAGGAAATCCCAATTAAGTGAAACAATAATTAGCAATGCTTTTTTCATTAAAGATGTTATGGTGTTTGCACTATCAAATGTGTCCTGAATTGATCATTTAATATCCTATCTGTCTGGCTTTGTGTATATCAGAGGTTTGACTTAACAGAGTTTTTTTTTATTAACATTTTGGTGTACCTATTAAAATTAAGTTTGTATGAGCGGAAATAATAATTAACAGTTTTATTGCACTAATAGGAACTAGCACCAGGGGAATTTCTAATATAAGTAGTAAGAGCCATTTTCTCATGGCCTGTGAGATTCTCTTACACAGTGCAGAAAGATTATGAGTCAAATGAATTTTCACTCTACCTATTAGTATATAGTATCCCCCCACCCTGTCTCTGGGCAGCAATTTTGTATGTTTTCCCAGTGTCAGTAAGCAAACAACTCCCAATTCTTGGGAAGTTCCGGAGAATAACAAATTCGGGGGTAGAGCTACCTCCTTGGCAACAGTTAGGGAGTGGGAGTGAAAAATTGACTCTCTTGCCAGTCAAGCTGATACAAGGAGGGACTGTTAAGCAGGAGACTCCCAGAGCAATGAGGAAGCCTCCAAAAGACTACTGAACAGTGAAGTAGTTGGGAAGAGGTCAGACATGCTGTACATTTCTAAGAAAGTCCTGGAGCAGTTCAAAGACCTGGAGCAGCAGTCTGGGAGACACTGCTGATCAGACCAATTACAAAGTAGAAAGAAAGAGACCAGTGAAAGCACAACATTTGAAGAGAGATCTCAGAGCAATCAGGAACCTGAAGGAGAATCTCCTAGCAAGTCCTACAGAAGAGAGCTCCCAGCATGCAGCTTCCTTGAGCCACACCCATGCTGGGGGGTAGGCTTTCTGGTTATGTAGCTGCCTTTGAACTGCTCCTGCTTCTGCCATCTGATTTGTCATCACTTTGGTCTGTTTTGAAAAGCCTACCTGGTGTGGGAAGATGACTGTGTGTGGAGTCTTCCTAGGAAAAATGTTCGCACGAGGCCTACTCAAAACTGTTGCCTTCTTATATTGTACTAGTGTAGCACTGAAGATGTCATGGAGGAGGAAAAAATGCTGAGCCAATCTTTTCATTCTACTGGACACTAACAATGGTATGAATCAAGAGACTGAAACAAAAAGTTACCTTCAGGTACATTACATTTCACATCCTGTATTTTTCTTAACAATTTGGCTCTTTCACTCTGAAGCAGCCAATGTGAACTGGTTTTACTCGTTGAATTTTCTGGAAGAAGATTACATAGATATATGCACTGGGTAACATCCTAATGATCTTCAGACACTCGGTACATCCTACTGTATCTATATAACCACCACCTGCTACCTTACAACATGCAGCACAACATTTGGAAGAACTTTTAATTGACCAACAAAATTTCTGGAAGTTAATCAAATACACAGGATTTCTGATTTCTAGAACTAAGGTCTCAAAATTCTTAAGTAGTTTTTGTGCATACATACTTTTCCTGTCTTTTAAATTTTCTATTGTGTGTATTACATAGTGTTGCCATTGTATGTATTAATATAGTAAAAACGGTAAAAATTTTTTGCATAAAGTGCATATGCTTCACCATAGGCTCAGAATTTTGTGTGTGTATGTGCATGCATGTATGTATGTTTGTAAATTTCATAAACAAATAAAAGTGTGGGTGTGCACAAAGTCCATAGGAAGATGCTATCATTCCTCAGAATTCCCTTGAAACTCATCTCACACTGCACACAGAGCTAAACTGGTACGGCTAACAAGCCTCAGCTATTCTCCTGTTCTTGCCTCAAGAGTAGCATTTGCAATTTTTGGCAGCTACAAGTTCTTTAAAGAAATGCTGGGATCTTAAATTCTTATTCACTAAGTCAGCTATCCTGTTCTAGTTTTCACATTTATAATGGTTGCTGATATCTCATTAGGAGTTGTTGGTGATTAAAGCCATACATGGTGGTATGCACCTGGGAAATGCAATGTTAGGAAGGTTCAGGTAGCAGAAACTCAAGTCCAAGGCCAGTCTGGATTCCATAGCCACATTCGATCTCAAAAATAAAACAACAGAACAATGTTTCTGATGATCAGAAGAGAGGATGAACCACGTCTCTGAGACTGTAGTTTAGCTTAATAGGGGAATGAAAATTAAGTAACAGTGACCTACGTGAATGTGATACTTAGGAATCTTGAAGTAGAATCTGAATGTGTACTTGTGTGTGTTCACGTATATGTATGTATGTATGTATGTACATGTGCATGTTTGTACTGCATGTCTATACATGTGCATATGCATGCTTTCATGTATATATGTATTTGCATGCATGTGTTTTGTGTGCAAGATAGAGAAGAAAACACTGGTGGTCCACCTGCATCCTGACAGGTCCCCGGGGAATGACTGATATAGATATATTGGATAGAATCTATTGGAGCACACATCCAGAGGTACACAGGAGAGGAAAGAAAACTGACTAGAGAATGGGTGGGGTGGGATAGGATTGGAATAGACAGTGATAAAAATGCATACATTCATTATCAATATAATTACAGTAAAATATAAAAAGCAAAGGGTAAGCTGGAGAGATTGCCCAGTTAATAAAACTGCCTGATGCTTTGAGTTCAATCAATTAAACCTATGCAGTGACTTGTACATATAATTGCAGAAAAAAAGAGACAGAGGGAGAGAGAGAAACATATTTAGTGATAGTAAATGTAATAGCAAAATAAGTTAATGCTATTTGCAGATTAAATAGATAATGTATTGGACAGAAAAGTACAATATGGAGTCTTGTAGCATAAAATCCATCTCTAGTGACTGCTTCACATTAAGATTTATGTTCAATGTGAAAATGCCTGTTATGTGTTGAAACTATCTGTAGAATTAAGTACTTTTATATAATTCATAGATGTTTTCCAGCTATTGCTAATGACCAAGGTGTCATGAATGTAGCTATAAGCAAAGCTAGTGCAATTTTGTAATTAAAATCTTATCAATATCTATTCTATCAAATAGCTTTATTTTATCTCTTGAGGTTTCAATAGCACTTTAATTATGAAATGACTGGAAGCAAAAGTCAAACCCTTGATTTTTGACTAAAAAGAATTCAGAAATTATCCAATGGTCACAATATCTCTTGAATTCTGGTTATTCAATTTTAATATTGAGGTAGATTTTATTAAATTGGATGTCAAGAAGAGAAATAGGTGACACTTACAAGTATAGCCTCCCCAGGACACAATTAATGGCCAGAAGACAAAGTGTCAAAACTCCTCAGGATTTCCCTGAAAGAGAAAAATGGGATCACTTTTCACATCCTGTGATAGTTCTCTGTCAAGGCTAAATATGTTTATAATATGAAAAAAGTACACACACACACACACACACACACACACACACACATATATATATATATAATATGAAAAAAACAGGAAAAATATAGATTTACGAAATTTGAAAAATTATTTTAAGAAATAATATGAAACATGACTTTCTCTTAGTTATTATTGTGAGGAACTGCAGCAATAATGTTTAGGACTATGATCAATTCTTTCTGTCATTATCAATCAAGCTAGAAGACAATTTCTTGGGTAACCATGAAACCATTTTCTTCCCCAAACACATAATGTAGCTTATTAAAATATAATTTGAATTTTATACATGAGATTTGTAAATGTCTTTGATTTTCTGTGTGGCATAAGTACAGAAACAAGTCAGATATCTTCCATAATATTTACCAGATGTTTTCTCATAAATTCAGAAAGCATTAAGTCCATCAAATTATGATTACATACAGAGTTTTGTTTCCACATTCAGGTTAGTGACTACTTTGGAAGAGGCAACAACTTCCATTAAAACTACAGAACTAAACATATAACACCTGAGACCATAATTAAGGTCGAGAGTTCAAGTGGAAACACTTCCATATATTTAGGCAGACAATATTTAAGGTCCAAACCATAAACAGAAATGCATCATCACCCTAGAATGCTGGAAGTCCTAGATTATCATTAAATCATTATTTTCTCATAAATTCATGACTTAGAACTATATTGTGGAATTAAAAAAAGAAACCTGAAACTCTGTTGTGGACAGTTGAACCAGCGTTCAACCTTACTGTGCATACTTTTCAATATTATTGGATTCACAGCAGGGAATAGTGGCAGCTGCTTATAATCTCAGTTCCAGGGAGACAGAGGCAAGACTGCAATGTTTAAGGTCTTTTTCACCTACACAGTGAGAACCAGAGCAACTAGTGAAGTTATAAAGATTACCTCTCTCTCATTCTCTTCATATATATATATATATATATATATATATATATATATTCATTTATTTAGAGAAATCATTTTATGGATGTAAGTTAAGACTTGACATATATCTGAAACTGATGGGGTACATTCCTTTCTCCACTGTGAACACCTCAAATGTTTGGATGATTCATGATCCTTAGCAGATACACTATTAGTAAGTTCTAATGTGACTTTGGCTTTTTATACTATGAACCTCATATTTACATATTACAGAACTTTATTTTTCAGGAGGAAAGCACTACCTAATGATGGCAATAGTTAAAGAACAGACAACTCTTAACCCTTTCTTTCTGAAGGCTGATTAGCAAGTTTTCAGATTCTTTAATATTTTTCACTTTCATTACTGATAATTTTTGCTTTTTGACTTCATATATATGAATAAAACCTTCCAATTATTTTTGCCTGTACCTTTTCTTGATTTTTGCACCTCCCTTTCCATTCTATCTTCCCTAGAGGTCTTTCTCCCATGTGGGGTCCTGGCTTCCAAGGCTGGGCCATGTTTGGAGGATGGCATTTCACAATCCTTTCCCCTGTCCTCTGGCTCTTAATGCTCTTTTGACCCCTCTTCCACGAAGATCTTTGAAGGATATCTAACACTTAGTTTGAAACAGATGTTGTTTACAGTGCCCTCTTGGTTTAGGTGTTAGGAAAAATGATTCTCAAACAAGAGAAGACTGTCCAGTGGTATGTTGTTTGGCTGAAGAACTTGGCTTTTTCGGTGTTTGAAGCTTTGTCTCCTGATACTCCTTTTTATTTACTTTTTTCTTCAATACATTGTTTTCACTTTCCAGCCACTTATGTTTGCTTTGAACTTTCACAGGAGCAGATGACTAATAGACTCTTATTCACAGACAAGCTCACAGAAATTGTGTTGTGTAAAAAGTGTTGATTTTGCTAGCCTTACTATTTTCATAAGACCTGTTGCTGTAAATTTAGAAGCCAATTCACTGTTTTTCATAGACACTAGTCATCTTAAAAAATAGCAAGAAGATAAAAGCTATAAATTGAATTTGTCTCTTGCTTACTGATTTTAATTCTTCAAAAGCTGTTGTTGCATTGAACATTTATTCTAAACATCAGCAGTTAAGTAAACATCAGCAAAAAGAACAAAGATATTTTAATCTAATTTCAATATAAATGAATCATTGTGAAGAGTTTTTGAGAGTTATAGAGATGCACAATTATGAGGAGAAAAGATAAAACAGTGTACTTCTCTTGAAAATGTTTAACCTTTGGAAATGAATTATGTGAATACATATTAAATGTTTATTGTATAATAAAATACATAATTAAAAGATACATATGAAATATGTTTTTATTCACTATCATGTGGAATCACTGTCACAATTCACTGCAAGGACTATGTTAGTGCATTTCTGTGTAAATTGTTTTTTCTGCATAAGTTTTGCTCTGGAGTGTTTCTTCTGCCAGAACATCAACCACTAACTGACCTGGTTGATTCCAGATTTGTATCTCAGTCACTTTCTAAGCTGATCCCATCACCTCAACCCCTGACATCATTGTTCTATGGATGTGCAACTTCACACTGATAACCCAGTTCTTTGATTCTGAAACATATGTTACTCAGCTCCAACAACCTGAATTACTTATTAATGGTCTCCACTTAGTAGAAAGAAAAAACTTCACCATCATTTGTATTTTGAAGAGAATATATTTATTTAAATTATGGAATAGAATATGCCTAGCCCAGCCCCCAACCACCCCGGAGCCCCACGCTTCCCAGCAGCGAGCACCCAGGCCGACTGCGGCTTAGCTTGGGCCCTCTCCGGACCCAAGCCCCTCGCATCCTCCTGCCCCATGCGCCTAGCCATCCCCCTGGATCCCAGGTGAAGAATTCTGCCATTGAGCCAGGGAGCGAAAGAGCCCAGCCCAGCCCCGCTCCCCACCTGGTAGCCCCCTGGCCAGCAGCACCTCCCTGCGCACCCTCAGGCTTTGCCCCCGGGGCCCCGCCCCTCTCCTCGCCCACCTTCCCAGGTCGCAGGTGAAGAATTCTGCCATCAACATCAGACCCTCTGCCTCTCTGGCCCACCTGGGACCTACGCATGTGGTCCATGGAGGACACACTGTTACTCAGAATTCAATAGAGGCCAAAGGAAACTCAAGCAAAATTCTAAGGAACAAAGGGAACACAGGCCATACATCTGGACTCCACTACAATCATTATATCACGTGGGCGAGTTTCTTCTCATCCAGCCCAAAGATAAGTAAACTTTTTCTTTTCACCTTACTGATCCTTTAAAGTATCAATGCTGTAGATCAACTTTCTCATAAAGCCACCCCACAACATACAACTCCAGGGAGTACACCACTCACCCCCACATTTCACCAAGATACTAAATCGTAAAAGTGCACTACAAAACTAATATTCACCCCCTGGTAACATAACCTGACTTAACTGACGTACTAACAGCCTAGTAGCGTCATCTAGGATATAATAATAACAATACACAAACATACCCAATCCAAGGCAAGCACTAGTAATAACTGGCAAGCGTAACAATACCAACTATGTCGATTCAGTGAAAAACACACAGAAACTGAAAGGTCCTAAAAAACAAAACAACAATGTACAAGTCAAAGTGCAGATCCACAAGAAACAAAACCTGCCGAAAGAATCAATCCCATAATGAGGGATTCCGACCAGAACAAATCCACAGAAAATAGCCATGAAAGCCAGACCCAACATAAAGACTTTCAGAGTATGATCCCTACCATGATTAATACTACGAAAGAGGAAATCCGAGAAGAGTTAAACAACCGTATCAACCACTTTGAACAGGAACACAACAGGCACTTGGAGGAGTTGAGAAAAACAGTTCAAGAAACAAAAATAGGTATGGAGCAATTAAAACAGTCTCAGGCAGAGTTTAAAATTGAACTAAAAGACAAGTTATCTTCAACCCAAAACTCAACAGAGAGTCTTATCAGAACAAATGAGGTAGAAAATAGAATTTCAGATCTTGAAGACAAAGTGGGAGAATTAACCAGCTCAATGGAAGACATTGTTAAAGCCAAAAAGATACTGGAGAGGAACATTCAAGAGATATGGGACACCCTGAAGAAGCCTAACATGCGCATTCATGGAATACCAGAACAAGAATCCCAAAATACCACACCGGAGGAAATACTTCAATTCATCATAAATGAAAACTTTCCACAACTAAAGAACGAGAGGCCTATCCAAATACAAGAGGCATTTTGCACTCCAAACAGATACGACCAAAATAGAAAATCACCACAGCAAATAATAGTCAAAACATTCCACATTCAAGACAAAGAAAAGGTGCTGAGAGCTTCAAGAGAAAAGAAGCAACTAACTTTTAAAGGTAAACCTATTAGAATAACAAATGACTACTCAATGGAAACAGTAAAGGCAAGAAGAGCTTGGAGAGACATACTTCAAGTATTAAATGAGCAAAAATGCCAACCCAGACTGATATACCCGGCAAAACTATCTGTCATGATTGAGGGAGAAAGAAAAGTTTTCCAGCACAAAGACAACTTGAAGGGATACATGTCTACCGAACCAGGCCTTCAAAAAATCCTAGAACTGATACTCAAGCTTGAAGAAAAGAACAAGTGTATCCAGGAGGACAGAAGGGAAGTATAATACCACCAAAACATAAATATCAAACAACATGCTTACAAAATCTACTAAACATAAAAAATGTCCAGAATTAAAAATAATTTCTCCATTATAACATTAAATGTCAATGATATTAACTCGCCGATTAAGAGACACAGATTACAAACTTGGATTAAAAACCACAATCCAACAATCTGCTTCCTTCAGGAAACTCATCTCACCACAAAAGATAGGCACATCCTAAGAATGAAAGGCTGGTCCAAAATCTTACAAGCTAATGGAAACAGGAAACAGGCAGGGGGAGCAATTATGCTTTCAGACAAAGTGGACTTCAAACCAAAGAAAATCATAAGAGACACATATGGATACTACATTTTAGTCACAGGTACAATTCACCAGGAAGACTTCACAATACTGAACATTTATGCACCCAATACTGGCCTCTCCACATTCATTAAGAAAACCCTACAGTGTCTAAAGCAAGAAATCAACCCCCAAACGATAATTCTTGGGGACTTCAACATGGACCTCTCAACATGGGATAGATCAACAGGTCCAAAGCTTAACAGAGACACTTTCGACCTTAATCAAACCCTGAAAGAAATGAACCTTACAGAACTCTATCGAACTTTTCACCCACGCACAAAAGAATACACATTTTTCTCAGCAGCACACGGAACTTTCTCCAAAATAGATCACATACGGGGTCACAAAACGAATCTACTCATATACAAAAAAGTTGAAATTCTAACCTGTGCTCTATCAGACCACCACGACCTAAAGCTGGACATCCACAATACAACAAACAAGAGAAAATACACTAAAAGCTGTATATAACAAGCCCACAGCAAGGATTATGCTCAATGGGGAACAATTGGAAGCATTCCCACTTCGATCAGGAACTAGACAAGGCTGTCCACTCTCACCACTTCTATTCAATATTGTACTTGAACTCTTAGCTGAAGCCATAAGATAAGAAAGGGACATAAAAGGGATTAGAATCGGCAAGGAAGAAGTCAAGCTATCCCTATTTGCAAATGACATGATCTTATACCTGAGGGATCCCAAAAACTCCACCAGGAAGCTCCTGGAACTAATTGAGAAGTTCAGCAGGGTGGCAGGATACAAAATAAATGTGCAAAAATCAGAGGCCTTCCTATATGCCCAGAATGAAAGAAGTGAAAAAGCCCTGAGAGAAACAATCCCATTTACTGTAGCCCCTAAAAAAATGAAATACCTTGGTATAAACCTAACCAAGGAGGTAAAAGACCTTTACAATGAAAACTTTAAAACCCTAAAGAAAGAAATTGCTGAAGACATCAGAAGGTGGAAAGACCTCCCATTCTCCTGGATTGGCAGAATCAACATCGTAAAAATGACCATTCTACCAAAAGCAACATACAAATTCAATGCTATACCAATTAAAATCCCAAAGCGATTCTTTAAAGAAGTTGACCAAATAATCTCAAAATTCATATGGAGGCACAAAAGACCCAGGATAGCAAAGACAATCCTGAGTAATAAAAACACTGCTGGAGGTATTACCATACCAAACCTTAGTCTATACTACAAATCCATAGTTATAAAAACAGCGTGGTACTGACTCCAAAATAGAAACACAGATCAATGGATAAGGGTGGAGGACCCAGATATAAGCCCACAAAAATACAGCCATTTGATCTTCGACAAAGGGGCCCAAAGAATCCAATGGAAAAAGAACAGCATCTTCAACAAATGGTGCTGGCAAAACTGGATCTCCACATGCAGAAGATTAAAGCTGGACCCGTACTTGTCACCATGTACAAGACTTAATTCCAAATGGATCAAGGACCTTGATATAAGGCCAGAGACTATAAAAATCATAACTGAATGGACAGGGAACTCCCTTGAGCTGATTGGGCTAGGCCAACATTTCCTAAAGAGATATCTAATGGCACAGTCACTGCTACCAACTCTCAATAGTTGGGATCTTGTGAAATTAAAGAGCCTCTGTTCAGATAAAGAGATTGTAATGCGAGCTCAATGGCAACCCACAGAATGGGAGAAAATCTTCACTAACCACACATATGATAGAACTCTGCTGTCCAGAGTGCACAAAGAACTTAGAAAACTAAACATCAAGGAAACCAATGGCCCAATTAAAAAATGAGCCCTGAAACTTAAAAGAAATTTTACCAGAGATGAAATTAAAATGTCTAACAAATATCTTAAAAAATGCTCCACTTCTTTAGCCATCAGGGAAATGAAAATCAAAACTTCCCTGAGATATCATCTCACCCTGGTCAGGATGGCAAAAATCCACAATACAAACAACAAGTGCTGGAGAGGATGTGGAGAGAGGGGAACTCTCCTACATTGCTGGTGCGAATGCAGGCTCATACAGCCATTCTGGCAAGCCGTCTGGAGATTCTTAAAGAAATTAAAGATTGAAATGCCATATGACCCTGCTATTCCACTTTTGGGAATAACCCTCCATGCAGCAGAGGTTCGCCTTGACAGCACAAGCACGACTATGTTCATAGCAGCACTGTTTACAATAGCAAAGTCATGGAATCAACCTAAATGTCCAACAGTTGACGAGTGGATAAGGAAACTGTGGTACATCTATACAATGGAGTACTACTCAGCCATCAAAAATGATGAATTACTGGAATTTGCTGGGAAATGGATGTCATTAGAAACAATTATATTAAGTGAAGTATCCCAATCCCAGAAAGTTAAGCACCATATGTACTCCCTAATAGGTGGCTCCTAGTACCAAACTCACCCAGCCCACATTGAGACATTCAAGGGTAAACCTATGTAATACGGTAATTGCAAGGATTGTGAACAGGAGGGATGAGGTTGGAGGACCACACCAGACACGAGGAGAGAGGGGACCATGTTACAGCAGAGAAAATTGACCTCCAAGGAATGCAAGTAAGTAATGTGACACCTGGTTAAGTTCACAGACGTTCATTCCTGATCATGTACAACTGAGGGGGTATGATCTCACCAGAAGGGGAGGGCATATAGTCTGGCAGATGAAAAGTGATCATTTTGCAAATGGGTGACTGATCCCTCCCTCACCGAGGTTTCCTGCTTTTATTACATCTACCCTTCAATGTGCTATTATAACAAGACTCCTTTTTAACAGTTTTTTGTCTCTGACCAGGGGGTGACATACAGTGCCCATCAGGATGGAGTGATGGGCATTGCAGGAGCAGCAAAACTGCAAAAGAAAATCAACAAATCACAATCCAGAACTTCAGAGACTCTATATCATCCACATAGAACTAAGCCAGCCTAATCTCCCCCATCCTGAAGCTCAGGGACATTTGTGGAAGAGGGGGCCGTAAAATTGTAAGAGCAAAAGGATGGGGGGAGCAATGATTTGAAGAGTCTCCACACTAGATAGGGCTGAAGCAATCATAATAGGACTTTGCATGCCCTGAGCCATGTCGGTCACACTATTGACCTCACAAAGTCTAACATCGGCTAAAGGCACCAAGATCCTTGGAGGCAAGGAATTGATGGCCACAGTAGTGTTCCTATGCTTAAGGGGAACATGAGAAAGGGTTCAGGGAAATGCCACTGGGTCCTTGTACGGCATCGGAAAGGAGGACCAAGAGGAGAGTTAGGCATACACAATAAAGGACTCTCTGGGAATTGGGGGGGAGGCACTGGGACATGGAGAGGGAGGGAGGGGGAGCAGGGAACTGGTCTACCTATTAAGTTTGTATGAGCGGAAATAATAATAAAAATGTTAAAAAAAAGAATATGCCTAACTTCTCTTAATATTTAAATTCCTGCTTGCCTGCTCATGCCAGTAGTTCACCTAGCAGCACACACAATGCTACATACTTTACATGTCTCCCAAATAGATGTGGTACTAGATATTTAAAAGGAAAGATAATTATTTTCTATGTCTGTGATAAGACCCACTTCAAGTTCAGGATGACAGCCTACAAATTAGTGACATCTTTGTTTTTATTTTTGAAGGAAATCTTTCTTCTTTACATTTTCAACTTATAAATAAAAGCTTACTGGCAGCAAAATGGTGAGCTAGTGGAACACTACTTTTACCTGCTTTTATTCACCATCCTTCAATGACATCCACCATAAAATATGAGAGGGATGCTTTGTTTTCTAATGTCATCAGGAACACACAGTCTACAGTTACAAGAATATTACATTGTTGTACCAAATGATCAAATATCTTCAATGGAAAATTGATGCATTCACTTTGTAATCTAGGCCTAATTTACGTAATTCCTTCAAAAGGAATTGACCAGTTATAATGCAATGACTTTAACTTTGCTTCCAAATACTACCCTTATAAAAATATATTCAACTACAGCTTTTATGTCTGCAAAAAAATTCCTCTGAAGGAAATTTTAAGATTGTTTAAATAACTCACCTTAAAATAAAAATCATGATATACACAGAAACCTTTTGTAGGCTTTGCATGCATATCTCCATTACTGTTCACGATTCTTGTTTCTTGCTCTCCTTAGATGTGGTTTAGATTCTGTAACTCTGTTTCTAAACCTCCTCATCATATATGATTCCTCTTATGCTTACATTAATGTACCTAGAATTTCCAATAACATTGAGATGGATGATTCCATTTCTATTTAAGTTATTTTTGTTTTCTATTGTCAACGTGTTCTATTCTACTCTTTTGCTGACTACTTTTAACATCTTCCAACATGTGTCATGCTCCCTACTGATATTATTTTCTCTAAATTAATTGGTAAATTCTTTAGCAATTTTTTCAGGACTTCTCTCTGATATTCTACTTTTCTTGTTCTGCAACAATTCTCATAATGCTTTTCTGTGAAGCAATGACTTCCTTATTAGCTTACTGTTCATAAATTCTTACCACATATACCCCAAACTCATTCATCAAAGATAACAGTGAGCATTTCTAAAGTATGGCCCTAGAGATCCTCTAACTCAATTTGTGAAAATATTAAAATGTATTCCATAAATATGAGTTGAAATGTCATTTCCATTTTAGCAAATCCTCTAAAGAAAAGTCACTAAGTCTGGCCATTAGTTTTCTTATTTGAAATAGAAAATTAGGAAAACCAGGGGCTGGAGAGGTGGCTCAGGGGTTTAAGCCTCTGCCTTGCAGGTGGAAGGTCCTGAGTTCGGATCCTAGACCCCCACCTATAGACGCCGGGCGGAAACGGGGGCAGCCTGCGCTTCTGGTCCTGGTAGGGCGGAGCCTGTGAATCCTGGGGCAGAGTAAACAAAGGAGGCGGTCCATGGTGGTTCCGGAAATCGTCCGTGGTTCTACACATACATACACACACGGACATATATACATACATATACATGCACACATGCACAATTGAATAAATAATAATAATAATAAATTAGGTAAATTAGGAAAACCAAAAACAAATGTGAGAGACTTGTAATACACAGATTCTAATAACTTTCTCTGGTTCTACTCCTTTAAAACAATTTCTTAATCAATTTAAAATTGAATGGTTATCATCATATAATCCATCCATCCTGAAATCTTCACCCTGCATATTGGAAAGGTTTCAATATTTGCACAAATCAGAATTTGTATAAGAAAGGTTGACTTTTTTTCTTTATAGTCAGAATTTCACATTGCAACCCAGCCTGGCAATTCTCCTGCCTCAGCCTCCCAAGTGCTGGGATGATGGACTTGAGCCACTATGTCAAGCAAATCCAGAAGTTTTAATGCTCTTCTATTAAACACTTTAAATTTAGCTGTAACATTCAGAATTGAAAATAAAGGCATTGCTTTTAGTAATATATAATTTTGCTTGGAAAGGAGGACATGATAGGTTTAGAAAAAGTGGCAGTAATAGCCCAAGTGTTGGGTAAAATCCTATCTAGACAAACTAAATCTCCCGGAAGAAGTGCCAAGAGAAAGGATTCATGGAGCCTTGGAAGGACACAAATGAATGCACTGGTGATCAGGGAACTCAAAAGTCCTCTGTTTGTTGCAGATTTATGCTATTGGATTAGGAATAGTGTCATGGACTCTGAAGCTAAATTGAAGAAATAGGCAGCCCTTTGAACACTGATTCAAGAAATTTTGGTACTGAAATAAAGTAGGTATGTTTCAATCCACAGTTCATACTGAGAATTCCAATTATACAGGAAATCATATCACTGCAGTGTAATTGCCATTACCCAGATAGTAGGCTGTAGTCATTGCTCATACAACTTCGTTTTTTTTTTTCTAAAAAAACCCAGATCTTCTTTATTTAAAAAATTTTTTGATTATTATTATTATTTATTCAACTGTGTGCATATGCGTGTGTGTGTGTAGAACCACGGACGAATTCGCAAACCACCATGGACGCCTCCACCTCCTTCTGCCCCGGGATTCACAGGCTCCGCCCTACCAGGACCAGAAACGCAGGCCGCCCCGCTTCCGCCTGGCGTCTATACTTGGGATCTGGGATCCGAGCTCAGGACCTTCCGCCTGCAAGGCGGAGGCTTAACCCCTGAGCCACCTCTCCAGCTCCCCAGATCTTCTTTTAGCACACTGCCTAGGACCATTGGGAGAATCAACAGTAAACTACTTAGCAACCAGAGGCTCAAAACGGTTTTGATTGTTAGACATCTAAGTATTTCCTATAGAAGAGGAATTTCTCAGTGGGTAAATAAATCATTTTAGCAACCTAAAATAGGAAGATTACAAAAAGTGGGGCTGGAGAGGTGGCTCAGGGGTTAAGCCTCTGCCTTACAGGCGGAAGGTCCTGAGTTTGGATCCTAGATCCCACACATAGATGCTTGGCGGAAGAGGGGTTTCTGGTCCTGGTAGGGCGGAGCCTGTGAATCCAGAAGCAGAGTAAACAAGGAGGAGGTGGAGGAGGTCAATGGTGGTTCCGGAATTCGTCCGTGGTTCTACACACACACACACACATATATACATACACACACACACACGCGCGCGCACACACACACACACACAATTGAATACATGAAAAAAAGGAAGATTACAAAAAGTGAATTATACTTTACAACAATTATTTCAAGTCTTTAGTTTTACTTCCGACTAAGGTTAAAGTATAAGGAAGGGACATATTTCTTCAATATCATGTTATTTGGAGACTGCACAAAATTCCCACATAGATTTGATATGAAGATAGAACATAAACTGTTATCAAACTTGCATAGTAAATTTCTCACTGAGTGAGTGGCCATGGGTTAAATTGACCTAAGTATTTTCTTCTTTTGCCAAAAAAAAAAAAAAAAAAGAAACTTATTTTAAGATTGAGAGAAAGGAAACAATAAGGAAAAGAATCTAGCAGAAAAGATATTAAATGAAAAACTAAATGAAGCTATGAAAAGCGTTACTTTTAAATGTATTTAATGAAATTGAAATGTATTTTTCCTTCTCAGTTTCACACAAAGTGCAATATGCACAGTTTGAAAATTAAATAATCTCTTTAAAAGCTATTACTGCATGACTCTACTTTCTTGCAAATCAAATTTACTGTAATGTGGGCTCATCCGATTTTCATCTTTCTTTTTTTTTTTTTTTACGAAATGTCTATTTGTTTTGAAGAGTGATACATTTAAAAATGTTTTTTTTTTTCTTTTCCTTGTAGTAAATGCTTTCAGTCTTTCTGAAAAATCAGGAATGTAGGAAATGGTAATTTTTTTCTTGAAAAATGTATCCTCTCTGTAGAAGAAACATACATTTAAATAATTTGCTAGTATATTGTGTAATTGTGGAAAGAAAAGAGCTTTTGAAGTAGATACTCAATATTTGTTTTACCTTAACCATACAATTAGACAATGATTAAACAATTATATGGTTAGTTCTTAAGACACTTGGAAATTATGTGAAAAATATCTTTCAATAGTATTCAGAATTAATTTTGAATGTACTGGAGATAAAATAAATAGAAATTGTGTTGAAAAGGGAAATATATCAAGAAGCTCCACACCTTCCTGAGAGTCTGATGAGGACTAATGTTGATAGGGAAAAAATAAAGATGCTTTCCTCAGTGGTATGCCCATGTATCAATGATACTTGCTGGAGCATGAATCATGTCAGGCACATGTAGTGAATCAGACAATAAAAAACTTTATAAAAAGGGACTTTGACAGGGGAGATGAAAAGTTATAAGGGGGGAAAGAAGGGGCAATGGCACTGAAGACTAAGTGGTGAAAAGTATCATAAATGTATTATATTTACATGTATAGTACTAAATATATCTATATATCATATCCATATCCATATCTATAGCTAATGTCACAGTTACATTTCAACCAATCATAAGTTGCTAACTGAACAGCCCATGCCTAAGGAAGGCAAAGGAAAAGCTTTAAGCAGCCAAGTTGTTTGTACATTTCACTGAGGACTTTCTGTCCTCAGATTCCCATGGTGAGGAGCAGAGTTCTCTTAACCTCTGCAGGATCTCTGATTGTGACTGTTATTATCTGAATCAACTCCATTAAGTTCAATTTGTGTGAAGCAGTTCATTCAGATGAAGGAAAAGCAGGATGTCTTGAAGAGACTGAATCATCAACCCTAGGAGCTAGAGCTCTTCTGCTTTTCCTGATGGGGATCAGAAAGTAGCAGCTCATTCATTCAGTGAGGAAACAAGCCTTCTGAACACATAGAGACCCCAAATCTGACACATGTGGGAGCCAAGTATGGCTGTACATTTGGGATGGCCAGTGTAGCCTGACTTTCAGGAAACTTTTCTTTTCTTTATTTCAATTTGCATCTAATGAAGTATAGATTGATTTTCTTTTTATTATTCAAGAATGCTCAGGGAGATGGGTACATAGCTCTGCAAGTAATGTGCTTTTTTCAACAACAAAAAGAAGGAGGAAAAGGAAATGTGATGGTGAGTGGAACTGAATACTAAGAAAATCCAGCTTCTCATAACTGGACGGTAACTGCGGTTTTCTCCAGAGGCCAATAAGATGTCTATTATGGACCTACAAAAGATTACAACTAAGATAAGGATGCTATATTTTAGACAGCCTTTGAAGACCTTGGTTGACTGTTGTTGAAACAAAGGAATAAGGAAGAGGAATATTTCAATGTTTTCAGACAATGTATTTCAGAGACTGTAAATGGGAATAAGAAGACCTAAAGTGGGGGAAAATCTGGATTGGAACTGAGTGAAAAAGATAAAATTACATCTGTACAACCCTAAAAGAATATAAACATATATAAATGTAGATTTTTTTAATTTATTTACTCTCTGTGTGTGTGTGTGTGTGTGTGTGTGTGTGTGTGTGTGTGTGTGTATCAGGGGGCACTGTGTGTCCCTGTGGAGGACCAAGGATGACTTTGGGAATTATCCTGGATTGCTTTTACCTCCTTGCTTTGCTCTGTGGTTTCCCAGGCTCCACCCACAAGGGCCAGAAGTTCAGCTGCCTCCATTTCCACCTGATGTTTTTGTTTTTATGTGGGACCTGGAACCTGACTCAGGACCTTTTGTTTGAGAGGCAGAATCTTAACCCCTAAGCCATCTCTCCAGCCCAAAAACATTTTAATATGAACAAAGCATATAAGCACTAATTAATCATCTAGTTTCACTAATAGAAAAATCTACTCAGCAGTTTAATGTTAGCGAAACTCTATTTTTCTTGTCATTGAAAGAAGATATATGTGAAATGATAAGGCTATAGAATGTTGCCAGCCAGGCTAGAGAAAAACTGTTTCTTAAAAGTTTTTAACATTAATGTAGGCTGTAGTTCCTTAGTTGCCTTCCTTTTTTATCCTAAATTACAGTGTGATTTCATCTGCCCATGGCTTGGTGACATCCTTCTTAGAAGCCTGTCTTTGTGACACATTTCGGAAACGTCTTCCAGCTCAGCATGGTCGGTTGGAGTGTAGACATCCTCAGAAGCACCTGCTGCTCAGAGGCACAATCACAATGACTAATGGGAAGAAATAGGGTATGGCCCCGCAGGAGCTCAGCAGCCAGGCAGCAGAACGCCTAAACTTCTCTTGCCTTCTTCCAGAGATCTAAAAGCCAGCCAGTGAGGTCCCGTAGGCTTTAAAAGATAAGTGCAGATTTAACCCTCTTTGCATCTGTTTAGCAGCTATGAGCTTGTTCCACTTCTGCCCTACAGATGTGCACGTCTCAGGAGTCCACATAAAGAGGCATGGGGAGATAGAAGCCTCAGAGGCGAATCTTCAGAGTTGATTAATATTTTAACTGTGACGTGTTAAAGCATATGAGATTGCCAAATTGGTAAATGTATCTGTAGGGAGCTGCAGAGAAAGATGTCATTTGTCCAGACCATTTCCCAAGAACCCAAAATCTCCCAGGCTCTGTCTAGGTTAGAATTCCTCTCTGGCACTTAGGCTGTGATCTTTAGTTTTAGGAGAGATAATAGCAGAACTTTTAGCCAAACCACCAACCCATTAGTTCTGTTAAGGAACTGATGGAGATAACGCTTTTTGAGGAAGGTCAAACACGGGAATGATGTTCCACCAGATCAGAGAACGTATTCAGCGGGAAGAAAGACAGCACTGCATGCTTGATTCATGGACAGCATTGCAGCACTACTTTGGTATGAACTTGAATACACCTGAATCTAAAAACATTTAATTCCAGAAATTTACACTTCTCAAAGACATTTTATTGCAAGCACAACCCAAAGTTTCTAAGAGATCATGGTATGACCTATTATGAACATAATAGTGAAAAGATTTTTGGATTCCTATAATACCAGCATAGAAATGCTTAGCAGACTAGCAGGAAGAATAATGAAATGGAATTGAGAATACTTGAAATCTAACCACAATTTTGGCCTAAATCAAGTGTGGTTATTTAGTGAAAAGTCCAGGAATTCAATTAGGTTTTCATTTCCACAATCAGGCAAAACAGTTAATCTTTAGGATTTAACAAAATTCTCTAAGTGGTTCAGGTGTGCTAGAGATGTCTTCAATATTGGCAGCAAGGTGTCCAAAAAAATGTGCTTCTCTGCTCCCTTCCCTGAGTTCCTGTTCATGGGGAGTCTTTCTCTAAACAGTATAAGATTTTTCTTGCAAATTCTGATCACTCATCCCTGATTTTAAAACATAAACAATTGCCAGTAATCAAAAGAAGAGAGCTAATTGAAATCACAATCTTATACAGAAAATGCAAAGTTTTTGATCCTGGATTAAAGACAATATAATTCATTTATTTTTAATTAATATATAAGGTATCAATGTTGGAATTTTCATACATAATTGTTTTTTGTTGATTTGTGTCACTCTGCCTCATTTTCCCCCATTCCAGTGCAAATTAGAACTCCAGAACTGTGAATCAGATAAATTGCTTATTTTGTTGTATTTTATTTTATTATTTTGAAATTAACCTAGAAAGAATAAAGTTTTCTTGCTAATTTTTATACATACTTTAATTGTTTCCTTCTGTCCTTTCCCTTATCATCCTGTCCCCATGCTAGCTTATGCCCTTGTCACACGGGTATTTTCCTTTCCACTTCCAAATCACAACACATGTGTTCTATTTACTTAACACTTCTCTCCTTTATAGGTTTGTTTTCCCTCTCATGGTACCATTTCTAGTTTCTGCACACACTCAATTCCACATAAATGTGTTTGTGCTCATTCACATATGAGATAGAACGTATGTTATTTTGTCTTTCTTAGCTTGGGTCGCCTCACTTAATATATATTTTTAGTACACTCCATTTCTTGAAAATGGTTTATAACTATATGAAATTCTATTGTTTTATGTAGCAAAATTTCATTTTACACTCATCTGTAGACTGATGTTTAGGCTTACTCCATTTTCTTCCTTGGAACAAAATTAAATGCAGGATGATTCCAGATGTCACCCTTGCATGTGGTTTGAAATGTGTCCCCCACGGTTTCATGTTTTTGGGAAGGTCATGGCACCTTTGAGAGGTGGAGTTTTTCTGGAAGAAGGCAGTCACAGGAGGTGAAATTTGAGGTGAATTAGTCCCACCCCACCTCCCAGAGAAGTCAGCTTTTGGAGCAGTAGTCTTGCAGCTCTCAGTCTCCAAGATGTTTGCAGTGACTTAACCTGCCTTCAGCTTTCGCCAGCCAGCAATGTCCTATCTGCCAGGAAAGACTGTATCTTCACTCTGGAACCATAAACTGAATAAATCTCCCTTTCTCCCTTAAATTGCCTGACTTTGGGTGTTCTCTGTTCCTGTTGCTACAGAAAACAGTAACTGTTACAAATGTCTACACACACAAACTCAAGTATTAAAAAAAGAGTTTAACTATGTTCAGAAAGGGCTTTCACATGGAAATGATGAGGTCAGTCCAGGGAAATCTAGGGAAGGAAGCAGGGTTACATCTTTCGTTTTTACTCCCTACAATCTGCTGTTGAAAATATCTCAAACACAACAGAACTGTGAAGCTACGGATGAATAACACTCTCACAATTGTACAGTGACTCTATGCTGAAAAGGACAAGAAAATAATATTTAAGAATTTTTCCAAAATTACTTTGTGATTGAATAAAAAAGAACACAGATAAGATATCAGATTAGAAATACAAATTATGCAACAGAATTTTTCTTATTATTAAATAAGGAAGAGGGACAAGTTGTGCTGGCTTTATATCTCCAAAAGAATGTTTACAGGCATAAAAATGGGTTCATGTTTGGTTGACATTTGGTATACAAAAAAACCAAATTAAAATGCTAATGTAATTGTTGTATGGACAGTAATCAAAAAATGGCCACAAATACATACTGTGAAGTAGCTTTTAGAATGATAGAATAATTTGTTTTCATATTACTGAGAATATTTTGTTTTTATTGCATTGTTCATTGTTTTGAAGTTCATTACATTTAGACTTTACTAGACTCATTTTGGATCACTAATATTACACTCAATCAAAAATTAGAAAATCAGATCTCACAGATTGGAATTTCTTTTTTAAGTTTGCAAGTACAAAATGCAATAGGGACAGAATTTAAATCCAAAGTCAAATTATCATTTTACTTCACAGATCAACACCAATGTTTCAGAAGTTATAGGCTAGATTTTGCATTTCCTATGATTAAATACAATTTTAATTGTTCTGCTTACTGTATGTTACTCTAATATATGAAACTGGTCAATATTCTCTCTCTCTCTCTCTCTTTCTCTCTGTCTTCTCTATCTCCCCTCTCTGTCTCTCTCTCTCTCCTTCCCTTAGATGAGGAATCATTTCATTGAGCTAATAATTGCAATTCCACTATTAAAAGCATGTTGGAAGATATACAGTTGACTCCAGTTTGGAAAGAAAATTACTCAAGATTTAGAAGGCAAAATAAAATGTGGAAATTATCTTTGAATTAATTTGGCATTTTTAATCCTTCTGTTGCGACTAGAAGACATTTGAGAAAATACCTCAATATTTTAGCCCAACTAGCATTCTTTTATTACAAGTGAATTTGTTAGGAATTCTCTTAAATAAAATTATTTCAATTAATATTTTTAATTGGAATAGTGCAGTGAAAATAAAGGACATAGTTAAATAGTAAAAGAGGCCTACGTAGAATGAATGTATATGAACTGCAAATCTGGGACAAGCATGCTGTCCTTTATAAAATGTGGGCAGAAGATCATCCAAAGCAGTCACATGTGAATGAGGAAAACAGTGTTGGTAGATAATTAAATATATGTTAAAACGATAATACTGGTTTAGAAAATATTCATCTTAAAATATATTTCAAATTAAGTGTCTCTCATAGCATTTAATGGAATGTTTTTCCACTAATTATTTTAAGAATAATCTCTTATATCTTGGAATAAGTACAAAATTTAATTAACAAGTAGACTTGGTTAATTACAACTAAGTTCCCTATGTTAAATTAGATAATTAGTATGTAAATACATAACTTATTTCATTACAATTACACAGTAAGGTGCACAGTATTACCTCAAATGCCATGTCTCAGAAGTCCAACATTTGTTACAAAACCATTGCCACTAGTCTGTGCTGTTGTATAAAAAAATGTTTATTCACTTCAAATTATTTCAAGAAGATACTCACTGCATTCACTCTTTAAGAATTAAAAGTGTAAGAACATTATATTTATGCTTTTTATATCATAGAAGTTAATGCTGGGGAAATACTTTAAATATTTCTGTCAATTGTTGCTTTTATTTCCAGATACAACAAATGTGGCATTTTCATGTATATACTTGTATAAAATAAAATATAGGTATATAAAACTACTAACGGACCTTTATGCTTGATGTATTACAAAAAATATATTGCCATTTGGAGTTCTGCTAATAATTAGCCTTTCTTGGTTTTTAGAGGACTGATTATGTGTTTAATAATACATTGATGAAAATTTTGGTATTTTCAGTTGATAATTTCAAATATTTCTAATTTGTTTTCCAACTATTCTTAAAAGTACTTTGAAGCTTGTCTTAATTACAGTAAAAATCTTCTGTTTTTCAGTTCACTTAATGTTTTTGAGAGAGAGATTTTCTATGTAACTCAGCTGACTTTGAAGTCGGTCTTGTAGCCAACCTGACCTCAGATTTGAGGTAATTCTCCTGCCTCACATTGATAAGTGCTGGCATTACAAATGTGTGCCACCAAGCCTGGCCAAATATTTAATTTGTTATCACAAACAAGTTTATTATACTTTACTGAGAAACTTGAAAGAAGTTTAATTTATAGTGAAAGTATTGAAAATTATTTCAAGAATTGGAAAATTGTAACCTATCTAAAGCAACACTGGGGAAAAATACTATAATTTTTTAACTTCTTAAAATACAGTTTCATTTTTCTTTCTCAAATATAAGAAGCACATTTATTCAAAGAAAAGAAACAATTGGAATGGGGGCTGAGGAGATGGCTTGGGGTTAATGCCTTTGTTTTCCAAGCAAAAGGACTTGGGCTGTCCCGATCCTACATAAAATGTTGGGCCAATATGGTGGGAAACCTATAATTTAGACCCCACATTGTAGAGTCTGGAGAACCCAAGAGCAAAGCAATAAGATAGAAGAGCAATCTATAATTATTCCTTATTACTATTCCTTGGGACCACACAGACACACAGACACACAGACACACACACACACACACAAGTGCCTTCACACACAGACACGTACAAACTACACACACACACACACACACAAACACACACTGTAAGAGGACAGAGGCCACAGGGGTGAAGATATTTAAGGGCTCAAATTTTTAAGTGTTTTTTCAGATTTTTTGACTCAAAAAATCATAAAGAATATGTGAGTCTATCAGTAGTTCCTGTGTGCCTGTTTTTGTTTCTGAGAAAACAACGTGAATCTAAATACGCTATTTCCTTACAATGCACCAGAGGATTAATCAAATATGCACCATTTATCAGAAATGATGTAACGGATGATTGCATTCAGAGAGGAATATTCCCCACTCAATTAATGAAGATAAGTGAAGATGCTATTATTCTGAATAATTTTTAAGAAAAGGCAAGCTAGTTTATCCAAATATCTACCTTATTTAAAATGGAAATACTATAAAAGTATGTAAATTTCAAAGCACTACTCTCCTTTTCATATAAATTTTTTTATACATTTAGTGAGGAATTACAGACCTCTAAACTACACTATTTTGGAGAGTTATTTGGTCACATATATCTGAAAAAAGGAAAAAGAACAGTTATATCTTTATAAATGCATATTTTTTTACCCTGGGTCAGTTATAGATTAAAAAATGTTTTTATGTAAGAAAAATCTTAAATGAGAAGGAAGAGCAGGAATAATACACAGTCCAGAGTATAGTTAGGCTCCAGGTGGCCAATCACCTGCTCACTAGTCCCAATCCCCAGTGCCCTCTCCCTGACAGGGAATAAGGGACACTGCAAACCAGTCTAAAGAATGGTGGACTGGATTGAAAACTGATGGTAGAAAGGATCAGATGTCTTAATACTAACTACAAACACCTGAAAGGAAACGTCCATTTTAACACATCTCATTTTATCTTTAGATAAGTAAAGATCTCAACACCCAAACGAGAGAGATATAATTCACTGACCTGGAAGAACAGTGGAATAGGCAATAGCAATCAACCAGAATTCAGAGTGGCAGTGGCCCTGAGACACATAGCTAGAATCAGGCCAACTAAATTTCTTCCCATCCTAAGGCTCAGAAAATCTTGCAGAAGCCCCTTTCTCCACCTGCCTGGCATGCGCAGTCTAGCCAGGACACACTGTGCCGTAAGTAAGCTCTCCCTGCTCACCCCCAAACCCAAGGCAACCCATTAGTCCCAGCTCCCCCCACCAGTCAGCTGGAGCAGGCGCTACTCGGGCTGGGGAAGACCCCTGGGCCACGCCCCAGCTCCCCAACTTAATTGTGCAGGCCATCTCAACCTCTCCTCTTTCCCCACCCACCCTAGATGTACCCAGTTCAGGCAGGACACACTGCGACCTAGGTAAGCTCCCCCTGCTCACCCGCAAACCCCAGGCAGCCCACTAGTCCCAGCTCCTCTCACCAGCCAGCCAGAGCAGAAGCTGTTCCAGGCCAACTAATTCAGTTCAGTGAAAAACACACAGAAATTGAAAGAAGGTCTTAAGAGTTAAAACGACAATGCCCAAGTCAAAGTGCAAATCCATGAGAAACAAAATTCAAGAAAACAAATCTCCCACTGAAAGAATTAATCCCATAGTGATAGATTCCAACCAGAACAAATCCATGGAAAATAGCCAAGAAAGCCAAGATAATGACTTTCAGAACATGACCATTACCATGATCAATATTATGAAAGAGGAAATAAAGGAGGAATTAAAAAACCACATCAACCACTTTGAAGAGGAACACAACAGACACTTGGAGGAGTTGAGAAAAACAGTTCAAGAAACAAAAACAGGTATAAAGCAGTTAAAACAGACTCAAGCAAAGTTTAAAACTGAACTAAAAGACAAGTAATCTTCAACTCAGAATTCAACAGAGAGTCTTATCAACAGAAATAATGAAGCAGAAAATAGAATTTCAGACCTTGAAGACAAAGTGGGAGTATTAACCAGAGCAATGGAAGAGGTTGTTAAAGCCAAAAAGATACTCAAGAGAAATAGTAAAGAGTTATGGGACACCCTGAAGAAGCCTAATATGCGTATTCATGAAATACCAGAGCAAGAATCTCAAAATACTACACCTGAGGAAATTTTTCAAATTATCATCAAGGAAAACTTTCCTTATTTAAAAAAAGAGAGGCCCATCCATATACAAGAGGCATTCCGCACCTCAAACAGATATGACCAAAATAAAAACTCACCACATTCAAGAAAAAGAAATGGTGCTGAGAGCTTCAAAGAAAAAAACAAGTCACTTTTAAAGGTAAACCTATTAAAATAACAAATGACTTCTCAATGGAAACAGTAAAAGCAAGAAAGGCTTGGAGAGACATAATTCAAGTATTGAATGAGCAAAAATATCTACCCAGGCTGATATATCTCCAAAACTATCCATCATGATTGAGGGAGAAAGAAAAAGTTTCCAGCACAAAGACAACTTGAAGGGATACATGTCCACCAAACCAAGCCTTCAAAAAATGCTAGACATGATACTCAAGCTTAAAGAAAAAAACAAGCATATCGAGGAGGACAGAAAGGAAGTACAATATCACCAAAACCTAAAAGCGAAACAAGACACTTACAAAAGACACAAAACATAATAAATGTCCGGAATTAAAAATAATTTCTCCATTATAACATTAAATGTTAATGGAATTAACTTACCAATTGAGAGACACAGATTACAAACTTGGATTAAAAATCACAACCCATGAAGCAGTCTGCAGCTCTCAGCTTCCAAGATGTCTGCGGTGACTTAGCCTCCTCCAGCTTTGGCTAGCTAGCCATGCCACCTCTGCTTTTTTTTTTTTTTTTAATTTTTTTATTACTATTATTATTTATTCAGTTGTGTGTGTGTGTGTGTGTGTGTGTGTGTGTAGAACCATGAACGAATTCGGGAACCACCATGGACACCGCCACCTCCTCTTTGTTTACTCTGCCCCGGGATTCACAGGCTCCTCCCTACCAGGACCAGAAGCGCAGGTCACCCCTGCTTCTGCCTGGTGTCTATACGTGGGATCTGGAATCCGAACTCAGGACCTTCTGCCTGCAAGGCAGAGGCTTAACCCCTGAGCCACCTCTCTAGCCCCACCTCTGCTTTGAGAGACTGTACCGTCCCTCTGGAGCCATAAGCTGAATAAACCTCCCTTTCTCCCTTAAGTTGATTGACTTTGGGTATTCTCTCACAGCAATAGTAAAGAGTAACTGTTACAGAAATTGGTACTGGGAGTGGGGTATTCCTGTGAGATTAAGAACAGCTGGTACCACAAAGTGAAGTTGCTTGTGAAGTTGAGAGAAGTTGGTACCCTGCAGTATGGCCAATGCTGTGATGTGGCTAGTGTGCCTTTGGAACTGTTTGTTGGGAGAAATACGGAGAATTTTGGGACTTTGTGCTGAGAAAGTCTTTGCCTCTTGGCGAGGAGGCCAAATGGGCCTTTCTCATGAGAGCTCGGAAAGCAATGCTGTGAGAGACGCAGACAGTGGAAGCCCAGCTTGTGATGGTCCAGAGGGGAACAGAGACTGTGTTTGCAGCTGGACGAGTGACACATGGAGCCATGTGTTGGCCTAGAGCTTAGTGAATTTTGCCTTCGTCCTGGAAGCTTGCCTGAAATTAAGCTAGAGTGCTTGGTGAAGGAAATTTCAAAGCAATGTAGTCTTGACAATGTGATATGGCTACTTTTTATTGTCTTCAGAGTTATGAAAAAGAGCAAAGAATCAGGAATAATCTAAAACTGTAAGATCTGGTGATGAAAAATACAATACAATACCAAACTTAAAGAGTTGAACCAGAAAGAAGAGAACAAAATGGCTGTTGAAGAGATTAGCTCCATTTGTAAATCAAAACCTGCTCCAATTCGAATAACAGGAGAGGCCCTAGATTGAGGGCAAGATCTTCAGGGAAGGCTCCCACTCATAAGAATGCAAATCCTTTCAGAAGACTGGAGCTAAAGGGTAGAGTTCCAAAACAAGAGTTGGTTTCTCTTACCAAGCAACTGCTCAGGAGTGAAAGATGGTCAACATAGAGAAGCAGAATCAGCTGTGATTCAAGGGGGCAAGTCTTGGCAAAGTTGTCCACTTGGTTCTGGGTTTAGAGGCATCAGTGATGCAAGAGGGAGGAGATCATGGGGTTGTCCTCCAAGATTTCAAAAACTGGCAAAATCCAGGTATCATGAGGCAAGAAGCCTGCAGTTTAGTGGCCCAAGAAGGGCAGTCTGTGCTGTGGTGTTAAAGCCTCATGTGCCATTGAGAATTAAAGATGTTAGAGATTCCAGACACAACTTGGGACACCTGACAAAGACAGTTGTATACCCTGGGAGGAGTCAGCTCAAGATAGCAACATATTCTATGGGCAGCTGCATTGGAGGGATGGACCCAAAGCCCTTTGGAAGTGAGATGATTTCAAGGAGAGGCTCATCTATTGGACTTGAAGCTACAAGATTTGGAGTTTGTCCTGCTGGTTTTCGGTCTTGTTATGGACCAATCTTTCCTGGATATGCCCTCATTTCTTCCTTTTGGAATGTTAATGTTTATTCTGTGCCACTGTATGTTGGAAGTATGTAACTTGTCTTTTGATTTCACAGAAGGCTTTGGATTTTGGACTTTTGGACTGTTGGGACTACTGTCGTAGTCTATGAAGACTGTTAAAGTTGGACTGAGTATGGTTTGCATAATGAGATGGCAATGAGCCTGTGAGGGCCAAGGGTGGAGTGTCATGGTTTGAAATGTGTCCCTCAAGGTCTCATGTGTTTGATGAGGTCATGTTACCTTGAGAGGTGGAGCCTTGCTGGAGGAAGGCAGTCATGAAGGGTGAGCTTTGAGGTGGATTAGTCCCACCCTACCTCAAGGAGAAGTCTGCCTTTGCAGCAAATAGTCTGCAGCTCTCAGCTTCCAAGATGTCTGCGGTGACTTAGCCTCCTCCAGCTTTGGCTAGCTAGCCATGCCACCTCTGCTTTCAGAGACTGTACCTTCTCTCTGGAACCATAAGCTGAATAAACCTCCCTTTCTCCCTTAAGTTGATTGTGTATTCTCTCATAGCAATAGTAAAGAGTAACTTACAGTCATGATGAAAGTAGGCTGATATATGTGAATGTACAGCAGTGCTTGATACATAGTCATACTCTAGTAAATACAGATGTTTATAAATAAATTTAGAAATAAATAATTAATACCTGGTACTGTTATAAATATATACTGTTGCTATTGAATAATCTATAACAAAAGCTGAATCAAAAAAAAGAAACTTCTTGGGCTGGAAAGGTGGCTCAGGGGTTAAGCCTCTGCCTTGCAGGCGGAAGGTCCTGAGTTTGGATCCTACACCCCATGTATAGACGCCAGGCAGAAGTGGGGGAGGCCTGCGTTTCTGGTCCTGGAAGGGAGGAGCCTGTGAATCCCGGGGAAGAGTAAACAAGGAGGAGGTGGTCCATGGTGGTTCCCGAATTCCTCCGTGATTCTACACACATATACATGCATAAATGCACACACACACATACACGCACGCACATACCTACACATGCACAATCCAACAAATAATAAAAAAAATTTTAAAAAAAGAAAGAAAAGAAACTCCTAAAAAAAAATCACAACCCATCAATCTGCTGCCTGCAGGAAACCCATCTCATCACAAAAGATAGGCACATCCTAAAAATAAAAGGCTGGTCCAAAATTCTGCAGGCTAATGGAACCAGGAAACAGCCAGGGATAGCCATTATGCTATCGGACAAAGTGGACTTCAAACCAAAAAAAATTATAGAAGACACAAATGGATACTACATTTTAGTCACAGGTACAATTCACCAGGAAGATTTCACAATACTGAACATATATGCACCCAATATGGGGCCCCCACGTTCATTAAGCAAACCCTTCAATGTCTAAAGTGAGAAATCAACCCCAAAACTATAATTCTTGGGGATTTCAACACCACCCTCTCAACATGGGATAGATCATCAAGTAAAAAACTTAACAGAGACACTTTTTTTAAAATTTTTTAATTTATTCAATTGTGCGTGTGTGCGTATGTATGTGTGCGTGCGCGCGCGTGTGTGTGTGTGTAGAACCATGGACGAATTCGGGAACCACCATGGACCGCCTCCACCTCCTACTTGTTTACTCTGACCTGGGATTCACAGGCTCCACCCTAGGAGGACCAGAAGCGTAGGCCACCCCAGCTTCCATCTGGCGTCTATATGTGGGATCTGGGATCCGAACTCAGGACATTCAGCCTGCAACACAGAGGCTTAACCCCTGAGCCACCTCTCCAGCCCACAGAGACACTTTGGAACTTAATCAAACCCTTACTAAAATGGACCTTGCAGATCTCTATCGAACTTTTCATCCACACACCAAAGAATACACATTTTTCTCAGCAGCACATGGAACTTTCTCCAAAATAGATCACATATTGGGCCACAAAACGAATCTCCACATATATAGGAAGGTTGAAATTCTAGCCTGTACCCAATCAGACCATCACAGCCTAAAGATTGACATCCAGAACACAACAAACAACAGAAAATATACTAACTCCTGGAAACTTATCACTATTATGCTGAAGGAGAATTGGATTCAGGAAGAACTTAAAAGGGAAATTCAAGATTTCCTGAAAGTGAATGATAATGAAAATACAACTTACCAAAATCTCTGGGACACAATGAAAGCTGTTCTAAGAGATAAGTTCACAGCTCCTTCATGCTTACATCAAAAAAATGGAAACATCAAAAATAAATAACTTAACAATGCGGCTTAAAGGTTTAGAGACACTAGAGCGATCTGATCCCAAAAGCAATAGAAGAGAGGAGATTAGCAAATTAAGGGGAGAAATATCTGAAATTGAGATTAGGAAAATGATAAAGAAAATCAACCAGTCAAAAAGCTGGTTTTTTGAAAAAAAAATAATAAGATTGATACACCCTTAACTAAATAAACCAAAAGCAAATTAACAAAATTAGAAATGAAAGTGGAATTATCACTACTGATACCCAAGAAATCCAGAGAATTATAATGTCATATTTCAAAAACTTATATTCTGTGAAATTTGACAACACAAAAGAGATGGATGAATTCCTAAGTAATCACAACTTACCTAAATTGAATCAGGAAGTTGTGAATTATTTAAATAGTTCTATAAAAATAAGGAAATTGATGCATAATCTCGAATCTTCCTACCAAAAAAATGTTCTGGACCAGATGGATTCAGCACAGAGTTCTACCAGTCATTTAAGGCGCTAATAACACACCAATATTCCTTTAACTGTTCCATCAAATAGCAAAGGAAGGAACACTACCAAATTCCTTCTATGAAGCTAATATCGTCTTAATCCCAAAACCTAATAAAGATACACTTAAAAGAGAAAACTATAGTGTGTTGAACATTGCCCCCACAAAGTCTAGCATTTGCTAAAGGCACTAAGATCCTGGGAGGCTAGGGATTGACAGCCACAGTAGTGTTCCTATGCTTAACGGTAACACAGGAAAGCGTTCTGGGAAATGTCACTGGGTCCTTGCACCTCATCGGAGAAGAGGACCCAAGGGGAATTTGGCATGCACATTAAAGGATGCTCCGGGGATGGGAGGGTGAGGCACTGGGAGACAGGGAGGGAGGGGGAGAGGATGGAGGCAGAGGGAGGTGGGAGATTGGAGGGAAAGAGGGGACCAGTGTACCTGTTAAGTTTGTATGAGTGGAAATATAAATAAATAATTTTTTTAAAAGTTTAATAGAAAATTAAAAAAAAGGAACCTTGAAATGCAGTTTTAGTAAAGTATGGCATCTGGGTATGTAATTGTAATTCATGATATTCTAAGAATTGAATCAACTCAATTAACAAATAAATTGTATTAAGTGCATTAACACAAAAGATTACTGTTTTGCAAATATAATAATCAAGAAAAATACAAATAAATAAAAAAGAAAGAAAATTATAGGCCAATCTCTCTGATGAACACAGATGCAAAGATTCTCAACAAAGTCTTAGCAAATCAGATTCAAAAACATATCAAGAAGATCCTCCATGGTGATCAAGTAGGCTTTATCTCAGGCACATAAGGTTGGTTCAACATAAACAAATGAATAAATGTAATTCATGATATAAACCAGTCCAAAATTCAAGACCACACAATATTCTTGATAGATGCAGAAAAAGCTTTTGACAAGATCCAACAGCCCTTTATGATCAAAACCCTAGAAAGTTGGAATGGAAGAAACCTTTATCAATATAACAAAAACTGTATACAACAAGTCAACAGCAAGGATTATACTCAATGGAGAAAAACTTGAAGCACTCCCACTTCAATCAGGAACTAGACAAGGCTGTCCACTCTCACCACTTCTATTCAATAGTGTACTTGATATCTTAGCTGAAACCATAAGACAAAAAGGGACATAAAAGGGATTCAAATTGGCAATGAAGATGTCAAGTTATCTCTATTTGCAAATGACATGATCTTATACCTGAGTGATCCCAAAAACTCCACCAGGAAGCTCTTGGAACTAATACGAAAGTTCAGAAGGTGGCAAGATACAAAATAAATGTACAAAAATCAGTGTGAGAAACAATCCCATTTACTATAGCCCTTAAAAGAATGAAATACCTCGGTATAAACCTAACCAAGGAAGTAAGAGAACTTTGTAATGAAAACTTTAAAACCCTAAAGAAAGAAATTGCAGAAGACACCAGAAGGTGGAAAGACCTCCCATGTTCCTGGAATGGCAGAATCAACATCATAAAAATGACCATCCTACCAAAGGCAATATGCAAATTCAATGCTATACCAATTAAAATCCCAAAGCAATTCTTAAAGAAGTTGAACAAACAATCTCAAAATTCATATGGAGGCAGAAAAGACGCAGGATAGTGAAAACAATCCTGAGTAACAAAAACACTGCTGTAGGTATTACTATACCAAACCTTAGTCTATACTACAAATCCATAGTTGTAAAAACAGCCTGATATTGACTCCAAAATAGACAAACATCAATGGATAATGGTTGAAGACCCAGATATAAGCCCACACAACAACAATTGATCTGCAATTTGATCTTTGACAAAAGGGCACAAAAAATCCAATGGAAAAAGAATAGCAAATGGTGCTGGCAAAACTGGATATGCAGGGCTGGAGAGGTGGCTCAGGGGTTAAGCCTCCGCCTTGCAGGCAGAAGGTCCTGAGTTCGGATCCCAGATCCCACGTATAGATGCCAGGCGGAATCTGGGGCGGCCTGCGCTTCTGGTCCTGGTAAGGCGGAGCCTGTAAATCCCGGGGCAGAAGGAGATGGAGGCGTCCATGGGGGTTCGCAAATTCGTCCGTGGTTCTACACACACACACACACACACACACACACACACACACGCGCGCGCGCGCGTGCGCACACATGCATATGCACACAGTTGAATTAATAAAAAAAAATTTTAAAAAAATTAAAAAAAAAAACTGGATATGCAGAAGATTAAAACTGGACCCGTACTTGTCACCATGTACAAGAAATAATTCCAAATGGATCAAGAACCTCGATATAAGGCCAGAGACTATAAAAACCGTAGCTGAAAGGGTAGGGAACTCCCTCCAGCTGATTGGGCTAGGCCAATAGTTCCTAAACGGACATCCAATAGCACAGTCAATACAACCAACACTCAACAGATGAGATCTTGTGAAATTAAAGAGGTTCTGTTCAGACAAAGAGATTGTAACTCCAGCACAAAGGCAACCCACAGAATAGGAGAAAATCTTCACTAACCACATATCTGATAGAGCTCTATTATCCAGAGTGCACAAAGAACTTAGAAAACTAAACACCAAGGAAACAAATGGCGCAATTAAAAAATGGGTCTTGGAACTTAAAAGAAACTTTACCAGGGATGAAATTAAAATGTTTAACAAATATCTTAAAAAATGCTCCACATCCTTAGTCATCAGGGAAATGCAAATCAAATCTCCTGAGATATCATCTCACCCCAGTCAGGATGGCAAAAATCCACAAAACAAACAACAACAAATGCTGGTGAGGATGTGGAGAAAGGGGAACTCTCCTATATTGCTCGTGGGAATGTAGGCTCATACAGCCACTCTGGTGAGCTGTCTCGTGATTGTTAAGAAATTAAATATTGAAATGCCATATGACCCTGCGATTCCACTTTTGGGAATAACCCTCCGTACAACAAAAATTCACCTCGATAGCACAAGCACATGTTCATAGCAGCACTGTTTACAATAGCAAAGTCATGGAATCAGCCCAAATGTCCAATAGTCGATGAGTTGGTAAGGAAAATGTGGTGCATTTATACAATGGAGTACTACTCAGCCATCAAAAATGATGAATTAATGCAATTTGCTGGGAAATGAATGGAATTAGAAACAATTATATTGAGTAAAGTATCCCAGACACAGAAAATTAAGCACCATAGGTACTCCTCCCTAAAAGGTGGATCCTAGTACCAAACCCAGTTAGCGGCATTCAAAGATAAATCTCTGTAATACCTACAGTAATTGCAAAGATTATAAACAGAAGCGATGGGGAAGAAGGGCCCTACCAGAAATAAGGAGAGAGGGGACCATGTTACAGCAGAGAAAATAGGCCACCATCAAGGACTGCAAGTAAGCAATGAGACATCTGATTAAGTTCACAGATTTTCCTTCCTGTTCATTTGCAACTCATGGGGTATGATCTCACCAGAAGGGGACAGCATATAGTCTGGCAGATAAAACGTAACCATTTTGCAAATGGGTGATTGACCTCTCCCTCACCACGATCTCATTATTTTATTCCATCTATCTTTGAATATACTCTTATAACAAGACTCTAATTTAATAGGTTTTTATCTCTGGCCAGGGGGTGACATCCAATACCCATCAGGATGGAGCAAAGTGCATTGCAGGAGCAGCAAAACTGCAAAAGAAAATCAACAAACCACAATCCAGAACTTCAGAGACTTTATATCAACCACCTAGAACTAGGCCAGCCTAATCTCTCCCCATCCTGAAGCTCAGGGAAATTTGCAGAAGAGGGGGCAGTAAGATTGTAAGAGCACAAGGATGGGAAGAGTAATGATAGGCAAGATACTCCACACAAGTTAGGGCCGAAGCAATCCATAATAGGACTTTGCATGACCTGAGCAATGTCCAACACATTATTGACCCCACAAAGTGTAGCATGGACTAAAGTCACTAGGATCATTGGAGGCTAGGGACTGACAGCCACAGTAGTGTTCCTATGCTTAGGTTTCTGGGAAATGCCACTGGGTCCTTGCATCTCATCGGAGAGGAGGACCCAGAGGAGAGTTTGGCATGCACATTAAAGAATGCTCTGGGGATTCGGGGGGAGGCACTGGGAGATGGGAAGGGAGGAGGAGGGGAGGGGGAGAGCAGGGGTGGGGAGGTGGAGGTAACAAGGGGACCAGTGTACCTGTTAAGTTTGTAGTTACGGAAATAAAAAGAAAATCTTGCAGAAGAGAGGGTGGTAAGATTGTAAGAGCTTATAAAGATGAAGAGTTCCACTCCTGGCCAAGAAATTCCATGCAAGGAAGGGCTTCTGCCTCCAGGAAACCACTGCAATGTGATTTATCCTTACCAGACCTGTACAATATCTGACATATCAACATTACCCCCATAGACTAGCTAGGATCTCAGGAGAAACAATTAGATGCAGTGGTAACCTTAGGGGTTAGGTCTAGATATATGAAGGGATCTGCCCTTGTCAGTGAGTCTACTTAAAGAAGAGCAACTTAGCTTGCCATAGAATCCTGGGACCCACAGAAGTAGACAGACAGGAGAGAGAGAGAGAGATTGGGAGTATGGTTGGAAAAGGGAGGGAAAGAGTGGGAGAGGGAGAGGGCAGGGAAAACCACTCATTGTGTTTGTAAAACCAAAAAACAAAAAAAGAGGAAATGCTATAAAAGTATGTAAATTTCAAAGCACTACTATCCCTGTCATATGAAAGTTTATTTTATAAATTCAGTGAATAATTACAAACCTCTAAATTTCAATATTTATAAAGAGTGTTTTGGTCGCATATCCTTGAAAAAAGGAAAAATAACAATTATATATTTCTTACATACCATCATTTTTTTACCTTTGGTTAGTTACTATTCATCTATCATTTGCTATGTGCACAACAAAGAATCATCTTGATGAAGTGGCATATATGCAGTTTTAATACTGCACTAGAAATTTTGAAATTATTAATATTATTAAGTATAAATTTACAATATCTGAAAACTGACACATGATGGAAAGTTATCTTCCTACACACTATTAATAATATGTAGAAGTTTACTAGTATTTTAATCCCCTTGCATTTCACCTTCCTTTTCATAAACTAATCATAATAACAGTAACTATGATTATATATCCATATACTTATGTCTGTTAATAATGTCTATAAAGAACTTTACTATACCAGGAATTCATTAAAATGTTGCTAATCTTACTTAATAAGATTAAGGGAGAAAAGTTCTTTAGTGCCCATTGGGGTGTAGACATTCAGTAGTGCACATATCCTGTAGCTGTTTGCTGTGCTGTATCTAACCTTTTCCTTCAATATTCCCCACAACATTTTTCCTGCTGTCGTTTCCTCAGTGACACATTGAAATATGTAAAAAAAAAAAACTGTTAATAGGAAAACTTATTTATATAGCTCTAAGAACAAGAAAATCCATCTGGGTGACTATTAGCAAGTCATAGTTTATTATCTAAAAGCGTATTTGCTGAGTTCTCGGAATTCTTATAATCAATGCTAAATGGGCTAACACAAGTAAACAGCCAAACACAGAGATATTAGCTCTTTCCTACCACCATATATTTTCTGTCATGCCTTCAACAGAATTGTCAAAGCATATTCATTGCTGATCTTTCCATCATAAACAGATGAACCTCTTAGTTTTCTAATGAACCATCAGCTACCTACAGGTTGTGTGTTTTCTCTGCTCTTAAATCCAGACTTCTAAGTTTTGCTCCAAGAAGATTAACAAAGGTTTTTCCTAAGTGAGACAAATGTTTGCCGTATTTTCACTGCTGTGTGCTTCCTATTAGTTGGTGTCTACTGGTTCCCCCACCCTTGTTTTAGTGATTCTCTTTCCCTCTACCTCTTTCAAGGTGCTATTTATTCTGCGTGGGTACTGTTCTTAAACTCTTCAATCTTATTTTGAGTCTCCATTAAAAATAAATGGGTCTTGATTCTGGAATCTCTGATACTGGAATTTGGTTGACTATTTTTTTAGCTGGCTTGTATTAAAGGTTTCATGGTGGTTCCTGATTTTTGCATACAGTCTGGAACTTTCTTCTCATGTAGTCTTCAATCTGTGCCTGACAGTAATCATGTGGATATTCCATAGTCATGTTTCCTTTGCAGTCATTGATTTATTTTCGTTTCCATTTTAAATGCACAAGTTAAATACTGCATTGCTTGAATCCAAGTTTGGATTTCTGGTTTCATTAGTCCTCAGTCTTTATTGTCACATTGAGAGTTTGCAGATGAGTCTCTAGTTTGTGGGGTTCATGATAGTATTTATAATGCCAAGAAAGAGAGCTTCCTGATATCTTGATTTTTATTTTTAAATTTTGGCTTCTTCACACCTGCCACTGAGGGCAAAATTTTCCCCATCAGCACCCACATTGTCTGGGAAGAAGTTCTATTTTCAGGTGTTACTTTCACTGAAACACTAGCAACTTTTGTTAACTTATTTGTTAAATTTCTCTTATCTGATTTTCATAAAAATCAAGATTGGTAAGTATGAATTCAGGAAGATACTAGCAGAATGATTAAGGTTAGAGACCATTAATGGCATGCGTTTGAATGACTGGTGAGCAAGTTTGCTGCTAAGTAGGATCAGAAGCAGGTCAAAGCTGTGATCCTTCACTGACTAAGGGTGAGGTCTGAGGAGAAGTGAGAACTACACCTACAAATGACTTCCAAAGGATGAGAAGACCAAGGATTAGAAGATGAAGCACTGAGGTGTATGGAGAGCTAGCAGGACAGAGCCTGACCCACTGCAGAACATCTGTAGAAAACACAGGTGCAGCTTTGGCATGGAAAGGACGTCTGCTGTGGCCTCCTCACTTTCCAATGAGGAGCATACATCATTTCTTCCTGCCTCTTGTCCCTCCAAACTTAGAAAGTTTGGCTCTGCATGTTCAATGCTTTCAGAAATAGTAGCTGCCTGAGAACATACTGAACTGGATTCACAGGAGAAAAGCAGTTTCCCTGAGGGAGGAGAGGGAGGGAATGACAAAAGGAAACAGAAAACCCTTAAGTGTAAGTGGCAAACACTTTGCCATCCGTTCCATTTTCACTTTAAGTCAGAATCTTTCCTATTTTAAAGTATATAGAATGATGTAATGCTGCTGAAGCTTTTAGGTCATTGTTAATGGAGCAAAAAGGGAAAATATTTTTAAAAGGAAGTCGAGTGACTCCACATTATGAAGTTACTCAGTTTTTCAAAAGTAAGTCTTTGCTACTCTACAGTAATCCCCAAACATTATTAATGGGGAGGGGAGGAGTAAGTTCATGATGTATTTTAAAAAAAGATTGAATATGCAACAAATGTTTATAGTGTTTTACTTCTAAACATTCTAACAATTCACTCTATGTTTGAGAAGAAAAGCTTTTAAACTGTCTATATGTAACTAAAGTAGCAAAATGTTTATACCTAGAATATTCTTTGGACTGAAGCCGTTATACATGCTTTATCTAATAGTAGCATGACTTACTTGTCCCCAAATCCATTTTATTCTTCTGGTACTCATCACAGTCTGATCCTCTCACCACAGAACATTTTGTTTACTAATTTTCTCTCATTACACTGGAAATTCTGAGAAGTCTGTGCTTAATTGTCTGATTCATTACTACCTGATATAACAGCTTTTGAAGAAATAGCTCCTGAAAAAAGGGGCCAGTGGTAAATTGAGAAGACAATAGTATATAATTACACTCCATGAACAAGGGTAAAATTTAGAAGAAAAGCAAAACTGAAACCTCATTGAGGTGGTACGGTCAACTGCCCATCTTTGTAGCGTCTAGTAACATCTGAAGGAATTAGGACTCTCTATTGCTCTGAAATCTACTTGGTTTCACACAATGAACCTGGAGAAAAGAGCCCAGACCTTCTAACAAATGTGATAGCAAACAATGCTGTAAGTAAGCAAATAGTAGAATGTCTGTCTGATAACCCAATAATAAGGAAAAACATCATAGGCTTCTTGTAAATGTCTACCCTTATTTCACTTGTTTGCATCTTTCATTCCTAACACCAAATTTCCTGGCTAATGTGTTAGGTGTTGGGAGTCTCCACAAAGTGGAATGTGGTAAGTTGTCTAGTCACCTATTAGAGGATTATGCAAAGTGAAAGATTATCCATTTTCTTTGTAAACTTCTGGAAAAGGACAAGCACATGTAATGCTTATTTTTCATAAATAGGAATCCGTCCTAAAAAATCAGCGTAAAATATATCCTGCCTCTCTCTTAGCCAAGTAAATATACCTTAAGCATAATCAAATTTGTTATGTTCTCACAGCAGGTTTGACACCCCCATAAAGCAGGAAAAGTACAGATGCCACTGTGTACCTAGCTTACTATTTTCTTTAAGCATGGGGATGAAATCATTTTTATTTTCAAGCATAGACTTCACTTTTTGTGTTGGAGAGGAGAGACAGAGTATGCTCACATTTCTTAACAACAGTATTTATTTCCATGGAAGTTTGGCTAGGATGTAATTCCATGACTGCTAAGCACAGCTCTTCTCCTCACGATCTTAGAAATTAATAATCAGCAATAATTCATACTTTTCCTCAGGAAGTCCTTCATTTAGTCTATTTTAATCTACTTTCTCCTTTTCTTAGTGGTCTATTTCCCTCTATAAGGTCAATGACATGACAAACTTTCTCTTCCTGTGTCAGGTAAAGTTGATGCATATTTATTTCTCTACTGTCTGCTCTTGTCAAAACCAAGCAAACAGACCAGTTTTGTACCTAAAGATAAACATTTGACTTAATTTCTGTATCAAATATTTCTGTTCTCTTTACTCCTGTAAGGAATTACAAAATATTTTAATTCCCAAAAGTATATGTTACTTAAACAATACTAAATGTTTTAGCCAAATAATCCTTGTGCTCTACTCTTCATACTTAATAACGCTGCAATATGTCTGCAGTTGCTTCTCTGAGTTTGAAATTAGTGGAATGAAGTGGAGTGAAAAAAACTTTCTCTAACGATGAGCTCATTCGAGGTTAAAAAAGGCGCCTGCTTAGTGGCAGACTCTCAAAAGAAGCAGCACAGGAGGGAGATGTGCAAGGAGTTGGAACTGTGTCATTCTCCACCTTCAAATCATCTGTTCCACTGTAACTTTAAAATACCAAAAAAAAAAAAATCCTGCCTTTAAGGTAAAATCAGGCCAAGCTATGCAACAGGAGAGGAAGTGCAACTTGCAGAACACCTATTATTTTCCAGAGATTGTTAAACTAGGCACTCTACACATTACTTGATTGAATTATCAAACATAAGATGGTTATTACCAACTCTGTCTTTTTAAAAAAAAATCTTTAAGCAGGAGAAAAGATTAAAACTAGATCATGCTGTTGGAAAGACCTAAATTTGAGCAATACATTTCTCACTCACTCAGAGTTTGCTCTTCTCACAGATATAGCACACGCTTCTTTCTTTCCACCCCAATTGTGCTTCCACATCTATCAACCCATGTTCTCCTTTTCCTTTTCCTCCTCTCCTTCTGTCTCTACCTCTTTTCCTCTAGAACACCAATATCTAACCTCTCTGGGTCCCAAGTTCACATCAGACATCACCCTGTAACTATAAAGAACATGTTTTATTGTATATTTTGATAATAGGTGTATTTGCTTTCAAAATATCTATTTACAATTTATACCAATCTAAAATATGTACAATGTATAGAAGGTGTTAATATATGCTGAATTCAGAATTCTATGTTGGACAAACCACGTAAGACAAATGCCACGTGGTCTCAGATGATGATACAAACAAGGAAAGGTGACAACATGTAGAAATGAGCATGACTGGTGTGGCAAATGAACCTCTGGAATAAATGGGGTGTTCTTAACAAATGACTCTGACATAGACTCCAGATATAGGTAATTCACAAAATGCTTTGGCATTTAAAGCTTTAGTGGCACAAACAGTACAAGCAGAAAAGTCTACACTTCACTGTCTGGATCACTGTCCAGTTGTGTATCAATATTCTGCTCTAAGCATCTCACGGAATGTGAATGGTTCCTGATGACTGTGATACCTTTTAACTAAAAGGACAATGTAGCTGTGGCTCTTTTCAGTGAGTAAATATTAAAATTATGTGTTTGTGTATCTGGTAGAGACAGTTAATTTCATCTAGGAAAAGTAGTCTTTTGAATGAATAGTAATTAAGCATTTGTATCTCTTCACAGTTCATTGAGTTTTTATGTAGTTTCTCATATTTTTTAGTTACTACAGAATGACATTCTAATTTATGAGCATATTTAGAGGCCCAGAACATAAGATGAAATGCAATTAGTTCTACCTTTATATTGTACTTGGGCATAAGTACATGATAAATAACTCAGACTTGAATATGTCCTTTGTTTATTTTCTTCTCTAAATCTAAACATGTTTCTAGCCAATGCATTTAAAATTAATAAAAGGATCATGCCTCCAATACCCAATGTTAATGGGAACGTTTCTGTCAGTTGATATAATAGTGAAACTGTGAGTAACATTTTAGCACCTGGAATTTCATAGCACAAGCAGATGTACTTAATATTGCTTTAGGCCCGGCCTGTATTTCAATATGGGGATATTAATTTAATTTGATCATTTGCTAAGGACAAGATGAGCTTAGCATATTACTCAGTTCACCATGCTTATAAAATGCTTTTTCGTTCTAAATATCTGCCCATGATCTACTTGTTCTTTGAGCATTTATTTTCGACAACTATCATAGTTAGATAAATATTTGTCAATGTCATGGTTTCAGGCTGGAGTTGGGCAAGTGTGTGAAGTGATAGTTAAGATAAGCACTAAGCAATCCTGCAGAAGATTGTTTAATTGATGAGGAAAGATCCAAACCATGGTATGTGGAACTATTCCCTAGATAGGTGAATAACATAGAGAAAGGTGGTTCAAGCATACTGGACTAACATACTGTCTAATTTACAAAAAATATCAGTTAACAGACACAGACAGATGACAGCTACCAGTTTCCTGTAAAGTATTCTAGTGTTTAAGTATCCTCTTAGTTTTTGTTTTATAGAAATTCATATTTCTTACCTCTGTAGTAATAATCTATTACTATTTCTGTGCCAGAGATTAACTTTACATCCTTACACATGCTAGATATATGTTTAAACACTGAATTCTATTTCAAATCCATTTTTTTGCTTCCTGTTTTGAAACACGATTTCCTTATATTGCTCAGGCTGGTTTGGAAGGTACCACATAGCCCATATAGACCTTGAACTTACAATTCCCTGCCTCCACCTTTTGATTTTGGAACACTAATGTGCATTGTTACAGTGCTTGTAGAGGGAACACTTTGAGGTTTAATTAGGTTTGAAGAATGCCTTAGGACTGTGCTGGCCATTATTCCATTAGTGCCATTATAAGAAGAGTTGAGAGATGGTGCAATATGTGGGTTACTTGTGGGATTCTGGAACTAAGTCCACTGAGGCCTTGATCTTGGTTTTCCTTGCTTCCAGAACTATGATATATGATGTGTGTATTTCTATCTCTACTGACACCTCATTTACTCCTCTGCTGCAAATTTACTTTGGCACAACCTACATTAATGTGCTTCTACATAATCAAAAATAATGAAGATATTTATAAATTTTCAAATAATTATTATTGAACACTTGTTACTATTTAGTCTTTTCTAATGAGGTGGATATTACATTTTACCTCAACATGTACATGAACATAGGACTTGGAGACTTGAAATAACTGCCTGAAGCTTCAGATCCAGCAAGTCATAGATTTAAATAAAGAATTCTAGGTTCTTGGGTCATCACCTTCAAGCATTTCCCCATCTTACAGTGGGTGGAGGAAGACTACCACAGTTTCTGAGATTTTATTCAATTGGCTAACATCACATAGACAGTTGTATTGTGTAATAGATACTTGATTTACGTGAACACAAAGAAAGATGCTTTGCTTTCTATATGTGAAACCCAGATAAAAATGGAGACTCAAAAGTCCAGAGAAGCACTTTTGCTCTATGATATAGTTTCACACCTCTGAGGAGTAAATTTAAGAATATCTCATAAAATATAATGATTATTACTAGAGAATCTAACAGCAATTTTCATGAGTAAATGTATTCAACAAAACAAAATGGCACAGTAAGGTAATCTCTTTTATTAGCTTCTAGAAAGACAAAAATGTTTAATAAAAATTGCTTGCATCTTAATACTTGTATTTATTAAAATATTCTCATTTTAACTTCTTTTTAAAAAGTACAAAGTCAGTCAGTACTTTTTTTTTAGAGTATTGAGGTAACCAGCAGTATTATCCCTCTTTAAAAAGAGATCCACACCCAGGAGGAAAATCTCATATCTTCCCAAGAATAATTGTGGTTCAGCGAATCCAGGGGAGCATAGTATTGATCCAAAAGTTCAGTCTTCTACTGGGAACCTTTGAAAGGGATTTAATGAGCCACATTTTTGCTTTGTACAAGCCATATCCTGGGAATAAATTAAGCCCTTTTGCATGCTGAATTAACTCTTTCAGATCACTTGAGTTTTATTTATTGTAGTAAGCACTACTTACAGTAAGAAAATTTGAAATTTATAAGATTGGAAAAATTTCCATGACATTCTTTTGTTTTTTTTTTGAATTTTTTTTATTTATTCAATTGTGCATGTATGCATGTGTGCGCGTGTGTGTATGTATGTGTGTGCATGTATGTGTAGAACCACGGGCGAATTCGGGAACCACCACGGACACCTCCACCTCTTTGTTTACTCTGCCCCTGGATTCACAGGCTCCGCCCTACCAGGACCAGAAACGCAGGCCGCCCCCGCTTCCACCCGGCGTCTATACGTGGGGTCTAGGATCCGAACTCGGGACCTTCCACCAGCAAGGCAGAGGCTTAACCCCTGAGCCACCTCTCCAGCCCCCCATGACATTCTTTTAAGGATTATTTATGGTTACAAAAATAATTGAAGTTGTAGTGGAGTGAAATTTTTTTTAACATAGGCAGAAATGTAATATTTATAAGATAAAGGCAATGTAGTCCCAAATGTATCTCCAGGCAGCCAAAGATGTATGAATGGGCAGCTTAAGTTTTCTTGGGTTTAATTTTCCTATTTCAGATGTGCTAATATTATAACTCAAACTTCTGGAAGATGGGATAATAATTGCACATGGAAATGATAAATAATGACATATATCATTATGTACATATTTATGTAACTCATACACCATGCTTTACAAGTCTCAGTTACGGTGAACCTGTCACAGTTTTCATGTTTCTAGGAAATCAACCCAGAGGGATCTTTCTAAAGGCCATCGTTTGAAGCTGCATTTCCTACATTCCACTTTCCTAAGAAAATATAGGGTCTTAAGTTGGAGTCTCACCTGAACTCCTTCTGAAATGTAAACTTGACACAAGCTCAGGGACTTTAGGAATCACAAGTGGAGGATTAGGGGAAAATTATTAAGAAGGAGGGGAATGGGAGGAAAGAATGCATTGGGGGACAATGGGAGAGGACAAGGGGGAGAAAGAAGAGGGGGTCCCTATTGGGGATGCATGATTAGGCAAAAATAAAATGTATAATTAAAAAACTATGAAGTTTGATACTTAAAGAAAGAGTATATTACTATAGTTTATATATAAATCCACAAGACTTGTACAGGATTCAACCTAATGGCATTTTACCACGCTAGAGGAAAGATCTCAGGAGAGGACATGCACCCTGACTGACTACTGAGGGTTAATACTAAATGGGGATGAGGAGGTAAAATGTTTGTCCCAATGGTTCACCCACGGGTGATCCATGCTCATCAAGTGCCCAGAGACATGCCATCAAAAGTAACCCAGATGAATCTCAGTGGCCACACATGTGAAAATATATGAAAATAGGAGAGAGACTGGTAGGGAAGAAGAAAAGTACTATTGGGAAAAGGAAAAGGGATGGGATTAGGAAATAAGGTGTGAAAATTCCATAAATTCGTGTTCATGGTATTAATGTGTGAAACTCTGAAAAAATAAAAATTAAATTTAAAAGTAAAACAAATAATTTTTTGGCCCTGCTCTGCCTTGTCTTAATTGCAAACTCAATAAAGCCTTTTGGCTGTCTTCTGCAAATTAAAAAAAAATTGTATTGATAGAACTTTTCTTTTTTGGTTCTGTATTTATATATGAGACTTTATTTTAAAAAACACTTTCATTACAATGTACAGCTGTTCCGGTGTCTTCCATGATGCAAAGGATGGATGATATAGGAAGTGACACGTGATCACCTCCAGGACAGCCCACTTCCCCAAACACTTGTATTTCAGGATGACTATTAAGCTCCAGATATGTCCTGATTGAATTAAGATATAGTAGATTTCACACTAATAATCTTATTGTCTTATTTTAAGTTGATTCCTTCTACAGAACACTATTTCTGCTTGAGGTCACAAGATGAGATGCCAATTGTAAATTGTACATATTATTTTGAGAAGACATAGTTCTACTCTTTGTGATAACTTGCTTTTTAATTTCTTTTTACAAAACAAGTACATCCAGGTTTTCAGTTGCACATGCAAGAATTATTTTAATTGCTACAAAGACTACCAGGTCTTTGTACAAAATTTAGTGAGTGAAAATGAAATACAGTTATATTTGTAGGTTGGATACCTACACTGGCTCTGTTTACATTTTTGTTTTATTTAAGCTAGCATGCTTTGGGAAAGATCCCCATGTTAAACAGCTGGCCCAATTAAACCTCCTATCATTTTCCTTACAAATACAGCTTGATCTGTCATTCTGGGAAAGAAACTTGTACCTCGATACCAGCAGACCCAGTCCCCCAAAATAGCAAAGGTGAAATATAATTCACTACTTGAATATGTGCGCCATGATCTCTTATGTGATATGGATATTAAGTAAGAATGTTTTTAGTTTTCCATTGAAATTTTATTTTGGGTAATATTAAAGGCAATCATATTTGGTTGAAAATGAGTACTCTTAAAATTTTAACACATATTTATAGTGCTGAGAAGTCAGAAGTGAAATTGTAGCAGGTATTTATAGTTTTGGCTATTCTGCATCATTTCCCTCCTTCTGACAGTGCTCCTTTTTAATTTACTTTTTCCAAGTGATTTCTATCGTTCTGAATAACACTGCATGCTGCCACTTGATCATGGTGACTGAGTCCATGGGAGCTGATGCATGCACATGGCCTACATTCTTTTTAGGGCAATTTGTCAAACTTCTAGAGGCCAAACCTCTTGTGATAGCTAACTTATGGAGCTGTGGGAAGGTCCACAAATTTCCAAGCGGATATTTCATGCATAATCCCAGGACTTAAAGGCTTCAGATATTGCTGGTATACACTTGTATGTGCTCTTTCTGTTTGTTGGCTAACCCATTGTCTAATTCGTTTGGGTCTAGAGTTTTTAAAGTGTCTCTTGATCTATTTCTGTGGTTTGAAATGACAACAGTTGAACAGAGACATGAAATAAATCAGTTCTGACCTTCTGAAATACAACAGTGCACCTTTTTTCTGTGTTATTATAATGGTATTTCAGAGTTTCTATACATAAGTATGTAGGATTAATTTGATTTGAATTGTTATGGTTTTATAAAAATTCATTGTGTATAAATCAGAAAGAATGAGTGAAAAGAGTAAATATTTCTGCTTATTTTCACCTTACTAGGAGCATTAAGATTTGGCCTAAACGAATAAGTTCAAATTTAAAATTATGAAGTACAAAATGATTCTCAAGCATGAGTACAAACTGCAGTAAAAAATTTGAGTGAAGGTTTTTGGATGCTCGTGTTCAGCCACTTGCCAGCTCTCACAATACCCACACTAAAGGATGTCTATAGGTTTATCCTTAGGTAACTGTATTTAGACATTGCAATTAAGAGAAGCATATAGCTGCATGCATTTTGGGATGTCAGAGATGCATGTATGGCATCTATTGTGAGTATTCTTTTTACCGTACACCTGGTCCCCCACAGGAGTAGATAAGCCAACGTGAACCCTGGGGTCCATAGAAGCATATGAATGGAAGGATGGAGGTAGTGGGAGAGAATGATGAAGGTAGGGAAGGGGATGGGAGGAAAGGAGAGGGAGGGAAGTTGGGATAAATACTGGAAATGTTTGTAAAAGTAGAAAAAATAAAAATGGAAAAAAGTGTAATTTATTTAATCAATGCTCAATTTAAGGTTTAAGAGATTTGAGTTTCTTTTTTATTATTAATACATTTTATTATTATTTCAGCTCATACAAACTTAATAGGTACACCAGTTCCCTCCCTCCCTCCTCCTCCCCTGTACCCCCTGCTCCCCCTCCCCACCCCCTCCCTCCCCATCCCCCAGTGCCTCCCGCCCCAATTCCCAGAGAGTCCTTTCTTGTGCATGCCTGATTTTCCTCTGGGCCCTCCTCTCCGATGACGTACAAGGATCCAGTGGCCTTTCCCTGAACCCTTTCCCGTGGTCCCCTTAGGTATAGGAACACTGCTGTGGCTGCCAATCCTTTGCCTCCAAGGATCTTGGTGCCTTTAGCAGATGCTGGACTTTGTGAGGTCAACAGTGTGTTGGACAATGTGCAGGGCATGCAAAGCCCAGTTATGATTGCTTCAGCCCTAACTAGTATGGAGTATCTTACATATCATTGCTCCTCCCATCCTTTTGCTCTTATACTCTTACCGCCCCCTCTTCCACAAATTTCCCTGAGCTTCAAGATGGGGAGAGATTAAGCTGGCCTAATTCTAGGTGGTTGATATAGAGTCTCTGAAGTTCTGGATTGTGGTTTGTTGATTTTCTTTTGCAGTTTTGCTGCTCCTGCAATGCCCTTCACTCCATCCTGGTGGGCATTGTATGTTACCCCCTGGGCAGAGACAAAAAGCTGTTAAACTAGAGTCTCGTGATAAAAGCACATTCAAAGGTAGATGTAATAAAAGTGGGAAACCTCAGTGAGGGAGGGGTCTATCACCCATTTGCAAAATGGTTACTTTTTATCTGCCAGACTATATGGCCTCCTCTTCTGGTGAGATCATACCCCCTCAGTAGTAGATGATCAGGAACAAAAGTCTGTGAACTTAATCAGATGTCTCATTACTTATTTGGGTCCTTGATGGAGGCCTATTTTCTCTGCTGTAACATGGTCCCTTCTCTCCTTGTTTCTGGTGTGGCCCTCCTACCCCATCCCTCCTGTTCATAATCCTTGCAATTACTGTCTCTATGTGGGCTGGGTGGGTTTGGTACTAGGAGCCACCTATTAGGGAGTACATACGGCACTTAATTTTCTGGGTCTGGGATACTTCACTTAATATAATTGTTTCTAATGACATCCATTTCCCAGCAAATTCCAGTAATTCATCATTTTTGATGGCTGAGTAGTACTCCATTGTATAGATGTACCACTGTTTCCTTATCCACTTGTCAACTGTTGGACATTTGGGCTGATTCCATGACTTTGCTATTGTAAACAGTGCTGCTATGAACATGGTCGTGCTTGTGCTATCGAGGTGAACCTCTGCTGTATGGGGGGTTATTCCCAAAAGTGGAATAGCAGGGTCATATGGCATTTCAATCTTTAATTTCTTTAAGAATCTGCAGACGGCTCGCCAGAATGGCTGTATGAGCCTGCATTCCCACCAGCAATGTAGGAGAGTTCCCCTCTCTCCACATCCTCTCCAACATTTGTTGTTTGTATTGTGGATTTTTGCCATCCTGACCGGGGTGAGATGATATCTCAGGGAAGTTTTGATTTGCATTTCCCTGATAGCTAAGGAAGTAGAGCATTTTTTCAGATATTTGTTAGATATTTTAATTTCATCCCTGGTAAAGTTTCTTTTAAGTTCCAGGGCCCATTTCTTAATTGGGCCATTGGTTTTCTTGGTGTTTAGTTTTCTAAGTTCTCTATGCACTCTGGACAGCAGAGTTCTATCAGATGTGTGGTTAGTGAAGATTTTCTCCCATTCTGTGGGTTGCCTTTGAGCTCGCATTACAATCTCTTTATCTGAAAAGAAGCTCTTTAATTTCACAAGATCCCAACTGTTGAGAGTTGGTAGCACTGACTGTGCCATTGGATGTCTGTTCAGGAAATGTTGGCCTAGACCAATCAGCTCGAGGGAGTTCCCTATCCTTTCAATTATGGTTTTTATACTCTCTGGCCTTATATCAAGGTCCTTGATCCATTTGGAATGAAGTCTTGTACATGGTGACAAGTACGGGTCCAGCTTTAATCTTCTGCATGTGGAGATCCAGTTTGGCCAGCACCATTTGTTGAAGATGCTGTTCTTTTTCCATTGGATTCTTTGGGCCCCTTTGTCAAAGACAAAATGGCTATAACTTTGTGGGCTTATATCTGGGTCTTCAATCCTTATCCATTGATTTGTGTGTCTATTTTGGAGCCAGTACCAGGCTGTCTTTATAACTATGGATTTGTAGTATAAACTTAGGTTTGGTATGGCAATACCTCCAGCAGTGTTTTTGTTACTCAGGATTGTTTTTGCTATCCTGGGTCTTTTGTGCCTCCATATGAACTTTGAGATTGTTTGGTCAACTTCTTTGAAGAATTGTTTTGGGATTTTGATTGGTATAGCATTGAATCTGTATATTGCCTTTGGTAGGATGGTCATTTTTACAATGTTGATTCTGCCAATCCAGGAACAAGGGAGGTCTTTCCACCTTCTGGTGTCTTCTGCTATTTCTTTCTTTAGGGTTTTAAAGTTTTACCCGCTCTGCAGGTAGGGACACGGGCGCGCCAGGTAAGCCTCCGCCCGCACCCGCCCACCAGGACCCCAGGTCAGCTCAAAGGGACCCGGCTCCGACTTCCACCATCCAGCTGGAAATTTGAGTTTCATTTAAGTCTATTATGCTATTTTGTAAGAGAAATTAATTATTTAATATGTGAATGGCTTACGTTTTATTTTGCCACTGTTCATTCTTAATTGTTTAGCATCATTTTGTTATTAAATATAAAGATAGACTATCACTTCTTAAATTATGTATAATAAACATTAATATTCCTCATCTAGTCAAGACCAAAAAATGATACTTAAGAATTAGTGAAAACAGGAAGAAATGTGGGAGGGAATGTGAGACAATGTTGAAGAGAAGGGAGGGAATGGAGGGGAGGGGGGAGAGTGGGAAAGCTGGGATGAATATCCAATATGCTTGTAAAAGTAGAAAAATAAAATAGGATAATAAGGACACACACAAAAAAGATTAGTCCATAGATGTTTTTAGGATTATGGAATATGCAATTTTAAAGAAGCTCCAAGTATTGTATACATTATTATTGATTAATTCAGGATGGCAAAAGCAAACATCTTAGTCCTGACATATCACCACTATCAGAAATAAAAAAAAATTTAAGAAAGATTACTCTATTGCCATTTTTTTTTCTTCTCCTAAATGTTGAATATTAACCAGTCAAAATATTTATGAATTCGGGGCTGGAGAGGTGGCTCAGGGGTTAAGCCTCTGCCTTGTAGGCGGAAGGTCCTGAGTTCGGATCCTAGACCCCAAGTATAGACGCCAGGCGGAAGCGGACCAGCCTGCGTTTCTGGTCCTGGTAGGGCGGAGCCTGTGAATCCTGGGGCAGAGTAAACAAGGAGGAGGTGGAGGCGTCCATGGTGGTTCCCGAATTCGTCCGTGGTTCTACACACACATACGTACATAGCCACACATACATACACACACGCGCACACATGCATACACACACAATTGAATAAATAAAAAAAATTAAAAAAAATATTTATTAATTCTATGTGACATTTCTGACATTGTGTTTGCCTGATAACCAATATTGACTGTGTGGTATTTTGGATTAGCTTTCATGTTAAAGAAAGAACTCCTAAACTGATTATAAAATGTCTCCAATTAATGTCCTCAACTTTCAAGAACAAACTTTACGTTGACTTTACCATGATCTACAGAGATTATTTGATTTATTTGTTATGAGAAAATGGAGAAAGAAAGAGAATGAGGGAGAAAGAGCTGGCTTCTTGATGCCGATTAGCTTGGCGGATCTGTCCCATTTATCTTTAAAATTACATCCATTTTTCTCCTATCTCAAAAGGAGCATTACCAAACTTCTTTTTTTTAATTTTTTATTATTATTTATTCTATTGTGCATGTGTACGTATGAATGTGCGTGTGTGTGTGTGTGTCTGTGTGTGTGTAGAACCACGGACGAATTCGGGAACCACCATGGACGCTTCCACCTCCTTCTGCCCCGGGATTCACAGGCTCCGCCCTACCAGGACCAGAAGCGCAGGCCGCCCCCGCTTCTGCCTGGCGTCTATATGTGGGATCTGGGATCCGAACTCAGGACCTTCCGCCTGCAAGGCAGAGGCTTAACCCCTGAGCCACCCCTCCAGCGCCCATTGCCGAACTTCTATCTAAAATAAATTCAAGTCAAATTAAGTATATAAAATTGTGAAAACTTATATATGATGTGCAATATTATTTTCAGTTCACCCACAAGAGGACCCCATTGTAGTCTCCTGAATACCACAGAATCCTGTTGACTTGGTTTTTTTTAATATGCATAAGACAGAAATACAGAGTTAAAAGCAAATTGCATTTCTTAATTGCCATCAACCTCTGAATACATGAGAAATTACATGAAAATTAGATTTATTTTACTTTATATTTTATGAGTTCATAAAAGGCTTTTAAGTATTTGGAAGTTCTGATATTTTTTTCCATTATTAGCACACTAGTAACAAACTTCTCTCTTTCTCTCTCTCTCTCTCTCTCTCTCTCTCTCTCTCTCTCTCTCTCTCTCAATCCTAGCTTACTAGTAAATGTACCTATCTTACTAATAAAAGGAAAACAAAGGTCACACTTTTGGTCAAGTATATGATGTTCATTCATGAGTTTAAGATTTTCTTTTAAAGTACAAAGGAGAGTCTTTTCATTTAAATTACTCTAGAGTTACACACTCCTTTATGTCAATGAAAATGCATATCAAATGCTACACTGACAGCTGGGAAAAATTGTGCATATCCTGCTACAGGAAAGTGAAAGAACAAAGATATCTAACTCCTCCCAGCGAGCAAGTGGATCATTGAAATTGGATAGCAAGGACCCATTAGGCAGAGAAGAATGCTAAAGCCAAGGGACACACAGTTCCACTACATTATTTCAGATTATGCTGCTTACCATTTGCATGTTCTCTATATATATCCCTTCCCACTCCACACACATCTTACAATTTTTTCCTCATTCCAAATCATATTGCATTGAAAGCTAAGTTCACACACTAGAGTAATTAGCTGTGTAATTAGTCTACAGCGAACCTTACATGTCTTCCTTAATATCTTTTTATTCCCTGTCATGTTAGTTGATAGACCCTGCAACTATTTCTAAAGACCAAATAGGGAGATTAAAGAGAAAAATTCAAGCAGCCAAGAAGAAAAGGAACATTATAAGCATTCTTTTTACAGTGAGATCTGAATACACTTTAGAGCTGAGGTTCTCATCCTAGATTGAATGCTCTTCTACTTATTTGCAAGGAATAAATGGGTTTGGATTGCAGCCTGGTTTCTACATTACTATCATTAATACTTCATTTTTGGGGTAACATGAAAATCAGCAATACAGTGATGCAGTTTTCTTGTAGTTATCCTGTGAGCAATGTATTACCTTAAGAATGAATACATCAAGAAAAGAATGTGAAAATAGAAATCTTTTTATCATAAGTTTAAGTACAGCAAATTAATTTGGTGTCATTCACAAATTAATTTCAGGGATGCAAAGTTTTGCTAGCTGGTTGGTAGAAATGCACCCTGTGAAACTGATCAGTGGTAATATATATAGGTTACACTGGGTTACACTGGACCTCCAGCATTATCACCTGGAACAAGTTTTCAGTCTCTTTCCAGAAACACTGAATCACACACTCTAGTGATGAAACCAAATGAATATCCTTTATGGGATCAGAGTGCACACAGGAATTTCAGGCCATTAATCCAGAGTCAAGAGACTAAAAACATAAAATTATGACTCTCATACAATCCTAAAAAAAAATGAGGACATGTACCTATATCATTAGCTTAGAGTTCAAGTGACCATACATATCAACAAAAATTGTGATATGAGATTAGGAAAGATATACGTCTGCTCTATCCACAGGATCATAATCATTTGCATTGTACTAGGCGCAGTCTGTTTGCCTTCCTATGGATCCTTTGTAATATTATTGGTTTTCTACAGTCAGCATTCTACAAGAGAGTTGTAAAGCAGAAATTTCAGGATTTTCATAGTGTTTTATTTTCCCCTTGATAACTTAAGCTCCCAATAGGCTAAGTGTAGTTAAACACCTTTCATCTTGGGAATTCTAAGTCATACTATCTTTTAATTTGATCCATGCCTGAGGCCTGTTTCCACATTACCACCATTAATCCTTCATTTTTGGGGTAACATGAAAATCAGCAATACGGTGATGTAGTTTTCTTGTAGTTATCCTGTGAGTAATGTATTGCCTTAAGAATGAATACATCAAGAAAAGCACGTGAAAATAAAATTTTTTATCATAAGTTTAAGTACAGCAAATTAATTTGATATCATTCACAAATTAATTTCAGGGAAGCAAAGTTTTGCTAGCTGGTTGGTAGGAATGCAACCCTGTGAAACTGATCAGTGGTAATATATACAGTATACATTCTGATATGCTGTTGTATGTAACAAGGTCAACCTCTACTAAAAGAATGTGCAAATTCAGCAAGATTCAGCTGTTCCATTCCTGTCAAAGTTTTAACAAATTCACTCTGACATAGCTCTCAAGTGGTACAATGTAAGTATATCAATTATAGAGCAAAACTGCTTCTATTCCTTTTTTCTTTCTTTTAATTTTTTAAATTTATTTTTATTATTTCCACTCATACAAACTTAACAGGTACACCGGTCCCCTCCCTCACTTCAACCCCCACCCCCCTCCCTCCCCATCCCCCAGTGCCTCTTCCTCCCATCTCCAGAGCATCCTTCAATGTGTATGCCAAACTCTCCTCTGGGTCTTCCTCTCCGATGAGGTGCAAGGACCCAGTGGCATTTCCCAGAACCATAAGAACACTACTGTAGCTGTCAATCCCTTGCCTCCAAGGATCCTAGTGCCTTTAGCAAATGCTAGAGTTTGTGAGGTCAATAGTGTGTTGTTGTGGCACACACAGGCTTCTATTTAATTATGACATAATGGCATGTAATATGAGGAAGATGAACTAAAGAACATCCTACTAAAAACAAGTTGTAAGAAGCAAGATAATTTTTCTTGTAAACTTTGAAAGTAACTTTTAGTCTTAATTTTAGTATCATAAACAAATAGATCAGTATTGTGTGGAAGATTATAAATAATAGTTATGAAACACATTAACGTACACACTTATAAGTTTGTGAGTTGTGCACTGATAAATTATAATGTGAAAGAAAAATAACTTTCACATCTTGAAGTTTTCAAGATACTGCTAATTTAATTGTGGTTGAATTATATCTTATTTCATAAAATCTTGTAATCTATTGCATAGACAAGGGAAAACTGAAGTGTCAGACACAGTGTTAGAATAATTCACAATCTCTGGCTTCCAATGGGTAGTTCTTGATTTACAAAGCTACTGTGAATCAATATTATGAATAAAACATTCTGTCACAGCTGATAATAGAACACCATATTAGAAACACACCAAAATATGTTGCTTAAACATTCATAATCCTTCCTAGGACTTTTTATCTCGTTTTGGGATGAATCTTCTTCCTTGACTTCACCAATAAAGTTATTTTCCACCTTCAGCACAGAATAAAAGGACTATTTTTGTGTGTTTTCTATAATTGCTTATTATTAACAGAGTTCTTTTCCTTTGCAAATTAGTTTTGCTGTTACTATTTTCAGTTGTGATTAATCCTAGGGTCTAATTCTAAGTCAACACTCACCATGGACTCAAACTCCCAGCACTCATTTTACTTTTGTTTTTGAGTAAGGGCCTCATCAAGGGGTCAAGTCTGGCCTGAATTCTCCATTTCAGGCAGGCCTTGACTAGGTGATTCTGCCGAGTCACTCTCTGGAGAAGCTGTGATCATAGGTTGCTATAACTGTCTTCAACCTGACATGTTTAATTAGGCCTTGTAGAATGGTGAGTTGTTTAAACATGTCTTACCCTTCTCTTCTACTAGTCTTTTGATGGGGAAATACTGAATTATATTATGTTGTAACATCAATACTCAATTCAACTAGCTAGTTGGTGGGACTGTACCCTGTGAAACTGATCAGTGGTAATATATACAGAATGCATTCTGATATGCTGCTGTATATTAAAGGTCTACGTCTACTAAAATAATGTGTGAATTTAGCCAGAATCAGCTGTATTATTCTTATTTACTAAATATGAATAATCAATGTGCTGTCATCCACAATACCTAAAATATGATGGTAAGGATAATAAAATCTCTGCAAATGCTTTATTTTTTATGTCTCCAAATAAGTAAGAATGTATTTTTTCTCTTATAGAGAGATGTATTCTTTCTCTTTTTTCTTTCATTGAATTCCCATTACTTTCAGTCAACTTGACTTTATCGAAGTTCAGAGTAGATGTGTTTCTCATTTTCAAAAACATTTGCTATCTTACAGAAGGAAAATGAGTTTCAGGATTATTGACCAATTAGTTCACAAATCCTAATTCCAAAGCTGAGGGGCATTTTGTGATCTGGGTGAGTGTTCTACATACTAAAGCTGAAGGTATTTCACAAACCCCAAGTCAAAAGTCAGATAGACACCTCATAGTCTAGTTCAGTGTTGTACATATTACAGTATTTGGTTAGGCTGAATGAGCTTCACACAATGACTCTCCTCACTTTCAGTGTTTACTCAGCTAATAGCTGACTTGACTTGGAGTATTTAATTAAGAACCAGAGAAATTCAATTAATTATAAAATGATGTTTTGAAATGCAAGCAGAAATGTTTCTTTCCTAGAATGTGACAGTCTGTGTAAATTATAAAATGAGTTCTTTTGTCCAACGCTGTGCTGTGATTTGGATAAGCAGATTAAAATCCATAAAGGCGTCTAAAAACAATTCATTTTACAGTTTGCACACACTTACTACCCGAGAACACAAGTCCAGGTCTACGGATACAAAGGAACACACTGCTGCTCCTCCGGACATGTGATTACTCTGCCATTGGCTTCTCATCATAAGGAAGTCATAAGCTTCACATACACACACACACACACACACACACACACACACACACACACACACAGACACACACACACAATCAAATAAACAGGAAAATAAACTCTGAAAAATACTGTTAAGCTTTGCCATGCTCAAATAGCTTCACTTTCCATGCTTTGAAGCAAGAAACACAGAAAGTTTTTCCACCACTCCCTGCCCCTCCCCTCAAATGAAAAGCCATACTCTGTGTTCACGCCAGTGTACCTTTGATTTCTGTTACAGAGCTTCATCACTTTTCTTACAAATGCAATCACATTTTTGGTCATAAAAGGATTTCCTTTTAAGAAACTTGAAATTTGGGTGAAGGGGCTCCAAGAAGAAAACACCAGCTCTGCTGAGATACCAACATGGGGTAACACTGTGGTCTTATTTTGAAACTTTTCAGAGAAAGTCTGGAAGGAAGACGCTTCTAACTGGATCAATCACACACAATTCCATTAGGGATGGAAGGCCTGTTCTCTATGTCAAGTTGCTCTGGCTTATTGACACTCTTTTGGTACTGAGCACATCACAAAGCAAAAGCAAAATATCCTGAAAACATTGTTTTGGAGATTACACATAAGTAACTAAAATATCTCATCACAAAATACTCAAATTTTCTTTATGTTATTATCACAGCAGAATATTATTTTTCTTGGAACTTAAGTGTAATACTTGCTCACAGGTGACTCGTCTGTTCAGTCAACCCTTGACACATTGAACATTTCTCAAGGTTACATTTAATTTAAAGACAGCTGAAGATTTTGAGAAAACTCTTTATGCAACATCAAAGTTTTCACCATTCCAACTACATACTTCAGGGCAAAAGTTATTGTCCTATGAATATAATTGTTCATTCACATGTCAAAAAAGCAATAGCAAGTTAGAAAACCATTCCAATGACTTTCTATACACAACGACTGTTCTTTCCTTAAAGGGATGGTAAAATCATTGTATCCTCTTCAAACTCATTAATTATATTTTAAACACTAAGTGTCAAAATGTGTTCAAGTTACAAATATAACTCACTTTGACATATGTGGCATTAAGTAACTTTTGTAAAATTAGGATGGACTTCTTCGAAACTGTAATATTCACCATGAAATTATTACCAAGGGGAGGAGGCTTTCCATGGGGAATGAATTTCTATGGCATTAGCACACATTGTATTTTACTCTAAAACCTTGTAATATGATGTGCTCAATATCAAGTATTCATTCACATTTCCCAGGTTCAGAGACACTTGGAGCATTATGAACACCTTGTAAGCCAAGTACAAATTTTCATTGCTTGTTGTTATTTTTGCAATATGCTTGTTGTTTTTCAGCACTGTCACCATTTTTGATAAAACTATTTTTATTATCTTGTGAATCCCTAGATTTTTTCTTTACTGTAGCATGTTCCTCAAGCCTCTAGAAGAAGGAACGAAATAGGTTTCATGAAAATCTTCCTCCTATACTCTTGCAAGGAGGAGGTATTCTGCTCAATAAGAAACTTGCTTGGCCATCATGCTTATTTGTGGCTGTACATTCTTCTCCCAGAGGCAAAAGAAACTTAGATACTTGGCAGTGTTCATGCAGACACCATTGGTGGCACTATTCTATCCAAGAAACTATCGAATGGATGCCCCAGGATAAAACTAGGACTGCCGTGCTTGGCATTGTGAATCATAAGAAAAAAAGTGAATCCCTGTTCTCTCAACCATTTATAAATCTATGGGTTCTTTGGAAGAAAGCAGCATCATTTACCTCCTGTTACTTCAGTTTGGCAAAAGTAGCACACTCTTAACTGTTTTATATACCATTGTATTGTATAACAGCATTAAAGAGCTGAAATTGTTATTGTACCTGTTTCTAAAGAGCCCAGAATTTATTACATAGTTTTAAAACCATTTTTCCAATGACATATATGTTTTCAAAACACAAATATTATTTGAATTTACCCATGTGAAACTCTAAAAACAAAAGAGAAAAATGGATGATGTTTCTAAGTACCCTAAAATCAAATGTATTTTGCATGCAAATATACACATGTGGCCATTAAAATTTTGGCTTTACAGCAATATATGACCAGTTCCTTATAGTTGGAAGAGGCATACATTTATAAAGGAGAAAATGACTATTATTATAAAATAATAGTCATAATCCAAAATAACTGCTTTCTTTACTTGAACAAACAAAGTTTTAGACGGTTCACTAACCATCATCTGACTGCCCACATCAGCTCACTAACCTTGGAGAGGTAGTGATGGTCTGGCACAAGTCTAATAGCTCTCTAAGTGTAGCATTTCCAGCTTCTTTGGGGTACATATTTCCATTATTACCAGTTTCAATACTAAGGTAATGTTTCTGAACTTAGAGTTGGAAAGAAATGGATCTTGATTTAATAATTCTAGAACAATACTAAATCCCAATTCAAACTCTGAAATTCCCAATATGATTTCAAGTTTCTTTGTTCTGTGTCTTAAAACTCTGGTAATGAAGAACATATTAGACTGGAACATTTGATTAAAACATTTTCCAGAAATATAGTCCATTTATAGAGCTATTTCTGCTTTATGACAAAAATAATCAAATGTGAAAGAAAGCACATAGATAAGGAATAAAAAGTAATATTCAGTTTGCTGGTTGATTAACTAAAGTTGGTGAAAATATAATAAAATTTATATCTCTCTCAACTTTATTGTATTGAAAAAACTTGTTATTACATTGTAGCTTTTGTCAAAGTGAGTAGTATAAATGATAATCTATTATGAATGTTTTACAAGTAGCGTGGTAAAAAAGATAGAAAATATATTTTAGATAGTGTTCTTTTCCAAGTTTTTTTTTAATTTCCCTTCTCTCTCTCTCTTTCTCTCTCTCTCTGTCTCTCTCTCTGTTTTTGTCTGTCTTTCTGTCTTTCTGTAGTATGTGTGAGTGTGTGTGTATGCTTGCACATGTCCTTAGTACATGTTTGGATATCAGAGGACAACTTGCAGGAATTGTTTCTTTTCTTTCATCATGTGAAATAAGAGAGAAGATGTTAGGTTGTTAGATTTGGTGCCATGTGTCTTTACTCAATGAACCATCTTGTCAGCCCTCTCCTAATCCTTTGAATTACCAACACTGTACCTTTACAGATGAATACTTAATACCTTTACAGACCAATATTAATGTCATTTAATTATGTGAGAGTAACGATGCACTGCATATATAAGGACTACAGTAGAAGTGACTTCAACTTTGCTTTTGTTGATTTCTTTTAATAAATACTTGGAAATTATTGGACTACAAAATGTTGTAATGAAACTTCACCTTTGTTCCTGTTCTGTTCCATCTACTAGGCTTGCACCAATATTCCTATTAAAAAGCTAGAGCAAGTGGAAAAGACTAGCAACAGTTGAGACAACATGCTAGGTCATGAAGACTGAGTGTAAAGACAAGCTCTCCTTTGGTGCTTTGCTCTGCATGCATTCTGTCTGGCTTCATTTGGCCTACTTAAATGTACCCATTATATCCATAATAAGACAAGGCGGTGACAATTGGTTATACCTGTGGTTTATCCTCAGACATAATTTTCAGGTACTGCTTATTCCCATTACTGTAACCACTTTGTTTATCATTATAATTTTAAAAATCAGCAAAATTAGTTCTTTGTCTTGTTTTGGCTGTTGATTCCTATTCAATCCTTTCAATTCAACTACTTGGTCATGCTTCATGAATCTATACACTTTTTGTAAAATGACTTTTACTATTCTGCTTAGGCCAGTGACATTGTACAACTTCTATTTATGTGATGTCAAAGGGTGTCACACAGTTGCCTTGACCTTCTAAATGTCAGAAGACTAGAGATGGCGACTCTCAGAAAAGAAGACCCGTTCACAGGAACTTGGCAGTAAGCAGAGTGGCAACAAGGAGATATTCCCTGGGTCACACATAATTACAACTTCAAGAGTGTTAGCACTGGCAGGATGCACGCCATGGACATGAGCTCCGTCCTGGTCGGGAAGGCTGTATAATGCCAGATTGCTGATTGGAGTTGGATGGTCTCCTCCAACTAACATTTCCAGGCTCCTTGACAATCTGTTAGCTGTGAATAGCTCTGATGGAGCTCCTCCCAGGATTTCTCTTGAGAGGGTGATATTTTTCTGTTTCTCGCAAACCAGACACCATTATCCAGAATCATAATATGAAAATCTGACAGGCATGTGACAAGGGGCTTTGCACAAAAGTTACCCATTCATAAGATTTTGCCTTTGATCCTAACACAGGAAGATTAAAATTTTCTAATTAAAAAAGAAAAGTAAAAGAGGCAGTGTATTTCTAGGCATTGACTTGTGATATCTGTTTCAGAAACATATGAGCAAAAACAGTTCTAATCAAGAAATAGAAATCATTTCTCTCAACAATTGTGAGATATCTTGTGAAATTTATAAACTGATACATATCCAGCTTTTTGTAGTTTCATCTTTTAAGAAATAAAGTGATTAATATTCGATAAACTTTATGTCCTATGAAGGAACTATATGCAACAGGTATTCAACACATCTGGAGCAAAGATTCCTAGCATGTAATAGGCACAAATATAAAAATGTTCCAGGAAACCATTGAAAAATATGTTTCACTGTCTGTCCTGGATATTGTTCAAATGCTATTCTGTGGATGAAATGAAGAGAACTGAATTCAAGATTTTAGTATGAAAACTAGGAATGTTTAAAAAAAAGGTGGTTCTTGTGCTCAATGAAAGAGTGGGAGACTGACCTCTCCCCTCATCACGGTCTCCTACTCTTATTTCATCTACCTTTGAATCTACTCTTATAGTAAGACTCATTTAACAACCTTTTATCTCTGGCCAGGGGTGACATCCAATACCCATTAAGATGGAGTCAAGGGTGGTGCTGGAACAGCAAAATTGAAAAAAAAAAAAAAACATAATTCAGAACATCGGAGACCCTACATTAATCACTGGAACCAGGCCAGCCTAATCTCTCCCCCATCCTAAAGCTCAGGGAAATTTGTGGAAGAGGGGCAGTGAGAGGGGGTGGTAAGATAGTAAAAGCTTAAAGATGGGGAGGAGCAACGATATGCAAGATACTCCACACACGTTAGGGCCGAAGTAATCATAATAAGACTTTCCATGATCTGCGTAGTGACCGACATATCATAGACCCCACAAAGCCTAGCATGGATCACAGGCACTAGGATCTTACAGGCAAGGGATTAATAGCTACAATAGTGTTCCCATACTAAAGGGGAACACAAGAAAGAGCTCTAGGCAATGCTACTGAGTCCTTACACCTCATCAGAGAGGAGGACCCAGAGGGAAGTTTGACATGCACCCTAAAGGATGCTTCAAGGATGGAGGAGGGCACTGGGAGAAAGTGAGGGGGGTGGAAAGGAAGGGGAAAATAAGGTAGGAAGCAAGAGGATCCAGAGAGGGGTAGAGGGAGGGAGGGGACTTATTAAGTTTGTATGAGTGGAATAAATAAATAATAAATAAATAGAAAAAAAATGATTACTAGTAGAGTGGTAATACATGGGCCAGCTCCTTACAGAGTGAAGGTTGCATGAATCGTGACACTTCTGGCTCATCTGTGTCTGTCGCTTGGATCCATTCAGTCTCATTTTTTAAAAACATTGTCCACTGTATCTTTTTTTTCTCTTCTACACATCATTTTTTCAAGCACGTATGGTGCTTTGATGCTATCTCTTTATTTCAATCAAATTCAAGAAACGTAAAGGTCAGTGAAAGAAGATTTGAAGTCATTTTTCTATCCTTCATATGCATTCCTAACTGAAGAAAATTAAAAATTGAAATGTCTCAGTGGAATTGAGGATCTTTGTAGAATAACAGATAACATCTAGCTGAACCTTCTGATCTAGAAGAAATATTTTTATTTCTTTAAAAATAACTTCTGTGACAGAAAGGCAACATCGAGAACAATAAAAACAGTGTGACAGGAGTGTCACCTTCCCAAGAACTAGAAAAACAAATGACAGCTGAGACAAAACAAGGAATCACATTGTTATATATTCATTTCTTCACTTTTTAAATGATACATTTCTTATTTATTAACAATATTTCAGTTAGAATTTTCAAAAGATTTTGTGGTCCTTATTTGCATTGATATTTTATTTACTATTTGGTAAGCTTTCCCTATGTGTGATCTTGTCACTGCCATATATATTGTAATTTTAAGATCACAGCACCAAGAAGGACTTATGACAGTTTCATTCTAACTTGGCACAGTAAAAAACAAGTCATGAAACATTAAAAGACACAGCAACTAGTAAGTGAATACAGAAAGTAGCAAAGTACATGACTGATATGCACAAATCAATGGATTTTTATGTATGATAAATAAGCTATTTAAATTTCAAATATAAAAAGTATTATGTTATCACAAAAATGTGAAATACGTGGTTATGTTTTTAAGAAGAGGCCCAGGATCTCAATGTGAACAAAAAATATCTTGTATGAAGGAAAAACTGAAATCAAAATAGATGGGATGCTTCTTTTGGTTCATCTTCTGGATATCAGTTTTTCTGAAATGATTGATAAGTATAATGAAATTACAGGCTAAAACTTAGTCAAATGTTTTGTATATTTCAACAATCTAATTCAAAAAAATTATATAAATTTCTGGAAAGGTAAGTATAAGGACCTAAATTCCATCCCAGTATCTATGCAAGCAGTCATTTGCTGGTGGATTGCACTTAGAATGTCAGCAATGAGGAGGCTGAGGAAGATGGATCCTCAGAGAAATATGACTTTCACAATTGGTGTGTCACAGATCAATTAACAAGGTGGATGACTCTGAAGAAACGACACTGAGGTTGACTATTGGCCAGCATAGATACATGATTACACACACACACACACACACACACACACACACACACACACATACACACACAATGTATATATCAAAAATCAAAGGGCTTAGCATAACTAACATAATAGTGAAGAAAAGGAAATGTGTTGGATGACCTGCCCTACCTGATTGGTTTAATGTTAGCTACAACAGTTAGTTCCATGGAATAGTGGTAGAAGAATACACACCTACCCATGGAACATTGTAGAGGTCAGAAGTAGATGAACACAGAAAGCATCAACCTCTATTTGGCAAAGGAGCCAGATGCTTCAGTCTCAGTGGAAAGGTGCCTTCATCCATTGAAGATGAAACAATAAGATATCCATGTGCAATAATAATAATAATAATAATAATAATAATAATAATAATAATAAATAACAAAAAACTTTTCACAAAGATGAAAATGGATTGACATTAAATATAGATGAAAAACCCCAAAACTTCTCTGCATGTAAACAGAGGAGGTCACTGATGTAGCTTTTAGTTTCGTGAGGAAGTTTTAGAAATATACAAAAAATCCTGTGAAAAAAATGGGAATTTATACTTTATTTAAATTCATTCATTATAATCTGTCAAAAAGCTCTTAAGATAATGCAAAAAATTGTATTTTGAGTAAAACTGCAACATACATTTCATACAAAGAACTCACATCTAAAATATGCACATTTTTTAAAATACATAATAAACATTCATAGCACAGCAAAATATCTGAACAGAAGCCATCAAGCAGATAGGTAGGTTGCCAATTAGTATAAGAAGATATCCTTAGCGTTTTTTATTGGAGAAATGCAAATTGAAACAATAACGAGTCACTACAGCATGCAAACTAGAGTGAATGAAATTTGAAAATACCAGTTACTACTAAAGATGTCGCAAAACATGGAGACTTATTTAGTGATAGTGGGAATTAGAAATGGGAATCTTGCTTTGTGAGACAGTTTGGCAATTTTCTATGAAGCTTAAAAAATCTTGCTACATGGTAGTGTTATTTTATAAATGTGACCCCTTAAACTGATGTGAAAACATAAATACAAGATCTGCAGAGAATGTTTCATTCACAACTGTTTTGATGCTAGATCGAGGTTTCGGCTTTTTTTTCTCTGTCAAAAATAAATTACATGGCAGGAAATTTGATAATCTATATATTTATTTTAAAGCAGAAATCAGAAGACTGAAAGGTCTGAGAATTGCAGCAATTGCTGGTGGGAAAGGGAGATAAACAAAGAAAGAATGGTTAGACCCACTTTAGCCAGGGTCCCTGTATTTACCTCTTCTGCCCATGTCTGTTGAGAGCAAAAGAGTGAGAGAAAGGAATTCGGGGAAGAAAAAAATGTTGGGCACTCCCATCTCCTTAGCATGCCTACAGATTGATTAGATTCCCTGTGTGTGTGGGGGGGGGGGCAATGTAAGGTGTCCTAGCCAGGTGATTGACAGATCAAACTGAATTAGTATAAGGAATGATCCCTTAATAAGCCTCAGAATTTGGACTCCACTCCACTGTCACAAGAGAGATGGGAGTAGGGCTTGCCTAGCCCCACAATAGGAGCACCCATCAAGAAATTTGCAAGTAGTGGAAAGGACATGCAAACCATGGTATAAGTACTCCCTGGAAAACTTGAGTTGTAAAAAGAAAGAGCTACCCCATCATACAAAGGCATTTATTAACACATTTTCTTAAGTGAAAAGAAATTTCAAGCAGAAAAACGTTAAAAGTATAGAAACAGTGTATAAACCACTGTTTATCACTACTTCAGTGGAAGCAAGGGGGTTAGTGCACATGGGTCATGTAGATAACTGAGTAAGTAATGTGCCTGCTCACAAACCTGAAGACCTGAATTCAAACTCCAGAAGTCCACATAGTGAATGGAAGAAGAAAACTGATTCACCAAAATTGTCTTCCAATATCTACCCATATGTCATATCAAATACATCCTCTCTTCTCTCTCTTCCAGTCTCATTCCCTCTAAAATAAACAAATAGATAAAATATTAAAAATAAAACTTCATAGAGGTTAAACTTCTAATTGATATTGTAGTAGTGGATGTATGACAATATCCTCTTTTAATATCTGTATGACAGAGAGTGTTCCTTGGTTCATATAAATTTAAAAATAAAATATTTAGGGGACTGGAATTGTAACAGAATTTAGATTCTCACAGGAATCTAACTGCATTGAAAAAGTATGAAAACAAACTTACTAAAGATAGTGAGGGTAAGTAGGTAGATGATAAGGTCTTAACCTTTGTAACTGTGGAAAAACTCTATTCTGTAAAACTAACGGCAAATGAATCTTATACAAGCATTGTATACTATGATTTATAAAACTGATAATTTATGAGGTAAGAACTAACAAATGACCTCAAAATAATTATACCCTGAAAGAAGGTTTTTAGTTAATTTAAGGCTGAATAATGACAATAGATCTCTCCCTGATGGGAGATAGTTATCTGTATGATAATGAGAACACAGTATCAATATAAGTTCATGTTTATTTCAGTAGAGTTCATGTGAGCAGTTAGTTAAAAGCATTTAGTTATACATTGTAGTTATACATGCCTCACTCTCCCTTTGTCATCAGAAGATTAAACTTGGAAGCAATAACAACTCAGTAGTACCAAGCACTTATAGTATTCAATTTTAACACTATAAATAAGCATATGAGAAAATAAAAATTTCTCAGGAATGTTTTCCTAAATAACTAATACACTAACTTGTTCTTCCTGTAACATTGTCAGCTCCTCTCTTAGCATGAGAGAAACATATAAATAGTTTTCCTAACAAATAGAATGACATGAGTGTGGGGGAAATTATGTAGGTCTGTGCTAATTGTCTTATGAGGAGATTCAACACAATCTATGTGACAAGGTTCTGGGAATACCTATGATGGATTATCTAGATAAATATTTTCCCAAAAGTCTGTGAGGGATTATATCAGGCAGGTTAAATGACTTGGAAAGAGCCATTTTGAGGATAGTCATAATCTCAATGTTAAGAACCCAGTATAAGTGTTTCAGGTGTTTGCCACAGTTTCAGGTACTTAGATGACCTATATGATTCTGCCCAGGATTTACCGGGCTGTTTTTGTGGCTTCTGAACATATTTGGCCCCTGTCCTTGGACAGTTTCTACCTCATTTGGCACTATGGACCAGCTGGCCTCTTTCTTCTCATCTTTGCAGGTTCCTGTGATGTTCTGAGTACATTAGATAACTACAATACCACAACAATGTGAAATAGCTTGTGGTTTTGCAGGCCAAATTTAAAATTATTGCCATGCCCACAAAAAAAAATGTGGCGCCGTGCCAGACCCTCTGGGAATCTGATGACTACTCTGGATTCTTTTCAGAAGAAAAGCCCAGGCATACTACATTTAGTCTTATGATGTTTTCTCACTGAACAAAGCCCATAGATATCAAATTAAGGTCAGTTGGATTTTAGGTTTTCCAGAAGCTTTCCCTAGCTGACTATGGTGGTAATGGAGAGTGGAATGAAAAACATTAGAACATCTGATGATAACTTGGGTAGCTAGAAACAATCCTTTCTAACCCAATCCTACCCCTCAAGAGAAATAAAGAAATAAGAAAGAAAGAAAGAAAGAAAGAAAGAAAGAAAGAAAGAAAGAAAGAAAGAAAGAAAGAAAGAAAGAAAGAAAGAAAGAAAGAAAACAATGAAACAAATTACCTCCTAAACATTCTAAGTAAAAAGAGTGCCTTCTCCTATGTAGTAAATATAAATTTATGCTTCTGACATGATATAAATTGAAGGATCTGATAAAATACAACAAAACACAGGAAATGCATGACTAGTAACTTTCTGAAGTCATCTGAAGCCTTGCTAACTGTACCATATAAAGTCTCCAATAACAGGAACATTGCTTCTCAAAGGCATTTCATGGAAGACTGTTTTTTTTCCATGAGTTGTTAAAAATTTAAATAATTAAATGGTTTAAATTTCACTTCTATTTTTCCCTAATAATGGGATAGCTATTTTGAATAGAAGAAAAAATACCCAAATAACTCTGAAATTCATCAGTTAATTCTGTGAATGTGTACTAAGTTGATGCTTAGGAGCAGTACAATACAAATACAAAGACTGATTGGAAGTTGCATAATACCATTGTTATTAAGGGAGAGAATAAATTAAAATTAGTTTGTATTTCCATGATTTTCTGAACGTGCAGCAACTTTATTATATTATTAAGTGTATGTTTTCAAAGAAGAACTCCTTGAAGTAAAGCAAAAATTAACTAGAAACAAAAAGTTGAATAAGCAGACCATTTTATTATATGAAATATATTTCCCCAACATTTTATTTTTATAATCTCCAAAACAATAGAATTTGACATTTTTATTTTTTCTGTGTTCACCTGTGTGTGTTTATGAGGTGGTATCCACTTGTGTCTACGCCTGTTTTGTATGTGTGCTGTGCATTTGCACATGAATGTGCTTATGTGTGGAGGCCCAGGGTTGATGTAGGGAATCGTCTCAATTACTTTATTTCCTTATTCTTTTGAGGCTGCATTTCTAGTAAAACCCAAACTGTGTTTGTATTATCTAGTATGGCTAGCCAGCTTGCTCTGCAGATTCCCAGGCTTGGCCTTAACAAAATTGAATTATAGGTGAACGTCCACAGAAAACCTACATTTTTACATACAATCTGGCACTCTAAACTGCAATACTTTCCCTCGCATGGCAAGCACTTAACCGATGTGCAATCTCCCCAGCCTCATTGTAACCCCATCATTTAAGAAGTTTTCAAAAAGTTAAAAATAAATGTAAGCCTATGGCAAAGATAACTTAGTAATGCTATGTATTTTATTAAATAATTATGTTTATCTTGCACAGCACTTAACTCTTTGCAGTATAAAAATTCTTTATCTATTATTTTGTTTATTAGGATTTGCAATGCTTTTCATACTGATAAATTAATTCATTAGTGTCTTGATAGCACTTGATATATAAAATCATGAAAAAATATTTCCTGGATTAATAAGCTATTTATTTTATTTGCTCTTATTAGGTTGGTGATGGCAGAGATGGTCACTTGCAGGACGAAGTTGATGTGTTTTATTATGCAGAGAGTCGTAGCTTCAGGATGTAGATTAAACTTTAAACAGTGGATTCTAACCAAGGCTGAGGGTCTTTACATTTCTGCAATCATTGATAGAAGATGACTGTTTTAACTTTCCTCAACAATATGTAGTTAATTTGTTTCCATATATGAAAACACCTTCCTTCTTTTTTTTAATACATTTTTTATTATTATTTCAGCTCATACAAACTTAATAGGTACACCGGTTCCCTCCCACACTCCTCCTCCCCCCCGAACCCCGTGCTCTCCCTCCCCTCACCCCTCCCGCCCCATCCCCCCGTGCCTCCCGCCCCAATTCCCAGAGTCCTTTCTTGTGCATGCCTGACTCTCCTCTGGGCCCTTCTCTCCGATGACATACAAGGACCCAGTGGCATTTCCCTGAACCCTTTCCTGTGTTCCCCTTAAGCATAGGAACACTACTGTGGCTGTCAATCCCTTGCCTCCAAGGATCTTGGTGCCTTTAGCAGATGTTAGACTTTGTGAGGTCAATAGTGGAAAACATCTTCCTTCTATTTTTATTGTCAACATGTTTGTATTTAGCCAGTCCCTCATTTCAACTCCATGTGCATCAGTGTGTATCCTACATATTTTGCTGCTTCAGCCTGTCTACCATACAGCCAGTTCCATTTCTATGACTGCCTCATAAATTTGTTACAAACTGCTCTTGAATCATGGCATGAATCATAAGCTTCATCTGTCCCACACTTCTGCAGAGGAACAGCTAACAGCTTCAACCTATGTAAAGATGTTCTTAGCTTTACCTTCCTCAGCCTTGACTTTGAACTGCATAAATGGCTCTGAGCGTCCAGGTTCATTGCCTTTATGAATCACATCTGCACTGGGAATTTCCCCGAAATGACTGTGTTACATTACTATATAGACCTTGCGTACATGTCAAAGCTCTGTAAAATCATGCTGAAAAATAGAAGCATTGGCCTCTCTGTATGCTGTTAATGGAAAAAAAATCAATTTAGCTATGCACACACATATATAGCTCTAGAGTAGCATGTTAGCTTCTCTCCTAGGCTTTCATGCATGTTGGATTAGCCTGTTATATCCTTTCATGTGGTATCATCTTTATGTCTGAGCATTTCCCCATGTGGCTTTTGAGACTATCACACTGCTTTAAGAACTATTAAATTTGATGACATAAATCACTTATATTTGTCGCCCTATCTTGTATTTTTTTTAATTAGCTAACTCTTCTTTTATGCACACATGCATGTGTGTATGTACTACAGGACATTTGAGCGTGGGTACCTGTGGAAGCCCAAGGGTGTCTTCAGAAATTATCTCGTATTGCTCTACCTCCTTTACAATTTTACTCTGGTGTTTACTAGGTTCTGCCTTCTAGAACTAAAAGTACAAGCCATTACCATTTTTACCCAGCATCTTTATGTGAGATTTAGGGATCTTTACTGAGGTCATTTTGCTAACTCTTGTACACATTAAAGTTAACACAAAACTGTGAACTTGAGTATCAGTTTGTTAGAAGATAATTGTTGTGCATGCAGGATAGGTGAGACATGTCTTTTGGCACATGCCATATGCAATATGACTTCAACATTACTTTTCCTTTTTTTTGTGGAACAATTCCACAGGTGGGCAGATAATATGAGAAGAGCTAGTTGGCAGGCAGAGTGGCAACCTAGACACAAGCTGATGAGCATTGTTCCTGTCACCACTGCTCTTGCTTTGAGCCTGGCACGACCAGTTCCCTCTGCTTCTGCTGGATCCTCTTCTGTCACCATGAGCTCCTGCATCTTGTAACCACGAATATGACTGAAGTTCCCCTTGTTCTCATAAACACTTGGGATCCTGTGTTTCTCACAATAATGGAGATCTGAAACTAAGATACCTAAGGAATATTAAAACACTCCCTCAGTGAATGACTCCAAAATAAGAATGGAAGAAAGAACTCTCAAAGCAAAGAAAAGCATTCTGAATAGAGGAGTAGAGTAATATCTGGTAAAGTCAAAGAATTCAGAATTACAAGGAAATCCTCTCATGATCCTGTATAGCCTTCTGCTAAGTAATGGGTTCTGGAATCATTTAACATCTAAATTGTGGGGACAGGATCTCCTAGTCTCCTCCTCATGAATGAAAAGTTAATCCATATTGATTTCTTCCTAAAATAGCTGCACTCTCTCCCTCTAATTCTATTGTGGCTACTTTCACAGTACTTGCCTTTCTGGAATTTCCACTCATCATTTCCCTTTCCTTCTTCTATGAGATATCTGCTTCCTCTTTCGGGTGATACATCTTTAAGCGTTTTATAGATAGTTTTTGTATTTCCCCCCCCCTACACATTTTCTTCTGAAAACAAATATAAGGCATAGGTTTTTAAAATGTTCACCATCTGGCTGTCTTTTCACTGAATCTATTCTAATTGTAAAATATCCATTTTGCATCTACTTCCAGTCACCAAAATTAGAAATTTCTTGTTAAAATCCAAATACTTGCATTCACCTTTCAGAACCTTGTCAGTTGATCTGTACTCACCTGTATTTTAAACCTTAACATATTCTTAAAGCACTAAATTATTTGATTAGTGTCTCTTCCTCCAAAGCAGTTCTAAATGTCAGTTCCAGAAAGGAAAAACAGTGCTGAAAAAAAATCTTCTAACATGGACTTTTCCACTTAAGGTTGTGCTTTATATTCTAATATGAAGAAATCTCATCTAGGCAGACATGGTCTTATATCTATTCTCATGGCTTTCCTCTTCCTCATGGAAAACTCACTTTTGGCGGTGCTACAAAAGACAAGAGTAAACTTTTAAAATCCAGGTCTTCTTTGGTACATATGAGATTCCCCCCACCCCCCAGAGCATCCAGCAGGCAGGAAGCATTTTAAGATCAAGCTTTTTTTTTTTTAATCACATTGAGCTTTTCAGTTCATGATTTCCCACTTAGCCACCACATTGCAACATTTTAACTACAGGTGTTAGAGGCAGAGGTTTAAATTTTATTTCTGTCCTTGTGACTGATGATGTAATCTTGGAATGAATGCACTTTCCTGACAACAGTCCAGGATTCTAAAGCCTGAACCTCAGAAATTGCTTCCTTCCTGTGTCCCTGCTGCTTTCTCTCTGTTTTGGGAAGTACCTTCAACAATTACAGTTTTTCTGACTATACCTGCAGAATGTGCCTATTGTATTAATCCTAAAACCACCAAGTACACACCAGTGTTTGATATCAGTAGTTGGTGAATCCATAAATAAGTCAGAGCTTGGTTAACCAATCATTTCTTTCCTTCCTTATCTTATGCTTCCTTTGCACAATCCCTTTCCCAATGACAATGGGATTGTGTTCATATATCCAAAAGTACTACAGGATGTCTGATATTCAACAGTGTCCTTAATTCACAAAAATAGAAGTTACATGTGATCATTCAAGAGAAAAAAAATGTTAATTCCTGTTTAAAAATAACAGCATTCAACATAGTACTATCCCTCCCAAATTCTTATTTCTGTGTAAAAATTCTTAGATTATATGAATAATTTCCACATCCAACATACAGAAGAAGAGGGAAGTTCCACTAATGCTTAAGTATCACAGAAAATGCAAAAAGGAAAACATCATTTAAATGTGCTGTGCTCTCTATGACAACCTGAGAGCAGATCCCCTGAAGGAAGCTGCCTGCAATTCATCACCACTGTAACTGGTAGAATAGAACAGCAAACTAGTTCACAGGGAAGCAAAACCAGACAGGAGCAGAGGAACCCAAAATAGAAATAATGACTATTTGACCAGAGGACAAAATACTGCATCTCTGTTTTAGACAGACACTGAATGCTAACAGTTGTGTGCAGGCTACATGTAATGGGGAACCTCTGGCACTCAGACCAATCTTCACTGACACATTGTAATCCAATCAGGACACAGGGACAACACTGAGAAATTAGGATTCTGTCATAAGAAATAGCAAGAGAAGCAAAAATGCACATGTAAACGGTTTAAACTCATGATTGCTGCCTTCAGAACACACATATTTTTCTGTATGAAAATGTTAAAGAAACATATTCCAAATACAATTCACAGACTAAGAGAAAGGTTTTTTTGCTCCTTCTCATATAAAATGCTTGACATATCTATTAATGCACGGGACACATTATGTACATTTAAAAATCACTACATTTCTTTCTTTATGAATTTCTCTTCTTTAACCAGCAAAGATAAAATTGGAGTTTTAAGCACTTGGCAATTATGAAGCTATCATCTTAGAAATTAATTTATCTAGTGAGCTAAATAGACATCTTGCTTCTTGTGTTAATATTCTAAATACAATACAAAAATACAGAAACCAAGGTATAATGTATCAAAGTTTGACCATGATATATTAGCTTGCTTCCCAACTCAGAAAAGAGTATTTCTTATTTTAAAAGTAAATAGATTTGTTGTGTGTGTGTGTGTTTTTTTTTTGTAGCAAGTGTAGGATTCTGCTGTGTAGCCCTATAATATTGATTGGTTCTTTCTATGCAGCTCAATCTAGCTTCAAGTTGGGATCAGAGGCATGTGCCATCACTCCCAGTTTTTTGAGATTAAAAGAGTTTAATAATTATATAAAGCATCATTAATTTTATTTCTTTGTCACTTTATAAAGCCCACCATTCCATGTAATAGTTTTAAAATAAGCAAAGAATAATTTTAATTAAAAACATAGGAAGATTTTTGAAGTGGTAGCATCATAAATTCTAAAAAATAATACTAGATAAATATAATAATGTACTTAATTTTGTTTCTAATACAAACTAAAAATATTTCCTGCATATTGATGGTGTTTTAATATTTGAGTCAATTACCAAAACAAGGAATGTGGTGGTAATAATTGAATTAAAGACTCATGCCCCCTGAAAAATTTCATTCAGATTCTCAAGTCATGTCAGCAAAGCCCACTTGAAAGAAACTAGGGACCTTATGACATGATCTTTATGAGCTCTCTTGTATATTTTCTGCCAAGTGAAAGATATGCATACTGGAAAATGGCTCTCCCTAAAGCTGGTCTTGGATTTCACATGGAGTGTGTGTCTGTTAGCTGCCTGATTAACCATGTTAAACAGGTCTGTCTCTTTGAACTTTGCTATATATCCAAAAGTACTACAAGATGTCTGAGATTTAACAATGCCCTTAAATAATTCACAGGAATGGAAGTAACTGGTTACATGTGATCATTCAAGAGGAAACAAAATAATGTTAATTCCTATTTAAAAATAGCAATGACAACATGCAAAGATTCATGCCTTAAACATAATACCATCCCTCCCACATCCTTATTCCTCACTTAAAATTTCTAGATTACATGATTAATTTCCACATCCAAAATGGCTTTAATTCTCTTCTTGCTTCTCTACCCATGACAATGTCCTGCATCTTGTATAAACTGTACTAATCTTCCTTAATTTTATGAAAACACAAGAGTTGCTACTTTTTACTTTCTTAGGGAACCTTATGTCCAATTTTCTCGCTCACATTTTAAAATAGATATTAATAGTTTGCCTTTTTATCAGATTAAATTTCATTGTTTAACCTATTAGAATTTTTATCATAAATAAATGGCCAAGCTCAAAGTACTTAGAGAGCCTCATTGTTTTTATAGATTGTCATAGACATCTTAAATATTCAACATGTGGCTACATAAAAATGCATCAGTGGTGTATAAATGCCTATCTAATGAGAAATAGATATTGGTTCTTTACCATTTTTAAATGCTCAGGCAAACTTTTTAGGCAGCTATCCAACACAGTTTTCTTGGTTAAAAGCATCAAGGATGATGTCATGAAGTATACTAGTCCAAATCTAAGATGTGTTTAAAGATATGTTAGAAAATAAGAATCTGTGGGCTGGCTGATTTTATGCCCACAGATTAGAAGAACTCTCAACATTCAACTTAAAAGCAACCCTTTGCAATGGAAGGTGTTTATTACAGAAAATCACAACTGAGTAATGTTTAAAAAGCCTGCAACTGAATTTCTTGGCCCTAAATACAATATCTAAACCACTCTTTATACTACGGTTCAGGGAGCATCACAGAATAGGGCATGGTGAGAATGGAACAGCTTGAAGTAGCAATAGGCAGAGGCAGATGGTATTTTCCAGACATGAGTAGACTTCTGCAACCATAAACTCACTGCAGGTTTGTCTACTCCATTTGACCACAAAATTGGACCTGTCATCATGAAAATGAAAGGCCTCAAAAGGCACTACAAATCCTTCAGAGTAATGAGAGCTAAGGATGGATAAGAAAGAAGAGGAGCAACTATCCTCCATGATCTGCTCAAGGGCATATTGTTCTTGCTACAGACACGTCACTACCCATGAACCATAAGGGATTTAGTAAGCCACAAACACACAGAGACATGTGGAAGAAGCATAGGTGAGGAAGAAGAAAATTTTATAGTAGGAAAAAATGAGGGTTGGGATTGATTAGAAGGGGTTAGCAATGATACAAATAGATGTATAGTCTTAAAAGAACATAAACACTTTTTTAAAAGCTATTCATTATAATTGGTAGCATGCTATTTGTATTTGTCTTATAATATTTCTACTTATGTGTATAAGATAATATATAAATATAACATTCATATAATATATGTACTTTACAAATGTGAAATTTTCCAATATGTATATGCTAATTTTTAGAAAATACACTCAATCTTTCATTGATATGGCAAGAAATGAAACACTGGAGACAGTGGCACCAAAATAACTTGAGGGGCTGGAGAGGTGGCTCAGGGGTTAAGCCTCTGCCTTGCAGGCGGAAGGTCCTGAGTTCAGATCCTAGACCCCACGTATAGACGCCAGCGGAAGCGGGGGCGGCCTGGGTTTCTGGTCATGGTAGGGCAGAGCCCGTGAATCCCCAGGCAGAGTAAACAAGGAGGAGGAAGTCCATGGTAGTTCCCGAATTCACCCATGGTTCTACACACACACACACATACACACACACACACACACACACACATGCACACACACATACACGCACAAATATAATAAAAATAATAAACTTGTGATTTTAGATTCTTATTTGTAAACAAAAGAGAAAGTTGAACTAGAATAGTGAATCTAATCGGAATAAGTTGTAGTGATAAAATAATCTTCAGGTGAGTGTTATCAGGCTTATTTATAACTCCTAGAGGTATTTGAAACATTCTAAAATAGGAATATCATTTGGGATATATGTTCTGTCAATATAGAATTCACTGACATTCAATGTTTCTTCTACTGATGATTTTATCCTTTTATTCTTTCTTCTTGAGAAGGGAAGATTCCAGGCATTATACCATGAAAGATGCAAGTAGAATGGGAAAACATAGTGGCATTAAAAATCCAAGACTCAGGAAGTAGAACAGAAAAGGAGAGAAGACAGGTAATATGTTATTGTTAATACCCGTGCATTCCTCCATTTCCTCATACATGTACATTCACAGACACTAACTGGCATACACACACATTCAGACATACATTCATACTTACACATTCACAATTCCATATATGCACAGTTATATACACGAATACACACTTATTTTTCCACAATACAAGCTCCCACACATGGACTTGCACACATAATTACACATAAACATATATGAATAATCATATCCAAATTTCAGTCACATGTACATTTACACACAGCATGCACTCACTCTCTCTCTCTCTATATATATATATATGCTTACACAGATAGACAGTCACATACATACTCCCACATGCACACTTATATGATATGCACACTCACATGCATATATATATATACAGTCTCACATATAACCTGAATCACATGCAGACTCTATCAGTTACTCTGCAGGTTGTTGATAAAATCATGATTAAAAGCAGCTTAAAGTAACAAGAAATTTTACTTTCTCTTGTGATTTCTGGGTACAATTGCTTATCTAGCTCGGCAAGAAAGCCCACAGCAACAACAGAGGACAAGGAAACTGACTACATTATATCTACATAATGACTGAGGGTGATACAATCTTTATTTGCCACACTAGCATGTCTGTCCAAGTACACAAAGAATACCCACTTTCTCAAGTAGTTCCCTCCATGTCATGCACCTGTCCAGGCACTAATCCTACCCACCATGGGGTGGGCCTTCCCCACGGACTAGACAGTCTCCTGGAGATTTGCCCTGGGCTTAACTCAAGTACTAATTTTCTAGAAATGTGCTCAGAGCTCAAATTCTCAAATGTCAAATTAATACCTATATCTATGACACTTCACCCATTGTCAACTTGATGCAAAAACATATCACTTTCAAACTATAACATTCAACTCATTTCTTCCACCATCCCAATGCAAAACAGCATTATTTCCTTTATGATGATTTCCTTCATTTGTCCAACAGTGGCAGCTGTTCTGCTGTCTGCCTTTCTACATCTAAAGCTTGAAGACTGCCAACATGGCTCTCCTATATCAATCAAACTAGTCCCTCATCTTCAACTTCACCTTCACCAAAGTCTTTCTTTGTTCCCTTCATCAAAAACTGGGCCCAAATAATCTGCAACTCTCTCAGCATTTCTGTTCTCCAAATGGACCTTTAAATTCTTCTGAACAGTAATTGTAATCCATAATCTCAAAGTCTTCAAATATTTGTTTCTTCAACAAAACTACTCAAAATCCAACAAAGTCACATAGCCACATTTGTTAGCAACACCCTACTTTTCTGATACCAAATTGCTTCAGTTTGCCTGCATTGTAATTGATAAAATCATGACAAAACAGCTTAATGAAACCAGGGGTTTATTCTTGACTTCTGATAGTCTAGTTACTGCTCTTTGTCAGGCTTGGCAGAACCCACACCAACATCAGGAACCAAGGGAGATGGCTGTACCATTTCCACATAGCGACTGAGCTGAAAGAGGAACAATTCTCACTTGGCAGACCAGCATGTCTGGCCGAGGATACAGGAAAATGTTAAATTTTTCAAACAGTTCCCTCCATCTTGTTCACCTGTCCAGGGACTAGTCCTACCCATCATAAGCTGGGCCCTCCCCATCAACTAGATAATCTCCTACAGGTTCTCTCTGAGCTTAATTCAACTACAAATTCTCCACAAATGTGCCCAGAGTTCAAACCCCCAATCATCAAATTGATACCTATACTTGACTATGACACACAACCTCATGCCTTCATACTTATGCACGTAAAACATTCACAAACACACAGGCATATTCATACATGAATATTCACACAACACTCACCTTCAGATTCTTATATGCATATTCACAAACACATGCATTCTCCTATGCAAATTCCCACACATTCACATACACATGCAACACAAACATACCCACTCATACAACACTGACACACATACACGCCAATAGACAAGTAGAGCCAGTCCTGCTTTATGTTCAACTGCCTTGCTCAAATGGAAATACATAGGTGCTGAGTGTTGTATAATGACCACATTACTTTGTAACGGGATATTCCATTACATTCATTTCTTTAGAGGGTTTTCAATGTTTTATAAACATGTTTAATGGCAGTTTGACAAATGATTAACTTGTAAACTGTGAAAATCTTTGCTCTAATATGAGGTGAATGATTTAAACATAACATAAATTCTAACAGCATTATAAACTACTAATTGTGGTCTAATTTGTTGTTTCTATAACCAGTTCAACTCCACATAGACAAATTATTTATCAAGACAGCTGAGAAAAATCTAAAATTATTGGACTAAGAATGTACAAGAATTTATTTGGCATTTAGCAGATTGAAGACACTTCGTAAGGCTACAGAGTTAAATTTTATACAGTAAAAGAAGAAATTTTGTGATAAAACTCACTAATATATTATTTGTAATTTTAAATACTCATCACGTTCAGGTGGAGAGTACATCACAGGCTCATCACCAGTACTGTCGCAAGGTCACCATCTTGGAGTTCATTTTCCATAGTGGAATGGTATTTTGTGAGCAGTTAAACTGCCAAGGCATGTTTTTCCTTTCAACTGTTTTGACTGACACTAATGGAAAACTTCCCACATTCTAGATCTCATCTAAATGATAGTTTAAACCTGTCTCAGTGGTATAAAGTGGAAACAAATATATTTCAGATGAGACTGCTCTGTGCTTAGTTGGAATCACTGACCCTGTTAAGTCGTGATGAGCTTGCACAGTACTTTTAATGTTGTAGCCCACATTTTAGATGAAAGCAGAGTGCTATGGTAATGGTGAAGATTGAGGTTGAGTTTATTAAGTGTGTGGGGGCCTCACTTCCCAGACTGTGTTGCATTTGGAAGACCAGCTATAGTGTGTGAAGAGGCCCCTCCTTATTCTCCATCATACCTTATTTCACAGCTGATGTAATGAATCTGAACACAGCCTAATATGAACTGGGTTTGCATTTCTGTTCTACACTACTATGGTAATACCTTTGTGCATAATTATGTTCATAGGAAATGTATCTAATTAAGGAATTAATTGAGGTAATACATGTAAAAAAGGAAACTTATAGCAATTCTCATTTTTAAAAACATGTTATCTTTGACATGAATAGACCTGAACAGTAACATTTGTTTGTAATTGACTGATCTGTTATGAACTTTTCTAATATTAATGGAAGATACATTCTGAGATAAAAGACCAATATGCCAACCAGCAGAAAACTCTACTGGCTCTTCTTTTTAAGGTCTTTGGAATTGTTTATTTTTCAATATTAAAAAATGTAATGTACACACTATGGAATTAGCAAAAGAGTAAGTTAGACTGTTCTTTAAATTTTATACAACATGTATATTTCTCATTTTTTTATTTTTTAAATTCTCCCAAAATGGAAATGTTATCATCATTGAGATTTAATGGCAGAAGTAGGATTGAATTTAAACCAGTAAAGATCTGAATTTCCATAAAGGAAATATCTACACATATTCCTACTAGATGCAGCAATACTGTTAAGTATCTATTTTAGAGTATTTATTGAAAGCATGGGCAAAATTTATTTTGAATATTAGTCCTTTAGAGTGCTGTTTAGATAAGATGTTTATATAACTGCCACCTGATCTCAAAAGTGAGCACAGTATTGTTAGGGATGAAGGGACTAGGAACAAATCTAGCAATACTAAAAGGCTAACATGATAATAACTAATCATCTGGGATGCCATAAGAAGGCTCTGAAATTATCTCTTCACACAGCACCCAAAGGAAATTAAGTGTTCATCATGCTTTGTAGGTAGAAATGGGTGATTCAACGTGCTATAACTGAATGTTCTAGTAGAAAATGACTGCCTAGCATTGCACAATTTTTTTGACATAAGCATTTGGCACTACTGTGAGAACACAAAGACATTTACTGGGAGGGAAACTACAAAGTACCATGGTAGTTATATCAAAAGTGCACCTATTGGTAAGTTTATAAAATTGAGATTTCAATATAATAACTTCATGTAAGAATAATACTGCTGAGGATTACAATTGGGTTCTTCTGTTAGAAGAGCATAAATTCTTCTTGATTTATAGTCAAATATATTTCAGTTAAAAGTCCTAACAGGTCTGCAGTACTTCACAGTGACTAACTTTAAGGCTGCATGGGAAAGTCTCTATTTGTTAGCTGTGTAATTTTCTAATTGAGAGTATACATACTCAACTAATACAGAATGAATACATTTTGTCCTTTTCCTCTCTTTTTAAAAATAGAGTGGCATCTAAGTCAGACATGGTAGCATGGATCTGCAAACCAAGCATGCAACAGGAAGAGAATTGCTATGAATTTGATCCTTGGCCACATAGTTAGCTACCAGCCTAACCTGGGCTATAAACAAAAAAAACAAACAAACAAAAACAAACAAACAAACAAACAAACCCTCTCAAATCAAAAAACAAAAAACAAAGCAATAACAACAACCAAGGAAAAGTTAAAAAAAAAAAAAAAACAAAGAGGAGGAGGAGGAGGCAAAGCAGTGGTAGATTTCATATTAGAATGATTAACACAGTATCAACCTGCATGGACTGAACAGTTTTAGCTATAAAATGCCTTATGATAATGGTGGGTGGGCTCAAGAAAAGGAAATGTGAAAAAATTGAGTGGTAAAAGTTTGAAATATTTAGGTAAAAAGATGATTGTGCAGCAAAAACAACTGTGTACAAAGCTGCAGACTGAAGATCAATCTCCTGGGGTGCACATGGTTGAAAGAAGAAAGCCAACTATAAACAGTTGTCTACTGACCTCCACATACTTGTCTCTGTTTTTCTATTTCTTCCTTTCAAATAAATGAATTTTCAAAAATTTGAAAAACTAAATGGGGTAGAAATTTTAGTTGTGATTTTGCAATGTCAGTGTCTATGACTAAGTATATGCATGTGTTGCCAAAACTGAGTGTGCTAAAAAGTCTTGAGACAGGGTGCAGTGTGACATTTTGTCTATCTGATCTCCTGCTGAAGTAGCACACATTGGAGAGTTAGTAGCTGAACTTCCTAGTTGTCTAGTATTCAGATTTACCTAGGTCAACTCTTAAACTGTCCATATATATTAGCTGGAATGTCTTGTTAAGTAGAGAGAGTCAGACTGACTCCTTTTTCTTCTTTGTTGATCAGAAAGCTTCTTAACTTGAACTTAGTAAATTCTTGTTCTTTTTCTGTGTATTTTTTGTGATATGTTTAGGAATGACTACACTCAGTTTCAATTCAGGTCTCATCTGGTTTTATTACAATTGTTTCACTCCTCAGTTTCTCTCTGAGCAACAGGAGTAAAAGAATGGGCTTGTTCTGTACTATGTAGTTAATAAATAATCAATAAACTATGCAACTAGTTAAAATATTTTTATTTGACAGATATTGGTGATGACCAAAATATCTAGCACTAGAATCAAATACAGGATCCTTTAAAAGTTTCAAAGCTAATTTTAAAATAAAAGAATTTTAATCAGAGCCAAAATATTACAAAAGAGATAATTGATGGAGGTATTTTAATTTGTACCTCCTAGGTATATTGTTGCTCATGGACTCTAGAGAAAGGTGAATGTTTTTAATCTTTTTCAAACTTTGAAGAAAAATGAAAGAGTCTCTATTTCAATCTATCACTGGGCAAGGTTTATAGGGATCTCAGTGCAGGGAGCACTTCAAGGGAAGAGTCATTGTGCTTTGAATTTTGTGAGCTACTGACTTATTTCAAAGCGCACATCTAAAATATACTTGGAGAGTATTTAAAATAAATGATGATAGATGAAATAACTTCTCTCTCTCTCTGTTTCTCTCTCTCTCTCTCTCGCTAAATGACCCTAAAAATGAGACAGTAGCTAAATGCTTCTGAAGAAATCACATAATTATTTTTTGTGAGCACAAGGACACTTCAAAAATATGAGTCTGATTAAATCTGAGTGCACTCTTTGTGCATAACAGAGATTCCAAATTCAGTAACTGTTAATTTACTCCTTAAAATTTGATTATATTTTATCCACTTGGAAAATTTAGGGTTTATTCAGTGAAATTATTCAAATGTGAACTTAGTCAACATATAATTAGTCTCCATTCAACCCACTAGAAAAAGCTGAGTCAATTTGGACTTAAACCAAATAGGATATTCACCAAGTAATTCATTTAGAGAAATCTGATCCATGGTATAAAAATGTAGACCCCAAAGCTGTAAATGCATATTGACGTGGTAAATTTTATTTGGAAATGTTAGCAATAATGATTCTTTAAGGTTTATGCAAGAAAATGAGGCTATTTCTCAAGATTTTTTTCAAAAAAACTATTTTGATAGTTTTTCTGTCAATTAATTTGATATACAAAGGGTCCATTATTATGGGCAGTATCAAATACTCACTAGTAACCCAAAGATTAAAGTCTGTTTGAATGAAAAATCATCTGCTGAGATCTATACTACATGAAATGAAAAAAATGAGAATTAAAGAAAACAAGCTTTATAGTGTATTGAATTAATTCTAAGAGGTAAACATATGCACACATGTTTGTGTGATGGGGGTATGTGTTTGCATGTGGTTTGGTATTTGTCAATATGGGCATAAATGCTTGCATGTGGATGGATATATGTCTGTATGAGTGTGTTTGCATGTATTGGGAGTATGTCTGTATGGGCATATGTTTTTGCATGTGGGTGAGTATGGTTGTATGTGCTTTTATGTGGGTGGGTGTATATGTATATGGGCGAATGTGTTTGTATGTAGTGGGGTGTATGTATGTATGGTGTATGCAGTTGCATATGGGTGGGTTTATGTGTGTATGCAGGAGTGACTTGAGTGTCTGGAACTGTGATATTGGGAACCATCCTGCATTGTTCTTCCACTTTATTGTTGTGAACTTGGCTCTGTAAACCCCATTAGTGCTAGTGAGCTAGTACACTTAGTCTTTGATTTCTTAGGTGCTGCATTTAACAGTTAGAACTACAGGTGGGACAGTGCACTTGCCCCACGTTTTTACATGGGATCTGTGGCTATGAACTCAAGTTTTTTTGTTTGTGAGGCAAGGGCTTTAACCACAAGCCATCTCTCAATCCCTAATGAATTCTTGTGTTTGACAGGATCTTTCTTAGAGCAATAAAAAATGACAGTGCATCAGACAGCCATTCATAAACAGTAAGTTTGCATTGTAAAAATTTACAGAAAAGTGGAGTCATTTGTACAAACATATATTATTTGTGAAGTAGGACAGAGAAAACTGTCCGGAGGAAAATCTTACCTAATTACATTTCTGATACTGGTTATTCTTCACACTGCTTCTTTAATCATGCTAACCCTAGACTGCACAAAACAACAAATAAAGTCTTATTTTTCTATGGATAAAATTCACTGAACTGTAAAGAATGTATAAATAGAACAGAGAAATATGTAAAGACTGAGTTGAAATTTAAGATCAATAGAGTATCTTTTACTTAAGAAAAACTCTTACATAAGAAAAATTTTCATAGACTGGTAGCAATAATATTTGTTTGAGTATAAAACAGATATCCCTACAGCAACAGGGGCTGGAGAGATGGCTTACAGGTGAAGATTCTGCCTCACCAGCAGAAAGACCTGAGTTTGGATACCATGTTGAAACATCAGTTGGAAATGGCAGAGGCCTGCACTTCCAGTTCTGGAAGGTGGATCTGGGGAAATCCCATGGCAAAGCACAAAAGGAGATAGAAGCAATCCAGGATGATTCTCAAAGTTACTCCTCAGGCTCATACAGTGACCTCCGATAAACACACATACACACACACACACACACACACACACACACACACACACACACGCACACACCAAAAATGATAATTAAAGGAATGGTGCTTTCATAAGGTTGGAATTGACAATCATATAACAGTAAAAATATTTACCAAAATTATTACATGACAATTCCAATCAATAATTACTCTGGATGAGTTAAAAAACTTTCCTAAACCTTTTGTTAAAAATTAAAATGAAGTATATGTTATTCTTTAATGTAGGAAGAAAAATTCACAATCTTATCTGAAACATTTATTTTCCATTTTCAATAGAATTCTACTTGCTGCTATTTTTCAGACAATTATAAGTGCAGCTTTCATAACTAAACACTACAGTAGTGGTCAGTAGAGGAGCATAGTTCATATACAATAGCTAAAATAATTACATTATATTGATATGGAAATTTGGGGGGTGATTTGTAAGCAGGGTCATTTATTATTGTGGCTACCACTGATCACAATTATAATTCTATGTCCTTATAAAAGAAAATAGTTATCACTCATTTTCTGAGAGGAGAGAGTAAGTATCTAACTGTTCAAGGGAACATCATTATGAAGCAACACACCACAGAAAAGCTGATTAGTCAAACTTGTTCTTTTTATCCTAACTGGAAAATATTAATAGACCCATGAGAATATGTGTGTGTGTGTGTGTGTGTGTGTGTGTGTGTGTGTGTGTGTGTGTTTGTGTGTATCAGAGGTCACTATGTGACCTTGTAAAGGACCAAAGGAAATCATCCTGGACTGCTTCTACTTCCTTCTTGCTTTTCCTAGCTTCTCTCTGTGATTTTCCAAATTCTGCCCAGTAGGGCCAGAAGTAGAGACCGCCACCCTTTCCACCTGGAGTTTTTATGTGGAGCTTTGGATCTGAACTCAGGACCTTCTACTTGTAAGACAGAGCCATCACTCCAGTCCCTAGTACAAGATTTATTCCTGCACCAATACATGCTAGGAGTGTGATGTCATCATGCACTTAGTTCTGTATTGTAAAAGAATCATAGGTCAAAAAAATGCTTACTAAAGGAAAATATTATCTAATGCATTCTCTGCTATCAGAATTCCTTTAAGAGCAGTAAAGAAGGAGATTGTGAGTGGCTATACTTATCATTCCTGGATGCCTCAGGAAAACCTTAACCTAGGAAATATTTTGACAATTCGTTCTGCATGAACTCATGTGCACAAGTGAGCTGAAAGCTTATATCAGTCAGTACACACAGTGGCAGGTTCATGTTAGCATTTTTTTTTTGAATTTCAAACATTGTGTGTGCAGCATTTTTACTCAGATTAGATAAGAGCCTTACCTGACAAGAAAGTATACAACTACACACAAATGCTTCTCAGAAATACAAATGACATATGGATTTCTGCGGTAAAAATACTGTAATGTATTTAAACTATGGAAGACCTGTCACCATTTGTACTTGTCAAAGATGTACTTTGAAATTTCAAATGCTTAAATTATATCTAAAATATTTTGCAAAACTTCTAGAACTGTGAATCTGGGAGGCTTAAGTTTAATATTTCACATTTTCTATCTTCCAATTTCCTATCAATTTTAGATTGTTCACTTCTATCCTTGCCGTATCAAAATTGCTAGAATTCTACCCCCCTGAGTGAATTTACAGTGTTTTCATTTTACAATTGCTGTCAAGGAAGAATCATTAGATAGACACTAAATGAAAGATGTTCCTTAACACAAATTACAAGTTTTTCCCAGTTCATAGAGTCACATCAAGACAAGGACTGAAAATCAATTTCATTCCTGAACAATCATTTATGCTATCCACTAATCCATCTGAGAAACAACAGAAAAAATAAAATCATTAAAAACAGATAAATAGAACTGTATTTTTCCCTTAAAATGTGACAGGATAACTGTCCAAAGAAATGTGATATCTCATTTACCATATCTGTCAGTAGTCAGAGCTGTCAAATAAGGACAGATTGTATCTATTATCATGCTTGGTTTATGTAAAACAAAGAAACTTCTAAGCTTAACTCCTTAATAGGAGTTGCAGTAAGAAATTAGAGTAATGGCTTTTGTGGCAAAAGGGTTCCATGATGACAGTAAGCTAATTTTCTAGGCCTAAAAATTTCAAAAACTGTTTTGACAAGCAGCAGAGAAAAGCTCTCATCCTCATCTCACTTATCAGCAAAGTGCTGGTTAGTGCATTTATAATCATTGGCTTCTTATGCATGAAAATTATCATTTCTGGTTTGTTTTCCATTATTACATGAAGGCTCCTCAGACATTGGAGAGTCCTATATGCTGTTTTAAGACTTACTATGAAAATAATTTATCAAAGCATCACAAGTTTCGTGGTGTCTGTGCAGAAATTTGAAGACAATAAAGTCTGGGCCCAATCTAAGAAGCAATAGGCATACATGAAGAATTCTGTCAGTCTACTGGCTCCAAATAAAATCACACATGCACGAAGTCTCATCCTGGTATTTCAAAAAAAAAAAACAAAAACAAAAACAAAAAGGCTCAGTATATTTTCTTTTCAAAGCTAAGTCTGCAAAATTTAATGAAGAACAGCATTAATGTGTTCTGTAGCCCATGAGTGGACTGAAAAAGTTCATTACAATGCCATTATCTTTGATTCTGGAAATGTTTGTCTGAAATTCATTAACTGTTAACATATCCCTTCAGAAGCTATGAGCTCTCATCTAAGTGACATTTGGATGGTCTTGTGTTGCTGATAAAACAACATTAGAGGGGCTGGAGAGGTGGCTCAGGGGTTAAGCCTCCGCCTTGCAGGCGGAAGGTCCTGAGTTCGGATCCCAGATCCCATGTATAGACGCCAGGCGGAAGCAGGGGCGGCCTGCGCTTCTGGTCCTGGTAGGGCGGAGCCTGTGAATCCCGGGGCAGAAGGAGGTGGAGGCGTCCATGGTGGTTCGCGAATTCGTCAGTGGTTCTGCACAGACACACACACACACACACACACACACACACACACATGAGCACGCACGAACACACGCACATGCGCACAGTTGAATAAATAATAATAATAATAACAAAAAAATTTATAAAAAAAAAAAAAAAAAACATTAGAAAACTAGATGGATCCAAAGACCATGGTGACACTGTGGGCCCTTCTCAGTATTCCTATTTTTCTGAGTTTCTTCATGCTTGGGAAAGATATGAAGATTCTTTAACAACCTAATATTTAATTCATACAATGTCAACTTGAAAGACTTAAGTGTTATATGTATTATAGGATATGTGTTAGCTTTTTTCACATGTGTTACTATGTACAAGTGATATTATTTTCACAATAATGAATGTTACTATAAAATTTGTATTTCATATATGCAATAAATACATGATCAGTTGAACATGGTGGCATATGTGTACCAACCAGACCCAAGGAAGTTGAGGCAAGAAGATTTAGAATTCCAGGCCTGCCTGTGTTCTACAAAAATACCCTGTTTCAAAAGTCAAGGTGAAATAAAAATACATGATGCACGTACTTAAAATGTATGATTTAACTGTCATTATTTCAGTCTATACATATCTCTGATACTTAAAATGCCAAATATATTACAGCTAAATATCACTGATAATTTGATGTATCCCACAGCCAATGGGATAAATAGAATTTGTATTAGATTGCTAGAAAATTAGGAAAATGCATTTGCAAACACTTGGAGGAAGAAAAAGTTTCCTCCAACAGATAGTATATAATGTTCCAAGTTTGGCGGTCAAGGGAGGTCAATGAGTTGCCCTCTGAGGATGGGCCTTTCCTATAGCAAATGCATACTCCCGGAATGCATTTTCAGATCACAGGCAGCAAAGCTCCCCCCACCCTCCGGCTTTGCTCATTGCTAGATGGCTTTCAGCAGAGTGAAAACTGAATAATCTTAAGAGATGTGACCAGACATGTAGGAAAAAAACTGAAGATTGACAGGTGAGTTTGTGTCTTCTAGTCTAGAAGATCCAGTTTCCATTGTACATTTCTTGCATTCTTCCGTCGAGATCCCTTGGTCAGCTTCACAGGAGAGCTGCTGAGCTGAACTCCTGTGGCTTTACCTATGTGCCATATGTTAATACAGAAAGCAACCAAGAAAAATATAAAAGCTAATTCCACATTGAAGAACAGCACAATAGAAAGATGACTTTGAATGCACTAAGAATTATATAAATCATGAATTCTAGCTACAGATGCATTGTTAAAAATTAAAGGTTGCTTGAGTATAAAATCACAAATCCACTTCAGCATAGTGCTGACTGACCTGGTTTTCGGTGCTGTGACAGAGCTTTGGAAAGATGTTGAAAGTAGCACTGATTGCTCTAAGGGTGACAGGCCACACATCTCTTAGCCAATCAGACACATGCTGCTTTCAAGAAACCCTAAAAAAGAAACACCTTTGCAGTTTATATCTTAATGCTAATTAATCATAGCTGTATTGACTTTTTACCTGTTCTGTATTAATAAATACAAGTGCATAGAGCAGTGGAGTTTTAGAACCATTTTTAAATTGGACCTTTCTTCTGCAATAATTGCATGCTGAACATGATGAGCTTGCTTTTATGCTTTATATAAAAAATCCCCGTGTGCATATTCTCTCTCTCTCTCTCTCTCTCTCTCTCTCCTCTCCTCCCTCCCTCCCTCCCTACCTCCTTCCCTCCCTTCCCTACAATACTCATTATTTTCTGAAACTCACATGAAATCAAATATTCCATCTGCAACATGGCACAGATATTTCAATGTATCTGTTGCCTGGGGTTCAGGATGTGACAAAACATCATTCGTGATTGGAAAACAAAGTAACTCTAAACAACAGTCAGACAGAGAAAACTCCAGATTATTGCTAACATGTCAATGTAAAAAGAGCACTAAAATTATTAACAAGAAAATTCCAAGAATCTGCATCGATATTGTGTTTAGCTTCTTAAATTCAAGTAGATGAAACAACTAACAACAGCTACTGCTCTCTATGGACTATTCCAATTATTTATTTTGACAAAATTGCTTTGAATTATAAAATATTTATTAAATCCTGGCTTAAGCTCATAATTCCAGGTGTTTCCACTGATAGTTCTCATGTAGTTGGTATTAATATGATTTATTAGTAATTTTCCATTTGCTAAATAACATGTACCAAAATTTACCTCAGAAATATTTCAAGTTGCATATAAAAACTATTTATTTACTAAAAGACTAACTACAAAATGATTTAGCATAACAGAAACTATAATTATGCACATATACTCAATGTAAACTTCCTCAAATTAAGAAAATCTCAAAAAATAAAGTTTCTAATAATTTATTTAGAATCTTTCAGTTTCATTTTAAAATAATAGTCATTTATTCACTCATTCCTTCAACACATTTTTTAAAAACATTTAGTTATGTCATATGTAATGAAGGAAAACTTAGACTTGATCTTAAGTATCAAGCAAATACTCAGTTAAGATTCAGAATTTACCACCATAAAGGGATCAAAAATGGTTTGAAGAATATTATATTTATATGTTTTCATTATTGCAGATGAAAAAGGGAGAGACTGAACAGACCATGTATGTAAGCAAGAATAGACTTTTAAGCCACTTTTAATTACCCAACACTATCATCTGCACATGATTTTCCATGCATTATGTATTTTACATTTCAAGTGAAAATAAAATGCCGTCATAAATACTTGCACATTTAAAAAGTGGTTCAATCTTTCATCCCTAAAGCCAGCGTGCAACAGAGGGATTGAAGAGGCTACCTTTGGTTTGTTATTCCTTTTAAAAGCTGTATTTTATATATTGTAAGTAAATATTTTAAGATGACTTTGGTAATAAAAGCTTAAAAATCAATGAATGAACCAAAAACTCCCTATCTCACCACCCTTACTTAACAAAAAAATAGTCATAAAAGTTCATTTTAGGTATCTAATGTCCACTGAAATTTACCCAAATGACTCACTAAGAGAATCACACAAAAAGACCATATTCACAAAGGGAAAAATCTCTTCTCCCTTTTATCCCATGCCGTATTTTTTCTAACACACCCTTTATTTATCCCCTCAAATGAAGGTCTGGTATTTTTTTTCCATGCTGATTTTTACAGAGACTAGACTTAGGTCTTGACTGGATCCTCATTTCCATATTTGTCATTCCCAAGAATTTTGAAGACATAATAGAGCTATAGAACTTAATTGCCTTATGAATGTTTTAAAAATAAATTCAGTAGATGGAATTCTCTACAATTCACATACATATATGTACACATGCAATATAACTCAATAATAAAAAATACAAATATCATGTAGTATGTGATATAATTATGGTGGTATATTTTTGTCATTGTGTGAATAAAATGAAGATGCAGTTTGTATTCATACTTAGGTTTTATGTGTACAATTTAAAATATATTGCTTTATTTTTATTTTTAACATTTTATGTGTTTGGTTTTTGTAGTATTATTGAAAGAGAAGAGAGAGAGAGAGAGAGAGAGTACATTCATGCCATAGTTCATAGGTAGAAATCAGAGATGACTTTCAGAAGTCAGTTCTCTTCTTTCCTTTTGAGGGTTTTTTCCTGATCTAATTTAGGTCACTGTATTTGGGATCAAAGTCTTACCTTCTGATCTGTCTCATCAGTCCCTAAATAATGTTATTTCATTACTATCGATAATTTAAAACATTAGATTTCCTTGTCAATCTCAGAATCATTTCCTTTTTATCAAAGCCAAAAAAATCAAATTATTTGTTCAAAATGTAGTTTTAAATCAGATTGAGCTGCTCAAAGTATTTGAGACCTAGAAGCTTCCTAAAAGATTTAGTCCAGAGTGTTCCTCTCCTGCCTCATTCCAACAGCATTTCAACCATACTTTTTTCACAGCATCTACCTCAGAGTTTCTGTGTTCATTGACTTCAGAAATCTATGGTTTTCACAACACACTTCATCTTATTCTATGCCACATTCCACGTACTAGCACACTTAGTTATTGCTTAAGATATCTTTCTTAACTGCTCTGTGATCCCACAAATTATTTCTTAATTATAAAAACACTATTTAACACAGATATATATGTTTTTATTTATTTTAAGGTGTCTTTAGATGCCCATGTGCCATGACACATTGTATAAGTTAAATTACGATCTACTTGGGTGTCGATGCTCACCTTCTACCTTACTGGAGGCAGCATTTTTTCTCATGCCTCAGACTGTACACTATGAACTACGGGGACATCTGCACCATTCATTGTCTGTAGGAGCACTGTGATCACAGACCTGCATTATTTCCTGTGGCTTTCTCTACATGGTTTCTAGAAATTCAGATTCAGAACTTTCCTTTCTATTACCTATTTGCATTTGTGCAGTGTATTTTGATCAAGCATAATCATGTAGGTGTATAGCAGCTCTTTTGGTGTTATTCCTCTAGTTTAATTGAAATGTGATGTACCATGACTCATATCTCTTAAAAATCATCCTTTTCTTAAGTAGAGTACTACCTCTACTTTTACTCTGTTGGTATGCATTTTTGATATACACACACACATACACGCATGCACACACACACATACACATGCACACACACACATACACATGCACACACACACACACACACACGCACACACATACATATATTCCAGATACAAGTGAAATGCCCAAAAATAAAAACAAATCTACTTTACAGCTCAGCAATCCTCTTCCTAGGTTTATATCCAAGAGATATGAAAATAATTTGTTGAAGAGATATCTATATTTGCATATTCATTGCAGCATTATTTACAATAGCCAAGATGCCAAAACAACCAATCTCTGTCAGAGGATGAACAGAAAAGGAAAATGTATTATACTTATATACAATAAGATATGCCACAGCCTTAAAACTCTAGGAATCACATCATGTGTGATGGCATATATGAGCCTGGAGGATAGCATGTTATGTAAATTAAAGCAGGCAAAGAAGTGCATTATTTTTGTTACTTCATTATGACTTATTTAGTCCTTACTAATTTATTCAACTTACTGTTGAGAGCTCTTTATAGATTCACTAGCTTTAACACCTCAGCACCTTCAGTATGACAGGATTAGCATATCATTTGCATGTTCACACTTTAATGATGAGACTCTACCACAGAGTGCCATATCAGAAATTGACTAGTGTAAAAGAGAACAAGAGAAGAAAACAAGTTCCCAGATTTTGTGAGGCATCAGTAAAGCCAATTTCTTTAGAAATTTAACAGAGCTTATAAAGAGATCTTGTACAGCAAGCCTATACTTATACAATTTTATTGCTTGCCTATGAAAATAATATGTCTGGGAAAAGACTGCTGTGGTTTCATTAGGACATGAAGGATTGTGGAGGAAGTAAGTGGACTGAAGCTGCCTTAAGGAAGGATGCATCTGGAATTAGACTGGAGAGATTGGAGATGATATTGCTTGTTTTAAAGCATTAAATAAACCTAGATATATATGTATATATTATACTTTAAATCCCACTGTATTCAATAAACACCTTTTTATTATAAATTATTTTCTTTTACTTAACTGTCCTGACCAACTTTGGCCAACATTGATTGAGGTAGATATTCTACTTCTACTTAACCCACTTTATTAGGAGCTTCTGCTGAGATGCTGACTACCTAAGCATTATTAGGGTCAATTCCTTTGATCCACTTCATGTTTCAGTGATTGTGTTCACTTACTGTTATTGGTACCTGACAGAAGGTTGAGTGACAAGGTATCTGATAGTGTTTCCTTTGTCCAGTTATCAGCGTTGATAAAGACAGGCCTCTAGGGTCCAATTTTCTGAAGCTCATGGGAAAATATAGGAGCTGGAAAAGAAACTCCCTGGTTATATATTTTTTCACTGTTACAAGAAGACTATTTTCAAGTATGTTTGTGACAAGAATAAAGAGACAAGGACAAGCAGCTCAAAACTGTCAAGATTCTAGCATTTTCTATAGCTGCTTTCCTGATATATCCCAGTGCCTTCTACCCAAAGGAAAAAAAAAAAAAGGAAAGTTTATTTTCTCAAAGATGATATCAATGTTTCTGGTGCTGTTTGTATGTTTATAATTTTAAGGGCAGATAGTTTTCCCATAGTACAGACATACCTGATCACTCCATACTGACTGAAACATGCAAAACAAGTATGGGCAACCATCTCTGGCTAAAACAACAAGTCACCATCTGCAAATTAGTCCAAATACTCGATGCTTTGTTATGCAAATACTCTGCACTGGCTTTTCACAGATATGAGTACTGTGCTTTACCCCACCTACATCTGTACTTGTTAGTATCCTCATTCTGCAGAATGGCAAGACTGCATCTCTAAGAGGGTCAACTGTTATTCAAAGCCCATGGATTTGATAGGGTGTCCCTATGCTCCAGGATATGACTCTACTTGATTCACAAATGTTGGGGTCTTCATTACAATTGAATCCTTCCCCATGAAGACAAAATTCAGTAAATAGAAATATGAAAGAAAAGAATATGAGTGAAAGGAAGAGGAAGAGTAAAGACTGCTTATTTTTTTTGCTTAATGGAGAGATGAGCTGCTTTGTTTCAACCTGCAAGTTTATCAAGGTAATATATAGGCTACATCTTGTTTAAACATAATACCTGAACAATAGGTATTCTATAATTCAATCAGTAAAAATTTGATAAAAACATGGGGAAATTAGTTAATAAAAAAGTAATTTTTCCCTATGTTACTTTTCCACAGATGGAATCTTGAATTTCTCCCATGAAATGGACAAAATGCCCAGGAGTGAAGAGGGAATAAGGTGTTGGGCCCGCCCAGGATTTGCCCCAGGGCATGGCCAAGCACATGGGACTAAAAATGGAGCTGAGGGCAAGGGTCTTGGGTGTAACCTGATCACTTCACAGAGAGTCCTAATTGGCTTTCAGGTATCTACCTGCCCCTGTGCTGAGCGGCATTGAACTTGACCATTAGTACCTATAGGATGTCTTGACCTTGTGATACAATAGGATGCCTGTTTCGCGCCTTGGTGGCCTTTGTCTATAAAAGTTCCTTTTCTCCCCCCAATAAAGAGAGATCTTCTTCTGACAATCTCCCTGTCCTGTGGTGAGTCTCTGGGGTAGAGGCAGAGGTGGATACGACTGGAACCTGCTTTCATCACAGCCAGCAGCTGTGTGTGTGAATGAGTGAATGAGTGCGTGAGTGGGAACCAGTTCCCACAATAAGGTACAGAAACGGTTGAGTGATTAACAGAAAAGTCCTAAGAATGTGGGATGCAACCAGATAGGAACATCCTATGATATTAATACATCAAAAAATTTTAGCCTTAAAGAAAGAACAAGAATTCAGAGTCTCCATACAGAGGAACACAGAAAGGAAGAAAAGACAAACAAAAAATAAAAAAGATGCTCTGGGATGCTCCACCTATAACACAAAGGTAATTAAACAGTGATAGAATAAATAAGCTTGTGATACTTCTTGATAAGTTTTTGGTCAGAGAGATCTCAAAGACTCCCTTAACCGTATAAATTTTTGCCATTGCTCTTGTTTGCCTTCCAGAAACTTACAGTAAGAGCCAATTACTGAAGATGTAACAAACATGTATCACAGGACATGGATGTAAAACAGCAGCCGGACATGGATGTAAAACACCAGCCGGAAACAGGTCTGGAAGCTTCAGACTTGTTATGTAGACAAAGTAGCACCAGAGAGTGCTATGGAAACTACTAGAGGAGCAAAACAATCAAAAATCCCATCAATCTCTGAAATCTGAAAGTTGCAATAACAATTACCATGGTAGCAGGTAACCATTAATGTAACAGTGGCATCAATATCAAGGAGAAAAAACAAGAGTTTTCTGATTTGATTTAAGGTCCACAAGAATGGAATGCATTCTTGTTACTGTAAACTAGAGCAAGAACCTACAAAAACGGAAGACATAGGTCCAAGGGCAAGAGCAAACTATGAATGCTTAGCTAGGAAGACAGTACGTCAAATTGTTTTGAAAATACCTGTTGTTATAGCCATAGGGTAGAAAAACTCAGAACTCAACTTAGAAGCCTATTTCTATAGCAGAAGGAATTTATTGCTGAAAAACACAGTTTGCCAAGATGTAGAATATAATTGTGTATTACTCTTCCTAAACAGGACATATATAGCTCACCCATCTCACCCCAAGACTCAGGGAACATCACAGAAGAGAAGGTATAAGATCCTGACTTGAGACAGTGATGGGCTAGACATTATCTCCTGGACATAACAGAGATGTGATATACAAGATATCATGGAAGATAAGTATAATTACACAAGAATTACATGGGATCTGTCTCAGCATCTCACCATAAAACAGAAAGGTCACAAGAAGATCTATACATCTCCGAGAGACTGATGAGGACTAATTTTGATGGAGATGAAAAGGAGGATGTGCCAGTGATCTATGATACTTTCTGGAGTATGGATTATATTTGGCACCTGTCATCAAAGATGAACAAGTGGCCCACACAAGTTAAAAGCTTTGAAAATAGGAGGGAATCTGCTAGGGAAGATGAAGGATTGTAAGGGGAAAACGAAGGGGTGTGGGACTTGGGATTAAGGAGTGAAAGTTGAAAATATTATGAATTCACTGCAGTTGCATATGCAACATTAAAAATAGTGCATACTGGGCTGGAGAGGTGGCTCAGGGATTAAGCCTCTGCCTTGCAGGTGGAAAGTCCTGAGTTCAGATCCTAGACCCCATGTATAGACGCCAGTCGAAAGCAGGGGCCGCCTGCGTTTCTGGTCCTGGTAGGGCGGAGCCTGTGAACCCCCGGGCAGAGTAAACAAGGAGGAGGTGGAGGCGTCCATGGTGGTTCCCAAATTCGTCCGTAGTTCTACACACACAAACACATACATACACACACGCACACACATGCATACATGCACAATTGAATAAATAATAAAAAATAAAAATAGTGCATACTATGATATAGATAAAATGCAGGTATAGTATAGATATATAATATAGATAAGCTATATAATTTAGATACATATTATAGAGAATAAGTCAAGTTTTACATTGAAATCAAAAGCAAAAAAGTAGTTTTTAAGTAATTAGATGAAAAGTAGTTAGAAAGCATTGGTAGTCTTCTGTTTCTTTTTTCCATTTTTATCCATGATCTGATAATATCTTTAGATTGACCTGGAAAGTGTGATGCTTAGACCTTCATGTCCTAAACACTGGTATTAATGGTATGTGCTACCACACCAGATTACACATTCAGCTGCAATTCACTGATGTCCCATGTGGCTTTTTAAACTAGTTGGCCTTATTCAGGTACCCAGTGAAATGTTAATAATAGTCCCCATACACTGTACTACTATTCTCTTTGAATTTGTAAATGATATTTTTTTGATTTGAATATTCAGTTGTTATGTTAGCTAGATTTTCCATCTCTGTAACAACATCCATAACAGAAGTGACTTATGGGAGGAAGAGATTACTTTGGCTCTGGGGTTCAGGAGTTTCAGTCCATGTTGCTCAGCTCCTCAGATTCTGACTCATGGGGAGACACAACATCAGGGAAACATGATCATGTGGTAGTGGCTTATTTACCTTGTGAAAGACAGAAAGTAGAGAGAGATGAAGAGACCTGGGACAAGATGTCACCTTCAAAACCTCATAGTAACCTACTTCCTGTATCAAACCCTCCTGCAGTTTCTATTACTAAAAATAGAAACCAGCACCTAAAGATTAATCATTCAACACAGAATTCTCTGGAAGCTTTCCATTTCAAGCTGTAACATTCTACTACTGGCCTCTAAAGGTTACAGCTATCTCATAATTGATAATGCTTAGTGTATCTTCAAGAGTCCTTGAAGCCATGGCAGGTCCCACACTGATCAAAAGTCTCCAAAAATCTTTTCTGATATTTAAAATAAATTCTTAAATGAGTATGTATAAAAAACAAAAAGGAAGCTATATATTTCCAAGATAAAAAAGTAGAGAGTCAATATCATTCTGAGACAGAGAAATAGAATATCAAAAAAGATTAGAATAAACATGATTGAAGCCTTCCGGAGGAAATGTTAGGTCATATATTTCCATTTCTGACATGCAATACATGCAGCTTTATGATACAACGGACTTGGGGTTCTCTGTTCTTCCTCTCCTTTAGGCAGGCTCCATTTATTGATTGTGGCCCTCCTTGGTGATGGTTACACATTATTGGCATTTCCATCTACCTATGATCTCCAATAAGGATCAAGCTTTAGCCCATAGCTTCACACATTATTATTTCAAGGCTGCTTGAGATACTCTGTCCCAGACACACAGTTTTTAGATTTCAACTCCCCTTTTATATCTGGGTAGAAGTGTCCAAGCCCTTGCTGTTCCTGCCTTTTCTATATTTGAAAATCTAGAACACATGGGTTTAATATATGCAGTAACTTCCAGAGGTGAGTGAGCTCCTTGGACTGCTACTAATGAAGCCTCTATCAGAATCTTTCAAGTGACTTTGGTTTTGACTCTGCCATGGGTAGTATCTAGAAAATTCTTGTTACCTACAAGATTTCTTTAATCTTGGCTGAATTCAAAAGACTCACCCCTTCAGAAAACAAATCTACTTATTCCTAAATTTTCACAGGCCTTGCCAAACTACAAACGTCAAGTCTTTGTGTGATGTGCTCTGCTTTTTATTTTCTATATAAAATTGGCCTCAAAGCAGCCAGCAACAACCTTGTCACAGCCTGGAAGCTGAACTTCCCTCAGATTTCTGTAGTGTGCCTATCACACAAATATCAGCCTCAAAATGTTATCATTGACAAAATATGTCTAAGGTTTTGGTATTGCTGGTGGTGGTGCTTTTTTATTGTTGTTTTTGTTTCTGGTTTTTTTTCCAGCATATGTCATGAATGACCGCTAATCCACACTCAGAAAATTACTCATTTTCATCTGGAACTTTCATAGTCACTACTTTAATATACTGATCTTCTGAGTTCCTAGCAATGCAAACCATTAAAATATGCTTGTGTCATACATAGTATGCTTTGTCTAATCCAAATCTGCCCACATGTCCAAATCTCTTCCACAAATGAATTCCAAAAGTTTTAAAAACTATATGATTAGATTTAGTTGTATCAATGATTTCACATTATTTTGTCTTTGTAACAAAATGCTTCAGGAAAGAATCTTAAGAGAAATAAAGAGAGAAATAGATTTGTTTTAACCCATGGCTTCAAAGATTTAGTCTTGCAATGAGGGCATGACAGAGCACCTCAGCTCATCTCTTGGCAATTGGGAAACAAGCAAGCATCCTGCCTGTACCTTCTGATTTTCTCCATTTATTGTTTTTTAGATCTAGGGTGCTGCCCATATTATAGATGGCTCTTTACTTTAAGTTTGCCTGTTTAGTAATTGTTCTCACAAATATACTCAAAGGAATTCCTTATGCATATGCATGCTTGTCAAACTCAATGATGCTGGCTATCAAAAGTAACCAGACTAAACACAAGGGGTAGACAAAGGTTGTGAAGCTCTTTGACTCCTGAATGATTTTATATATATTCCTTAAGTTCCTTTCCCTCCTTTTGCTTATCCATGAAAGGAAGGTGATTAGTCAAATGTTCCATTGTTGTATCAAAGCACATGGAATAATAATTTAAGGGGAGTAAAGACTTGTTTTAGTTCATGTTTCCACAAGTTTAATCCCATGTCATTTGGCCTACATTGAGAGAGTGTATCAAGGTGACATCATGGCCCCGGAAATAGATAGAAAGAGATAAAAAAGGGATCAAGCATAAATAACCCTTAGAGGCATGGTCTGTCACAGACTTCCATCAGTGAGACCCCTACCTCCAAAAAGGTAAAGGGGTCCTTTACTTCCCATGCTAGCACCACCGGCTGGAATCCAGTCTTTAATACAACTAACCTGTGGTCAACCCTCATAAAATTTGGAGTATGCAAACTTCTTAATTTTATTGGATATATATTTCAAAAGTCACACTAAAGAAAAGCCAAAACTAGGTTGCTCTGAAGAAACATCACAATAATTTTCAAACGTATTTCCTTCCTTTCTCCAGAATTCTCAGTAGACAACCAACATGTATGCCTTTTCTTAAAACATAATTGCCATTTATGAAGTGAAATTGTAGACTAATTTTTCATTAGCTTCGATTTAGGCTTCTTCTAAATCACATGGCCTCGGCTGGAGAGATGGCTCAGGGGTTAAGACTCTGTCTGGCAAGCAGAAGGTCCTGAGTTCAGATCTCAGAACTTACGTAAAAACTACAGGAGGAAAAGTTGGCAGCCTGTATTTCAGACCCTAGATGGGTAGAACCTGGAAAATCCCAGAACAAAGCAAAAAGGAGGTAGAAGCAAGCAATCCAGGATGATTTCTGAAGTCACCATTGGTCCTCCACAGGGACACTCAGTGCCCTCTGATATTCATGAATGCAAAACTAATAAATAAATAAATCACATGGCCTATTCTAATAGCTCAGTGAAGTATAAGAGAAATGCTCCCAAAGCAGAGATGCGTTCTGGACAAGTACTTGAAGACTTGACTCTATCTTTGCCAGCAGTCATTTGGATTATGGGGAGACTTAATCTGTGAGACATTCCAAGTGGTTTACCCTTAAATTCACTTAGGGAGAAATAAGAATCTAAAATATAATTTTATTTTTAACTGAGGAAACAGTAACTCTACTCAAGGCAATAGTTTGATTCAATGAACTTACAAAAATCAAGGATACCATTCTGAAGAAGTTTTGGGTGACACTTCTCTTTATGGGAACAGGAATAGTTTCTGGAATTGTTCATAAGAATCCATTTGTTGACACAGCAGTTTAGTGAAGTCTATCTGGTGATTTATCTGATAGTGCAAGTAAGAAAAGCAAGGAACACAGGTCTGAAGCAATTTCTCTAGATTTCCTCCTAGGCCACTTGATTCTGAGCTCCCTAGCTCACCTTATCCCAATACTGTGACTTGAGCCAATGATATTGACCTTGAATACAACCTTTCTGTTCCCAACAGACAAAGCAAAATCTCAGGCATCTCTGCAGTAAAGGTAAAGGATATTTTGTTTCTTATAGTTGTCCAATTGTCATAACTAAAATGGGTGTGTTTCAGTCATACAGATTGGAGACACTCCCTCCAATCCCTAAAATGACTGAGCCCTGCAGACTCTCTGTTGGCCAGATCTTCTTCACAAGGCACACCTGTGACTCTTATTTATCAAGTTTAAGAAACATCAACTAAGGGGCCAGCAAGATGGCTCAGGGTGAAAAGATGCCTGTGTGCAAAACTGGAAACCTGAGTTGAACATCTGGAACCCCATATGATGCAAGAAAAGAAGCAACTTCTAGAAGTGGACCTCTGGCCTCCACACATGCACTCTCTCCCTCTAGCGCTAATAAATAAAATATTTTAAAAAGAGAATCCATGGACAGGACCGTTTAAAACACTACTTTTCAGATTTTAACCTTGAAATTATGTACAGCAGTTGTGGCTGTGGAATTCACATTGCAAACACAAGTCTAGGTAATGACAGAACTGCTCATACCTATACCAACCAATGATTTCCTGGCCTCAGCCAAAATTCAGCTGTCTACGATCTAGGGATCAGCTATAACCTGGTTGTTTCAGTAAGCAAAGTCATTTCCTCTGATGTGCATAAGAAATGCACATTCAAGTGTCTCCAGGAGTGATTTAACAGAATCTAATTGCAGAATAAGTAATTCCAAGTTGTTTGGTTTGGGACTAACTGCCCTCAGTCCCATTTCCCAGTGATAAACACTGAAAACACCATGGAGTTCAATCCAGCATTGTAAAGCTGGCAAGGAACAGTGACAGGCATTAGAACAGTTGTTCAAACCCTTGGTTTCATTATTGGCAATTTGGAGAGAATAATATATGCCTCTGTAGAATGCTAGGATAAAATGTAATAAGGCATGAAAGCCAAGTGAAGTCGCATCACCTACTGAAGGGTCAAAGGAAATAGGATATGATCCTGTGAAGAACCACTTTTGGCCAAAGAAACAGGAAAATGGTCCAGTATTTCTTGATTCTTACATTATAAAGGCAATTTAGAAAACTACTACATTTGTTCTGTCCACAAACTAACTAGATAGGACCAAAGATGGCCTATTATTATTAATTAAATTATTCTCTCCCTTTTCTCTCTGGCTCTGTCTACATTTACAGAAAAACTTTCTATATGCAAACTTATGAATCCATATTTTTATTAATATACATGAACAGATATATGGGAATATATAAATGTTGGTAGGTATGAAATGCATGTGCTTACAGATATGAAATTTGCCTATATATGTATATTTAGTTAAATTGTATAAATCTCTTGAAGTTAAAGACATGTAATATAGCTAACCTTTAAAACAATGCTAATGTATCCCCTAAAATATGACATTTTAACAATACTTTTTAATTATGCATGTTCTTGAATGTTAAGCTGATTCATACATTATTGTCCCAACTTTTAGATCTCAGATTCTACTTAGAATATCAATAAAGTATGAAAGACTCAGAATTTTATTATAGACTTTTCGGGGAAATTATAGAGAGCTGCTGTTATCACTGTGCCTTACTCAGCTGGAAAGTTTATTACATTTGAAGGGAGGGGGCTTCAGACTCTTTCTCAGACGATGCCTTATTGGATTGAAAGAAAAAAAAACCTTCAAAAGTACTATCTTTCACAGCCTGTGGCAAGGACAAGACTTAGGTCAATGTCTATTACAGAGGCAGTTAAAAAATATGGATTAAAAAGAAAAGTCATACACTATATTCCCTTTGGTGTATCTTGACATTAAAATATGGACCAGGTGCACAGAAACAGTGCAAGTGAGAAATAAATAACAGTAACATAGAAATATTTTCAAGTTCTTATTGCCATGCCTTTAATTCAAAGCCATTCTGGGAGAACATGGGAATACTTTAAAAGGCCATTTGTTTGCCATAGTGGGTAGTGCATTCTGGCATATTCTGAAAGTGAACTGTTCATGTTGGTTTTTCAAAAGGCATGATGCATGTAGGTAATTTAGTGCCTAAATTGACTTAAAAATTGTCAGTGACTTTGTGAAATTTTCAAAATAGTTTCCTTTATCATTTCCAAATGGACAAGAATTATTGTAAACCTTGCTTGTTTAAAAGTACTGCAATATATTAATTTTGAGGTGCATTAACATGCAATGTTAAGTTAAATTGTGGGTCAGTAAACTATTGTAAGTTTTTTCCTTAATATTTTCTCCAATGGAAGAACAGAGAATTTAAAATCTTACAAAAATAGTAGATATTTCTGAAAACTATGTTTTGGTTTTGGGTTCTAAATATGGTTATCAAAAATGTTGAAGTTACTTTTCCAACTGATTTCTTTTAAAAATAGGAGACCACATATGTAGCAAATAAGGACAATAAAGTAAATGTTCATACAGCATATGTGGCATAAATAAGCATTGTTCTTGGTATGAATGGGACTATCATCTTGGCTCACCTAGAGTCTGAATCAGTCCTGAAGAACAGTTCATGCTTGGTGGAAAGCAGAGTAAATAAGTAGCCAGAAAGAAATGATTCTGGTGTGGATCTGTAACTCATACTTCTCAGGAAGGAAATGTAACTATATCAGTATTGGCATTTACAAATTTATAAGACAACATGTGGTACAAAAGACAACCTGTAAATAGCTACTTTACCCTGAATCCTCTCCTGATTTCTACATGGTAGCTGTCTCTGAGAATTAAATCATAAGCCATGTGGATAATTGGTGTACCCACTTGTATTCTTTTTTTTTTTTTTAAATCTTTCTTTTTTAAAATTTTTTTTATTATTATTATTTATTCAACTGTGCGCATGTGCGTGTGTATGTGTGCGCGTGTGTGTGTGTCTGTGTGTGTGTCTGTGTATGTGTAGAACCACGGACGAATTCGCGAACCACCATGGACGCCTCCATCTCTTTCTGCCCGGGATTCACAGGCTCCGCCCTACCAGGACCAGAAGCGCAGGCCACCCCCGCTTCTGCCTGGCGTCTATACGTGGGATCTGGGATCCGAACTCAGGACCTTCCGCCTGCAAAGCGGAGGCTTAACCCCTGAGCCACCTCTCCAGCCCCCCACTTGTATTCTTGACTATACAACGTTAATACAAACCAATGATTATCCATTTGAATAGAGATAAAGGGCTTATTTAATTTAGTAGAGGCAGTTAGTCAAGGTTATTTAGTCATTTTTGTTTTGGTCATCAAAATGAACCAGAGATGTGATCATTCTACATCAATGTTCTCTCTTTTTTTTTATTATTATTATTTATTCAACTGTGTGTATGTGTGCGCGCGTGTCTGTGTGTGTGTGTGTGTGTGTGTGTGTAGAACCACGGACGAATTCGCGAACCACCATGGACGCCTCCACCTCCTTCTGCCCCGGGATTCACAGGCTCCGCCCTACCAGGACCAGAAGCGCAGGCCGCCCCCGCTTCCGTCCGGCGTCTATACGTGGGATCTGGGATCCGAACTCGGGACCTTCCGCCTGCAAGGCGGAGGCTTAACCCCTGAGCCACCTCTCCAGCCCCATTCTACATCAATGTTGAGACTTGACACGTCATGCATATCCAACACTTCCACAAATATATACACTGCTGATTTTTTTCCCTTTTAACTCGTTTTTTTAATGAAATCTATATGTACGAGATTTCTTTATTCCTGAATTCTTTATTCTTTATTCTCAATAGTTTCTTCCTTTTCACTCCAGAATTTTTTTCGGTGTTTATCCAGTTTTAGCTTGATGATAACCACCTTGCTGGGGTGAATGCCCACATGGACAGTTATGCCATCAGCCTTTTCCCGCTGCACTTGTTCAATGTAGATGACATACTTCTTTCTGTAAACCTGGACTAGTTTGCTGTCCTTTATAGTGCCCTTGTACAACCTGAACTTCATCATCCTTCCAGAAAGGCATAGAACGAACATTGTACTTCTATCTCAGTTCTTTGGAGAGAGGAGAAGACATACCCTTCCTCATAATGTGAGAAGGTGCACTGAAATGCTTTTTTCAGTTCTTGCTTTGCTCCAGCAATGGCCACAGAAGGGAAGAACACCGCTGAATTTTTTCATGAACCACATATACCACTTCATCTGAAATCTGTGGTTCAATTTGCCATGGAATCTCCAGAGATTGTTTTTCTACAAATTATAAGTATATGTTTAACAAGACATCTAAAGGGATTTGTGGCACAAACTGTTTTACTTGTGTTTGTGTGTGTGTGTGTGTGTGTGTGTGTGTGTGTGTGTGTTGTGTGTGCGTGTGTATGCGCATTACAGAGTACTGTGTGTCCCTGAAGAGACTCAGGGGTGATTTTGGGAATCATCCTGGATTGTTCTACCTCCTATTTGCATTGCTCTGCAATTTCCCAAACTCTGCTTTTCAGGGTCAGAATTTCAGGCCACAGCCATTTCTACCTGGCATATTTACATGGGATCTGAAATTCAAACTCGGGTCCTTCTGTTTGAAAGACAGATTCTTAATCCCTGATACATCCATCTCTCTGGCCTTGGAATCAGTGTTTTAAAGCAGCAGTTTTGAGATGAAGCTTTAACTCAGTGTTAGTGTGTTGACTCTGTATGTGCAAAGACAACTTGAGGCCAGTGCTCTCAACAACTGCCCTCATATACGCAGTACAAAGGAACAAAGGAATATATATATATATATATATATATATATATATATATATCAGATCAAAAGGCCACACCATTGCTCTCTTGAAAACCTATAGCTATTTTATTCCAGAAAACTCCTCTGGTCCTTAGTTCTAAACACCATTAGTCTGGCCTTATCATTTTTTTTTCAAACATATTCAGCCTGCCTCCAGCTCAGAGCATTTACATTTTTTTAATTTCTTTGATTATGGACGATTTCCATAAAATATTTTTACAATACTTGCATCGTTCACATTTTTCTAAACATAAATTTCTCATTCAGACCTATGGTGACTGTTTCATTTATAACATTCCTTCATGCAATTTTGACTTGTCATGCTACTAAATACACTGTATTAGTTACCTGATTAGTTTTCATCTACCCTCCATCAGAACATAAACTACTTTGTATCATGGACTTGTTTATAATCATGACACATATCAATACCCAATAAAATTTTGTGGAATGAAAGAATGATAGAAAGAACTTTTTAATGTGGTTAAAAAACAGTGAATTACTTCCATAAGAGATTAAACATTTTACACCTAATACATGGCGCATTCTGGACAGCACAGAAACAGTTCCAGCAAGCATACAGGCTGTTGCAAGTGTCTGTGGAATAATCAGTTTCGTACTGCTGCCATAGAAAGTAATACAAGACTGGGCTGGAGAGGTGGCTCAGGGGTTAAGCCTCCGCCTTGCAGGCGGAAGGTCCTGAGTTCGGATCCCAGATCCCACGTATAGACGCCAGGCGGAAGCGGGGGCGTCCTGCGCTTCTGGTCCTGGTAGGGCGGAGCCTGTGAATCCCAGGGCAGAAGGAGGTGGAGGCGTCCATGGTGGTTCGCGAATTCGTCCGTGGTTCTACGCACACACAGACACACGCACACACAGACACACGCACACACAGACACACGCACACACGTGTGCGCACATATACACGCACATACACATAGTTGAATAAATAATAAAAAAAATTAAAAAAAAAAAGAAAGTAATACAAGACTAGGATGTTAACAACCCAATTTCTCTCATAACTCAATGGGAGAGAAGTTTGAAACCAAGGTGTTGGCAAGGTCACATTCTCTCTATGCAGTCTAAGAGTTCTCTGTTCTTCCTTAAACTTTGGAGGCTCCTGATATTTCTAGTCCTGCAAAAGCATCACTACAGTGGCCACTTTTTCCATTGGTCCTTTCTTTGACCAGGTTCCTCTCCTTTTGCTTTTACAGATCAGGTAAAGGTTTTAAGTGACATAATTCTCTTTAGAAGATGAGAAGTAATCCTATAATTCTTATCTTTAAAAAAATTACAAAGAAAACTGACTCACTGAACTCACTTGAGCGCCCAAGAAGGGACTTATTATTATCTTCCTAATCTTTTATTTCCTAAACTTTTATTTCAGTAGTCACGAACCAGATGGAGAATCAACTGAAGCTCAGGTGACACACCTGAGGGACTGAGGAGCCCATGATTAGGAAAGATTGAATTAGAGGTCAGCAGTCAGTGTAAGGAAGACACTTCTAAACTGAGTTAACAAACCTCTAACACATGATTTCCTTCTTGGCCAAAGGAGGAAGTAAGTGCTTTACATATTTGATCCAAATCCATGAAAGTATCTACTTCAGAGCATTGTTTCTTGTGAAAGAAAATGAAATGAGCCCAAAGCACTTCAGAGAGCAGCAGCGGTTCTCAAGCACAGCATGTGATCATGCCAGCTGTCACTGTTGTTTAAATGATACATGCAAATCTCTTTTAGATTCAAAATCTCAGGTAGAGGAGGTAAAACAACAAGTGCAAAACAAACAAAGCTGAAAGGGAGAAATATGAGAAGAGAAAGAATTGAAATTATTGTGAAATCACAGTCCTACTTCCTGCCTAGAGAACTGATAAGAAAGTTGCCATGCTCTGGTTCTGTGATCTCCAACCACCTTTGTTATAGGGTGCCAGCCACCAGCAAACTCCAAACATTAATGCAAAATAAGAGCCAATTTATTCACTGGCTGGTGAACTCCCTGCCAAGGATCACTAATCCAAAGCTAAGAGTGTGGAACAACATTTTAGTGGTTTATTATAGATTTTTACAGCCAAAGTCCTTTCTGACAATTATTTACTAAGGAACCAAGAACTTAGGATATAACTGGCTCCATGGGGACATCTGATGTTTGCTGAGAGCAGTTCTAAGGATAGTCATTAAGCCCTGACCTTTAGATTCACGTTCCGTTGTAAATACTCTTGTGAACCACCTTGAAAGTACAAGATGATCTTGAATTATAGCTTGTCCTTGTCCATGCCACCCTGATACATAGACCAGTTCAGATTAAATCATATGGTAAGGAGTTTTACCCCCTCTCTGAAAAACTGTAAGAGCAAGGGAATTCTTTTTCTTTCTGATATTAAATTAAAGTATCTCTCTCTTCCAGGTCACAATTTAACGACTTGGTCAATATTCTCTTTCTTAATGCCCTGTATCTTCAAGGTCTCATCTTGTCTGATTAGAAAACTATAGCTCTCCTAATAAAGTTCTTCTGAAGGGGAGCTCCTTTCTATATACCTGCTTTTATTTTGTGATATCTGACAATTGTTAGTCCACTCTAAGTTTAAAATAGGCCTGTGCACATGAGAAATTTCTGGACATTCATACCTTTATCAGTGGAGATTAGCATTACATTTTAGTTCATAACACAGTAAAATTCACTGTTGTGTCTGGGCACAGTATTTTGAAAATAACCTTTGTAGACTGCAGGACAAAGAGTGAACAAGGGAGTCAAAATATACCTTAGGGAAAACAGAGGAAAATGGAGGACATATTTAGCTTGGAGAAAATAGTGAGGATAAAATCAGCAAAACTTGAAAGATGATCATATGTACAATCATAAAATAAAACCAAGCCAAGTGAAACAGCAACCTGACTAGGAGAACAAGCTACAAGAGGCAAGATCAGCATTGCATGTAAGAAATACGTTTGGTGTATTAGGACCATTGAGCAGAGAAATGAGCTACTTTGTCAGACACTGAGTTTCCATAATAATGATAGTTGCTGAGGTTATAGGCTTGGCATCCAGCTCCTAGCCTTCCTCTACTTTTGCAATCAATTCCCACAATAATCCTATGAGAAACCAGTAGGTTATTATCTCCATTTCCTGGAAGAAGAAATATAAGTGATTTGCCCCTGGCCACACCACTAGAAATTCTAAACCTATTATTTTAACCACATTTGTAGACTTGGCCTACATTGATACATTGAATTGAACACAGCTGTTAAGAATCATTTAAAATGAAACCATGCACCGAAAGAATAAGATATGTGAGTTTTAAGGCGAATAAATGAAGAGATTAAAGTAGTTCTGCTAATAAGACCAGGCAAAATATACTGTCATAAATTGTAATTTTTAGAACAATGTATTAGGATAATGTACATGCAAATATAAATTGAGCTTGTATCATAGATGTTGTTTAACTCACTTCTAATTTCTGAGGTCAGTGTAATACCATCCTCTGTCACATAAACTCTCAGTACATGCATAGAAATAATGAAGCGAATAACATATATGTTTTGTTCTCTAACAAGGAAGGAAATCATTTCATCTTGTTATAACTAAATGTATATTTTTCTATCTATATAAAGTGATTAAACCATTGTTATTAATTATCTCTGATGTATCATGTGTGAAAATAGTTCCATGACAATGAGAAGTACTGAGAAACTCATTCAAATCAGCCAAAAAGAAAAGTATTGTTTGCAGGGCACATGACTTTATTAGACCCTAATTTTGACATCTTTTAATGTTTTTCAAGGGAATAGTGATACTTTTCTGTTATAATGAGCTTTACTCACATTCATGAGAGAGTCTGGGTTCAATCCCCACTCCCAAGTGAAAACATATAAATAGATAACAAGTTACATATTCCCTTAAAGTGTTCAGTATTATATACAAATAACTTGGAACTAGAAACAGAGTGAAAAAACCTAGGTCTATCAGAACATGGTGCTCTGTTGTAAAACACTGGTCTCCCGAGATATGCATACATTTCAGAATAGAAAGAGAAATGCGGCAGTTTTTGTATATCTAACATACTTACACGAAGGATTTTGTACCTCAAAACAATCATGAGTAATCATTGTTAAAACCAGTATTTACCATAACTGTGTATATTGGTACGATTTTTCTTATGTCAAAATACACAAAATATACAACAGTAATAACAGCAGTAAAAGTTATATACTTATTCTCAGTATTATTTTTCATCCTAATCAAGCTGATATATAAGAACTTTTTATTTCCACTTCATTGGTGAGGAAATAGTCTTGCAAAATTCAGCTCACTATCTTTTTAAATACAAATCTGTAATCATAATTGTTATACTAGTAAACTAAATTAAATGAATTGAGACTATCAATGAACATAATGTCAGCAGACTTCAAACTAAACTTATGAAAAAATAAAATAACTTGCTTATGATGTATTTATAAACATAGAAAATGCCAAATGAGTTAAAATTTCAAAAACACCTTATGTAATTTAAAATATCTATCAATTATTTCTTCTATTTCTAGAAAGATAGGAACTTAACTAAATTCCATACCAAAATTTGAAATTTTGATCAAAAATTGTCAAGGAAAGCCTCACTGATAAAATTACAGAGCCATAAAATGAAATTTTCTGACTCACTTATCTTAAATAATAATTGCTGGACAACCATAAGCCCATCTCCCTTCTTTCATTTCTGTCCTGTGCCCTCCCAAAGTATTTCTTATAGGTTATTAGACAAAGCAGAACGTTGAAAGGTGCAGTGGGAGCTAGAAGAGAGGTCAAAATTCATTACCAGAAGTAAATGCTCATGTATATTTGATGAAATATTTTATTGACCAAGTAGAATGGTAGAATTGTGTTATACTTTATACTGAAATAGTTCACTATATCTCTTCTAAGATTTTGCATACTTTTTGAAAAGGCGCTTACGTATTTTCAGCATTTTTTCTTATCTTGATTATCAGTAGCTTGTATGATCTTAGGAATTACATTTTTGTTTATAAAAATAACTCAAATAAAACTCTGCCTTAGTGAATAAATACACCAAATTTATAGAGACTATGTTTGAAATTATCTCTTTTTAGCCAGTTGTAGAAGGGAGTAGTCATGGGGATAATCCTAACTACTGAACGATGTTAAAAATATTTAGGTTAGTCTTGGGATGTGTTGTAATTACAGGAAGATTTCTTTACTAATGACATTTTACCACACTAAAGTGAAAATGGGCAAATAATTTTTACTAAAGAGGTGGTGTGACCCAAACTGTTATGGTTGAAAAGGCACACCAAACTGGTTTCTAGACTGAATGTTAACATCAACAAAATAATACAGCCAAAACCGATATGCAGAAAGTACTCCTAATCTATCAAAGACCATTTGATGCAAGACATCTTTGGAATAAGGTCCAACTTCTCACTTGTGTCTCCCTGAGACTGTTGATGACTGGAGAAATCATTTATTTCACGTATCCTTATCTTATTAATAGTTGAAAGTAGAGTTCACACAAACACACACACAATAGTTGAAATTACAGTTACATAAACCCACTTGTGTGCCCACTACTTGCACAATGAACTCCAGCTCTAGTTAATGTTGCTCTTTTTTTTTTCCTTTGTAGCAATGAGTATTGAGGAGCCTAGAAGGCATTCTGTTGCTATTTCCAGAAATACTTCTGGCTCTGAGTTCAATCTCTATCATACACTATCCCCTAGTACCAGGAGCCTTCATAAAGATTCCTCAGTGGACACCTCAGTGGGTTGTGCTTTTGAAAGTGGAGATTTGTCCCTTTAGACAGGTATGAGTAATAAAAGATGTGCTGCATTAAGAAGGTTGAGACTCTTGTTCTTTAAATTGTTACAGAAATAAAGTCTTCCCCAGAACAGACAGAATTGTGTGGGGATAAAGGTACAGGACGAAATTGAAAGTAAATTCTTCCTGAACATAAAATCAGCATTTATCACCATTGATGCTTGATAGTAACTATTACTACTTTGTCACCACCATGGATGATGAACCCTTGTTGTTGACTAACTATTCATTGTTTATCATATATGTCCTTTATACCAATACATATTAGCTTTGTAAAATGAAATTTAATGAGACAATATTACTTTTATATTTTAATATTTAATTATAGAAATTTTGGATTACTTTAACAGTAGCTAGATCTTTATTTTTGGTAAAAAACAAACAAACAAACTACATCTTATGGAAGAGAAGGGCTACCTTTCAGAAGTTTGAAGAGGAAACAATAATTCCACACAGTTAAAATACTGAGATCTTACAGTTATCCATCCTCTAAGGGTCCCATGGGGTTAACAGAGCCTTGGAATGTAGAGATGAGAGCAAGAGTGAGGAGAGAGTTTAGAAAATCTGAGGGAGAAGCACCAGAGATCCTCTAACCATGTTTTTTCAGCACTCTGGGAGAAAATTCACATTCGTAATTTTCTGTTTTATTTTTCCAAGTTTCAGTCCTTAAAAACCAAGATCTATGTCAACCACAGAATGATCTTTTCTCTGATACCATGAGGCAGTATGGTGTTTGTATCAGCATTCTCTGTCAGTATTTAAAGCTTAGGTCTATAGTGGCCCAGAGCTTCTGTGAACACTTTCAAATCAGTCAAAATGATACTTTTGATCAAAAATATTGCTTTCAGTATGTCTAGAAACGAACAAGTCAAAGGTAGTTGTGGGAAACCATGGGAGTATTGGTACTCTACTGATAACAAGATAGTGCAGAGGAAAGTTGGAAGGATATAAAGAATATCTGTCACATACACCAGTGTACCATTGAAATGATACTCAAAATGTCCACATATACATTACAGTAATAGCTTTCAGAAATAAAGTAAGTTTGTGGCTAGAAGCAATGACAACAGGGTTTTTGTGGAAAAATGGCCCTAGGCTTCACTAACTATATCTATGACAGAGATCTAAATATTTCAACACTGCCCAGGATACACCTCCACTGCTCTGGTATTCGGCTCATTAGCATCAGGAACTACAGCCATTTTAACTGGAACATTCTGGTAGAAATATTTTTTGTCTGTAAGGCAGCTCTCAAAAGATAGCTTATGGAGATTGGAGATAATCTTCTGCTAGTCAGCCCTCCTTTGTTAAGCTTCTTATCATCCAATAGAGCTTTGTACATGAATACAATAAATTCATGATATATAAACCTTTATTAACCAATCCCAACCACCTCCTTTTCCACTGCAAACTTCTTCCTCCTGCTTTCATGTCCTTTTGCATGTGTGGCACACTGAGTTTCATCTGAGTTTGCCTATACTGGCACGTGCCTGGGCACTAGATGGAGTATGGATGATATAACAGTGGGTATACCATTTATAAATTAGCTTCTGTTCTCCACAATCTGGCATTTATCCTCAATAATTTCTCAAGGAGGTATAGTATTTCTTGAAGTCTTTCCCCCTTTCATGGTGAAATGTTGATAGTTTTGATACTTGTTCAAGTCTTAAGGAAGTAGAAATAGATGCAATGAATTCATGGGTGCAGTTCTGACATTTCCAGAAGATGCTCTATGACCATATCCTTCCACACCCTCAGAGTCTTACATTCTTATTGTTTCCTCTTCAGTGATATTCTCTGCAACTTGGAATGGGGTGGTTTACATTTAGGACCATGCAGCCCATAATCACTTATTCTGTACATTTTGTTTAGTTGTTTTTCCAGTATGATAAAATGAAACTGCTTGATGTAGGGCTGAGAATTTCTCTAATATATTGGTATAATGACAAATATTTACATGGCACAGATGCAATATTTTATGCTATACCTTTGCTCAGACGTGTGATATTGTTGGAGTCACAGGAGTAGAGAGTAGAACTAAATGTGAATACCTAGCCAAGACAAGCCAGCATAAAACACTGGACATGTAAACAATGAAAGGAAGTGGCAAATCCTATAGTCACCACTGCTAAGAGCTGAAATAATAATAAGTATACCTATAGTGCTTAATGAATCATTGCTCGTACTTGATTTTGTAAAGTGAGGAAAAATTTAAAACTATCTGTGTGGGTATATTTGATCCTTTCTATTTGGCTCTGTACTCGTGTTTATGAAATCCTGTTAAGGAAGATAGTATTCAATTTCTTATATTTCTTCCTATACAGAACTCCTTAAACTCCAGACTGTGTTTCTTTGGATGCCCTTATGAAAGAAGAGAAAGTTGGTTTTGACATTCATTTTGGAAATATACTGTTAAAGTTGAAGGCTGAGAGGGAACTGAGCCAATAGATGCCAGAAGGCATGGACTGAACTTCTCTTCAGGTCTCAGAAGAAACCAAACCTGTTAATATATTGGTCTAAGACTGTGAAAAAACATATTCCTTTGATTTAAATCACTCAGTCAGTGACACTTGACTTTAGCAGTACTATACAATCTTTAAATGTACCAGCAAGTGTGGATCCATTTCCATTTCTGTTTTCTCCTGCAATGCCTTCATTAGAGATTCTTCCCCTTTAAGAATTATCCCTATCCATGTATTTAAACACAGATGACCTGCAGTTTCATTGAGATTATATAGGATGTCTATAGCAGTTTCTGACATGTATGTTGACTTTGAGAATATACAAAGATAAAAGTTAAATAAAAATAAAATAATAGCCTAGTATTGATAAAAGTAGATAATATATACTCTAGCATAATATTAATGAGTACTGAATCTCAGCTCCTGACGTGAAGTAAGATAAGTGATCTACTCTGCCCATGCTTGCTGTTCTGGCTTGTGGATCATTTTAGTTATAGTAGCACAAAAGGATTTAATTATGGTTGACTCATGACAAAAAGTATGCATACTGATGGCATATGCAGATTTTTGAAGAGCACATAGGAACCCTTTTGTTGATCATTATAATTCAGTTAACATCCTTCTTAAGAACACCAATGACCTTTTAATATCCAATTGTAATATTCTGTTTCCACTGATGGCCTTACTTGATATCAAAAGCAGCTGACATTATTGACGATTTTCGAATCTGAAATTTCTTTCAAAAATCCTTTCATTGGCTTCTCTCTCTTCCTGGTTCTTTTTACTTATCTGAGTATTGCAATTTCTCTTCATGTTGTGGATCATAGTCAAACAAGTTAAGGCAACAAGAGGTTTTATTTTTGCGTGTGATTCTTGTTTTAATCATAGTGCAATTTAGCAGAGATTTCATATAAACAAAAGGAGCTGAGGGACTCAGTCATATTCACAGAATGAGCTGAAGGATGGGAATACTTTCTCTCTTGTCATAATACCTGCATGCAAACATGCTAAAGTATACAGACTTACTGAACTAATTCTATCTTATCCACTTGTCCAGGGAATGGCTCCTTTCACCATGAGATGGGTCCTTCCTATATCAATTAGGCAATGTTTTGCAGTTTTGCTCAGGACTTGCCTTAACTACTAATATTTTTATAAATGTGCCAGGAGCTCAACCTTCAGCTATTCAGTTGACACCTATATCTAACTAACACACATTTCCCTTATTTTCTCTGTTGCTGACTGACCTGTTGATCATTTAGCCCACTTTTCAGGATTCAGCCACAAGGAAATACTGTGATAACTGCCAGTTCCAGTTTTCTTCCAGAACCTAGTTTTTAACTAAGGAAAAAAAAACTGGTAAATGTCACTTTGTCAGCATTCCAGTATTATACTTATTATCAGCTAAGTGTGTACGATATTGATATTACTGATCAATAGAATTCTACATTCTCATATGGCTTTCTTTTTGTTCTTTTATGTTTTTATCACCATACATTCATTATACATGACTCTATAGAACTTATTCATAATTGTACATTATGTAGTTTGAACAAATTCTCCTTGTATATCTCCCTGACGGTTTTTTCTTCCCCTTGTCATTGGTCCTTTTCTTTTTTTCTTTTTTGGTTTTAGAGTGTTTCACTGTGTTTTCATGTAAGTGTATATCATTTGATCTGTCTATATGAAATCTATGATCCAAAAATGAAATAAAACTTAACATTTGTAATTTTGACACTGACTTAATTGATTAAATGTGATTACCCTCATTGGAATGAATATTCCTGAGAATTAAATAACTTCCTTCTTTTCTGAAAATATTATGCTTTTTTTTTCATTTATTCCTGTGCAGTCGAACTTCTCAGTTTCCTCCAGGGGAGCACTGGAGCTGTAATTCAGTAATAAACACTTGCTTTGCATGTTCAATGTCTTAGATTTAATTTCCAACACCACAAAAACAAATAACTGAAAAAAATTAAAACAACAACAATAAAAACTATAGATGTTTGAAGAAGTCATAGGGAAATCTACTACTTTATAAGGTAATACAATCCAAAGATATAACCTTCTAGACAACATCAATGCCAGGAGTCATGGTTTCTTAAATAAGAATCCATTGTTGAGCAGGGAATACAACTTATGAGTTATTGTTTGGGGAAAACCCAGAGGTACACCAAAGAATTCAGGCTATTGTCTTTGTTTTTGGATGCCCACAGAACTAGAGAGTGAATTCTACTTTTAAAGGCACCATGGACTTCGGTTACAGGACATAGAAAAATTTAACCTAAACCAAAATGAAAGATTCCTCCCTGCTGTCCAGATGTTACATAGGTAGCTGGGATAGCAGTCATCAGCTACCTTAGCCTCTGTAGACCTTGTCTGCTGTAATACCCGTTTGCCAGAAAAGGTGTGTCTAATTATGAAGTAGTGACAGTTTTTATGAGAGGAAACAATCAATTTCTGATTGGATCTGAAGACCAGATCACAGAAAGGAGCTTGTGTTTTGGTGGTGGAGACCTTGTCTGAAGCCCATAGCTAGACAAGTCACAGGCAGTGTAGGTAAACATCCTTATGTTTTGCATAACAAAAATGTTATCAAACTGCCTTCCAATCATTTACACTTAAATCTATAGACTAGTGCTATTCAGCCTCATAGTCAAAGTTTCGTTTTGAAGAGACTCATACCTGAGTTAAGGTTTTGAATCTTAAGTGGTACATCTATATCACCTCTTTAAGGCTCAGGAAACATCGTTAAAGAGGGGTCAGAAAGAATGCAAAAGATGGATGATGGAAAGACAGCTGAAAATACTTTCTTGTCTTGTCAAAGCTTTGGCACTCATGAACTCACAGCAGCTATGGCTGCCTGAAAAATAATGAACCCATTAACATTTGGTTATAGATGGAGAAGAGGACATGAAGCTCAGCCCCTCTATTGGCAGCTGAAGGATGCTGAAGGATCATTTTTTCAGTGATGTAGCTACTGGTGAATTATTGATTCAGCAGTGGATAGTTCCACATCCATACTTCTACAGCCCACATTAAACTCAATGCATTATAAAACAATAGGTAAAAGCAAAAAGATACAAACAACAAAGAAGGGGGTTTGCAAAAGACTATCTGGTAAGGATGTGCACTAGCCAAGTCTCAGTACATGAACTGAATCCCTGTTCTACACATGGTAGTGAAAGAAAACAGACTGCTACAAGTTGTCCTCTGACTTCCATACACATACCAAGGAATGTGCACCAATGCATCCACATGCACATAAAGTAAATGAGTACATGAATAAGTAAGTAAATAAATAAACGAATGTGAAAAAAAGGACAGAGCAGCTTTTTGAGAAGAAGGAGTAGTTGAATGGAATAAGAGAGTATCTTCTGTGATCAAAATCGACCATATACATATATAAAATTATCAATATAATTTTGAAAAATCTGATGTGAATAAACATTGCTTCAATAAATATTAGTGTACAAATTTGTCTCATATGATAGCTTGGAGTCCTTTGGACAAATAAAATAATCTAGGGGTTTTTGCCTGGTATATGTGCAAATCTTCTTTTAGATTCCTGAGCACTGTGCATTCTGATTTCTACAGTCACTATATGAGTTTGCATTCCTACCAGTAGTATGTCTGCTCTCCTGTCTGCCTCTCTCACCAGAATTTGATTTTATTTACTTTCTCTAGGGTAAGATGGATTTTCAGTGCAGTTTGAATTCACATTTCTCTATTAGCTACTTGTTTTAAAGATTTCTGATATATTCATTAGTCATTTGTATTTCAGCTTTGAGAACTATCTGTTCATTTCATTAGCCATTTGATTGGCTAAATTGATTTTTACCCATCCCTCAAAAATGATAATTATTAATCCTCTGTGAGATGTCTGCATTTGCAAGACTGTTCCCATTTTGCAGGTTCTCCTATTTGAATGCTTCCTTTGGCAATGCAAAGATTCTTAATATCCTCAAGTCCCATGTCTTATTTTTAGTATTATTTCTCCTTGTAGGCCTAGAGCCCTGTTAAGAAAGTTGGGGCTGGAGAGGTGTCTCAGGGGTTAAGCCTCTGCCTTGTAGGCGGAAGGTCCTGAGTTTGGATCCTAGACCCCGAAGTGGGGGCGGCCTGCATTTCTGGTCCTGGTAGGGAGGAGCCTGTGAATCCAGGGACAGTGTAAACAAGGAGGAGGTGGAGGCGACCATGGTGGTTCTACACGCGAATTCGCCTGTGGTTCTACACACGCGGACACACACATACACATACACACACGCGTGCACACGCACAATTGAATAAATAATAATAATAATAAAAACTTAAAAAAAAAAGAAAGTCCTTGATTCTGTCTGGAATGATTCACTGCTCTTTCCCCTAACAATTTCAGAGTTTCAAGTGTTGGCATCAGATTTTTCATATATTTGGAGCAGACTGGTTTTTAGAGCATGAGACTTGGGTGCCTAGTTTCATTCTTTTACACATGACTGTCCAGTGTTCTCAATACTATTTGTTAGGAAGCCTATCTTTTCTCTAATATATACATATTTGGTATGTGTGTCAAAGGTCAACTTGCTTTGGATATACAGACTTATTCTAGGCTTTCTATTCTGATGCATGATCTGCATACGTGTTTTGTGCCAATAACATGTTGTTATTGAAACTCTGGAGAAGTAGTACAACTTAAAATTCCTTTTGTGTTTTTCCTTCATGAGCATATGTGTGTGTGTGTGCTCTTCCTCCAACTCTTCAATATCACCTTAGCTTTCTGGAGTTCTTTTGAATTTCAACATGAATTGTAATTTTATTATTCTATCTATGTAATGACATAGTGATTTTGATGGAGATTACATTGAGTCTATAGATTGCTTTTGCTAGTTTAACTATTTTTAAAACATTAATTCTTCCAATCAATTCACTTCACTTTCTTCAGTGTTTTAAAGGTTTCATGCAAGACATTTTTCTTTTCTTGATTATGTTCATTCAAAATAGTTTATTATTTTTCAGTTAATATTATATAAGGTTGTTAGTTAAATTTCTTTTTTAACATTTTTGTTATTTGTTTTTAGGAAGGCTGTTGATTTTTATATTAATTTTGCATCCTGGCCTTTTCTTGTAGCTCTTTGCAAGATCTAAAAGTTTTTTCACAGAGTCTTTTGTTCATACAACCATATTATCTGCAAATAAGAATACTTTGAAATAATTTCACATTTATAGTTAATTCCCTTAACATTTCTCTAAGACTTCAAATAATTTGTTGTAGAAAAGTGGAAAAAGTGGACATCCTTGGCTTGTTACTTACTTTAGTGCAAAAACTGCTTTCAGCGTTTCCCACATTCAGAAAAATGTGGCTGTAGGTTTGTGGTATATAACTTTTATTATGTGCAGATATATACTTTATATTACTAAATTTTTCAGGGATTTTTTATTATGATGGGATGTTGAACTTTTTCAAGGGTCTTCAGTTCCTTAAAATATCTGATACTAAAACTACAGTACAGAAATTCTGAGTCCTTGCATCTTATGCTGTGCTTCATGATGTTCTCCGCTTACTCTCTCAATACAATGGCAAAACTGCCCAAACCATGCCAATCCTTCCATGGACTCTGGATTTTCTAATATTGTGTGAGTGTGTGTGTGTGTGTGTGTGTGTGTGTGTATGTGTGTTTGTGTGTGTGTGTGTTTTTCTGTGTGTGTGTGTCACTATTGTTAGTGTCTGCGTGTGTCAAGGGCACTATGTGTGCCTGCTGAGGCTCAAGAATAACAAAATAACTTCAGAAATCATCCTGGATTGCTTCTACTGCCTCCTTGTTTTGCTCTGAGATTTCCCAGGCTCTGCCTTCCAGAGTCGGAAGTATAGACTCCCACCATTTCTGCTTGCTGTTCTTTTATGTGGGATCAGGGATGCAAACTCAGGACCTTCTGCTTGCGAGGCAGAGAAATAACCCCATGAGCCATCTCTCCAATTCTCTGATATTTTTATTATATGTGATAAATCTAATTTTCCCTGTTTTATTCATCAGTGATTCTAGTAGACTACCCCTTGAATCACCCAGCATTTTTCAATTCAAATGGCAATAATTTCTATGTAGAAATGATTGGAAACAGAAGTCATGAGAGTAAAAAAAAACATTGCTTTTGTTTTGTAGAGAAATTTTTTAAAAAATGCAAGATTTTCTCTGATACTAATTTGATAAAACAATACTGATTCATTTTACATTGATATGTGAAAACTGTTTTTTAATCTCAATAAGAAAATTTTTAGTCTTCAAAAACTATCAGTAGTTTTCAATTCCTCTTGCAGTCATTTAATCTTCAACTTACATTAATGGAATAACATGTAATTTCATGTTTTAGCTCTTTCTTCCTGCAATACATAATACAATGCCCTTTTCCAAGGAGCCAACTCACTTGTCATTCTTCCAAGCACCTGATTTTTCTCCTCCAAATCTGAGAGTTTCCTAAGATTGTTCTTCAGCATGTAACAGCATGAGTCTTTTATGTTTCATCATCTCGCTAGTTCTGTATGGGACAATTAATCTCTCTGTAAATAGGTAATGAAAGCATGCCTGTAATTCAAATGGCAATAATTTCTATGTAGAAATGATTGGAAACAGAAGTCATGAGAGTAAAAAAAACATTACTTTTGTTTTGTAGAGAAATTTTAGAAAAAAATGCAAGATTTTCTCTGATACTAATTTGATAAAACAATACTGATTCATTTTACATTGATATACCTAACTTACATTTATTAAGGTCAGGAATTCACAGCACTTGACCATGACAAATACAAGGAATGAGATATAGACAACACTCAAGCATTTACAGAGCTAAATTGTTTGATAACAAAGATTTGTCTTCTCTGCACACAGTGTTGAAATTCGAAATAGGACAAGACACTCAATAATTATTAATAATACCTCATCCACTGAATCTTCACTAAGTGGAACAAATAGTACAAGTAATAATGCTTCTGAATGAGAAAGAAAAAAACAAAAGCATGGGATGGAGAGGTGGCTTAAAGGTTAAGACTCTTCCTCACAAGCAGAAGGTCCTGTGTTCAGATCCCAGGTCCCACGTAAAAAAAAGTCAGGTGGAAATGGAGGCAGTCTGCACTTCCAGTCCTGGTGGGCAGACCCTGGGAAATCCCAGAGTGAAGCAAAAAGATGGTAGAAGCAATCCAGGATGATTCCCAACATCATCTTGGTCCATCACAGGGACACACAGTGTCTGATACACACACTCACACACACACACACACACACACACACACACACACACACACACACACACAAATTAATCAATTAATTAATTAATTAAAAAGTAAGAAAACAAAAATGTGAAAGTGCAAAAAAATCCTAAGGTGTACAGAAGTGAAAGATTCATCCCTCAAAGCCAAATCAGAATTTGTGGCAGGCAGAGGGGGCAGACCAAGGAAATCAGACTCCCAAATTTCCTTTTATAAGAAATGCTCAAAGTAGGTCAGTACTTTTAGAAAGAAGAGACTGACAACACAGACATTCAGAAGAAGGCAGAAAGAACAAATCCCTGTGAGCTCTATAAACTAATATCAAATGCAGGATGATGTGTAAAGTGATAGCTGTGTCAGGTGTCAAAAAACAAGGAAGAGGAAAGTTGCACATGTGGGTGACTTGGCTGCAGTGGTCACAGAAGAGTATGCTTCTATGAGGAAAACAAAGTGGGGAGAGAACACATTTTTGAGAACTGTTTCTGTGTTTTTATTTTGGTTATCAGTCGTTAGTATCTATGACATCCAGAATCAAAACTTAGGGTGAAGGATAAATGGAATATTCTCTATGTTCAGTGTCTCCCATGGCAAGACACACAAAGAAGCCTAGGTAGCTTCTTTGTGACATATGTTTCTTCTCTGTGTAATGAAAACAGCAGCTGCATTTAACATACCAGTATTATCAAAGCAGATTAAAATAGAACATTTCAGCATTTCACACAAAATCTAAATTATTAAGTGCTCTGTAAATATTAGCTATCATTTTCAGTCTTTAAAGTTATGTCAGACTATCTAGGAGGGCTTTATTGTCCTCAAATACTTAGGCTGCCACTGTATATAAAAAATCTCCTGTCCTTTGTGAATCTAGATGGAGAGGAGTGTAACCTATTGGATAGCTACTTTCTTCAAAACTCAATACCCTTCAAAACCAAATGGGCATTATAGTCCAATGCTTGTATGTGGGAGAAGAGTCAAGGTGACAAAGATAGCAAACAGAACAGTAATGGTAGGAAGGAAAGGAAGATACAGTGTGTCACAATCTTGCTGAAGTTACCTTGTAATAGAGTGAACTTGATAATTGACCTAATTCACATCCTATTCAGTATTTTTTCCATAGCTTAGAAGACTAAAATACAGATATATAAATTCAGGTTATAGGTTAAAAACTAAATTCTGGTCATGAAAACTATCTATTAGCCCTTTGCTTTAATACGTTGATGATGTTATGCACAGCAGAACAAAGTGAAGAAATAAGAAGAGTTCTAAAGTTACCCAGAACAGTTATAAGGGTTGTCAGTGATTATAACTGGTAATGCTTATTTTTAAGATGTTTGATGACTTACTATATTTTTATAGATTTGGGAACAAAATAGATGGACCCAAAATACAGAAAGTCCATGAGATTTTTTTCATAAATTATGCTTTTCCCAGTGTGAAAAATTGCTTATGCCCCAATATCACTATATTGAATCATTAGCTAACATTACTGTTAAGAAATTTCTTAACTTCTCTTCTTTTTATATACAGGATGACCAAATTATAATACAAGATTTTTCATTTTTATATATTTTTTATCATGTGTATGTAGCTGTGTCCCTGTGGAGGATTGCCTGTATCTTCTTTCTGTTTTGCTCTGGGATTTCCGGGCTCCACCCACCAGGGCTATAAGTATTGACCACTGCCATTTCTCCCTGGTGTTATTTTACATGGGAACTGAAATCTGAACTCAGAACCATTTGCTTGTGAGGTTGAGTCTTATCCCTACTCGCTTTGAGACTCATACACACACAGACACGTATGCACACACATGCGCACACGTGTGCACACACACATGCACACACGCATGCAAAAATAAATAAAGTTATGACATTGCCACATTATTTATTCCATTACTTGTTGTATAACCAACACACACAATTCATGACAAACTTTATTTCTGACACTCTTGAAAACTTTAATTTGATCAAGCTAGTGTAGAAATTTTAAGCCATATGCACAAATTCTTCAATTTCCCAAGCTTGGAAAAATTTAGGGGCAAGGTCTCGTCCATTGTTGATGGATGCAAGGAACTTTTCAGATCCAATGTGTAGAGTATGATATAACTATTGTGGTGCTATATGATTATAAAGTTCAGGAATGCAGGGAAATGTCTCTTCCTTGATATATTTTATTTTGATATTTCATTCGTATAAAAAATGCCTTGAGAACATGCAATAAGAGGAGAAACCCATTGGAAGCACCCGATGCTTCTATTCAACAGTTATCACAAAGTTCAGAAATGTGGATGGACACTTTGAAACTAAAATTTGTACCTTCCAAAATTCCCCAGAAGACTATAAGCTCATTAGATTTTCTGAGACTCCAGAAACTTTGAGGGAAGTACTTTTTGTGTTTTTGTCAACAATTTTGTGGGTTTTATGGGATACTCAATATCAAATGCAATCATTAAGTTATTTTGCATTCAACATTTACTTAAGATGATATGGAAATCACTTTCTACTAAAAGAAAAATACTGCAACATAGAATACACACATCTAACATGTTCATCAATTTTACTACCAATGGTCAAGTATTAAGATTTGTTTACTTCAAAAATTTTGGGATACACCACACTTAAATTTAATTTTAAAAAAACCTCTGAAAAAAAGCTTTGAAAATCTAGGTGTTTTTTCATTTGCTTCATTTTGACATCTATTAAGCCATGTATTTTCAGCGACTGTGTTCCAGCAGCTCAGGCTCCTTTCCATTTCTGGGTGGCTGGTGCTTCTGCTGAACCCAGATTCTTTCTTTTTCTAATCATTTTCCTTTCCTTTTTAGGAAGCTATCTTGACTTATTGAGTGCTTAATATATTCAGCATGAACATTAATTCTCTTTGTAGGATTTCTTGCCCTTAATTTGCTTGTTTATCACAATGTCAACAGCACATTGTGTAATATTGTAGATGTTTCTGTTTTATCATAATAGTATTTATAGGGGATTCCTTTTTGAAGAGAACCCATTCTCTTGATATCCACAATATCAACTTTCTTGTAGATTTGTATATGTGTAGCTAAAGGAACTGCTCCATGTTCCCTGAAAGGTCTAGAGACCATGTATCTGTTCCTCTCCTTTTCCCCTTTGTGTTGGTGGTCTGAACAAAAGGACCATGTATTAAATTTTGAATCTTGGACTGATTCACAAATTCCATGCAGTTCTATGTTAATGTAAATTCAATTCATGGTTAAGAAGGCATATTTCAATTATGATTATGTGGTTTAATACTAAAGAATAAAGTATGTGCTTGGAATATGACAATTGTATTTTTCTTAAACTATTTCTGTCTTGTATATAGTCAGTACAGTGTTAAAACTGTATTCTATTTTTGTGACTCATACCTATACACCAAATATCAGAAATAAGCAGTTACTACAATTTGTTAAAAATGACAATGATTTTTATGCTAAATTGCTTCATTAAATTAATACCACAACTTAGTTAACTTTTTTAATTATGGGAAAAATAAAAACATTAAAAAATGGTAACATCTAAGTGTTTGCAATGAAGAAAGCATCGATTTAGATGCCTTTTATGTATTACTATTGTGATCATTTCACCAATTAAGAAAAATGAGGCAGTTTGTTCAAATTCCTTAGAAAGGGTAATATATTTTGTGAGTGATAAACTAGATCTGACCCAGTCTCTAATGTCTATATTCTTGAGGATAATTATGTGTTAGACAGAAATTTCATTTTTCTACATATACATAATGAAAAATCTTCAAAAAAAGTTCATGAAAATGGAATATAAATCTAAAAATTCAAAATGTAATATGCATCATTAAAAACCACTGATTTAGCAGAATTTATCATTCACATTCTACACTGTTCTTTTCTTTTATTAAAAATTCCTATGAGGCTAATTATAGTAAAATTTTATCAAATTTTAAATTTTCATACACGATTCCACTGGAATGATAAGATTTTCTAGCACACGGTTATTCTTTGAGTTGACTGAAACTGTCACATTCTTTAGTTTGTAAAATGAAAGACAGCTACACCACTGAACAGGAAGAAGGGAAACACAAAAGAAACACAAAATAGAATGCATGCAACTTTGTGAGTTATGGTGAAGAATTGCTAGCCACAGGTGGGCTTCAGTACTGATCAAATTTGAGCTGTATTCATTCCTGTCTTTTCTATTTCTGTACTGAAGTACTTGCCATCCTCTTGCTATTAGGTAGGATGGATATAGAAAGCATCCTACATTGTCTAAAAATAGCCCTCAGTCCACTTTAGCAAAGCCTCTTGCTGTCGTCCTTTCCTGAACCAATGGAGATGTCAGCATCATCAATTTTCCTTCTGCTGCAGAATCTGGGTGCTTCAGCGTTCTGACCTGCCTCACTGAAGGGCAAGAATTTGATTTGTAAAACGACATGGACCTGTCTTCCTCAGAAATTAATGAATCAGTAGAGGGTAGGTCTCACTGCGTTGCAGAAGGTCCTGCCAGTGCTCTCATTATCATCTTCCATCTCTAATGGATCACACTATGCTCACAAAATATCCTCGTCAGAATGAAACGTGACATATGATCTGTACATTTCTATAATTTTAATTAATCTCTTCTCAAAGCACACACAGAGACACACAGACACACAAACACACACAAGTGCGTGCACTCAAGCTCACGACAATGTTTTAAATGACAATGCTGTGCTAAAACGTAGTGACAATAATATTACATAATTAAACTTGCCAACCAGGCAACCTACAGAAAGATGAAATAGAGAAATCTTTCCATTTACATTAGAAAAAAATGAAAATGTATACATTGGAAGAAAGTCACTTTTCGTTTCATACACATTGCATGCTTTCTTCAGAAAGAATCTACAGAAAGTGCATAATAGAAGTAAATACTTTGATCATATTTTAAAACTATATTTAATAAGTCTTCAGTCATTCACATCACAGTTTCAGGAAAAAATCATTGATAAAACTGCCACAGAATTTCTGGCATTTGCAAGTAAATGTGTGTGTATGTGCATGTTCATGCACATGTTTTATTCTGTTTTTTAAAAAATGAATCATACAAATTGGAATATAATCATGACATTAGAAACCTATAAAATAAGTACCAAAATAATTATAGAGTGAAAAAAGTTAAGTCTTTCCCAGATATAATTCTGACATATTTCTCCAAATATATATTTTAGAATATATTTTAGAATATATTTATAATACAGATATATGTGCGATGTATGACCTGAATTTAAATATCCAATCTTCTTTATATTGTATGCCTTATCAAGGAAAATGTTGCAAAGAAAACATTTTTGTCCTTTGAATTCTGTACCATTTCTCTTTGTCTTGTTTATATCCTGCTTTCTTAACATCTCAATCATAGCTGAAAAGTTAATTACTAAGCCATCTATATGTCTGCCTAGACTTCAGCATATACATATAAACAAAAATATCATAATACATACAGTATATATATGTATACATACATATGTATGGATAACAAGATCCCAATTATTTATTACATTCAAGGAATAATCTAATTTTACTATGTTAAAAAAAAGCCCTGTTCTAATGCAACAGTTAATGAGACAAATAGCCATTTATTGTGTTGGAGAGATGGGAGGTTAATAATAAACAATGAAAATAATTTCCCATAAGCACATCTATTTTGGAGGTGGCTATTCTTGGCAAAGTTTGAAATTATGATCTCAGATAAGGATTAGGACAACTTAGCTAGAATTTAAGAACCAATACAAGTTTTGAATCTCAAAAAATCCTTGTTCTTGAATGCTTCCTTTTCTTGTGTGGAAAGTGGAAGATTTCCCAAAGCTTCTTGTGTTGCAGTATCTAGAGTCAGAACTGTTTGGCTCTAACCAAAACATAGAGAAAACTCAATTTAGGAAGTCCCACATTTCAAATTCTTTTTTCCCAGCCTTGGAGGGTTCGTAGATAAAAAGAACATAGGCACGCCTAAACTTTTAAGTTCTAAGTCACTGTGTTAGGTAGTCATCTGCATCAGGAGCAGTATGAAGTACAGGAGGACTTCAAATATCCAGTGCATGTGGGGATGTATGAGAGCAGGGGGCACAGAAGCTCAGCTGCTGCCCTGTGGAGGAGCAGAATCCTGATGTGCAGAGATGTGTGTGGGGACTCCCAGCCAAAAACACATGGTTGGCCTCACCACGTGGAATGTCCTTTGTGGTGCCATAATAAAAGGCTGCTTCATTGTCACCAACCAGGAGCAAATCAGATGTGTCATGTACAGCAGACTCCAGGAAGAGCCCCAGTTGCTTAACCATACAGTCCAGACAGGGAAAGCACACCACTCAGAAGTCACTCCAGAGGGGAACGTGGGAGGAGGAGAACAGTTTACTACCTGAGCAATTGAATCTAAGAATGAGTCTAAGATGTTTTTGATCATTTAAAAACAAATGATGTTAACTGTAGAGAGCAGAGATAGTGATTTCTTTCAAAGAGATTGTAGTTTAGAACATGAGTGAGAGCAAGCAGAATCTCACTTCTTCTAAATTGATAAGGGAGCTCACCAATTTGCAATTAGTCATATTTTAATAGCTTTAGGGTGCTTCTCATGAAAGTTCACTAGAACAGAATAATGTGGGACATTTTTAGATAAATGAAAACACTGTTGTTAATAAAAAATAATGATAAATATGTAATATTTGGTATTACAGATCAAACATTGCATAGTGAGTGGCATTACACTAGCAGCTCTCACTCTTGGATGTAAGCTACACTTTCCAGAGGAAGCTTCAACAAGTTGGATACCTGACCACACCCAAGCCAGTTGAATCCCAATCTCTGGGGTAGGAAGGTGGCCTCTGTAACCTTTAAAACACTCTCAGGATTTCCTGTGTGCAGGCATGTCTGAGCACTACGACACCAGACACCTTTCAAATATGCCTTCTTTATGAATACAGGCTTTTGAGAATCAAGTCTATGTTTAGCCCCTTTATATGCTAGCAGAGTTGAATAGGAAGACTCTGGTATATGAGGACAGAAAAGTGGTTTCAGAATAATATTAATGGGATTTCAGTGCATGTCCAATCCTGGCTCAAGAAAGCCATTCACAGAAAGGAAGGATAATACATAATTTTTTCAACCATAAGCAAGTACGAGCTTCAATATTAGTATGTTTACTCAGAAACACTAAAAGGAAAATGGATAATAACTTATTTTTATGACTCTAAATACTCCAGGACAGTTCTGTGCAAATTGTTTGATTCACAAATCATTCCTCTATTTCCTTTATTAAAACATAAGACGTCAACAGCCTAGTATTGCATACGTGAGTGCTGAGGGAATTGGGGAAAGATAAACAACTATTATCCCAGAGATGGTTCCCATTTGCTGCATAAAACATTTTAGAAGCATGATGACACAAAACATGAATTACATGAAAATATTCCATTTTCCAGTATTTCTAGATGTGCCAATGATAATAAATGGCAATCAGTGACTTCCCATGAATAGTAGGTGGCATGCTTAGGCAAGGAGCTACTCCAATTTTCTCATCTCTTCCCTGACTGAGATCTTGTGAGACTGGCTCTTTGGTATTCTGAATGCAGTCTCAGGCTCTGAATGATTACAACTACAGCTGTATGATTATGGCAAATTCAAATAGATCATATTTGTAAGTGAGAGACCTAAACTCTTATTCACTAGTAATAGTATTAAAATTCATTTGAAAACAAATCACCTCAGAGACTCTGAATATATGCATACAATATTGAAAGTTAAACACCTAAAATAAATCAAAAAGTGGACAATTTTGCTTTTTAGATCTTCTTAAAGACTTATTTGTATTACTAAGGAAATATATAGATATTCCAGTTTTAAGGTTGTAACAAACTACTTTCAGATTGGATTTAAGGTCTGTTTTTCAGTAGTGATCACATTCCTGGTATGAACCAGGCCAAGAAACAATGAGAGGAAGGAACATAGTCTGTGGGGTTGGACTTTGTCATTAGACTAAAAAAATAAGCTTGAAAAATTATTGAAGAAAATAAATATTCCTGTCAAGAAGTATGAAAGGTGATTGAATCATCTGTAATACATGTCCATATCATATAGACATATCATTTTATGTTCCATAAAGTATATAATTTTGTCAATTAAAATGAATGTATAAAATGTCATTCTTGGGTTAGCAATATGTCTCAACTGTTAAAGTCTTTCCCTCACAAGCAAAAGAACATGAGCTAGGATCCCCGGAACTCATTTAACATTGACACACTTATTTTTTACATTTTGTATTTTCTGATATAATGTTTGAGATTTTTATAAGGGGAAAGTGATGCTTTATTGCTTCATTTTCTAATTAGTCTCCTTTATGCTTATTTCTTGCCTTGTATACAAGGATCTCAATTATAATATCAAGTAAGAGTGATGTAAGGAGGCATGACTATTCAGATTCCAATCTTCAATACCCATCATTCATTGTTATATGGCATAGTCAGTCTATAAGCTTTTACGGATGATTTTTATTAATTTTAGGGATAGTTCTTTATAAATGTATTCATAGATCTTATTGTGAATGAGTATAGAAGTGAATTTTGTAAAAAAATTAAAAGCATGATATTCATGTATATGTGGTGTGCGTGTGCTTAAGTCTGGTCACCTCTGTGAGAGGTGTTATGTGTGTTCTGGTGTTGGCGGATGTGATTCCTTTACATTTGGAGATTTTATGTGGATATCAGGAATCATCTGTGGTCATTATTCCACTTCATTTATTGAGACAGTATTTATCACTCGAACTTATAGCCCAGTGGCGGTGCTTGTACTGATAGTTAGCAAGCTCATTCCGAGTATTTTCATGCTCTGCTTCCAAAGGCTGCTACAAGTTGGCCATCACATCCACTTGCAATTTAGGTGGGTTCTAGGGAGGTGAGCTTGTTTGTGTGACAAACAAGTTTACTTTAAGTGTTGAGGCATCTCTTCAGCCCTCAAAACACATTTTTTGATACTGAGCTAATCATATGGTTTTCATTGCTGATAAGAATTACAAGGATTGAGAAGCAAAATACCTTACCAACACTTCATTGTTGGCATAAATCCTATGTCTTATTGCCCTCTAATATGCCACTAACTTTGGTTAGCTGCAGTTCTGTTAACAGATTTTTGCGTTCATATTCATTAGGAATATGGATCAATCAAAATAATGATCTGTTTCTGTAGTTTTGATATCATGGTATCAACTGAAAAGTGAGTACATGTTTGCTACTATTAGTCTCATAAGGCTTTAGATAATTTATCAATCAAACAATTTGGACATGGAACTGTTTCCTTAGTTTAATAAATTTATTCAATTTCTTCTTTGGTGAAATGACCTTTTTTCTCCCAATAAGGGTATATAATTCAAACAACTTGTGGGATCCATTGGTTTAAATCTGTTCCCAACACTTCTTAACATTATTAGTAAGTGGCCTTGGGCTACATAGTGATGTTTTTAATCTTGACTTTTACTTTGGTTAATTACATCTTTGATTAATCTTCCATATGATTCTACAGAGATTTTTAAATATTTTGTGTATATTCTCCTTATTTTGATACTTCTTTGCATAATCATATTTTATTCATCAAGCTTTATAAAAAGAATTTATTAAACACTTCCTGAAATGTTAATATTTTCTTTTATTGTTTTAATAAATTTATTAAATTAACAATTTATATAAAGGTCCTTGCCTTCCTCATTCCTACCTTCTTCCATCCCTCCTTTTCCTCCCACTCCTATCCCATCCCACCCTCCTTCTCATCCCTACAGGGCGAGTCTATTGTTTCTTATTCTCGTTTGGTTTTATAGTCCTGAGGTTCCCTCCGTATCTTCTGTTCTCATAGAGGTTCAGACCTATGTGGCAGACAAGAGAGGCCCTTCCTTAGGCAGTCTGTTGATATGGGTACTCTCCTACTGCTATCTGACCTCTTGTCCCTAAGGATCCTACTGACTGAAACTATTTCTCCTGAGGTCCACACCAGTCAATGTCTAACATTTTCATTTGCACACAATTTTGCACACTATTTATATCACAGAAAATATGGAATATCTAGACCAAAAGTAACAAATCTGGTGAGGTAAAATTTTAAAACTGAGGAAATATTCACTTTGGTTCCCATGTTAAGTTAAAATAAAAGTTTAGATTTTTTTTTTTTGGTAAGTTTAGATAGTTCATTATGCTAGAATTTGATGGATAACTGTTATGAAAGAGTACTGGTACTAAAGACCAAAGGTAGGAAGAAGACAGGAATTATCAATACTGATTTCAAATAGGTTTTGTAATGTGTGGAGAGATGGTTTTTTGAGACTTGAATGATTCAGCCCTGATTGCTGCACATAGGCCTTTATCTTTGTGAAGAAGAAAGTAGTGACCAGCACAGGCATGAACACTTTTCTCATAGTAAAATTATAAAGAACTAACATTTTACATTACTTTTTATTCTTTTACACTTTCATACATAAATACAATGAATTTAAATGCTTTTACTTCTGACTACCAAATTTCACCTCCCCTCGTGTCCCACTCTACATTTTTTCCTTTCCAATCATTGTCTTGTTTTTGTGTCTTTTTGTTGCACAGCCTATTGGGCTTCATCTGGGATGCCTAATACAACCAATTTTATATATCTCATTATATCAAAATTTGAGACTATTAATTACAGCAATAAATATAGGAAAATATTTGATCCATAAAAAATAATTCTTTCATTTAAAGTCCCAATTCAATGTATCGTGATTCACATCTGAGTAGTGAGATGATTTTGATACTCCTGAATAACTTTCCTAATCAAAACTTTAAGGTAATCCAAAGTGAATCCCAAATAACAACTTAATATAAAATTCATATTTATAAGTACCTTGATTTTTTAAAAATTTGCATAAATTGTGCAATGAGCTTTCACTATTACCTATTGAGGTTATGCAAATGAGCAGGAATCAAATGACTAATTTTGGCTAGCCAATCAAGGGGAAAGTCACTGGAAACACATTCTATTTCACTGCTTATTAATTTTCCTTCCTGCTGCTCAGAATTTTGCGGATGCTTCACCAGTCCCTGTCTCAGTCTCATAAATCTTCAATCTTTATGTTGATTGATATGACTACAGAGACCATTCTACTTCTAGGTTATTAGATTGGCTCCTGTTTACAATTTCAAAACTAGCATTACACCTTAAATTCCAATATGTTAGCTCTTTTGATCCCATTTTCTCTGTCTGCCTAAAAACCGATTTTGATTTTTTCCTTCCATAACTTTCTCTGTTCACGGTACTGTCCTTTGAACTTCTGCATCTATTGCTAAGAAGATATCATTCCTCTCTCCTGATCTTTCACCTCCTAGGCAGGCTTACTCCTACATTTATAACTTCCAGAAATAGTCTTCCCCACTGAACCACTTCAAAAAAATATGTGAGGTAAGTTTATTTCCTCCCTATTCAAAATCCTAATGAGGATATATGAACTGAATATATCTCATACATTAGCTACTGAGCCTTCAGTTTTGAAGTGAACAATATTCATGAAGTAGCTATTTGCTGTAGTTTACCAATAAAAATGTTGAGTTTCAGATGGCAAAATTATGTTACCAGAATCATGTGCATATTCAGGATTTAAAATCAGGAGTATCTGCTAATGGCAATCAGTTACTGAGTATTTCCTGTGTATCAGGGCAGATACATACATTGTGTCTCCATGCCAGAAAAGACACTTCATACATCATCATGAAACTATGTTTACAGTGTCACTGATGGATAAACATTTTGTTCAAGGTTAAATATTCATGTCCCTGGCACTGAAAGACTGGAGTCTAGTATTACACTCTCAGTCTGTGATGAACATTTTTTTATTGTTTGTATTCTTATTTTCCAATTCTTTTAATTTTATTTTTCTATATTCATAGCCATTGCTTTGACTAAAAACCAAAGCTAGATTTATTACTCAATTTCTAAATGTAGGTTGGCTCCATAGTGAAAAAAGCCCTACTGAAAATATCAATATCACTGTGGAGAAAGAAAAGCAAAGAGAGGAAAATAGGGAGGGAGCAGAGAGAGGAAAATAAAACATGAAAAAGCATGCTCATTTTACCATGTTTAATAAAAATAATAGCTTTGCAATTGAGTGTACTGTTAGTTAATTCTGACTTTCCTGATTGGAAAGTGATTTACACCGTTTCTCCTTAATTGTTGGTACATGTGTGATGTCTTATCCAGACTGATTTTATTGATGCTTTCTCCGAACACAAAGTCTAATCTTCATTTTCACTTGAATTTTGATGCATTCTTTGAAAACGCTGCACAGAAAATAATTTTGCCATTCTTCATCGAATGTCAGCCAATCATAGCTTTTAACTAAGATAAAATTTTAATAATAGGTGCACTGAAATTTATTCTTATATAAATGTATTCTGAATTCCTAAGGTGACAATACATAAGGATATATATATAGCTATATATATTCTATTTATTATTATATATTATGTATAATAGAATAAATATAGTTTACTCAGCTGCAGTTCCCTTTAAAATTGTAACACATTAAAACAAATATTATTTCATAATATCTTTTCAAATTAAAAGAATATAGTTTATATTTTACACAGAATAAATACAAAATTGAAAATATATTTCAAGATATAGACAAATGAGGACAATGATTCTTACATTCATTGTCTAGAGTCAACATCCCAATGTACAATATATTGTTAAGAAATATTCAGGATAATGCTTCTAAATCACCTGAATGAAGCATACCTGTGTTCTATATTTGAATGTAAAGTAAAGCCAAATTATTCAGTTCATCTCTATTCTCAGTCACCAACACACTCTATGGCATTCTTTTCAAAAGGGTCATTTACAGTATCATCATTTTGTAGTTTCTTGTACAATGTTACTAGAAAGTAAAAATGAGTAGCAATTTTGTGGGAATTAACTATGAATTATTTTTAGCATACAGAGAAAGAGAGAGAGAGAAACATTAGGATTGCCACTATTGTCCTTTCAGAAAGGAAATTCAATTAAACAATGATTAAATGTCCTGGGTCTTAGTACACAAACCACTTGCATCCTTTTTTGACAATACTGAGTAGTCACACAGTATAAATAGGAAATATTTATAATGTAAGGTTTTATTTCTGTAAGATGTAAATTATTTTCACATGCATTAAATGGCTTCACAAGACTTGAGATAGAACACTTTTGATTTGTTTTTACTTTGTGTGTAAGTGTGTGCGGTATATGTGTGCACCCTTGTGTGTGTAGTCCAGAGGAAGATGTTGAGTGTCCTACCTTAAAACAGGCCTGCACTGACCTGTTTCTGCTTCCACAGTACTGGATAACAGTTTCTCATGATACATGAATACATGGTACATGATACACTCATAGTAACAGGTCCGGCTTATAATGTGCATTTGTATTTGTACAATAAGCAATTGTAGATGCTGAACTATCTCCAAGTCCAAGTATGAGCACTTTAAAAGTAAATAGTTGGAACCACTGAATTAACAGTCAATTAGATACTTCCATTATTTATCTTACAGTTTGCAGGTCATGGGTTCTCACATTATTTTTCCTTTTTCTTTTCTGACACAAATTTTGCAACCAATATCTTCCTTTCATTGTCTTTCCATTAAGATGGTTTGGAGCTCCCTGAAATTTTCACTAACAAGGTTGTATTATGAAACATAATTGGATGTGTTGTAGGGCAAAAGTAATCCAACTTCATGTTAGTTTTGAGATTGTATTTGGAACTTCCGTAAGACAGAATAGAAAGTATTGCATATGACACAAAAAGTAATTTGTTCACTTACTGTCCATTCTTACAAAGATATTATACCATATTTGAAAACTGATGTTCAAAGAGAATTATGAAACCTTCTGCATTATTCAATATAAACATAAACTATTTTTGAAAAAAGCCATTTTGTTACATTATATTTTCTTAATTTGTGTAAAAGTGGTCAGTTATAATATTTTATTTTCCAATCAAGAAAAAATAGTATCTTTAAGGGTTTCAGTCTTTTAAATCAGTAATAAAACATTCCCTGAAATTAGTATTACAAAACTATGAATTAATGCTTAATACATGCATTACACAACAAAACATATTTGAATTGTTACTAAAGAGGTAATTTTTAAAAATCTCATAATAATACTTTATATAAAATAAAATTAAGAGACGCCCCAAATGATTTCAAGAGTCTGGATATGATATCATGTATTTGTGAAAATTTGAATTTTAAAGGGACTATATAAAGGATACATGTATGTATAAAGTCAGTACATGTGTTTATGCATATAGATGTATGTATATAAGCCTCTTTCACTTGTACTTCTGCTCTCAATTTCTCTCTCTCTCTTTCTTTCTCTTTTTTTCTTTCAAAATTCAAATTTGTTAGATTCAGATAAGGAGTAGTTTAAGTCACTTGAAAGGAAACAAAACTGTCTTATGGATTTGTGCTTAGAGTCTTGAGCCCCTGTAGCTCTGTTGAGCCTGCATATTAAGTGAATAAAGCACTTACCCTTTTGTTTGATCCCAATGCAGCTTTTTCATTTGTTTACTTAAAACAGTCATTTTTGCAGATAAGCTGGAAGGACGCTTTAGTGCTTGGATCACTAATAGCTTTATTAATTCAGCTAGTCATCAGGTGCAATTCATCAGCTGCACAACTCTTTGTCTTCTATTTTTGCTAAATGCTTCTCTGGAATTTAAATTATGAAGAAAAAGTGGCTGACTAATCTGAATTTCTCAATTTATTCATGTTCAATGAAAAGCTATTCATCAGCGTAAACTCTGCTGTGAGTTCAAATCAAATTTAAGCCACCTGGGAGTAAACAAAATTGTTTTTCTTCCCTGGCACTTGCAAGAAGATAAATATAGCACATTTTCAAGAAACTGAGGGTTCTAATGTTTAACTAAAATCAAGTAGAGATGACAAAGCATTGAATGTGCCTACTCCTTCACATGCTTTGTCCACACACTGAAAGATCAATCTTTAACAATTTTATTTACATAATATAAAGCTGATTTCTTTTATAATTTAAAAGTATAAAATCATTTCTCTTATTGCCTCAAATGTGCATCAAAACTATATCAAAGTTATTTTATCTGCTTTTTTTCTCTCCTAATTATGTGTGTGTGGGTGATATTCAGTGTTCCTATATGTGTGGGTGGGTTAAGGTGGGGATTATCCTTGATTGACCTTCCATCTTATTCTTTTGAAGCAGTATCTAATTAAGCCCACAGCTCAGCAGGCCAATGTAGCTGATCTGACTGAGTTTATTGTGGGAATGATATGTCTCCACCTTCATGATTTTGAGGATGGCATTCAGGATAGGACACCAAGTCTACCAGGAAAGCTTTGGAGGCCTGGGAGATCTGAGTGCCTGTGCTCACACCTGGTGCTTCTCCTATTGAGAAGTCTCCACAACCCACCCTTCCTTGCTTTGACAGCACTTAAACTGTTTATGGAGCTGACACTTGAGATAAATTATTCACTTCCAGAATTTTCATTAAGCATTTAAGTCCAACAACCCTACAGAACTAAGTCACGAATTTGCAGGTGCTGGGTATTGTACATTGAAAGAGTTTTCACAAGCCCAGGGCCAAAGGGTGTAGAGAAAGATTGAGGATGGTATGAGGCCCCTGGAGGAACTCAACCAACCTGTCTGAGCACCTAGGTAATGTCAAGATGTGTTTAATATCGCACATCTTTGACACAAGGAAGCATGTTTAAATAATTATTGCCTTGTGAGAATTGAAAGAGCAACATAGCAAAGCACTCCTCCTAACTATGGTAATCTTTTATCTTTTTCTGTTTTCAGTAATATTGATTAAATTCAGTGGTTGTAAACAAACAAAGCAAAAACTCTGACCCAGACATTTTTTTATATTTTGGTTTAAATTTGGAAATAGGGTCTCACACAGCGATTCACTCAGTAGACCAGGAAGGTTTTGGATGTGTGACAGTACAGAGAAGCCATCATTCAGGCCTGAACCAGGAGGCCCCGGATTTTCATGGGTTCTTATTGGTGGTTCCAGGATATGGAGTCTTGTCTGTAAAATCCCCATATGAATTAGGTACCACAGATGTCCCTCAATCATTAAATGTCTTAGAAACTCCTTATTTCCTCACACCCAGGAACAATCAGCAGTGTGGAGCAAGTATCACAGATATTTCTGACCTGCTGATAGTCGCTGATGTTACATCTTAGCTCCCAGGACTGAAAGTTGGCACCTATTAAAGACTTTTCCAATTATCTACTTCTTTAGTATGAAATGCAATTCTCCTCCATAAATTTTAATTTTAGGAAACCATACAAGTGTGAGATGTCTTTTTTTTTTCAGCACGCATGTGCATAGTCAGAAAAAGTTTGATGAAAACAATTTTCTGTTTACTTTTTATTCTCAGTCCTCCTTCAGTGCTGCTGAGGGCATTAGTTTGCTTCAGACGAAAATGTGAAAAATTTTAAAGTCAAATTTTAACATATTTGTAACTGGTACATCTCATATGTGTGATGAGAGAAGCCCACAGCAATTGCAACGTGGTCCCAGTGACTAGACTGACAAGCCTTGTTCAGCCCCCTCAGGGCTCGTTATCTGAAGCATGGGGCAGAAACCTAAAGAAAGCATTTCTGTCTTTTCCTCAAAGTTAATGCTATTTGTCACTGGTAGTGATGGCATCTTCTAAAGTATTATAAATAAATGCAAAAATATTCTTGTATTTGTCCCAATAGTATCCCAGACCCAGAAAATTAAGCGCCATATGTACTCCCTAATAGGTGGCTCCTAGTACCAAACCCACCCAGCCCACCTAGAGACAGTAATTACAAGGATTATGAACAGGAGGGATGGGGTAGGAGGGCCACACCAGAAACAAGGAGAGAAGGGACCATGTTACAGCAGGGAAAATAGGCCTCCACCAAGGACCTAAATAAGTAATGAGACATCTGATTAAGTTCACAGACTTTTGTTCCTGATCATTTACTACTGAGGGGGTGTGATCTCACCAGAAGAGGAGGGCATATAGTCTGGCAGATAAAAAGTAACCATTTTGCAAATGGGTGATAGACCCCTCCCTCACTGAGGTTTCCCACTTTTATTACATCTACCTTTGAATGTGCTTTTATCACAAGACTCTAACAGCTTTTTGTCTCTGGCCAGGGGGTAACATACAATGCCCACCAGGATGGAGTGAAGGGCATTGCAGGAGCAGCAAAACTGCAAAAGAAAATCAACAAACCACAATCCAGAACTTCAGAGACTCTATATCAACCATCTAGAACTAGGCCAGCTTAGTCTCTCCCCATCTTGAAGCTCAGGGAAATTTGCGGAAGAGGGGGCGGTAAGAGTGTAAGAGCAAAAGGATGGGAGGAGCAATGATATATAAGATACTCTATACTAGTTAGGGCTGAAGCAATCATAATTGGACTTTGCATGCCCTGCGCATTGTCCAACACACTGTTGACCTCACAAAGTCTAGCATCTGCTAAAGGCACCAAGAGCCTTGGAGGTAAAGGATTGGCAGCCACAGCAGTGTTCCTATACCTAAGGGGAACACGGGAAAGGGTTCAGGGAAAGGCCACTGGGTCCTTGTACGTCATCGGAGAGGAGGGCCCAGAGGAAAATCAGACATGCACAAGAAAGGACTCTCTGGGAATTGGGGCGGGAGGCACTGGGGGATGGGGAGGGAGAAGGGTGGGGAGGGGGAGCAGGGGGTACGGGAGGAGGAGGAGGAAGGGAGGGAACGGGTGTACCTAATAAGTTTGTATGAGCTGAAATAAAAAAAAAAAGAATGCAAATCATTCTTAAGTGTACTAGAAAATCTGCAGTATAAAATCATGTTTGCCGGCTGGTGAGCCACACAGCAGGTAATGAATACACTGGCTGTGCATTCCTGGTGACCTGAGTTCACTCCCAGGAAGTCACAAACAGGTGGAAGGAAGGTTAGCTGTCTTTGACCTCCACATGTGTGCCATGTTATATGTGTCTCACAATAATGACAATGCATTAAACTGTGGTTGCATTTGATCAATGAGATGTTGCTATCTTGAGTTTTATGAACTAGATGCTGAGATGACAAAAGATCCTGTTTCTTATTCTCCTTAGCGTTCCAGCATTCATTAAAGTAGACCATGCTATTTAAATGTCTGTGCCATGATCTACTCTATTCTCTGCAGAAAAAAAATGATGTTTCCAGGGTGACTGTATGCCTGGAGTCAGCCTGTTCTTTATGAGGCCTTTCCTCTGCATGGGCTTTTATTCTGAACATCTGCCTTTTAAAATCTCTGCAGAGATCTAACAGAAAATCATAAGAACAGTATCTTTTGTGATTCTCTTTCCAAAGCAGCAGTGTATCTTCCTATATTTAAAAAAGAAAGAGAAATTTCTAATCTTTCTTTCTTTCATATAAAATGTTTTAGCCAAAAGGGTATTTATTAAAAAGAAAATAGATTTTTCATTCCCTAATTATGTGACTATCTGCACAAGTTTAAAACTTCCTTTCTCTATGAATTTCAGACAGAAGTAAAATGAACTAAGTTTCATTTGTCTTTCAGAATAAAAAAGCTAGCAATTAAATCAAAAAGCTTATCTTATCTAGAATTCAGGAAGACAGATATAGAAGTGATGAAGGATAAACACAATTTAAAGGAGTCTTTCCTCTAAGGTTGGACAGGTTCAATGAACTACAAAGGGCAGCTAACATTTCTAAAATTATTGACAGAAGAACCATAGTGGATTCTGGGTACTGTGTCCTTATATATATTGTATGGAATCAGTTTGATTCACATATTCAGATAACTTTGAGAGATAACTCTGAAAACACAGGTATAGTGGTTGAACTCATCCATCCACACCTATTGAAGTGTTCATGTCTGAAGCTTAATAGTGAAAACTGTGTGGAGAAAAATAGAACAGTAGGGGTATTTCTTGCAACAGTGTAAGTAACCATTATGAAGTGTGTAAAAATTACAGAAACAACTGGTAGAGATTTTGTAAGATGGTCAAAGCAGAGAAGCCTGGCGAAATTCTGATTTCAATGTGGCGTTCTGAGTGAGGGTGCTGTCCTACCTCTTAGGTATACTTCATAGTCACAGATGCACAGAGTAAAGCTCTACAGTTTCTCTAGTAAAATATGCCACAGATCAGGGTTCGAGTAGCAATTCTAAAAAGCATTCTGTCTATAACATCCAGTTTCGTCCAAAAGTTAGTAGATAGTGAACTAAATAAATAAGGTATGTTCCTTATTCAAAATGTCAATTGTAAGCAGTTCCAAGTGCTCTTTGATATCTGATTTGGAACAGAAAGACTTCTAAACAGCTGGAAGCACATTCAAATAGGTAATACTGAAAGGATTAAAGAAATACACTCCGAACAAGATGCTCTTACATTATGAAATGCAGAAGACACCTTCTTCAACTTGTTTATTTGTGAAAGTTTGTAGCTGAAATGTCATTCCCATAACAGAAAAAAATGTGATGCTTTTGAGATGGCTGAGAGAGCAAACGCATTGATTGCAAAACTGATGAATTGAGTCACATATGTACTATGCATTTTATATCTGCATATTCTCTTTCTCTCTCTCTGTCTTTGTCCTTTGTCCCTCTCTCTGTGTCTCTGTCTCTGTCTCTGTCTCTCTCTTTCTTCCATTATTGTTTCAAATATTACATTAGAGAATGATCCATACAACCTAATGGTGCATTAACATGTTTGTATGATTAACTACATTTGTCTTTGGGGAATTTACTCTTTGATTTTTTATGTATTTTATTAAAAATTTTTTCAAGTATAAAAATTTTGAAATTCTAGAGATGAAACTGCAAAAATATATTAAAATGAACACCATAATATGAAACACTTATAAAATTTGTAGAATTGTTTATTGTTACAAAGAACAAATGACTTCAGGGACTTCTTGTATATGAAGCCATTCAGAGCAGCAGTAATTCTGCCAGATCATCAAAGCTAAGTTCTTTTATTTTTTTTCAGAATGATGCTTTATCTCCAAACTTATTTTATCTTATTCCAAAATAGTAAATAGCTTTAAAATTTTCCATTATTTAAAAAGTAATCAGGAGATTTAATATTCACTAGCGATCATCTCACACCTATGGAAGAGTAGAACTCGGTAAAGACTCATGGAGGTGCAAACACTTATGTGGAGTAACTCCCAGGTTCCATTCTTCTGTAAATTCCTGGTTTCTGTCTGCTGATCTCTAGCACAACAGTCTGAAAGCCAAATGTCAGGGCAGTGGCAAAAAAGATCATATCTTGGGATTTTTAGTCTCTCATGAATAGTCACATCATGCATGCTATATTTAAGTTACCCAAATTTTGATAGCACTATAATAGACAGCATGGAGAAAATCTGCTGCACTCAATGTAGCTACTAACAGGAAAAAAAGAATGCTAGTCATATATGTGTGTGTACATACGAAATTAATACTCTATTTAGCACTTCACACCTGAGCAATACTTGGCTTTTGCTTGGCATTGTTTACCAAGTTAAGATAAATCCCTCTTTGTGCAGATATAGAGTTTGAAAGTTTAACTCACAGATATTAAACTTTTGATTATCATACAACACAAAAAATCTTTTAGCTTTCTTCCCAAAGTAAAATTTAAAAGGAAATTCTTTATGAATTTAAGTGAATGATTTCAATGAGGGCTCTGGTTATCTCTCAGTTTTCCAGACATTTTGCTCTTTTTGTCAGTAGTGGAACATTTCGAATGGTACCACAGCTTTTCTAAAATACAGGAGTGTGCCGTGATGCTGAGCATAACATTTTGGATCTATAGAATCAAATTTTAGACAGTACTTCAGAGAACAGCACCAGGAGATTATTTTCCTTGTTTTGCTGTTAAATGTGTCTCTTAAGCCAACTGGTTAGTAGTGAGCAGCAGCCCTTGTTTGGTCCCTTATGGCTGGTTGTTTCTTTTTTCCATGGTGACTCTTGACCCTTTCCTTCAGCTGAAGATAGCTGTCTAGTCTCTGAGGTACAGAATTGGATGGCTTCAAATAGTGAACACAATCTTGTCCTGGCAGGGTAGCACTGCTCATCTGAGTCTTGTGCCAATGGGTACCCTTATAAAACAGAAAGGAACCTTCATCACAAGGGAAGACTGAGCTTTAGTAGTCATTAAGAGACATAATTTCTGGCTGAGTCCCAGTCCTCAGTGAGTGGCAACACTTGTTATCAATTTATATCTTAATAACAGACTAGGCAATATTTTGCTTTAAATAGAAACATCAAATTTCATTAAATTTCTGCTACAAAATATGGTTATCTTATCATAGAACAATATGGAATACAGAACCATTTTTGAAATAACAGAACAAAGTAAACACCAAATGTTTTTGTTTTCTGCCTAAATACAGTGGGAAAATCTTTTCATCAATGTCGAGGTTACAGAATCTCTATGATAAAATGTCATACTAGAATCAATAGTATCCAATTTGATTTTAATATTTTTTATTTAATTGTTTTATTATTGCAAATCTTTCCTAGGAGCAGTTCATTAAATCAATGTGTATAGGAAAAGCACAAAGACACACAGTCTTGATTTAAAAATCATGGGAGTAAGCTACTATTATAGTCAAAACATTAACACAATTTTTGGGATTGAAGGGGAAAAGGGAACACAAAGAAAAAAATCAACAAAGATAATGTGGAATAAAATGAAAGCTATTTTAATGGCATTTTACATTTTTTTTCAATTTTGGTCTGCAAAATACAGTAACAATACACATAAAACTAAATTGCAAATGGCTTATGATTGTTCAAAATACAGTGCATTATAAACAATATTTTTCAAGAAGGTTTTATTATTTGATAGAAAAATGGCCATAAAAGCAAACCTTTTTATTAATAGTATGAATTGTGTTACTTTAAATATTTTCTACTTAAGTTAGCACAATTGATTATAGTAATCTTTGAGTATTAAATGAAAGTCTAGTATTTTATTTAAACCCTAAGTACAAATATAAATAGTTGCTTATGGGGAAAACTTTCTCAACTCATGGTCAAACATGATCGATGGGTTTTTTTCTTTTATTCTATTGGCAATTGGGTGGAAGTCAAAATAATATTTTTTTAATTTATTATCATTATTATTTATTCAACTGTGTGTATGTGTGTATGTGTGTGCGCACGCGTGTGTGTGTGTATCTGTGTGTGCGTGTGTCTGTGTATGTGTAGAACCACGGACGAATTCGCGAACCACCATGGACTCCTCCATCTCCTTCTGCCCCGGGATTCACAGGCTCCGTCCTACCAGGACGCCTGGCGTCTATACGTGGGATCTGGGATCCGAACTCAGGACCTTCCACCTGCAAGGCGGAGGCTTAACCCCTGAGCCACCTCTCCAGCCCAAAATAATATATTTTTAAGAAGAATGCAGGATAAAACGTTTAAAGACAAAGCAGCCAAGGAAATCTACCATTGATTATTACAAACAACCATCTCCAACAACTCATAATATTGATCAAAACCCAGAAACAAAAAAAGACAATACTATGACCTATATAAAAAAAATCAGTAAAATTATCAGACCTGTAAGCAAATCAAGAGAGAACCCTTGAAAGCAGAAATAGACTCAAAACCTCAAGGTGCTTCAACAGTACATGATAAAAGTGATTGGAAGAGGTTATTCTGAATGAAATTTCTTTGCAAGCACCTAAATCATATAAATAATTATCTGAACATGAAGACAAGGGCTTAGAATGTGATCTACTTACTATAGGAGGGCCCTCCAGAGATCTTTGGCCATGTTTCTGAGTCACAGTCATGTTTACAAAAGACAAGCTCCAGTGGCTTGCACCAAACCCTAAAGAAGGAAAACTGAATAGAAATGTTACTGTTTATGTTCTATTACTATGAAATAAATATTTAATTCTGTCTTTCTATCAAGAAACTATTAGAGATTTTTTTATTTTTAGTGAAACACATTTTTGAAAAGTCAAAAAAAGCTGAAAATAGCATGCTTGTTCCTTCTATTGCATCTTGTCTTTTAGGGAGGCTGTTGGTCTCTCTTTCTCTCTATTTTTTTGTTTATAACTATAACTTAACCATGATTCACCATCATATCAAGTATTTAGGACTATAGTGACATGAAGTTATTGCATTCACAACATGGGTATGCAGAAAAATAGTGGCTGAAAACTGTTCCACCATTGATGTATATTATGAACGGACAATGTAATTGCCTTCATGCTGTTGTTTTATTTAAACACAAATTGCAAGGATAAGTAAGAAATTGTCAGAGAAATCAGTGAGAAACAATGTCTTCAAGAAAATTTATGAGAAGTGGAAATTTCTAAGTCCAAGAAGCAGAAGGACAAATTAAAAAAGTGTCTTCAAACCATCCTCAATGAGGAAGAATGCAAAGAGAAATAGAACTCAGAAAACCAAGGTGCGACGGCAGGTGCCACGCAAGAGTGAAGGCTTTTTACTCTAGGATTTAAGAAGATATTAAAGAACTTGGCATGACGAAGTCATCAAAACAGAGAGAACAGAGGAACTCTGTTGATACATTGTTTGCCAAACATATAGGAAGTCTTGGGTTTGATTCTCAGCACCCATATACCAAGTGTTGTGGAACAGTATTTTCATATTGGAAAGTGGAGGTTGGAGGTTACAAGTTCAATGCCAGCCTTTACTACATATTAAGTATCTATCCAGACATGGATATATGAGTCTTATTTCCAAGTAAGCAGGTAATAGATAGATAGATAAATAGACAGACAGACAGATTGATAGATGAAAATATATACATACATGCATAAATTTAAAGATATATACATCAATAGATACATACATATATGCACATATGCATAAATTTAAAAGGATCAATACAACAGAAGATTCTTATTTTTTCAGGTGGTTGCTCTTATTTCAGGTAAAATATGATTGTCATTAAATTAGACATGAAAACATGAATAGATAGGAAATATATCTTAAAGAGAATAGAAGAATTTAGTAGCTGATTTTTAACATTTTACATTTTAACATTTTAACATTTTGGGGCAATTATTTCCTTCTTTAGTTGCATGCTTTATCAACAAATCCAGTTTAAATGCTGTTTCATCTTTGAATTTCAAGCCAGTCCTGCTCTTTCTGTACATTTTAAAGTAGGTATTACATGCTATCTGAGTCTTTTTATATCTTAGAACAAAATTATCTGTTTAATCCAAGATAGCAGACTTACTGATTGTAAACAATAGGAGAGATAAGGGACTGGCCTGCAGTGTGAACTCAAGTGGGAGAACACCTTCTTTGTGTGAACTTTTGGTTTCCAGTCAGTGGATTTCTTCTTGGTCTGATATGGTTAAGATAGGATTTCTAATCTACTAAGCATTATTTCATTTTTAATTACTTTTGATTCTATTACTGAGCAGGTCAGGAGGGACTGGTTAACAGAGGGGTATCTTTGATACAAACAGTATGAGATTCCAAGCTAAAAGAAATGCTGGTCTTGAGGAAGAGATGGGCACCAGGGAAGACTGTTCAAATGACAGAAAGCTACACTCTACCTAAGTCACACATTTAGAGCAACAACATAGTCTGAAGGCAGGCACCACATAATGGAATCAGTGCCTAATACTTCAGTTTTTACAACAAAAAGAAACACAATGTATTTTGAACATAAAAGAAACTTCTAATTTTAGTAACTTTCAAAAACTTAGTGAGGTATCCTAGACTCAGAGAGACAGAAGACACTGTATTCTCCCATAAAAGAGGATGCTGACATTGAATCTTCAGAATGTAATACTCAAATGGAAACTACAAAAGAAGATGAGTCAGGGAAGTAGAGAAGGAGACCAAAAATGGAAACAAAAAGAGGCAAATAGATAAATAAAGTAAATGTTGAGGAAAGTTTTAAAGGGGAGGGAAGTAAGAAGATAGTGTAGAGATAGGGATAAAGGGTGAGGATAAGAAAAAAACAAATAGCTCTAGAAAAACAAGTGAACAGACAGACAAACAAACAAAAACAACCAGTCACCTCACCTAGTTATGAATGCTGCAAACTACAACAGCGCTGGCAAGAAGAGTCTGATGGAGTAATGTCTTTGGGGACAGTCATTCTCTGAATGGGGCCTAAACGCCCCTTGTAAGGGAACACAAGCTTAATACTACAAACCTATCTGAATAATAATGGAAGGGTAAAACAGAACACTAGACAGGAACAGATGTCTTAGCATTAAATATAAATGATAGTAAAATACCATTTAAATACTTCTTATTTTTCTCTCAGACATTAAAAAAGTAAAATAAAAATTAAATAAAATTATGAGAAAATGTGAGTATTTAATTCAATTCTATTATTAATGTAAATTTTGATTCATATCTGAAGCTGGCTTTTAATCTGTGACTTTGAAATTTCTGAATTTGTTATGCATGTGAGCTGTTTGGTTGCACACGTGGTCTTCCTTATGCCATAACATGCACACATTCAAAGGATGACTTCTCAAAATGACGAATTTTCCAGTTTCTGAGATAGTCATGTTACAGAATGAATGAACAAATGAATCAAAGCAACATTCTCAGGAAATATTTGATGGGTCCAACTAGAAAACTTTCAAGAGTTGCCACATTAAAGGAGTATTTATGTAATAAAGTGAGATTTCAGGAACTGAGAAAACAATAAAGTTGGATAAATTGTTTATTTACTGCCCTCACAATATTTCTTGATAGTTTCTGCATTCATATAGTTGTGCTTTATTCCTTTGGTATTTTTAAACAAATCATTAGTTATAATGTTTCCAAATGTAGAATCTACTTAGTTTGAAATCAAGTGGTTAAGGATATTATTATGAATTTTATTTTAAGAACACAATTTATCAAATATTATGCAGATAAAATTGTCAATCAGTTTTATCAGTTTGATTTCTTTTTTTAATTTTTTTTATTATTTATTCAATTGTGCGTGTGCGCGTGTGTGTGTAGAACCACGGGCGAATTCGGGAACCACCATGGACCGCCTCCAGCTCCTCCTTGTTTACTCTGTCCCGGAATTCACAGGCTCTGCCCAGGACCAGAAACGCAGGCCGCCCCTGCTTCTGCCCGGCGTCTCTATGTGGGGTCTAGGATCCGAACTTAGGACCTTCCGCCTAGCAAGGCGGAGGCTTAACCCTTGAGCCACCTCTCCAGCACCCTCAGTTTGATTTCTTAATGAACCTCACACTTAATGATTCCACTTATTCTGTTGCAAGGACCAACGTTTAAGGTGGGCTTTGTTCTGAACTGTGAATTTGATGACATCTTATTGGCTTGAGGTCTGATGTTTCTCCCTTAATAGGCTTAAGTAATCTAATGCTGAAAACTTGGACAAATTTATATGAAATAAAACATAGAAAAAATGAAAGCCATAGTTTGAAGACTCTTTTGTCCTATTACTACAGAGGAAGATAAATCTTGGTGCTGTACCTTCTCTTCTAATTGCTGTTGAATTACAACCAGATGTATGTATTCAGACTCACAATATAAGCTTCTGTAAAATTTATCCAACTAAAGAGAGATTGCAATGTTACAAAAGAATTTTTGGCTGATCCTAGCATTGCATTTTTAAAATTTTATCAATATAACGTGTATTTTATTCTAGATGGTCTAGGAAAGCTCAACTTTATGTAAAAATGTAAAGATTTATATTAGTAGGTCAAAGTTGACAAATCACATTATTTTTAATTATCTTTTCATTTGTGCAGGAAAAGTGAATTTTATGGAGTTAAAATATGTTTTCATATTAAAATAAAATTAGATAATATATCACTATTTTCCATACCTTAGCAGAAAATACAGAAATCTAATTTAACATACTAAAAAAAAAAATACTAAAGGGTAAACTTCCCAGAATGTCCACTAAGTTGAACAAGAAAATGAAACTGACTTCCAGAGTACTATTTTTAAGCACAGATCTGGAAAAAGAGATAAATTTATTCCATGAAAATGGCAGATTCTATTACATAGAAAGACATAATAAAATGGAAAGAAAAATGTCTTAAGTTAAAGGGAGCTGATTAATCTACTTAATCTTCTAGAAATATTGAAAAATCTAATGTAACTATATAATAAGTAAGCTATAATATTAACATCAACCTTTGCAGATTCTGAGATTAACAGATCTTATTCTTTACTTGTAACACATCAAAATGCCTCATATCTGCTTACTTATATAACAATTAAATTTTCATAGAAGTGAAATAAGAATGAAAATGTATAATGAATAGGAGTTCAAACATGTTAGATAGTTAATAAACAGAATATTAAAAAGTAATTTGCATAAAATTCTTTTGTCAAAAAACATAAAAGCTGTAAATATTAAGGTTGGAGTGGAGTACATATATAGTTTTGAGTCATGTATTGCCATAAGAATTATAAGTTGGTTCAACCATCCTTAAAAACCTAACAATAACTCATAAAAGTATACACATAATTTTGCCAATAATTACTTCCTTTGGGTTATTATGCATTCCATAAATGTGAAGGGTACAGCATGATAAACAAAGAGCACTATATGTAGATGACAATTAGACATTGACAAAATTATAAGATTTTGTTTTTCTCACTGGTCATGAATTTTAAGTATCAGTTTTCAGATCATGCTCTCATATACAAGAAGTGCTCGATTTATTCTTATTACTATGCTAATTACATGATTTTCTAAATAATATGTGTTTTGGGTAGGGGAGATTGCTCAGTGGTTTAAGTTCTTAATATGCAAAAACAAAATGCCTTAAATTTGGATCCTCAACTCTCCTTATAAAAAACAATAATGGCAGATATGGAGGGACTGGGAGAAAAGACGGAGTGGGAGAAAGGAAGGGGAAGAGGGGTGAGGGAGCAAGGGGATCCAAGGTGGAGGGAGGGAGGGGAATGGGGTACCTATCAAGTTTGTATGAGTGGAAAAAATAAAAAATAAATAAAAATAAAAAAATAACAGTCATAACAACTAATATTTCTTAAATTTTTCTTTCTATCACTTTGGCTTTATTAAATTCCAGAAGCACCAAAAAACACCTTCTACATCTCTCCCATAGGAAGACCATCCTGTCTGTATAGATTTTTTTCTGTTCCTTTCCCAGGAATCGTTCCTTCATGCAATCTCTAGAAGTTACCATGTGGACTACTACACCCAACACCCCAGAGTCTCACTAAGGTGGCTGGGATTCTGCTCATTCCCCACGGAGGGCAAAGGAGTCCCCTAAGAAGTAAGTCTCTATCACTCTGAGTGCTTTTCTCTTAAAGTTGTAATAAAGAATTGTTCGATAAAAAATAATAATAATGGCAGATATGGAGGACTGATTCTTCTCCAAAATGCAGAGTCTGGGAATCACCAGAGTTGTACACACACACACTAGTGGTTTTCTGAATTTAGAGATTGTAAATTACTCATCTCTGCTGCTGTGAGACAACACAGAGTCTCGAACAACTTAAGGGGAGAAACAGAGCTTTTTTCAACTTAAGGTTCTAGAGGGGAGATATTGTCCATTGTAGCAGAAAAGGCATGACTGGTTGGCAGAAATTGGAGAGACTCAAGTCACTGTAGGGATTATGGAGGCAAAGAGAGAGCAAACTGTAAGATCTGACTGCAAACTACAAAAGCAGACTCCTTGCTGAAGTATGGTAGAGTTACCCAGTCTCAAGGTCCACCCCTTGTGACCTGCTTTCCTTCAGCAAGGCTTTACCTCCCAAAGGTGCCATGATCTTCCCAAATAATTTAATAATGATCCTTTGAGGGAGAAATCACATTCAAACCATGATGAAAACATTGCCTCCAAAATAATAATGAATAATAATAATAGTAGTAGTAGTAGCAAGGCGGAAGAGCAATTAAGGATAAAAACCAGCTTCACCCTTTGTCTTCCACATGCACATGTACTCTCACACACATAACTATGTCCATCTACATACATGCATCCCTTATACACACACACATAGTAATTTGAAAAGAGAAAAGTATTCTGACAAAAAAATAGAAATGAGAGTGTGTGTAGTAATAATGAGATATCCTGTAGAGAAGATGATTTCTGTTTTGTGAACTGTAAAAATGAATAAAGTGCACTGTAAAAACTAGGCATTTAAGAAATACTATTTAATGACTAAGAAAAGATAACAAAAAGAATGTATGTGTTTGAATGCTAAATGCTTAATCATTTTAAAATATGATTTTCAGCATAGCATATAAAATAAAATAGCTGAATCAGCATTAGACATCGTCTGAAAGAGAGATAAACTAAACAGAGGAGGGATCACTGAGAACTTTGAGTAGCCAGAAAAATGAGTTGGCAGGACAGAAAAAAAGGAATAAGGAAATAAAAAATGAAGAGTTATGTGGATATGATATAAAAAGGACACAAGAACCAATTAAAGGTATTTTTAAGACAAAAGAAGCCATCAGAGAAAAGCTTCACACAATCAAAGTGTTGTTCACTATAAGCTATAGCAATCATATTCAAAGTGAACAGGAAGATTACCAAACTCTCAACCAGTAATTGCAGATATGGACATTAATATAAAAAGTCTTCATTGACATGAAATAAACCTAAACACCTTCAATATGTTTTATATTTATATCATAAACAGTTTAAAACATTTTGTCAGATCCATGTGCCCAATCCTTGAAACGGAAGCTGATATAACATTATTTAAGGGAACAATCTGTAATTATAATAGAAATTATTCTATATCATCCTAAAAATGAGACGATGCATTATTTTTTAAACAAATAGGAAATAGGGAAGAAACCTTCATGCACACTAACCTAGTCATTAGAATTCTAGGAAGAGATTTAGGAAAGATTTGTGTGTAAATACCCTCCATAGAGCAATGCACAGAATATAGAGTTCATTTGGTGAATATGTGTTAATCTGTGATAGAAACAGCAGTAGCAGTAAGGCCTTGGGCCCCAGAGAGGAATTATATCATTCTTGTCACTGATGAACTGCCTCAGTCTCTCTTGGTTCTGTTGCTTTCAGTTCTCTTCTTCAGGTTTATAAATGAGCTGATGTTTGTGGGAAGGACTATATAAGCCTCTTCAGTGAGTCAAGGTGATTTTTTCCTCCTGAGGATCAAATCACTAAGATATTAGCATTCTGCTTCACATAAAGCAGATACTTAGTAATTCAAGATGTGTCTTCTCAATCCTTTACATGTATCATACCTGAAGGATAGTAAGACTTAAAGCACATGAAGTAAAGGTTTAATAACTGTGACAGGAATTCGACATTGAATGTGACCACCTCATTCATAACTTTTTAGATATGTATAAGAGCATAACTCATGTTTTCTGAGCCAAAGAGATGAATGGTTCACTAGCAGTCCAAGTATTGAAGCGATTTCATTTTTCATCTCAACTGGCTCTTTAGAAACATGTTACTAGAATAGCATTAAAGTTTATATCACTGTTAATCTTCAGGGAAAGTGCAAATATTTTTCTATTAAGTGCTAGATATTTGTGAATTATGATTTATTACACTTAGTGAAAAGTACACAAGATTATTACCCATTGCCAGGATATAGCTTTGACTAAAGAAAGCCATTGAACATGTAAGGCAATAATTTAAGTAAAAATGTATAACCTGCCATTGCAGTAGGAAATTTGCTTTCTGATTTTAGATGTCTTGTGACTCCTGAAGAAAAACGGAAAGGTAGGGGGACATATACATGTTCCTCCTTGTGACACACTGTCTATTATAATGAGATTTTTATGAGCTAGACATAAATATGTGAGAAACATTGTATATCAACTCAGTTGCTCTTTGCCTGGGCCCCATTTGTAATGGTAGGTTATGTCTATCAGTCAGACATAGTTCAGAGAATTACAACTTAACCAAGATTATATGGCACATATGTTCAAGAAAATTGTCGGACAGTAATTTGATTCAACATATGTGTTTTTAAACATTAGCTTTCCTTCCTTTTATCTATATAACAGATCATACTTCACATCTAGCATTAATTCATTGTAAAATCAAGTTTTCTTTCCTTACTACTATTGTGCACAAATCTCCATATGTAGATTATGACTTAAGTAATTTTCTGTGATGTTTTTTAACTCTCTATCAGAATATAGTGTGACATTTAAAAAATGCATCTGCCATGTCTACTCAAGTTGTACAGGGAAGGACTTAGCAGAGGCTTCCAGAATGATTTCTGCTAGAGCCTTCTTTTATTCAACATTTGAGCACTCTTTCAAACTAGGGCTCCAGTTCAAGAGGTGTTAATAATATCATTTACAGCTTAGATCAGTGGTAGGAGACAACTGCTTGTTAGTGATGGAAGGGAAAAAAGATTAGACCCAGCTAGGTTTTCATTGTGATCCATAGGATCAGTAGACAATTGAATTCAAAGCGAGAGGGAGTGACTCTGTCATTGTTGACTTACTACTAGGTAGCATTAAAATTATTTGCAATACAGGAGCTGGAAAGGTGGCTCAGGGGTTAAGCCTCTACCTTGCAGGCAGAAGGTCCTGAGTTCGGATCCTAGACCCCAGTATAGACGCCGGGCAGAAGCAGGGGCGGCCTGCGTTTCTGGTTCTGGTAGGGCGGTGCCTGTGAATCCCAGGACAGAGTAAAAAAGGAGGAGGTGGAGGCGGTCCATGGTGGTACCCGAATTCGCCCATGGTTCTACACGCACGCACACACGCATACACGCACTATTGAATAAATAAAAAAAATTTTCTGCAATATAAAAGACTTCAAAGAAAAATTATCTATCATTTGCTTTTAATTTATTGATTTATAGATTAAACATTTGCAATCTCATTTGCTCGGGCCCAATTTTCTCATTTGATTTTAGTCATGAATGACTAAAATAATACCTAAGCAGAAAGCATTTTATCACATTAATGCAACACTTGCAATTTGATTTAACAGTATGATAGATGGAAGGATGAAACCATTAATTCATGATGCATTTATCATCTTTTATAAATCCTCCCTAAACAAAATTAACTTTGAACCATTTCCAGTGAGGTTTCTAAAATTACTTGTTCTGCCAAGGCAGGTTTTGGGTCCATAAATAACACTGGCAGAAAGAAAAAAATCACTAAATGCCACCAAAAGACAGTATCAAGACTTGATTACACATGAAACACTGAGGATGCAACTCAAAGTGGCATTCTCAAGTGTGCAAGTCATCTATCTCCATGACAGCATTTCTTAGCCTGTTGCACGACAGAGCCATTGACTTTTCAGATTATTTAGTTTTATAAGCCATACTACAGCTAAAAGAAATGCTGAGATACTAGCATTCATGTTAAACCTTTATAAATGCAATACCATGGGCTTCTTACTATACTTTGTATGAATCTCACTAATGTTTTCAAGAGAAATACTAGTCCTAATATTCCCACGTTAAACTAGAGAAAACTATTATGCTATATTCATGATCAATGTAAAGAAAGTTCTAACATATTTGATTAGATTTATAAACATTTTCAGGCTTAAGTGTTCTTTTAAAAATTATTTTGAATCAAATATACAAATTTTCTCTGCTCCGTGATTATTAAGTTTGCATTTCTCTGTACCAAAAGCACAGTGTCATGTCTGGAATCTATACACCTCTATGTGTCTGTCTATGCTACATATATGTTTATCTACACATCACTTACATAACTAGCTATCTACCATCTATCTTCTATAACTACCATTTATCTCCATATATGTATATACATACATAAACATATAATCATAATACACTTACAAAATACATGATTCGGATCTTTTATTCTGCCTTTAGTTCAGCAAGTTGACACAGCATTTTCCTTACACATTATTGATTCAGATTTAGCTAAGATTATCCAGTTTTCTGACAATTGCATGACTATATTTAGAATAACAACGCCACATTTCTCTAACTTCCTCACATTCAAGGTTTATAATATTAATTGCAAAGCTTATTTCATTGTAGACTCATGCTGTTCATTTATGCAGTTTGTCTTATCAGAAATGTTATAGACACTTTTCTCCAAATTCTCCCTACTAATATCCTTCATATTATGCATATATATTTAGTTTGTCAGATATCACAAATGACATGATTGGAATTACAACTTTTTGATAAATTGGAAATTTTTCTTCAAGAAGAACCCCTAAAGATCTAGGACTGGTATTGAAAAAAATCTATTTTTGCATTGAAGGCGAAACACCTACGAACAATAGACAGCACTTTGTTTTAAGACCACCTTTTTCCTGTTGGGTTTCTAATTCATCCTTCTTGAATGAGTACTATCCAAACTGCCTCTTCTATGATTTTTTTTTTCATTTAAAGAAGAATGATAGATTACTCATGGTGTTCACAGTTAAAAAGCTCTAAAATTTTTCTTTAGAATTTTTCATAATTCAACAAAATTCTCATTCTTGTACAAATTTGTAGCATCTTTCAAATATTTAAAAAGTTTTAAGTGTTCAATTCATTCAACTCAAAATCTCAGAAATAACCAGAATTTTGCTATGTTTTTTCAAGTGATATAATGATTGAAGAGTCCATTTTTCTCAAGTTAAATTACCATTCACAAGTTTCAGGATAATATAGTAGATACGAAAATATTTGATGTCTCAAAAGCTGGAAGTTGGAATGCTCGGGGTATTTTAGAGGTCAAAAAGTCAGACTGAGTCAGAATATGAAGTTATAAAGAAGGAAAGAGAATGATAACTACTTATCACACTAGCATGTGTTAAGAAGTTAGTACTATACATGCCCTTTGTGTAGTAGGCTTTTAAAAACAATAATTGCATTCACTTGTGTTTCTGATTGAGTAACTGAATATAACTTTGCCTGGGACCACTCAGTTTACTGCAATGAGCTGAAGGCTACTGTGGCTATACAATAGAAAGTAGATGAGGTACTCCAGTTGTCACCATAGTTTTCTTTTTGAAATGAGTAGTCTGTTTTAACTACTCTCACATGCAGCCAACTTCATGCTTTCCTCATCTTGAATCCAAGTTTGTATCTTCAGTGAAGACTTTAAGGTTGTTAAAGAAAACAATGGCAGACACTCGCATTACCCTTAGTTAAACTCGTAGACCTTCATATAAACTTCCTATCTTCCTGGCCATAGTAAAAATATTCTGTGGCCTCTCTCTATCCAGAGTTCTAATAAATGCTTGAGATTGACCACTTCCTCTAATTGGGTGTGTCTTTGGAATTCTGAGTGCACTGCAACATCTTTCGGGGAGCTCCCTCATGCCATTTTGCCACATCGCCACCTAGGGTCTTCAGAAGAAGATATTCTAATTCGCAGTGCACAGTTATTGTGGACAATGCAGTGACTACATGAGTGATCTTTCGTTCTTCAAGGACAATATTTGATATTCCTCCCAGAGAAGGAGTTGATGTGGATGTTGCAATTCCTCTTAAATCACATGCTTCATCATTGCAGCAAATAAAATAAAGGTTGAGCTAATATTCAATGGAGTAAAACAAACTCTTTCACTCCATGAAAGAAAGGAGTTTGCATATCTGTAATATACTTTGTAACTCTCTTTAAGAAACAGAGAGGAAAAGAATTCTGCCCTCACAGAAAACATTAAGGAAAATGAAAATCAAGTAGAAATGACAATCATAGCATACTGTATAAACATATATGAAGTTTTCCAGAAAGATTTACCTGAAGTCTGAAGACCCTGAGTATAGGTTACACTATTTGCCATCTGAGCCCATGGGTAGTGTAACCTATACTCAACCTTTATTTGATTTGCTGCAATGACTGAAGCATGTGATATGACCAGCCACCTCATCTTTCTGCCACAATAAACCATAAACTGAAATTAACTCTCTCCTCTCTGTGTTGTTTACTGTCAAGTATTTGTACACAGTAAAAAGTAAAATTAGTACCAGAAAGTGGTGTCATTGATATAATAAACATAATCATAACATAGAGGTCTTCAGAATTGTTTTTTTGGCAGAATGAGGAGCTGCAGGCAAGAGAATCTGTCTAGTGCTCTAAGAAGAGTATACCTATTCCCTAAAGGGAATTTGGAATGTAGAGAAACACATCCAGTGGAACCCCAGCTTACAAAGTTTCAGAGAGAAGCAAGGATCTGACTAAAATGCATTCAGGTTACATTCTGATAGAAAAAAAATGTTTGGCTGCACTGTTCCTGGTCCCTGAGAAATTTAATAAAGCTGAATTCAAAGATTCATTTGTTTGGTAAAAGAAATTTCAAGGCAATATAGCATTCAGGCTGTGTTCTGACTACTGAGCTGAGCCAGATCTGCAGTAATGTATAAAAAAATGGACCATCTGATGGAGAAAAGAATGATTTGAAGTTATAGACAAGAAAGCTTAAAAGAGCAGCAGTAATTTGTGTGTGTGTGTGTGTGCCTGTGTTTGTGTTTATTAGAGGCATTCAGTAAGTGTGTCTGTGGAGATCCCAGGGTAGAATTCTGAATCATTCTGGACTTCATCTCTTGATTGCTCTAATCTTTACCAGGTTTTGCCTTCCAGGGCTGTTACAATCTCCCTTGGCATCTGTGTTATGTGAGATTTAGGATCTGAACTCAGGTCCCCCTGCTTGAGAGGCAAAGACGCTAACTCCTGAGGCATCTCCCCAGTCTTCAGCCATACTTCTGTAATTTATCTATTTTTGCATTTGTATCTCTCTCTTCCTGTGTGTGTATGTGTGTGTATCTGTGTATGTATGTGTGTGTGTGTTTCTGTGTCTGTGTGTCTGTGTATATGAGAGGAGATTATTAGTGCCTGTGTAAGCTGAAAAATGATTTTAAGAATTACCCTGGATTGCTTATACCTCATCTTTGCTTTGCTCTGGAGTTACCCAGGCTCTGCCTTCTAGGATTGTACTTTATAACTGGATTCAAACTCAGAATCTGCTGATTGCAAGACAGAGGCTTATCCCCTAAGCCATGTCTCTGGCCCCACAGCTGCAATTTTTAAAGGCATTCGCACCATTTACAGAGAAACCCAGATAACATTAAAGTATGAATGTCTACAAACAATTGATAGTACTTTGCTGTAAGACCCTTCATGATCAGATCTGTCCTCCCCAAATGTAAGCTCAGAGAAATTCTTCCTTTAATTGGCTTCCTAACAAGTCTGCGGTCACAGCAAGGGGAAAAGTAAAAAATTTCATAAATAAGTAGAAAAGTATTTTCTCAGCTAAATTAACAAAATGAAAGATACCCTTTCCCCCAATCCCTAAAGTAAGAGTAAAAGCTCTGCTTGCTCTCACTTCCCTTCCCCAACGACCAGCAGGCACTTGCAAAGCCTGTACTACTTGGTCACTTATGGAGTCAGAGAAAAATCGACTTTCCTGTATGCTTCACCCTGCCCACAGGCTCAGGCCAATAAAGCTTTTCTCACCTTCAGACCCTGCTTTTTTCCCCTTCCAAGAATTAGTCTGTGTCTCCTTGGAACCATGTAATCAATAAAATTCTTCTATTCCTTATCCATGGCATGACCTGTTGGATCATTTTATCTTGCACAAAGCAAATCTCTAGGCCAGGAAACAGAGGAGAGTATGCAAGAGCTGAAGATATTCCCTGTGAAAACTATCACAAGGTAGATGCAAGGAAATGGAAGATGCCAGAGTACAAAGAGTACCTGAAACTATGTTGAAAAATTTAGCTCTAGAATTATTAGCGTCTATAGACAAGAAAATGTGGAAGACTAATAAAGAGTGGTTCCTAATATCAGCCACAGTCATTCATATGCATGTATACATGTATGCATATCACCAAACAGATGTGCATTAACAGACATGCAAATCAACATGCACACATGTACTCTTTACATGCATACATATGGGAATGGAACTGGAGTGATGCCCTTGACAATGAAGTTATTCTTTTCCATCCCTCATCATCTTACAATCCTCACTTTGTTCTGGTCATGGAAACACATCATGTTGATAAATATCTCAGCAATAGGGACATGACCACTCTGGATCCCTCTAGATAGAAGTAAGCTCAGTTTGATAGCAGTGTTGATGAGGACTGGGGAGTCAAAGAACAAAACAGACAATGGGGATATGTAAAGCCTATCCGCATGCCCACAAAATAGTCTGAACTCTGTGTCTAAATGTTGAAGGTTCAAGGAACTGGGGTCAAAAATTATCATGGATGTTCCTATGCTTAAGGGGAACACGAGAAAGGGTTCAGGGAAATGCCACTGGGTCCTTGTACGTCATCGGAGAGGAGGACCCAGAGGAGAGTTAGGCATACACAATAAAGGACTCTCTGGGAATTGGGGGGGAGGCACTGGGGGATGGGGAGGGAGGAGAGTGGGAGTAGGGAGTTCGGGGGGAGGAGGAGGGAGGGAAAGAACTGGTCTACCTATTAAGTTTGTATGAGCTGAAATAATAAAAAATGTATTAAAAATGATCATGGAAACTATTTGTGTACCATTTTTCATAGACAGAACAAATCCCCTTTGTTATAGAACAGGCCAGCATTTGTGGCTTCTCTAATTCTCTAAGGTATGTGCAAACAAAATTAGCATTGGCTATTTCTGGACATATCTTTCAACTGCCCATTTCCTCCCCTGATATCCTGCTGACCTGTTGTCTCTATTATTTATTCTTATTTGTTTATTGTCTTGTTGCTTATTTGAGGCAAAGTCTCACTCAGTATCTCAGGCTAATCTGGATTAATTATGTAGTCCACATTGGACTCAAACTCTTGGTAATCTTCATGCTTCACTTTCACAAATAGTGGGATTTATAGGTATGAAACACTGAACAGATTTGAATGGATTATCCTCCTAGATTATTGGGGGGGGGCTCTATGAGTGACTACCTAAAATACTTGGCATGGTAAAAACATTCTACTTGGACACTCTGAGATTAATATAGAAATGTAAAAGACTCTGTGCAACTAGATGGGGAGGAGAATGCAAAGCTGCATGTAACTTGTGGATTTCTTGGGAAAAACAAAGATGTTTTTATAGAGAGCCATCATGGGAATCTCATAATTGCCCTAAAACAAACAAATGAAAAATAAGTAGAGGGGGATTTATACATTTAACTATTAGAAATTTCTGAAGGACACGGGAAACTATTTTGTCCCCAGTTTAAAATGTCAAGAAATAATATTTATGAATACATTTGAGAAAAGTCATTTTAGAATGCCAATAATCTCACATAGGATTTTATTTCAAAATAGTCTCACTTAGGATTTCATTTAAAATTTAGTCATTAGCTCTTCTTGCAGGACAGGGTGCATTATATGAGGGTAGTATCCAAAATATCTCAAAGGAATTTTAGGAAAATATATCATTGAATTTTTCAGATGCAGAAAAGGAAATGTTTTCCCACTACATTAAAATAATGGATAATTTGGCAGTATTATGTGCCCCAAGGAGAAAAGGAACAATAAATCCAAGAAAATAAAAATTTTGAAGTCACAGTTGCTACCTGCAAGAATGCAGCTCACTGCTATTGCTGACTTTTTAGCAATAGTGGTCAGAGTTACAGCCATGGCAGTTAAGCTGTGAAGTTTTCTAATCATCTATTTTCAATTTCATTTATTTCTACAACATATTTATGAAATATGTGACAACAAACAAATGAGTACTCACTATACAAAGGAATAGATTAGCCATAGTATACTTTCGAGGAATAAAAGTAACTAGCAATGACATTTCACTACCCACATAAGACATGCCTTTTCCATTATTTGCCAATTGACCTTCAATCTATTCTTTCCTTTGCAAGAATTTACCTGACTTGAACTATCATTTTACAAAACAACAAATGTATTAATTATTCCACACCAATATAATTTGCTACCATTTACTGAAAATATTAATACATGTATGCTTTAAATATCTGTATTCTCGAACAGCAGTTGCGGTTATATAAGATCAGGACACAGGCTCAGAGAAGCTACATTCTTTGCAAGACTGCATACTTAATATATGTTGGAACTACATTCCTCTGGTTTTCTCTATGGCGCATGAACACATCTTTTGATTCACACATGCAATTATTCCTATAGAAGTATTGGAATTATTTCTTCCTATGTAAAGCTAAATCTATGTTCTCTCTACCTTGACATTGGTAAAAATATGCATGTTTTAAACATTAAGGAAACAATTTATTTTATAATTTAATAAGTCTTCTACTCAACTTTGAAAAACAAGTAAAAATTTAGTGAAGACTAAAATTCAGTTCAAACTCTCTTCTACACTTTAGACCTGCTCTTCCCTTAATATTGAAATCTGAGACATTGGCACGTTACTTACATGACAGAAGAAAAATATGACAGATATTTATATGTAAAAATGCATATTTTTTCTTTTGAGCAAATTAATGCCTAGTGTTTTGAGATTGTATTCTACTAAAACTCTAAATCCCCAGAATCTTAACACATGAGACCATTCAGGTTTCATTGTGCAGACTCACATTCATGGGCAAGTTTATCTGCAACAAAGTTGGTGTTGAAGTCCCTGAGAGAGGAAATGCTTAAATAGACAGTTATAAGTGCTGAAAGAATAGGACTAGAGATACTAGGGAACACCACTTGCAAAACAAAATCATGAAATATAATTGTTATTTTCCTTTTCAAAACAGCAAATTAGGGCACAGGGATATAATTATAAAGGCTGTAGTCATACAACACTCCCTTTAGGTATTTCATTTTTTGTTCAACTGGTTCTCCAACATAGTACACTCTGTCTTCTAACACACAGGGCATTTGCAAAGATAGATGGATAAAACAAGTTGAAAGTGTCTTTCAGTGACAATGACCATACTGAAGAAAAAAAGATACAGCAAGAAATAATAGGGTTAGTTAGAGCCCATGCAGTAAGATACATTCATCAATAAAAAATGGGCAGGTTACTTATGAATGTGGAAATATGAATAAGTCTCATAAATGCTAGTCTGAAAGATAAGAGTCAGATGGAGGTAGTTGTTTACTGTGAATCTTTTGTTCTGACCTATTGAAAGGAGCATAGGTGATAGAATATTATGAGTTTCCATCTGCTAGAATAGAGTTAGAAAGAAAGCAAACGAGGAACAGACCAAACTGTATTAGTTTATGATTTGGTAGTGCTTTTATAGCACAGTAAACTTGAATAAATTCATTTAACTGTATACAATGAAAGTAGAATTTTGTATAAAGATAGAAAAAAATGAAATAATGACAATTGCAAGTAAATAGGTAAATCTAGAAAAATTATTCTGAGTGATACAATTCAGTTTCAGGAAAACAAATAAACAAATTCTATATGTTCTCTCATAAAATGAGCCAGTCATCAAATCTTTCAGCATTCAAATTGGAATACTTATAGAAGCAAGAAAATAAGAGAAAGCCCTTGTGATTGAGGCTCCCTCAAGAGACGGGACATAACAGAACATAGGTGTGTGTGTGTGTGTGTGTGTGTGTGTGTGTGTGTGTGTGTGTAAGAAAAAGAAAAAGAGGGAGATAATGGAGATTGCAGGTTTTAGGAATGGATAGTGATGCACTGGAAAGTCAGCAGTTATATTATAAATTATAATTATATTTATAAATTATAAAAAGTAGAGTTTTAATATAGCCTATAGTTCCTCAGTGATATGACTGAAAATGTATCACATATAGTGTCTTAATATCAGTTACCTAAGAATGACATTTTTCTGTAAGATAGAATTACTTATAAGGCCTTTTATTTCCATTCAGGGTCTTAGCACTGTTCAATGATCCTCACTGTAAGGTCTCTGCTGGCTCTAGGCCATGCCCACAAGCCCTGCAGCCTGAACCAAGACAATTACCAGTGGTGTTCTTTCTCTTCCTGCTTTTTTTGCTTCTCTTCCCTGCTCCCCCCCCACCCCAGTAATCATTAAAGAACTATAAAGTTTTCAAGAATTCAACAGATCTCAGAGAAAACCCAAGCAAAGGTCTAGAGAACCAACACCATACATCTGAGTAATTCTAAAATCATCCCACCAAAAGGGAGACAATTTTCCCTTCCAGCTCTAAGATAAGTAAATCCTTTTTTTTTTAAAGTGTCGCTTTTATTTTTGCTTTCTCTTTATTCTTTGAAAGTTTCATATACAAATAGAATGACTTTATGTTCTTTTTTTAATTTTTTATTTATTACTTATTCAATTGTGCGTGTATGCATGTGTATGTATGTGTGTGTGTGTGTAGAACCACGGACGAATTCGGGAACCACCATGGGCCGCCTCCTCCTTGTTTACTCTGCCCCAGGATTCATAGGCTCCGCCCTACTAGGACCGGAAACGCAGGCCGCTCCCCGCTTCCACCGGGCGTCTATATGTGGGGTCTAGGACCCGAACTCAGGACCTTCTGCCGGCAAGGCAGAGGCTTAACCCCTGAGCCACCTCTCCAGCCCCTAAGTAAATCCTTTTTACCTTCCTGTTACTTTCAATTTGCAAGTCACCATAGTTTAAGATTTCCATATAGTTCACCCAAAAACCCATACAACTTCAGGGACTTTAACATTCACCCTCACATTGCCAAGGAAGTGAAACCTAAAAAGTGCACTACTATACTAACCTTCAATCCAGGTTTACTAAACTCACCTTAATTGATATAGTAGCAGTCCAATAGCCTCACCTAGGAACAGCACCAAGTAACACCAGACAGACATATCAACTCCAAGGGAAATACTAACAATAACTGCTCAATTGTAGTAATACTTTCTAAGTAATTCAGATAGACCAAAAACACACAACAAGAAGGACATAAGAGATAATACAAAAAATGTCCAAATCACAGTGCAAATCCATGAGAAACAAAAACCAAGAAAAGAAATCTCCTACAAAAAGAATCAGGCCCATAATGATAGAATCCAAACAGAACAAACTCACAGAAAATAGCCAAGAAATCTATACCCAACATAATGATTTTAAAAGCCTGATCATTCTTATGATCAAAACAATAAAAGAGTAAAATCCATGACTAGTTACTGCATCAACCACTTGAAGAGGAACACAACAGACACTTGAGTGAGATGAGAAAAGAACTTGAAGAAATAAAAATAGGCATAGAGCAGTTAAAACAATCTCAAGCAAAGATTAAACTTCAAACAAAAGACAAGAAGATATCTTCAACCCAGAATACAACAGTCTTATCAGCGGAACTAACAAAGCAGAAAATAGAATATCAGATCTTCAAAACAAAATGGAAGAACAAACTAGTTAAATCAATTAGTTTGTTAAAGTAAAAAAGATTGTTGAGACTCTACCCTTCTGCTCCAGACCTGGACCAGGGCAGACTCCCTGCTCCCTAGGTAAGGCCCCAAAACCATGCCCCATGCCCCAGGTCACCTGTGTGCCCCGCAAGCAGCCAGTCTGACTCTCTGGCATTGGGAAGGCCCCTATGCCATGCCCCAGGTCCCAGTGATCTGTGTGCCCCACTAGTCTGCCCTCCAAGACAGACTCCTGCTCCTCAGATAAGGCCAACAGACCATGCCACAGGCCCCAGGTCACCTGCTCACCCCACCAGCAACCAGTCTGCTCTGGCACTGGGGAAGACCTCTAGGCCAAGCCCAAGATTCCATGTGATCTGTGTGGCCCACCAGCCACTCTGCACTTCTGCCCTGGACCCAGACGAGGGCAGACTCCCTGCACCTCAGAATTCAACAGTCCAGAGAAAACCCAAGCAAAGCTATAGGGGACAAATACCATACATCTGAAGTCCTCTAAAGTCATCCCATCACACAGGACAGAATCTTCACATCCATCTCAAAGAGAAGTAAATCCTTTTTACCATCTTGTTTCTCTCAATTATTAGTAGTTTAACATTTCCATATAGCCACCCAAAAACACATACAACTTCAGGGACTATACATTCACACTCACATATCACCAAGGAAGTAAACCTAAAAAGTGCACTACCATACTAATCTTTATTCTCTGTCCACTAAACCTAACTTAACTGATATACTAACGGTCCAAGAGCCTCATCTAGGAAATAACACCAATACCTGACAAGTGTACCCAACTCCAAGGCAAACACTAGTAATAACTGCTCAAGTGTAGAAATACTGTCTAATTGAGTTCAGTCAAAAACACATAGAAACAACAGGAAAGTCATAAGATATAAAAGATAAATGCCCAGGTCACAGCACAAATCCATGAGAAACAAAAAACAAGACAAAAAAATCTCCTACTGAAAGAATTAACCCTATGATGATAGATTCTAACCAGAGCAAACCCACAGAAAATAACCAAGAAAGACATATTCAAGATTATGATATTTAAAGCCTGATCTTTACTACAATCAATACCATGAAAGAGAAATTCCAGAAGGAGTTAAATAACCACATCAACCACTTTGAACAGGAACACAACAGGCACTTGGAGGAGATGAAAACAGCAGTCCAAGAAACACAAATAGGGATACAGCAGTTAAAACAATCTCTAGCAGAATTTAAAATTGAGCAAAAAGACAAGTGTATTTTCAACAGAGTCTTAGCAGAACTAAGGAAGCAGAAATAGAATATCACATCTTGAAGATAAAGTGGAAGTATTAACCAGCTCAATGGAAGAGGTCATTAAAGCCCAAAAGATACTTGAGAGGAATATTCAAGAGTTATGGGACACCGTGAAGAAGTCTAACATGAGCATTCATGGAATCCCAAAACACCATACTGGAGGAAATTTTTCAAATTATCTATCATAAAGAAAAACTTTCCACATTTAAAGAAAAAGAGGCCCATCCATGTACAAGAGATATTCCACACCCCAAACAGATGTGACTAAACTATAAACTCTCCACGGCAAATAATAGTCAAAACACTCCACATACAAAACAAAGAAAATATGCTGAGAGCATCAAGAGAAAAAAAAAAAAAAAAAAAAAACAAGTCACTTTTAAAGGTAAACCTATTAAAATAACAAATAAATTTTTTTTAATTTTTTTATTATTATTATTTATTCAACTGTGTGCATGTGCGTGTATATGTGCGCGTGGTGTGTGTGTGTCTGTGTATGTGTAGAACCACGGACGAATTTGTGAACCACCATGGATGCCTCCACCTCCTTCTGCCCGGGATTCACAGGCTCCACCCTACCAGGACCAGAAGCTCAGGCCGCCCCCACTTCCGCCTGGCGTCTATACATGGGATCTGGAATCCGAACTCAATACCTTCCACCTGCAAGGCGGAGGCTTAACCCCTGAGCCACCTCTCCAGCCCAACAAATAAATTTTTAATGGAAACAGTAAAAGCAAGAAGAGCTTGGAAATACGTACTTCAAGTACTGAATCAGCAAAAATGTCAACCCAGGCTGATATACACAGGAAAACGATCAGTCATGATCAAGGGTGAAAGAAAAATTTTCCACCATAAAGACAAGTTGAAGGCTTACATGACCACCAAACTGGCCTTTAAAAAAATGCTAGAAAAGATACTCAAGCTTGAAGAAAAGAACAAGCATATCCAGAGGACAGAAGGGAAGTATGGTACCATCAAAACCTTCAAGCTAAATAATATATATGAAAGTCGCTAAACACAAAAAATGTCAGGAATTAAAAGTAATTTCTCCATCATAACACTAAATGTAGGCATATTCTAAAAGTAAAAGGTGCATGCCTGATTCTCCTCTGGACCCTCCTCTCCAATGGCGTATAAGGACCCAGTGGCATTTCCCTGAACCCTTTCCCGTGTTCCCCTTAAGCATAGGAACACTACTGTGGCTGTCAATCCCTTGCTTCCAAGGATCTTGGTGCCTTTAGCAGATGCTAGACTTTGTGAGGTCAATAGTGTGTTGGACATTGCGCCGGGCATGCAAAGTCCAATTATGATTGCTTCGGGCCTAACTTGTGTGGAGTATCTTGCAAATCATTGGGAGGTACTGGGGGAAGGGGAGGGAGGGGTGAGGAGAGGGAGAGCAGGGGGTTCGGGGAGAGGAGAAGGGAGGGAAGGAACTGGTGTACCTATTAAGTTTGTATGAGCGGAAATAATAATAAAAATGTATAAAAATAAAATAAAAAAAAGTAAAAGGGTGGTCAAAAATTCTGCAAGCTGATGGAACCAGGAAACAAGCAGGGATAGCAATTTTGCTATCTGACAAAGTGGACTTCAAACCAAAAAAAAAAATCATAAGAGACACATAAGGATATTACATTTTAGTCACAGTTACAATTCACCAGGAAAATTTCACAATACTGAACATATATACACCTAATATCGGCTCTTCCACATTCATCAAGCAAATGCTACAATGTCTTAAACAAAAAATAAATTCCAAAACAATAATACTTGGGGATTTCAATAATGCCCTCTCAATGTGGGATAGATCAACAGGCCAAAAACTTAACAGAGACACATTGGCACTTAATCAAACACTTACTGAAATGGACCTTAGAGATCTCTATCAAACTTTCCATCTATGCACCAAAGAACATACCTTTTTCTCACCATCCCACAGAACTTTCTCTAAAATGACCAATATTGGGCCATAAAACGAATATCCACATACAGAGGAAAGTTGAAATTTTAGCCTGTACCCTATCAGACTAAAGCTTGACATCCACAACACAACAAGCAGCAGAAAATACACTAACTCTTAGAAACTAAATACTATGATGCTGAATGAGAATTGGATTCAGAAAGAAATCATAAGGGAAATTCAAGATTTCATAGAAGTGAACAACAATGAAAATACAACATATCAAAATTTCTGGGACACAATGAAAGTCATCTTAAGAGGTCAGTTTATAGCTCTTAATGCCTATATAAAAAAATAGAAACATGACAAATAAATAACAATGCAGCTAAAGCTTTAGAGACACAAGAACAATCCAATCCCAAAAGCAGTAGTAGAGAGGAGATTAGCAAAATCAGGGTATAGATATCTGAAATTGAGATAAGGAAAAAGATACAAAGAATCAACCAGTCAAAAAGCTGGTTCTTTGAAAAACATCAATGAGATTGATACACCTCCAGCTAAATTAACCAAAATCAAGAGAAAGAAAACCCAAATTAACAAAATTAAAAATGAAAATGGAGTTATCACAACTGATACCCAAGAAATTCAGAGAATTATAAGGTCATATTTCAAAAAATTACACTCCATGAAATTTGATAACACAAAAGAAATGGAAGAATTCCTAAGTAAGCACAACTTACCTAAATTGAATTAGGAAGCTTTGAATTATTTAAATAATCCTATAACATATGAGGAAATCGAGGAAGTAATCTTGAAACTTCCCACCAAAAAATGTCCTGGACCAGATGAATTCAGCACAGAGTTCTACCAGACATTTAAGGAATAACTATCACCAATTCTCCTTAAACTATTCCATCAAATTGTGAAGGAAGTAACGTTGCCAAATTCTTTCTACGAAGCTAATATCATACTAATCCCAAAAACTAATAAAGATACACTTAAAAAAGAAAACTATAGGCCAATCTCTTTGATGAACACAGATGCAAAGATTTTCAACAAAATCTTAGCAAATTGCATTCCAAAACATATCAAAAAGATCATTCACTTTGATCAAGTAGGCTTTATCCCAGGCATACAAGGTTGCTTCAACATAAGCAAATCAATAAATGTAATTCACCATATAAACCAATCCAAAATCCAAGAGCACATGATACTCTTGATTGATGCAGAAAAAGCCTTTGACAAGATTAAACATTCTTTTATGATCAAAACTCTAGAGACAGTTGGAATGGAAGGAACCTTTATCAATATAATAAAAGCTGTATACAACAAAGCAACAGCAAGGATTATGCTCAATGGGGAAAAACTCATGCAACTGCAAAATTATATTCTACATCTTATAAGTGTATTTGTGTTTATTTCACCAAGTATACCTTTTTTGTCATTTATATGTTTCTCACTCTATGTAAATAGTTTTACTAATCAGTTGTCATCAGTTGTGAATGTAAAAACCTGGAAAACCCAACAATTCAAGTTTTTGATTATTTTGAGTGAGAAAGAGTAATATAATTAATTGCATGTATATAACACATATTACAAGTTGAAATTGGGAGTGTCTTTCTTTTCTATTGAGAGTTTGTCATACACAAACAAAATTAGTTTGTTTCATTTCCCTTAACCTCCTACATACTCATCACTGTTCTGTCTCATCCTCCCCACACTCATCCTCTCCTGCACTCTCTGCCTCTCTTCACTCTAAGCTATGTCCATAATAACCTCTAGTCCTTTTTGTTTGTGTATATCACAGGGCTCCTTTTAGGGTGCTTAGGATGGTAAGAAAGTCAGATTTCTGTTGTAGTATATGTGAAACTTTAATGGACAAAGTCATAATTTGGAAAGCTTCTCTTACCTTGTCCAGTCCCTGCTCCAGGGACACTCTTCACAGTGCAGTTGTTACTCCTGAGATCTTTCTGGTCCTTCGGAGAATGTTAATTTATCAACCATTGCATAAATCTGGTGATGGAAGTTGTCTTTGCAGTGAGCTCCTGGGTAAAGGAGCCTTGAGTGCGTTGGTCAGAAGTGCACCACCCCACCTTTAGGCCATTACAATCTTACCAACCCCTCTTCCTCTAGGTTACCTGAGCCTTGGATTCAGAAAGATTTTGATGAGCTAATTAGGACTGCACATTCCTGGGTCACAGATATTCAGCACTCTGGCCATTTGTGGTTTTCTGCCTCACTAGCTTTAGGTTGTAATATGGTGCATTTTGGTTGAGCTTTAAAAGCTTTTCTTATCTGAGTGTAAAATAAGAAATGTTTAAATGGTGTTTTATTATCAAGTTTTTATAGTTAAACTGAGACATCTATTTCTAATTATTTTATTTCCTTCCATTGTTATTTGGATAGGTTTACAATATCAGGCATGAGCTCCTGACAATAAGAGGTTTTGAATCCATTCAGAAAGTAATTGCTTCCCCATGTGTCTTACATACCTCTGTTGCATTTCAGCATTTTTCTTATCAGAGTTGTAGCAGCTTACAGCCTTTATAACTAGGTGAGGCACTGGGTCCATCATTTTTCCCTAAGTCATTTGTCTCTTTTTTTCCCCTTGTCTTACTCCTTATTAATATCTATCATCTTACTTCCCTTACCTTTTGGATTTTTCTTCCATAATAACTTTATTCATCAATTTGCCTGTGTTCTTTGGTCTCCTCTCCTTTGGAGTCTTCTTTGCCCTTGCCCCTGACTTACATTCCTTTGCAGTCTGTGGATGCTGTAGAAGTTTCCCTTTGAGTGCATTATTTTGAGGATTTAATGCTAGGATCCAATTACAAGGGACAAAATGCAGCATCTTTATTTCTGTTTCTGGTATATTTCACTCAGTATAATTTCTTCCAACTCTATCCATTTACTAGCAAATTTCATTAATTCATCTTTCTTGATTGCTGTGTAGTATTCCATTCTGTATATATGCCATATTTTTATTATCTATTCATCTACTATTGGACATCTAGACTGATTCCATCTTTTTGCTATCATGAAAAAAACACAATGAACATGGATGTGCACATGTCTCTGTAGTATGTAGCTTCCTTTGGAAATATTCCTATAAGTGTTGTATTTGGTTTATATGGCATTTCAATTTTTAACTTTTTTTTTGGAAGCAACATACTGATCTCCAAAGGGGTTGTAGAAGTTTAAGGGTTCTCTTCTCCCTGTATCCTTGCTGACATTGTGTGTGTATGTGTGTGTGTTTTGGAGGTAAGCCATTCTGACTGGGGTGAGATTATAGCTCAGGATAGTTTTAATTTGCATTTTCTGATGACTTGGGAGGTAGAAAAATTGTTTAAAGATATTTGATAGACATTTATATTCATCCTGAGAAAAGTGTGTTTAAATTCTACGGCCATTTTTAAATTGGGTTGTTTATCTCCTTAGTATTTAAATTTTTGAGTCCTTTATGTACTCTGCATATTTGTTCTCTTCAGATGCGTGGTTAGTGAAGTTTTGTTTCCCATTCTATGTGCCTGTTTGCTCAGTTAGCTATATCTTTTTTGGCTGAACAGAAACTTTTTAATTTCATGAAACTGGACTCTTATCTGCCAACCTACACACTTTAAAAAGATTAAACTTGAGAATTGAAGGACCACCTGCCAATCATTGTTATTGAACCCAGTTTATATACAAATTCTGGACATAATAACAAAAAGTTTGAATTGACTGGGCATCCGAGATAGCTCATTCTGGAACTGTCAGAATGATGCAAATAAGTAGTCACTGATCTAACTGGAAGCAGAAACTGAATGGCATGAACTGTCTTGTAGTGTTTTACAAGCATCATTAAAATTTGTTTTTCATTTACAAAATGGATCATCCACAGATTAGTGTCCTTTTGTCTTCATGTTTACTTTGTGTTGAAATCTTCTTTCTTTTCCTCAATATCTGCTTTATTATGGATTTTTTGTGATAGAAAATTACATGCTTACAGCCATGTTGTCTATCTTCTTGGCATGTTTCCTACAGAACTTCATAAATAATGTTTCAGTCATACAGTTTCTAGTAAGGGGAAAAACTGTCATGAGCTGCAACATTCATTAAAAAAAAATCCAGACTTGAAAGTCAGATTATGCCATAAAAATGTAGACAAAGCCAAGTTGTGGTCACAGTTTGGAAAACTAAAATCTTTGCTTTCCTTATCATTTTGTTTTGATATCTCTTCTGCTGCAGGACATGTCTTCAAGCACAGTAAATAAATGTCTGCTGGATGAAAGCTGCCTGCATCCGGCTCGGCAGGTGCTGCATGCCACAGCATGTTGTCATTTCTTGCCACATGTACAAATAAGCATCAATTTCATTTTGATATTTACTCAAGATAGTGACTGTGCTTTGTTTTTTTTATATTCCAGTTTTTGCTATATTAAAGGTATATGCTCTGATGCTGATTCCAAACCTTGTATATTGACAAATCTTCAGGGAACATTTATTAAAAGAAAGAAACAATTCCAAAAAGATTTAACATTCTAGAAGTTAAAAAAGATGAACACCACCAGGTAAATAAAATTACAGTGAATATAGATACCTTGTAGCTATCGGAATATTTGCTCTTACTCAGTTGATTTAAACTTTTCACCGTTCCAGCTGCACAGTATTAAAAACCTAGACTTTAATGCCATAGTCTTTAAAGCCAAAAGCCCTTTAAGAAAGTTTATTGTTGTTTCTCCTGGGAACTATAGGTGTGGCAGCCTAGAGCTCTATTTCAGCTCACAATTGACAACATCCAATGCTCTGTTCATGCTTCATATAATCAGATTCAGTGGATCGCATGTTAATAATGCAAAACATCTCCAAGGATACAATTCAAATATGTGAGAATTGTGAACAGTTGATTAACATGTGTAAATTATTCAGTCTTACATAAAACAGACTTATGTTAACACTGTAATAGTGTATAATCATTTTTACAAATATTTTCTTCTTTATAATATTTTTTGCTTTTATTTCCTCTTTTACAACAAATTAGAGGCCTCTCAGCCATTAATTTACATACATGAGTGATTGCCTGACTATGGAAAACAGGAAATTATTTAGACAGGATGGTTATTCTATACCAAAAGTTACTTTTTGAAAAGTTAGTAAAACCCTAATGCAAATATATATTGTATATCAAGCCGAACTTTATTTTAGCTACTTTTAATAGAATGAAAATGCTTCTTAGTTTTAAAAAAATATTTCTTGCATCCTTTTAACTAAGAAATCAGGAAGTTCAGTTGTATTTTGGACTTAAAGTAGAATGCCCCAAACTGTTTATGTATGTTTCTTCCAGGTCATCACGTTTTCTACTCCTGTTACAACACTAAAAGTCTATGTATAGACAATGGTTTCCATGTCTTGATGCTACCCTTGATTAGAGACCTATGCATTCCAACTCACCATTGAATGCTATCTAGATAACTGCACATATTTGTTGAGGTCATTTTCTTTGACATAAATCTAATGTTTCTTTCTCTGCTTTAGAATTTATATTCTGTTTTTTGGTGGTTCCCGGTAGTATTAGTAGGATCTATGTGATCTCTCATCATGTAGATGTAGTTAATGGTCTTTGAACTTGCAATAGCAAATAAACAAACAAAACATGTCATATATATTTCTTTTGATTCCTTTAGATTTGACACTTACTCTTTTAATAATCTCATCCAAAATTAGTCCAACTCTCATTAATCTGTTATATATAATTTCAGAAAGAAGGTGTTCAAAAAATGAATATACCAGAATTGCCTTTACTTGAAAATTCAGGTGACTAGTTAGTACTAGAAGAAGAAATGGTAACCTATGGTAACCTATGCCAACAAAGACCTGCTCTTCATGCTCTGACATTCGCTCATACCACTACTTCCTCTCACTATTTACTTGGATCACTGCCACTTCAAAAAAACTAACCTCTTCCAGGTCCTCATTTTTCCACTACACATGTTCACTTCCATTGTTTGCTGTAAATTCCTCATCCTTTTAAGACCCAAATGAAGTTCCTGTGTCTTTAATCCCTGGCATCTCTGCATTAAGATTGTCTCTACACAAAATAACAATGAGAAGGAAGTATTTATATATGCAAATTCTTTACTAGATTAAAAGCTCATTGACAGGAGGTTCAGACTAATTTATTTTCCTTGTCTAGTGCATAGCACTAGAAAGGCACATGGAAGTTAATCCTCATCTCTAGAATAAACGACTGAAGAAAGAACTAATGATACATGAGTGATCTGTTTTGTTATTTGACCCAAGATGTTGAATATTACTCTAAACTCTTGAATTATTTTAAAATTCAAGGTAAAAAGTACCTTAAATACCAATGATTGTACTTTCATAACTACCATGAGTAAGAGTTGCTTCAATTTTAAAAGCAAACCAAAATAACCAAAGACTATTTCACAAGTAAATTATATTGAAATGCTGTGCTTTTGCAAATCTTGAATATTTGCCACGTGAAGGTGCATTTTTGTAGCTTAAAAATAACATATAAATTAAATCATTAAATTTCAACTCTACAACATCAGAAGTCATTATTAAATACTTCACAGACTTCGTAAAGTCATAGTTTCACGTGCAGAGAATTTATAAATAAAGCATTCACAGAGCTAGTATTATTGTCTGAAGATGAGTTGTCCTCCAAAGATGGCTAACATAGACGACAAAGTCTGTCATCTACATGTTAAAAAATGTCTTAAAAATCAAGGAAAGCTTGGTTGAATTTATTATAAGAAAATTAGAACTGTATTCCTCAAATTTTTATTTTGTTCTTAACTTGTCACTAGTTAAACAATATTCAATAATAGAATAATAAAAGATGATATTCACCTGCTAAATATTTAATAACAAATAGTTTGGAAGCAAAGTCTATTTTTTAAAATTTTTTTATTCAATTGTGTGTGTGCATGCGTGTGTATGTGTGTGTAGCTTAAAAATAATATATAAATTTAATCATTAAAACATATAAATAAAATGTGTGTGTGTGTTTAGAACCACAGGCGAATCCTCCTTGTTTACTCTGTCCTGGGATTCACAGGCTCCGCCCTACCAGGACCAGGAACGCAGGCCGCCCCCGCTTCTGCCTGGCGTCTATACATGGGGTCTAGGATCACGAACTCAGGACCTTCCGCCTGCAAGGCAGAGGCTTAACCCCTGAGCCACCTCTCCAGCCCCGGCAAAGCCTATTTTTGAATAACGTACATCTATGTGCTACTTTAGGGCTAAAAATGGCTTATATCACATCTAGAGAGTTGCTAATAATTTGACAATAGATTTTTTTATAAAGTGTACTCGATTTTGCTGAATGAGCTTCTTTCTTCTTAGTCTTCATAAAATTGTTTATCCAGTTTCTCCTCTTATAAAGTAGTCTTCAGTAGTCACCTTTTATTAATCTTTAATTAATCATTAATCTTATTTTTATTAGTCTCATGTACAGCAATGCAAGACTGGGCGAAACTGGAATCTGAATTCATGAATCAGAATCAATGATATGCTCTCTCTATTTATTATGCCAATATTGTCACCTTTATTTCTGTGTTTATTCAACAAGTATTTAATGCTAGTCACCTAGATGACAAATTCTAATTGAGGGACTAGAAGCACAAACCTGAGCCTTTTTCTTGAATATAAATGGTACAATTTAATTTGGAAGTATATGGCCTTTAATCTGATTTCTTAAAATCAGCATTAAAATGGTAACTGAGAGTGAGTTAACCAGGACTATGGCAATTAGATAAAACACATATTACAAAACCATGAGCAAATCCCCAAGTCTCCATCAAAGTGAGAGCTTGAAACTCTGAACATTCTGAAAAATATTCAGAGATTACAAAGAACCAGGAAGAAGATTCACATATCTTGAAAATCGAATCCTATAAAACCAGAACTTTAAGAAATACAACTTGAGTAGCAATAACTTAAGTTTGTAAATGGTACTTCAGTATTTTCATAAGGGTAGAAGAAGATAAAAGGACCATGACTCATAGTTTTTAATCATCAGATCTTAAGAACAAGAAAGTCTAACACTAAAGTGACAGATAAACCTTCAACTTTGGTCATGAAATTACTTTTCTCAATTTTGTAATTAATTGATAAACAACATCTCAGTGGGATTACATAACTGATGGTGAATCCATCTATTTTAATTATATGTTACTGTCACAGGAATGAAATATTTATTTATTTATTTATTTATTTATTTAATTGATTCTATTATTTTTCTGTGTGTGTGTGTGTGTGTGTGTGTGTGTGTGTCTGTATCTGTGTGTCTGTGTGTCTGTGTGTATCAGAGGGCACTGGATTGTTGCTACTTCCTCTTCCTTTGCTCTGGAGTTTGCCTATCTTCCAGGGCCACAAATATAGGTCACTGTCATTTTAACTTGGCATTTTTATGTGGGATCGAGGATCTGAACTCAAGACCTTCTGCTTGGGAGGCAGAGGCTTAACACCTGAGGCTTTTCTCTTGCCCAGGAATGATCCATTTTTAATACAGAATATGTGTTCATGTGTATATTCAGATGTAGGTGTATATGCACATGCATTCACGTGGAAACCAGAAGTTAATGGGAAGTGCCTTCCTTGATTGTCCTTTACTGTCCTTGATTGCCCTTGATCTGTCATTTACTGTGACAGTCTCTCACTGAATGCAGTGATCACCTAATCTAGTTATTCAGTTTGCTTTAGGACTTCTTATTTCTTACGTTTTGAGTTCTGATGTTATAAGAAGGAAACCCCCCCAACAGTTTTAATGTGGTCACTGGAGATTAGAACTATTGTCTTCTTACTTGCACAGTATTTTATCCTGTGAGTTACCTCCCTGGCCTTAGAACACTGTATCTGTTGTATGTGTCATTAGGATACACGGAACAAATTCTATTTTTATTTTAAGTGTGTGCATAAAGTAAAGATCATTGGTGTAGATTGAAGAGTCTGTCACACTAGTGACATATACCTCATAAAACACAGGAATATGTGAGAGGATCCTGGGACTGTAGAGCTTGTCTGGCCCATCATCTATGAGCAAATGTCTGCCAATAAAAGTGCTTTTCAAACTGAAATCCATCAGTGTTGTGATAAATCACATTAAATATAGGTCCTTTAGCTGCTGTTTTGAACTTTCAGCTTTAGAATGGCAGTGTGACCTTTACATCACTGATAACCGAACCTCTAACAAGTCTTGACAAATAGCAGTTGTAATATAAACTATCAATATAGCTGGTGATAGATAGTTTTAGGTCTGTTTCCTCATAAATACCAGGAAAGCTAGTTAATTTTAAGCAGCCTTCAACTTCTTCATTAATGATTTATTAAGTGCTTGCTGTGTGCTGGACAGCCATCTGTCAGGAAAAACCTAACAACATTTTGATACTTCAACTCAGAAGCCCACCCACCACCTATAGAAAGGGACATTGATGCACGTTAAATAGATTTCCAAGAATCTCCTCTGACCTGTTGTCTGAAAAAATCAGAAAATATATAAATGTGTAGTTTAATTTGGGCTTCTATAACAAAATATCATAGACCTTTTGGTTGAAGCAGGGAAATAAATACTATTTGACTTAGGGTTCCAGGATATGATCCATTATGGTGTAAAATGCATGGCAGAAAGCATAACTGAAGGCAGGAGCAAGAGGCTAGCTCAGTTCATCACAGCCATTAGAAGGCAGAGATTGCAAGTATAGAGAAATAAGGCAAAGTAGTTATAAAATCTCAAAGTTTTGGCCTTGTGAGATGCTTTTCTCTAACAAGGATATACCTCTTAAAGGTGCCACAGCCTTCTCTAACACTGATACCAACTAAGGATTCAAATACATGAGCCTGCAGACAGCAATTTATATTCAAAGTATGACATTCTACCCCTTGGTTCATGGCCACTTCATAATACAAACTTCATTCAGCCCAACTTTGAAAGACCTCACAGATTCTAACCTTCACAACACAGTTTAAAAACTGAACACAGCTTAATAGTTCAAAGTCCAAAGTCTCCTGAGATTTAAGGCAATCTCTTAATTGTAAATCAAAAAGAAAATTGCATAATTCTAACCTTTCCATTCCAAAATAGAAAACTGTCTTATATCCAGAAAATATTAGATCAAAATAAGAGCATAAACCAGCAGGGCACACTGAAAATCCTGCATTTCCAAGCTAGTATATGAAATTCCATTGCAATTACAAAGGGTTAGCTCTGCCCACCCAATATTGTTGCCTGTAGCACACATTTATCTCTTGGGCTTCCTCCAATGGCTAATAGCTCTCTTTAGCAGATATCCCATGATAGCTGTGACATCTCTAGGGTATTCATATCTCTGTGGGAATATAGGTTCCAATTACATGTTATGCAAAGACTTCTATGAACATCTTGCAGGGACTTCGATCCTGACACATGCCGCTCTGTGAAAACAAAAAGATTTATGGCCTCGTCCATGTCTACAACATTGTCAGATTGTGCTGTGACATGGGTAGTATAGTGCCCATCTGTGTTCACAGCTAGTCCAGCACTGGCACTAGAGAGAATCTCTTCTGGACAGTTGCTTTAAAGTAGCAGGAATTTCTTCTCCTCTCTCCTTCTATAAGAGTTGTGGTCCTATAGGCTCCACCCTTCATTGAAGTTCTAGCTGCACAGTATAGTCTTCCTCACTATTAAAATGAAGAGCAGGCTTTGGTTCTAATAAAACTAATCTGTTTAACTGTAACTACTGTTCACTGTCTGCATTTCCTGGCTCAATAGTTGTTTGCCCACACATCTTCCTTCCTCATCAAATTTCAGTTTTTATTTCTTTGTGATTAATTTGTTGATTTGTATAAGAGTGCTAAAAATAACCATGCTACAGATTCAAAATCTTGTTCTCCTCAAATTTCTCCATCACATACATTAGTCCATTATATTTTAATTCTTCCTATCTCATATAAGTTTTCAAAATGTGGGCATACATTGTGATATTATCTGTGGAGAAATAGATGATCATAAAACAAAATTAACAACTTTTGATACAAGTGTGAAAAGGGTTCTTCAAAGGCAAAATGCAAGATGATAAAGCAAACAAAAAAATGACCCTTGCTCGAGATATATATTTGCCCCAAATATATCTAGGGCAAATCTACAGTAAGGAAAAATGCCCTGCATGGCTTAAAGAAATGTAGTTTAGATGATTTTCTGAACTGCAGACCTCAGATGGTCATCAGTCTTACCCTGATGCTACTCTTCAATGTACACGATGGATGAAGCATTGGGGCATCCTATACTCATGTGTCCCTTTTACAAATATGAAAAGAATGCTTCCATAGGTCCTCTATCCTTCATTCTTAACCAGTCCTGATCATGAAGTCCACACCACAAAAACTCTTTAGAGATATGTCAGTCTTCTTAAATAAGTGTTAATGAATGCTGGGATGAAACTGACAAACTAGTATTAGCTTTGGAAGGTAAAACATGAATTAAAGCACAATAAACAGTGAAATGCTCTTTCCTATTCTGAATAGGAGCTGGTATATAATTTGTACCTGAAAAACACTCAGCAATAACGTCAGGAGATTTTATAGACAAGATTTTTATTTAATATGGTAAATAGTCATCAATCATATATATATATATATATATATATATATATATATACACACACACACACACATACATACATACATACATACATGCAAGCACACACACACACACACACAGATCATTTGGGCAGGCAGAGGGAATACTATCCTAGTAAAAGAAGGTTATAAAATAATGGAACAAATGGAAATTGATATCAGCGTATTTCAAATCATCAGTTAACAGATGATAAGCATATATGGATAGCCAAAAGTTTTCTGAAGAAAGAAGATTTAAAAATCTATTTAAAATGAAATAAGGATATGTGTTCTGTATGACTAAATCAGCATGAAAGCATCATTAAAGATGAAACTTAAACTGATTAAATTATTGAATTTTAATTATTACAGGAATCTTGTCCTGCATATTCTAATAAAGACAATTTGCTTCTGATTAAGCAACATACACATTTACTCAAAAAAAATCAGATGTAACATTATTATTTATTATCTGCATGAAAATAAGTGTCTGTCATCCTTTGTTCACTTCACAGAAAGAGCTGTTATCCTTTCCTTGTAATCAAGTCATATTGCTATCTTCTGTTCAAAACATTTAAAAAACTTGTTATTCTCAACAGACAGACAGCAATTTCAAAGCTGAACTTGCCAAAAAGTTTTGCGAGGCTTCACACAAAGGATCACTAAGGCTACTTTTGTAACCATATCTTCCTTTCTACCACAGCTTGAGTGATTGCATGTCTGTGATTATTAGGTGATGCCAAGAGATGTGCACAAGAGCTATTTATCAGACAGCTCTCTCAGTAACACAGCAAAGTCATTGCTAGAATTTTGTTCAAAGCAATCCCAACCTACTATTTTCTAATAGTTGCCTTTGAATTGTACTTTGTCTTTTAAGAAAGTATTAAATGCATAACAAAATGTGCTAACCTGGCATTATCCTTTTGGCACCATTGAAAGGAAAGGTAAGTTCATTATATCAAGAATATTACTATCAACTTCCTGTTTGCAAACATAAAAGATATCATTTGGATTTCTACATTGTATTCACTAGGTGACACCATAAAATGCTTCTGAATTCATAAGATTCTTTTTAGATTTTTTTTCACTATTTTACTTTTATTTACAAGAAAAAGGGGAATTGTAGGCAAGCACATGGTACAAGGAAGATAGAGGACAACTTAGAATTCAGTTCTGTCCTTCAACCATGTGAGTTTCTAGGAGTCAAACTCAGGCTTGTCAACTTTGCAAACATGTGCCCTACAGACTGAACTCTACCACCAGTCTTATGAGATTCTTAAATATATTTTCTGGAATTTAAAAATAGCATTTAGGTTTAAATATACCTAAAAAAATATATTGCACCAAATTTTTCTCTTGAATATAGACTTTAAAAATCTCATAAAATCATATGAGATTAAGCCTATTCAGAGTGATATGGCTATAGATTTGACACCCAAACAAGAAGCAACCTATTGCAATGGAAAACTAGTGAAACAGACAACCACAATCAACCAGAGAGCAGAGTATCAGGGACCTTAAAATGCTTAACCTGAATCAGGACAACCAAACTTGTTCCCATGCTAAGACTCATGGAATCTTGCTGAAGAGGGAAGGCCCGGAAGACTAAGAGACTGAAGTTGGTGAGACACACTGATGGCCAAGCTACTCCAGTCCCAACAGGGCTGCTACATGCAGGAGCTCACTCCAAGAATCCTACTTCCACCTCTACCAGATCTGCACAGTGACCGACATATCAGCATTCCTCCAAATAGCAGTGAGATCTCAAAGAAAAAAAAACTACACACAGGTGAGGGGAACATCCCTATCTGTGGATTTACCCACAGAAGAACCACTTACACTGCCGCAAAGGCAGTACACTACAGCAGAGGAGCTGAAAGGAGTCCTGTGGCTCTCAAGAACAGACAAGCGTGAGGGTGGAAAGGAGAGGGATGGATTAGTGAAGGGAAGGTTAGGTGAGAGAAGAAGTGGGAAGAGAGTGGAACAAGGACAATCCATCATTTTGTTTGTATAAAATAAAAATTCTTAATAAAAGAAAGTCATTAAAGCAACCAAGATGGCTCAGATTAGCTTCTTGGACTGCAAATCCACAGATAATAAGCATGATATTTTTCATGGTGACTATTTCCTCTAGTTTAAAAGATCTCTTTTAAAGATATTTTAAGTAAAGTTTCCATGGGTAAAGTCATGCGAATATATCATCTTGTCCAATTAACAACACCTCCAGAGAAAACAGATTCAAAATAACTTTGCTGACAGTGGCATTTTCTTGCTAATGGGTTAAGGAAGCTCTGTGCTCAGAGAATATGAGTAGAGACACAAGGGAGTTAGAGGTGATGCTACTGATTGCAACATACTTCTCAGGTTCTCCTCAATAATTCTGTAATCAAATAGAGCTTATATCTACATATTTCAAATGCCCACAATGCCTGCAAAAGTTGAGCAGTACTTGTGTTTTGACCTTAATTTGTTATCATTAAAATAGCTACAACAAAAACACTAATTTGGACACCAGCAATTTGGACACCAGACATCAATGTCAATATAGCTTTAACTGCTTTTCTGTCTTTAGTTTCTGAGACTCTGAACCTCAAGCTTGTGGCTTCATCACAAAGGCAGAGTACTGGGAATAGAGATGTAGTGGCCCAGGACAGTTAATAAAAATGTCAAAATGGTGGTAAGTTTGTCATGATATGTAGTGGTGTCTGACCTTTCTGAGCAAGGTTGTCAAAATGGCTCTACTCTCCAAAATTTCTTTCCCTCTCTGAGAGGTCAAAGAAGAGTATCTCAGGTCCTAGAGAATGGAAAAACCAGAAATAAGGACACGTGGATTATGTACCAAAGGAATCTAAGGGCAAACATGATTATCCAGAGAGCAAAACATATTCTTGTGTTATTAAATACTGGCTTGCTTCTCTCTAGCAAAATTATGCAAAAGAAATAGTATTTATTTTACTTGAGAATAACATTTTTGTTTCCTCCGCAGGTATCACATTTTTTATTTCAAAATTTATAACGAAAGGTTTTATGTGAATATCTGACATAAGACTAAATTCAGAAAAAAAATACAATTCCCTACTTAAATAAATCTGTAAAGCAAATGTTTCATCTTAAAATACATGATTCAGCAACATATTATATTGAAAATCAAGAAATTTTATTTTATGCACTATAAAGTGATATTCATAGATTTGGTTCATAGATTTTGATACAGAAAAGTTTTGTAAATTTCTCAGTTACTTTAAAAAAAAACTTACTGAAACCAACCACTCCTTGACCATGCAGCCGTGAACCAATAACAAGGTTGGTACAAACTTCTTGTGTGCTCTGGCTGTCCCTTTAAAATGCAAAACGGTACCACAACCATCCTGACAAAAACATATTGCTGTCAATCCAATGTAAAACTTCCATCTGATTTGCCTTTATCAAGGTAAATTCAACACCTTCACATTCTTGCGGCAGACTCTGGTTTTCAGTTCTTACACACAAAACAGAGTCTTGCAGGAACTTCTAACTGTTTGGGATTTTAAAGGACGGTTAAAAAAAAATGTGTCCAACTGGTAAAGGTCTAAGGGCTAAAGAAAATTGTTGATCAACTTTATCTGTCCATCTTGTGACAACTGAGGTTGTGTGCATGCAACAGCTTCCGCCTGGCGCCACTGGTGACCTCTGATTTAGTTTTCTATCCCTTCACTTTACGTAGTATGAAATCACTGCGCCCAACCTGGATCGTCTGTTCTTCCCAAGACTTCATCTCATTCTCATAGAGGATTTAATAATCTTTAGCAAGTTGAATGTATATCTGCTTCTGTACCATAGGCAGTTGCTTCCACGCTTTGTTTATGGACTTTCCCATACATATAGTGCTATCATAACCCTGCGATGAAGTGAATCACCAGAGAGGATATCAGACTATACAGTCAGAATCTATTTGCAAAATAGATAGAATTGGTGTTATCTTATTTAAACAAAATACTTGGAACCTAATTCACCTAAACCACTATTTACAGATAGGAATTTTTCTTGATTTATCTTTTCTGTTTTAGTTTTTAAATTGCGATATTGGCTTATAATGTTTATCTATTCACTATAAAAAAAAACCCTAAGCTGCCACAGGCAAAAATAAATATATTATGAGACAAGTCTTGGAGTTAAACTATAAACTTGGAATACTGAATTTAACATATATATCAGGGAGGGGGAATTAAAGTTAAACAAACCATGACTGCTTTTTATCCATCCATTAATCTGTGCTGTTAACAAACTGAGGCACCACATGGATGATTAAAACCCAAGTTTAAGACTTAGTTAGAAGTTAGAACTTTTTAATCAAGGATGCTTGCAAACAATAATATATCAAAAAGAGTGAAGAGAAGTCCTACAGACACCTCTTTTTATCTCTCAAATGAAAAATAACCAGACGGTGTGAAATGTGTAACAAAATTTGATGTATGCTGTCCAAAAGGATGTCTCCATTTAATAAAACCTTCAGCAGTATGTGTGAAATTATAGTCAAGGTACTTTAAAAGAGAGTATTTAAAATGTCCTGTCCTCAACTCTACTTCTTACTTTATAAGCATCATAATATGAGTTCTAATATGTCGATACAATCCCCTGCCTGCCTGTTCTCCTTGGAAGTTTTCCTTGTTTTTAGTCTGTCTTAACATTCTTCCCAGTGGGAGACTTTGAAGCTGATTCATATTTACATGGAAATCACTGGCACTAATTGGGTGCTTTCATAATACTATACTCGCAAAGTAATATAATTTAAATTCTAAGAAGGATGAGAACTATGTTTGCATGGAGCTAACTCCATGTTGCAGAGTACATAAGAAAGGTCCCTGAAAATTATGCAGTAAGATATTTATTGAAGTTTCCTTAAATTATTTTTGATTTCTTGTTAATCTGATGACCTTTAAAATAGTTCATTTAAAAAAAACAGTTCTTGTCATTTTTCATAGGTACAAATCAAAAATATTTTTAAATTGTTGTCTCTTTATATCTTAATGTCTTTATTGCATACAGATCTTTTTGTTAAATTGACAATAATTAAAATTCAATTTCTTTTTTAATTCATTTGAACTAATTATCAGTCACACAGGGATGATAAAATGCTGAACAAAATCAGAAAAAATAGGTTTAATGAAAATGAGTTCATGTAACATTGTAAAACAGTAGCATATTAATATACAAACTGAAGCATGCATGGCCTGTTAGATATCATGAATTATTAAGCAATACCATGTAAAATTCATACAAAAAGACCAAATGATCTTATTTATTTCATACTTTATATCTGCAAAGAAAAAAATTGTAACATTCATCTCAAAGATCCTAGAAGCACATGATGAAGTGTGCCTTCTTAAGATATAAAATCTTGAAACATCCATAAATTCCATGCCCTGTTGCTCTTGCTGATTCAGCATTTCATCCACCCTGAAACTTAATTATTTCACTACAATATGACAGCGCCATAAGAGAAAATATTAGTATTTTGTAACTCTCGTCTTATACATTTTCTACACAAGATTCCCAATTCTTCATGAACATGTCTGTATTTTTCACTTTTAAATCAATAATCTTATCTTAAGGGAGGATATGTGGTAGGCAATTAATCAAATTTTCTATAATTATGGAATATGAGTAAATGAATTTGTGAGCAAAAATAATAAAACCAATAAGTGTTATTGAGTGACTTCTAGTTCTCAAACAACAAAATTACATCATATCAACTTCCTAATACCTACCTCTTCTTTTGACTCTGAACCCCTCAAAGTTCCCTCTTCTACCTTCATGTCCTGTTTTAAGAGTCCAAAATCCAAACTAACAAGAAAAATAAGTTGGTAAAATACTGTTCCTTCAATTCCTTTCTGGGTGGATATAAAGTCTCGAAGTTGAATAATGCTTTCTCTTGCTATTTTCTACCACTTAGAGATTTGTAAAAAGAGGTTATAGACTTTGGGATATTAAGAGGTCTCAGATACATGCACAAACCACCTCACACTCAGTATCATTTTTATGTAGTAGAGAAGATACTAGACCAATAGTGCAAGAAGAGGGACGAGAATGATCACATTCCCTAGAAATAGCTGTTACTTCCTCATTTTCACTTTCTGCATTGATATTAATGAAGAATAAACATCGTGAGAAAGGGACGTGATACTTCATTCCTGAATCCCAGTACTCAGGAGGTAGAGACAGGAGAACCACTGTGAGTTCAGGGTTTATGTGGTCTGCAAAGTGAAGTTCCAGCAGCCCAGTACATACATCAAAACTCTCAAAGAACAATAATCTGTGAAACACACAAACACACGTGCATGCACACACACACACACAAACAAAACGCGGTGTAATGCACACAAAAGTTTTAAGTTACTATGGAGTTATGATATAGTGACACAAAGATTTACACACAAATACTTAGAGAATATGAATTCATGGACACATATTTATTTTCTATAATATATCAAAAGTAATGCTTACAAGTAATTTATTTATGTTAGAGGTAAGGTATTTGGCTTAAATACATACATATGTGTGTATGTGTGTGTGTGTGTGTGTGTTTCTCTAACTTTACAACTGAAAACATAACTAAGTTATTTTCCAGTATACATTGGCCCACAGTTATTTATTTCTCTTTATCTTACCTACCATCCACTGTGAGTACAATTCTCTTAATTTCAAAGAGCAGCAACATAAATGCTTTATGTTACCTGGAGCTGTAAATGGATTTTTTAAAAAAATAAATGAGGTTCTTACAATGAATAAACTTTGACAAATATTATAATAAAGATAATTAGAGAGAATGGGATATTGTTTTAAATAGGCAATGTTATTATTCATAATACATTAAAGAAATGGAAAACAAAAGTAAAAAAGAACACTGTGAAATCATAAAATGAACATAGTTACAGTGAATGAAACCCTAGCTTACAAAATTCTCTGCTCTTCATTTAATAGTAGATATGAATGCTTTGAGATAACAGATGATCATATCTTACATAAGAATAGACTTCCATAAAGCTATCTATGATATGTATTTGCTGTATTCATTATTATGAAAATATCACATTCCTAATCTGTGATACAGAAAATTAGTGGACTTGTAATTCCTCTTGAAAACAAAACAATGATTTGAAGTGGATTTATGTCCTTTTCTCTGTTTTTTCCTGAACACTTAAATTTTATTTACTTATAGAGACAGAGAAGGAGCGAGAAAGAGAGAGAGAGAAAGAGAGAGAGACAGAATATAAGCAAAGTCTAATATACCATGGTATGCATGTGTAGGATAGAAGGTAACTAAATTCTCTCCTTCCATTATGTTGATGTAGAGGTTGAACTTAAACTACCATGCTTGTACACGGGAATCTTTACCTGTAGAACCACCTCACTGGGCCCTTTTTGAACATTTTTAGCAGTATTCTCCATCTTCATTATTGGTTTGCAATTGCTATTTCAACAAAGCTGCCTGTCAAACGTTGAATGCATTACAATTTTCTTACAGTTTGGAGTTTCTCTTTAAGATCATGCGTCATCCTTACAAAGTATTACTACCACCTTAACTTATTTTGTGGTGATGCAAGGCACATACCATAAATAAATTGCCTAAAAGGTACATTGAATCACATGCTGCGGGCATCAGTTCAAAAACCAAAATCGTTTGACATCATGGATTTCTAATGGGTGCTGTTGTATAACATAAAAATAATAATTTTTGTGTTCTAAAATGCAAGACAACAGTTTAGGAAAGAAAAGCAAAGTGAGGAAACCTATTTCATTGATGAGTTCTAAATCAACAAAGCAAGAGTTTGGAAGGAAAAGTGAAAAGGCTTTGTAATGTCTCTGATGATGGACAGATACAGCAGGACAGGCAGTGATATGCCTTCCCAGGCACAAGAAAAGAGTCAAAGAGGATGAATAGGGGGAAAAAAAACAGCAATCTCTTGAGATTGAGAGCAACCAATTGTTCAAAAATTTTCATTTCTCCTTTCTATAATTTCTGAGTGTAAAATCATTCCATTGCTTTTGATTTGCTTTTGTTTCTTCTTTCCTCCAGTATTTGTGTTACTATGGCATTACTTCCCATCCTTTTTTGTTGTTGTTGCTGATTCCCTGAAGAGCTGATATTCTATGCCATGCTAGTACTAGAAAATTATGATGGCCTCATATTATAAAGTTATGTTTGAATTTTTAACAGTGATTAGTTTATTTTATATCATGAAAACAAGTAAGATTAAAAATTGTGACTAGCATAAACAATGGGAACTATGGGACATACATAAATAAGCTTTTAAATAGAAGCTTGCTAGAAATTTCAGAAAAACTGAAAATAAAAAACAGGCAATCTAATTTGTAAACATTAGTCTTTTATCTTTCTTGTTCTTTTTATGTAATAGCTAAAGCTAACATACAAAATAATAGGTTTCATTATGTAGAAGTATAATTTATATACCAGTTTTAATCATAATAAATATATATGGATTTAGACATTTTGGCAACTCTGCTTGCCAGAAAATATCACAGAAGTCTTTTAGTATGTGACAATCATGAGGTTGATTTCAATATTAGACTATAAATTATATCTTTTGAAACAAATGACCATAAATGACAAAATTCCTCAGAAAATGGATAACCTGTTAAGTTGTTGTGAGTAATTGCTTCATAATAGTAACATCAAAATATTGAGAAGAAATATCATGTCATTTAATCTATCCAATGCTTACATAAGTCCATGCTAATGAGCACTTATAATGATTATGCTAGACAGATATGAAAGATGTCCAACACATTCAAGTAATCAATTTCTACAAAGACTGCTCATAGTTACAGGGATGAGTGTGTTGAAGAATTAGAGGAACTAGGTCTACTACTGACAAATTAATACCAAAAAGCACTATTTGCAAAGAGAACAAAGTATCCATTTTAAAATTTCATAAGATAACATTTCTTCAAAATGTCTAATCATCACACTTTATTCCACATTTGTATATTAACAAAATCCTCCATGCCTTTCTATTTGAGGCATAAATATCTGGAGACAGTTAATAATTTCTCTTATAAAATATTGATAATTTCCTTTTATACGTTTTGTACATATCTTTGAATCTATAACATGAATCTTTAGCATCAAGTAATAAAAATTTTGTAACGTCCACAGTTAAAATTTTAAATACATTTAAAAGACAAAAGATTTTATGTCATTTCTCTGAAGTGCTGACTATCATATTTTTTTCTGTTCAGTACATGAAGACCTAAGCAATAGAAAGGAAGCAATACTAATTAGCAGCATGCTTCTAATAAGCATCTAAGAGATATTAAACTCATTATAATTAGCTTATGCTTCTCCTGGGAGTGCCTGAAGGTTTGTACACAAGCTGTGCATTTTGGGATATATTGAGAAGAATAAGCAACACCATGGACAGATGGCCAACCCATGTGACCTGCTTGTTTGGTTACCTGCATTGAGAGTAGATTCACCTTATTGCCTTTCCTTTTTCATGTGTTGAATAAAGGTTCTAGGTGTAAGAAAAGCACATTCCAAGTAGGTCACCATCCTGAAGACAGACATCTCCTGGAAATGGATTTCCTTACATATTAATTCTCAATGCAAAAAATTTACTTCCCTTTTAAGAGATATTATAAACATTTTTAAATTAAGGTAACAGATGACAATAGTTGGATGTAGAATGGAAAATAATTTAGTATCATTAATATAGATGTGGCTAACACAGTCAATGGGAACACATAAAGAGAATAGGTTCTCAAGAGGACTAGCAACTGTAGCAGTGAAGGCCTGGGTTTGGCTTTGTCAGGGTTGCAGTCTGTTTGTATTTGTCATGCTTAATTCTCATGGTGATGGACAGTTGTACAGTTTCTATTCAATATTTGCTATAGAATTTTTATGTTCCATAATATAATGAAAATACAGGATGGAAAAGTCACCGCTCTTTTCCCAGTGTCCTAATTCATCTCTCCAATGTGACTGGAATTTCCTTTAGGTATGCACTGAGCACCAAGGTGAATTTAATGTAGGAAACGCTGCAAAGTAACCCATGCTCAAATAGAGGAATAAAATAACCAGGTTTATTCTTTCCAAAACACATTGTGCAATGTGACAAATCATGATAGGCCTGCACCCCATCAAGAAAAAATAAAAGTCATGAAAATTAAGCCTCTCTCTATAGCTGCCTCCTCAAGTGAAAAATGATCAAGAAAGAAGGAAAGGAAAACAGTTCAGGAGATTGGATAAAGAAGAGGCAGTTGAGAAGTCTTCCCAAATCTTAGAGATCAAAAAAGTTGTAGGAAGCAAACCTGTAAGAATAAGGCATAGAAAACCCAGAATGCATATACTCTCACAAAAGACTTCACTTACAAAGCACAATGACCCAAACATTCTGGATTTGAAGATAGCAACTAAAGTGCAAGGAATCTCAAATGCAACCATGCAATTCCATGCAACTACATTGTTAGCATGTAGTCTGTTTCCCACATAACAGATGAGAATGTGTTCATGGCATGTTTGTATGCATGAAGTAAGTCATGGTTTGTGTGGGGGATGTTGTTTAGCAACTTAAGCGCTGCATGGTTTTCTTCTGCTTTGTTTTTCAACTGCCTAAATAACATTCATAAAAATAATGTAATTTTTCCACAGTATGTTTATGACGTTTTCAAGTAAGTGAGCTAAACATAAAAAGGTGGAATAAAAATATATAAAAACAGGGTTGAGAGAAAGCTTAGTCAACAAAATACTTGTCGTGCAAACAGAAGGACCTAAGTTTAATCCTCATAATTGATGCAGAATGTCTAGACTTGGTATGGTCCTGGTTCTTTGGAGGCAGAAATAACGGATCCCTGGGGCTCACTAGTCAAACAGTACATCTTGTTTGATGAAATCCAGGACATGAAAAACTTGTTTCAAAAAGCATGGAGAGGCTGGAGAGATTATTTCGGGGTTAAACCTCTGCCTCACAAGCAAAAGGCCCTGAGTTCAGATCCAGATATCACATTGAAAAATGGGGTGGGGGAAGAAATGATAGCATCCTACATTTCTGGCACTGTAAGGTAAAGCCTAGGAAACCCCAGAGCAAAGCAAAATGGAGGTAGAATTATCCAGAATGATTCCTGAAGTTACCCTTGGAAAAGCACAGGCCTCCACAGTGTTCTTTGATACATATAGACACAATCACATACACAGACACACACACACTCACACACACACACACACTCACACACACACACACACAAAAGCACATATTGACCGCATTTGAAATTACTTCTGGCCCAGTATGTACATATACCTGCATACTCATAGACACATGTACTTGTACATACATGGACATGTTATAAACACATCTGAAGAATACAGAGAGAAATATATGAAAATAATACAGAATTTGATAGAGAAGTCTGTAAAAGTAAAAATATTTTTGACAAATCTATCAAGCCTTTCCCCGTCAGTAAATGGTATATGATGATACATATGTGCTGCCATCTATGAGTATATACTTACTACACATGTTGTCAAGCTCCATGTCCATTGACATGGACATGTTGAATTTACAGGAAAAATGATGAATTGGAGCTAATTCTTCAGAATGTCAAAAGTCACATGTTCAGATACATTCTTGTGAAATCATTTATCAGACTTATTTACTATTAACATTTTCCTACTATGATATGAAAAGTTGTAAAATTGAATGTCAAGAGACACTGTATAATAAATGGTATGAGAAGTAGAGTGTGATAGCTTCTGCTGAGAAAGTCATTAACATAATGAAAGGTCAAGAATGATGCTGGATTAAAAGCACATCATGCAGGGCTCCACTAATAGGCAATTCAGTGGTCACGTACTTCTTACAGAAGCATGTGATATGAAAATGTTCTGTTGCTCATTTAAACTAAAAACTTATTTTTTTTCTCTGGTAAACTTTCAGACTTCCTGTATCAACCTTCTGGTCATTAAGCCTTGCAAGTTAGGACTCCTATATCATTTTTTTTTGCTATCTTTGCCACATATATTTCTCCACTTCCAAATTAAGAGAGGTAACCCTGCTTGATATTGCCTTGAATTTTATGCGCATCTTTCATCCTCTTTGTACCTATCTCTGTGATCATGTATCTGATTCCTGGGAAGTCTCCAAAACTAAGGATAGATCAGTGTTTCATCTTTAGCTGTCTGTATGTCATCTGTACTCATCATTTTGTTAGAAAATGCAAAACACCCCTTCAACCTCAGAAAAAAAATGAAGAAAATTATAGCTCATGTTTCTGCCTGAGGCTTGAACCAAATATTCTCTTTGCCAAACCTTGTTTATAGAAAGATTGATAAGACTTTCCAGACATATTATCAAATCTTTAAGATTTGTTATGATGGAAAATCATATTGACAAAGCAACCTAGAGATTATAGTGAAACTTCCAATGAAATATTGATGGTCATTTACTATAAACATTTAGGTTCATTATAACCAATGTGATTTTAGTGCCCCAAAATATAACGACTTAAAACTTTAAACAGAAGAAAATATAGAAATTATCCCACTCTCTATAGAACTCGTTCTCCTTTGAAAGCTTGAAAGATCATTTATTCACAAGAAACAAATGGTTTCTTGGAAGTCATAATGTTAGAATACTTTATTTGCACACTATGTAATTAAAGTGGCCACCTTCAGGACTTAAAGATCCTGAATAACATTCAAATTAAGTGAAACACTAAAATTCGCCTAGTCTTGGGTTAACATTGATTACTCTCAGTGTAAGAGTGACATCAGTGTAATGATTCCCACAGAACTTCAACTCTCTATGAAGAATCTGTTGAGGTAAAAGTACTTTTAGGAAAGACATTGGAAGCACAAAAGGGGCATTAGCAACACATTGACAACTTAGTCTTTAAAATACTTTGAAAAGAAGATTCATCTGTTTTATTATCCATTATATATTTCCTTTTTAATACTAATGAGCTAGCATGTTGTAGAAGTTATCCCAGACACGCAAAGAAATTTTCACATATTATTTCTTATGTGTAAGTTCTATAATTCAACAGTTAGACTTTTTACTTAACCAGAAATGTCCCAGACATCTTATACATTAAAAATAGAAGCAGATAAAGATGTAAAGGGAATATATATCCAACATTGAAATTATATTTTGTTATGAATAAATGCATGTTTGTAAATGAGCATTGTGCTATATTTACACAAATACTTATACATAGAATTTAATTTGCTTGTAGATATTTAAAAATTAGAATAGTATGTTAATATATTATGTCTTAATACTTTTTAATTTTATTTTTATTTTATTTATTTTAGTGTGTATGTGTGTGTGTGTGTGTGTGTGTGTGTGTGTGTGTGTGTGAGAGAGAGAGAGAGAGAGAGAGAGAGAAAGGGTACTATTTGTCCTTGTGGAGGACTAGTGGTGACTTTGGGAATCATGCTGGATTGCTTCTGTCTCCTTCTTGCTTAATGCTGGGATTTCCCGGGCTCCACACACAGAAGTGTAGGCTGCTATTGTTTCTGCCTGGCGAACTTCTGCTTGTGAGGCAGAGTCATAACCCCTGAGACATCTCTCCAGCTCAATGTCTGAATATTTTTTTGCTGTAATTGTGAATTGACATGTATTGTAAGCCTGTGACCTCACTAACAGATGCAAGCTTCAAGCAGTTCCACAGAATGATATTGAAGATATTGTGCTGACTTCCTGCTAGCTCTGAAAAAGAACACAGATTTCAGAAGAAGAAACACTTTTAATTTTGTTTTACAAATGTTAATGGTACTCGATTAATTTAATAATGCATATTTGGGATTTTCTCATGATGACAAAGCATTTTATTTGTTTATAATACAGTGCAAACATCAAGTTTTTTCTTTGTATTAGTGCCTAGATGGCAAGAACGGCAAATGTGTTCTGCTACTAATTCAGTTCTTGGTCACCATGTGATACTAAGTTTAAGAGCTGGGATATTTTATTGGTTGGGTGAAAACTTACATGCATTATGGTTCCACTTGTGCCCTCTATTAAACTAAAAATGCTGACTCCATCAGAATATGGGGTTATTTGGGAATTTAGTTTTTCTAAAAGTAGTGAGCTGGATGAGATCATATTGCAGTAGACTATGATTGTAATAGAGCATAACAGGTCTTCTTACATAGCCCAAAGATCTAAGATGAAACACACAATCTGGCTGACACAGAAGAATCAAGGATTTCCAAAAGTTGCTAACTGGCCTCCACAAGGTAGAGAAGAGTGAACAGGTTTGGCCCTCAGTTCTCAGAAGGAACCAATATACCAACCTTCTGGTCTGGAACTCAACTTCAGAACATTGAACAAATTTCTCCTGTTAACTCATTCAGGTTCTGGCTCTTCATTTCTGCAGCCCTAATACAACAATGCAATGCTTAACTTTGAGAAATTGATCTTTGTCATTCCTGGCCAAGGCACACATATATGCGTTTTATTTTAAACATTCATTAAAGCTTTCTGCTTTCATTTTTGTTTCCACATTAAGTGAGCTGATATAAATGCATTTTCAATCCAAGTGCCAAAGCACACAGAAAATTTCAGCTGCTTCTGTCTGACCCAACTGTAAATAGAGCACTCTCTAGCCCCAGTCCCATCTCAGAGCTCAAAGTCACATATTTATTGAATCACTCCTTACTGTCTCACAGTTGTAGATTATTTCAGATCCTGTCTGGTTGGGGTTCCTCTGGCTCTCTCTCCAGATGACTTTGAAGAATACCTGGGACTCTTGCCCATCCACCTTACAAAAACTTTCCTAGGGCCTAAGGCTCAGGCTCATAGTGCCAGAGATTTTAATCAACAAAAGTTGTGAAACAGAAGTAGTAATTAGCTCTAATGTGGCTTTGGATTTGGAAAACCAGTGAGACTCAGACATGAAAAGGAAAAAAAAAGTAAGATTAAAAGAGGAAGAAGAAATCAAGAAAAGGATGAAAAAAAGGAACCCAGCTACAAACAAATGATACAAAAAGAGTCTGGGAGAGAAAAAATTCCACAAAAACTTGAAAAAGAAGACTCAATAAAAACTTAATCAAATAGAGGTTTTGTAAGGTAGATAAAAAAAATACAAAGATTTAAAAAAATGTTAGGTGCTGGAAGACACCTACTCTCATTCTGGTTCTGTGTTCAGGAAAATGTTGTATATTATTTGTTCATTTCAAGAATAAGTTTGTGGAATAATGAATGTTTAGTGCTGAGAGAGAAATACAGGCTGGTATTGAATTGGTAATTCTCTCTAAATTTTCAATGCATGGGAAAATTGCTTGACAAACATTAAGTTCTTAATATATACTTTTTTCTGATTCAAAACACAGTTGGAGTTGCTTAAGAATAGATTTTAAGCATGGGCAAGTTTAGGAGAGGAGAGGAAGAGTTTCTGCCGCTGAGTCAAGGATGAGTGCAGATGAGAGCAGTACAATACATGTTTCTTGAATGAGTGACTTTTGGCTAATCACACATAGTTACTACACATGTTCTAATCATTCGAAGAACTGTTTTCAATGAGATGTGTAAAGCAATCTACCAATCTGCAAATAATAAAATTAGACTGGTAGCACAGATAGGAATGCCATGTCTTATGGAAACCACTTCCACCAGTCTTCACTTCTCCTCCTTCATAGTTCTGGGATGCTCATTTGCAATTGCTGAATTACAAAAGATTGTGACTCTACCTAACTCTCTGTCTTCTTCCTGCTTTCCCACCATGCAGCCAGCCATGGAGACTTTTGTTCTTTCCTGACAACATGTTCATGGAGGTTCTTTCCCTGTTCTTTCTTAAGCGATCTCCTCTGCTCTAGTGCTCTCCTGCCTTAATGCTATGGCTTCCTCTTTGTCTCTCTCTATATAACCAAGCGTTCTATAGTTTCTTCCCTTTTCTCTTATTTTCAATAAAATACCTGCTTGTTTCTCTCAAAGTGTTCGACTTTCAGTCTTCAGTTCCAGATCACAAGAACAACAAGGAAAAGAAACCCACAGTATAATGGTGACTATGAAGGGACACTTCCTCTGAGATGCTGCAAGGTACGACATTTTCTAGGCTAGTAGCTAGTTCTCTTTCTACTTATCTCCTTTGAACAGGCTTTATGAGGAAAATGCACTAGAGCTTTCAAAAAATAGGCACCCATGGGCCAGCCAGATACTCACTGATAGCGCACCCCAATCCTAAAAATCTCAGGTGACAGACTTCGAGTACTGTCTCCAATTCCCTGACAGATGTTTTGCCCAGGAAAACTGACTTCAGAAGAGATCCAGTCCCTCTTTTTCTCAGTTGCCATATGCTTGAACATGGTATTAGTTCCAGTGAAGATATTCGCAAACTCGGGTCTGCAATAATGTTCATTTTTGATAAGATTTGTAGCACAGAAGAATACAAGTTTTCGTTCTTTTTTTTTTCAGGCAATAGGTTACCTGACACTAAGAGGTTTTATAATGTCTTAGGCTCTGATCTAATCTTTAGGCATCAACAAACAACACATATTCTGATACTAAAAAGAAGTACACCAGGTGGAAGTGCTTTCCTGTTTTGTTTTGTTCCTGTTTTGTTAGGTTCCAGGCTTCAATAAATTCCCACTAAGTTTTGCTGTAGGAGGGTACATGTGGAGATGTTTCCCAGGGAGGATCCTTTCACGCACATGGCCCCTTAATAGAGCAACTCTCAGCACAAGTGCTTGCAAAGTGCTGTATGTTCAGATGGGAACTTCTAGTTCTTTTCCTTAGAGGAATCCTCGCCAATGTAACTGAAAGTCTTTTTGATCCCATGGGTCTTAAGGAAAAAGGAGCCTTTCTCTGGCCTCAGTATAGTTTATAATGTGATCCTTTTGCTGAGAGAGCACAAAAAGTGGATGTTATAAAATGATGTCTTTCGTCTACAGAGGTCTAATGAAAACTTTAAATATTCTCCTGTAATGATGTGCTGCTTGTCATTCAGTATTTGCTACTGTTTTGGTATCTGTTTAGATGTATACTCCCTAAACTAGACAAAGAAAAGTTAAAAGAACTTTTACTAACTTATGTTTTAACTCATTTGTTCAGTTGGTTCTAAAATCTATTTAAAGTACTATAATATAAGGTTTTTCTATATATGTAAAATGCCTGGTAAATATATTTATTTTAAAGACTCTTCAAAATGGAGAATTTAAAGACATAACTTTAACAATTAACATTCAGATTTAAGCTTTTTATCTTGACCAACTGAAACTAGAAGAAAAAAAGGTCCTTTTTAAATTCTGAGTGGGCCCACTAGCTCTGCCTTATCAAGTCATGTTAAACTCCATGCCCTAAGTCAAAAGATTTCTACTGTATTTATACTATAAGGGTCATGTATTTTAAGGGTACAGATTTTGAACATTATTAATGCTGGGGTAAATAGATAAATTGTTACTGTAACTTAATTGACAAATAGTCAACCTGGAAAGAGCTACAAATCTTGAATTTTAAAGCATACATTCATAAATGACTATGTGTGAGTGCGTACTGTTTGTCTATGAACAGGTATTTATGTATTTATATCATTTACATACTATCTAATTAGTTTTTAAGTATGTACATTACAGTTGACAAAGCCCAAATCTTTATTGTTTTTAAAGATAAGGTTTATCACTACAGCTTCTTTTTAAAAGACATGTTTTTTCAAGGTCTGCCAAAATATGATAAAACTGAAGGAAATAAAGAAGAGGGAAGGAAATATGAAATTGTAGATATGAAATATATTGTTAAGGAGAAATGCTTTTGATAGAAAGATAAAGCTTGCTCCAAAAATGAAAATAGATGGGAATGAACTTGGAAGTTTAATATGCTGTAAAAAAATTGTGATGGCTAAAAGATTGCATGTCATAGAAAAAAATTAGCTTGAGAAATGAACAAATGAAAAAATGAAAAAAATGCCTAGTTCTCTGTTCATGAACTTATGAGGGGTAATCTTCCTTTGTTCAAATGTCCCTTCTGGGTTATCGAATCTTACAGGATAGTCCCATCTGCATCCCCAAATGTTACAGGAACAACTGTCCCAATGATGCAGGGTTCTTGTGTTTCGGAGTGAAAGATTGAAACCAGAACAGATGTAAAGAATTAAGGTAGAGTTTATTGGAGGAGAAAAGGCTGGAACTCATGGTCTCCAGATGTGGAATGCCAAGAGGGGCTAGGATGCCTAAGTAGGGTCAGGAATATTTACACACTTAGTCAAGCCTGGGAAACTGGCTTTTTCTTATTGGTTAACTCCTATTGAGGCCCAACTCAGTTGCTCTTGGGCCCTCCTGTAGAGACAAAGTTTGTTGGATATGGAGGGCTCATCTCAATAATCCTTTCAAAGGGAAGTTGGCCATCAGTTCCTCAGAGGGGGAATTCCTTCAGGGAGATTGAGCAGTGGGTGATGACCTTCCGGAATTCCAAGGCCTTCAAAGACCTTAGAGACCTTAGAGACCCATCCCAGCATAGCTGCTCTAATCCCGCCTTAAATTTAGGATTTTAACTAATGTCAACCTGATATGAAGTTAGATGCTACAAATAAAATTTTTGTTTCCCTCACATTACCTCACTGGGCCAAACAATACAATTGATTTATTTCATATATAATATTTCTAATCACAGGTCACATTTAAATGTTTTATTATAGAGTATATATATATATATATATATATATATATATATATATGTATCTTTATGGCTAGTATTTTAAATTACTTTTCCACCTAGCTATCTCTCTCTCCTGAAGACTGCTCACCTGCCTAGTACTCAGCCCCATCTATAAGACACTAGGAATGAGCTTTCCTGCAATATGTGACATTAACATATGGCCTCCACATGGGCAAAATTTTGATGCTTGACCAACTGGGAACTGAATGTAAGTTCCTGAAAGTAAACTACTGCATCTGAAAGGCTGATCAACTTGATTAGAGCTTCAGCAAAGGGAGAAGCCTGGAATGTTCCAAGTCCAGAATCAGTTTATCTAGAGCCCATCTTAGCCCCTTTTCATTGTCCTCCTCTGTATATGACCTAGTATCTGGTGACTATTAATTAATAGTCACTATTAATTAATAGTCACATTCTATGGAATATATAAGCAAACCCCTGTCCTCCACCAACCCTTCTACCTTCCTGGTACATATTGAACCTTAGGTATAATATTTAAGTCCTACTTAATCTTCTTATTCACTTTGTTTCTTCTAGAATAAGTTCAGTAAGACACTAGATGAAGGTTCAATAGAATCCCATCTATCACCGGCCCCTGAACTGTCTAGATACTTGAAATAAGGATATTTGGTAGTTTTATTTTCGTTTGTCTGCCCCGATTTAGCAAGAAGTAGACACATCAATTGCCCATGTCCACTCTGGAGGGTCAAATATACTCTTCAAATACAAATGGGGGTCCAGGAGATGATTTAATTTGTACTGATAGCTAATACAATTAGGAATGTTATGCCCTGTGGGAACCATGGTCTCAATCCCAACCGTTTTTATTTCGCTTCCTTCACTCATTGATAACTTCTGGACTATGTAAGATTGTGGCTACTCCCACCTCTCTAGTTTTTCTGTTTTCCTGAGAGACGACCATGCCAAGGGAACGTTGATCTCTCCTAGCCATTTGCTCTTGGTGACTCTCCCTGTTCTCTGATCTTAATCCATCTCCTCTGTTCTAATGTTCTACAACCTTAAGGATATGACTTCTTCCTGTCCCCTTTCAGGCAAAGCATTCAAGAATTTCTTCCTTATTTTCTCATTTTCAATAAAATCCGCTGTATTGTTCAATGTGTCTGGTTTCAATCTTCAGTTCCAGAACACAAGAACCCCAAGGAAAATAAACTCCACAGTAGTAGGGACTAGATGAGCTGAAATCTCTCTTGAGCTGTTTGTTGCACATGTGTCTGATTTAGAAACAGTTCTGAAGATACCTAAGGCAAGTCTGGCACATTCATGAGGAAGAGTACAGCAGAGACACTTACTAAATCAGTTTATTTCCTGTTCAGACCCTGCAGGTCTGCAAAATGCACTCCCAGCATATGGTGTTTTGCATAGATAATAAAGATGTCTTATAATTACCTTAAGAATTAGGAGAAGGAAAATAGAGGGCGAAAGGAGTGTATTCTTTCTGACTCCCCACCTTTAAGCTTTATTGAATGTTCTGTTTTCCACCATGTACTTGTTAGTAGATAGGGAAGAAGAGACTTGTGTACAGAAGGGGAAATCTACTTGTAAGTTTCAGAAAGAGAGGGCCATTGTTTTCTACCTACTCATATAAACTCAAATGTCAGCTATGCCTTACATTTTATATTAAATGACATAAATGCAAGCAAATTTTAAATGTTCAGTTCCTGCCCATTAGTATGTGATCCTTTAAATTTTAATTTAAAAAATCTTTGACAGTTAACTAACTAAAGACAAGACAATCATCAGGAATATATTGAGTTCTTTAGAAACTACTCTAGTATGTGTGAGATGGGTTGTATTTAGTTGAATTCATTGACAGTGCTATGGATTAAATAAGTGGAAGCTTTTCAAAATTGTGGATTGCAAAGCACAGGGAACAGGAATAGTCTGGCTGCTACTGAGTGCTCATTTGCATATCAATGCTGATAATTCTGTTGGTCTCATGGAAAAGAATGACAGAGGTCTAACAGGAAGAGAGAAGGGTTTGCATATACACAAGGGTCACCAGAATACTTTTTGCCTGCATGCCAACCTTTCAAATGAATTTTTGCAGTAGACTAAGCCAGGTCCTATTGTTTTCTGAGCTGTGAAGCAGCATTATGGGGCCTGAATAGAGCTAAGGAGGCGGATGTTTTGAATCCTCTTCCAACATTTTTTCCTATAAAATAATGCTCTGCCAAAATTTCAAAGCCCAACAGCTTGAGATCTCTGTCTCTTTTCCTTTTTGATTGCACATGGTTTTAAAAAAATCAAATTAAATAAAATATGAAAATTTTTGTTCAAGAAAGCCAAGTTATAAGCAATAATTTAGGAGTAAATGAACAGATTTTTCACTCATTTTATTTTTACTTACCATCCAGATTATGTTACCAATTAAATCAAAAGTTTAGCATATAGACAAGTGTTAAGTCTGCACAGATAGGAAGGGATGCAGAGAAGGCCTAGGATTTTTTTTCAGATGATGTTATTCAGTCTGGGAATTTATGTTAGAAACATGTCATCTTTTGTATTTTTAAATATCTGAAAAATTAAGAAGAGCATTTCAATTTTGGTAAACATGTCAATAAAGCATGGTGGAAGTCTTGTGGTATTCTTAGGGGTCAAGTAGGTTGCAAGCAAGATAAATACATGACCTAATATTTTCTATTGCTGAAACAAATAGTGTTTGATATATACTAAGAGCACAATAGGTACTTCTTCCATAAATGTATGAATTATTTACTAAAATCTTATCTGGAAAAAGATGACATTTTATAGAGCTATAGCATTAAAGAAAACCCAAGAGCTGGTTCCAAAGTTTGCTTTCAATATCAACCATTCTCCTGTGCTCAAGTTCAAACAATGTGATTGATTCTTCGTTGCTACTCCCCCCAAAAAGAGCAATTTGAAACCCTCTCTAAGTTAATTGGTGATTGAGCAAACCTGAACATTATGTTCTATGAATGTATATGGGGAGCATTGCTTCAATATTCAGCACTCTGAATATAGACAGAGAGGTAAATTCCATGTCTTTTGCTTGTGTTGTGAGTTCTCACCAATGGCAGGCTTTTCTATTGTCCTAACAGCCTAATTGACTTCGTCAGACCGTGGTTAAGGACAATTTCTAATCATTCAGACTACCTTAAAACATGTGCTCTTTTAAGTTGTCTTATATAATATGAATGAATACGTTGGAGTTGTCTTTGCATTGTTTAATTGCTTGAACTCTGTCTTTCAAAGCCTTCAAGAACACAAAAGTTTTAGCTGCAATCTTTGGTGTGATTTGAGTTGTGTAACTTTTAGCTATAGATACAAGTCATTCCTCAAATCCATGTTAGATACATGTAACATTTTATAACAAGTCTCTTTTATAATCACCAAAGATATGCAGTAGACTTTCTTCCATTCTTGCTTGAGAATACCCAGCTTTCTTCCTGTGCACTCTTTGTTACTGTTACACCTCTCAAAACAGTAGGGAAGAAAAGGGATAGAATGAGATAAGGATGGGAAATAATACTGTGGATTAAGGTATGAAAATATTATAAATTCAGTGTATTCATGTTAGGAACTCAAAAAGAATAAAATTAAACTTAAAAAATGTGATTCGTGCTTTGGTCAATGCTTTCCTTCAAATGGTACTTGCTAACTCAGTAGTGTGATCAGTTTTGTCCTTTTGAATTCACAAAGCATTCATTCTTGCCTTGGGAAAAACCTAAAGCTATTTTATATTGGAAAGTGATATATGCATGTTTCAGACTGATATTTTCAGGACAATGATAATATGAAATATCTACCTGTAACAGATTGTGATAAAGTACTATGATCACATTTATCTTGGTGAAATAGTTCTCAGACTTAAACATGCTCAGAAGTACTTGTCCTGTAGATTTTATTGCTAAGCTCTTCCTTCTGGTTTCCAAATCAGAAAGGGTTAGAGCTGTTGTCTATATTTTCATCTTAAAGAAATCCTCAGTTCATGCTAATTTTTTGCTCTCATTGACACTGATCTTAGTACACAGTACAAAGAAATACTGTAGAAGCTGCTAGGGGAGAAAAATAATCACAAACCCCATCAACTGGCCTGTAAGTTGCAGTATAAATCCCCATGGCAAAGGTGGCCACCAGCATAATAGTGGCATGAGTACCAAGGAGACATCCAACAGCTTTCCGATTGGACTCAAGACCCAATTGTCACAACGGTACACATCCCTGTTACTGGAAATTAGAACAAGAACCAAAAAAAGGGGAAGAAAATATATTAATAGAAAAGACAGCCAATAAACCTATAGGTAGAAACACAGTACATCAAACTGTTCCACAAATAGTTGTTATTACATCCATAGAATGGGAACTCGCAGTGGAAACCTTTTGGTCTAAAGTTGGATGAATGAAGGGAAATGTACATACCAGTGGGATAGCCTGAAGAGAGGTAATTTGATACACTAAGGAGGCCTGAACTCACGTATTAGTAGACAAGCCAGTGTGAACCCTAAAGTCCATAGAAGCATCCAAGTGAAAGAGTGAATGGTGAAGGGAAAGAAAGAAATGGGAGGGAGGTGGAGAGATGAAAATTGGGATGAATACTCAATATCCTTGTAAAAATGGAAAAAATAATAAAATAAAATATAAAATAAAACAAGAGAAAAAAATAAATATTTGGGGGCTAGAAATTATCAGTAAAAAACAAAGGAACTTTTTTTGTTGACTTTGTTTTGGTGACTGTATTTCCTGTGCAATTCTAAGACACAGGTTCTTGATAAATGGGCACAAATACAGTATAGTTAGTGTTGAAGCATTTCACAATTACAATCAAAACAATAAAGAGAAACTACATGAATACATGCACCATTATTTTGAAAGCCTAAAGGAAGAAACATGAAGTTGAATCTTTACACCAGGTAGGAGGTTACAATCTTTCCTGCCAGAGGCATGCATTAGTAATTTCTAAACATGTTGAACAACATGTGGAGATGAGTGTTTATTTGTGTTCAGTGGAAAAATATATTAATTCTGATGGAAAAGTCAGCATATGCCAGGAATCTTAGCACTTGGAAGACTGAGGTGGAAAGATCATTAGTTTGAAACCGGCTTGGGATTCACAGGACACAGTTTTCAGAACAATGATAAAAATGCATTAATTAAAAATATGTGATTTAAGGGGCTGGAGAGGTGGCTCAGGGGTTAAGCCTCTGACTTGCAGGCAGAAGGTCCTGAGTTCGGATCCTAGACCCCACGTATAGACGCCAGGTGGAAGCGGGGCGGCCTGCGTTTCTGGTCCTGGTAGGGCGTAGCCTGTGAATCCCAGGGCAGAGTAAACAAGGAGGAGGTGGAGGTCCATGGTGGTTCCCGAATTCGTCTGTGGTTCTACACACACACACACACACACACACACACATACATATACACACACACACCCCTATATACACATGCACACACATGCACAATTGAATAAATAATAAAAAAATTAAAAAATATGTGATTTAAAACAGGTATAAACTCTGAACACAAATAGAAATTTCAAGAGTACATGTGTTGGAAATACTGTGATTGTTTTGTTGTTCACCAAATAACCAATATTTGACTTGTCTTTTTTTGGGATACATAAATAGTTTATTTTTCAACCTGACAGGTAATTGTATTTAGTTTATTCAACATTAGAAAAAGAATGATTCGTTATAGGAGAGATAAATTTTGTAGCTACTGCATGGCTATAACTGAATATCAAATTTTACAATTGTTTTTTTAAATATTTTGGATATTATTTAAATGTGCTTATTGTTGAAATGAAAATATCACTATTACTGCATTCACTGCTTGGCTCAAGATGCTTCCTTTGAAGGCACAGTTAATGTCATGATTCAATAACTGGTGTCAACTTGATAACCCAAGACTCTGAGCTCTGGGTACTAGTTGAGGTAAGCTCCAAGAAAGCTTTCAGGAGATTTTCTTTTTGAAGAGTAAGAACTAACCTGTGGTGAGAAGGACTAGACTATGAATAAGATTTGGGGAACTGGTTAAAAAAGGAGGTATTCTTCTGTGTACTTGACCAGACATGTTGGTCTGGAAAGTGAGGATTTTCATTTTCTTAGCAGTTTAGTGGATAATTTGTGGCTAGTTGCTTTGGTTCCTGATGTTGAATAAAGTCTCCTGCCAGGCTCAATTGTAAGAGAAAAAAAAGTTCTTTGCTCTCCTTACAAAACATTTTTGGTTAATTTATTGGTGACAATGCAGGCAGACTGCTATAGTGAATAATAATTCCTAATCTCACAATGGTGAATCAGAAAAAATGCATCTAGTTACCACAAAAGATTTCTAATCTCTAAGGTCTGAAATTATTCTTGTAAGTATCCTTGACAAGTTATTCTACTGGAAGAATCAAAATTATAATATAGTTATGTTGTTATTATTAGTCATTGATGTATTTAATAATATAATGCATAATATACATATAATAATATAATATTTTATATATATAGTAATATATATGCACATGCTTAACATTAATTTATAAAAAATGTCTTTTAAGGGATTCTTGACCATTGAGTTTATCAGTAATTTAAATCCTGGGTATACCTTGACTTTTCCTCTTATGCCCTATTTCATTTTAGCAATAAATATGTTCATGATAAAAGTCAAGATATCAGAAGGACTTTTTCAATAAATTACTATTATTGGTGAAGTATTATGCCCTAGTAGATTGATTCTCTCTTACAATGCCTCTGACATTCTATAACCTTAGTGTAATGTACAACACGAAACACATTGTTGAATTCAGTGACACATCTGAAGGTAGGCCACAAAGTCCTGAGCCCTTTATGAACCATTTTCACTGTGCTTCATTTATTACTAAAAATGTCCATTCTGTGCATCATAATGTCTCTGCACAATTAAAAGAGCCCAGCTTGTGGCTTGGGTGGAAATGGACAGAATCCAGAAGGTTATGGTGCCCCATTTGACTATTAATTGGCAAATTTCATGATAAATTCTAAAATTAGAAGACACTTAGTGTTAACATCCATGCCTATTTCAGGGATTTTGTAGGAAAACAAATAATGGCACAAAAAAGAGCTGCCAAGTACCAGCTGGTCTGATAACTGGCATTCAGGAGCATTTAGTTTCTAGCATGTCTTACATGTGACAAATGGATTGTCACTAACTCTCTTATTGTGAAAGTATCCACAAAACCATGGACATGCTTGATTAACGAAGGAGCTATTGATCTCAAAATTTTAGTGTGGATAATATCTACATGGAGTCCTCTTAGAATACAAAGATAAGGATGATTATCCTTATATTAGTGGACAGGCTTGCATATGTTCCTCAGCATATGAACCATACAACTTTGCAGTTGGAATGCACTTCCATCTCACAGGATCAATCTGTTTAATCTCAGATATAAATAATTCTACAAACTACTTTATCTGGAGCTAAATAACAGGCTTGCAATTCAATATGAGTTTCCACTAGAATATGATGGTAAGTATTGGACTTATGACACTGAACTTAGAGGGTTTTTTTTTTTTTTGCTTTTTAATTAGGGGGAGAGAGAGAGAGGAGAGGGAAAGAGAGGTCTGAGGCATACACGCTATGGCAGGTGTGTGGAGGTCAGTGCAGGACTTTTAGAAAGAGCTTGTTTTCTTTCTACCATCTGGGTTTCAACTCAAGTTTGTGTGCAAGCACCTTCACCTGCTGTTACATTTCATTGGCCCCCTTAAAGCCTTTGTTAAACACAGCCTTTTCAGCATTCCAGTTTGTTTTTTTTTTTTCCTACAGCCTTTTTCATCTACTGACCACTATCTGGGATATAGATATCTTGCAGTTTACACAGTAACCAGGAAACTAAGTGGTTGCCAAAGCTGTGTGTGAGATTGAATTGGCTCAGACTTCATGCATATTTAATGAAACAAATAAATCTGATTTTATTGCTGTAGTTGATCTGCTTTTCTGGACTTGTTAATTCATACAAGACTTGGAAAGAATTTGGCCTAACAAGTATGTGTAGAAAGGGTCCCTGTCTTCACTGTTAGGCTTAAAATGGATGACTTGTGACAGGAACGCTTGGAAAACAATCATTTCCTCCTTTCCATCAATTCCATGCTATCCCAAGGGTTTGTGCAACAGATGGAAACAATTTGCATACTTGACTACCACAGTTCACTTCAATGCATTTTTCCCACATACCCTATTATACTTGTCTATTAGATTCCTCTTAGCTTTTCACCTTGAAAAATATACACAACACATAAGTAGTTTTATTTTCTGTGCCACAGACGTCTCTGTCAAATCTAGGTCTTGGAAACTTTAAAAATTGAGATTACAATAAAAAAGTCAATTACCACATTGTAAGCTCATGTATAAAGTCAAACTTATTTAACACTTTTATTTGGTAGTAGCTATTGTGCTTTTTGTAAGAAACACTTCATAATATATTTTACATTAGGATTTGTATAGTACAATAATTTTGCTTTTGTCTAATAATTACATGCTATTCTTCACAACTGATCATTGCCTTCTTACAAATACCACTCAACATTAAAATAAAATTGCTGAAAGGAGAAGAGAATAACAAGTGTAACTCAGATGGGGTGATAATAGTAAGTGATGATAAAATGGGTACACATGTCCTTATGTATTTGTCTATAATAATGGAATACATTAGGTCAAAAGTATACCCTGAAGTAAAAAATGATATTTGGGTAAACAGATATCACAAGACAAATCCATTAGATTAAAAATGCACCATTTCGATGTAGGATGAGATGATGGTGGTAGTGGTGCTCTTACAGTCTTAACTGAGAAGGAAATCTCTTAACAATCTTTCATTTTTTTTCCTAGAAAAATAATCTTAAAAAAATCTTTGCATTCAGAAATATGGGGGCTGGAGAGGTGACTCAAGAGTTAAGCCTCTGCCTTGCAGGCAGAAGGTCCTGAGTTCGGATCCTAGACCCCACTTATAGACGCCGGACAGATGCAGGGGTGGCCTGCATTTCCGGTCCTGGTAGGGCGGAGTCTGTGAATCCCGGGGCAGAGTAAACAAGGAGGAGGTGGAGGCATCCATGGTGGTTCCCGAATTTGCCGTGGTTCTACACACACACACATACATACACACACATCCACACACGCATACATGCACTATTGAAAAAAAATTTTTTAAAAATTCAGAAATATAACTTCATGGTGCTGCTCATTATTTCTGTTTTTAAGATTTTTTTGTGTTTGATTATCCTCTTTATTCTTGATATTTTTGTATATTATACAAGATTTGTAGTTCTTCAGTTATCCTATAGTGCATTCCTTAACTGTTACTAAAATCTTCTGATAAATATATTGCTGAGAAGAAGATAAGCTTATTTAGCCACAATGCTTTTGCCATTACAGATTCAAACAATTATAATTAAGATATCTCACTACTTAAGGATTATGACATGAACAGAAATTTTCTACATTTTAATTGCAACTGACTTCTCTGTCCCTCCTCTTCCACAAAACTGTTCCAGCATTTCATGTCTGCTAGTGACATAGGCAAGGTGAACAGAAAAGATTCCACAAAAGAACCACTGGAATTGTGTTGTCACAGGGGACAGGAGGTGTGTGGGTTCACATGATGACATACAATTTAGTAACTGTTACCAAGATGGTTAAAAGAAAAATAATATATCTTAGAAAGTATGTCTGAGATACTTCACTACATTAAGGTGTACTCAAATTTACATTGTTGAATATTTACTAAAGCATAGTATCAAATCTACCATTGCTATTATCTTTATCAAATAAAAGTACCAGGTAGTAGATCAATTTTTCATTATTTCTCATGAAAGATTGAGTTATTGTAATAATAGCGATTAAGAATCTGTGTGTTACTTCTATGCAGGAGATTCACTTACATTCATAAGTTTAACATGAATGTACAAAAATTGTATATATAAACTGACAACAGATATCATCAAAAGACCTGAAGAAAACCAATAATTAAATGAAATAAACTAAAATAGATGTCATCAGGGATAGATTAGTTTGGATAAAACCCTAGTTGCTGTAAATTAGGATAAAATTAGGATTTCAGACTATCATTAGAATTCCAAGCTTTTTGCAATGACAGATTTCTGAGTTTTCAAATAATTTATAAATTTCAAGTGCATCAAAAGGACCTTCTTCCTGAAATATTGTTTTCTGTTTAAGTGTTTGAGAAAGAAGAGATAAAAGTTTGCTAGTTAGGAGCCCCACACCTCCCAGCGGCGAGCACCCAGGCCGACTGTGGCTTGGCCTGCGCCCCTGGCCCCGACGACCCCAGCCCCCCTCCGTGCCGCCCTGCCCCTGCCAGCCGCCCGCTGCCCAAGGTGAGTGAGAGACAGAGAGCCCAGCCCAGCCCCCAACCACCCCAGAGCCCCACGCGTCCCGGCAGTGAGCACCCAGGCCGACTGCGGCTTGGCCTGCGCCCCCGGACCTAATGAACCCAGCCCCCCTCCGTGCCGCCCCGCCCCCGCCAGCCGCCCGCTGCCCAAGGTGAGTGAGTGAGAGAGAGAGAGAGAGAGCCCAGCCCAGCGCCCAACCACCCCGGAGCCCCACGCGTCCCAGCGGGGAGCACCCAGGCCCACTGCGGCTTAGCCTGGGCCCCGGCCCGGACCCAAGCCCCTCTCATCCTCCTGCCCCATGCGCCTAGCCACCCCCCTGGATCCCAGGTGAAGAATTCTGCCATTGAGCCAGGGAGTGAAAGAGCCCAGCCCAGCCCCGCCCACCACCCTGGAGCCACCGGGCCAGCAGCACCACGCTGCGCAGCCGCTGGCTTTGCCCCCAGGGCCCCGCCCCTCTCCGCGCCCACCTTCCCAGGTCGCAGGTGAAGAATTCTGCCATCAACATCAGACCCTCTGCCTCTCTGGCCCACCGGGGACCTAAGCATGTGGTCCACGGAAGACACACTGCTACTCAGAATTCAATAGAGGCTAAAGGAAACTCAAGCAAAATTCTAAGGAACAAAGGGAGCACAGGCCATACATCTGGACTCCACTACAATCATTATATCACGTGGGCGAGTTTCTTCTCATCCATCCCAAAGATAAGTAAACTTTTTCTTTTCACCTTTTTGATCCTTTAAAGTATCAATGCTGTAGATCAGCTTTCTCATACAGCCACCCCATAACATACAGCTCCAGGGAGTACACCACTCACCCCCACATTTCACCAAGATACTAAATCGTAAAAGTGCACTACCAAACTAATATTCACCCCCTGGTAACATAACCTGACTTAACTGACATACTAATAGCCTAGTAGCCTCATCTAGGATATAATAATAACAATACACAAACATACCCAATCCAAGACAAGCACTAGTAATAACTGGCAAGTTTAACAATACCAACTATGTCGATTCAGTGAAAAACACACAGAAACTGAAAGGTCCTAAAAAACAAAACAACAATGTACAAGTCAAAGTGCAGATCCACGAGAAATAAAACCCAAGAAGACCAATCTCCTGCCGAAAGAATCAATCCCATAATGAGCGATTCTGACCAGAACAAATCCACAGAAAATAGCCATGAAAGCCAGACCCAACATAATGACTTTCAGAGTATGATCCTTACCATGATTAATACTATGAAAGAGGAAATCCAAGAAGAGTTCAACAACCGTATCAACCACTTTGAACAGGAACACAACAGGCACTTGGAGGAGTTGAGAAAAACAGTCAAGAAACAAAAATAGGTATGGAGCAATTAAAACAGTCTCAGGCAGAGTTTAAAATTGAACTAAAAGACAAGTTATCTTCAACCAAAACTCAACAGAGAGTCTTATCAGCAGAACAAATGAGGCAGAAAATAGAATTTCAGATCTTGGAGACAAAGTGGGAGAATTAACCAGCTCAATGGAAGAGATTGTTAAAGCCAAAAAGATACTGGAGAGGAACATTCAAGAGATATGGGACACCCTGAAGAAGCCTAACATGCACATTCATGGAATACCAGAACAAGAATCCCAAAATACCACACCGGAGGAAATATTTCAATTCATCATAAATGAAAACTTCCCACAACTAAAGAATGAGAGGCCTATCCAAATACAACAGGCATTTCGCACTCCAAACAGATACGACCAAAATAGAAAATCGCCACGGCAAATAATAGTCAAAACACTCCACATTGAAGACAAAGAAAAGGTGCTGAGAGCTTCAAGAGAAAAAAGCAACTCACTTTTAAAGGTAAACCTATTAGAATAACAAATTACTACTCAATGGAAACAGTAAAAGCAAGAAGAGCTTGGAGAGACATACTTCAAGTATTAAATGAGCAAAAATGCCAACCCAGACTGATATACCCGGCAAAACTATCTGTCATGATTGAGGAGAAAGAAAAGTTTTCCAGCACAAAGACAACATGTCTACCAAACCAGGCCTTCAAAAAATCCTAGAAATGATATTGAAACTTGAAGAAAAGAACAAGCGTATCCAGGAGGACAGAAGGGAAGTATAATACCACCAAAATATAAATATCGAACAACATGCTTACAAAATCTACTAAACATAAAAAATGTCCAGAATTAAAAATAATTTCTCCATTATAACATTAAGTGTCAATGGCATTAACTCACCGATTAAGAGACACAGATTACAAACTTGGATTAAAAACCACAATCCAACAATCTGCTGCCTTCAGGAAACTCATCTCACCACAAAAGATAGGCACGTCCTAAGAATGAAAGGCTGGTCCAAAATCTTGCAAGCTAATGGAACCAGGAAACAGGCAGAGGTAGCAATTATGCTTTCAGACAAAGTGGACTTCAAACCAAAGAAAATCATAAGAGACACAGATGGATACTACATTTTAGTCACAGGTACAATTCACCAGGAAGACTTCACAATACTGAACATATATGCACCAAATACAGGCCCCTCCACATTCATTAAGAAAACCCTGCAGCGTCTAAAGCAAGAAATCAACCCCCAAACGATAATTCTTGGGGACTTCAACACCGCCCTCTCAACATGGGATAGATCAACAGGTCAAAAGCTTAACAGAGACACTTTGGAGCTTAACCAAACCCTTACTGAAATGGACCTTGCAGATCTCTATCGAACTTTTCACCCACGCACCAAAGAATACACATTTTTCTCAGCAGCACACGGAACTTTCTCCAAAATAGATCACATATAGGGCTACAAAATGAATCTACACAAATACAAAAAAAGTTGAAATTCAAGCCTGTGCCCTATCAGACCACCACGGCCTAAAGCTGGACATCCACAACAACACGAAACAAGAAAAAATACACTAACTCCTGGAAACTTAACAATATGACGCTGAATGAGAACTGGATTCACGAAGAAATTAAAAAGGAAATTCAAGATTTCCTGAAAGTGAACGAAAATGAAAATACAACTTACCAAAATCTCTGGGACACAATGAAAGCTGTTCTAAGAGGTAAGTTCATAGCTCTTAATGCCTACATCAGAAAAATGGAAACATGAGAAATAAATAATTTAACGATGCAGCTTAAGGCTTTGGAGAAACTTGAGCAATCTGATCCCAAAAGTAGTAGAAGAGAGGAGATTAGCAAAATAAAGGGAGAAATATCTGAAATCGAGACTAAGAAAACAATAGAAAAAAATCAACCAGTCAAAAAGCTGGTTTTTTGAAAAAAATCAATAAGATTGATATACCCCTAGCTAAATTAACCAAAATCAAGAGAGAGAAAACCCAAATTTACAAAATTAGGAATGAACATGGAGTTATCACTACGGATACCCAAGAAATCCAGAGAATTATAACATCATATTTCAAAAACTTGTACTCTGTGAAGTTTGACAACACAAAAGAGATGGATGAATTTCTAAGTAAACACAACCTACCTAAATTGAATCAGGAAGTTGTGAATTATTTAAATAGTCCTATAACATACAAGGAAATTGAAGAAGTAATCTCAAATCTTCCCACCAAAAAATGTCCTGGACCAGATGGATTCAGCACAGAGTTCTACCAGACATTTAAGGAGTTAATAACACCAATACTCCTTAAACTGTTCCATCAAATAGCAAAGGAAGGAACACTACCAAATTCCTTCTGTGAAGCTAATATCGTCTTAATCCCAAAACCTAATAAAGATTCACTTAAAAAAGAAAACTATAGGCCGATCTCTCTGATGAACACAGACACAAAGATTCTCAACAAAGTCTTAGCGAATCGGATTCAAAAACATATCAAAAAGTTCATTCACGGGCACCAAGTAGGCTTCATCCCGGGCATGCAAGGTTGGTTCAACATATGCAAATGAATAAATGTAATTCATCATGTAAACCAGTCCAAAGTCCAAGACCACATGATACTCTCGATAGATTCAGAAAAAGCCTTTGACAAGATCCAACAGCCTTTTATGATCAAAACACTAGAGACAGTAGGAATGGAAGGAACCTTTATCAATATAATGAAAGCCGTATACAACAAGCCCACAGCAAGGATTATGCTCAATGGGGAACAATTGGAAGCATTCCCACTTCGATCAGGAACTAGACAAGGCTGTCCACTCTCACCACTTCTATTCAATATTGTACTTGAAGTCTTAGCTGAAGCCATAAGACAAGAAAGGGACATAAAAGGGATTCAAATCAGCAAGGAAGAAGTCAAGCTATCCCTATTTGCAGATGACATGATCTTATACCTGAGGGATCCCAAAAACTCCACCAGGAAGCTCCTGGAACTAATTGAGAAGTTCAGCAGGGTGGCAGGATACAAAATAAATGTGCAAAAATCAGAGGCCTTCCTATATGCCCAGAATGAAAGAAGTGAAAAAGCCTTGAGAGAAACAATCCCATTTACTATAGCCCCTAAAAAAATGAAATACCTTGGTATAAACCTAACCAAGGAGGTAAAAGACCTTTACAATGAAAACTTTAAAACCCTAAAGAAAGAAATAGCAGAAGACACCAGAAGGTGGAAAGACCTCCCATGTTCCTGGATTGGTAGAATCAACATTGTAAAAATGACTATCCTACTAAAGGCAATATACAAATTCAATGCTATACCAATTAAAATCCCAAAGCAATTCTTTAAAGAAGTTGACCAAATAATCTCAAAATTCATATGGAGGCACAAAAGACCCAGGATAGCAAAGACAATCCTGAGTAACAAAAACACTGCTGGAGGTATTACCATACCAAACCTAAGTCTATACTATAAATCCATAGTTATAAAAACTGCCTGGTACTGGCTCCAAAATAGACACACAGATCAATGGATAAGGGTTGAAGACCCAGATATAACCCCACACAACTGCTGTGGCTCATACAGCCACTCTGGCGAGCCATCTGGAGATTCTTAAAGAAATTAAAGATTGAAATGCCATAAGACCCTGCTATCCCACTTTTGGGAATAACCCCCCATACAGCAGAGTTTTGCCTCGATAGCACAAGCTCGACCATGTTCATAGCAGCACTATTTACAATAGCAAAGTCATGGAATCAACCTAAATGTCCAACAGTTGATGAGTGGATAAGGAAACTGTGGTACATCTATACAATGGAGTACTACTCAGCCATCAAAAATGATGAATTACTGGAATTTGCTGGGAAATGGATGACATTAGAAACAATTATATTAAGTGAAGTATCCCAAACCCAGAAAATTAAGCGCCATATGTACTCCCTAATAGGTGGCTCCTAGTACCAAACTCACCCAGCCCACATTGAGACACTCAAAATAAACCTATGTAACACAGTAATTGCAAGGATTATGAACAAGAGAGATGGGCAGGAGGGCCACACCAGAAACAAGGAGAGAGTGGACCATGTTACAGCAGAGAAAATAGGCCTCCATCAAGGTCTGCAAGTAAGTAATGAGAAACCTGGTTAAGTTCACAGACGTTCTTTCCTGATCTCACCAGAAGGGGAGGGCATATAGTCTACCAGATAAAAAGTAATCATTTTGCAAATGGGTGATGGACCCTTCCCTCAATGACGTTTCCTACTCTTATTACATCTATCCTTGAATGTGCTATTATAACAAGGCTCCAGTTTAACAGCTTTTTGTCTCTGGCCAGGGGGTGACATACAGTGCCCAGCAGGATGGAGTGAAGGGCATTGCAAGAGCAGCAAAACTGCAAAAGAAAATCAAGAAACGACAATCCAGAACTTCAGAGACTCTATATCAATCACATAGAAGTAGGCCAGCCTAATCTCTCCCCATCCTGGACCTCAGGGACATTTGCAGAAGAGGAGGCGGTAAGATTGTAAGAGCAAAAGGATGGGAGGAGCAACGATTTGCAAGATTCTCAACAATAGTTGGGGCCAAAGCAATCATAATGGGACTTTGCATGTCCTGTGCAATGTCCAGCGCACTGTTGCCCTCATAAAGTCTAGCATCTGTTAAGGGCACCGAGATCCCTGGAGGCAAGGGATTGACAGCCATAGTAGTGCTCCTATGCTTAAGGGGAATAAGAGAAAGGGCTTATAGAAATGCCACTGGGTCCTTATATGTCATCGGAGAGGAGGACCCAGTGGAGAGTCAGGCGTACACAATAAAGGACTCTCTGGGAATTGGGGGGGAGGCACTGGAGAATGGGGATGGAGAGGAAGGGGAAGAGGGGGTTCGTGGGGAGGAGGGGGGAGGGAGGGAACTGGTAAAAAAATTTTAAAATATATAATTAAATTTTTAATAAAAAAAAAGGAAAAAAAAAGTTTGCTAGTTAGGGTAGATACTTCTATTTTTTCCAAAGTAGTTCTTGCAACAAACATGGCAACAAATTTTCAACTTCATGATGGAATGGGAGCAATATGCATTTAATATAAACTATGATTTAAGATAAACTTCAATTTAATGCTTTGTCTAACACTCAACTAATGCAACCTTTGTCACTTCTCCCGTCTGTCTAGACGCAGAGTTCCTGGCATACAGTAGGGAATTGTGTGTTTCTGTTAATTCATCAAGTAAACACAGATGTTTCTTGCCTTAGAGTAGGAACATCCTGATGCCTATACAAAAAGTTAAAAATACCCTAAATGAAAATGTACTTAATGCACTTTATTTGTCAAACACAACAACGGAATATCTTATTAGATTGCCAGTTGTTCACATTCTAGATTCTTCTGTTGGCTATGGTCCATTGCTCACTTCACTAGCAAGCATCACCCAAGAGGGCTGGACTCCACATTAACAGCTCATTATATAACATCAAATTCAACATGTATTATTCCTTTATAACACCTGAGAAATTGATTGGCTTGAGAAGTTTATTTAAAAGAATATCTAATTATAGGGCTTCAGCTGGATCAATGAACCTTTTCTTTCTGCGAGTAAGGAAAGAATCCATTTTACTTCTAATTTAATGGTCCAATCTCTATATGTTTCTACTACTTTATAGACTTGTTAGAGATACTTAATATAGCATAATATGTCTCTAGGAAAAAAAGCCAAAAATATGCAAAAGTTCACTATGGTGATTAGTATTAACTCTCTACCTGACACCCAGAAGTCAGATTTTTATCTCACTTAGGAGGGATTTTTCTAGATTAAATTTGACCTTTGAGCATGTGAGATTTTTGTCTTGATTGAATAACTGATGTTTGAAATCTTAACCCATTAGTAGGGCATCTATAACTGTGTAAGAATGAGAAGAGCTATGTCTTGTAATTTTCAAGGAAGTTGGCATGTGTATGTACTTGGTCCTGGCTCTCTTCTCTGGCTGTAGATACAATGTGACCAGTTATCTCAGCCCATTCTGCTGTTACTTTCCTAACACAAGGGTCAGTGATCATACTAATAAACCAATAAACAACTTCACCTAAATTATTTGTGTCAGTCACTATACTTCTTTTGGAGTAAGAGAAATAGAGACACGAGATGTGAGGGAGATAAAGAAAGGAAGGAAGAAAGGTGGGAGAGAATCAATGAAATGAGGAAGATACGTTTTATTCAAAGAATACAAAGTTTAAAAGATACAGGGCTGGAGAGGTGGCTTAGGGGTTAATCCTCCGCCTTGTAGGCGGAAGGTCCTGAGTTCGGATCCCAGATCCCACGTATAGACGCCAGGCAGAAGCGGGGGCGGCCTGCGCTTCTGGTCCTGGTAGGGCGGAGCCTGTGAATCCCAGGGCAGAAGGAGGTGGAGGCGTCCATGGTGGTTCCCGAATTCGTCCGTGGTTCTACACATACACAGACATGCACACAGACACACAAGCGGGCGCACAGACACACGCACATGTGCACAGTTGAATAAATAATAATAATAATAATAATAATAAGAGTCATAAAAAACGATACAATAAATTTCTGGCTTTTGTAGATGCCACTAGTTAGTTAAAACTGATTCTCATTAAAAACCCAAGGAAATCCACTCTTGGGCAGGTAGTTTTTCAAAAGAGCTTTTTAAAGAATCTTGCTTATTTCTTCGTGGTGCTTCTGCTCAGAGAATAAGCTTCTTTTTACTATGGAAACATATGAATTCTACAATTTCATTCATTTTTGTACAAGCATTTGTCTTGGTCTGTTGAGAAAGGACAAATTGTCTCTCCATGCTAAATGTCTTAGCTTCATAGTTTCACTTTGCAGACTGGAAGAATTGCTGAATTTAACCTTGACTGCAGGATCTTCTCATGTGATGGTCACAACTTGTATTGTGTACTACTAGTGAAATCATCATAGTTTTGGATCTTCTTCAGCTCTCTCACAAATACAAAGTAAAATCTTCCTCTTGACTAATTTTTCAATCAGTGTTTTCTACTCTGTTCTCTGTAAGATTCATACTTTAGCTTCTTGCAGTTTCTTTCTGAAATTCCACAAAATATCAAATACACAAATGTAATCCCTTAGGAATATATATCCCTTCTTTAGAGATGAATAGATCCATAGAATTACCAGGCATGTAAACATTTACAAGTTCATCAATCACTATTCCACATTCCTGTTTAACTGCCATAGATCTCCTTGATTCACATATCAAATGTTCATCTTTCCATGCACAGACTTTGTACAGTTTAGCTTGCACAGCTCCTTATCCATTTTTCACTTTTTGTTTGGAATCAGGTCTTTGCACCAAACAGATCAATTAATACTGAAGTCCAGTCACATACTGTGTGGCATCTGGTAAATTAGCTTCCCCAGAGCTTATCTCAAAACCAGGATAATGATTTCTCATGGTTTTGGGAGAAATAAGCATATATTATTGAGTAACATAAATCTGACATATAAAGGGCTCTCATTTTTTTTGTTTTTTTTTTAAATTTTTTCATTTTGGTAACCTAATGATGTCCACTCCAGCTTTTAATCTCTAGAACATGCTATTGCATGTTCTCTGTGGTCATTACTTGTATCCATCTGGACCCATTTAGAGAGTTGAAAGTCTATTCTATATTATTGAGTGAGTAAGACATGAATTTTCACTAACTATTTCTTATGATTTAATATTTGTCTCAATGTAAGTTCCACAGAACATTCTACTTTGTTTTGTATCCACTGGGCACAAAACAGTGCTATATATAGTATCCAGTGGGTACAAAACAGTGCTATATATAGATAGGTTCATAGATGTCAGTTAGACTCTGTATGCTAGCATATGTCTGCAATTGTAGTGAACTCTCTGGCATCATAACTGAGCAATTTCTATAGCCACTGAAGAGATATGTGCACATTGGTCTGAGTTTTCACTGAATTCAGACATCCTTTTTGATATCAGAGATGCTTTTTATACTGAATAAGAATAAAATTCCTCTTGAATTCCAGTTATGTGTAAGGAATCATTTCTTCCCAGAAGAAATTAGGTTTCCAAACAACTCAAATCTTGAAAGCTTTGTTTTAAAGTTAATATCCCAGGTGGAAGAGGACTGAAGTACAAATAGTATTGTATAGAAGGACAGAAACCAGTTTTGGTGTTTCTTTAATGGAGCAGTGGTCTTAGAATACTTCCTTATTCCTCATATAAGGCTCCAGTTTTAGAAACATGAAACTCTGTAACTTAGTTGCTTATTTCTTTAAAAACTTATTTATTTACTTGAGAGAGAAAGTTAGAATAAAGCTAACAGAGATAGAGAGAGGAAAGAGAGAAAAGAGAAAGAGAGAAAGAGGGAGGGAGAGAGAGGAGGACAGATAAACAGGGGAGGAGAGGAAAAGAGAGAGAGAGAGAGAGAGAGAGAAAGGAGAGACAGACAGGGGGCAGAGAGGAAGAGAGAAAGAGAGAGAGGAGCTGAATTCGTGCTCTTGGGGAGTGATTTCACTTTCCCAGGTTTGCAGGCAAGCACTTAACCCACTGAACTACCTGGTTGGTCTTCTGTACCTTTTACTATTGAGAGCCTCAAAGAACCAAACAATCATTTGGATCATGGCTTGATTTACTTGGTAGTTTATAACATATTATATTGAGAATCTCTTTTCATCCACTCATTTCTTTATACTTAATAAAATAAATAACTTATTTAAAACATTAACATACTACAATTAATTGATGAAGTAGAAATTTTATCTATTTCTATGACATTTTAAGTTTGACAGTTTCCTCATTATTACCTAAGTATAATGAAAAAATGATATTCTATCATTTGTCATCTGAAAAATTCTTAAGATATACTATGAAACAATTTTCCTATTAGAATACATTTGTCACAATGTTGAAGAGATATCATCAGATAAAATCATGACAAAATAACTTAAGAGAACAAGGGATTTATTCTCTCTTATAATATACTGGCAACAATTCTTCAGCCATTTTGGCAGGAGAACTCACACCAAATCCAGGAGCTGTTATTTTATCACAGCTGAGAGAGGAAGAATCCTTACTTGTCAGACCAGCATGTCTGGCCAAATATACAGAGGATGCCCACTTTCTCAAGCAGTTCCCTCTATTGGGTCCCACCCACCATGGGCTGGGTCTTTCCCATCAGCCAGACAATCTCCTACAAGTTCACTGTAGGCTTAACTAAAATATTAATTCCCTACAAATGTGTACAGAGCTTGAAACATTAACTGTAAAGTTGACACCTGTATCTAGCCATGACAATATGTATATGCATGCATATATATATAAACATTATATATATATTCTTATACATAAAAGATGATGTAAGATCATGAGGTTAAGGACATATAATAAGTATGCAATTTGATATTAAAGATGAATTGTTATATATAAATGCATATTGTTACATATGATTTTTACATATATGTATACATAATATGTAATTTCATATTCTGACCAATGATCACTGATCCAGTTATAGTTGACTGCTTCACTCTGTTTGCTATGTGCAGGATATGTCAGGTGAAATACACAATCAGTGCACTATAAATACTGGGGTACTAGCATTTTTCTAGCACAAGAGGGGAATTACTTTTTCTTAATCATGCATAAATTTAAATTAGTATCAATTTTAAGTACATTAATGAGTTAGTGAGTTAACAATTTGTGAATAATTCAATGGAATATCAAATCATGGAATAAAAAGTATATCTTCCCTCAGAGGTAGGTCTGGACACACATGTAGAGAAGGTATAATAAGGTGAAGAAAGTAGATGAAGAGAACATAAAAGGACAGTGCTAAGTAGGCTCTAATGAGGAGAAATCACATGACTCTAGAAAGGCAAAAAGGCCTTCAAGGATGACATGGCATATGTAGTTTTGTTTGTGTACATGTGCACGCATGTGCATGCATGTGTTTTGCATGTGGGTGGATGTACATGTGTACGTTGGTTTGTGTAACAAAAGGAACTTGAGTCTTTGTCCCTATAAAAGTCTAAAGGTGATATCAGAAATCACTCGGATTGTTCTCCCTCTTGATTGCCTTGCTCTAGGATTTCTCTCACTCTGCCTTCCAGTGCCAGAATTATAGGCCACCTCTATATCTACCCAACATTTTTACATAGGATCTGGGAATAAAAGATGTGAAATTCACTATGGGTCGATTCCAGGAAATTATATAAAAAGAAAATCAACAAACCACAATCCAGAACTTCAGAGACTCTATATCAGCCACATAGAACTAGGCCAGCCTAATCTCTTCCCATCCTGAAGCTCAGGGACATATGTGGAAGAGGGGGCGGTAAGATTGTAAGAGCAAAAGGATGGGAGGAGCAATGATTTGCAAGATTCTCCACACTAGTTAGGGCCGAAGCAATCATAATAGGACTTTGCATGCCCTGCGCAATGTCCAACACACTTTTGACCTCACAAAGTCTAGCATCAGCTAAAGGCACCAAGATCCTTGGAGGCAAGGGATTGGCAGCCACAACAGTGTTCCTATGCTTCAGGGGAACACGAGAAAGGGTTCAGGGAAATGCCACTGGGTCCTTGTAGGTCATCGTAGAGGAGGACACAGAGGAGAGTTAGGCCTACACAATAAAGGACTCTCTGGGAATTGGGGGGGAGCAGGGTGTTCCGGGGGAGAAAGAGGGAGAGAGGGAACTGGTCTACCTATTAAGTTTGTATGAGCGGAAATAATAAAAAATGTGTTAAAAAAAGAAAAAAATTCGGAAAGTAAAAGAAAGAAACCTGTGAAAGGGGAAAAGTAGCTTGCAAAGAGAGGGTGAGAGGGTGGCAGAGCACATGTGATAAGTTGGAAGGGAGCGTAATGTCAGTGGAAAGGCACAAAATGGGAGTCGTCTCCCAACTGAAGAAGGAACAGAGAAGCATGTTACTTCATTTGCCAATTTAAAAATAAAGAAAAATATGAAAGAGGGCTAATACATGACATGCACACAGAAGGTTCTGGTCTTTAGCAAATGAGAGAATTTTGTTCAAATGCTGTTCTGTAGTCTCTTGTATATAACTGATACTTCTACCAAAGCAGTCATGGGAGACAGCCCAGAAATCTCTTTCTTAGCCAGACAATAGAATTCCTACTGGTTTTGGTTTTTCCTTTTCATGTGAAGGTACTTCTTCAAATCTTCGGAATCTTAAGTCAGCAAATTGGACCTGCATTTCAAAATTTTTACTGCCAGTTAAGTGATTAAAAGCAATTTGAAGACCTCTCTGCTTTCATCTCCCAGCTGTGTCTGTGCTGAGAGCAGTTGAGAGTAGCTTGTGGAGGCTTCACAGCTATTAGTGAGTAAAGAGAAGACAAGTGATTGTTCCCCTTGTGGAACATAAACTTAGTCCTCTATTCCTGCCTCGGTCAGCGTGCTCTCTGCAAGAAGAAGAATATAATTGCTAACAGTAGTGTACATTCTCAATTTCTTATTTCAAAATACACAGGAATCATGTGAAAAGTTTCAAATTTTGATTTGATAATAAGTAAGACTTGACTTCTAAATAACCTGTCCCATTGTTGACTTTATATTATCACACCAAACAAAATTTATTACCTAATTGCTCTATTAGGTCTACTTGAATGATAGACATTCAACAAGCTCTTAATTTAGAAATTCATATGAAATCTATTTCATGACCCAAATTTAAACAGAAATAGTTTGATTTAGACTGTTTGCACTTTTCATAAAATATACTATCATTTGTTTTGTTTTATATATGTATATGTACACATATATAAGGGTTATATAATCACTGTATATAGAGTAATATATTCCTAACAAATATATATATGTATATTCATATAGATAGCTAGCTAAATAGGTAGATAAGTAGATGATAGAGTAATGTATATAGATGCATAAGAGACCAATAACAAACATATGTACATATTCACATAAAATTTATAAATACACATAAATGCAATTTCCTTAGATGTTGGAAACTGGTACTAGACATCATGCAAAGTTGTCTATGAAATGAAGTACATTTAGGGGCCACATCAAAGTCTATTTATTGCACCAACCACATGCAACAGAATAGAAATCCTTGCTACAGGTGAAAAGTGGATTCTTAAAAGTTTTTCTCTAATACAATTAGAGATATAGAATAAAGTTGGCAATTCACAGAAGTTTGCTTTTGATGGTTGATGTGTATGGTAAAAGAAAAATTGCCATGTTAAAAAGAATACAGATTTGCCTAAAAAGAGTCTTACTGGGCCAGGAATACTCAAATTTTAGTGTAGGTATTATACTTTTATCACTCACACTACAAATACTTTGTAAGTATTTAATGGTTATGATAGCTTGAGCAATGGTGTAAAGTGAATAATTACTGCTTTGAAGCATTATTTTAAAGATAGAAAGATATGATAAAAGATACTAAGAAAATATGAAACAACTGATTTCCTTTAAGGTTCAGATTTGGGCTGGTAAAATACACTCTATGTGTCTTCTCTGGCCTTTATTCATTTACATAACTGAATTCTAAATACACTTTAATAATTTTATAAAACCACATGGAACCAAATTCTGCAACATGGAAAGTCCTAGTAAGTCTTTATAAGGTTTAGATTAGAAGCAGATTAAATTTGGGGTCTTTAAACAGAGCTAAGTTCATTTCAGGTATTTTTAAAAAGACATTATCAAGAGACTATTCAGAGATACTCCCTCTTCAAGCTTAATTTCAGGACTGAGGTCCTTTAATCAGTCACAAACACTGAGATTACAGCATTTCATTACACAGCAAACAAATCTAATTCTAGAGAAAAATGAAGTCAAGTCTTCTTTACATCATGCAAGTTTATGGGACAAGTGAGAAGGAATCCTTTATTTTCCTAAATGCTTAATCTGAAGGATAAATAAGAGCCAAAGAAAAAACTGTTTATTTTTGAATAACTACATTTATATATATAGACATGCATTCTGTACTTAAAAATATAATTTTAAATTCCTTCATCTATTTACAATAAATGGTCATACATTATTATCATTGATTAATCATTCATTGCAATGAAGAACATATAATTATAGAAACAAGTATATACCTGACAATACATCTTGTCTGAAAATATTTCATTATACAAGGATATACCATAATTAATTTTTTGTGATACAAAATTATTTCTTCAGTTGTCAGAACTAAGATTATATTAAGTTGGAATGGCTAAATAGAATTTATTTAATGCTGTCCATATGTTAGTATCAAATGACTTGAAATAAAAATGAAAAAGGCAATTGATTAGATTTCCTAAGATTTTCTATATGGGGGAATAATCATATGACAAATACAACTATAGGCTCTTTATATGAGCGTGTGTGTGTATATGCACATGCACGTGCATGTGCACACATGCACATGTGTGTGTGGGAAATACTTCAGTGTGTGTGTCTGTGGAAGCCTAAGGTGACATTGGGTGTCATCCTGGAAAGCTCTATTTCCTTTTTTTTCTTTGCTCTTAGGTTTTCTAAGCTCTGCCTTCCAAGGCTAGAATTTCAGGTCACACAATTTCAGCCTGATATTTTCACATGGGATCTGGGGATCCAAAATAAGGGTTTTTTTTTTTTTTTTTTTTTTGGCTTAGGAAGGAAAATCTTTAACCCCTGAGCCATCTCCTCAGCTCTAGTCTACACTCTTTTACATCTACATAATGTATTTCTTTTGCATAATCTTTCTGAAATTCAACTATGATTTTGCAAAGCTTTACATGGGATCTCTGATACTCCCAGGTGGAAAGTAAATAAATCAAGGTCATCTATTCAACAGTAGGTCTCTAGAGCAAGATTATTAAACTCTTCCCAGTGGATCTGCTGCTGTTATTTAATGAGAAGTTGCAACAGGCACAGGTAAAGAATCTACTGCACATGAAGTATGCTCCATTTAAATAGAGTTATACCAGGAAACTAATTAGTTGTTTTCTAATCTTAAAACTGAGGAAACCAAACCACCCACTTCATATGGCCAGAATTTATGAGAACTGAAGGGTGATGTGTGTAAACCAATTAGACGAATACTAGTATTTTTCCCAAGTCAGAGCAATAGCTTCTGGTACACTGTTACAAAGCATGTTGGTCATACATTGATTATATTGTAAATTTGAAATTTACTAACTAATGGATTTTACAGATCTTACTACAAATATCATATGCATATAAGGTGATGAATGCACTAATTAGTACTTTTTTTCATAACACAGTGAACACATAAAACTCTGGCTAATAACTCGCAAAGATATTTATATCTTCATTATTTAAAGTCCTGTGAAACTTTATTGCACTTTTAATCACAAATAGTGAAAATGAACTTAAGATACTTTGTATCTGCCAACCTGACTCCTATATACTTCAATATGATTTCTGGGCTGTGCTGTGAATAGAGGTAGTGACAGCATGCAGACATTCACATCAGTCAACAGTCATCTACGGCCAAACAGTGTTGAAGCCTTTGAAACAATAGTATGTATTTGTGCATTTGGTTCCATTTCTTTGAGAATGCCTGAAGAAGCCCACTTGGCTTAATCCCAACATGTACAGAATAATGAAGACTATGAGTCACCACTATGTTTTTATTATTTGGAGATAATAAACTACATTATTTGGAGATGATACACTATACAGAAACAGAAGTTGATGACAGTTTACCAGGTTTTTTTAATTTAAAAGTATGTATGTATATGGGGAGTTGAAGTATTTTAATGTGTAGACTCATTGCAATTAATTTGCCAATGAAAATGTAAAAATAAATGTAATGATTTTGTTGAAACCTTCATCAGAGCAATGTTTGGTGTAAAGAAATGAATAAAAGGACAAACACTTGTTTTAGGGACTGCAGCTTGCCTGTTCCAGTAAATATATGTCGCTCCTCTGTTGTACCCTCTGAGGATGTCTGACTCCTGAAGGAAATGGGCAGTCCACAATGCTCAACTCTTAGGAAGACACATCTCACCCCATTCATTACAGCACAGACCAGAAACCAAGCCCTATGTTGCAGCTTAAGGAAATCACTGGATCTGTATGCAAGAAGGTCACTGTAATTAGTGGCATCATTTACAGACCAGGGGACATAGCTCTTTCAAGAAAAATATGTCGGAATAAAAGAAAATTCTTTTAGTGGTCTTTCTTTAGCAGTTCCCATAGTAGCCTTTTTCTAAATTTTTGCTTTCAGTTTCATATATTGTGTTCCTTAATCACCAGTGCTTCTTTTATCTCTCTTTTTATTTCTTTATTTTGTTCTTCAACATTTTCATACACAAAGTATTTATATCACTTACACAAAGATTTAAATCACTTTAACCCCTGGCTAACCAATCCTCTTTCATTTCATATTTTCTTCCTTCCAGCCAGTCTCCTACTTTCATTTCTTTTTTTTTGTATATTTGACCAACTAGATTTCCAGAATGTCAATACTGACAAGTTTCTGAGTAATTGCATTGGAAATGGATGACTCATTGGTGAATATACCATTGAGTAAAGTAGCTCCCTTTTTTTCTGTCTGGCATTAATAATCAACAATATTTCAAGGAAGTATAGTTTATTTTGAGATCTCCCCCCTTTCAGGATGAATGGTTGACAGTCAAATGTTGCACAAGTATTGTTGAAGTGAATTCTTGGATGCAGTAGCTCTGTCATGTACGGAAGATACTATCTGTAACGATTCTCCCCATCCTCAGGGTCTTACGTTCTTACCCCCTTCTATACCATGAGTCTTTTAGGACTGAGAAGTCAAAAGTTGACGTGTTTAGAGAGAAACTTACGTTGTTGAGTACATTGTTGAGGAAAAGAAGAAAAGATGATTAATTGAATTGAAGTCTATAATGTATTTCAGAAGATGAACCTTAAAACTTGTGCAAGTCAGGGCTGGAGAAGTGGCTCAGGGGTTAAGCCTCTGCCTTGCAGGCAGAAGGTCCTAAGTTCGGATCCTAGACCCCACGTATAGACGCCAGGTGGAAGCAGGGGCGGCCTGCGTTTCTGGTCCTGGTAGGGTGGAGCCTGTGAACCCCGGGACAGAGTAAACAAGGAGGAGGTGGAGGCAGTCCATGGTGGTTCCCGAATTCGCTCGTGGTTCTACACACACACACACATACATATATACATACACGCACACATGCATACACGTACAATTGAATAAATAATAAATTTAAAAAACTTGTGCAGGTCATGTGGTAGTTTTCTTTCCTGCCAATGAAGAACAGATTTTAGAGAAGTCCAGGTTACCTATGAAGCAAAGTATCCTAAAACCATGCCAACAAACCAACCTTCCTTCCTTCCTTCCTTCCTTCCTTCCTTCCTTCCTTCCTTCCTTCCTTCCTTCCTTCCTTCCTTCCTTTCTCTTTATCTCTTTCTCTCATTCTTTCTTTCTGCGTGAGTGTGTGCACATGACTTATCCATTCCAGTGTTGACACTGGGTGCCTTACTCAATCACTTTCCACTTTATCTTTAGAAACAGAATCTCTCAAAGAATCCGGTGCTTGTTATGTCAGCTTTACTGAATACCCAAGCAAACCCAGTGATCTGCCTATCTTTGCCCTGTACAGAACTGGTGTTACAGATGTGCACCACCACGTCCAACCCTCATGCAGATGCTGCAGGGCTGAACTAAGGCCCCCATGCTTCATCAGTAAACATTTTACTCACTGAGCCATCTACTGAAGCCCCTCAGTCTTCTTAACGACCTCATGTATTAACTAAAAATTCATCTCTATCATGCTGTGTCTTGACACCTGGCCTCACATATGCTTCGGCAGGACTGCTAAAACTATATGCTCAGCCCCAACTCAGCTTCCTTTTTGTAAAGAATATGAAAGGGAAAAACAGACTTTTATGATAAATCAACTTCAAATGCAAAGCTTATTTTACTACGTTTAAGTTACTTTATTGCCATTTAAGATTCATGCTAAAGAAATAATCTATTCAACAAATCAGAAAAAAATAAAGCTCTTTAGCTAACAATCGTACAATTCACTGAAAAAAAGTTCAAGTGAGAATGTATATATTCCCTTTGTTTTGAAAGTGCCATTTCATCATGTTCTCATAAATATTGGTTACAAGCTGGAAAACTATTCATGGGTACTTAGAAGGCTACACAACTTAATATAAAAAGTCATTTAAAATACAAAAGCAATAACTGTAAGATTTGATTGGCAAAATATGCTTAGTAGTGTTTTGAATTTATTCGCCAGTGATAAGTAGTATGAACTACATAATGAATCTTTATTGAATATTTGGGCCAACTGTTTATTTTTCAGAGCAACCACTCTAGTTTTTCCAATAGCCTCTCCATTATGTATTTTTACTAAGCTAATAGCTGTCTCTGTGTGTGCTATGGCATCTTCATAGAAGGCAAATAAACAAAATGATTTTGCTCCACTGGTTATCTGTTTGCAAGAAGTCTTTACTTGGTGACACTCAGAATGACAGAAAAATTTTAATCATATTTTCAATTTCTCTGGTGTAAATAGAGCAAAGGATTCCCCCAAGGATGCACAGTCTTTTGACTGCCAGATGTAAAAAGAGAGGGAGAATGAAGTTGTCCTTCTAAACAGATGTTGTGATCGTTCATCTTCTGCATAGTGGGTCACATGTATTTTTCCTTTGCTCTCAAGAGATTCCTGGCAAACATTCACAGTTAAAGTGACAGGCAGAACAGACAAAGTCTGTGCCCTCTAAAACCACAAGGTACAAATACACATCATGAACTTGTACTTACTCTCTATCTGCTAAATGAAATCGCTTCCTTATTAAAATCCTCATGGCTCTAATAAATCCTCAGAAACCACTGTTTAATGGATATGATATAGTGGGAAACATCAATGGTCAAGAATAGTTAATTTGCTGATGCCAAAAAGACTTTTAAAATTGCCCCATTTATCCCAAAGTGCTATTTTTCTAAGTAAGGTACTTTAATAACTCAGTCAAGTGAGAGTCATGCCTTACTGTGGTCCATCTTGCCTTTCATTGTCATCGATTACAGAAATGAACCTACAACTTATCAGATAACAAGACAGTTCTCTTTTTATTATTTATTTTTCTACTTTTACAAACATATTGAGTATTCATTCTAACTTACCTCCCTATCCCTTTTTTCCATACCCTCCCTTCCCTTCACCATCCCCTTGTACTCCGTCCCACCCTTCTGTCTGTGTGCTTCTATGGACTCCAGTGTTCACTCTGGCTTGTCCACTCTTGTGGGAGCTCAGGCCTCTGTGGTATATCAAGTTACCTCTCTTCAGGTCACCCTACTGATATGTACATTTCCCTTCACTCACCCAGTTTTAGACCCAAAGATTTCCACTCTAAGTGCCCATTCTATGGGATTAATAACAGTTACCTACATAAAAGTTTGATGTACTGACTTCCTATCTATAGGTTTATTGGCTGTTTTCTCTATTGATCTTTTCCTTCCCTTTTCGAGGTTCTTGTTCTAGTTTCCAGTAACAGGGATGTGTACCATTGTGACAAGTGGGTCTTGAATCCAATCAGAAAGTTGTTGGTTAAGATACTTCTCTTTTTAATGGCATCTTTTTTCACTTTGTTTCACATTCTAGAATTCTTTCTTGTGTCTTTCAATGCTTTACTGAAAGTGTGCCATGATAGTTGTATTACTGAAGCTGGTTCCTCTAAGTTCAACTCTAGAAGCTTTGACACCATTCCTTTCTCATCATTTCATGTGTGACAAGTGTCCTGTTTGTTTCAATACCTGCGTTCATATGGACAAGCTGCTCACCTTTGAGCACATGCATTTGAGTGAATTCTGGTAAGGTTTGATTTCTCAGAACTAATAGCTCTTTATTGAACTTTAGGAAAAAAGTTTTTCTCTCTCTAATGGGCTTACTGGTATAGTGATCAGTGAATGCTATCAGATAATATAATTAACTTATACCTTGGAAGTTAATATAGAGTAGGCCACATGGTTATGGTCTCCTAACAAGGAGCAAAATTTCTTTTCTTCACCAGTTGCCTATGCCTGACCTACAGCATAATGTTAAACTGCCAGCTTCAACCAAATCTTAAAAGAATTAAATCATAAAACCTCCAACCTGGGAAGCTTGACCAGCTTTGAGATATGACAAATGAAGCCTCTGACCTTACCCACTACAATCATCTGTATTCTGTCCTACTCAGTTTGAGCTAAGCAATGGTTGAGGATATGACACAATTTATCTCCCTTTAGAACTGTAAAACACAGGTGAAGTTAACTTCAGAACTTATTAAAACCCTTAGGATAACACAATGATATTAGTGGACAAAAGTATCTATGGTATATAAAAGCAGGAAAAGTGCCCATTAGATCAATTTGACAATCAAGAACTGAACCTCTGGACACATCAGTGAAGAAAAAGTAGTTAACTCAAGCCCTAAACAAGTTTGTAAGAGATTGACTTGTATTGTATTGTGAGCCAGTGCCTAGAAAGGTGGAGAAGATGGAGAGAGCTGAGTCAGTAATTGGGCATAAAGGCAATGTTGGTAATCAAGAAGTTATGCTCTTCTCTCAGCTGTCCTATTAATATGATATTGCTAGTTTGTGATGTTAGTATGAATTCTCTTGCCATGCAATGAACTGCAGCTGAGAATCATAAGCAAGAATTTACCTCTCGTTCCCCTAACCTGTTTGGGTCCTTTATTTGTTTGGCAATGGAAAGATGAAACTAACATATTTCCTGCTGTGAACATAGATGTGGGAAGTGGAGAGACAGGAATGGAAGCAGGAATATGTCCATGAATATCGGCTCCCTTTAAAATCCACTTTGCTTCAGCTGGTCTGCCAGATGTAAGAGAAAGGAGAGAGAATCAAGATGTTCTGAAAGAGACTGACGCCTTTTCATTCCTGCTCAGTGGGTCACAAGGACTCACATTAGTTCCTGTTTGGCTTCTTTTTCCTTCATAGGCTGGTATCTGAACCGAGTGTATATCCCTGCTACTTAAACTTGTCATTTGTTTAAGAGAGAACTAAAAATACTTGGATGTTATTCAAGAGAGAGATTTAGAACTTGGGCTGTGATAAACCCTACTTGGCTGCTCTATTGCTTTGTTCCTTGTGCATGTCCTGAGGGCTGAGGGTTTCAGGAGAGGGGAATGCTACATTGATATTCTTTTTCCATGAAACATCAGCAAGCCTGGAGATAGAATATTATAACCTGAAAGAACAAGGGTCCATACATTTGGAAGAAGTTGTCCTGCTGCAGTTATCACAATGCTGACCACAAAAAAGGAGACAGAATGCTATGAAACTTGATGTAATCCATACCACAAACTTTGAATATGTTTACATATATAATTTGATTTAGAAATGCTTATACAACAGTAAAGCAAACAATATTATGCATACTCTTGACAAGACAATAGTCTTCTAGATAGTCATTTCTGTATGTATCCTTACATATTTCATACTAAATTAATTTGTATAAAATCTCCAGTTAGACAATAGGGTCTTTTATCAGTTCTCTCTCTCTCTTTCTATTTCTGTCTTCTTCTCCCCACTCCTACAACGAAGAAAAATAACTTGTGCTGAGAATTTTAAATGAGGTATGAGATAATTCAGCAGGTAAAGGTACTTATAGGCTCTTGCCACTCAAGCTTGCCAAAATGAATTCAGTCTCTTGAAACCATATGAAGTTGGAACAAGAGAACCAACTTTATAAAGCTGTTCTTTTTTTGTAATTTTTAAAAAAATTTTATTTTTTTATTTTTTATTTTTTATTCAATTGTGTGTGCGTGCGCGCGTGTGTATGTATGTGTGTATGTGTCTAGAACCACGGACGAATTCGGGAACCACCATGGATGCCTCCACCTCCTCCTTGTTTACTCTGCCCCGGGATTCACAGGCTCCACCCTACCAGGACCAGAAGCACAGGCCGCCCCTGTTCCCGCCTGGTGTCTATACGTGGGATCTGGGATCTGAACTCAGGACCTTGTGCCTGCAAGGCAGAGGCTTAACCCCTGAGACATCTCTCCAGCCCCTATAAAGCTGTTCTTTGTGGCATTGCATACCACATCACCACCACAATTATAGTAACTTTTTAAAAAACAAAAGAATAAGGAAAAAACTGACTTCATCACAGGTTTGTGTTTTGTATTTATTTCATAATTTACTAAATAACAGCATATAATGAAGAATGGGTGCGTATACACATAAGATAGTGAAGTCCACTTTAACCAGCACTGTTGAATGCCCTTATTTGCATAAGGAAAGTGTCCATTTCTAACTTGTGGCAATGGACAGTGTGGTTGACATCCTTTGTCCAGCTAACCAATATGTGGTTATAACTTGATTATAGATTTCAAAGAGGAATCAATATGGAAGACAGAGATGAATTATGGAAATCCTGCTTGTCACTTCTCAGACCTGCAAGCCTTCTTCATGGGTGTTTCTTCTCTTTCTCACCTTTTGGACCAGGCCAATCAAGCTCCTGAGATATCTGAAAAACATGCCAGAAGGTCTCAGGATCATGTTGGGATGGTACTTGCACCTAGCAATTCATTGTCTTTTGTCATTTCCAAAGAACAACTTGACATCTTGAATTTTGAATGTCAGTTTGGTTTTTGATAACTTTTTCCCAGACATGTGGTCTGGTTTTACAATCCAAAGCTCCAGCCTGATACTCTACTATGTGATGACTTTCATCTAGATATAGTCTGATGTGGGGATCATCTGTACACTGAAGCATAAGCCAGGACACCTACAAGCATCAGGCACATCACATACATTTTCTTGTCCACTGTGTTGTGCCAAGCTCCTTGGCCTTTCAAATGATGCTCTCCATCAAGTTCCACTTCCCAGGAGGCTTCTCTGGCTTGGGTGCTTAAGGGCTCATTTAAAGCAGCCTACTCCAATAAAGGAAATATTGGGATACAATTATTCTAAAATTTGTTTATCCAAATTCAAATGTGGTCGGGCAGCTGATGTGGTAAGTGGAATAAACAATATATGGAATCAGATTGTTCCTTTGAGTGGTCATCTTCAGAGAAGCAAATTCAGAAAATGGATCAACACAAAATAAACAGGATCTCATGAACAGTTTTACAACCTTATCTAGTCCAAGGAAGTACAGCTGTCTGCTCTCAGGTTCCACATTTGGGTTGTCTGTGATTTACATTGCCTCTAGCTAGAATTGAAGGTCCCCAAAATACTTTCAAAATTTTATTTAAATTAAATTTAATCCTATACTCTTCTCCTGAAATATACTTCTCCTTTAAATATTGACATTGATAATGTAATTGCAGGTTATATTACACAAACCAAAATGTCTACATCCTGGGTTTTCATGCCATCAAACATTGAGCTACAGGACTTGGGTGAATCTCTGAATAAATTGTTTGCTATGAAAGTATATAAGAACCAAAGTACAATCCCCAGAACTCACACACAAAAACCTGTGAATGGTGTCACACGCTGGTATAATCCTAAAACTGAAAAGACAGAGAAGGTGGAATTCCTAGGCCTTTTTTGGTTGCTCAGTCTACTTTGGTGTAATCCAAGCCAATGAATGATATTCTGTTTCAAAAAAAAAAGGTGGATGGCATTTGTATTTGAGATCTCTGGCCTCCACATACACATGTACATAAAAGTATACACATATGAAAGCACACATGCATGCATATACAGACACAAAATTTAAAGTAAATTAAGCACTTAGCTGAGTCTGGTGTTACAGGCAATTTAGACTATTCATGAGTGTGAGGAATAAGGAAAGACTATATGCTGAATGCGTGCAAAATTGTTGAAAGGCTCTAAGAGCTGTAAATCAAGTTTAAAGCCAGCCTGCGCAATGGAGCAAGACATAGTTTCTTAAAAATGAAGATGTAGTTCAGTGTTAGATATTTACCTATCATGTAAGGTATTTTGTGCTTAATTACCCAAATCCACCTCTACTAAAGAGCTAAACTCAAGAACACTAAAGATTGGAGTTCATGTTTGTGAATAACATCACAAGGTAATGCCCCAGGAACATGAGCATATTCTGCAGTCTCTAGAGTGCCATAGCAGAAGGCTCATGAGTTTCTATTTTAGATCATTAACAAAAGGGAGATTACACAAGCATTTGAAAACTTCCTTTCACAATGGCATTGTACTTGATTACAAATTGGCACTAATAGTCTTGTTTGTCCCTTGCCAAATATTTAGAAAGAAACTAAAAAGGTCAGTGCGATTGCCTTGCTGCTCTTTTTAATCCTTAGACATTTGTAGGAATGTTTCGTAGGGTATCCAAGTGGTCATTTTTCCAAATAAGTCATTTCCTCTGCTATTAAAATAAAACTCACTTTTAAAGACTTGTACAAAGAGGTCAAAATGACAGGAAGCAAAAAAAAAAAAAAAAGATTTGGGGTATCCTAAAAATATGAGCAATACTTGTAAAGTAAGTTCAAAGACACATGATTTCTCAATTAAAAAGCAGTGCAAGTTTTCAGTTAGATGTTTCAAGAAATAAGAATGGATGATTGGTGTTACTGATTCAGAACAATTGAAAAAGAGATGATGCATAAAGTATTAAATTTAGTCATGGGCATAAAACAGTAATTCAAATATGAGCAAAAATTGCAAGTTACTTTGCAAAAATTAAGTAATACAAATGTTTATCAAAGTCTGCTCGATGGATCCAAAAAAGTTACATGTAGATAACTGCTATTTGCCTAGATTCAATATAAACCTTTATAAAGATTTACTAATATACTTATATTATTATTATATAGTATATATGTATTATATAATATACTTATGTATTATTCAAAAAAATTACAGCAGGAATTATAGTATTTAGCAGACATGAACCACAGACTATGTAACTATTTTAATACTGTTGCCTAATTGTAAAAGATAATAATGTTCAGTCTTTGAATTTAGTTATGTTTTATATAATTTATTGTGTGAAAACAATAGTACATGTATACAAACAATAGTCTTGAGTCTTTTCTTCACTAGATATGAAAGTAGAATGGGTCCTAGAGATATACAAGTCCTCCATGGAGGAAAAGAAAATGCTGGATCTTTTAGACCCAGTGAATTCAGTACACAATCTTGGAATATCTTAAAGATTATATATATATATATATATATATATATATATATGTATATATGTGTGTGTGTGTGTGTGTGTGTGTGTGTGTGTGTGCGTGTACACATACATGTATGTATATATATGTGGTGTGTGTAGTTTTGGAGAATGGATGTGCACCCCATAGATCCCACACATGAATAGAGGTGTTTGAGGGACAAAGGGATGGCTCATTTTGGCATGGCTATTCTGAAAAATATAATGGAAACTAGGATCTAAAAATGATGAAGAGGTTATTTGGAAATCAGGGACTTAGAAAGGTTCAAATGAAAAGCAGCCAACTTTTTATCTTGAAAAATAAATAAATAGTGGTGAAATAAACAAAAATGCTCTGTGTGATGGATGATACCTGTGACCTTTGCTAAGCATATGCTCCAGTATGATGACATGACGGCAGCATCTTGTGATTCATCTCCCTCACAGGACACTTAAGAAAATACTCGATCATCTCTGTGTACCAAGAGGTTCATAGCAGGAAGGTGTCAGTTCCGTGTTCAGATTCACTTGGCGAGTAATGAAACCTGTATGTAAATTGGATCTGAAATCCAATTCCAAAGTCTTAAGTTACTCTACTCTGTCATAATTGTTCCCTCATGGCAAGTTGAAGGCCACTAAAAAGAAAAAAATAATCTTTGTATTTCTCTTGAAAAACAGTAGACTCCAGAGTCATGGGCAGGCTTGGAAGGCTTGGTAAGTAACTACCCTGGCCCTGATACGAAAAGTTAGGAAGTAGTAATTGACATCTTGTTGTAACAGACCTCAACTTATTGAATGTCTCCTCAAGCCCATAGATCCTTTGAGTACTGATACTTGACCTGGCTGTGAAGTGTTTTGTCCAATAAAACAATAGAAAATATGCTAAAATAGAACTCTCCCAAATTGCTGCTCACTGAGGCTTATCTTTCTTTACTATATCTGGGAACTCTGCAATGGCATTGATGAGTTTACCAAAAGCAACTACTGCTGAATCTCTGGACAATTATCTGATAGTCATATAGACCCAACAACCTCTAGTCAACTTACCAGCTAAGCAGCATTTGGGGGGAGCACAATTCTAGGTCCACAGAAAGCTATTAATTATCAGCATAGTTCAGTCCATGCTGCTAGCAAAATTATAAGCCAACTGATGACTATTGTTATAAGTAAATATTTGAGTATGTGTGTGTGTGTATGTATGTGAGTGTATGTGTACATGTGTGTATACAGATGGTAAATCCTTTAGGCTTTGTGAGTCACATAATCTACATTGTTACCACTCTCTATGTCATGATAGCATAAAGCAACCATAGGAAATGAAGGAATAAGTTATGTTTTGAGAAGATTATGTTTACCAAAATAAATAACAAAAATGAATGAATAGGCAACATCTGAATTGACCAGTTTGCCTGCACCCATTTTAAGCCAAAGAATTCTGAGATAATTTGCTATATGTCAAAAGCTAACTGTTTCTTTGATCAAGATGAGCTAATTAAAGAAAAAATTAATTCTATCCTTAGAAGTTGCATTATATGTGAAATCAGCATTGCATTTATCCAATTACAGTCTGCCACAAAAATATCCAGTTGTCATTTTTGACTAGAATCCAAAATGTTTGACGTTTTTCAAATTCACTTTAAAATGCAAATGATGGTTTAAAACTTTAGATATAGTGCCAGTATCATGCAAACTATAAACTTATAAACTTGTTAGTTTCATCCTATATTTTGCCCTATGACACCAACAGAAACAGTCATTCATGGGGCACATTTATGCATGTACATACAAAAAACGTTCAAAAGGAAATTTAAAATATACTAGCTAATTTTTCCCAAAAAATCACAGTTGTTAAGTATAATTAAATCCACTGATCTGATGAATGTTAATGATTAAAATAATCCTTGATAAAGAAATCAAACATGTGTAAATATCTAATCTGTTTATCATGTGTATCATTTGATATGAAGTGCCAACTGTGGTCCTTACATGACTTGTTCTTAAAAGCAACATTGCTAAGCATGAGCAAGATGAACTTGAATGAGCAAGATAAGCAAGAATATTGCTGCTGAGTATCATATCTGTTATCAGACTCATGTGCCATTAAATGCTGAATGAATATAATTTTGACCCAAATCTGTCACTTTTAATTTATGCAGAAAGTATTTCAAAATTAATGTAATTAACTGAGTGAAGTATTCAGAGAAAGAGTGAGCTAACAACACCAAGAGAATGAGGAGAGGGAGAGCTGGTGGGGAGGACAGTTGTAGAAAGTAGAGTAGAAAGAGAGACAATGCCTAGCCAAGGGACCATGTGAACGGTTTTGAGAAAAAAAAAAAAAATCATGCGGATCCAGGCAAAGAAAGAACAGTTTTCCATTACTGACTAAATATAGCTAATAAAAAGTAGCCTAAAGTTCTGGATTGTGGTTTGTTGATTTTCTTTTGCAGTTTTGCTACTCTATATCATCCACATAGAACTAAGCCAGCCTAATCTCCCCCCATCCTGAAGCTCAGGGACATTTGCCAAATAAAATAACACTAACATTTCATTAAGTAAGTAGAATAGAGTTCAAAAAAATAAACATACAAATAATACATACTTCACCTGGAAATTAGTTCTCAAACCTAGATCTCGAAAGCAGGTTTTGAAGGGGGCACTGGTGTTGTCAATAATGAGCTGCAAATTTAGTGGATTTGTGTTTTATGAACAAATGGAAGGTCAGGAATTCTTGAATATCAGGTGTTTCAGTCACAAATAGCAAATGATTGAGAAGTATTCTCAAATAGAAGAAAAAAAGAAGGAAGGAAGGATGGAAGGAAGGAAAGAAAGAAAGAAAGAAAGAAAGAAAGAAAGAAAAGAAAGAAAGAAAGAAAGAAAGAAAGAAAGAATAAGCCAACAGCACTCCTTAATTCAGAATAACCTTAACAGTTATTTTTAGACTGATGAATATCTATAAAATGGTCAATAACCAATACGGGTTGGGGAGATAGTTCAGGGATTAAGTATTTGCATCACAAGCAAAAGGAATTGAGTTCAGATCCAGAATCCCAAGTAAAAATGTTGGGCAGAAATGGCCTGGAGCCTGATCCTAGAGCCCAGAACCAGGTAGAAAAATCCAGGATGATTCCTGAATTACCAATGGGCCTCCACAGCCACACTCAGTGCCTTCCACTACACATACCCATACTTACCCAGGTGGGAAAAAGGCCCTAATTTCTAAATGCTTTTTCATATTAAGTATGGAAACTTTACAGTTTGTATACTTGTCCTTTGTAAAGGTTACTCTTAATTGTTGCTGTGAGAAAACACCCAAAATCAAATTTATGGGAGAAAGGGAGATTTATTCAGTTTATGATTGCAAAGGGTAGAAACAGTCTTTCATGGTAGAGGTGATATGTCTGGTGGCTAAAATTGAAGGCAGGCTAAATCACTGATCTCTCTTCTTCTAAATCTTCTGTTCTATGGTTCCTTTTATCTGTTCCCTTACTGGGAGGTTCCAGTCAGATCTAGGGAGGTTCCAATCAGATCTAGGGCTGGTCTTTGTTTTATAAATGTATTGATTTGTATCATTTCTTTGGGTAGTCTGACACCTGATCTTAGTTAGTGCCAGGTATAATCAAGTTGACATACAAGATTAACTATTACAAGTCCAATTCCACCATCTGTCAACTTGACACTGGATCACATTTCCTTAGGCTCAATCTCCACATAAAAAAATAGTAAGATTCATAATTCTGCCTAATATTACTATCCATGTACAATGGCACACATATTATTTTTCCCACCATAAGTGATAAAGTCCTTTCAGAAATGCTTAGTTTTTAGTGTCCCAAAACACAATATCATAATGTAGATTATAACATTTTATCACATAACTACAGATCAACATTACATTACATAGCATAAATGTCTTCTTAGTGGAAACCATACAAAGTCCATCTGTAAATCAGTAGTCCCAATAAAGTCCCAAAGTCCAAAGTCCAAAGCCTCTTGTAAAATCAAAAGACAAGTTACATACTTCTAATATACAATGGCACAGAATAAACATTTTCATTCCAAAAGGGAGGAAAGGGGGCATATCCAGGAAAGATCAGCTCATAAGAAGATAAAAAAACAGGAGAATAAACTCCAAATCCTGTACCTCCAACTCCAACAGGTGAGCTTCTCCTTGAAATTATCTGTTCCAAAGGGCTGCAGTTTCAACACTCCAATGCAATTGCCCATAGAACATATCACTCTCTTGGGCTGACCCCTCCCATCATGTACAGCACTCCTTGGCGATGTTCCACATTGTCTCTGGCATCTAGATCATCTTTACTTCTAAATGACAAACTAGAGTTCAACTCCATAGCACAAACTGCCCTTCTTGAACCTCTAAACTGCAGACTTTTTGCTACATGCTGCCTGGCTTCCATCATTTTTTTTGAAATCTTAGAGGAGGACTCCATGATCCCCTCCATCTTGTGTCCCTGATCCCTCTAAAACCACAACCATGTGGATGACTTTGCTAAGACTGGCCCCTTCCTATGCTAATCACGGGAAAAAGTTCTTTCACACCTGGATAGTTGCTTTATGGAAGAAGTGGACTATTGCTTTGAAACTCTCCCCTTTAGCTTGTTTTATTTTCCAAAAGGATTTACATTCTTATGGTTGGGAGCCTTCTCTGAGGATCTTGCCCTCAAGCTAGGGCCTCTCTTATTATTCAAGTTGAAAACAGGCTTTGATTTTCAAATGGAGCTAATCTCTTTATCAGCTATTTTGTTCTCTGCTTCTTCCTTGTTCAACTCTTTAAGATTGGCATTGTAGTTTTCATCATTAGAGCTTAAAGTTTTTGCTTCTTCCTGCCTGATTCTTTGCTCTTTTTCATAACTCTGCAGACAACTAAAAGTAGCCATATCACATTATCAAGACTACAATGTCGTGAAAATTCCTCAGCTAAGCACTCCAGTTTAACTTCAGGCAAGCTTTCAGGATGAGGGCAAAACTTCACTAAACCCTCTGCCATGGGTGACACATGGCTCCATGTGTCACTCATATAGTTCCCTCATCGGACTGCCTGTGTCTCTCTCACAGCATTGCTCTTTTCCGAGCTGTCACAAGAAAGGTCCATTTGGTTCTATTGCCAAGACACAAAGACTTTTCCTGTATAGAGTCCCAAAGTTCTCCATATTTCTCCCAACAAATAGTTCCAAAGGCACACTAGCCACATCACAGTATTGGCCATACTGCTAGGTACCAACTTCTCTCAACTTCACAAACAGCTTCACATGGTACCAGATGCTCTTAATCTCATAGCAATATCCCACTCCCAGTACCAATTTCTGTACTGGTTACTCTTAGCTGTTGTCCCAAAGTCAAACTTAAGGGAGAAAAGGAGACGTGTTTAGACGGTTCCAGAGTGGAAAAACAGTCTTTAATGGCAGATGCAACATGGCTGGTGGCTGAAACTGGAGCCAGACTAAGTCATTGCAAACATCCTAGAGTCTCTCTTCTTCTAAGTCTTCTGTTCTTTGGTACCTTTTATCTGGCCTGCTACTGGGAGATTCCAATCAGATCTAGGGCTAGTTCTTGTAAGTATATTGATATATATATTCTCTTCAGGTAGTCTGATAACTGATCTTAGTTAATGCCAGGTGTGGTCAAATTGACACCCAAGATTAACTATCACAACCTTTTTACTATAAAAAGTAGCAAATGCTATACATAACTTTATTTTATACTTTTATGATCTATATAATTATATTTTATATCTTATATGGAGGTAATATGAAGGCCTAAGCAATAAAATGATTGAATAAACTAAATCATATATATTTAATACTTTCTACTTTGTCATTAAATTGTGAATAGTTCAAGTAGTAAGAATTTATGGTTGGATGGAGAGAATAAAGAAAAGTTGCATATATATGTTTATTGGTCTTACGTTAATATAATATTCATTTATATAGAAAACTGTCAGAAAACATGGCAAAATAATTATACATAGCATTTTCTCCATTATGATTGAAAAAAATTGAAAATTTTCCATTATGTACTAATAATCCACTAATACATAATAAAAAAATAGCAGTGAGATTCAGCAGGTGAGATGTCTATTTGTAAACCTCAATTCAATCCCCAGTAGTGCACATGATGGAAGATAGAGCTGACTGCTGAACGATGTTCTGTGAATTCTGCCTGTGCACCATGACATGTGAGGCATGGGCATTCATTCATATATTCTCTCTCTCTCTCTCTCTCTCTCCCTCACTCCTTCCTACTTCTTTACTCTTTTGTCTCTCTTTCAATTAAATAATATATAAAAAGTGACTTAAATGACATATTTGAGAGTATTATTCCTTCAAACTCAACATCTCTTAGTCATTCTAAGGGTCATAATTCAATATTAAGTGCTATTCAATCAATCTCCACACTAGAGAGACACACACTTTCTTTCACCAGTGAACTGCCTTTGCTCATTCCATTGGTCTAGCCTACTCCACCTATCTATTTTACTTTTCATTTCCAGGTTTTCACCCTTTCCCTAGCATCCACTCATATTTTAAGTTAACTTTCCTTTATTGTATGATAAATTCAGGTGAAACCAGCAAATGGGGAGAGAAAGAAGAAGAGAGGTGTGTTTGTCCATATAGAAGCTTTTAAATTCAGCACTGTGTGCATTCCATGATATGAATGCCTCTGTCAGGTGCTCCCAGATTGTGGTAGCACTCCCAGTGATGTAAAATATCCCCAGACACCAGAACCTCCTGAACACAACATCACACCAGCTGGTGACTCCGGGTTAGGGTGAAATATAATGATTAAAATAATATTCTTAAACATTTTGCCTTCCATTAAAGAGACATGCCTTAATCCAGAGGGTGATTGCTGTCATTCCCATATCAGAAATCTACCAGATTAAATACCACATGGAGGGAAAGCACAGTTCAAAATAGTAACACTGTAAGGAGCAGACTTCAGTCTCTCACTGCTATTTCTATGCAGTTCTCCTTTCCACCAATGACAAGCCCAGCTTGGGCATGCAGTGAAGGGTTACAAGGTGGATTTTGAGGAAGAGGTTTGTTTCGAAGGAGTTGTCTTTCTCTTTTCTTCTCCCCCACCTCCTGCTTTAAGATAGCAAACCTTTTAGAGTCAAACAATGTGTTTTCAACATGGTAGAACTCCCCATAGTGTCCAAAGTGCTGTACTGTAGAAAATGTAAGAATTGAACCATTTTAAAGACCATGATAACTTGTTAAAACTTCTTAAATCACTGCGAATGAATTGTCCTCAGAGTTTGGACTCATATAAGACTCATTAAAATATTGAGCTATTTCCTGAAAAATGCAGAGCTATATTCTGTAAAATTTATACCAGAAAATAGCATTAAAACGCTGAAAACTGCTTTTATATTTTGATAATTTGCTCTAACTTCAGTAACTTTCAATTTACTCTTCATGCACCAGGTGCATAGTACAGTAGAAGCTAGAGTATACAACAGGAAAATACAGAATATAACAATAAATACAAGTTTTAGATGTGTGACATGTGCTAAACACTTGAATAATATGATTTTTGATGAGAATTTCATGCTTGCATGTGTATTAGTTTTTAAACAGAAATATCTAAGAACTTATATAAATACATTGATCATTTTATAATTAAATAAAAGTTCATAAAATCTTTAAATTAAAAGGTTTATTAGATAGCTGTGACTTAAAAGGTGATTATAAGTGTCCTTCTCAGAAATAAAAATGTGTTGTGCTAATACAGCATTCACTGTACATCACACTTACAAAAACCCAATGTGACACGATGATGGGTTTGTGGGTAAAAGTGCTAGCCTCAAGTCAAGGAAACACAATTTCAAAATTGCATTTTAAAGAGTTTGAAGGCAAAGTAAATGAGCCTTGTGATATGTATTTTTGCATGGTATAATTTTTTTCAAAGCAATTTTTATCTGTCAGAGAGGGTTGCGGCAGATACTCAGAAAACCTAATTTGAATAAGATGTAAGATGCAGAATTGATATTCAAAAAATAAAGTAAGAGCCCATCTTCCTCAGCAGTCATACCATTTGATCTTCAATTCACTGAGAAACATTTTAGATTCAATGACAATTAAATCTACATGGGAGGTTTTTGAACAAAAATTGTGATATTCCATGCATATTGAACAAATCATAAATACATTGTTTCACATATACTGATAGATAATAGACTCCCTGAGTTCTTATTAAAAGTTACATGAAATACATGTTGCAAAAATTTCCTGAAGTTACTAAGATATTTTGATCTAATGTTTTGATAGAAAAAGAAATCAACATTGAAACCTTATTTTTGTAGATAAACATTTGACCATCTTTAAAGTTCACTGTTTTTAATTCATATAGCTTTGTAAATTTCACACATGTCTTTGGGAAATAAAATAACTTTCCCTGGTCATTTTCTCTGAATTACAAATACTATCCAACAATAAGTATATCGGAAAGGTGTGCTTAATCTGATTTGGACTTACTCGAATATAAAGAGCAATCTAAGAGTCATTGTTCTTTCTGGAGTATAATTCTGCAAGCAATAGGGAGTATGGAAACAAAGAAAAATACATAATACATTATCTCCCATGTGCTCTCAGAAGCAAGTATAAACCAATACAGATAATACTAATGTTTTCTTACATGTGGAATGTTTGTTTCCTTTGTTTTTGTTTTTGTTTTTTTGCATGTGCATTCTTGAAGTCTATTATCAACATATTATTTAATAACAACTGAAATATGACACAATTCATATGCCACATTATTGATCTACTTAAATTGTAAGATTCATTGTTTTTGTTATTTTAAAAAAAAAACCTTCAGGAAATTTTCATCACTTATGAAATAAATTGTGTACCTTCTAATAGCCCTCAGATTCCCAGAAGTAGAAAATTAATAATCTGTTCTCTGCCTGTTTCTTCCTATTCTCAAAATTTCCCACTAATAACATCTTATAATATGTGACTTTTTGTGTTGGTTTCTTCCACATAGGCTAATGTAATATTTTTAATTTCCATGTTATGTGTGCATGATTTGTAGAGCAATCCAGTATGATTCCCAATATCAGTCTTGAGCTCCACAGACACACACTCTCACGTGCCCACTTACATACATGCCTGCATACACATTTACACATATGCATATACCCCTACACACCGTCACAAAGAAAAAGATATATAAAGACACAGCGTTTGGACTGACCCAAAAAATGACTTATTTCATATTCTCATTTGAAAAGCCATTTCAAGAGTAAGTAAATTTAAAAAGCTGATATTTTGCCAGCTATTTTTATGTTCACAATAACATTTAGCCAGTCTTTGGTAAAGAGAATGGAGGGCATAATGATTCCTGTATGTGTCCTTTAAAATCTCTCTTGCCTAGCTTTTAGCAACTGCCTGTCTTGTGTGGGGTAAGCAGCTGAAATGTTTCCTGTCACTTTTCTGTTTCGATTCTGCAGAAATGAAGAATGGCTGATGTCGCTGTCAAACACATTTGGGAAGCTTGATGAGCAAACCCGTAGGAAGCCTTGTCAATCCCAGAAAGGCTGTGGTAATTGCCACTGTTTCTGTGCAGATGTTTCATTTTGCTTTTCAGTTTTGATACTCAGAGCAGAACTTACCTGTTTCAGTCTAGTGTGCATCATGCAACAATAGAGAATTCCACAGGGAAAACATCATTAGGGAATTGTTACACATGTGGAAGCTTAGATTTGTCCTTTAGACAAAATACAGATCTAGATCTGTTTCCTTTCTTTCATGAGTTCTGAGAATCTTGATTTCATAATTTAATGTTGCCCCACAATAGAACCCATATTAGATTTTAAATATTTTCTTCAATAGAATAAGCAATGTATTTTGAATACATTTTGTAAAATACCAAAAGAGAACTACGTGTATAATATGATAATTAGATCATATCATAAAAAATGAGGACTTTTCAAATGGCAAACTATGGTATATTAGAAGCAGACAAAAGATAAAAGAAAAGGCAGATGAATGATTTTAAAGGACACATACAAGAATCATTATCATTTAGTCTGCCTGAAGTTTAAAGTAGTTATTTTGCTATGGTAGAAAATAATTTAGCTTGATTTCTAAGTGCATTGAAGGGTATTTTCAAGGTCATGTGAATTCCATGGTTCCTGGTCCATTACATAGAACCGTCCAAAAGAGAAAAATGTACCAAGCTGTACAAAAATAGTGCTGATTTCTAGTGTGTGAGGGAGTCTGTGGCCCACATTAAATTCTCAACAGAGATGGTGGGTAAAATATTGTGAAGGGTCAAACATGGCCAATTTATTTATAATGTTTTGTTGTATTTATATAGTATTTCTGAGAATATAATTATTTATTCTACAAATCATTGTGTTTTTTTTCAGAGTAAAACACATTAACGGATGTACCAACCATTACCATATAAAACAATAAAAACTAATCCTCATGCTTTATCATACTTTTGCTTGTATCTCAAATTTCATCCTTGACCAATTTGTTTGGAGACTGAGGGTTCCCATGTCGTTGTTTCTAATAAAAATTCAGGCCATCCATAAAACTCTAAAGCTCTTTTCAACTTTGATTCACCCATCAGAGAGAAAATCTCAAACCAAAATAAAAGTGACATGTAACATGTGTTGAAATTTATTTCAATTAGATAGGCAATTAGAACTCTTTATGACCTGCCTCTACCTATGTTTGATAGGAAATGAAACCAGATTGACTTGGTACTATTTCCCTTTAAAGACAAACATGGGAAGTATCAGGAACTGGGTTATTGGATGATTGGAGCACATCAGGGCACATGATCCTTATAATCACATCATGCCTCACAACTGACATCTTCCAAAAGTTTCCTGGTAGTGAATTCTTTAAGCTAAATAAAATGATTTAATTTGATATATTATAATCTAAATTGATACATATATTGTTTAACACATCTGAAGTTTAAAGTAGTTATTTTGCTATGGTGTAAAATAATTTAGCTGGCACAGTCACAGCTGTTTCCAAACGGATACTAAACTCAGACTACTGTGTCTCTACTCTCTTTGACAAGTTTTCTTATTAATGTGAATTTCACTGTTAGAAATGCCCAGCAGTAAAGGAACAATGAAGCTTGACTTCCTTTTTCTTTTATCCTATTTTCTAGTGTATTATTGAAAAAAAAAAGGTATAGAATTTAAAAGTCTAAAAGTAAATCAAGAGTCAGATTTACATTTGTCCTCAACTCAGATTATTTTTACCATACTTTATTCTGAAGTTCCTCTATGTCTGAATCTTGGGATGTCAAAGAGTAACATCCGGAATGTGGAATGATCTTGTGGAATAGCCACGGGCTTGCTATGGTGATCAATTACAGTCAACACTAAGATGTTTTAACTAGCTGATTTGCATGGATATTGTGGTTGGGTTTAGTAGTTTAAAAGAGATGGATCAGGTGTTAAACCTTTGCCTTTGCAAACAAATGGATCTGAGTTTAGACCCCAGATCACACACAAAAACGCTAGGCAGAACTGGCTGTGGCCTACACTTCCAACACTGGAAGGCGAAGCCTGGTAAACACTGGAGCAAAGCAATAAGGAAAGTAGACAAATCTAGGATGATCCTGAAGTCACCCTTGGGCCTTTCTTCTACACACACAAACACACACACACAAAGCACACAGAGATAAGAGCGTTTGTTTTCTTATACCAGAAGAGCTCCTGCACTTTCATGCAGACTCAACTCTATGAGAAGAGCCGCAGACCTTGTGCCGTGGGTCATTACAGGTTCCTAAACAGTAATGATTCTTCACAGAAAGCAGAGTTTTTCATTTGATAAAAATCTTTGAATTCTCTTAATCTTCTGGCAATATCTTGAGTATAAAATAATTCAATTTTTAATTGTACAAAGTTAACATATGGGCTAGAAGCAGCCCAGAATATGAGATATATTCTTCTCAGAATATAAATCTTTTTTTAACATTTGAAGTTTATTTTTATTTTTGGCTGAAAAAGAAAACTAATCTTTTCATAGTTTTATCTGAAGATTAAATCAAATATGTACTTACATTTAGGACTTCAGAAATGATGGCTACGCACAATCTAATAAATATAAATAATAGTGTACTTGTAAATGTAAGATATAGTAAATAACACTGTATTTGATATAATCTTAAGGAAGAAAATTTGGTTCAATTATTGGCATACATGAACAAAGAAGAACAGCGTCCCTTTCTTCTTGTTGAAATTCACATAGAGGAAAAAGACTGCCAGATCATAGGTCAAATTTGCTTGTCTCAGAATCCCAGGAAGTGCTATTGGAAGAATTAAATATGTAAATTTGACAAATAAGAAAGATGCTAGGTTACAGAAAAAGGATAATTGACCTGAACATGAAGGCAGACACAAGAGGATTTGGGGTACTTTTCTTGAAGCCCAAGAGCAGATCAAAGTATCTGTACCTATTGCCTGAATCCTAATGATCCTACAGTAGTGTTGAACACAGACTTGCTGGGAACAGATAAATTTTTGCAGAACTATTCACCATGAAGCCATCTGGATGAACAGTAACTTGAAGATGGAGATTTACAAACACACATTTCTAAAAATGATTTCTATGGATGATCTCAGGTTAACCATATGGAAAGGCCTTATTTCAGCCATTGCTTTCATTTGCATATTTAATATTCATTGGGAAATGTCAGGGAGTTGGCTCATTAATAGATACATGATATGAATACATAGTACTGCACTTTCCTTCCTTCATTTGATGCCCTTATCACTTATCCCCAAGGACAGCATAGGAAGAGAATATCAAATTTTCTCATTAAAAGAGAATACAGGTGTAAATGACAACTAATTATAGAACTTAGTGTACAGTGTCTTAGTAGATTAGGACAAAGCTATTAAAATTAGCTATTAAAAAGCTATACAAAATTATTTGAGCAACATATCTTTAGACACATTTATTGCATTGCCCTCTAGGTATTACTGTGATCTACTACATAGAGTGATAGCAGATAAAGTTACATAATTATAAGCCTATTCTTTTATTTCATGCATCTGCCTAATTGATTTTAAGGCCTATGTATTAAAACTCACATATGTCTTGAGGGTAAAGCATCCTTATGATTGGCTAAGTAGGCCTGATCAATTAAGAATAAGAGAAATTACAGGAGAAATGCAGAATATATTCTTACTTCATAATCTTAACTATTGGAGGGTAATTCTTAATTATTGGAGGCAAACAAGCATGTGCAATAGTTGCTGAACTGATATCCATCTTCTTAAAGTACAGACTATACAATTCATTCCAATAAGATTCTAAATGCCAGATAGCAACAATCTAATTGGGTTTAGCAGAGGTGAACCAAATTGTTTTCTCAAATGTCAGGCTGACACTTAGGAGGTCAGTCTCTGGGCATATCTATGAAGGATTCCCTAGTTAAGGCAGGCATCTGGGTAGGCTATAGGAGATTGTTTGTTTGCACACTTGATGTAGAAAGACCCCATGCATACTGGGTAGAACCGTTTCCTTGGCAAGTGAGTAAAGATAGAAGAGTTAACGGAGCACTGGCAAATAGATAAATAAAACAGGGATGCAATATTGATCCTCTTGCCCTGCTTTGGTTGTGGATGTGATGAAAGCAGCTCATCCAACTCTTGATGCTGTTACTCTCCTGCCGTGGTGGGTTGTAACCTGAAACTGGGAGCTGAACAAATTCTTTTTACTGCAAGTTTTGTGGTCTTGTTTTTAGTTGAGTAACTGGTATGAAAGTAAAACAGAGCATGGCATATCCCAAAGAAAGTGAGAGATAAAGAGATAGCAGCAAGCCACCAACAAGAAACCACTTGGAGACTCCATTTTATCATGTTGTTATTTGATATATGACTGCCTGAGAGTGTGATATCTGTTTGACATCTTTAAACACTGAATAATTTAGCTATTAGAGTAGTTTGTTTAAATATTTAAAAACAACACTAACAAATTCTAAATTACATTTAAAAATGGGACAATGCAAAAGAAGAGGACCTTCCAAATATAAACTACAGTTCTAGACTTAGTCTGTTCCACAATTTATTTTATGCATTATTTCTTTATATTAAATTAACTTGCTTATGAATTTAGTATTAAATAAGCTTTAGGAAAGGCTTAAATATTACCTGGTACCTTGTTTACGTATCCATGTTTCTTACTTATCTAAAAATATCTTTCATTAAAATTGAGAATCGTAGGAGGCAGAAAGTTTCAGTGATTTATAACCAGATATTGGGTGAGGCCAGTTCATCTCTGGCACTGATTCTGTGTTTCACCATAGGAAGAGCCTTTTCTACTTAAGTGCAAATTGTTTCAAATGTAGATTGATAATAGTAAGAAGAGGTGGCATCACACATTAGCTGAGTATCTGATGCAATTCATCTTTGGTGATGTGATAAGCATATGTGGAGGAACGAAGTTCCTTATTCGTGTTTAAACATTTCTTTCTCAGTTCTGCTCCCACAGTAGGGAAATCCTCATCATTAATCTGAAATGTGATCTGCAGTGTAGGAGTACCCAACTCGAATGTTGCATAAGCTACAACACCCGTTATCTCTCACATATTTGTCCTGCTATTATAAAGTAGGCACAATACATACTGAGCTACTATGAAAACAAAAGTTTTCATACTGACGACCTAGGATGTTTGTGCACAAAAGAAACATTGCAGAAGAATCTAGAGAAGGAATTGAAGGAAAGTAGGAGGTCAGTGGACAGAGAAGCTCCGAGTTCCTGAATTAGACAACTTTCTGGCTTCATCTGATGTTCACCTGATAATAAGAGTCCAATTAAGATTCTGTAAAAACAAAGGGCTGTGTGAGTGTGTGTGTGTGTGTGTGTGTGTATGCTATGTGTTTATGTTTATCTGTCTGTGACATCTGTATTGTTGCTATTTTTAAAAGGTCAAGGATCCCCCGGAGTTTCACTATAAACTTTACAAATGGTTCTAACATATAGATGTGAATATTCACATGTATATGTTTGCATATGTAGTTATACATATATATGCAGGTATGTGTATGTACATATACATAACTATATGCATATCTATAAACATTTTATTTAGCTGTCTACATTGTTACCTCTTGGAATTATGATATAGAGTCATTATCTGTACACTCTAGTAGGGAGTATGAACACAAAATAAGTGTATTTTACAGGCACATGATCATTGACATACACAAAAGTTCAACTGATTTTTTCTAATATGTAAAATCAAAAACACACTGTGCCATAATAAAAAAATAAAGATAGCTTTTCTTATGATCTATGCAAAGGTTTTGTCCTTAAAAAATTGAAAAAGAGGTTTGAAAGATGACTTAGAGGTTAAGACTGACTGCCAAGCAGAGAAACCTGAGTTTGAATCCCAGATCAAAAGTTAAAAAGTGTCAGGGAGGAATGGCTGGGTGGCCTGCACTTCCAGTTCTGGAAGATATGGCTGGGAAATATAAGAGTCAAGCAAAAATGAGGTAGAAATGACCCAGTAATTCAGGAATCCAGGCTGATTTCCAAAATCATCCTTGGTCCTCCACAGGGACATACAGTACCCTCTGATACACATGCAGACATATACACATGCACACACACACACACACACACACACAATTTTTATAAAAAGTGAAAAAGAAATGTCTGACATGTCTTGTGTCTAGACCTCTCCTATCTCATCAGGTTTGGCTAATTGTAACTTGAAACATTCAATGTTTAATTTGACAGAAAATAAACTATCTTTGGAATTAAAAAAGAAATAAAGAGGCTCTTGAGTGACCTGGCTGTCTAGCTCACCTTCACCTCTACGGAGGATATTTTTCTTCTTAATAAACTGCCTTTACTTTTATGACCACAGATAAAATAAATTAATACCTTAACCAAACAATTCTAATAGACTCAAATCACTTTGGAAGTACAGTTTAACTTGTTTTATATCCATATTTTACAATGCTTTTCAGTATTTTATACTAAGTATTTTATAAGGACCAACTAAATTTACTAAAATGTACACTTTGTAATTCTAGGTATGTATATGTGTGTGCACATACTTTAAAATAGTAGATCAAATATAAAGTGTTAATCTACATTTTTATGAATAAATAATGTACAAAAATAATAAATAATGGACAAAAATAGTGCCCTAAAAAAAGAGGTAGTTCAATGACTTATCAAGGGATGGAAATCAATATCTTAATATGAAATAATAATCATTTTGGATATTAATTGGACTCTAAGCACAATTTGGATGCCAATATTCCTATTCATTTGGTTTCACATTGCTGTAGCCTAAGGTAATACTATTTAGAAAGAACAGAGCTGGCTGCTATGCTGCTAAGGAAGCAAGTAAGTGGAGAGCCAGCCTTCCATGCATGCCTCCTTTTGAGACAGTTTCTAAGCCATCCCTATGAAAAGCAGCCACTCCTGGAGAAGGGTACCAGGAAAAGAACAGAATTTCAAACCTTGATTTATTTTAGGCTGTCTTATTTTACTTAAAATACTTCAAAAATATATCTAATCTTGATTCATTTAGACTTCATAAATGTGTAAAATTTATCCTGAGCTAGTCATCAATCATACATATGTAACAAGTTCTGCTATTTGTACTATATTTGGAGAATCCTTCATTTCAGCCTGAATTAAATTGACTATGATATTAAAAACTTAACTACTCTCATTAAATTCTGAACAAGCATGCATTATGATTTCCAAAATTTAGTGCATGATATTAAAGATGGCTTTAAATACTTTCTAATATTTCATTGATTTAGAGAAAGAGAAAAGAGACAGAAAGAGAGAGAGAGAGAGACAGAGAAAAATAGCATACTTATAGAAGTCAGAGGACAATTTTTTAAGTTGGTTCAATTGTCTCCTCTGACCACGTAGGCTCTGAGGATTGAACTCAGGTAACCAGGTATCTGCAGAATTATCTTTCCCATGGAGACATTTCACTGATCCCTCAAAATGTTATTAAGCCTACTAAATTTATTACATTATAAAAACCATTTTAGAACTATTTTTATCATTTAAAACCCTTGAGCATGTATTTATGATTATTTAATCATAAAATATTTTGTGTCTACATGATTTAATTTTAAGCAAAGTATAAAACTGATATCTGATCAAACACTAAGGAAATCAGCAAATTTAACTGAAATGTTTAGGCCTCTTAGGCTGTGTTATATAAAACCATAGAAAGAATCATGAAATAACTTTGTTTCCAATGTGCTGGGACTGAGTCTAGACATGGTTCTTACAACTATGCATTTCACAACTTAGGGAAGGTATTTAATATCTCTGACTCTCTAAAATGAAAATGTTTATAATTATCCTTTGGCTTAATAATTTACTTAGGACAGTGTGCGAATCATAATAGAAACTAAGATGTGAAGGGGGTTTGAACTGTTTTTAACTTAAGATTAACTACTCAGTATATGTGTAGGCAATGATTAAAATAGGTTAAAGTAAAATAAAACAAGAATAGACAAGCTGATTAGGCAAGATAAGCCTTTATTGTTTTTATATGTGAAGTGGTCACAGTATATGAGTTATCAGGAACCTTTTGCTTCATGAAACTGCGTATACAACCAACTCTGCCAGTCAGATAAGCTTCTCTGCTCCTATCTACTGTTACTGCCTGAATTACATGCATAATTTCTATTCAAATATGTTTTTGGATTTATACTGGTATGTTCATGAAAGGAAACATCTGACATGGATTTTCTCCGAATGAGCTTTGAAAGAAAACACTCTACCATCTCATGCTTGATTGGACATATACATGATTAAAATCAGATGCACCAAGGAAGAGAGTATAAGTTATATAATTCAAAAACTGTCAATAGAAATAGATAACCACTCTTGGGCTGGAGAGGTGGCTCAGGGGTTACGCCTCTGCCTTGCAGGCGGAAGGTCCTGAGGTCGGATCCCAGATCCCACGTATAGACGCCAGGCGGAAGCGGGGGCGGCCTGTACTTCTGGTCCTGGAAGGGCGGAGCCTGTGAATCCCGGGGCAGAAGGAGGTGGAGGCGTCCATGGTGGTTCGCGAATTCGTCCGTGGTTCTACACACACACAGACACACACACACACAGACACATACATGCGCACGCACATACTTACGCACATGTGCACAGTTGAATAAATAATAAAAAAAAAAGAAAGAAATAGATAACCACTCTTGTTATGTAACCCTAGCAACCAACTACCTCTTCTCTTGGACTCCATAGAAAATGCTTCAAACAACACCTGGGCCCTTGCATATTTTCTCATTCCCACAGTCTGCTGCTTCTCTTGATAGCACATCTAGAACTTGTTTCTTAGCTTTGTTCTTAATAAAACTTCTTGAGGATTATTTTTTATGAATAACTTTTAGATATTTTGAACAATATTAAGAACTTCCAGATAGTGATCTCAAAGTGCAGGGCCTCTTACCTGAATTATGAACTGTCATCATATTATTTCACTTGTGTAACTGCCATATGTAGCTAAAATTTTAATTTATTCATGATAAAATTAGTTTTCTTTCACTAATGCATTTTATTTAGCATTATTTCAGTATTTATAATAAGAAAACCTCTTTTTTACTACTTTTCCATTATCAAAATCATGCAGAATTTAAAATCCTCCCTTCTGTCATAATTCCATAACACCTATAGACACAAATCAAGCACATCCACCCATTCAAACTAATACATAATATTCTTCTTGGTTTGAAATAAGGTTATATTAAAATAAACTTATCAGAAATTGAAAATAAGCTCAAAAACATTTTAAAAATCCAAACTACTAAATTTCACAGTGTTATTGTTTCCCCCCATGAGAATAATTAAGACACTATCTTGAATGTCCACAGAACAAAAGTTTAATGTGTCCCCTGGATTGATTAGTGTCATGAGTCCCAAGGACTTCAAATTACTTTTTGTTCTGCTTTTATAGCATAAAAGCAGAATTTGGAAAGAATTTTTTTTAACTGAAGGAATGGTTTATTTTGACTCAGGAGTTTAAGATGGGGTATAGTCATGGTGGGTGAGAAAGCACCGAGGCCAGATAGCTAGGGCAAGGGTCATTGCATCACTCATGGAAGCTGATAGTCAACTTGTTCGCTAAGAGATTTCTCTTGACCTTGACTAGTTCTCACAACCTGCTTGTGTCATCTTCCCCTTTTCTATTTTCTAGCAAGAATCCTGAAGGTCAGTGAACTTGAGCCACCACAGAGATATTGGTGTCTTTCCCAATTCACAAGTCTTTGAGAAGATATTAATTGCCAGTACTTTATGGACCTTATAGGAGCATTTATGATTATTTTTTTCTAATTTTTTTTCTACTTTTACAAGCATATTGAGTATTTATCCCAGCTTCCCTCCATCCTCCCTCCCTGCTTCCCTCCCCCCCTCCCTTCTTCCCCTTCACTCCCCACCCCTCCTTTCCCTCCCCTCCCTCAGGGTTTACTTTGGTTTGTCTATTCCTGTGGGGATCAGGCCTCATAATATATAAAGTTACTTCTCTTCAGGCCACACCACTGATATGTGCATTTCGCACATTTTAAAAATTATTTCTGAGATAGTCAAGATTCTGTGGTTGCAGAGTTCCTGGGTGTGTAACAGATTTTAGGTTAGAAGTTATCTTGTACAAAGTAAATCACAATTGCGGCCAGAACTCAGGGTTAGTTAGAGGGTTTGGAATGAAAGGTTATTGTGTACAAAGGAAACAGCAATTGTGTTCAGCCCGCTTATATTGACAACCTCATCTTATATGATGCAAGATGCTCTTGGACAGGTGGACTGTGGCTCTTACAGAAAACAGGATGAATCAGGTTCAACAGACTTCTTGAATTTCTATCAAAAACAAAATCAAACTCTTTTACCAATTATTTTTCTAGCAAGCTTAAAAATGTATAACCATCACCATTGCATTTCTACCTCACCATATTTCTACCTAACATCATACTAGCCTATCAATAATATCACAAATGTGATTGTTTTTACTATCATGAATTTAAAACACTGTAAGCTGAACTGTGGAAGTGTAGGAACCATCTCAAAGAACCCAACCAATAAGTCAATAGACCCATCAATTTATATTTCATACTCAATACCACATACTGAGAAAAACCCAAATCTTCTAAACTAAGTCCAATGTCCTGATATACATGATAATAATTGACCTATTATTACATTTATAGAAAAGATATATTTAATTATAGATTGATATTTTCATTTATATCTTGTCATATGTCATGATTTGAATCCTGAAATATAATAAATAACTAAATCATTCCTTCAGTTAAAAAATTTCTTTCCAAATTCTGCTTTTATAGCATAAAAAATAATATATATATATATATATATATATATATATATATATATATACACACTAAAGTAATTTGAAGTTCTTGGGACTCATGACACTAATCAACCCAGGGGACACTTTTGTTCTGTGGACATTCAATATAGTGTCTTAATTATTCTCATGGGGGGAGGCAATAACACCAGGAATTCAGTAGTTTGGATTTTTAAAATATTTTTGAGCTTATTATTGCAATCTGCTTCTATTTCAAGGCCAAAACAAAAGAAAAGGCCATATGTTGCTGAGTTTCTTTAGAAGGAATCTGCTATTGAGAAGGAGCTCATAGCTATTTATATTGGCTCATGATAGGATTGGTATGGTTCTGAGGATTCTCATTCCAGCTGAGAATTCTGTGAATTTCAGTGTTGTCCAGAGTTATACAGACAGACAGACAGGCCTCACTGTTCAATGCTGCTAATTTATGCTGATCAGAATTACTGAGAATGGAAGTTCTTTGATGGGAGATGCCCCAATCTTAAATGGATTCCAAAGCCTATGTGCATGTCACAAAATTTTGCCTAAGTAGGACAGAAAACTTTTCGTAAAATGTTCTACTTGTTTTTGAAAGAGATCATTACATTGATTCTCTATTTGTTTAAACCACAAATGTAGTTGTTTAAAAATAATCTTATCTCACAGGCCATTGGAGGTCAAACTGACTTTCAAAATCATTTGTCCATTCAACATTGAAATAAGTTACAGAATCTTACAGAAATGAAAACCTCATAATGTCACATTAATTCTAAATTCAGACATTTGGGGATATAGTTTTTGAAGGACATCATATATACTGAGAATCTAAATATATAAAATCAAAAAAGCTACACATCAATGTCATCACTGTTGTTAATTGTGTTTGAACTCAGGCTTCTTCTCTACCTTGGAAGAACATCTGAATGAGGGTTATGAAAAGTGAGAAAAGCAGTGATGCAAGTAAGCCACAGAGCCTTGCTTCTGCCTGACAGGTCATTATAGACGATCATATTTGGCCTCCAAATCCTGAGCCCTGGGGCGCTCTTTCGCAGTTACACATTTCTTCCCACTGCATTGTAGTGCACTCACCAGCACTGCTCTAGTCCCTTTGGCAGCAAAACTTCCCTGGTCACTTTCATGTTACTGATTTCTTCTGAAGGTCATTCTACAGTCACAATGAAAAACATAAGGGTTGGCTTTCTTCTGAGAGCCCTTTGATCCCAGTTGCTAATGTTCTGTTCCTTTGTGCATACGCAGAATCTGTTATGCTCTGAGAGTAACAGACAATCTGTGATGTTTAAAATTTAGCATTGACTTCAAAAATTTCATTGTCTCAGAGTTGAAAACATATATGAAGCAATGAAGAGTCCAATAATCATTATATGAGAGTAGACTTATGTTGAAAGATTCTGAAATACATTGCTGGCCCCAAAAAGAACATTTGTGTTACATGAGTTAATAGTTATTTTTTTCAATCAATTTAAAAATAGGAATAATTATCCATTTACCACTGCTCATATTATAAAATTAAAACTATATCGTTCCACTGATTTATTCTATAATGTCACTATTGGTTCTTTTTTAAAGACTCTAAGTAGCAGTTCAGTCTTTTAGACTGATCACCCAACTAGAAGATCAGTTCAGACTACCTATGTTTTCAGGGACATAGAATAAAATCTGCTTCTATTTCAAGGCAAAACAAAGGAAAAGGTTATTATAAGTAAAATATGATCCATGCAAGCTCAGCATCCTTTAGAGGCCAGGCCAGGGCATCGGGAGAATATGGTAGTATACCATCATCACTCTCTTCTTTTCTGTGTCATTTCTGAACCACAGACATGGATTCAGATGATCTCTGAACAAGGAACACAAAGATTAGACTATTTGAAAGACTTATATTTATATGTGCTGATGCTGATTTATAAAACTGAATGTGCTAGCAACAAAATGGGAAGGAGACATTCTCACTTGCTGCAAGTCAGCAAGGCCTGACTAAGAATAAGGTCTTACCCAGGTACCTAACAAGGAATGCGGAATGAAGGGATATTGTTTTTCTTTCTATTTTCCTTGTAATTTCTCTGGAAAAGGTTGGGAAGCTGACTCAGGGGTTAAAGCCTTTGACTCTCAAGCAAAATGACATGAGGTTAGATCCTAAAGATCCTACTTAAATAATATGGAAGCAGCTGCAATTCTAACCCTGGAAGGCAAAGACCAGAAAAACCCAGAGCAAAACAATGAGGAGGAATAGCCATCCAGGGTGATTCCTAAAGTCATCCTTGGGCCTCCGGAGGCATACACATTCAAGTGCACTTTTATAAACATATGTAAACATGTACATCCTCAACAGACACACACACACACACACACACACACACACACACACACACACATTCATACACAAATGCATACATCCTATATACACACATGAAAAGAAAAATATTTCTCTAGAAAATAAAAGGCAATATTCAAATTCAAAGACATCGTTTCCAGTATGGAACCAGTGTAAGAATCAATGTTATCCAGTATAAAATAGTCATAAATGAGGTAGTTTCACTGCAATATAAGTAGGCTGGTGAACAAATTCATTCAAAGTCATTTACCTTCTCATTTATTTTAAACTTGTCATATCACTTATGTTTTCACTAATGAGACTATAGAAGGGCACCATCATTAATGTCAAACTAGCAATGAAATAAGCATTTAGCTCTATTACTTAAAATTTTATTCTATAACAAAATTTCATATATGAATTTGAGCTGGATCCAGTTGGTATGAAGGGATGTGTAGCCCTAAGGCAGAGGAGACTGCTGTATAGCAAAGGCATAACTTGGGCAAATAATGTTCCCGAAACATCCATGGTCACAACACTAGCATGCTTACTCATTTTCTGAAGTATCATGGAAGAGTTTAAGTAGTATGGCAGGGATACTTCCTAGCTGCTTTAGAATTGATATTTTAATTGTCCTTCCTTCAGAAAAAATGCTACATAGAAAAGGATGCAGAAAGATTACTTATGACAACAGACAATTGGGATACAAGATACAGAAGTAATGATATTTATCCCAACATCCTCCAATGTGATCCAGAGTTAAGTACTTGTTCAATAAGCATTTTTAAGTATCCGCTGAATATGAGCTGTACTATATATGAACATGAAGGCTAAAATACAGAAGGAGGCATAAAATATTCATAGGAAAAGTTCTAAGAAAGGAAAGAATGCTATGACTAGAAAGATGAGTGTTAAAGAATACTCAGATCAAGAGGGACACCTCCTGCTATCAGTTACCCAGCCCTAGGCTTGTTTCTGGTTGGCTTGGTGAATTTCTGCCCACCCTCAACTTTGTATTTAAGGACAGGGCACCAGAAGGCCAGAGAATTACTTCAGGTAGGCTTGTGAAACTCTCTCTGTCTAAATTGACCACCAGAGTGAGCAGCAGGCAGTCTGTAATTTGAGAATAATCTCATTCTCATGTCCAAATCACAGCTCCCAGTGCAGTGACATAAAATCCACACACTGCCAAACTGGAAAGGAACAACTGGAATGATAATCACAGTCCCAACCCTGTGTGTGACCTGAAAAGATATAAATACCTCCTCTTGATTAGTCTTCTTTCTCAAGCTCCCAAAATTTTCCTTCACCCTGTATTGGTTATATCTTAACTCTGATAAGATGCAAAAGTTGATTTCTGAGTTTACTCCACAATTATGTTCTTAGCCATTAACAGTTTAGCTACTACTTCCACAGTTCACCAAAGGCAAAAACAATCTATTCTATGATAAAAGTCCAGTTACAATACATATATGAGAATAAATCAGAGTAGAACAAGAATGATACTATTAAAAATTTGTATCTTTATTGTTTCACAGTACTATTTAAAACTGGATCGCTTGGGGATTTTCACTAATTCTAAAAGCTTGTCAGGGAATAGAACCAGAAATCAAGAGTGACTGATCAACCAAACTTTCCTTGTGAGAGGCTGACCATGCAGCATTATTGAACTTTCAGTTTTCAGCCATCATCTGAGATGCCTTCAGAGCCTCATATAGGGGACAGACAGCAGGGGACAGACAGTGCTCGGAGGACTGGAAGCACCTAGAAGATCACATGTAGAGCATATCTTGAGCGTGCTGAGAAGAAGCAAAATAAGGCCTCCTCGTCGTCCCCCACCCTTACTCTTCTTTTCCCTTTTGTGTGGAAATCTGGCTATTTTTGCAGAACTGTAGACAGAGGCCATGGTAAACTGCATAGTTTTACTGTGCTTCGTGAGATAAAAGAGGCAATGATGCAGGCACGAACCTATAAACCAAGTTCTTACTTTAGCAGAGAGGACTGATTACAGCATAGTGTAGAGGAACTGCTTCCTTTCCAGTGCAATTTCTCTTCAGAAACTCTTCCATTTTCCTCATGTATTTAATAGGTCAGGTTCCAGTATCATATATCATAAGACGCAGATGCAGTGAAGAAGATAGGCCTTATTCTAGATCCACAATCTACACTCTAATATTATCAGTTTTAAACCAGAAGTCCATAGGATATGTGCTATTTAGTAATACATTTAAAATGCAATAATACCTTGCATGCATTAAGTTTCAACTAAAAAAAAAACAAAACAGATTAAGCCCTTGCCACATTACACAGTGTAATGAGATAGGATTCAGTTCAACAGGGTCAGAGTTGTGAGGAAAGAATTAGCGCTAAGTGGTGTCACAAATAAATCATGAATAAATGAACTCAAAGAAGGAAGTCAGATAAACATGCAAATGAAATCAACTCTCTTTTTCTAGAAATGTTCAATGAATATATATATGGGTGATATATATAGATATCATAGATATATGGGTGAAGCATTGGTTTCTTAATATTTGACAACATCTAATATTTTGACTCATTAATGAGGGACATTATGTGATGGATACAAAAAAGAACAAGGTGGTGTTTATTGGTCTTAAAGGCAAAGGAAGAGACAATTAAGCAAAAGACAAATGCAGCCCTTTACCTGAAAATCTCACAGCAAAGCATTTTTTTATTTGCAGTGTCAGAAAGGAAGGCAAGCCCAAAAGCACTTTCATCTCCTGAGAGAAATTGCAGATTTCTGCCCTCTGCAAATTGAAAAATAAAATCCTGTGTTGTTTTAAAGGCATATTCTTAAAAACATGCTACATCAATCCTAGAAATGCAATTCACACAAAGGAAAATTGGAATGGTGCACCAAAGTAGTCCTTGGGACCACTGGACTGCAGAAGCAAGAGGAGGATGAGACAATGAATTGAGCAAGCTGTGGGACTTCTCTACGGCAGGTATCTATTTCATGAGGTTTCATCTTTGCTGACATACTCTTATTCTAAATTTTGATGTCCATGTAGCCTTAGAAAAAACTGCTCCTAAATAATTTTAGAACTTATATCGTGAGAGGTGTTGAAGTATCACCAGAAAAACAACTGATTAATTTATTATAATTTTTGTAATTATTGTCAAGAACTATTCTAATAAAAGGCAGAAGTATTCTAATAAAAAGCTTCAGAGCTATTGGGAATTACCTTTGTCTGTCTCTCAAATGTCAAGTGCAAGCACAGGCTTTAGTTCTTCCTTCAACGTTTTCATAATAAGTTACTGTCCTCATTTTTAATGGTATCGTTCTGCTCATACCAGTTGACTTTCACAGTCAAGTATTAGCCTTCATATGCTCTTCCTGATGTCATTTTTATTACTCAGCAAACAGGGAATCCTTTTTACTCTTAGTTTATCCCTCTTCCAATACATGGAGACTTGGTCCAAAGCTCATATGACCTGCACAGCCTAAAGCCCAGAATGAAAAAGATATTGTCAGAACTGCAAGTGACCCAAAAGATCCACAGAAAAAAATGTTGAATCAGGGAAAACACCTTTTATTTTTGAACTGCATGCTATCAAACCAAATCAAAAGAATCCTGTAAACTATCTAATATTCCTTGGATATTCACATTATTCACCTTTATATGTCAAGTACTCTTGCTTGCTTATATGGAAAGATTCATTTGCCATTTGTTTAATAAATGAAGAATTTCTCTTAAATTTATCTACATCATATATGTTTCTATTATTTTAAATAATATAATTTAAGTGAAGTAACTGAAACTATGAAGAACTTGTAACATATATCACTCATGAAATCTCCATATTTTCCTATATGTAAATATATAATCTATATTTATAATTTATCATTTGTAAATAAAATGATGTATCACTGAGTTTTGAAGGTTAATAAAATGAAAAATTTAGCTTTTTATCTTTAAAAATGATTATTATCCAGTGTTTTGTCTTTATGAGCTTAACATTGACTGTAACTTGATTGTTTTGAGAAATACCTCAGAGAGTAGTCTATCATATTTTAAATTATCTACTTGGTCTGGTGCCCAGGTGAGACTATCTTGAAAGAGGGAGGTCTCCCAAAAGCACAAGGCTACTTTTTGTCTTTCATCCTTGCCTTATTCCAGTGGAAATAGATAACTATATATTGAAGTTTTTAAAACTATAAACCAAAAGAAATCGTTCTTCCTATAGCTGTGAAAGTCAGTATTTTATTGCCATGAGAAAAAGTGAAAGTCTTTTCTATAGTCTAACTATGAACAATATAAGTCTACATGTTTTTCAGTATATGCAATTGCAGAAATTTAAAAGAAAGATCTAGTATTTGATAAAAAGGTATTATGAGAGGGTATAAAGGATAACTGGAACAAACTTGTAAAATATTGAGTAATGTCAAATGTATCTATACCTGTTGCATCTTCAAGCAACCTGTACTCTTTCAGATGTCATGCTACATCGTGGCAAGCAGAATGGAAGTATTTCATTATAAAGTAGACAGCTATCTTGTCAATTTCCTTATCCAGAGAGAGCATGTTAAGATATGACTATTTTCCAAAATTTGGAAAAAACTCTCTGATAAGTTATGATACTTCAGAACTCTTTGATTCTAGAGCATTTTAATTTATCTGTTTATTCCTGAATTGTAGAGGGAAAAACCATCACACAAGTCTAGAGTGACTGCTTGTTGACATTAAAAAAAAAAACAGAAAACCCCCAAAAAACAGATGAGACAACTTAGATTACAAATGGATGGGGTTAGAATGTCCTGAAATCTTGCCACTTGGTATCCCTATTATGGGAATATCTTCTTCCCATTCTTATTGTGACCTGCATAGCGACCTGCAGTGCATAAAGCCAGTTGTAAACAGTGGTGAAGTCTCACTGAATTTTCATTATTTATAGCTGTTCTAAAAGTATTGGGTACTAACAGGCTTCAGGAATCCATGAAACTCTGTAAGCATTTTTGGAAATGTATGAAATATTTGTTCAGAATTTGCCACTGATTGTTAATATATCCTATCTCAATTTCACATAGTTTCAGTAAACACTGCCCAAAAAACATTTCCCCTAATTTCCCAAGTTTATCAGGAGAGAACAGGAGAGATACCATTTGTGCTAAACCTCAAATGAATTGATAATGTTCAGTGGTTTTAAATACAAAGAGATGCTCATCTACTGAGAACACAAGAAGAAAAAAATCCCATTAAGATAAAACATCTCATTTGAAAGCAGCAGAAAGATAGGGGCAAAGTCACATTATTCTGTGAATACAAGTTAGAGCATAACAAGCTTTAAAAGCAACTACTTGATGTGTTTTTCCTCAAAGTTTTGTTTTCTGAAAAAAATATTTTCAGTTTTAAGTTGAGGAATACTTCAACCAGAAAACATAGACTGGTTTTTATTTAATGTATATATGGGCATTTTATAACCTCATTAAAGAAACCTGATATTCACAATAGGAAAACACCTTAAATATTGATGAACATAAAGCTTTTATAAAATAGTGATTAATAGGCTCATACTTTTGAGATTAGATTGTGTGAAAAATGAGATGGAGTTGGATTCATATCCATTTTTTTCATTTTTAATGAGAGGTAAGTGTATATTTGATATCAGAAATCATTTTTGATTGTTCTGCTTTTACCTTACTGTTTTTGAGACAAGTTACTAATCAATCCAGGAGTTACCAGATCGGGCTTTTGTGGCTAGTCAGCTTGGTCTGGGAATTCCCAGTCTGTACTGTGCAAGTCTGGAATTAAAAGCAGACTGCCACACACAACCAGCATTTTACGTTGAATCTGGGAATCTGGACCTGGGTCTTTTTCTTGCATGGCAAGCTCTTTGACATTTCCCTGTTCTTTGAACTTAGATCTTTTGATTCAAGCCATTGTAAATTTAACTTCTACCAATTGACTTTCATACATATATAACTTATATAATAGATAACATTTGTACTTAATCAGTTTTAACAAGTTTTTATTGAGGTAAAATGTTTTGGAAATCATGCAGGCTTATTTTATAGCTTGCCATTTATTTTGTTTCTTATATATACAATGAAAAGAAGTAGAAAATTCTAGTTAGAGAAACTTTATTTAGTAAAATTACTTCATTCTGTTTAAAGAACAACTTTAACTCATTTCTGTGTTTAGTTCGTTAGTAATTGCTAAGATGTCAACAAAGACATGATACTCATGGACAGCATTACGTTGTGATAGACACAACACTGTGGGGAATTTGGGTTACTTTTTAATGTGTGTGTGTGTGTATGTTTTATATGGAGGCTCACTTGTATATGAAAATATATATGTACATCTATATACATGTTTGCACAGGCCAGAGGACAGCCTTGTGTGTCAACTTAAGGAATATCAAACATCTCCTTTTAGACAGGATTTTTTATTGGCCTGGAGCTCAACAGTATGCCTTGACTGTCAAGCTAGTAAAGTCAAGGTTCCTCTGGTGTTCCTTCATATGTTGTCTGTCGCATATAATCTTATAAAAATTGCATATTGATAATATTTAATATCAATGATAATAACTGTCTGAGGTGTAGCAGAGGTTTTGTATGTATTTCTATTACTTATTAGCAAGCAATTGCCAAGCAATTGATTAAGTTTATTTTTATACCTTTATAAAATGATACATTGTGACATGGTTTGGGCTTATGGTGTACAAACTGCTTGCAATTAATTAGCAGATTACAGTTAGCTGATTTTTTGTGATGATAACATACCTAAAACATTACCTTTAAGGTTGACTGTGCAGTTAAAACCCTTGGTCTCCATTTCAAATCCCCAAATATCAAGATTAAATATGAATAATCTAAAATTTCTTAGTACAAGTCTCCTAGGCAATTAAACAAACATGCAGTTAAATCATTAATGGATTCCCTGCACAGAGACCAGAGACAGGAGAGAAACAAGTTCACGGCTGTGGAAGCCATTAGTGCCACTAATGAGAAACTTAATACTTTGGACTGAGACATAGGGAAAGTTGTCCCAAGGGCAGGAACTCATCCTTGGAATACACCAACTTGTAAATGGACTCATTTGAAAGGAGAGAGCATAAACTGAAAATATTTTGTGAAGCGGTGAAGTTCCAAGGGAGATTTCAGGATATTAAAGATGCAGGAACCACAAGATCTTCACTGAGGAGTGCTGAGTCAAAACAATCTTGAACCAGTTCAGGTGAAATGCCCTGTGTGCTGCAGACCTCAAAGCTTCAGGGATCATCTTACCGAAGCCCTTGGGGCCCTGCTGATTCCATCAGGACTTCCAGAAGCTCAACTTGGAGCTCTAGGTTTAACACTGACCATCTGAATTTATCCTTACTTCAGAGAAATCACTCCTTATTCTGCACTTAATCTTCCATTTTGAAGTGAAATGGTTATTCTGCATTATTATATATTGGAAGTTCAACCTGTTTCACTTCGGGCTTTTAAACAATATTGGAACTTTTAAAGACTGTAGAAACTTTTAGAGTTGGGCTGAATGCATTTTACGTCTGTGATAGCCATGAAAGTATCGGACAAGAAGTGGAAGCCTGAGGCTTAAAATGTGTTTGAATGTTGAATTCACAAGAGGTGGAGTTATAATGCTCATCTTGATTGTCAACTTGACAGAATATAGAGTCACCATGATAAAATTCTCTGGCCATGTCTGTAAAGGATGTTATAAAATAGATTAATTAATATGGAATCATTATGAATGAGGGTAGGACCATGGACCGGATTCCTGCACTGAGGTAAAAAGAGTGGCAGCAGGCACCAGCTACTTTCTCACTATGCATTCACAGTGACTTGCCACTTCCTGCTCCTGATGCCGTACCTTTTCTACCTAGACTACATCCCTTGTATTGTAAAAGAAAATCTTCTTTTTCCTACTGCTGTTTGCCAGGAATGATGTCATAGCAATGAGCTAAAAAATAATGCATCAGTTTTCCCACAGTTTTGCATGACTAGCGTAGGAGATGTACACTTGACCACCTGTGTTTACTAGTTCTGTAATTCAAAGAGTTCATTATGCATAGTCCATTTGCTTACTTGGTTGGAATGTACATTGGTGATAGAAGGCAATCAGGAAACCTAAGGAGGCTTCAGCAAAAGTGGTTCTTACAGTTCAGAATGGCCACCTCTGCAAACAGTTGTTTGCTTGCCTTTTTTTTTTTTTTTTTGAAAACACACAAATTGTCGCTATGCATGGCAGATTCAATTCATATATACATACAAAAACAAACCTATAATCACTCTGTCAATTATAAAGCATAACTAGTGAAAATTCTTAGTTGTGTTCCACAGATAAAGTGAAGTCTCTTAGCATTAGTTTCTTTATCAGAATTCCTGGAAAGCAACATAGGAAAATAACCTGACAAACACCCACTTGTATGCTTACTTCTGAATAGGTAGGCTGTAGTGCAAAGATGTGGAGCAATTACAGACATGGAAATATTATATTTCCAAGGCACCTTTACTCTGAAAAGCTCTATTCTCAGAGCGGCTGTCTCCTATGATACATTTCCTAAGCATACAGGAATGAAAGGCCTACCTGGAGGAACGCAATGATCCAGAACACCAAGCAAGAATGGTCTTGCCCAAGAGTACTGAAACATGCGAACTAGGAAATGGCAGTTCAGACTTCCCTTTAATTCCGATTACCTGCGTTAAAAAAATTCATGTATAAAATAAATAAAAGCACATCTTTATTTTTTGATCATTGAAATTATCATTGAAATGAAAAAATCAGACTACTGTTTCTTTCTTTCTTTAATGGCTCTTGATTGATTTTATCCTGGCTTATAAAGTGACTGCTTGTACTCTAAAATTGCTATCAGCTTGCTTCTCCCAAATACTTAAATTTAAGAATGCATTACAGGTTCCAATAGTAATAGACTGTGAAATATCCATGACTGAAGCAGCATACCTATTTGCCAAATTAGAGTTCCGCTGGATCCAATTATAGGGCAGACAGGATCCAGGACAAGCCATGCATTCAATTTCCAATAATGACAAAGGGACATCTTAGAGTTAAGTGGAGAGGGGAATTTTACAGACAGAATTGCAAAAACCCCCTGTAATTCCAATGGATGCGTGCTCATTCATTCTGTACTTCTAATTACTATCTTTTTCAGAGAACGATATTCAGGTTTTGGTATTATGCAATAAATAAAACTTGCCAAATTGGATAAAATTCAGATATAAGCCATTTCTTGCAAGAGTGAAATCACTTTTTATACAAAGAAAACAATGGAATTAAAAATACAAATCAATATAGTTTTAAAAACCTACCACACATATTAGAAAGGAATTTACTTTTGCATTATCTATTATTCCTATGATATTTAATTTTAGACTCACATTAGAGAATTTTGCATCATTGACAAGTAAAAGTAAAGATGAGAGGTTTCTTAAAAGGAAAGAAATATTCTTATCATTCTTTTCACCACTTCCTTGGTTGGAAATTCTAGGACCTTTCTGTAGTTCTTCTCATTTGTTAACAGAATATTAAACAGAATGCAATCCATGATTTTTAAACTAATTAGCATATATAGTGGGCATTCAAGGATGGTGATTAGTCATATATTTTCAAAAAAATTTTGGTGCTAAACCATTGTGCTTTTTGCTTTAATACTGAGGGTCTACAACTGCTCTCCTTAAAACATGATGGCTGACATGCAAAGACTCTTTAATAGGAATTTGTATAATTATTGTCATGATCATCAACAATAAACAATTATTAAAATGTGTTTAGCATAAAATATTATTTACTATTGTTTGTTTTTCTATTGGTAAGCAACTATTGTTGGGGCTTTGATATTTGTACCCTGAAATGTCAAACAACCTTCCTAGAAGGCAAGACACAGAGATTTTCATTTTATCAATCTCGGGACCTCATTGAGTGATTATGAAACATAATGTTGACTCTTTTGGAATTTTTAATCCTTAGATGGGCAAAGACATTATTTAATAGGCAGTTATCTCCAAAATATGTACAGGAAAGTTATGTGGAGGTCACAGTGCTATAATAGAAGACCGATGACCTTACTGAAGGTAAATTTAAACATATGTGCAAATCAACTTCACATTGGACAAAATAGGACTTTCTTAGCCTAGAAGACACCAACCATATAGGCAATGGGTCAAGAAGCATGTTAGGTCCAGATCACACCTTGTAGACACAATACCACTTATTCAGTCCTCGTTTTATCACATAACTCCTCAGGACAATATATCATTCTTGCATAATAAGCACTATCATCTTAAAATTATTGCAGCTTTGAGGTTTGCAATTCTGAGTACTTCTATTCCATTTTTAGTGGTCTTCATTAACAGCAGGTATACCATTTGTCAAACAGAAATACCTAAAAAACTAGAATACACTACGTCATATACTTAGTCTATATTAACTTTCCTGTATTCATGTGGGGCAACGATTTTTTAATATGGGATAAATATGCACAAGCTACAATACAAATATTGCTGAACCGTTACTAAAATTTAAAATTTCATCTAATTTTTAATAACAATTAATACTTATTAAAATAGTGAACATGCTAAAAACCTTTTGTGAACATATCATTTATAACTTACACTAATACCTAGTCTTAAAACATCATCTCTAGAAATGAATTAACTTGTTTCAAGTATCACCAGTTTCTCATCCAGTACATGCATATTAGCACATTCAGCCATAAGGCTCCTATTGATGTTAGAATTATCTCTTTTTATCATCCTAAATATAAATCTTTTTTATTCAATTTTTTTCTAATGCAAACTGATTCTTTAGAATAAAATAAATAAACTAAACCTGTTGTCAATGCAAGGAAATAATCACCATCAATCTTTGAACAAAGGAATTACATTCATTTCTTTAAAAATAGCAAATCTGATGTGGTCAGTCTTTCTGATACTGGTTGTTACTGTTGTGTTGTATTTGCTTTTATTGCTCTTAGGTGACAGAGAATTACCTCAGACTTGTGCCCGTTGGAGAAAGACCTTGAACTTTAGATTTTCTTGCCTCTATTTTTCAAACATTGTGATCACAGGCATGTGTTTCTTGTTTTTACTACCAAAACATTGAAATAAATGCAAATACCTTTCTGGTTAAATCATCACACAGCAATATGGACAAATTAGGAGGAAATTTCACAAAATTACAACTAATAATCTAAAATAATTTTTAATTTTTAATATATGAAGCCCCATTCTTTCAACATGCCATTGAAATCTATTCAACACATGGGTTCTAGTTTTACTGAACACTAATCACAATCTTTGAACATGAACATACACACAGTCCCCTTCACGATAAAAAAGACAAGGTTCTGGTGGCTTAAAAAGATGCTTTCATGTAGTTTTTGCCTCCACTTTTTTCTTTTGTTGACTCTCACTATTATTTTACTTTGTATATATGTGACCCTGGCAAAAAAATCTAAATTTCAAAAAAGTCCTTTTATATAAATTGACATTTTAAATCTGTGCCTTTTCTGACCACTTTTTTCCTTTAGTACAACCAACATTCTGATGACTACCTTTTCAATCTGATATGTAGTGTCCAGGATATTCTCTATCATACTCCACTGTATCATTTTCTATTGTGTGTGTCTAAAAGGAATTTTGAAAAGGGAAGAATAAAACTTAATTTTAGCATGACATATTTTTCTGGGTTCAGAAATATTTGAGAGCTTTCAGTTTGTTGACATTTTATCATTAGCAATCATAGACTTTTGTTACAAATGTGCAGCATGGCAGAAAACTTTTGATTAAATATTATATCAACATCAGACTTCATTTTGAGACAACTGGGCTTCCCTGGGGTAGGTACCACACAATCAGAATGGTAAACTTTATCACAACTGATAAAATGTTATTTTGTTAACAAGTTTCTGTTGTTATACGCATGAACAATAAGTTGATACAGAGACTGAAAATCAGCAAAAATAAACAAATAAATTCCATGCTAAGGTAGACTATCTTAGGGACATTTTTGAGGATTTGAGACACACATGTTATTTAGGAGATAAAGCAGTGAAAGGAAACTAGAACTACAGTTACTTGTGTTCCTTTCAACCTCCTCTCGTTGACATGGTAAAAGAGGGAAAACACATAATCATAGACATAGAGACTTAATGAAAAGCAACATTCCCAAATTTATGACATTAGCCAAGTCTATTTCAGCAAACAATTACATGGTCTTTCAAAGTTCTGTATGAAGCACATGCAGAGAAGCTAGGCTTTAGGGAATGAAATGATAGTGAAAGCAACATGCAATGACAAAGGGAAAGGAAATCTGTGGTTGTTTTGAAAGCAGAGGTGCATAAATGTTTGTATTTGAATCTTTCCCAGATGTTTGGAGAAAACCTGTTTAAGAATCCCAATGGACTCCAAAGGTTTGGCTAGAGCTCCATTGTCTCCCACTTGTCAACAGGCCTTTGCTGAAGGCATGGATTTTTCAGTAGATATCCTTGCATGTTATCTTCAAATGCAGGATTTCAAGGAATTTTGTCAAGTTCAGTAACTCTTCAGCACAAAGACTGAGGACATAATTTCTCTATTTATGCACTGCTGCCCTGGGCTTAGGACCGATGAATCCTAAACACACCTAAGACTAGATTGCTCATCCAGTCATCTGCTGAGCTTCTGTCACGGTAGGATGTGGTGGTAAGTGGGAGACAATTAGGGTTGAAAATGGGAGAAAGGACATATTTTAGTTATTTAGACCAGAAATATTTAAATGGAGTGGTGCATGCGTGGACTTTTTCCCTCTTTTTTTTGTATTTTGCTTATGCATTATGTATATGTGTTGCAGTTCACCTGCATTGTTGCTGATAAATGAACATCAAATGGCTTAAGGGAACAAGGGGCTTCTTGTCTCTTACGATTATCTGGTTACAGTTCTCAGTCCAGCTTTGCAAGAGAGCTCATGTTAACACTCAGGCTAAGGGAAATGGCCACACCATCTCTACATAATGGCTGGGAGAAGGACTATCCTTACTTGCCAGACCAGCATGTCTGGCCAAGTGTACAAAAGGATGCTACCGCTCTCAACCAGCTGTCTGTATTTTATTCCAGGGCCTAATCCCACCCACCATGGGCTGGGTTTTCCCCATCAGCTAGACAATCTCTTGCAGGTCTGCTCTGGGCCTAACTCAACCACTTATTCTCTACAAATGTGCCCAGAGCTCTAACCCTTAATTAACAAAGTTGTGGCATATCTATACTGTCTTGCCTTCATCATTAATATTGTGACTTAACAGGCAAGCATGTTTAGCATTCCCAGTGCCCTCTGAGGCGCTCAAGGCCAATCTTCCTTCTGTCTCTGACACAATTTGCCTCACAAGCAGAAATTCTTGAGTTCAGACCCCAGGTTCCATGTGAAAACAACAAACTAGAACAAAGGTGGTCTGTATGTCTGGCTCTGGTGGGAGGAGTCTGGGAAATCCAAGAATGAAGCAAGGAGATAGAATCAATTCAGAAGTCACCCTTGGTCCTCCACAGGGACACACAACTCTCTGATACACACACACACACACACACACATTTTTAAAAATTATGAAAAAAAACAGTAATTCTGTCACTATGTGTTGCTTTTTGCAGGAATTTCCTGTGGAAGAAACAACATAATTGTCAGGACTGAACACAGGTGACATGAGATTAAATTTCTTTTACCTCATGTCTTTTTTCTGTTTCTGTTTTCAACATTTGTGGATGTATTATGCCTTGAACTTACTGATTGAAATGTATCATATCAATTGCTAGCAGGTTGCTGTTTTCCTCAATTCATGTCTAAAGTCTACCTCTGATAACTATTCCTATTTATAGGAAATAGAAACGACTAGGGCCTAATGCCATGAAATACAGCCAGCAGACAGATTTGACTCTGTACTGTCATTTGATAAAGGAAACCTTGATGTCCTATGATGGGATTCATATTATAATTGAATTCTCATTACATACCACTGCGCCAAGATGGGTGTAGAAAGACAGTCAATTATTTCTGTATGTTTGTTTTTTCACATTCCTCTGTCTTAGGAAGACCATTGCTTTGTTATTGATTTATTCTGGTTTTGATTAAGTATGTGCATATACTATTTAAAATGTATTTTACCATTGAAAGGATCTCAAAGTAATGATGACTACTAAGGTAAAGTAGAATATATAAGACCTCTTAGTTTTGCTCTAGGTAGAAATACGATTTTATGTAAAAATTCTAACGTATTTTACAAAAACTTGGAGTTAAAATTTTTGCAATTCATAAACTAAGATTTAAATGAATCCTTCAACATATAAAATAAATTTACATTAACACCCATACTTTCTGTTTTTGTAACTACTTAGTACATATTATCTATCTCTAAAACATAAGATTTTTCACATACCAAAGCATCTCTAATCTCAAGTCAGAGAAAAAAGCAACATGAATTCACTATGTTCATGTAGAAAACCATAAAACTATAAATAATTTAAAAATAAAAGTCATAATAAATAAATATAAATAAATAAAACTAAGGTAAAATGTCACCATGAAAGCTGAATGAAGGCATTCAAAGCTGTAATTAATTGGTCTAGGAAAAAGAAATCTGCATGTAGGTTAAAATTCAAGAATAGAAGTGAAAGATTCAGATTAAACTTATAAAACATGAAATTTTCTCATTTTTTGTTTATGGCAAATAATGAGTATATTCTTGGTAAATACAGATTCATAAGAGTAAAATAGACGTATTTTAGTCTGGTATGCTCTATATAGTAAAAATATGATTACTGATTATGGTTCAATATGGGTTTTCCTTGTCTCTATATTTCCATGGGCTATAAAATTATTATATAGCTATACTAAACTGTTTTGGATTTCAGTTATGAAGTGGACATTGAAGAGATACTTATTCAAAGGGGCCATGTATGTGAACACAGAAACTTATAAATAAGAGCTATAAGGAAAGGAAGTTTAATCTTAAAAAAATCAACTTGAAAACTCTTACTGTTAATTATAATGTAGAGAGGATATTCAGTATATGCAGAAGGGGAGTTCAATTACTGTTAACCCATTTAAATATCAGTAAGTGTATACACCATGCATTTGTTTGGAAAAGTCATATTGGATGAGTGCATTACACAATACAGGAAGAATGCCTTCAACCTCAAAACAAGGATATTTCTGGAATATAAAAAAGGAATTCCAAATAATTGAGAAGCAGAAACATTTGTCTGGTGTGAAAGGGAGGTTTGGAGCATACAGAAGAAGGGATTTTTGTGTCTCCATGTATGATCCAAAAGATTATGGAAACAAAAACTACTTTTCTGGAACCTTCTGTTCAGATTTGTTACATAAAGTTTGAGTTAATGCTATTATAAGACTTTACAGGAGAATTGAGGCATTTTGAAATATATCTTGAGGTTTTAGAGAGTATTTGAGTCTAGAATAAATATTGATAGTAGCAATTATTGTTTCAGTTTAAAAATTAATTGATAGTAGTTAATGATATATAGATAAATAGACATGATGAATGGCAGATAGATTATCATGAGTCTATACAGTGGCAAAAATCAAAGGAAAAATAGACTTTCAAATGAGCAGCTGACACCAGCAATGTGCAGAGCCTTGAACATCAGTCATGATTACTTTGAGTAAACGTTTGAGGCAGGACTACTCAAAATTTGTCTGTGAATTCAAGTCTTCTCTATGACAAGATTACCTCTTCCAGTAGCACATGGCTCCTCACCACATAAAAGATATGATCTGGTATTTCCTGACTTACATTTTAGCTTCTTGTGGGCTCTGAGTCAGAGTCATACAATTTTCTACACTCTAATTTCACTTCTTGCCGTTCAAATGCAATTAGGGTTGATGTGAGAGAAAGAAGTTTGAAAATACTTGAACCACTTGTAAAAGGGGACTGCAAGATTGGTCTGTGGGCAAGGTGCTTGCTCATAAACCTGGCAACCTGAGTTTAGGCCCATAGACACACACAGTGGGAGGAGAAAAATGACTTCACATGCATTCACATGATCTCTCTCTCTCTCTTCCTGCCTCCTTACCCCCTATTTCTGTCCATCCATTTCAAATAAATAATTATTTAAAATTCACATAAATTTTTAAAAAGAGCAATACTAAAATATTAAATTTTACTTATATGCAGTTAATTTTCATACTCAGAAAATATGTAATCATGACACATTTTTACATAGAAGGTCAGAATTAATGCATTGATTAAGTCTGAGTTCAACTTTATCATTTAAGTACTTCACATTCATCCCGGGTATGTATGGTTTTAAAATAGTGTTGAATTTAGAGTCTGCGATTGGGAGGTTTGTTGCCCTCAGGCCTGCACATCAAGTATTTAGGCATAGTTAGTTAGTGACAAGCAAGAGAAATTTACCCTATTTCTGTGAGTTTACATGGCTAGCATCATGAATACTGGGAACCCATGATGTTCATTAAAAAAAAAAATAAACTAACCTCTTCAGAAAGCATAATTGATACATGGAAATATAAATAAAGAAATTAACAAAGTAACTAGATTCCTGAAACTGTAAAGATTTGTTATCTTACTTTCAATTTGACCGATACAGCCAGAAACCCAAACCAATTTTCTGAGACATGTAAATAATGTTTTGGATTGTCTTTCTACACATGCTCTAGTATGCAATTATGATATTTGCTTATCATTAAATTGCTCCTTAAATTTCCTTTTAGATCTCCTTAAGGGAGATCTAATGTTTCATGTGGGTAAAATAAAAATATTCCTGTTTTATCCCTTTACAGTTCTGCAGACAAAGCATTGGAGTTCACGGAACTCTGGAAAAGAATTGCTTTCCTCCTGCTGTCTCTTCGAATTTTACACTCAAGTTTCTTTGTCCTCTGAGAGTAGCTCAGCTGTTACCAATGGTGCATACCATTTATAGTAGCATGTTTGCAGAACAGAGTCCTTCTCAGGACAGCTGCATGCTGCATCTATTACAAAACATTTTCTTCCTTGTTTTCTTAGGCTTTATGACTAGGTCATTAGGATTCTCTCTAGAATCTGGATAAGCCACTTTGGAAATTATATATATATCTTCTAATTGCAAATCTCAATTGCAAAAATAAACAAGTACCCAATTAATACATTTCTCTACAATTTAGATAATAAATCTAACTAAACTCAGTAAGTAAAAGTAGTCGATTTTCAAGATAGAAAATGAAAGGTGAACAGGGAGGACAATTTAACATTCCTAACTAGTTGCAAGTATGCCTGAGAAAATTCACTGCGCTGTTTCACAGTGCACAATAACATAAACTCAGCAACTTAGCAAACAACATGCTGTCCCTCACACATGCAGAGAGCTATTAGCACTGGAGAATTATAACTGTGATGGCAGTAACAGAAGACAAACCTCTGCCTGTGGGAACAGCTCTGAGAAACTCAGTGCCATAACTCCTGAGTCTGTGGTTTACATAGCCTCATTCCTATTAATGAAAACTGCAGTGTAAATAAAGAAAGCAAATTGGAAGAAACCTCAAGAGATTATTTATGGTTCATATTTACATTTTTAACTGCAAAATATTTCATTTGATTCAACATTTTTCCAAAAAATTATAATTAATTTATATTAAGTTAGTTCCTTTACTGATATATATTTACTTAGTTTCCACACTACTCCTGGTAGCAATTACTATCAGAGATATGAGAAACATTTTACTGTAATGTATTGGAAGCCTTCAAATCCAGCTATGTAGTTTCAAATTCTGGCACGACCAGCAGAAAGTCAAGAACAGCAAAATAATTTCCCAGGTGAATTAGAAGCTAAAAATCTTTACTGTATGCTGAGGGTTTTAAATACAGATCTTAAAACTAATCCCAAGGGTTTCTTTAAAAAGCCTCTCAATATTAAATATAGATCTTAAGCTTAATCCCAAGAGGTTCTTTAAAAAGTCTCTAAATAGTAAAACAAAAATGATACATGCAGGGTTGCATAAAACAAGTACATTCTCATTTTCATACAGAGATTTCTATTAGTTTACTAATGCACCATTTAGAAATGCAATTCCATACAATAGGTATATTCCCTTCTTGAGAACAGCTCTACAACCTTACTGTTGGACTGTATTGGGCCTAGTAGGAAAAAAATCTTGTTATCTAAAGTACTTTTTCAGGTAGAAGCAAAATAAGAAAATAAATTAAAAATAATTTTCAAATTTGACTAGTTAATGAGGTTTTATAATATTTTTAGTATCAAATTTCGATGAGTTTCTCATTTTTTAATGATGAGAATCCTATGAAGTTATTTCAGCTCATAAAATTCCCTAATGACCAAACACATATTTAAGTAGAACTCTGTTTGGTAAACAAATTTTGAGATTTTGTATAGCTCTCATGGATTAAAAATCAAATAGCAGTCAGAGTCAGACTATAGAATATTTTCAGTGAAGTCAGTCATGTCAGATGCTCAGCAAGTGAAAACACACGCAGGCTTCTTCAGTTGTGACTTGAGAGACACTGGGAGGAGAGACAAAGCTGCCACATCTTTGTATTTCTTGATAATCTAATTCTTTTACATGAGGTATCTTGATTTCTTAATAATGCAGCTTATTCACAAGAGTAAAATTTGAAAAATATAAATAAGAATAAAAAAACAAGCCATTTATTTATTAATTTATTTAATATTTATTTTTGGTGCTGAATTCATTTAGTCCCAATGTGATCTCCAAACAGGTTGACTATGACATCAAAGATTTCTTTTCTTCCCATTTTTAATGTGTATATATGTGCTGGTGCATGTTTGTCTTCAAGTGTGTGGGTGTATGTGCACATGCGAATTGGTGTATTAGCATGTGTATGCACATGTGTGTGGAGGTTGGCTAGCCAGCTTACTCTGGGAATTATTAGTCTACATCTTTGGGTTGGAAGTATAGGATGCTGTCTATGCATCATTTGGAAATGTGGGTCCACATTTTGGTCCTGTAACTTGCAGGATAAGCACATTAACTACTCATCTTACTAGTTCCAAAATTTAACTTTTATACTTAAACTAGAAAATTTATCTTAATATATGTATGAAATGCATACATTCAAAGATAATTTCCAATTCCCTGTGGTTATTGCATCATAAATATCTGCTTATTTCCCTAATCTTAGAGATGGTTATGACGTTTAAATCAATATATAATTTCTTCGTTGTTGATTTATTTCTTTGAAATATATCTCTCTAGTCATCTCACATAGGTATGTATCTGTTCTATAATATATCTCTTTAGTCATCTCACATAGGTGTGTATCTGTTCTATTTCAATGACCTTTATCCAAGGTATGTAAATCATATTTTAAAACTTTACCCTAAATTTTAATCATTGAAAGATAAAGGAATGCCATTTGGTAGTCCTCATGTTTACTTGAGTGGGCTTCTGCACAACTGCATTTGGGCCGGCAGAGTACAGTGGCACTAGGATGAAAAAGCAAGGATGGGGAATGTTTTCAGGTTTCCTCAGAGTATCATCAGGTTAAGTCAAGTTTCCACTATGGGAATTGTCAATTCCTGTCTTTATTCCTTCTCCAGTTATATCATTAGAAAATAAAAGAAGGGATTTTTCAAAGTTCTGAAAGTTATCATAAATCTTCACCACCAGTTTTCATCAGAAAATACAATTTCTCCTTGTATGTGCTGGCACCTATCAGCCAGCAATAATTGGAAGAGCCCCTGCTTGTATATGACTCCTCATTCAACAGCTACAATGGGTGGCAGAAATGCTGCTTGCTATACTAGAGTCAAAGGAAAAGAATATTTCTAATCCATGCATTGGTTGTCCTGATTTGTGTTAAGAAAGCATGATTCCTCACTGGTGTGTGGCAACACATGCCTTCCACTGCACTTCACCAACAAGTCTAAAACAGTGGCTAAGTGCTCCCAGAAGACCTCTAAGATGTCAGGGTCAGGCACTAACATACCTTTCAGGCCTTCTTTCATGCCTTTCCTTCTTTTCTTAACCCCATTTTAGAATCTCATGACAATTCTTAGGAAATCACTCATTACAGAAAAATAAAAAATAAGCATGGCAATGCAAACCATGTCGTTTGGCAAGCCAAAGAACAAGCTACTGTAGGGTGATTCAGAGGATGGGCTGAGGACAGCACGTACAGAAGCTGTAGTGCGTTATTAGTCTGTCTCTGCAACTGTAATTACTTCTGCTTGTGTTGCCACAAGCTCACAATGAACTGCATCTAACAGCCTCTTTGCTGCTGTTTAGTGGCCATTTCATGCTGTGACTGGCAGACTGTGACTGCTTTGAATGTCATAGTAATTGTATCTAGTGACTAGTAATTGTATCTGGAATTCATTGTGTGTGAAGTACAGTGTACGCTACAGTATGAATGGCAACTTGTGAATGTGGGTGTTGTCATGAACTTCATTTTAAAACCTGAATTACTAAGATGATTTAAGAGTCCCTGGATTTTATCTTTTTTAACAAGAAAAAAAGTGAGACATTTAGATGTGCTATAAATCCCACAGTTATGTGTTGCTAAGGGGAGTGATGCTGAATACAAAATTAGCTTTCCCCACTATGGTGTTTATCTAATAAGTGGAGAGAGATGATGCATAATCAAAGCAGTGAGGGGTGACTGTTTATAACTAATGGCTACACTTTGACATTATTATTCAGAATAATGAGGATCATCTGAGAAAAGTAAATAGTATCTAAAGAGTGATCATGAAGAATGGCTAAATGTGCAAAAACTCAGAATCATAAATGCTTGTGAGAGTGAAGGGTCTAGATGTGATGCTTGTCGCTGTCATTTATTCCTTCCTCTTACAATTGAATTCATATTATTATAAACCTACTCAATTCAATCAGCACCAAAGTGAAACATGTATTTTCCTAATGAAATACTCTTAGCCACCAAATGTCATTTCACATGAAAATTCTAATAAATCGCCTCAAATGTGATACTTGACCTTTCAGTGAATCAGTAAGTAGCTTGAAAATGTAGATTTAGAATCTTTCCAAGTCTGAATCTCTACATTATAATCTAATTTCTTGGCTTTATAGAATAATTTACAACTCAATGCAGATATTTGGAAAAATGTTTAAGAAATCATGTTGAATTATAAATAATAGTTGTTCCTATATATATATATATAAAATCATGAAGAACTGGCACTTGAAGAGCTCTGCAGTTGATAAATAATGTCTGCACCTTGCTGAAGTCAGTTAAGAAAAAACTACAGCTAAGAAAAAACTACAGTTGACTTTGAATCCTCTCTCTTAATCATACTAAGCTTTATTAATATAAGGATCAACAAAGTTTGCCCATGTTTCCCTATTAAAGTGCAGAAAAAAGCATTATCAGTTTTCAGATAATTGTTTTGTCATGTGGACACTTTTTACAAAAATAAATTTTTTGATATTGTAATATTTCTTTTGTTAGCATAAAAAGTTCATATGAATCTAAATCAAAGCATTTAATCATAATGAAAAGAGACTTAATAACTTAAAAATCCTTAAAATAAAATTGTGTTGTGTCCTTTTAGATTCTTAAAAATTACTTTAGGAAAACAAAAAGAAGGATTTTCTATGCATGCTTGCATTTGCCAAATATATGTAAAATTTATAAATATCTATATATCTGTGTTGCTTTCAACCTGCAACATTGCTGATAAATGACCATCACATAGCTTAAGGGAACAAGGAGTTTATTTTCTTATGACAGTCTGGTTACAGTTCTCAGTCCAGCTTGAAGGGAGAGTACGCACCAACACCAGGGCCAAGGGAACTGGCCACCATAATGGCTGAGAGATGTATGATTCTTACTTGCCAGACCAGCATGTCTGGCAAGTACACAGAAGGATGCCTACTCTCTCAACCAGCTCTCTCCATGATTTATTCCAGGGCCTAATCCCACCCACCATGGGCTGGGCCTTTCCCATCAGCTAGACAATCTCCTTCAGGTTTGCTCTGGGCTCAACTCAACTACTAATTCTCCACAAATGTGCCCAGAGCTTAAACCCTCAAAAGTCAAGTTGACACCTGTGTTTAACTATGACAATCGGGTAACAATTAGATTATTAAGCAACTTTACTCATCTTTATGCTAACAATTGGGGCTGTCTAGGGGTGCAGGTTCTCCACCACATAATGAGTTATAAGGCAGAAGGAATTGGGGATGTGTATGTTTATGTAATAATGGGTAAACAGCAAGAGTAGCTAGAAATCTGGAACTAAAAACTGGGCTTCTTTGTGACAGCCTGGAGGTGGGAGACAAGCAGGAAAATCATATTTAAAATTAGGAAATAAAACACACACACACGCACACACACACACACACACACACACACGAAACAAAGGGTATAGTTTTGCTTTCTGAAATCAGACCTTAAAGAGCAGACTGCGAAGAATCCACATGTTGAAACTTCTGTAGGTCCTGCTTCTGAATGTGTCTTGCTCAGAAAAAGACTGAGGAAAAGGTCTGTGGGAAAAAGAAAGTCTAGGGCACTCTCAGATGAATCAGATTCCCTGAGTACTGAGCATTGGCCAGGTCATTTACAGGCCCAGCTTAATCAATTTAAGAGAGGGGCTTCTCAGCACTATATACTCTGCTTCTATGCTACCGGGGAAACTGAAGTGGGGCTTATCCAATCCACAATAAGATAGCTAGTACAAAGTTATGAACAAGGACTACAATTATAATAAGTGCACTAAAAAAGCAAGAGTTGCCATAACTGTATACAACAGAATCTTTATGTGAATGTTAGATCATACAAAATCTGTCTAAGCCGAAAATATGTAAGCTGGAATGTGAAAACTGAGGTGGGCATGGGTGACTGAAAGAGGTGCTGAAGTTGAGAAACATAATCCAGAAGAAAAAGTATTAAAAGAAAACAAGACACCAACAAGATATAAAAGATTATCCTGGAAACAAAACTGAACTGAATGCTACAGACTGTTGGAGAATGGATTTTGATCCATGTCAGAGAATGGGGAGGACATCCAGTGCTTAAAAATGTGTGTGTGTGTATGTGTGTGTGTGTTTGTTTGTTGATGGGAGATCTAAACATGATCAAACATTCTTGTTATTTAGACTTCTAGTGAATATGGTAGGGTGATGTATACATGCATGGAGAATTTATGGCATCTCAGCAGATGACTATTCAGAGACTAAGGCTGGAAGACTAAACTGTCTAATGCCTAAGACACTGTCAGCATACTTGTGAAAACATCATACTATAACATAAGTTAAATGATAAAATGTTCTCCAGGAGATTTAGAATTTATTAAAAGAGACTTTAGCATAGATTTTAAGCTTAGGGTTGATAGAAAAAGAAGCAATGAGGGAAAGAGCACACACACAGAGAAGTTGTGAGTGGGCTTCTCCAGAGAATAACTGCTTTTACAAAGTATAAGCCTTATAGCCTTGAAATGTGTGTTTCAAAAAAGAGAGAAGTTTTAACAGATAGAGATGCATGTTAATACATTAGAATCTTAAATATGACAAACTGGCAGAATGGTGAAGACAGTCTCAAGAATTCAAATACAGAGATGCAGAAAATTTATGCTGGGAGTTATCCATGTAAGGCTTGTTACATTAATGCTTCCAACAAGCTCAGACTAAATCTCCATTAAAATTTGATTGCTTTGCAAAAGACCAGCCAGTACTCTCACAATCATGAATATAAACATCTTGCAGACAATTTAATGCATAACAAACACGTAAAATAGATTATGCATGATAAAATAGTACATGTTGTCACATCTGAATGCATGCAAACATAAGCATGAAGAAGCGATAGAACAGCACATAAAGCTGGAGCTAGTCATGAAAGAGGCAACAAGCTGTAAGAATTGTTGCAGGCAGAGTTACATTGCAGTCTATCCCCTGAAACTCATTATGTCACATGTAACGTGGCTTATCTATTGTCCTGAATGGATGCATCAAACCTAAAATTAACAGAGACTGGGGCATATATGTCCAGGATAAGCTTATGCATTTGAGCTTTAATTTAAAAAGTCAAATCAATTTTCTTAAACCTTAACACATAAATTTGGTTCTGTGCTTATAATCCTCACTCATGAGAATTTTCTTTGGATTAAAACATTCGGAAATCAAATGAGCTGCAAATATACAATTTCAAAAAGATTTCAGGTGACAAGTAAGATATGTACCAAATGATCCATTAGTGCTACTTGGTATTATAATCTAAGATTGTACTATGTAGTAAAATAATTGATTCAATCAAACAACAGACACATTTAAAATTGGAAGTCATGTGAAAAATCCAAAGGTAAAGTGTTATGAAAAGGAAAGACTTGTGTAGGCACTTATAAGAAAATATTACCTTGCTTTGCCTAAGAACGCTAAGGAAACCAAATATTAAAAAAATCTGTAATGACTATTCAAAATCAATTTAGCTGTTGAAATGATTGTTTTTTTATTCTCAGCAAATAATTAGAAAAAGTTAAGAAACTAAAAAAGAAAGCAGAAACATTGTTGGTAGTCATTTAAAACACAACTATTAGACAATCATTTATAAAACTAATATTGTATTTCTTAAATACAACCTCAATTCAATAAAAAACAACTGAATAAGGGCATATTTTAAAAACTCAAAATCTGGGCTGGTCAGCATTATTGCCATAGTTAACATAGACAAACCATCCTAGAAAAGTACACATCCAGAAATAAACATGCAAAAGTCTTAGTAAAATATCAGAAAATCAAAATCATCAATTCAATGCTAGAAAAAACAAAATTCATGTGTAGGAAAATCCATCATTTATTGTGATTTTGATGAATCCATGGAAGAGCAAGTCAAAAAAGCTATGTCTTAGAGATATAAATACCGTATGATTCTTATTTACATGTGGAATCTAAAAAGTCACACTAGAAGACCATAGTGACAGTTCACTCAGCAAAATCTTTGTTTTGTAAGATTTTGGACCTGAATTCAATCCCCAAACTAGCACAAAAAGACACACGTGGTGGCCCTTGCTTTCAATCCTAACCCTGCAATGGCATACAGGTTTATATAAAGAGTTCATTGACCAACTAACCTGCCCTACCTGGAGAGTTCGAGAATCAAAATATAACATCTCAAAAACAAGCCATATAGTGCCCTAGAAGACACACTTGTATATTTACACAGAAAAAAACATATTTCTGCGCGTGCGCACGTGCGTGCGCGCGCGCACACACACACACACACACATACACACACAGAATAGAAACAAAAATAAAGATAATAAAAGTGGATAATAAAGTGATAGCTTCTAGGTCTGAGAATGGGTAGTGGTAGATGAAAGGTGTTAGCAAATGGATTTAAAGTTACAGATAGAAGGTGGGAATATATTGCTATTCTATTAAACAGTATGTATGAGTCCTATAGTTATAATAATTTTTATGGTTTGAACATGAAATGTGTAATATACTGCATGTATTATAGTATGCTAGTTAACTAACTCTTAGGAAATGATTCAATATTGAGGATTCTGCCCTAATGGATAGATTAATCTTTGAAGATATCATAATTCAATGGCTTTATTGGGAAGTGTTTCAGAAAGTGAGGTAACATAGCAGAAAAAATAGGGCACTATGTTACCCCATGAATTTTCTGTAGTTTTCTCTTCGTGGTTACTGACCTCTAAAATGTGCATTGTTCTACTACCCTTTGTGATGAACATTACCTTTTAACACTGCAAATCAAAATTTTCTTCTTTTGGCTGTCCCTAGCTTAGATTGAATCACAGAAATGAGGAAAAGTGACCAATACAATAATGACTTTTACAATTTAAGACAACTAAAATAAAAAAATCTTCAATGTTCTCATTACAACAAAACAATATATATTTTATTGTTGCCAATGTAGAGTAGCCTAATGGGCCATTTCTCCCTGTATAGACCTGTAAACACATCTATCACATGTACCCCACAAATTTTTCAACTTTGCTATAGGTGGTCAGAGATGGAGAGACAGAAACAAGTTGAAGAATCATCTATTAAATGACAGATAGATACTTTAAAAACAATGAAAATTAATAATTTAACAAATAGTACCTATATTGTTCCCATTTTAATTTTGTGTTGTTTGAGACTTATACATTTATGCATAAAATTTTTAAATATATGTTAGAAGTGTGTTAATTTTTCCTATTTGATATTATGCCTAAAAGCAGAAACAACAAAGGCATTCAAAGTAACCAAAGCAGCCACCTTAATTCTCCATTTCTGTAAGAAATGCCTAAACAAATAGAATAAAGAGAAAAGGTTATTTAAGCTCATAGTGTTAGGGTTTCCAGTCATTTATTTGAATTATAGTGGCACATCCTGGAGGGAGTACAAAATGAAGCAAAACTCATCTTGTGGGCATGGAAATCACTAGGGTTGCAGTGTAAACTAATGTCCTCAGTCACTTGAAGGAGTGGAAATGTGTGCCTGCTAAGTCACCCTCTAAATAACTATGTTATACATATAGATTAGTGTCGCTGCCATTACTCATCAGAGAAGTTTTTTTTTTTTTTTTTGCAATGGTCAGTGAGTAGTCACGGCATAGATTCAAAACTGGCCAAAGTACGAAGAATAAATGAGCATTTAAGGCTGAGACATAAATAGGATATTTCTATCTATGCAAATTTTAACTACATCACTGCAAATTTTTTCTGGATGGCAGTTTAAACAAAGAATTTTACCATGATGAGTTTAAAAACTTTGATTATAGGGGTTACCTAAATAGTTTAGTTATTAAATCCTTTGTAATCTGACTTCAGATTCCCAGATTCCACATAAAAATGTTGTGTGGATGCAGTAGCCCAACTGCAATTCCAGCCCTGGAAGCCTGAGTCTGGGAGCCCACAGAGCAAGCTGGCTAGCCAGATTAGTAGAATGGCATGTTCTAAGTTTAATTTGATCCAGGTTCACAGCAATCAGGTAGAATTGAATATGACTGCAGATATTACCTTTGGACCTCCACATATCCACATACTCAAGTGTACTAGTGTGCACACACTAGAACAGAGGTACACTTAGCTACCTGCAAACATACACATGCAAGAACACATGAACCTCGTAAACACATCATGAAAAGAAAGGTGAAAAAGAAATTGGATCTACTTTTAATGCATAAATATCCAATGGTAATTATGTATTTATGACTTCAGAACAATTATAATATTAAAAGAGTATCTTTTTAGTAAGATCATAAATGGATCATTAATACTTCTAGCATTTGTACTTTTGAAAGGACATGTATTTATCTGTCTGTATGTAGGTGGCACTCATTTGGATCTTGGGTTTATGAAGCTGAATGTGCTCTGTAGCTGGCCAACTTTTGTTTTCTCTGAATGTTTTGTGTTCATTCTTCCCCCTAAAACCTTTAGTGAACCAAGACAGAACATTTTATGGTAGATACAGCAAAAATCAAGATTATTCCTGTTGAGCATCCTAGCCCTCAAAGTTCATTCAAACATATTCTAAGTAGGCCCTTTATTTGAAGCTTGGAAAATCATTGCAAATATTGATAAATCACTAAATTTAAAAGTTGTTATCTTGTTTCAATCCCTGTAAGGTTTTCTCCAGAAGTTGTATGCAATGTAAAAGTGTGATGTTCAACTTATCAAGGCAATGATGATTTAAAAATCTACTAACACAGTTATTCCCAGGACTGGAGAGATAACTATTCAAAGTTTAAATTCTTTGCCAAAGAAAGGACCTGAGTTTACATCATAAAATATAAAATAAAAATACTGGACAAAAATGGAGGTGGACTGAAGTTCTGGCCCTAGAAGGTGGAGACTGAAAAAACCCCAGAGCAAAGCAATAATGGGACAATATAAAATAATTCCAACTGCTGACTTAAATACTGCTCATTAAATAGAAATTGAACTTCCTATCATCTAAATTATTTAACCATGTTGAGTTTGCTTCCATCTAATTTTTGAGATGCACAATTGATCTCTAATCCACTCTTTGCTTGTGAAATGCATTGCATTTCATTTTTAACGTGCTTATTGTGAATGTATGAAATGTATTTTTAAAATCTAAGGAATTATAGAGAAGTATACAGAGAAAAATCAACTACAGATCCATTACCAGGTAAAATACACTTCTAAATGTTTTAATTATGAGTCACTTTTATACATGAATACAATGAATTTATGTCATCTCCAAACCTTAGGACTCAATTCCATCCTCCATCCTTCCTCACCATATTCCTTCTCTTCTCTATTTATTTAGGTATAATATATTTTATGTGGAGTGTGTATAAGAGGGTACTTAAGTGTATTTGACTGTGAATCTCCAATGGTGACATCAGGACATCAGGAATCATATATATGTGCATATATGTGCATAATGTGTATTCATGTTTAATTTTTCTCAGTGCCAGGTAAATTTCCGAGTAGACAAACTGTTAATTTTTCATTCATGTCCATTTTGTATTATTTGCAACCACAGAATAAGTTATGAGTTATTGAACATGCTTGTCAAATGTGCAAGGATTATGTACCAAAGTATTTGTGACTCACCAAATTCTTTTGTCTTCAAAACAAAGTATGCACTCTAAGAAATGGCAATGCTTTAGAAATCTTATGAACATCGCACTCAGTATCATAAATTGAAAACTACTAAAAGTGAACATTTTTAAAGTAAAAACAAACACATTTAATGAATCACTATAGAGTACAAGTTTCTAGTTAAAATATTATACCCAGTGATGGAAAGTTAATCCAAAGATTAAAGGCTTTGCCTTAAAAACAAAAGTACCTGAATGAAGACCAAAATAACTTTATTTATAGCTACATGAACATTTTCTCTTAATTGTACTACTGAGACAAAAAAGACCAGATCACACCTCACTTATAATAAACATGATTCTGCATATTATTCTTTCTTATGTATGAGTGATGGGTAATAAGTTGAAATATTTTTAGACATTATAGTTACATTTATCAGACAGACTGTCATTAACTACCAGTCATTTTGTGTTAATTTCTGTAATATGGCAACAGTTTATGTTGAAATTTTTGCTGGAGAAACATTATTGTATGCGCTTGATATACATTAATGAACTTATTATACAATCTTGAAAGAAAAGAAAATCATTCATTGGCCAAGTATAGCAGTTATTCCACATGGCTGCAGATAAATTCAACATCATATGGCTTATAAGGGAACAAGGAGTTTTTCTTTGACTTATGATAATGACTGGTTACATTTCCTTGTCCAGCTTGCCAAAAAGGCTACACCAATACCAAGGGTTGAGGAAACTGACCACATCATATCCACATATCCACAGGATGCTGAGAGGGATCATCTCTACTTTTTAGACCAGCACGTCTGGCCAATTATATGAAAGTATTCCAATTTTCCTAATGAGTTCCCTCCATCTTATTCACCTGCCCAGTGACTAGCCCACCCAACAATGTCTAGCTCCTATCAACTGGACATTCTCCTGCAGGCTTGCCTGGGGCTTAACTGATAATTCTCTACAAATGTGCCCAGAGATTGAACCCTCAACCATTTTGTACCTTTCTCTAACTTTGACACCAAGGCTTAAGGAGATATTTGAAACCCTTTCCCAAACCTTCTAAGAAGAGAAGTGTAATTGATCGTTTTACCTTCCTCTGATCGGTACATGAATTTTTAGCACACAAACTAGTGCTGGACTTGCCAAAGGTCTACCGTGAGGGTAGTGCTGTGGTGCTCTGGCTGCTGCACATTCAGGCCTGCTCTTTGATACTGTTTGGAAGAAGAGCTCTGATATGCTTGCCATGTGGACTTTATTACATGAGACCACAGTTTCCAGAGGTTTGATTACACAAATTTTCTTATTTTCTACATTGAATTAGACCAAAAAAAAAACAACTATATATTTTCAGATGCAAAATTGTGTTCTCTGTATATAGGCTTCCATTCTTATATCAACACTAAAACAAAAGAAAAACATGATTCAGATTTAACTGTTGTTGAAAGGATTAGGAAAAAATGAAAATACTGACAAATTTTGAGAACTATATATTATGAATGTATAAGTAGGGGATAGGTATGCTGTTTATCTGTATGTGTGCTCGTGTATGTGTGTGTGTGTGTGTGCGTGTGTGTGTGCTTGTATGTGTGTGTGTGCTTGTGTGTTTGGTTTGCAAAAGAATATATGTGCATGTGGAAATCAAAGGTTGACTTTGAGTCTCATCCTAAATTGCATCTCACATTATTTTTAAAACATATTTCACTGAGCCTATTGCTCACTGATTCACTAGTGGGAGTACCAATGAACTTTCTTGTTCCTGCTTGTTGTCTCCCACAGAACTGAGGTTACAAAACTATGCTAATGGGATGGCTTTTTATATGGGTACTGGGGTCCAAACTTGTGTTGTCATAATCATTCAGATGACCAGCACTTTATAGACTAAGCTATATCTCTAGCTTCAGAAATCATGCATTTTTAGTCCAAAGAAATTCCACAATACTGCACTGGTAGCTCTAGAAAAACCAGAGCTATTTTTCTAAGCTATTTACACCTTATGTTAAAAACACTTTTTGCAAAAGATTCTAGATCAGAACAAATGAGGAAGGAGGGGAAATAAATAAATATTATTTTTAGAGCATTTGAAGATGTTAAAATATAAGAATGTATACACACACGCGCGCGCACACACACACACACACACACACACACACACACACACACACCTAACAGACTTCTCTGCCCACAGGAGCTTGTTAGGAACTAAGACATATACATAAAGCAGGGAAATAATCACTTAAATGAGCAACTTTATCTCTGAATCAAGTCTATGTAGTTACTGTCAAGAGTTTTTTCATACAAGAATTTAAATTATTTGTTGAAGGTAAGCTTTAATGCACCTTGAAAACGTTTGCTAATTTAGTCTATGAATTTGGAACTTCAAGTGGGGACAAATCCAATTATAATTTCTTGATTACCATAAAGATGAAAATTATGTGGACACAAGTATCAAATTCATCAAAACTTTAAAATTTGAATGTAATTTCATTTCATTTTACAATTTCTCTCTTCCAATTCTATGTGAAAGGTCAATATGTCATCCACATAGAAGACAGAAGCTTAGGGGCTGGAGGGGTGGCTCAGGGGTTAAGCCTCTTCTTTGCAGGCAGAAGGTCCTGAGTTTGGATCCTAGACCCCAGTATAAGACGCCAGGCAGAAGCGGGGGCGGCCTGCGTTTCTGGTCTTGGTAGGGCGGAGCCTGTGAATCCCGGGGCAGAGTAATCAAGGAGGCGTCCATGGTGGTTCCCGAATTCGCCCGTGGTTCTACACACACATACACACACACACACCACATACATACACACACGCACACACACACGCGCGCGCGCACAATTGAATAATAAAAAAGACATAAAATATTAAATAAAAATAAAAAAAGAAGACGGCAGCTTAGTTCATTTGCAGTTAGTTCAAGGTGACCTGAGTTATTTCCCAGCTTGTCTATTTCCCTGCCATGTAGAAAAGCATTCTCCACGGCTCTGCAGAGGCAGGCTTCTCAGTATTAACACTGGTTATTTCACTAAGGTCAGTATTTGGGTAGTGCCAAATAAATTGGAAGCTAGCTGCTGATTTTTATTGTTGTTACAAAAAGGAAGATTTCTATAAAGCTGTGGTTTATGTCATTTCTAATATTACAGAAAGTGCTAATGTGCATAATTTATATTCATAAGTGTATTACTGGTGAATATATTCAATATTTAATAAATTCAGGACACAATGGCTATTTTCTTTTGTTGTCTTTGTTTATTGAGATAAATTCTCACTGTGTAGTCCAGGCTTGCCTGAAACTTAATCTTTTACCTCAGCTTCCATAATTTTCTAATTATAGGTAAGGGCTATAACACTGGTTATATAAATGCACTTGGTTGTATTTTGTTTTAATTTCGAATTCCCTCTTTGTTATTTGTGTATTACATTGATTTCAATAAAGTAACATGAGTTTGAAAAAGAGATTTTAAGATGTGAATTTTTCAATAAATTGGGGCTAAAAGAAATTATCGATATTGCTAATTTGGAATAAAATTTTAAATAAGTTTTTATTTTCATTCAACTATTTATTTTTCATGTCCCAAATACAACATAAAAGAATTCTGAAGGATAATCTGATGGTGTTTTTGTCTTGGCTATTGAGAAGAGCAAGCACAATTTCTTAGGGCTGAAAACTTTCTTTGAATTTACACCTCTGTAAATTTTGAAAGTTCCAAGTTAAGCACAAAAACCTGAAAGCTCAAAGTTAGGATCTGAGTATAAGAGATATCATGAGGCATTTGTAAGCATAAATTTTATAAAATATGTAAATAGAAATAGAAAAGGGAATATGATATTTATCTTTGAACTTATAATATGGATAGAATTATTACACTGACTTACTATAAATGCCTTCACATACTGGGTTTATGCCATCATTTCTACATATTTTCTATTTCTTCTAACATTTAAAATATCTAAACATTCTGACCTGTATGAAATAGTCTGTCAAATGCAATAAGAATTTTCTTGTTTCTGAATAGTCACTTTTTTCTCATCTTTCATGTTCTAAATAATATGGAATATTGCTTGATGCTCAAGTAGTTATATTTTCAAATCACCCAATTAGAGAAAAAAATTTGCAACCCAATACATATCTAATGGATGGAATTGTTCACTACTTTCTGGATATATTCTACTCTTATTTCATTCATATGCTGTTGTGGTAATTTTCAACATGTATAGCACAAACTTAGTCCCTTCAGGGGGACTAATAACCTTTGGAACTAATAACGTTTCTTTATGACATCCCTATGTAGATTTCAAGAGAAGGAGATCCATAGGACAGAGAGAAAGAATATTAGAAGGCTCTCCTAGAGATAATTTCAATGAAGCAGATTTGGAGTTTATAGGAAAATTGAAGAATTTTATTTTTATAATGATTTCATTTATTCATTTACTTATTATTCTTTTTTCTCGGATTGGGCTGTCAAATTGATAAGTGTGCCATATAATCAATTATAATAAGTATCCTAGTAAACTGCTCTTGGCTTGTTTTGTTATTTGTCACCATGGTTAATACCGGTCTTTATTTTCCATCATTTAATCTCCTTTATTATTTCCAGTTGTGTTTGTTAACCAAATAAATTTGATATGTTTTTTCAAGTGGGGAAGTGTAAACCATTTTGACTTTATAAAGATAAAATGCAGGGTCATTTGAAATGGCTCAGAGGATAAAGGCACCTATTTGCAAACTTGGTAACCTGGGTTTGGATTCTGGAAACTTACAAAGTAGAAAGAGAGAAACCTTTGAAAACTGTCCTCTAACTTCCACATTTATGCATAGCTCTTCTCTTTTGCATCCTAGTAAGTCCCAACAAATCACATATATAGGAATAAAGTTTTAAACTTTTATGCATTCATATTAATATACTAAATTATTCTTTTTAGTTACCATTTTGTGTAATAAGAGTGAGGAAAGCTTCTTACTAGATGACAATTTTGTGATCCATTTGCATCTGATATTAGTGTATTCAGTTAAATCAATTATTTTATTCAAAGTATTATGTAATAGTTCTCATTGTAGAGAAATATTTGTGAATCTCTTTTAATGCCTGCACTAGTAAAGGTTAAGCAAGGCGAAGGCTACTAACTGTTGGTCAGTTTCTGAGTGATTATACAACTGCAAATATAAGACAGGCAAACAGAAGCTGACACCTTGGAATCTCCTTGATTCCAAATATGATCTTATTTTAACATCATTTAAAAGCATATCATGAAATGTATTGGTGTATTCACCATTAAAGGAAGGTCTTGTCTCTCTTGAAAAGTTGCTGTTAGGTCAGTACTATACTCACAACTATCCATGTTGTCCTAGGAGAGAAGGAATATATTATTCTACAAGTTCAAAATCATAATCCCCAACAAGATGCAAAGGGCCTACAAGTGTTGTGACAGCCAAGACCATGTGGGGGGCACGAAAACATTTGGTGGTTTCAAAGAGCAGGAAAGTCAGGCTTTCCATTTAACAAAAGTCTATGGTGTTTTGAAACAACTTTCTCACAATGCAGTGATTCCGAACTGTATAATGCACTTTCTGTTTCCTGACAGGTAAGAAATTTGAAGAACTATCTTTGGGATTTCAAACTTATGGGTTTCTAATGAATATGGACACTGCAGAATATCATTTGGAGAAAATTCATACTGCACTCTGATACTACAGTCACTACGTGAAATTATACCTGACAATCTAGAGCCTCCAAATAAAACGAAACTCAGTGAGCACTAGCGTGAATCTTTCTTTAGATATAACTGTAACTTACCCATAAAGAAGTTGCCCAATGTTACCTGGGCTACTAAATCTAAAACTGGAGTGACCACTGACCTTGTGTGGAAGCCTGTTCTTCCCATCTTCAGGGACTCCCCATGTGCAGGGAGACTGCCCCAAAGCAAAGTATTTTTTAAAATTTTTTATTATTGTTTATTCAATTGTGCGTGTGTGTGTGTGTGTGTGTGTGTGTGTGTGTGTGTGTGCATGTGTATGTATTATGTGTGTGTGTGTGTGTGTGTGTGTGTGTGTGTGTAGAACCACGGACGAATTCAGGAACCACCATGGACGCCTCCACCTCTCCTTGTTTACTCTGCCCCGAAATTCACAGGCTCCACCCTACCAGGACCAGAAACTCAGGCCGCCCCCGCTTCCGCCCTGGCGTCTATACGTGGGGTCTAGGATCCCAACTCAGGACCTTCTGCCTGCAAGGCAGAGGCTTAACCACTGAGACACCTTTCCAGCCCCAAAGCAAAGCATTTTTGTTAAGCATCTCAACCACAGTTATTGACTTCTATTTCTGCTTGTGATCTTTATCATATTTGTAGAGCTGAGTGGACCATTTTATGCATGCATTTTGCTGTTTCTACCACACCCAAATAACATAAGCAGCAGGCACTGTTAGCTATGTTGTTCACTAATGCATTTGTACAGTCTGGAATTTTGCCCAGATAAAGTGGGAGTTCAACTAGCATTTGTTGAATAAATAAATGAGCACAGTTTTAAGTAGGTGGGGGAGGTGGTGGTGACCCAAAAAAACAACAGCAGTTGGAGGTGAAGGTAAGGAAGAAATGCAAGCTGAGTCCAAAACTCTGCTCAGAGCCCTTTGCTTAAAGCCTCAGAAAAGGGCAGCAGGTCACCATCTCCACACCCTGCCCTGCTTGCCCTCACCCTTGTCTGCTAGCTTTTTCATCAGTAGATGCTGAAGAGGCAGCAGGAGACTCGAAGTCACTGCGTTGCTCATATTTTTTCCTTCTCTCAGCAAGTATTTGCTCTATTTCTTGCTGACACGATAATTTTAGCAATGTAATGACGCAATTGTTTCTGAAAACGACACAGACACGACTGTCTTTTTCCACCTAATTGGGTGCCCTGATGAAGTGGAATCTGCTAGTAGCTAACTGCATCTTTTTTTTTTTTTTTTTGGAGGTGGGGCTTTGGAGAAACAGGTAAAGATTTTTACTTTGCTTTAAAAGTGTAAAATCAGATGAAGGCATTTTAGATTTACTAGTTAATTAGGGTCTGCTTTCCCTGTGGTCCACACCAACAGAGGTGAGATGTAATCTAATCCCTGAAAACATGTGATTGAATGTTAGTCTTCTGATTAACCATGCCCTTAGGTCAATGGAATGTCACCTTCCTTGGGAATTCTGTTATATATGTCATTTACACTAAAGTGCTTTGCTGTTCCAAATATATTATAGGCAGAAGCAGTTTTTTCCCCTAAAAATCTGAAGCCTAGGTCCTCATATTTTATATATATCCAGCTTAGGTACCATAACTGATGAAGAATGATGTTTTAGTTCATCTTCCCTTTGCTGATTGACTACAGACACAAATAGTTTATGGAAACAAGGAACTTACACATGTACATAATTCACAGCTGTATTTTATCAGCTTGTCAGGAGCTCATACCAACGTCAAGAGCTAAGGCACCTGACCACATCATATCAATGAGAAAAGCTTAGGGAAGAGCATACTTTCTTATTTGCAATTCTGACAAAACAGTGAATCAGTTCTATCCATCTTATCCTCCTGCAGACAGAATGGTCCCACCACTATGATCCGGGTCTTCCCCATGTTAATTGAATAGTCTCCCACAAGCCTGCTTAGAGCTACCCTTAATTAATTCTTCATAAGTGTTCCTAAAGGCTCAATTCTCAAGTCACCTATATCTGACTGGTACAAATGGAACCTGAATGTCTGCATCTGAAGTAGTGTTATCTCCTTCAAAAGTTGTAACTTGAAATAATGACTGAAATGCAGTCACAACTGCATATAGTGTTAAGAAAAGATCTTTCTATGAGACAAGGGCTAGAGAAATCTTATTAAAGTTACTGAAAATCTTCTCTCTTTCTTTATAAGTATACACAATGAAATACCGACAGGCTAGTTTAAATGTCGAAATATGCAATTACTACTTAGATTACTGTGTTTATTGCCAACATGCAGGAACTTAACATTTATACACAGTAATGATGAATTAATACTAGCAGATGCCTTTAAATACTTCCTCAACTACATAAATAAAGAAAATGACAAAGTCATGAAATGGCAAATGAGTACGTGTTAACTCAGATGATGAAAGTTAACAATTTCCATCACATTGACTGACTGAGAAAGAAATATCACATGTTCATATCAATACATTCACAAAGATGACTTTCAAAGTACAAAAACGTACTGTGATAAATGTCAATACATTAAATTTACAAGACAACTTCTTTGTGCTAAAGGACATACACAATAAAAATAAAAGCTAAGATCTAAGTGATAAAAGTTCCCCAGAATACCTAAGAGAATGGGGACCAAAGGGAACACAACTGAATTTGTATGGGAGCTCAAAATCAGAATTTTTTAAAACATTTTGATATTTTCCCCAAAATTGGTCACAATATTGTATTTCTTGTAAACTACCTGAAAAGCCCAAAAAACCTATACCCAAACAAGAATCTTCCTATGGGGTGCCAGCAAGATGACTTAGCAGGTTAGTTTCTTACTAACAACTCTTCTTACTAACAAACTCAAGCTCAAATGATAGAAAGGGAGAACTACCTCTTGCAAGTTGTACTCCAAACTCTATATATGTAGCACGTGTATGTGCATACTCATCCTATGACCTAAATAAATAAGTGTCAAAAAGAGAATCTGTATACAGACGCTGAAAACAGCTTTTTATTAAGATTGCTGCAACATACAACCAACTTTCATCTTATGTGTGAATAGATAAACTAGGGTATATCCAACAAAATAATATTGTTCAAAAATGTGAAAGAAATGAGTTATGCAACTACAAACAACATAAACAAAAATTCAGAGTATAATGCTAAGAAAGAGAAATCAACCTGAAAATACTGTAAGATCCCAATTAAAGAAAAGGAAAAGCTATGGAGACAATAAACATACTGTGGTTGACAAAGTTGCAGAAAGAAGAGATAAATAAGAACAGAACAGAACAGAGGAATTTTAGGTAGTAAAAACGCAGTGTAAAGCCATGTACACACACTATTATACATTTGTCCAAATTCAGAATGAACAACATGAAGAGTAATCCCCAAGAATAAATGACACAGATTGAACTCCAAAGATCATAGTGTTCTTCTCTGACAGGGTTGTGGCAACAGTAGTGCATGCCAGTATAGAGCCTGGAAGTATGAGGTATTTCTTTTCTTTCTTTTGAACCCTTGTGTTACCCCCAGTTATCTGCATGAAGGCTCAGTTCAATATTTGAGGGGAACTGACATTTCTCCTATATTTATTTGTCTGAAAGTCCTCAGGAGCAGTCCATCTTCTGTCTTGAAACAGGGCCTCACCTTACCAGCTCACTGGGTTTACAAGCAGGTGTCTCACCCACTGAGATCTCTCACTAGCCTCCAATTAAAAAAAAATATACATGGGTTTTTTGGAGCACGTCAAACTCATATTGTTGTGGTTAAAAAACAACATGAGAATTTTCCTCACAGGACCATCTCACTAGCACCTATTTCCTCAGGAGAAGAGAACAGGTAACAGCTCAACTCTTAGGACAGCAACAGATGCTAGCTTAAATTTAATAAAATAATTTGGTTCTTGTTGCTTTTTCTTTCACCTGTGCCTGATATGGGGGTTTTGTTAGTAATGGTAATAAGAAATTGCCATTGAACAAAAGAATTTGATCTAAGTAAAAATAGCATCATGAAAAAGAAAGTGAGCTTTAGAGGTAGAAGCCCCAGGTTCAAATCCTGATTCTTAACCAACCTTGGGCACATAATTGTGGCTCCTGAGGCCTAGGTTTCCTTTTGTATGTGGGGTGGCTTATGTTCATCTTCATCTTTACTTCATCATTGGGAAAAATCAGTATTTTCTGTCATTTTTTTCATGTTGGACCTTAAATAGTCATGGTTATTCTCATTTATATTATGTGGTTCTCATTCTATTTTGAGTTCTGAGACAGATGAGAAATATGTAGAGGACTGTAAATGGGACACCACAGATATATCTAGCCATACCACATCATATCAGCAAAGAATGTTGAGAGTATCTGGGTCCTCTCCAGTTGTGAACACAGCTGTCTATGAGGAGTCGTGCCAAGCAGGTACCATAGCTCAATATGAATAAACTTACCCTTCATCTGCAGGTGACATTCAGTCAGGTAGATGAATGATTCTTGAGACAGTTGTTTGAAATTTAATATGACTACATATCTACCTATCTTTACATAACCTTACACTGATGATACTTTTAACATAAATGATGAAACAGACAAGAGAGCTGTGAGAAATTTAGTAACAACACTTTACATAGTCTGGCAGGCAAATATAATGGTATGCAGAACTCATGCCAAACCCACACAATATTTGCTTTTTCTGACTTTTATTACATCCATAGATAAAGTTGTAATGTCTTCCTTTCCTAACTCAAGCTCAGACTCATCTCTTATTACAGGTACCTGAACAAATAAAATGTCAAATTTATGCAAGAATTTCCTTGACTAGCCCATGCTTCAAAGTACTGCGTTCTTAAAAGATCGGAATATATAAAATGAATCAGACTAGCAGGAAGATCTGTAATGAAAAAGAGACAGCAAGAATTTGAACCAGAAGAAACACACACACCACACACACACACGCACACACACACATACACATTATTTTCTAGGAAAGAAGAATATTAACTGGAGGATGGGTAGAGTTAACAAGTATGTATTATAAGCTATATGGCAAAAATGCAAATTCAATGAAACAAATTTCTAAGAGAAAACTTAGGTCATGCGTATCACTTGCATAAAAATTAAAATTGTCGAGTATGATGGCACATACCAAGCAATTCACCACTCTGCATAGAAGCTGAGGTAACAGGATGGATGCTCAAGGTCAGCTATAGCTACATAGCAGGCTTGAGGCCATTTTGGGCTACATGAAACTACAAATCAAGATAAAACAATCCTGAATTCATAGATATGAATTATACCAAGTAAAAACTTGTTCAGAGTTTTAATATCTTTACTTATAAAATCATCTTTAGGAAACATTGAAATGCTGAGATCACATGGCACAGCTTCATTTGTGAGAGAAAATTGCAGAGAAAGGATTGTATGAAATGTAGTACTGAGGCCTCTTAACAGTCCTTTCCTTTGCTTGCTTCAGAAAGAAATTACCTTCTATTGTGAAATGCATCAGGGTCTAAACCTAAGGCATTTTTGTGCGTGTTACAAACAAGCAATGAATAGTTTTGGTACTAAATAATTATCAGTTCCTGAAAGGACTTCTTTATTGTTGTTTTTCTCTTATTATCCTAGCAAAATGCTTTATGATAACAGCTTCTTTTTGTTTATTTTGATCTTGGGATGAAGTTAAACAAGCCATTCTCACAGTTTCCTTCCTAATTCCAAAGTACACATTGTAGGAAAACAGAAATAAAAAGACAAAGGGAATTCTCTCTCAGATTTCCCAAGAAAAATATAAATTTCCAGGAAATGAGGTCAGGAAACACAAAAGACATTTATTCTTTCAGCAAATATTTATGAAATAAAGGAAAACACGACAGCAATATATTGGATCTGCCTCAAAGAAATTTGAGCAATTGTGACTACGTGGGTGGAAATGTCTGTTACATTTAATCGGCAAATGTTGAACAGAAATGGAGATTTCAATGCATTTAAATCCCTCCCTCTTTGCTAAGCCATTCCCAAAAATACATTAGAAAAAGTACACAACACTTTCAAAGACAGTTTCTTATTAAACATATTATATATAAATTAAAATCAAGCTTCAAAAACTTCTAGCAACCAACCCCAGCTCAATCACTTGAAATATCTCATACTTCCTTGTTACATTGTCCACTTAACATAGTTCACAAATCAAAACAATTTTCTCTTCTCTCTCTTTGCTTCTCTGTCTTTGTTTTTCTTTTGATTTCACTTAAGTGCACACACACACACACACGCACACACACACACGCACACACACACATCTCATTCAGCTTAAAAATAAACTTTCTTTGCTGAAAAGTAGCTCAATTAAAGCCAATCACTACTAAATGCTTTAAGTAATGTGACAAGTTCCCAGTCTCTGCCATATGGTGTTGTCAAAGGTTTCCTGCTCAGATACACATATCATTACATTTAGTGATTTCTATGCAATGAACTTTGAAAGTGCTGCTAATCTGGGATTACAGCAGTATCATTTCAGTCTTAGAGCATGTACATTTCAGCCCAAGTTCCTCTTGCATTCCTCACTTTTCCCTTAGAACATTGACCTATATGTCATTTTTTGTAAAAGATTACATTCTCCTGGACTGGGACTATGCACCATTTCAGCAATTCCTGCATTGTGGTCATTTTCCAAGTATACTACCATATAGAATCAAAGATTGACATCTTTGAAGCCTGAGACTGAAATCTACTTCTGATATTCAATAGCTCTCCACATTTTGATTAACCATGAGCCATGTTAGAGCATCAGTTAATTTTCAAAACAGCAGAAGAACCATCTCTCTTGAAGTGTGTGTGAGGATTAAATAAGAAAGATTCTCCTCAAGCATCTAGGTTACATTATTCCTCAACTAGATGTTAATGATTAATCTAAGTTACACTATTCTTCAGCTGGATAAAAATGCTTATTATTTTTGCTTGTTTGAAACCATCTCATTAATCACATATCGAATGAAAAATATGAAACTCAGAAAGAATTTTTCAAAGCATATAGCAGGACTCAATCCAAGTTACACAGAAGTAGTGCTGTTGATTTAATGTAGTAAAAATATCATTAGGAACTGAATTATACATTTTCACCATTTTATCTGAAATGAGAAAGTGTTTTTGCCATGAATAGAACTCAACAGTAGGATCTGAAAAGAGCTGCAGATATCACTTACTAGTAATGTGATTTTGAGACAGGTCCTTTACTTCTTTGATTCTTCATGTCTCCACCTGTAAAATGATGATATTGTACTAAATTCTTGTTCTTATAAATATGATTTTAACTCATTCATTCATTCTGAGTATAAAACTTTACTGGAAGTTAGAAAGTGAGAGCATAAGAATCAGGGCTGCTTTGAATGATGTAGATGTTTATAGCCTCCATGTTTTGCTGAGAATTTAGTCTCTAAATCTAGAACAGTTAAATTAAAGATTGATAAATATGATGTACTGGTGCAATAGCTGATCAGTTCTTCAGATCCATTAATTAACTATCTATCTACATATCTCTCATCTACATATGTATTTATCTATGTATCTAGATATATAGATATATATATAGATGCACACACACAGAGACAGACACACACACACACAAAATCAAAGCCACTACTTTATTCTTCAATGGAAGAGACTATGAAGCCACAGGAATTATCATATCAGATACGTTTAATATGTTGTTCAGTAAGTTGAAAATACCACATTGAAATTCTAACTTTCTAATGGGTAGAAGAAGAAAAACTATCCTGACTTTAAAAGTTGTAAATAAATGGGAGTCATTAGATATGGTAGTTCTGCATTCCAGCAATCACATTGGGAGGAATCATCATGTGGGTGAGCTGCTTTTAGAACTTAATATAACTGAACAGTGTCAAGAAGACCACACAAGTGAGGAATGATGGTCTGTACAACCATGCATGAAATCATGCATGACATTGAATGTGAGCTTTGGATTCAAATAAGCACGTTGACAGTGGTCTGGGAAATTTATAGCTCTAAGCAGGGAGCTGTTGTAAAAAGAAAATAATTACATTTATTCCCTTTGCTTTTGTTTGCATTTTGGAATTGTTCTTTTTATTTATTTATTTCTTCCACTCATACAAAGTTGATAAGTACCCCGTTCCCCTCCCTCCTTCCCTCTACCCCTCCTTAGATCCCCTTGCTCTCTCCCCCCCCTTTTTTTCCTTTCTCCCCTCCCTCCCTTTCTTCCAAGGCTCCCTCCCTTCCCCCATTCCTGGAGTATCCTTTAGTGTGCATGTCAAACTTCCCTCTGGGTCCTCCTCTCTGATGAGGTGTAAGGACTCAGTGGCATTGCCTAGAGCTCTTTTTTTGTGTTCCCTTTTAGTATAGGAACAACTATCGTGGCTGCTAATCCCTTGCCTCTAAGAATCCTAGTGCCTGTGATCCATACTAGACTTTGGAGGTTCAATGATATGTTGGTAATTGTGCAGGTCATACAAAGTCCTATTATGATTACTTCAGCCCTAACTTGTATGGAGTATCTTGCATATCATTGCTTCTCCCCATCTTTAGGCTCTTACAATCTTACCACCCCCTCTTCTGCAAATTTCCCTGAGCTTTAGGATGGGGAGAGATTAGGCTGGCCTGGTTCCAGGTGGTTGATGTAGAGTCTCTGATTTTCTGAATTATGGTTTGTTGATTTAAAAAAATCAACAAACCACAATTTGGAATTATTCCTAACTTGAACTATGAAGAGGATAGCTCATACTAAGTAAGAAAATGATATTAGTTCTGTGACTCTTTTCCTTAATATAACAGCATGTACAGTTGATATTGTTTAGCTACAGTGTTAGCAGCTCAACTTTTAATGGTCTGTTTTGCAGTAGTTTCTAACTTGCTAACCTTTTAAAGCTGTTAAAACAAAGTCAAATAATGACACTGCTGTGGCATAAGTGTATGCTAGAATCAATAAATCATGGTTGGTGGAATAAATTGCAATTAAAGGGGTACTACTTGATTGCTTGACAGTGGGCAGTCTTTTTGGTCCACATAAATTCAAGCCTCAGTGAGGTTTACAAGCTGATTAGTATGGGCTTCAGGAGTATTGTACTGGGCAGCCACCAACTGATATTGACTCCTGTCTGCATCATGAGTACGCCCTTGAATTTGTCTTTTGTCATGAACAGGTATAAGAACTATTGGCTTAGTTGTTTATTCAACATCATATTAAATGTTTTTAGTAATTCAGAATGCATACTATAATTGACATGTTTAAAGGCCATTTTGACAAGCTATAATTTTGGAATTGCTGCCATTTTGGATATCTATATATTTAACATCAAAATGTGTATTAATTCTTAAATATGAAAGGCATCTCAATGCAGAGAAGGATTTTCATTCCTTGCTTTTTCTAGTAACAGAATCATCAATTAATCTGCAGTTAGAAAACATGACAAAGAAGCTTTTTCATACAAAATTTGAGTGACTAAACACAGTCAAATATACTGCCCCATACTGAAGAAATATACTTGTCTAATTATAATTTATTATAATTATATTATATTATAATGCATATGGAATATAGAAAATTCATATTTTAAAGTAAAATGATTTAAACAATCCTTTAACTATGAACTCAGTCATATAACATGTGCATTTTCTTACAATATATACTCATTTACTGTTCATCTCCTAATGGAGATTAAATCAGTTTGTCATCGAGTACACAAAAGATTACAATTCCTCAGTGCACTAGCCATCGATAATTAGTTATATATTTTGTTTATAATTAAAAGATATGACCTCAAAGTTTCCAATTTAAAACTAGTAATCAGGAGACTAAAATGTTGATTGTGGTTATTTGATCAATACATATCATGATTATATGTTGAAATACCACTGTTTGTCTTATACAGCTAAAATTATTGCTTGTTAATAATATAATAAATATCAAAGGCTATAGATTTGAATATTATACACTATGTGTATGTAATGGTTTATTCTTCACTCCGTGCATTTGCGAACTAAAACAATATTTTAAAAGTGAAATTCCAGTAAACCATGGTTAGTATAGAGAATCAAAAATAGTGAAAGTGCAGGGAAAACATGACTGTGGAGTGTGTGGGTCCTATAGGACATCTGTATCATTCCCCGATCTCGGAGGCTCAGGGAATACTTGAAGACAGAGCACAAAGTATGTCAAAGCCCTAAAAGATAGAGAGGAGTGCTGACACATAGTGTCTTCCAGACATGACATGGGCAATGCAACCTTAAGTCAAATGTTGCTGTATTTCTCCATATAAGATTGGAGCAAGACTGGACTGTCAAGTCAATGGAAAGTGGAAGAGTCCATAAGGTTCCAAGCCTCCAAGCCTATGGGAGCGGCAAGTGACAGTTAACTCTGGTTGGAGTCCTTCAAGTCAATGCTAGAGAGTAATGTATTTGGGTTCTATGGTAAAATTATTATTAGTTTGTTGGAGAACTTCTATATAGATTTGTATTGTGTTCGTCTTCCCATGAACACTATAAAGTTCCCCTTGTTTCGCCAACATTTGTTGTTAATGGGTTTCTTAGTGACTATCATGCTTATTGGGGCAAGACTAAATATCAGTGTAGTTTTTGGATTTCTGAAGTGACTAATTAGTGTCAACATTTTTCCTTGTATTCACTTGCCCTTTGTTTGGCGTCTTTTGAAATCTATGTGCTCATTTCACTTGCCCATTTATTGACTTGTTTTATTTCTTGTTTTGTTTTTGAGTTCTTAATATATCTAGACATTAATCCTCTTTCTATCTATCCAATATTTTATCAACTTCTGTAGGCTGCTATTTCATTCAATTGTTTGTTTTACTGTATAGAAATTTAGAAATGTCATAAGCTCCCATTTCTCAATTGTAGACCTTATTTTTAAATAAATAGATTCTTATCGTGAAAGTCCTTGATTATGACTATCTTTAAGTATTTTTCTTCTTTTTCCTCTAATTGTTTCAGAGTTTCAGGTCTTAAACACAAAGTTCTTGATATATTAAGTTGACTTTCTCATATTTTTTAATTTTTTAGAATTCCTATATGAATTTGTGATATTTTCACAATTTAATCCCCAATCTCATACTCCTCCTTTTCCCATTACAACATTTCTTCTTCTCTTCCAGTTTCCCTTCTATTTTCATATCTTTTTGCTTGTGTGGCTTACCAAGTTTTATCTTTTCCTTAAGCCATGTCACATCCAGAGCAGAGCTGCTTCTGCTCTACTCTCCATGAAGTAGGAGCCTTGTGCTCTGGTGTAAGAACATGACATTAACATTGAAAGAGCAGAGTCCAGTTGTTATGTTTTGTACAGAGCAATGCCTTGTTCTTAATGGCATGTGCCTGAGGACTTACTGGAACATTAATCAAACATCACATTGAAGAAAGCATACACCCACCATCAATGAGGTCTTTCTTCTTCCACGCTGAATATTGATAGGTCAGATTCTGCACAGATCTGGAGGAAGTACACATAGCTGCAGTAAGTTCGTGGATGAAAGAGTCCAGTCATGACTAGATTATACATTATCTTCACCTCTCACCCACTTCAGACTCTTACAGTCTTTATACTCCTTCTTCCAGAATGTTCCTTGAGCATTGAGGTGTATGTGTGGCAGAGGGGAAGTAAAAAGTGGGTAAGTGTCCTGTTTGGGGCCCAGCAGTCCATAGTCACTCATTTTCTGCACTTAAGTCACTTGAAATTTTCCCTAATAACCATCTTCCACTACAAAAAGAAGATTCTATGTTGAGTGCTGCATGTTCATCAGTCTATACATATAATGGCAAATGTTCAAAAGACAATTTGATAAAGTGTTTTTGTAGCTAAACCTTAATAGTTTGTACCCTCCTAGATCCTATGTCCTTCCCTTTCACTAGTTTACACTACCAGAAATGTGTTCCTGGGTAAGAAGATCTTAAATCCAATAAGAAAGCTGTCGTCTTCCTCTTGATATTCATTCCACTATTGTATTGATGGCTATCTCTTGCCAAAATGGTTGTTACTGTAGCTTGCAGTTTTCATGGATTGATGAGATTGTTGATTGTTTTTCTCCTCTAGCAGCTTGCATAGAATTACCTGGCACTATGAAAACTGTCCATCAAGGAAAAATCTTTCAGACCAGTTCAAGCTGGTGCTTTTTTATCCATGTCCTATGATCCATGTGTGGTGCATCTTTAACAATAGGTATATACTGTAAGTTTTTAGAAGGAACCAAGAACAATGGCAAAAGCCTTACATTCTGGGGGGTATTTGAGATCTCGCTGAATAACTTATTAGGAAGAATCATTTAAATAGTACTTGAAACTGTGTTTAATTGCCTATGAATTTCGGTATAAGAGGGCATTTTCCCATTAAACCTTATCTTCCACTCTCTGTTTTCCCTTGTGAAGAGTACATGTATTCACACTTTTAAAAAAAATATTTTTGATATACCTTCTTTTGGAGTGTCTTTTTAAATAATAAATTTTTAAATTAACATTTTTATATACATGTTCCTTGCCTCTCTCGTTCCTCACTCCCTTTTCCCCTCCCTTTTCTCCTACTCCCATCCTAAGGCATCCTCCCTCTCATCCTTATGGGCCAGTCTATTCCCTCAAATTCTCCTGTCGTTTGGTTCTGTGGGTCCTGGGGTTGCCTCTGTATCACCCGTTGTCATGGAGGTTCAGGCATTTGTGTTAAACAGAGAGGCCCTTCCTTGAGTGGGCCATTGATGTGGATACTACCCTCTGTCTGACTCTCTGCCCCTAAGAATCCTACTGTCTGAAATTATTTATCCTGAGATCTTTTCCAGTCCATGGGGGCATGCTGACATATTCGCCATTGCGCAGGTCTGATAAGGTCAAGTCCCATTGCCATGAGTTCCTGGCTGCGGCTGCCCTTACCTTAGTGGAATGACATGTCCAGCAATGGAACTCTCCATCTTTAGACACTTACAGTCTTACTGCCCCTTCTTCTGCAAAAGTCCATGAGCCTGTGGATGGGGAGAGATTTGGCTGGCTGCTACCAGGTAAACATTGTAAGGTTGCTGGTGTTCTATGTTCAAGTTGTTTGTCCATGTTGCTATTCTTTGTTTATAAACATTTGCAATTTTGTTATTATTTTTTTAAATCACCCATGTGCCTTGTTACAGTTAGAGACCCTCTGGTTCTCCACAATGATACTGAGCATGTTCACAAGGGTTCCCATTGTTTATTCTTAAACAACCATCTTTAAAAGAAGTGGGGGGAACTCAGTGGTGAAAAATATTAAAGTGCAGACAAGGCCAACATTTTAAATATGGAATTATAAATATAGAACATTTTCTGGTTTAAAAAATAATTCTGGTAGTCAATGCAACTCTTCAGGGTTTTTGTGGCTAGTAGAGCCAATCTCTGCTTTCCTGAGGGTACTAGCCTTTATTCATTTTTCCAGGTCCTCCACATCTGCCTCATCTTCCTCCCATTTGTTCCATCAACAGTCCAGGGTAGCCCCCTGGACCACCTCCTCTTCCTCCACCGAAGCCACCTTTGTCTACATCTCTGTCTACACCACAGCTGTTTCTGAACATTCCACCAGCGTCTCCACAGTCCATGAGGCTACCTCTTCCTCCCTGCATGCCACCAGGGCTTCTTTCGAGCAAGGGAAACTTTCAGTTTGCTTCCTTGAAAGTCTTTCTCATCAAACTACTCCACAGCAGCCTTGGCAGTTGGTGGATCTTCATAAGATATCATGGCATTATCTTATCCTGTCTCTGTATCTAGACTTATATGGATCATGGACTGCCCAGTTTACTTGTTCATCTTAACAACTCCACACTATTTGAAGAAATCTACCAAATCATCGAGAGTCACATTGCCATTTAATCTTGCATATAAATTGCACTGTCATCAGCGTTTTCATAGGGATCTATCCTCCTAGATCCACTAGACTTATTGAAGTCACCTGGCTCTCAACACCAATTCCACTGTGTCTTCTTCCCTGCCCTGGTTATCAGGGCCACACAAGCTCTGATTTTCTCCTGGTCAGGAAAATCCTCTAGACTCCTGCCAATCAACACCCATGTTACTGGCATAGTCCTATTGGAATGAACACTGTTACCCATAGCTGCTGTTCTGTTGGCTATATTGACTTGGAGCCTGGCTGTAGGATCCAGTCTGAGGTGGGTAACTAGTGGGAGGCTGTTGTCCAGAGCTGCTTTGTTCACTGTAGCTACTTTGCTGTCTATAGCTGCTTGTTTGGCCACAGGTGTTATTCTGAGAGAAATAGTTGGTGGAAGGATAAGATGGAGGTGCTGTAACAGGCTGCAGGGAGTAGCTCCCAGGTACCTGGGGATAACTGTAATTACTATGTTCATATCCTAGACTGGGCAGATAACCTCCCATGCTCCCCTCATGCTGGATTGAGGTTGACTAGTCTCAGCAGGCTTGTTACTATCCTGTGGTCTTACAGTGCACAAGGCTGCATTCTGTCTGAGTATTGAGATCCTCTCTTGTACAACTATACAGAAATTGTTAAAAGGCCATTTACATAAGAGAAGGCTTGAAGAGGAGGGAGGATCAATATTAAGGCACAGTAGTGGGGGGGTGGACCTCCAGGACATCATCTGACTATCTATGCATCATTTGGAGTTTATTTTTGTGCATGGTGACAAGTACAGGTCCAATTTTAATCCTTCTGTAGATATCCAGTTTTCCAGCACCATTTGTTGAAAGCACTCTTCTTTTGCCATTGAGTTTTCTAGACACCTATGTCAAAAATCAGATGTCTATACATGTGGGGGCCTATTTCTGCGTCTTCAACTCTTATCCATTGATCTGTGGGTCTGTTCTGGAGCCAGTACCATGCTGTCTTTATCAATATGGGTTGGTTGTATAGCTTAAGATTTAGTATGTTGATTCCTCCAGCATAATTTTTATTAATCAGGATTACTTTAGATATTGTGGGCCTTTTGTGCTTCCATATGAATTTTGAGATTGCTTTGTCAAATGTCTGTGAAGAATTTCCTTGGACGTTTGATTGATATAGCATTGAATCTGTATATTGCTCTTGGTGGGATGGCCATTTTTATAATGTTAATTCTATCAATCCAGGAGCATGGGAAGTTTTTCCACCTTCTGATGTCTTCTGAAATATCTTTCTTTAGGGTTTTAAAGTTTTCATTGTGCAGGTCTCTCACTTCCTTATAAATTTATGCTAATTTTTTTGGGGGGGGAGAGTTATGGTAAATGGAATTGTTTCTCTTAGGACTTTCTCACTTTTTTCATCCTTAGTGTGTAAGAAAGCCACTGAATTTTGGACATTGACTTTCGACCCTACCACTCTGCTGAACTTATGTATTAGTTCTAGGAGTTTCGTGGTGCAGTTTTTGGGGTCTTTCAGATAAAGAATCATATCTTCTACAAATAGGGATATTGACTTCTTTTCCTCTTTAATTTCCTTCTCTTTTCTAATAGCTCTATCAAAGACTTCCAATACGATATTTAATAAAAGTGGTGAGAGTGGATAACTTGCCTAGTTCCTGATCAAAGAGGGAATGCTTCATGTATTTTACCATTTAGAATGAAACTTGCTCTAGGCTTTTTGGATATAACCTTTATTATACTGATATATGTTCCTTCCATTCCTATTTTCTCCAGGAAAAAGCTTTTACTGTGTCTCTCCAGAGAATGATATGATTTTGTCCCTTAGATTTGTTTATATGATTTGCATATGTTGAGCCAATATTGTGTGTGAATAAATACTACTTGATCATAGTGAATGATTTTTAAATAATTTTGAATTCAGTTTGCTAAAATTTCATTGAATTTCTTTATATCTGTGTTCATCAATGAAATTGGCCTGTAGCTTTTCATTGTATTTTTATTCGGTTTTGGGATTAGTGTAATATTAGTTTTGTAGAAAGAATTTGGGAGTGTTCCTTTCTTTGCTATTTTATATAATATTATAAGAAGGTGTAGTGTTAGCTGTTAGTCAAATGTTTGGTGGAATTTTGCACTGAATCCAATTGATACTGGACTTTGTTTGGTGGGGAAATTTGTAATTATTTCTTTAATTTCATCACTTGTTATAGGACTGCTTAAATAATTTAGTTCTTTCAATTTTTGTAAGTTGTGCATATTAAGAAATTCATCCATTTCTTTCTGACTATCAAACTTTGTAAAGTGTAAATTTTTGATCTTATGATTCTCTGAATTTCTTGGTTTCAATTGTAATGACTCCATTTTCAATTCTAATTTTATTAATTTGCATTTTTTTTCCCTTTTGGCTTTTGCTAATTTGGCCAAGGGTTATTTAATCCTGTTGATTTTTTCAAAGAATCAGCTCATTGTTTGGTTGATTCTTTGAATCATTTTCTTTTTCTTAATTTTGGATATTTCTCCCCTGATTTCATTAATTTCTGCTTTTCTGCTGTTTTTGGGATTGGATTGTTCTTGTTTCTCTAAAGCTTTAAATTGGATTGCTAAATTTTTTACTTATGATGTTTCTATTTTTATATAGACATTGAGTGCTATAAACTTTCCTCTTAGGACTGTCTTCATCATATCTCAAAGATTTTCATATATTGCATTTTCATTATCATTTATTACTAGGTATTTTTGAATTTCCCTTTTGATATTCTTCCAATAGAAGTATATCTGTCTGGTTGTGTCTTACAATCTTAGTGCTGTTAGTGAGAGACTGATCCAGTTTCTTTCTTTTAAAAATTATTCGTTTATTTATTTGTTTCTTTATTTATTTGTTTATTTATTTATTTTTGTATGTATTAGTGTGTATGTGTTTGTGTAGTAGAGTGCACTACTGCACCTGTAGAGGACCAAGTGTAACCAGAAATTGTCTTGGATTATATCTACCTACTTTTTGCTTCACTCTGGGTTTTTCCAGGCTCTGCCCACTAGGGCTGGAAGTACAGGCCACTGTTGTTTCTGCCCAGTGTTACTGCCTTGCAAGAGGAAGGTCCTGAGTTCACATTTCAGGGCAGTTTCATTTCTTAATATGTAGATATCCAACTTTCCTAGTACCATTTGTTTAACTGTTTGTAGAATCTTTGTCAAAACTCAACTGGAAGTAGCTGTGCCAGATTTTGGTACATATGGAGCTCAAAAATGTATAATCCTGGATTGGCAAGAGGCTCAGAAATTAAAATGTTGCCTCACAAGCAGAAGGACTTGTGTTCAGATCCCAAACTCCATGTAGAAATACCAGGTAGAAATGTCAGTGTAGTCTTGGAAATTCCAGAGTGAAGCAAAAAGAAGTAAGTAATTTAGATGGTTTGTGAAGTCACCTTTGGGACTCCACAGGCACATATGGTGCCCTCTAATACACACACACACACGCACACACACACACACACACACAAGAAAAAAATGTGTAATTCTTTGTACATTTATAATTGCAGTCATTCATCATAGTTATGATTCACAGATATTGCTAAGTAAATAGTTACTATGTAAATTCAAAATCATTCAAATTTAAAATTATGATAATTACATAGATGTGGTCTATTTCTGATAACCTCAACATGTACATATGAATATATTTAAATATTGCTATAATAGTTTAAAAGTTCTTTTACATAGGACAAAATAAAAATTAATGAACTTTATCAAATTATTATATAAATTAAAAACAGTATAACCAAAGATGTATTTAAAATAAAAAGTGAAATTCTAAGAGCAAAATGGTGAAACAAATGTTTCAGTACAAAAGTTGATAAAAGTCCTTAAAGAAGAAGGCATGTTCTTCTTGGTTTATACCACCTCGAACAATCAAGTTTGCTCTCTTAATGCAGATCAGAATCTAATCTTGACCTATTCCAGATGCAGCATCTACCTAGTTATCAACAAAAATTTATCTTAGAAATTAGAAAATGAATTAATCAATGATTACTTGTCCAGAATGTTCAATAAATAAAAAGCAATGCATATAATATGAATATATAATAAAGATAGAAATATGTAGAAATATAGTACATGTATAAAGGTTAATATGAAGTTAATACATAAACTTCCATTTTGCAGAAGTATGGTTTCATGCTCCCTTTCATGTAATATCAGAAAAAAACATGATTCTTTCAAAATGAGCACACCCATCATAAACATCATTTTCTTCATCAGTGTATCAATCTTCTACAGTCTTGCTCAGAACCTTGTCTTAATCAAATAATTCTTTATAAGAGTGCCTAAATACTCAGTTGTCAATTGTCAAATTGACATCTGAAAGTAGCAGACACAGGATTAACTTCAAATTACTATTTATAAAAGTCAAATATCAATAAGATAGTAGCTATCCTTTGTATGCAGATGTTTGTTCTTCAAAGTGTCCATGCTGACCTTGAGATGCTGAAGATGATTTTACATTATGAAGTTGGCCCATATGAATGGAAGAGAGAGGAGCAAGAGCAAGAAGAGAGCGATAAAACTGCGAAAGACCCTGTCTGTGTCTCTGATCAGCCTTCCATGGAGCATGGCCACAAGCCAAAGACAGAAGACTGCCTTTAAAGACCAGAAAATACAGGAAATAAAATTCCTCCCAAACTTAAATAAGGGTGTACCCCTGATGTAATCTTTGTGCACAACATATTTTGGATGCATGTTTTCATTTCTTCAGGGTTTCTGGGTCACCTGGAAACTAACTTTTAGAAAAACCACCGGCCTCTTTCCAGTGATACACTTATGATTCCATTCTCAATACCTGAGAAAATAAATATCACATCTTCACAAACACTTGTCATTGTGTATATTTTTGAGGGCTAAAGTGTGTTTAAAGTATTTTCTTACTGTAGTTTTGCTTGGCTTTGCTCTAGTAACTATTTATATGAGCTTCTTTTTCTGTATTTTTTCCACTTGTATATCTTCCCTGGAGAAATGTTTCTCAAATCCTTTCCTCATTTTACTACATTTTGATATTCGTAACAAAGAAAGCACTCCACTGTTACTTTAGGCGATGCTACTAATGGGATTGGCTCACAGAGAACAAACACATACATAATTAATGTGATGAGAACTTGAAAACAAAATAGAATAACAGTTATGATATGATTTAGGTTTCAACAACTCTAGATCATTTACTGTAATGCAATTTAGAATTTGTATCCCTTTCAGTTTAAAGAGTGAAAAGAGAAATGCTAGCCATACCTGTTATGGCAGATAGGTGAATCAACTTAGCTTGAGAATCAATCCAACCTCAGAGTTGAGAAGACTAAGGGACAATATGATGCAGACAATATTTAACTATATAGAGTTGCATTGGTACAGAATGTATAGAGTTGTTTGATCCATCTCTTGGATAACAACACATGAAAATGTATCACATGTAAAAGTTATAGACAAAACATAAGTGAACTTACAAATACTCAGCAACAATGAATTTGTCTTGGATATTAATATTCTAAACTATATTTTATCCAATAGATAATAGTGGGTAATGAAGATTAACCTACCTTCCTAAAACCTATAAATAACTAAAATACTGCCCGATTCTGCATTATATTTATTTTCTATATTATTGCAGGTGGTTAATTTAATTCTCTTGGTCTAAATTTGCTTAATACTAATAAAACTTAATTTGGAAAACTTATTAGGATATTTGAATATTTATTTTGCATCAGTACCTGTAATAAGCTCATTATATACATGCTGTCATTTAGAGTTCATTAACATGGCGCAATATTATTGCAATAATTTCTACTATAAATATGTTGAACACAGGGTTGTGGAAATGGTTCAGAGATTAAACCCTTTGCCTTGAACCAAAAGACCTTAGTTCAGTCACCTGCAAATCTAACCCTGGAAGGCAGAGATCAAGAATCCCCAAAGCAAACTAGCTAACTATAGCCTTAATGGTATATATATTCTGGGTTTAATTAGAGACCCAGGTACATAACAGTAAAGTAGAAGAGTGATAGAGTATGATTCACCCTTAGGCCTCCATAGGTTCATACATGCCAGTGCACTAGTGTATCCACACCAGTATATACATGCAAACTCACCTATATGCAAGCACATATACACACCCCACATACACGTTCATGAAAGAAAAAAAATAAAGATAATGAGCGGATATGCCAAAAGTTGGCTATTGGAACTGCTGGAATGGGTCGGCTGCCAATGTAGTACATACTGTGTCAAAATAGCAAATTTTCAGAGCAGTAATTCAGATTAAGCTGATACATGTATTCATTTATATATTCATTAAAATAATAGTGATGTGCACTTAGGGAATGCACACATAGTGCTGAAGAGATAACATGGAAGGAAAGCTGTATTTAATCTCATAGACTTTACAGGATTAATTGGAAGAGGTCTTAAAAACTGTATTGCAAATGCTAAAGGAATCATTTCTGAAATGGTACCTATTCAGGGTAGATGGGGAGCCACTGGAAAGCAGCACAGTCAAGTTAGTGACATCTAAGAGAATGCGGTTTATAAGGAACACAAGTTTATCATTAAATGCAGAAGGTCAGGATTTTTAGAAATACTGACAGGTGACCTACGTCTGTTAGGCCTAATCCTGAGAACAAAATACGGTTGAGAGAGGACTGAATGAGGTGAATACTTACTTCATAAATCCAGACTCTCTGCCTGAAGTTCTAATTCAAACCATTTTTGCCTCATTAACCTTTGGCAAGCAGTTCATTTTCATGTCATTTTGGAAACTAATTGAGTTGTGATCATGGAGTCTTACAAAAGGCTATAGTAAAATCAAGATATAAAAAACTGTTATCCTGTTTTAATATCAATAGATTGTAATAATTACACAGACCCTCTGCTGAACTGCATTCACTTCAAAGCTGGAATTAGTTCACCCAATATCAGTGCCTCTTGTATACAATATCTTGTTTTGACCTATCTCATTCCTATTCCTCTGCAATCTTGTCTCTTCACTGTTTGACTAGAGTTGAATTAACATGATTTATTGCTATTCTACTTGAATAGCAATCTTACTTCACCTCAATAGACAGAGCAGTTAAGGTACCACATGTAAAACACACATGTGTGAGGGTAATGCAATTTGAATCATATGAAATAATAGTTTAATATGTGTGAATGCATGCATTTATAGTGTCTGGAGCACATGTAATTACTGCATTTCTTTTCTAGGCATTTGAGGTTTTGGTGTATGAGTCTTTTCTCTATTTTTTGTATGTGATTACTTAATAATAAAGCTATCATCTCTCTATTACTGTATCCAGTCACCAAAGTATTTAAATCTCATATATTATCCATGTGTATTGTTTATTACAGAGTTTAGAAAAATAGGATGTAATCTGTTTCATGTAGTAATTTACCCAGAGATAGATATATTAATACTATCATCTCATCTTTTGTAAAATAACCATAATAATGACTCACAAATGGTAGAATCTTTTCTTTACACAAAATTCTGACACTCAACGAGTAATCATTGCATATAATCCTTACAAAATTGATAAATCACACTGGTATTTATGTGAGCCAAGATATATATGGTAATTTTCTTTGAAAAAGATCCTTAAAATTGTCAGATGATCCAATTCACAAGCAATTTTTCATGTAGTTTATCTACATGTAAAGTAGAACAGTCATCTTTAAAATAATGGTTTCCATTACGTTATAACTAAACATTTAAAATGGTCTTTTCCTGACAATTTGCCTTTGGAGGTGGAACAGTGGTTTGTTGATGCTGGGAATCTTTGGTGAAAGACAAGGTCTGCAGAAATATACTGCAGTGCTTCCTACAGAGATGGTTCCACTGATCAGACAAACTTATGCTGTGCTTTTTCCAGGCACTTGCCTTTCCTGGGAATTGTTTATTCCACTTCCTGACAACACTCTTTACTCATCAATATTAATTGAATATTTTGTTTGTGCCTTACTAATGTGGATTTCTTAAATTCAAATATTTCTATCTTCAATTATACAACCTTTCAAATTAATCCTGCCAAGGTCTGTTTTGGAGATGGGAGGTTTAGAACAAAAAGCAAGCATAAGTAGGAACTTTCACTAAGCTTCATAAAGAATACAGTTTACACATTCTTAAAGAATAAAAATGACAGACAGAACTTCTGGCATAATAGAATTGCAACTCTCAAGAAGTCACTATAGGAATGTCCACTTCCACTAGACCTGTGCAATAGTTGGATTATCAACATTTACCATGGATGAGAGAAAATCCTTAAGAAATGCTACAGCTCCCTGAAGACTATTTAAGAGTAATGCCAGACAGGGGAAAAGGAGCTTCTTTATTCAATGATTTGCCCACAGTTAAGTCATCCATTCTCCAAGCAAACATTAAAACATTTGCCAGTATAGATATTACAAATGGAATTCAGTATCCTAACATGCGAAAAACATAAAAATAGGAGGAAGGCTAGCTGGAAAGAAGAAAGCATGAAGTGGAACAGTAGGATGGATAGGCTTTAGGTGAAAACACAAAGAATTAAAAGCATTTATGTATGAAATTGTCAAAGAATAAAACATTAATATTAAAAAGGAATGGATTCAATAATTTCAAAACTTCATAAATTAAAAAGTTCTCTCAAGGGGCTGGAGAGGTGGCTCAGGGGTTAAGCCTCTGCCTTGCAGGCGGAAGGTCCTGAGTTCGGATCTCAGATCCCACGTATAGATGCCAGGCGGAAGCGAGGGCGGCCTGCGTTTCTGGTCCTGGTAGGGCGGAGCCTGTGAATCCCGGAGCGGAGGAAGTGGAGGCGTCCATGGTGGTTCCCGCGTTCGTCCGTGGTTCTACACACACAGACACGCGCGCACACACATACATACGCACACATGCACAATTGAATAAATAAAAAAAATTTTAAAAAAGTTCTCTCAAAAAATGAGAGCGAATTTGACAATTATTTTAAATTTTGACACTCTATGCCAAAATATCACTAAAATTATTATTTTAAAATTCATATCCAAAAATAGGTAAACATTAAGTAGAAAATATATGCTAATTTTTTATATTACATTTGAAAGTTATCATCAAAAAATATTAAAATTAAATAGCTATCTCAAGGATTCACCTCCAGAAAGTACTCAATCAAGTATAAAATAGGAACTGATAAGTGGAATTGAAATACTATCCTGAGCTTCCTATCTACAGTATCATCTCAATCCTGAACAAGCCATCAAATTTTGATAATACATGTGCTTTTCATACATATGTGTGTATTAATGTCTAAGGAACAATATTATTTAACATTCTTTAATGATATGTTGGGTATGAACAGGATCTTCTTTTATAAATACTTTTCAGCTTTCCCATTATTTTTGCAAAGCTCATTCAGTGAGAAACCTTTGCTAAAAAAAAAATAAAACTCATTTATGTGTCATCTATCTAAGGTACTAATTGGTATTGAACTTCCAGCACATTGTACTTCTTTTGCTTTCAACTTTAAAGTGCTATTGCATGTCTATGCATAGGATTTTAAAGTGATTTTTGAAAGTCTATATATATTTCTCTGGTCCTTTTACTCATCTTTGTAAATGATAACTCTTGAACTCTGAGCATCTAACTGCCACATTTGAACCTTACCTCTTCTTAGGATCCCTCCCTAATAATTTGAAGTTCTTTGTGTCAGATATGGGCTTACAGGAATGTACAATATATTTTAATCAGCAAAAATTTTGCACCTGGTCTGTGTGGGGTAGGTGATTTGAAGTACTTTGTTGATCACGTTGTCTCTTCTTATACTTAGAATGGTGAAGTGAAGCAGAAGCTCTCAGCAAGTGTCACTGCCTACTCTGTGCTTTCGTTCTTCATTTCTGTCATGGGACAGGACATTTCTCAAGTAGTTTTTGAATAGAAATGGAAAAAAAAAACAGAAGAGGTGCGTGTCATGTGTGCTTTGGATGTGAAGTATGCCACAAATTTGGTAATGGTACTTTCAGCTGAAATTAGAATGTATCACAGCCCCAAATGACAGTGCATATACACTTACATTCTCATATAAAGCTTACAGATAGTTTCTTTTCATGGGCAAAGTCATCCAGAAAACAACATCTTAAAGTTACATATACTTCTATATTTCTATTGTGATCAAGTTTATTTTAGTGATAAAATTTTTGGAAAAATATGATTGTATGGAAATTTCATTTGTATTTTAAAATGTTAATCATCTAATCTGAGTCATCAGAAAAACTTTAGGCTTAAGAGCCTAAAGATGGGTTAATGTGCTTCTGACCAACACACTCCAGCCACAACATGTCTGCTATATCCAGGAGCTCACCAAAATGAGATCTTCTACCACAAGATCTACATAATGGCCAGAATATCTGCATTCCCTCAAGGACTAGCAAGGATCTCAAAAGAAATAGCTGCGCGTGGAGAGTATCTCTGAGGCAGGTAATGGACAAAGGAAGAGAAATCTCTCCATTTTGCCCACTGAAGGGCCACACATACAGATAGCTGACTCCCTTACCAAAGAGGCACCCAAAGGGAGCTCTGTGATCCATGCAAACAGAAGTGATAAGAGAGTGGGTGAGACATGGCTAGATAGAAGAGAGAAGGGAAATGTGGAGGAGAGGAAGGATGGATGGGGAAGTGTGAGAAAGAGGAGAGTGGAAGGAAGGGAATTGGGGCAATGACATACATCCATTTTGTTTATATTTAAAATTTCTCCTGCCCTTAGAGGCACTGCACATGTGGCAGCTGTGACCCATCAGCGTCAGGCAGTGACAGAAAGGATATGATACTATTTCTATATTCAGTGTTCTGACCTGTGGACAACCATATGATAAATAGCCTGACATACCATGCTTCCTGTCAAAACCCTGAATTCTATTATCTGTGCACTCACAACATGAAGGCCTTTCATTAGGTAAGCTCCATGTGCACACCATGTGGCTGGCCTTCTGTATGCTCACAAGTGGGATGGGTATCCATGTTCCCAGAGCAGGGATGGCCTCCCCTGGGCCAGGGCTTTCTGTGCACACAACAGGGAAGGCCTCTTATGGGGCAGGGATCTGTGTGCTCACACCATGAACTTAGTTTTATAGAAAATGGACAAAACTGGGCTGGAGAGATGGCTCAGGGGTTAAAACTCTGTTTCACAAGCAGATTATCCTGAGTTCCCAGGTCCTATGTAAAAACGCCAGGAAGAAATGGCAACAGCCTATACTTCTGACCCTAGTGGGCAGAGCCTGCAAAATCCCAGAGTAAAGCAAGAAGGAATTAGAAACATTCCAGAATGATTCCTGAAGTCACATTTGGTCTTTCACAGGGGCACGCAGTGACCTCTGATACACACACACACACACACACACACACACACACACACACACACACATACACACACACACAATAGCAGATGAAAAAAACTGTTAAAAAAAGGCGAAAAAACTTATATTCTTCAGTTTTTTTAATATTTTTTATTATTATTTCCGCTCATACAAACTTAATAGGTAGACCAGTTCCCTCCCTCCCCCCTCCTCCCCCTGAACCCCCTGCTCCCCCTCCCTCCCTCCCCATCTCCCAGTGCCTCCCCCCCAATTCCTAGAGAGTCCTTTATTGTGTATGCCTAACTCTCCTCTTGGTCCTCCTTTCCAATGATGTACAAGGACCCAGTGGCATTTCCCTGAACCCTTTCTCATGTTCCCCTTAAGCATAGGAACACTACTGTGGCCATGAATCCCTTGCCTCCAAGGATCTTGGTGCCTTTAGCTGATGTTAGACTTTGTGAGGTCAATAGTGTGATGGACATGGCTCAGGGCATGCAAAGTCCTATTATGATTGCTTCAGCCCTAACTAGTGTGAAGACTCTTCAAATCATTGCTCCCCCCATCCTTTTGCTCTTACAATCTTACCACCCCCTCTTACACAAATTTCCCTGAGCTTCAGGATGGGGGGAGATTAGGCTGGCTTAGTTCTATGTGGTTGATATAGAGTCTCTGAAGTTCTGGATTGTGGTTTGTTGATTTTATTTTGCAGTTTTGCTGCTCCTGCAATGCCCTTCACTCCATCCTGATGGGCACTGTATGTCACCCCTTGCTTTCCTTGGAGGCCGATTTTCTCTGCTGTAACATGGTCCCCTCTCTCCTTGTGTCTGCTGTGGCCCTCCAACCCCATCCCTTCTGTTCACAATCCTTGCAATTACCGTATTACATAGGTTTACCCTTGAGTGTCTCAATGTGGGCTGGGTGAGTTTGGTACTAGGAGCCACCTATTAGGGAGTACATACAGCGCTTAACTTTCTGGGTTTGGGATACTTCACTTAATATAATTGTTTTTAATGACATCCATTTCCCAGCAAATTCCAGTAATTCATCATTTTTGATGGCTGAGTAGTACTCCATTGTATAGATGTACCACTGTTTCCTTATCCACTCGTCAACTGTTGGACATTTAGGTTGATTCCATGACTTTGCTATTGTAAACAGTGCTGCTATGAACATGGGCGTGCTTGTGCTATCGAGGTGAACCTCTGCTGCATGGGGGGTTATTCCCAAAAGTGGAATAGCAGGGTCATATGGCATTTCAATCTTTAATTACTTTAAGAATCTCCAGATGGCTCACCAGAGTGGCTGTATGAGCCTGCATTCCCACCAGCAATGTAACAGAGTTCCCCTCTCTCCACATCCTCTCCAGCACTTGTTGTTGTTTGTATTGTGGATTTTTGCCATCCTGACCGGTGTGAGATGATATCTCAGGGAGGTTTTGATTTGCATTTCCCTGATGGCTAAAGAAGTGGAGCATTTTTTAAGATATTTGTTAGACATTTTAATTTCATCCCTAGTAAAGTTTCTTTTAAGTTCCAGGGCCCAGTTTTTAATTGGGCCATTGGTTTCCTTGGTGTTTAGTTTTCTAAGTTCTTTGTGCACTCTGGACAGTAGAGGTCTATCAGATATGTGGTTAGTGAAGATTTTCTCCCATTCTGTGGGTTGCCTTTGAGCTCGTGTGACAATCTCTTTATCTGAACAGAAGCTCTTTAATTTCACAAGATCCCAACTGTTGAGAGTTGATAGCAGTGACTTGTGCCATTAGATGTCTGTTTAGGAAATGTTGGCCTAGCCCAATCAGCTCAAGGGAGTTCCCTATCCGTTCAGTTATGATTTTTATAGTCTCTGGCCTGATATCAAGGTCCTTGATCCATTTAGAATTAAGTCTTGTACATGGTGACAAGTACGGGTCCAGCTTTAATCTTCTGCATGTGGAGATCCAGTTTTGCCAGCACCATTTGTTGAAGATGCTGTTCTTTTTCCATTGGATTCTTTGGGCCCCTTTGTCGAAGATCAAATGGCTGTATTTTTGTGGGTTTATATCTGGGTCCTCAACCCTTATCCATTGATCTGTGTGTATTTTGGAGCCAGTACCAGGCTGTTTTTATAACTATGGATTTGTAGTATAGACTAAGATTCGGTATGGTAATACCTCCAGCAGTGTTTTTGTTACTCAGGATTGTCTTTGCTATCCTGGGTCTTTTGTGCCTCCATATGAATTTTGAGATTAATTGGTCAACTTCTTTAAAGTGATATTCTTCAGTTTTATCATGTGTTCTTAACCATGTGGAACTGGGAACTCAATCATAATTATCTACATTCTTAATGTATTTTCTTTTATTACTTACATATTATTTATACTGTTCAATTTAAAAAATATTAGGAAATAAAGGCAGGAGGTAGAAATGCTACGGGAAATTCCAGGGGAAGCAGGAGGGAGATAGGGGCATCTATGATCAAAATGCATTGTCTACATGTATGAGATTGTAAAACAGTAAAAATAAAAAAAAGATTTCAATGAAAACAATAAAAAAAACTATTCAAGGAGAGGAAGCAAGGAGGTCTGGAACAAACACCATCCATTATGTTTGAAATTAAGGAGACTGAATATTAATAAAATGATTTAAAAATTCTCAATTAAATTTTTTTTAAAAATTATATAAAATTCTATGTTGAAATCAAAAAAAAAACAAAAGAAAAATTACAGGAAATATGTATCTTGGTATTTCTCATAGTACTCTGTCAATTATTGCCTTCAGGTTGTCAACAAAGCGGGAAATTCCAAAATGCATTTCCAACTTGAATAAATTTAGACAATAAAATGCCTGGGTAAACCACTGTAGTGTTGAAACATAATTTCTGGTATGCTGTTAAAACTGGTGATCTTAAAAACTAGTGCTATTCTTTCATAGACCATAGTTTGAGGAATGATGTCATATTTCAATACTGTCAAAATAGCATATACTGAAGAGGGAGGAAAGAACCAGTGATAGACCCACATTATTAAATTCTATAGGCAATGTCATATATAAACTAATAACATTAATAAAAAGTATGCAATTCTGCTTTCTAAGTTATACTGTAAAGCTGAATGAAAAACAATATTGAAATATGCACTACTAAAGATATGGGCTGGGCAGTTTTAAAAGTGTGCTGATACCTACTCACTGTACACATTCACATTCCATGTTATTAACTCCTTGTAGTTCTCTGATTTCCCTGAGAGAGAAACTTTGAGAGTGCAAAGAGAACTGCTCCTCTCGATGTTTTGTTTTTCTAGAGGTGTTTTATTGCCTGTCTGTTTCTTGGAATCAATCTCAGATCAGATCAGCCTGGCCACAGACAAGTGTGTCTTCCTAAAAGCCTCTACATGCACTTCAGAAGTATCAGCAGCAGGACACAATGAATCTAGGAAATTACCTTTCTTCTAGGAATTGCCTGTTAGTGGTGATCATCACAAAGGCCAATGTGATGACTTAACCACAAAGCAACCAGAAAGATGTCCAAACAAAGAGAGTCATTTAGCCTTGTGAGAACTGAAAATTTTGTCAAAGATACTTGAATAATTAATGTTTCTAGAAAGAATTATGCCTTAAATATACTAAAATGTACCACCCAGTTATTCATGGAAATGAGTTTAACCTCCTCATTCTATAGATAAAGAAAGGAAATTCACGAACAGATGAAAGATTTTTTTTTAACTATGACTCTTTAGTCAAAATTGTGGGCAGATTTCAAAACTTTGCTCTATAAAGCAAATAAAGCTATGGGACTGACACAGTGTATAAAAGTGCTTGTGGTACAAGCATGAAGAAAACAGTTCAAATCCCTAAACTCCAAATCATACATATAATGCTAGAATATGCCATTGCATGACTCCTACATGGGCAGGAAGAATAATGGAGGTAAGAACAAGAGAAATCATAGAAGCTCAGGGACAACCCTGTCTACTGTGCACAGTGGAAAAATAAGAAATACGCTGTGTTTCAATGAAGGTGGAAGGATGAGGACTGACACCTGAAGTTGTTCACTGATCTACAAAAGCATGTTATGGCACATACATGCATCTCTCATACACACATGCACATACATAGAAAAATGCACATACCATCAGAATTTATGTGTCTTTTATTTATTGATAAATTTTATTTAGGCATTACTATGCCATTCTATTTATATGTTGAAGAGAATAAAAAAAGAATGAAAATCACAAAGTGAAAAGGTAAGAAAGATGTGAGGGAGGGTGCTCCTCTTTCTTCATCTCTGAATCCTGTGTCTGGTGTCAAGACTTCCTGCATTAGCATGAGGATGTTGCTGAAAGGTGTGTAAGCTTCAGGATTTTCTGAATTTTATTTAATTTAACTATTATAATGCTAAATAGTAAGAACTTTTGGATGCATGCCTTCTCTACAAAGCACATAGCATTATAGAGAATAACTGTGTCCTTTAGCATAATTTTTAAACTATACTTTTAATTTAAGGCTTAGAAGAAAGGAATCAGCTGGTTCTCAGCTTTCATAAAAGGTTTCAGACAAAAGCATACATCATGAAGGTGTGAAAATTATAGCTGATAGAATAGATGCAAAAATACTTAAAAAACAGTGTGGCCTAAGAAGTGCTGTGAACATTACTACAACACTACTAGAATATTTTGTGACAATAATATTTAGTAATCATTAAACAACTCAAAATTATCTATCATTTATAAGAGTACTCAGATAACTAGAAGAATGTTTCACAACATTAAAATGTCTCATAACCTAACAAAGCTCCTGGAGTTGGTGAAGACTTCTCTGGATTCTTAGTGGTCAGTAATTAACACTTAGTTATATTAAAGAAAGAGATGATTATGTCAAGATATTTGCAGAGCACTGCCCTGCTAAATCACTGCTGTAGCAGTACTGATTTAATTTCAATAGCAACAGCACAGTACCAGATTCTGTATTGTCCAAAGCTCCAAATACATGCCAAGAACTCAGATGAGGGAAGTGTCGTGGTTTGAAATGTGTCCCCCACAGTCTCATGTGTTTGGCAAGGTCATGGCACCTTGAGAGGTGGAGCCTTGCTGGAGGAACGCAGTCACAAGGGGTGGGCCTTGAGGTGGATTAGTTCCACCTCTAGGAGAAGTCTGCCTTTGCAGCAAAAGTCTTGCAGCTCTCAGCCTCCAAGATGTCTGCAGTGACATATCCTCTTCCAGCTTTGGCCAGCCAGCCATGCTGTTTCCACTTTGAAAGACTATATCTCCCCTCCGGAACCATAAGCTGAATAAATCTCTCTTTTTCCTAAGCTGCTTAACTTTGGGTGCTCTCTCACAGCAATAGTTTAGAGTAACCATTACAGAAATTGGTACCAGTAGTGGAGTATTGCTGTGAGATTAAGAATAGTTGGTACCATGACAAGAAGCTGTTTGTGAAGCTGAGAGAGAAGTTAGTACCCAGCAGAATGGCCAATGCTATGATGTGATTAATGTGCCTTTGGAAGTGTTTGCTGGAAGAAATATGGAGAATTTTGGGACTTTATGCTGGGAAAGTCTTTGTGTCTTGGTAATGGGACCAAATGGGCCTTTTTCTTGAGAGCTTCAATGAGAGCAGTGCTATGAGAGAGATGCAAGCAGTGGAAGCCCAGCTTGTGATGGTCCAGAGGGTAACAGAGACTGTGTTTGCAGCTGAACGAGTGACACATTGGAGCCATGTGTTGGCAGAAAGTTTAGTGAAGTTTTGCCCTCATCCTGAAAGCTGGCATGAAGTTAAACTGGAGTGCTTAGCTGAGGAATTTTCAAGGCAATGTACTCTTGAAAATGTGATATGGCTACTTTTAGTTGTCTTCAGAGTTATGAAAAAGAGAAAAGAATCAGGCAGGAAGAAGCAAAAACTGTAAGGTCTAATGATGAAAAATACAATGCCAAACTTGAAGAGTTGGAAAGGAAGAAGCCAGAACAAAATGACAGTTAAAGACATTATCTCCATTTGTAAATCAAAACCTTCTCTCAATTTGAATAATAGGAGAGACCTTAGCTTGAGGGCAAGATCCTCAGAGAAGGCTTCCACCCATAAGAATGCAAATACTCCACACAAGTTAGGGCCAAAGCAATCATAATAGGACTTTGCATGACCTGTGCAATGTCCAACACATTATTGACCCCACAAAGTATAGCATGGACTAAAGGCACTAGGATCCTTGGAGGCTAGGGACTGACAGTCACAGTAGTGTTCCTAAGCTTAAGGGGAACACAGGAAAGGGTTCTGGGAAATGCCCCTGGGTCCTTGCACCTCATCAGAAAGGAGGACCCAGAGGAGAGTTTGGCATGCACATTAAAGGATGCTCCGGGGATTGGGGAGGAGGCACTGGGAGGGAGTCACTGGGGGATAGGGAGGGAGGGGGGGGGGAGGGGAGGAACAGGGAGGTGGAGGAAGGGAGGGGACCAGTGTACCTGTCAAGTTTGTATGAGTGGAAATAATAATATATATATATATATATATATATATATATATATATATATATATATATATATATATATAAAGAATGCAAATCCTTTTTGGAAAAAATGAATTATGGGTGGAGTTCTAAAGCAAGGGTCCACTTCTTCCATTAAGCAAGTGTCCAGGAGTGAAAGAGATTTTCCCCATTGTCAACATAGAGAAGCAGAATCAGTTGTGATTCAAGGGGACCAGTCTTGCCAAAGTCATCCATGTGGTTCTGGTTTTAGAGACATCAGTGATGCAAGAGGGAGGAGATCACAGAGTCCTCCTCCAAGATTTCAAAAAGTGATGGAAACCCAGGTAGCATGTGGCAAAAAGTCTGCAGTGTAGAGGCCCAAGAAGGGCAGTTTGTGCTAAAGCCTGGTTTGTGAGTTAAAGCCTGGTTTGCCATCATGATGTAAAGATGTTAGAGATGCTAGAGACAATGTGAGACATCTTCCAAAGACAGCTGTATACCTTGGGAGGAGTCAGCTCAAGGAGCAATGTGTTCTACAGGCACCTGGTTAGGAGGGGTAGGAACTGAGATGATTTCAACAAGAGGCTCACCTGTTTGACTTCGAGCTACAGCATTTGGAGATTGTCCTGCTGGTTTTCCGTCTCCTTATGCGCCAATCTTTCCTGGATTTACCCTAATTCCTTCCTTTTGGAATGGGAATGATTATTCTGTGTCATTATATGTTGGAAGTATGTAACTTGTCTTTTGATTTTAAAGGAGGTTTTAGGCTTAGGATTTTTGAACTTTGTTGGAGTATTGATTTAGTCTATGAAGCCTTTTAAAGTTGGAATGAATATGGTTTACATAATGATATGGCAATAAGCCTGTGAGGGCCAGAGGTGGATTGTCATGGTTTGAAATGTGTCCCTATAGTCTCATGTATTTGGCAACGTCATGGCACCTTGAGAGGTGGACCCTTGCTGGAGGGGTGGGCCTTGAAGTAGGTTAGTCCAACCCTACCTCTAGGAGCAGTTTGCCTTTGCAGCAAAGATGTTTGCAGTGACATAGCCTCCTCTGGCTTTGGCCAGCAAGCCATGCCACCTCCACTTTGAAAGACTTTATCTCCCCTTCGGAACTATAAGCTGAATAAATCTCCCTTTCCCCTTAAATTGCTTGACTTTGGGTGCTCTCTCAGAGCAATAGTTTAAAGTAACCATTATAGGAAGCTTGGCTAGAAAGCTACCACTAGACTGGGATGCTTCTCAGCACTAGATAACTTGCCTGGTTAGGACTTTAGTTTAATATCTAATATCTCAAACAAGCCTGATGCTTTTCAATGTATTTCCCATGAAAGCTGGATTGGGAACTAGAATGAAAGGAAGGTAAAGAGAGCCAAAGCAGGAGTGAATGAATATGCCAATCTTCATCAAAACATACATAGGCAGGGTCATAGCTCACTGTTAAAAGACTTTGCTTTGTAAGCAAAAAATAACTGAATTTGGCTCTCCGGATCCCATGTAAATATACAGGGTGGAAATGATGGTGACCTGTAATTCCAGTCCTGGAAGGCAGTCTGAGAAACCCCAGAGAAGATCCCTAAGGAGGTGCAACAATCCAGGGTGATTCCTGATGTCACCTTTAGTCCTACAGAGGCTCACATACTCAAGTGCACTCTGTACACGTTCCCATACAATCATGTACATCCATATACTTGCAAATTTACATAAATATTTACTGTCACCCCAAATAAATCATATTGATGTCCATAACTTTTTCAAAGAAAATCTAATCAGTTCTTATTGTCGAAACATAATAATGTAAATAGAGGTAAACTAGTGTGGAAACCCAGATGACAAATTCATAATGTGCTGAATTTATTAATTAATAATGCAATAATACAGAATATTATATTTCCATTAATGAATAAGTTAAATTGTAAAGCATTTTAAAATTTGAAAATAACAGTTTTTATTGTTTTCATGGTTATGTGCTCTGTGTGTGTGTATGTGGGGGTGAGGTATACATGTATTGGTGTGTATGTCCAGATACATATGAAGTTTTATGTATGATGTTAACACCTGAGGCAGACTGTGGATATCTTCCTCATTCACTCACCACCTCACTGAATCAGGATCTCTAATGCAGACAGCACTTGCTGTTATAATCACACTAGCCAGCCTTCTTTGTTCCCTCATATGAGTAGTGGATTTCAGGTATGCCACAACAATCTCACATCACCAGATTCTGGGGATCTAAACTCCAGTCCTCACAAATGTAGGGCAAGTGTTTAATGTTGAGGACTTTCCACAGACCTCGTGTTTGCTGTTGTTTAGGACTCCTTAAGAGATTGACTCATAACTGGATGGAATTGGAAGATATAATGTTGAATAAAACATCTCCAAGGCACAGAAAGACAAATGCCAAAGGTTTTCTAGTACATATGGATACTTACAATGAACCTTCGGAATAATACTCTTAAGTAGAAACTCCTATAATATCAATAAACTGGAAAGAAACTTAATTTGTGGGGGAGAGGAGGACTCAAAAAGAGGGGAAGTACTAGAATCCAGGGAGTAAGAAGGTAAAAAATGTAATAGGGAGGAATGTTTTAAGGCAAGAAAGGAATGAAGGGATAGACAGGGGGAAGTAATGTCAAGGTGGCTGTATATAGGAATTTAATTCAGTGAAGTCTAGTTCTACCAGATCCCCGTAACAGATGGCCTGTCAACATTCTGCCATCAAGCAAGGAAGATCTCATGAGATGCAATGCTATGTTAAGAGACTATATGAGACCAGTACTGGACAGAACTGAGGGGAGGACTCTATATTCTATACTTTATCCATTACTGTGGCATTCATTCTCTGGCCAATGCACAGGTATTAGCTAGTGCAGGTATCCTAGATGGGACCCAGTGGTTCACATATGCAGGGAATGTGGGAGATGGAAGGGAAAATGGGTGGGGTAGAATGGAGAGGTGGGAGAAGGAATGGGTGATACAAACAAATAAAGTCATTGCTAATGTAATTAAAAATACAAAAGTGAAACATAAAAGAAATCATCATTAAATAAGTATATTATCTATGGATGAATTTTGAAAGACTTGTATGCATTCTTCTCATGATCAAAATAGCACTTTACCTGAAAAAATTAGCTATAAATGACATGTTTTGTTTTCTATCATTTTATAGACTATATGCTGTCTTAAAAGCACATGTGTATATATTATTGATTTTAAATTTTTAAATTTGCTTTCAGGAATATATTTATGATGATACCATTAAGTAAAGTGAATGCATAAATTTTCATATTTTTTAGCTTCGCCTGCCTGGAACATTCCTGACATGCCATGTATGGCTTTCTACATAATTTCCATATTAAGGTGAATATCTTTCAAGGTTACATGGCCATTGGATAGGGACATAATGTGCTTATTCAGGTTGTGATGAGAAAATACATCATTATCACCTTAGAATAGAAATGTTTGAATAAGATTTGCTCTAAATATTATGAAAATCTACTACCAAATATTACATGACAAAATAGGAACAAAGAAGTTTTTCCTGAACATTGGAAATTTGGAGTCTTGTTTATATAATGAAACCTGTTGTAGCTCTCAGGAATTCTCTTTGTTTAGCCATATTCTCCATAGAAATCAAACAATAGGTAGATATATTAGTCAAAAGAATTGAATGTGTATTATGTAAGGAGGTAGACATTTTCTCACACTTAATATTTATCAAAAAGTCATATATGAAACCTAGGATTAGAATTCAAATAATAGGGCTAAAGAGATGGATCAAGAGCTAAACCTTGGTTTCAAAAATAGAAGACCTGAGTTTAGGTCAAGAATTCCACTTAAAAATATCAAATGGAAATGTGGAAATAGCATTGGCCTGCACTTCTGCTCCTGGAAACCACAGATTAAAAACAAAAATGAGGTAGAGGAATCCAGAATTATTGCTTAAAGAAGTCATCTTTGGGACTCCACTGACACCCATAATACCCTTTGACACACAGGCATGCTCAAACACACAGCCTCACACAGGAAAGTGTGCATATGTAAAATATTCAATAATAAAAATCTTATGATGACACAAAAGTTAACATATTATTCTTTATGCTTCTAGTTTTAATTTCCAAAGGTTAAAATTACTGCATTGTGTGTGTGTTTGTGTATGCATGTGTGTGTGTGTGTGTGTATGTGTGTAGGTATGTATGTCAATAGTTGATATATCTTTAAACTATATGTTCTCTTCTTTCCCATCTTTGGAGATAAAAATGTATATTAAAGCTAAAAACATATTTGGTCATTTTTAATTCTCTAAGAAAACTAACATTAAAATATATGTGAACTGTTCAGTAATGAGAAGATTTTGGCCAAAATAGTTAATCTGTTTTCTTTCCTTCTGGAAGAAGCAAGGAAACAGCATTAACTAGCAGTGTAAGAGGCTAAGTGGGAAGCTCCAAAATATCTATTTTTATAATTAAAATTAATTGTGTGTACTGCACCAAACTCATTTCTGCCATGTAATTAAACATACTTAAATATATTAACTCTGTAAGTAATTTGCATAAATTATCCTGCTTAAAAATTTCAGTATACTAAGAGATATTGTGATTCTTATCAATGAACTACTCCATTAACTGAATGGATAATGATATGGTTTTAAAAGTTGAGGTATAATTATAGCTCTCACAGAATTTCAAACTGAGAATATTGTAGACTATTGGAATGATATGCTAAATTTCTGGGAACATTTCAGATGTTGATCTGAGTGATGCAGTCGAGCATTTACTCCTCATCTTTTGTCAAATCCTAGCCCTAAGTTCATTTTGTCTGTGTCCTATCCAGATGTGTCAAATCACATTAATAAGCTTTTATTCAGAAACAGGAACAAATACATAATTCATTTAGGTATAGTCACAATTCAGCCAAAGTGAAAACAAAGCACTCAGTTTTATGTGATACAAATCAGTACTATAAAAAGGAGGTATAAAGGAACCAAAGAATAATATTCCTCTCCTTAGAAATGGCTTTCTCCTTGAAGCAACACACAGCTGTGAGAAGCCCACACTAGTCAGTCAGATCAAATTAAAATCTGATCCTTTTGGTCACTTACCCCAACAATCAAGTTCTTTTGTCATAACCCATTGGGAACTTTTAAGTCATTGTTGGTGAGAGAATTCTCACAATGATTACATATAAGGGGTCATATTTGCTCCTTTATCTTGCAAAATTAGAAGATGCCATCTCATGGTTTACCATCCTATAGTTACATGATAGAAAGGGGACCACCACACGTATATGACTTGTTAAGTCTTCTTTCCATGTTTCATCCTGCTCATTCCCTTCCATTGCAATGGTAAAGCACTGGGAATGGTGTAGCCATATCAGAGAGACTGAGGGAAATAAATGCATGGCTAAGCCACTTTCTCCCATGTGTCTCCAGGATCAGAGATTAGCACTGAACAGATAACTTCAGAAGCTTTCAGATTTCTTAACATTCTTAAAAACTGAGCACGCTGAAAACTTTTTACACACAGTATGTATCAAATAATAATAATATACCATTTTAACATTAAAACAAGATATTTGAAAGCATTTATTAATAACTCATTCAAAATGATATGTTTATATGCACATAATTTTCATTGAAAATGATTCTTATTTTTCATTTATTTTTCTACTTTTACAAGTATAATTGAGTATTTATCCCAGCTTATCTTACTTCTCTCCTCTCTCCCATCTTCTCCCTTCCCTTTGCCATTCCCTCCTACTTTCTCCCACCCTTCTGCCTATATAGGTCTATGGATTCAAAGTAGACTTCGTCTATTCCTGTGGGGGGGTTCATGAATCCGTGGTATATCAAGTAACCTCTCTTTAAGCTATCCCACTGATATGTGCATTTTCCTTCACTCATCCAGCTTTAGACCCAAAGATTTCCACTGCAAGTTCCATTCTATGGCAATAACAGCTGCATACAGAGGAGTTTGATGTATTGTCTTCTTACTATAGGTTTTGTGACTCTCTTCCCTATTGATCTATTTTCTTCTCTTTTTTTTAGGTTCTTGTTCTAGTTTACAATGATAGGGATGTGTACCACCATTCTGAAAAATGGACCTTGAATATAATCAGAATGCTGTTAATATCTCCTTGATGCTCATGCCATTATTACACTGTGCAACATATAGATCTCATGCCATGCTTTTACAGTATTCCTTGGTACTGTGTAAGTTATCCAGAAAGGAGAAAGTCCTCATACCAATTCTAGTTGATATATTTTTGCCCATGTTCTGTGATCCATTTGTGTTGCATCTTCAGTAATAGGCTCTTACTAACAGTTTCTAGAGAATAACCAAGAGTAGTGGCAAAAGCCTATAATTTTTGGGAGACTTTAAGACCTTTCTGATCAATATTTTATCAGGAAGTGACACATTCCTGTTACTTTTAGTATAATTTCATCCTGGGTTGTAGGTAGATCAGCTCATGTTTTTTTTTTTTTTTTCCCCTCCTGTTTTTCTCAGTCTATGCTCCTCTGCCCTCTACATAGGGATTGCCCATTCTTGTTCCTTTCTTTAAAAGACATTTTTTGACATAATAGCATAGGATATTCCTTTGGGGTTACTTCCCATAGTCATATGATTTTTCTATAAGTATCTCTGTCCTTCTATCTCCCATGTTCTTTCTGTCTCCCATCCCTTCATTCCCCACTATGTAATTTGGAAAATTACATGATTACTTAAAAAAAAAGGGCATTTGGAATACTTTTCCAAGGAAATAGCAAGAGTGCCATTTTTTTCACAGTTCACAACCTCTCCCTGATATGGAGTTTGAAAGAAGACAGATGGTTTCTTTTGTGTGTTGCCAGCCCTTTGTGAGAGTACATACCATGAAATCTCTCCCATCATCCCTGCACACTCAGAATGAGGATGAAAACCTCTGTAGGGTCCCCAAACAGCTAACCCTTGCAGACTATCCTTTGTGAACCACTGTTGTAGAAGAGATAAGATGTTCCAATATAAAATCTCATGCTTTATGTGCCATGTGAGCAGAATTTGACAGGTCTTAGAGGCCAAGTCTTGAGAAAAGACAGTGCATGCATTCACATGCACTGCAGTTGGGCTTACATTACCCTTCAGATTCTTGATTTCAAGCAAAGGCACTCCTGGAAAAAGCTTTCAGAAAACACAGAGGTCTAGAGAAGAATGTGAATTAATGGATTCTCTTCATTTAAACAAAAAATAAAGCAATCTTACTTTGATAATCTTGTAATAAGATTGCATATCTAGTCTCATTCTTGGTAAGTGTTGAATATTATTACATTATTTAAATGAGAAATAGATACCAATTTCAACTAAATCACAGTATATCACAAAAGATCCCCAGTCACCAAGAAGAAATTATTCACCTATATACAAAGAAAGTAATGTGAGTTGCTGCTAGTTAAAGAGAAAGCTTGAAAACATGAAAGACACAAATTTGATGGGCATACTCATTTTTCTCTATTCATGGGATGAAATTAGAAATTCCATCTGGTTATGCAAAATACAGAAGATGAATGAGAATTAGTAAATCAGCATCTCTCACTCAGGTTCCAGTCTTTAATACAATTTTGTTCCACTGGTATTCTTTGGGAACTTCAATTCTGCATCTGTCTTAGCTTAATAAAGATGATACAGAATCTACCACCAGAAGATTTTGTAGATTTTCTACAGAAACTAAAATTCCTGATGATTTGTCAAAACTCAAGGAAGGGACATGATCCTAATGATGATATGTTAGCAGGAACAACAGCACAAATATCAATCTTTCTCAGCCACATAGTACATTTTTTCCCCACTCTCTACCCTGAATACCATGTGGACATAAACCCCACCATTCTGCATAACAATGCCTTGATACATATATTAGTATTTTTCTCATTTATCAGAGGATGACTCTGAGAAACATATAGGCAGAGCAGTAAAAAGATAAGGCTGCAGTGTGACACAAGAGTCTAAGCAAAATTCAAGGAATGACTAATTCTAATCAAAGCCAGATAAGGAGAGAGCTCAAATGGTTTTCAGGAAAAATTCTACCTGTCAAACTCTCCTAGAACCCTAGAATTCATTCAAACAATAATGCCTATTACATGAAATACTATACTTTGAGAATATTGGAATAGTTCTTTATGCTGTTTTTGTTTTTATTTTTGGTGTGCACGTGAGGATATGTGCACATATGCATGTGTATATGCACTTGTGTGTATGTGTGCTTATGTTCTGTGCATGTGTTCATGTGTGAATATGTGTGGGTATACTTACATGTGTGTAGCTGCACAATTATATGCATATATGTAGAATCATAACTTTGTCACTTCATGAATGCCTGGCAAGTGCTCTACCTCACAGTTACATATCAATCCTTCTTTTTCCTGTGTATTTTGAGATAGTATCACTAAACTTCCCAAACACACCTGGTTGGGCTTGAGTTCATAGTCCTTCCTACTTAGTCTTCTGAGTCAGTTGGATTCCATGTCTATGCCATTAGACCCAACTACTATTTTATACTAGTAAAGAATATTTACTCCAGAAATTCAGTGAAGTAGAATAAGAGAATAGAATCAGATATGTGTTTAATCTTCAACAACTATATTATTTTCAAATTACTACATTTTTACAAGTGTCCTTATTAAATTATTCTTAAAGCATATCATTCATAAGTTCACTCATTAATTTGATAAAATACAGGTTATTTCTGAGGTTCTTGAATCAGGCCCAGGACTCTACATTTCTAATTAGATACAAAGAAGTTATTTCCCTAAGGGTTATTCTTAGGTATGGAAGTCTTCTAAGGAAGTGGTAGATATGACTTTCAAATTTATGCAATTAAAGCAACTTACATTTCAAAAGAAGTAAAAGACTAAAATTTACATGATTATTCAGTTTTTCACATATTTTCATTTACCACTTCACTGTTTACAATTATTTCAGGACACACTGAAAAGCAGCACTTCTTGTTATCACTTGAGTGTCTTTCAGTTTCAAATCTTTAAACTAGGGGACACATTAAGGTACTTGATTTGGGTATCTCTGAATGTCCACATTTTTCTTATGACTTTTACTGTGGAAAAATTCTGCACATAATCATATGTTAACCTAACAGAAAAGGGAAGTTATCTTTTTCTTCTCCAACCCTTATTTTTCCTAATCATACAAGCTCAATAGGTACTCTGTACTCTCCTTCCCCTCTCTCTACCCTCTTCATCTTCCAATGCACTCTCACCACTTCTTTTCATCCCTGCCCTTCTCTCCCCCTCCCCCTCCCCAGGTGCCTCCCTTTTTCTGTAGAGCGTCCATTTATATGGGCACCAAACCTCCCTCTGAGTCCTCCCTCCTAGTGAGTGTTCATGATTCAGTGGCGTAGCCCACCCAGGACCCCTTCTTGGGCTCCCCAAGCATGGGAATTCTATGTTAACCCCTTACTTCTAAGGATCCTACTGGCTGAATCCTTCTCCCCTACGACCCATGCTAGACTTTGGGGGGTCATTGACATGTCAGCCATTGTGCAGGTCAGGCAAAGTCCAATCCTGGCTGCTGCCCTAACTTGTGTGGAGTATCTTGCATATCTTAGGTCCTCCCCATCTTTAGGGTCTTATAGTCTTGCTGGTCCCTTTTTCTGAGATTTAAGATGAGGAGAAATTTGGCTGGTCTGGATCCAAGTGAATAAAAGAAGGATTTTGGTGTTCTGAATTATGGTGTATTGTTTTTTTTCAGTTTTGTTATTTCTGCAGTGCCCTTGGCTGCATCCTGATTGGTATCAAAGGTCATCTCCTAACCAAAGTAAAAAGACTGTTTAAACAGAAGATCTTAATATAAGAGGAGACTCAAAGGTAGATGGAAGAATAAGAGCAGGACACAGCAGTAGGAGGAAGTCAGTGTCCTATTTGCCAGATGGCTGCAGTCTGTCTGGAACAGGGAAAAGGTACCTCATACTCTCCCTCCCTCCTCCCCTCCCCTTTTGTCCATAATTGTACTCTCCTTCCCTTCCTTTCATCTCCCTCTCTCCCTGCCCCTCTCTAGATGCCTCCTTATTTTACAGTAATTAACATAGAAAAATGCAGAAGCATCTATATCAGCATTCCTTCAATTCACTCATTATTCCAAGACCTTAAAAGATAAACATTTTAAAAAATAATCCAATAAAAGTGATCAACTCTTATTTTGTTTAGTTCAAACAATTCTGATCTCATATGTGTTCAAAGATTTTGAAAACGTGAGATAATATTATCACTGCAATGTCAGTAATATTATAGTTATTGTTAATATTTATTTTTATTTTTAGATGCTTTCATATATGAATACAAAACTCACATCATTTTCTCCCTTGATTCTCTAATTCTAATTCCTATTCTTTCCAACCATATGCTTTCTCCTTCCAGGTGAGTCACCCTGCTACTTTCGCATCTTTTTGTGTCTGTGTCCCTGTGGGCTTCATCTGGTGAGCATGTACTGGCAAGTGCCAATAGGGATGATTTAGTGAGTGAAACTTTCAAGAAAGTAGTCTCCCCTGACTCTGTCATTATTCTCCTACAACTATAACCTCTCACATCAGTATAGACTCTCTTGAGATCTTCCCCTTCTATATCTTATTGTAATTACTTTGCTCTCTGTTGTGCCTAGATTTCTGAATCCCAAGAGACCATGGAGCCAACACCGATGCAATCACATAGGGCCTTTTTATTCAAGCTTGAACCCAAGCTCTTGCCATCACTGACACAGCAGATCTGGAATGAGAGCCCTGAATCTTTGTTCATCAAGGCTTTTTATAGTGGCTACTTCTGGGGGAAGGGGCTTCTAACCTATCAGATGCAGGATTGGGTAAATAAAAATAAAAATAGTATTGGTGAGTGGAGATTGGTCAGCTCCATCCACCTATTGTCTCTAATACCTCCTACATTACTTACTTATGGTCTTTGGAATTTCTTTTTTTTTTTTTTTTAAAGATACTAACTCATTTTTCTTTTTTTTAAATTTTTTATTATTATTATTTATTCAACTGTGCGCATGTGTGTATGTATGTGCGCGCGCGTCTATTTGTGTGTGTGTGTGTGTAGAACCACCATGGACGCCTCCACCTCCTTCTGCCCCGGGATTCACAGGCTCCACCCTACCAGGACCAGAAGCACAGGCCGCTCCCACTTCCACCTGGCGTCTATACATGGGATCTGGGATCCGAACTCAGGACCTTCCGCTTGCAAGGCGGAGGCTTAACCCCTGAGCCACCTCTCCAGCCCCGGTCTTTGGAATTTCTTGAGCACCTAGTGGCTTGCTTCCAATTGGACAGTTCTACCTGTTCAGTTCATAATCTTTACACATTATCATTCAGGGCTGTCCTCCCAGCTAGTGGCAGCTCCAGAGAGTAAAGTATTTTCTAGTTTGGAGCTGACTGTTTATGGCTAGAATCACGTACACAGTTGATTGGGTCAGAGAGTCTATCTGGTATTTCTTAGCGTGGAAAAGTGAACAAGTACAAAATGGGAACATATATAAAATGGCATTTCTGGGTTCAGGTCCCACACTCTCCACACTGTTTTTCATACTATATAAACAGTGCTACTATTTACCGTTAGTTCTCCATTTCACAGAAGTTAAAATCAAGGCTCACCAAAGTAAAATATATTATTCAGGATGTCACATCTATGTAATGAGAACCCAGTCTTGCAAATTTATATTTGAAAACTTTTCTTAAAGTTTTTTTTTTATTATTTATTATTTATTCAATTGTGCGTGTATGTGTGTGCACACAAGTGTATGTACGTGTGTGTAGAACCACAGAGGAATTCAGGAACCACCATGGACACCTCCACCTCCTCCTGTTTACTCTGTCCCGGGATTCACAGGCTCCGCCCTACCAGGACCAGAAACGCAGGCCACCCCCGCTTCCTCCTGGCCTCTATATGTGGGGTTTAGGATCAGAACTCAGGACCTTCTGCCTGCAAGGCAGAGGCTTAACCCCTGAGCCACCTCTCCTGAAATCTTTTTTTAATTGCTTGACCTATGTTTCCTCTCTAAGATTGCTTCAAAGTATCTGGGATAGGACTGAGACCCTACATTCAAGGGAGCATTCTTGCATAAGGTAATATTGTAAAGAACTGACAGACATTCAAATTTATGCAACTATAATTGCAATTGAAATATTATTGCCATAGAATTTTTATTGAACCACAAAAATCTTATTTTGCCAGCAACTTTAAATGTCATGAACATAAAAAAGTCAAGAATTGGGCTGGAGAGGTGGCTCAGGGGTTAAGCCTCCGCCTTGCTGGCGGAAGGTCCTGAGTTCGGATCCCAGATCCCACATATAGACGCCAGGTGGAAGCGGGGGCGGCCTGCGCTTCTGGTCCTGGTAGGGCGGAGCCTGTGAATCCCGGGGCAGAAGGAGGTGGAGGCGGTGGTTCGCGAATTCGTCCGTGGTTCTACACACACACAGACACACACACACAGACACACACACACGCGGGCACATACACATGTACATGCGCACAGTTGAATAAATAATAATTAAAAAAAAAAAAGTCAAGAATTAAGAGGGAGCAAGAACATTGTCCCTGGAAGTAGGCCCTCCTTCTCCTTATAGTATCCTAGACTCATGATACTTTTCAATAAGGATATTTCTCAACATCAGGTAAATTTGTACATAGTAATTATTTTTGTAGCTCTCTGATATCTCAGAAATTTATTCCACCTGAGTTTGTTAACACAAGAAAGCAAACATGACAGTCCCTGTAGGGAACACTCAAGCTCAAGCCCTCTATTTCTAGAAGACAATGCCAAGTATATTCCTCAATGTCTCAGTATGCCTCCTATGCCAGCATAGTTGTAGGCTGACTCTTCCTTCAGCAAGGGGCAGGGACGAATCTTGTCCTGTCTAAAATTGGGATCTAGGGTAGAGACTTTTTTTTTTTTTTTACATATTTCTTCCTGTTCTTAGGAAGCCATCTAGACATTAATTAGCACATCTCAAGGATGGGCCCAGAGCTTTATCATTTTAATTGTATCACCATGTTCCTGACCTATCAGCAGCCTGTCTTTCTCCACAATGAATGGGGCATTCGGGTACATTAACATGTCTAAGGAATGGCAGAGCTGTATCCTTGGTGATGACCCCCACCTATTGTTGAGCTTGCACATGTAGTCTGTGTGCACATTATATATCACCCCTCTGTGCATTGTATAGATATCCCCCCCTTTCATATTAAGAGGTTAGATTTCATAATAAACTTAACTTTGTTTCAGCTTTTCCAAGATCCCCTTTGGTGTTCCCACTCTGGTACCTATCAGGATAGTGAGGTAAGTGCACAAGTCAGGGAACCCAAATTTGGCACTCAATGTGAGAAATTAACTGGTTAAATCTTTGAAGGAGGAAACCAAAGATACAAGTTAAAGTGTATTTTGTACTGGAGGAAGTAATCAAGAGGTTAACAGTGGCACACATTAATGGTAACAAAGAAAGGAATCTCTTTGCTGATGTGTTGGAACAGATGCTAAAGGCAGAAAAGAGAAACAGAAAAAAAAGCAATTTTAAAGTTTTCAGATCTTGTTATAGACTTGCAGCCCTCTTTTACTGAAGAGAGCTTAAATCCTAGAATTTGGATTCATATAGAATTGAGAAAAATAAGAGGACAAGATAATGTTCCTCTTGATAATCTTTAAATTATGGAGAATGATTAAAACAAACCCTTTTCTGAAGTTGTAGGCAGGAGGATCTCAGCTGAGGAAAGAAGAATTTGAAACAATTGGCCTTTGAAAATGCAAATGACACTTGGGGGAATGCTAACAGATGTTTGGAGAAAGAAAAATTTAGGCAAATAATTCCTCTGTTGCTAAACTAAGGTTTCTTAAATAATAATTTGTTTTTGGCACTAAATTTTGAGGTTTAATCTGCTTTCAATAATGTCTTTCATAATTAAACTAAGCTGCTGGACTTAACTCATTAGAGATTTTGTTTTAAATGATAAGGTTTTTGTAAATGTTAATCTGTCTTTGATGATGCCTTCAAAGGTAATTTTAAGGCTGGTGCCAATGAATTGCATGTTATTCATGTGTTTGTGTGTTTATATGTCCTGTGTTTACATGTTGTATGTCTTGTGTTTCAAGGTAACAAAACTGTGGCCACTTCAATTTTTTTCATTCTTGTTGCATATTTTTGGCATGCCCTATTTTTTTAAATACATGTATGCGTACTTTAAAAGTAAGAAAAGGTAATTTTAACTACTTTCATTTTAAATTGATCACAACTGTTTCTAATAGACTGTAACTTTTCTTTCTTGGAAGATTATCTTGCTTGTTTTTTTTTTTTTTTTATTTCTTCCACTCATACAAAGATGATAAGTGGGCTGGAGAGGTGGCTCAGGGGTTAAGCCTCCGCTTTGCAGGCGGAAGGTCCTTAGTTCAGATCCCAGATCCCACGTATAGACGCCAGGCGGAAGCGGGGCGGCCTGCGCTTGTGGTCCTGGTAGGGCGGAGCTTGTGAATCCCGGGGCAGAAGGAGATGGAGGCGTCCATGGTGGTTCGCGAATTCGTCCGTGGTTCTACACATACACAGACACACACACAGACATACACACACACACACATACACACAGTTGATGCGCACAGTTGAATAAATAATAATAAAAAAAAAGATGATGAGTATCCCATTTCCCTCCATCCATCCACCCCTCGCTGGACCCCCTCATTGTTTCCCCTTTTCCCTCCCCTCCGTCCCCTTCTCCCAGTGCCCCCTCACCCCCATTCCCTCTGGGTCCTTCTCTCTGATGAGGTAAAAGGACTCAGTATTGCTTGTTTTAATTTTTAATGGGACTTCAAATAAAAATGCCATTGTGTTTTTAAAGGTATTTCCATGTCTTCTAAAAAATTCATTGGAATTTCCTCTTTATCCTTGTGGTAAGATATGATCTATCTAAATGTTTCAGTTGCCATATGATAAGCTTATTCTCCTAAATTTTAAGTGTTATGTTATATAATTTGCTTATAGAGTTTTAAGATCAGGTCCCCTTACATTTTTGGTTTAAAATAAAATAGTCATTTCTTTTTACTTTATGTATGATAGTTATCCCTACAAAAGATAATGTAACCATTTATAGTAAAGGTTTGGTTGATCAATTTTGCCTTAAAATTCCAAATAAGATTTTTTAGTCTGCTAATTGTCATAATGTTTATAAAAATATATTTTTTAAATTTCTCCTTTGTGATATTCCCTAATATTGAATTTAGAATCTTCATTTTTCTAATTCATGCTTGCTGTATGGCACATTTCTAGCATATAGTTAAAATGATTGCTTCTACCCAGGTGTAGTTTTTTACATTTCAGTTATAATGTTTTAAGGTTATTTATAAATTAATAATTACAGTTAAGCATAAAGAAATAACAACTTCTTAAATGATAATTTTGTTTAATTTTTCTGAGATAGTCCAAAAATCTTTAGAGACTAAAGAGAATTTTTTTGAAGGTAACCTACAGATATCGGGGAATTTCTTGTGACAGTAATTTAGAAAGTAAAAACAGATTAATAGACTAATAAAGGCTCTGTACAACAACAATGCAGCTCATGGATTTGGGGGAAGTTCTACTCAGCATTGATGACTGATGAGATTTTATTTTTAAAGGGAAAGTTGCTTGTCTACCCAGAGACTTAAAGGTATTCTCCTGTGATCATGTGCTGCTTGTTTATTCCATATTTAATAATATTTTGGTCTCTATGAGGTTAAAAGAACTTTATTAACGTGCTGTAATTCAATCATATATTTGGTTCTAAAAGATATTTATAAAAATTTTAAATTTAATTTTAAAATTTAAATAGGTTTATTTAAATTTTCACTTCACCTGGTTCACCCCACCCCGCTCTGCTGGTGGGGAAGCGCTCGTGGTCCAGCCAGGGCCTCACCCTGCGGCCCCGCCCACGCCCGCCCACCAGTACCACACGTCAGCTCAAAGGGACCCGACTCCGACACCCCCCATCCAGTCGAGAGCCCCAAGGGATGAGAAGGCCCAGCCCCAGCTGCCCTCGGGTTAAATAGCTCCACGCCAAGGACCCCATCCACCCTTTCACCCCACCCCGCTCCTCGGGTCCGGACACGGGCGGCATGGGGTCCAGCCGGGCTTCACCCCTTGACCTAGGTAAGTCCCACCCACGCCCGCCCACGAGAACCCCAGGTCAGCCCAAAGGGACCCGGCTCCGACTCCCGCCATCCAGCCAGAGCCCTGCACAGGGCCCAGGGACGAGGAGGACCTCCCCCTGCGCCCAGGCCCCGCCCCAGCTGCCCTCGGATTAAATAGCTCCACGCTGACGCCCCAATCCTCCCATTCCCCACCCCGCTCCGCTGGTCGGGATGCACCCGCGGTCCAGCTTGGCCTCACCCGTGACCTAGGTAAGCTCTGTCCCTGCCAACTCCCAGAACCCCAGGCCAAATAATTCAGTTTAGTGAAATTGAAAGATCTTAAGAGTTAAAACGACAATGCCAAAGTCAAAGTGCAAATCCATGAGAAGCAACACTCAAGTAAACAAATTTCCCACTGAAGAAATTAATCCCATAATGTTAGACTCCAACCAGAACAAACACGCGGAAAAAGGCCAAGAAAGCCTGACCCAGGATAACGACTTTCAAAATATGATCATTACCTTGTTAATACTATGAAAGAGGAAATCCGGGAGGAATTACATAACTGAATCAATCACTTTGAAGAGGAACACAACAGACATTTGGAGGAGTTGAGAAAAACAGTGCAAGAAACAAAAAACTGGCATAGAGCAGTAAAAACAGACTCAAGCAGAGTTTAAAACTGAGCTATGAGACAAGTTATCTTCAACCCAGAGCGCCACAGAGAGTCTTATCAACAGAACTAACGAAGCAGAAAACAGAATTTCAAACCTTGAAGATAAAGTGGGAGTACTAACCAGCTCAATGGAAGAGGTTGTTAAAGCCAAAAAATTACTTGAGAGAAATATCCAAGAGATATGGGACACCCTGAAGAAGCCTAACATGCGTATTCATGGAATACCAGAGCAAGAATCTCAAAATACCACCCCTGAGGAAATTTTTCAAACGATCATCAAGGAAAACTTTCCTCATCTATAAAAAGAGAGGCCCATCCATATAAAAGAGGCATTCCGCACCCCAAACAGATACGACCAAAACAGAAGCACGCCACGGCAAATAATAATTAAAACACTCCACATTCAAGATAAAGAACTGATGCTGAGAGCTTCAAGGGAGAAAAAACAAGACACTTTTAAAGGTAAACTTATTAAAATAACAAATGACTTCTCAGTCGAAACAGTAAAAGCAAGAAGAGCTTGGAGAGATATACTTCAAGTATTGAATGAGCAAAAATGTCAACCTAGGCTGATTTAACCTGCAAAACTATCAGTCATGATCAAGGGAGAAAGAAAAACTTTCCAGCACAAAGACAACTTGAAGGGATACATGTCCACCAAACCAGGCCTTCAAAAAAAGTTAGAAATGATACTCAAGCGTGAAGAAAAAAACAGGCATATCCAGGAGAACAGAAGGCAAATATAACACCATTAAAACCAGGCAATATACTTATAAAAACTATTAAACATAATAAATGCCTGGAATTAAAAATACTTTCTCCATTATAACACTAAGTGTTAATGGAATTAACTCACCGATCAAGAGACACAGATTACAAACTTGGATTAAAAATCACAATCCATCAATCTGCTGCCTGCAGGAAACCCATCTCACCACAAAAGATAGGCATGCTCTAAAAGTAAAAGGCTGATAAACAATTCTACAAGCTAATGGAGGCAGAAAACAGGCAGGGGTAGCCATTACGTTATCAGACAAAGTGGACTTCAAACCAAAGAAAATTATAAGAGACACGGATGGATACTACATTTTAGTCACAGGTACAATTCACCAGGAAGACTTCACAATACTGAGCATATATGCACCCAATACGGGCCCCTCCACATTCATTAAGAAAACCCTACAGCATCTAAAGCAAGAAATCAACCCCCAAACGATAATTCTTGGGGACTTCAACACCGCCCTCTCAACATGGGATAGATCAACAGGTCAAAAGCTTAACAGAGACACTTTGGACCTTAATCAAACCATGAAAGAAATGGACCTTACAGATCTCTATCGAACTTTTCACCCACGTACCAAAGAATACACATTTTTCTCAGCAGCACACGGAACTTTCTCCAAAATAGATCACATATTGGGCCACAATACGAATCTACACATATACAAAAAAGTTGAAATTCTAAATTGTGCCCTATCACACCACCACGGCCTAAAGCTGGACATCCACAACACATCAAACAAGAGAAAATACACTAACTCCTGGAAACTTAACAATATGATGCTGAATGAGAACTGGATTCAGGAAGAAATTACAAAGGAAATTCAAGATTTCCTGAAAGTGAATGAAAATGAAAATACAACTTACCAAAATCTCTGGGACACAATGAAAGCTGTTTTAAGAGGTAAGTTCATAGCCCTTAATGCCTACATCAAAAAAAATGGAAACATCAGAAATAAACAACTTAACAATGCAGCTTAAGCTTTAGAGAAACTAGAGCAATCTGATCCCAAAAGTAGTAGAAGAGAGGAGATTAGCAAAATAAGGGGAGAAATATCTGTAATTGAGATTAAGAAAATGATAGAAAAAATCAACCGGTCAAAAAGCTGGTTCTTTGAAAAAAATCAATAAGATTGATACACCCCTAGCTAAATTAACCAAAAGCAGGAGAGAGAAAACCCACATTAACAAAATCAGAAATGAACATGGAGTTATCACTACTGATACCCAAGATATCCAGAGAATTATAACATCATATTTCAAAAACTTATACTCTGTGAAGTTTGACAACACAAAAGAGATGGATGAATTTCTAAGTAAGCACAACTTACCTATATTGAATCAGGAAGTTGTGAATTATTTAAATAGTTCTATAACATATAAGGAAATTGAGGAAGTAATCTTGACTCTTCCCACCAAAAAATGTCCTGGACCAGATGGATTCTGCACAGAGTTCTACCAGACATTTAAGGAGTTAATAATACCAATACTCCTTAAACTGTTCCATCAAATAGCAAAGGAAGGAACACTACCAAATTCCTTCTATGAAGCTAATATCGTTTTAATCCCAAAACCTAATAAAAACTCACTTAAAAAAGAAAACTATAGGCCGATCTCTCTGATGAACACAGACGCAAGGATTCTCAACAAAGTTTTAGCAAATTGGATTCAAAAGCATATTAAAAAGATTATTCATGGGGACCAAGTAGGCTTCATCCCCTGCACACAAGGTTGGTTCAACATACTCAAATCAATAAATGTAATTCATCATGTAAACCAGTCCAAAGTCCAAGACCACATGATACTCTCGATAGATGCAGAAAAAGCTTTTGACAAGATCCAACAGCCTTTTATGATCAAAACGCTAGAGACAGTAGGAATGGAAGGAACCTTTATCAATATAATAAAAGCTGTATACAACAAGCCCACAGCAAGAATTATGCTCAATGGGGAACAATTGGAAGCATTCCCACTTCGATCAGGAACTAGACAAGGCTGTCCACTCTCACCACTTCTATTCAATATTGTACTTGAAGTCTTAGCTGAAGCCATAAGACAAGAAAGGGACATAAGAGGGATTCAAATCGGCAAGGAAGAAGTCAAACTATCCCTATTTGCAGATGACATGATCTTATACCTGAGTGATCCCAAAAACTCCACCCGGAGGCTCCTGGAACTAACTGAGAAGTTCAGCAGGGTGGCAGGATACAAAATAAATGTGCAAAAATCAGAGGCCTTCCTATATGCCCAGAATGAAAGAAGTGAAAAAGCCTTGAGAGAAAACATCTCACTCACTATAGCCCCTAAAAAACCTTGGTATAAACCTAACCAAGGAGGTAAAAGACCTTTACAATGAAAACTTTAAAACCCTAAAGAAAGAAATTGCAGAAGACACCAGAAGGTGGAAAGACCTCCCATGTTCCTGGATTGGCAGAATCAACATCGTAAAAATGACCATCCTACCAAAGGCAATATACAAATTCAATGCTATACCAATTAAAATCCCAAAGCAATTCTTTAAAGAAGTTGACCAAACAATCTCAAAATTCATATGGAGGCACAAAAGACCCAGGATAGCAAAGACAATCCTGAGTAACAAAAACACTGCTGGAGGTATATACCGAACCTTAGCCTATATTACAAATCCATAGTTATAAAAACAGCCTGATACTGGCTCCAAAATAGACACACAGATCAATGGATAAGGGTTGAAGACCCAGATATAAGCCCACAAAATTACAGCCATTTGGTCTTTGACAAAGTGGCCCAAAGAATCCAATGGAAAAAGAACAGCATCTTCAACAAATGGTGCTGGCAAAACTGGATCTCTACATGCAGAAGATTAAAGCTGGACCCATACTTGTCACCATGTACAAGACTTAATTCCAAATGGATCAAGGACCTTGATATAAGGCCAGAGACTATAAAAACCATAGTTGAAAGGATAGGGAACTCCTTCGAGTTGATTGGGCTAGACCAACATTTCCTAAACAGACATCCAATGGCACAGTCACTGCTACCAACTCTCAACAGTTGGGATCTTGTGAAATTAAAGAGCTTCTGTTCAGATAAAGAGATTGTAACACAAGCTCAACGGCAACCCACAGAATGGGAGAAAATCTTCACTAAACATATATCAGATATATCTATGTATCTGATAGAGCTCTACTGTCCAGAGTGCACAAAGAACTTAGAAAACTATACACCATGGAAACTAATGGCCCAATTGAAAAATGGGCCCTGGAACTTAAAAGAAACTTTACTAGGGATGAAATTAAAATGTCTAAAAAATTTCTGAAAAAATGCTCCACTTCCTTAGCCATCAGGGAAATGCAAATCAAAACTTCCCTGAGATATCATCTCACCCTGGTCAGGATGGCAAATCCACAACATAAACAACAACAAATCCTGGAGAGGATATGGAGAGAGGGGAACTCTCCTACATTGCTGGTGGGAGTGTAGGATCATACAGCCACTCTGGCGAGCCATCTGGAGATTCTTAAAGAAATTAAAGATTGAAATGCCATATGACCCTGCTATTCCACTTTTGGGTATAACCCCCCATACAGCAGAGGTTCATCTCGATAGCACAAGCATGACCATGTTCATAGCAGCACTGTTTGCAATAGCAAAAACATGGAATCAACCCAAATGTCCAACAGTTGACGAGTGGATAAGGAAACAGTGGTACATCTATACAATGGAGTACTACTCAGCCATCAAAAATGATGAATTACTGGAATTTGCTGGGAAATGGATGTCATTAGAAACAATTATATTAAGTGAAGTATCCCAGACCCAGAAAATTAAGCGCTGTATATCCTCCCTAATAGGTGGCTCCTAATACCAAACCTACCCAGCCCATCTTGAGACACTCATAGGTAAATCTATGTATTACCTACAGTAATTGCAAGGATCATGAACAGGAGGGATGGGGTTGGAGGGCCACACCAGAAACAAGGAGAGAAGTGACCATATTGCAGTAGAGAAAATAGGCCTCCATCAAGGACTGCAAGAAAGTAATGTGACACCTAGTTAAGTTCACAATTTGTTCCTGATTATTTACAACTAAGGAGGTATGAACTCACCAGAAGGGGAGGGCATATAGTCCAGCAGATTAAAAAGTAACCATTTTGCAAATGGGTGATTGACCCCTCCCATTGCCTAACGCTATATGACCCTGTGATTCCAATTTTGGGTATAAATATTACATCTACCCTTGAATGTGCTCTTATAATAAGACTCCAGTTTAACAGCTTTCTGTCTCTGGCCAGGGGGTGACACACAGTGCCCATCACGATTGAGTGAAGGGCATTACAGGAGCAACAAAACTGCAAAAGAAAATCAACGAACTACAATCCAGAACTTCAGAGACTCTATATCAACCACCTAGAACTAGGCCAGACTAATCTCTCCCCATCCTGAAGCTCAGGGACATTTGCGGAAGAGGGGGCGGTAAGAGTGTAAGAGTACAAGGATGGGAGGAGCAATGATTCGCAAGATACTCCACACAAGTTAGGGCCGAAGCAATCATAATTGGACATTGTATGCCCGGCGCAATGTCCAACACACCTTTGACCTCACAAAGTCTAGCATCTGCTAAAGGCACCAAGATCCTTGGAGGCAAGGGATTGATGGCCACAGTAGTGTTCCTATGCTTAAGGGGAACACGAGAAAGGGTTCAGGGTAATGCCACTGGGTCCTTGTACGTCATTGGAGAGGAGGGCCCAGAGGAGAGTCAGGCATGCACAAGAAAGGACTCTGGGAATCGGGGTGGGAGGCACAAGAGGATGGGGCAGGAGGGGTGTGGGGAGGGGGAGCAGGGGGTTCGGGGGGAGGAGGAGGGAGGGAGGGAACTGGTGTACCTATTAAGTTTGTATGAGCTGAAATAATAATAAAAAATGTATTATATAAAAAAAAGAAAAAAAATAAATTTTCATTTCAAAATGGGATTAAAGCATTTTATCTTAAATCAAAGTTTAATGCAAGGTTAATGCATTTTAAATATACAGATTCTATGATTGCTTAATGTTAAAGTAAACAAGTAAATTAAAGCTACAATATCTTAGATCTCAAGATATAGATTTATAAGACTATATATACATGTGTATTGTCTACATAATTGCCTAAGAAAGCCCAACTCTATTTTTTTGAAGATAAAGTTTGTGGTTGCTCAGAAAGTTATGTTTTAATAATGACTTAAAAAATTAAAGTATATTACAGTCCCTCTATTTGTAATTCCTCAGAGGCCTAAAATGCATATTGAATCTCACTAGGACTACCACTGATGGTACAGGGCTTGCCTCCTGAGTCTTGTTAATATCTAAACACGGTGTTGTTGGGATTCCCACTCAGGTGGCCAAGCGGCTTTTTGGTGCTGATTTTAAGGGAAAAATGACATAATTTGGGAGGTTTAATTATACATTCAAAAGTACTTGATGCTGATTTTGAAGGAAAAAAAATTATGGTTTTGGCTTCCTTGCCTTTCTGAGAGAGAGAAAGATAGATTCTTTAAATGTTAATATTATCCATAAAATTTATGAAAAAACAATTACAAGGAGGGCCTAGAGACACCCAAGGATTTGGATCATCAGAGATATTGACTAGAGTCCTTAACTATAAGGACTTAAGTATAAATAGGAGACAATTGTCTGGCCTCATGAATGTTGGTACAGACATATTGGTCATAGCCTCAGATCATTAGCCCCATTCATGGCCTCTATATAACTCTAAGGCAAAATTAAGAAAATATATGTGTCATGGTTATGTACAGGTGTCAACTTGATGATTGAAGGTTTGAGCTCCGGGCACATTTGTAGAGAATTAGTAGTTGAGTTAAGCCCAGAGCCCAGGAGATTATCTAGTTGATAATCTAGTTGATAGGCAGACCATCCCATGGTGGGTGGGACTAGGTCCTGAACAGATGAATAAAATACAGAGAGGTTGAGGAAGTGGGCATCCTTGTATACATTTGTCCAGACATGCTTATTTGGCAAGCAAGGATCATCCCTCTCTCAGCCATTACATAGAAATGGTGTGGCCAGTTCCTTCGGCCCTGGTGCGTGCTCTCCCATCAAGCTAAACTATGAACTGTAACAGATTATTTTAAGAAAATAAACCCCTTGTTCCCTTAAGCCATTTGATGGTGATTTATCCCCAACCATGTAGTCAAACTGCAACAATATGAGAATCTCCACCAGACCACAACAAAGTGCTGCCCTTCTACAATGGGAAACTGAGAAAAGTATTGCTCCAAGAGATGGCTAATAGCTATACCTAGTTGTGTCAAAAGTTTGTACACATAGAGACCTTACAAAATTTATTTAGTGATCTTCAACTGGCTCTACACCATACAGAACTCATTATAGCTCCAAAAAATTCAGAGAGCATGTCTTACACAGTACTTTGAAAAGGAAATTGTTCCCCCTAATGCTCTAATTAATAGCGAGAAAACTTTTCAGGATAGCAAGCTAAGTGTGCAGGTCGCAGAACCCCACAAGTCCACACAAATGTTTTTATCAGTTTAGAACTGTGCTGTCTAATGTTATTACCATTTGCACATTAATCTATTTAGAAATATCAGAAAGAGTTTACTATGCCTTTCTTTTTCCCATAGTCAATAACACTGTACAGTAATCGATATTACCTGCCTCAGGTGTGCTCAGGTGTGTTCTTGTCCCTGTCCTGTGAAATAGCTTTCACTTTTAGTTCTCCAAATGCACTGTAACAACATCAGTAGTTCTGCCTTAATTAATTACAATCATGATAACACCACTTGCTGGTTAAAAATTCTTGTAATGTCTGAGCTGAAGAGATGGCTCAGGGGTTGTGACTGTCTCGCAAGCAGAGTTCGGATGCCAGGTCCCACATAAAATGCCAGATAGCAGTGGTGGCAATGGTGGCAGCTGCACTTCCAACCCTGGTGCATAGAGGTTGGGAAATCCCAGAGAAAAGCAAGAAGGAGCTCGAAGCAACCCAGGATGATTTCTGATGTTACCCATGGTCCTTTACAGGGACATACAGTGTCCTCTCTCTCTCTCTCTTTCCCTTTCTCTCTCTCTCTCTCTCACACACACACACACGCACACACACACACAATAAATTTGATTCTACACTGCATACTTCAGTATTTGATAAATAATATAAAGCCTCTTTTAATATAACTCTACATTGCATTTCCAACCATAGTCCCAACTATTTTCTTCCTACTCTGCTGCAAGTGTGTCTCTCTTTTGCTGAGGTTGAACTCGTCATACTTTTAGTGAGGCACATTTCATTCATATTTCTTAAATATGAAGAATTTACCATTTTCCAAAGCTGAATATGTGACTTCACTCTGGTTTCCTATTGTACTTTGAATATATTTGTGAGTTTCCCAGATTGTGGAATTCTAGTTGGTAAGGAATTGTCTCAGTTAGGGCAAAGAGGAGAATCTAAGAAAACATTTGCTGAATAACTAAATGGGGCAGGCAGTGAGACTTAAATAACAGCTTACTTTGAATACTTTGAAAATTTAGAATAGTGGTTCCTGTGTGTCATCACAGCACTCAGGAGATGAAGGCAAAAAGTTCAAGAATTTGAGACCAGACAAGTGTAAGACTATGTCTCAAAAAATCTAGTATATAACTCCTAAGATTAAAATAATATGTGAAGAATTCATATTTAAATAGTCATAATTATATCAGTAGTAGACAATTGATCTCTCTACTATGTAGATGATAGTTTTTATAGATAGAGAAGATTGCTAGTGAACATAATGTTAAGTGTAAATATATTAACATTTTCAGAAGTTTGATCTGCTTCTATAACCATGCCTACTCAGAGTGAGAGCAAACTCAATAGTCAAATGCAGAATGGTGTAGGCTGCTGCTGGCTACCTAGAAAAAGGAAAAGACATCTGCTCTTTGCTCAACATAAATTTTGTCATGAAAAATGTGCTAAAACAATCCCTGCTACTGTTGTGGTCCTGCTGGAGGTGGTTTGTCTGACATGTGGGAGGCTCATCTTCGGGTGAAACATGCTGGAAGACTGCTACATACTGAGCCATCTGTATATATAGGTGGCTCAGCTTTGTACTGTGGTCTTTTTGTGGAAACTGACTGGAGGAAAACAATAGCAAACAGATTATTTTCTCCACACTCTCATAAACCGCTCCACATATTCAGATTTGGAAGCTTATACACACATGTACAAAGGTGAGGAATTTTGCAGTTGACATTTGAACCTGTAGGTGGCGATGCTACACAAACTTGCCATTTGCTTTTTTTTAACCCCCTGGTTGGAGCTGTTTTTCATTCTTCCCAATGAAGACAGACAGACATACACTTATTCCAAAAGTGGATTAAAATATTTTAAGTATCTCAAGACAAGTAAAACGGAGAACTGTAGAGTAGAAAAATAAGTTAATGAACTTAAGACTGCTTGCTCTGAAAAAAATATAAATGTGCTCTGATTTATAATTTTGATATTTTTATAGTTATGATCATGGGGACTCGAGCAAATGTACAAAAGGAAGTGATAGAGGGAGCTTGCATGTTCCCAGTTATGTACATGTGACTTATCATGCTCACGCTAACTCCTGAATCAGAAGCATGCTTTAATGCTGTTTCAAATCCTTCCATTTTTCCCTATAAATTGAAGTTATGAAAAATTTCACTTATAGCAATCTTCGAAAATAAAGAAGGGAAGGACTGCAGTTAAAGTTATTCATAAGAAGAAAATTTTCTGTTTCAGTTATCAGTTGACCTTGGGTATTGAGCAGAGGGAAGGGCTCAATTTGTTGTTCACTTAGCTATAGATTTATGGATGCCTACATTCACGTACATACACTTTATTGTCTCATGAGACTAAAATAAAAGGAATCCAGGGGACATGTCCCTTTATCCTGGCCACTAGACAAGCAGGGGTAGAGAGTGTGGAGCAGCTCCTCGCTGCTGGCAAGTGGAATCCTGGAGAGCAGTGGTAAAGCCAGGACATTGTCTGTAGGACTCAGGGAGATTACAAAGCACCCTTGTGACAAAGCTGTGGCTTTGGGTGGACCTGGAGTTCAGGAGCCCTTGGCAGAGCTACAAGGATCATGCTCATGGCCATCTTTCTTCAGATGGGAAATGCCCTCCATGAGTGACAGACTTGTCCACACATTGGGCTGCACTCTGTTCCCTGTAGTGATGCCTTTGATGCAGCCACTGTCTAAAGTACAATGCAAGTGCAGAGAGATGGCAGGACCATAATGTGTTACTTAATGAAATAATATTGAAAGTTCCATGGAAGACTGCCACAAGAAAAGGTAAAGAACTGGAAAACTCAAGCTCATTCCTGCAAATAGTAGACAATAGATCCAGGCCAACCCTGGATAGAGGTGGAAACCCTGTCTTTAAACAAATATGAATAAATGATAAGGAATAATTGAAAATGTAAGAGATAGACACCAGAAACTAAGGAGAACATAGAAACCCAATGCAGAGAAACCGCCCTCAGGTCTTCAAGAATCCTTCTGCACAGCCTATTGATTCTCCTGCAAACACCCGGAGTGCTCAGATATCACTACATTTCAGGGAATACTTAGTGAATCACAGAGGGAACTTTTTTGGATTTGGAATATAGCTTAAATTAAACCAAGAAAATGTTTATACCCTTCTGTATTTTTTTGGCCTGGTAAATGGGTTTTAGAACATCAGCTTGGCAGGGATATTTTGATGTTTAGATAGAAGAGATGCTAGCATCTTGCTGGTGATCAGTTAGCAGCAATCATCATTATAATTAATTATAAATTGAATATTTGTTAGTAGTATGCCTGTAAGTAAGAAAAACAGCAATAATGAATGTTTTCTGCTTCTGATAGATAAGGGTGGTTTGAGTTCAGACAGCAATTTTCAAAGCAACTGCTGTGCTGTCTTTCACACAGACAGGTAGACTCTAAGATACAGAAGATAAAAATATTACCTCTCTGTCATGGTTTGAATGTGAGTTATCCACCACAGACTCATGTGATTGAATTTTTTCTTATTAATGTTTGGGAAGGGATGGATACCTTCAGGAGATGGAGTTTCACCAGAGGAAGATAAGTTCCAGGGGCCGGTCTTGAGGAGGGGTAGCCCTGACCTGTTTCTGTTTGCATTCTGGTCTTACAAACCTGTGCTTGCTCTCTCAGCTTCCATGATCTATGTGACCTAAGCCTCCTCCAGTTCTAGCTACCCACCATGCCTTTTCTGCTTTGGTGTACTGTGTCTTTCCTTTAGAACTTTAATCCAAATAAAGCTCCACTTTCTATACTTAAGCTGTAGGAGTATTGCCTCACAGCAGCATAAAGAGTAACTGCAACAGCATCTTTTTCAAATCTTATTTATATTGTCCTTCTAATGCTAACTGGTTTTGAAAGTTTCTACAGGGAAGCAAGTTCAGTGCAATGCAAAAAGAAATTATTTATCTCAGGAACAGAAAGATCTTGGAATATAATCTTCAAATGTACATTGGGAGACCTGGAAATGGTTGTTTTAATCTTGATATGAGATGAATACATTCATCTGTCCTCATTTCAGATATTAAAAACAATAACCTGACAGTAGAATGACCTCTTTCCCTTTTCATAAAATGCCAAGGTCTTATATATGTTCATAATTTCATGGAACTTATCTGAAGACAATAAGATTAAAATTCTACAGTTTTAATGCAGGATAAAAGAGATTTTTAGAGAAGCAAATTCTTCTTTAATTAAATAGTGCAAAAAATTTTGAGCTGTTAAAATAAGGTTATGATCTTGGGACAGTAGCAAGACCTTTTCTTAGTCAAATGACTGTGTTAATCGTTTAGTCCTATTTAGGAATGATTTTCAAGGAGCACTTGGCAAATTAAGACATGAAATGCACAGATTCAGTGATATTTCATCAAGCCAAGTTACTCTATTAATTAGTAATTTTATCGAGCATATTAAGAATAAGGGCCAAAGTCTGAGCATTAAACTATAGAATGGAGACAGCAATACCCACCTATTTTTAACATCTTTATTTATACTTGAGGGGAATACATATATATGTATTAGTTCTATTTGATAAAACTGAACTAGTATAATATCTAGTATAATATCAAGTATCTCAGTTAAGGTATAAACTCTGGCAAAGACGGCTAAATCTAAACTCATAGGAGCTACAAACTAGTTCCTTTCCTGCCTATAATAGAATTCCATGCTAACTCTGCTTTCTATATAAACTACGCATTTTACCATAAAACATGTGACTGAAGCATCAGAAGATACTTGCTTAGTTCTCAGTGGTGTCAATGTGCTAATGTTTTGACACATCACTTGCTTCTTGTTTTCTGTTCAATTAGCCATTTGCACCTATTATTCTACATAATCAAAGAGGAAATGACAAAGGCAGTAATTCTAATAGGAATCTAATATCCTGGTCCTGGTGATGTGACACAAATTTCAGGAGAAAGAAAGAGAGATAGAGAAAGAGGTAGAGAGATAGAGAGAGAGAGAGAGAGATCTGAAAGGTAGAAATTGGAAAAAGCACTTAAAATCATTTGAGGGTGATTACCAGGCCTGTATAATGACTGACATACCAATATGCCCCTATAGACTATCAAGGAACTCAAGAAAGATAAGAACATACAGTAGAAACCTTGGGGACTAAAGCTGGATGAGTGAAGGGAAATGCCTCTATCAGTGGGTTGGCCTGAAGAGAGACAATTTGGTATGCTACACAGGCCTGAACCCCTAAAAGAATAGACAAGCCAGAGGTGAGTATGTCTTGCTATGTGTAAGGAGAGGTTAGAGAAGATACGATTAGATGATTTTTTCCCCAGAAGCTTGCTTAGTAGGAGTCACCCTTGTGGCTATTTACTGAAGCATAAATTACTAACTATTGGCCACTCACTGCCTTTCTTTTTTTTTTTAAACAAACTGAATACTGTGTAGAATGGAGTTTGTGACCATGTAGGGAAGCAAAGTGCTTATGTTTAATGCCTCCAAGGCACCAAATAGATGTATCAGTGCTTCCCAGTGGTTTGCAAGGCCAGGGGTAAAGATCAGTGGTTGAGTGCTTACCTAGAATACAGGAAATTTTTGGTTTGATTCCAGGGCCAAAGCTCCAACATAGTAATAACACTAATACTTGTTAAAAATACTTCCAAACCTACAGATATAGTTGTGTTTCACAACTAAATTTCAGGATAGTGTACAGAGCATTCCATTACACTTAAAGCATAAACTTAAGAAATATATTAATGATGGTCTGTGTTGAGCCTGACTTATGGGAACAAACCTGTCATGCAGACATGGAGGCTTAGTCTGAGGCAGACCAGGCACCGGGACTGAACTCCTGAGCCAGGGCAAGAATATGTTGCTTCCCTTGGGAGGCAACATCAAGATTGTCAAGTTCTGTAGCTCAGAACTCCTTTGATTTCAGTTATTATATTCTCTAGACTCTGCCTTAAGTTTTTCTTCCCTTAAAGAAAACTAATTACTTTAATCTATGAAGCTAAGTATCACAACACATACTCACTAGCAAATCATTTTTCCATCCTAACTGAAGAGAGAATGCATTAATTTAAAATTTATCGGAGGTTGCCAAATAGACATAACAATTTTGGGGGGATAATTCTGCTTATAGTGCAAGATTTCTTATCTATCTATTGATTATTTATTCCTGCTTCCCTCCTTCCGCCTCCCTTCCATCCCCTTTCTTTCCTTTCATCAATCCCTGACAATTCTTCCTGACTGTCTGCTTCTATGGACCTCAGAGTTCCTCCTGGCTTGTCTATTCTGTGGGGGTTCAAGCCACTGTGGCATACCAAGTTGCCTCTCTTTGGGCCATATCACTATTAGGGGCATTTCCCTTCACTCATGCAGCTTTAATTCCCAAGGCTTCCACTGTATGTTCTTATCTCTCTTGAGTTTCTCCATAGTCTATGGGGACATGGATATCAGTCATTATGTAGGTCTGGTAAGGACCAGTCTCACTGCAGTGAGTTAGCAGTCTTTATGGTGCAAGATTTCTCTGTTATTACACAATATCTAGGATGTTATGTCGGCCTAGAAATTGAGTATTTATCTCCTAAATTTTTACATGTAGGACCTTAAAAACAGGTATATAAATTTGTTGAAAGTGGAGAGTCTAAGTCATTCACCAAGTTAGACTGAATTTTTCAAGATATGTTCATCAATGTTTTACAGAGTAGAATGTACTAATCTCATTGTACATTGGAAATATGGAAAATATCTGCTTAAATAACAGTTGCTAATTTAGAAAGCTAATATAGGTATTAAGTATATTCTAACTAAAGGCATCTTGTCTCCAAATCATCCTGGAAGGTAGTTGTGTTGGTCTTATTTCCTGCTTGCTTTGGAGAAGCACACACTGAGGATCCCAGATGCAGACACACAACAGTGTCTCTGCTACAATAAGCTTCATCTGCTTTAGGAATTGCCTGACACATTCCAGCTAGATGGGCAAACATTAAAGTGTTGTCTCTTTAAGATCAAACATTAAGTAACTCAAATATTTTGATCAAGATAAAAAGTTAAAGATACTTATGATCTCAAGTTATGATTACTAACAGAGTTAGCCATCTAATTTATCCTTCTTGATGACCATATTTTTAGTGACAGGTTTTACAAAATTATATATAATGCCATATTTTTTGTTCCACCATGATACATTTTAGACAAAAATAATTTTAATTATGTAATTTCTGATAACTATATCTTAAGTGTCATTTCATCATAATGATGAGACATCTAAAAATCTTTTTATTTCATTATGTATGGGGTACAAGGTATCATTATGATACATGAATATGGTGTATAAAAACATCCCAGTTTCACTTCCCTCATCTCAAATTTTTATTATGTCTCTGTGTTTGAGAGTGCCCAGTCCTCTCATCTAGCTATTCCATAGAACACAGTAAATTGTAGTCACTCTGTTCTGCACTAAAGCTTATATGTCTCTATGGTGAAGTTTCACACCAGCTAAACATGCTCTGTTTATCCTTCTATGCTATTTGCAACTTATGGTAGTCATTATTTTCCTCTGTAATTCTCTTATATTTAACATTTCAATCTTAGATATTATCTGTTAGATAATTACATGCAAGATTACATTTAAATACCTTATACTTTCTCCCACTGATGTGTCTCATCTTTTCAATCATTACTGTGTTTCATTTAACAAAGCTGGTTATGTAAGTAATGTGCTACCAACAGCTGCTTATATGTGAGTTAAAATGGACATTGACTTCTTTCAAACTTCAACTATTTTTATTGTTTTGTCATATATTTATGCTTTATTTGTCAAAAGAATACAGTTCCACACTTTGTGATAACATTTAAAACTCAGTTTTCTTCTATCTCCTTCAACATATGTCACTATAAAACATTCTCCCTTTCATATCCAACATGTAGTAGCTATTTTTCAACTTCAGTTAAGTCCTTCTGAGACTTCTGATGTTGGTCATTTTTTAATTTTCTTCTCTTTCTTCTTGTCAAGACCACCCTAATGTGACATCTTCATATCCATTTTCACCTGCTTCCAGGTTAAACTGTTTTGGTGGAGGGCATCTCAAAAAATAAAACCTTGAGGCCTAGACACATAAAGTAAATGATGAAAGTAGCAAATATGAAATTAATCCTTTTGTGAAAAAAGAAATTTGTTTAAGAATAAAATTTGAGTTTTGAAACCATTTGGGGGAGTTTTGAATAGATTATGTCATATATGTCAGAATCACCCACCACCTTTGTCTTCTACCTTTGTGTCTATGAAAAGTCAAACTTCAACTAACTTCTGCTCCTACTTTGGAATCTTCTTTATCTATTTGGTCATGAATATGACTGATATATTTCAGGTGAGAGTTTTAATAACACATTTGGGATTGGAGGTAAGGAATGCATTGTTGGCATGGAAGAATAAAGTCCATAGAAGGTGAATATAAGGTGAAATAAGATAGGGAAACAAAGGGGACAGAAGATACAGATACTAAAACAGCAAAGAAAGCATATCAAACCCTTCTGTTGAAGATCCCAACACAAGCTAATCTTATGGCACAGAAAAAATAAAAAACAGATGAAACAGATATAAATGCTTCCTGCTGGCTGGCCAGCGAAGGCTCTCGATGGTCTCACCGTGCTATGAAATTTGCCAACTACAATAACAACAAGCCTGGTGAGAGGTGACCATTGGTACAATAATGCCATGAATGTTATGCGAGTAACCTAGAATTTTCTTATTGGATTTAAGGCCAACTTTTCAACAGGGTAAACATGTCTGGTACTATAAACCAGAACAAAAATCTTTTGTATGGAGAAGTCATAGGCCCTATGGGGAAACAACCAATCACAAGATATCAAACCCCATCATAAATTCTGATTTTAGCCACAGATTACATAAACTCTCAGTACTCAACCAAGAAGCTTCATTTGCAATGGGAAATGTTTCATATAGAGAATCATGACTGGCCAAGAAAGTAAGTAAGTGTAAATTGCTAAGCTCTACAAAGAGTTTTTAAATCACTCCTACCTAAGCAGAGGAAACATCTAGTTGTGTCACAGTGACACAACTAGAAAATACACAGAGGTACTGCATGGCAGTGCTCTCTGGACGTCATGGGATTTCACACGAACTGCATAAATTCTGGCCTATCAATGCGTCATGGATAGGGAAATTTCTCCAGAAGTACCACATCTCCCTGAGGGTTAATGTCAGAGGACAGCAGATTTCCTTTACAGTATGCCCACCAATATATCATCATTGCCCCAGCAAGTGCTTGGTCATATGCCAGTACAGAAAACCCACATGAAACTGTAAGCTATAACAACAACAATAAAAAAAGGACAACAAAATATGAAGAAGATTGGGTGGGAAGAATTTACATAGGAAAAAAAGAGGAAGGCTGACTGGTATAAAGGTGTGAAAACAGCCTAATTCCATTGTATTTATGTATGAAACTGTCACTGAATAAAAATAAATAATCAAATTAGTAATTAACAAATGGTCCAATTTTGTATTAGATATCCACTGATTTCATGTTTCTACTAAGAAGAAAGACCCTGTAGCATAAAAACAAAAAAGTCTTTTCTTTTAGTTAATTAATTAATTAATGTGTGTGTGTGTGTGAGAAGGCATTGTGTGTCCCTATGGAGAACCAAGGATGACTTTGGAAATCGTCCTACATTGCTTCTACCTCCTTTTTGGTTTGCTCTGGGATTTCTCAGATTCGACCAACCATGGCTGGAAGTGCAGGCCAATGCTGTTATCTGCCTGGTGAAAAACAAAAGAATCTTATAATTCATAACTAGGACACTCATCTTTCATAACCACTTGAATGGCTTGTTTTATGGGACTATTTGAAAATATTATTGAAATAATTTGTAGTCTCTTACTAGAAAATTTAAACATTAAAATTTATCTAATTTTTTTGCGGAAGAGAGGGCAGTAAGATTGTAAGAGCACAAGGATGGGAGGAGTAATGATATGCAAGATACTCCACACAAGTTAGGGGCGAAGCAATCATAATTGGACTTTGCATGCCCTGTGCAATGTCCAACACATATTTGACCTCACAAAGTCTAGCATTTGCTAAAGGCACCAAGATCTTTGGAGGCAAGAGATTGATAGCCACAGTAGTGTTCCTATGCTTAAGGGGAACACAGAAAAGGGTTCAGGGAAATGCCACTGGGTCCTTGCACCTCATTGGAGAGGAGGGCCCAGAGGAGAGTCTGGCATGCACATTAAAGGATTCTCTGGGGATTGGGGGGGGACACTGGGAGACGGGGAGGGAGGGGTGAGGGGAGGGGGAGCAGGGGCGTCAGGGGGAGGAGGAGGGAGGGAGGGAACTGGTGTACCTACTAAGTTTGTATGAGGGGAAATAATAATAGAAAATGTTAAAAATAAAAAAATAAAATGTATCTAATTTTAATAATTAACAATGATTAATTATTAATAATAAATGATTATTAATAATAGTGAATAGCTGATAATTATTAACAAGTTAATAATAAAATAGCCAGTTTATTGTACATAATTAGATTAAATTGAAATCATCCAAATATAGTTATTTTTGGAATTTTTATGTTATTATCTACACATTATAGGATCAATTGGATTATTGTAGTTAATAATTTATATAAGTTGGCAAATCATAAAAATATATATAAAATATATTTTAAAATAGGCATGTCCCTTTCTGCTTAGCAACAGAGAGTTTGGATTCAATAGGCAAATGACTAAGTCTTCAAGAAGGCAGACTTGTAACAATCTTCTGATGGCCCACAGAGATGATGTGTGATACACATACACACACACACACACACACACACACACACGTGAAATTTCCAGACTGCTTTATAAAATGATTCCATGCATATAGAATTAGACCTATTTTAAACTGTAGCTCTAATTTTTTTATTTCTTTTTACTGTCTACATTATTATGCACAGTGCTGGTACAATTTCACAGTTACAATGTTCCTTCAGGTTCTCTGAATTTAATAACCCTGAGACTACTTAATTGTCATTTCAACCTGTTTATAGCAAGTGAAGAGAAGATATCTGAAATGTATTTTTAAATACTCTCTAATCAGACATGAGATGAATCCCAACACAAGATATGCTAGTGTGTTCTATCTTTGCTAATAAGATTCCCTTGGAAATAACAAACAGAATCGTTCAGTAATTTAAAAACAAGCATATTATTGCTTTAATAGGAACTGTGAATATTTTATCACCATGATCCCTAGTGAATAATTCTTCTTTGCTGTTTTCCTTTTGAGGAGAACAGTGCTTGAAGCTGTGATCGGTGGTAATAGAATCTCTGAAAAAACTTTTGATATTCCTCACCAATGATTCTGAAATTCTTGCACATTCTCTTCAGAATATTAAGAGACAGTATTCACAATGTAGAGCGTCTATTTTTCAAACTTTTTTTCTAAATATTGAGATTAGCTTATCCTGTCCTCTGTGAATTTGCATTTTATCCTTCCCTTTGTTTCAAATGCCTTGCATACTAACTAGCTTCTTTTCAGTCTCTAGGACTTCTCCATTAACATTTCATCTCTGTCTTTGTGCTAATGTCCTACACTATTATTCGTGTAATGTTTCATTAAGGATTCTTTACTAAATGCCTACTATGTGCAGAAACTACATCAGGGCAGTGGTGTTCATACAGTGTTTTAGTGCTCACTTCTGTGAGAATTAAAGGTTTCTGAGAACCTTGTGATAAGGCACAAACTGGTTATGGAATCAGGTCCTAGTCAGAAACTATTAACTGCTTATATTCCATCTACATACTTTTTTTGTTTCTGCTACATTGATCTTGAAAGACTTGGGTCTGATCAGAGTGACTGCTATACTGTATTCTGATTAATAGTAACACTAGCATACAAAATATTGAAATTTAAAGAAAGCAAAAATTACAGAACATGCAAGATTTATTGAGAATAAAGCTATTTTATATCTAACAATTTGTTATAACAGAAATATATCTGACTTCAAATATTAATATTTCCTTAAATACAAGTTAAATTTTCTGCATCAGTTTGAGTGCTATATATAGCCTCTAAATATTTCTGAAGATATTAGAAAAACTTAGTGTCAGGGCTGGAGAGGTGGCTCAGGGGTTAAGCCTCTGCCTTGCAAGTGGAAGGTCCTGAGTTCAAATCCTAAACCCCACGTATAGACGCCGAGCAGAAACGGAGGCGGCCTGAGTTTCTGGTCCTGGTAGGGCGGAGCCTGTGAATCCTGGGGCAGAGTAAACAAGGAGGAAGTGGAGGCGTCCATGGTGTTTCCTGAATTCACCCGTGGTTCTACACACACACACATACACACACACACACACACACACACACACACACACACACACGCACTCACGCACAGTTGAATAAATTAAAAAAAAGAAAAACTTAGTGTCATTTATGTTATACAGTACAAATTTCTCACAAATCCATCTACAAATTTCTAAGCATCTCAGTGTTTTTCTGGATAACATGTTTTATGCTTAATTCCTCTTTAAAATGAGTTTTCTAAAGTCTTAACAAGAATCCTCCCTAGGCTTGTTTTTCTTTCCTCCTTCTATTTCTCCTCACCCTTCCTTGTTTTCTTAAAGCCATTTGGTCAATTTGACATCTAATTAACATTTTAAAAGATTCAGAAAGAATATGAAATATTGCACTTTCGAAAGCAGAATGTCAGTAGGGAAAATGCAGTTTTCCTAGAAAGCTTCCTACACACCGAGATTTCATGGTCACTCAGGAGATCAATGATCCATGGAAGCAAAACACACATAGTGTGTGCTCTGTGTCAATATAAACAGCAAAGAACGGAAGATGAGCGTAAGGTGACTATGAACATTATTTCAATTGTTCTTCTGCCTTATTGTGTATTGCGAGATGTATGTTAGGTCCTGTGCATAAGAGTTCAGAAGATAAAATAATTGAGAAAGACATTACGCCTCAGTCATCAAAGCATTTTGTGTCTATCATCTCTCTGAGAAGAGTGTTTTTATTCAAGAAGAAAGCAGGGTTCCATCCAAAGCAAGTACTTCCTGGAATTGAGAATATTGTGGAATTGCAGGTCTGGTAAAAGATTCAAAAGTAAATACTAATAAAATGTTTGAAAACTGAAATATGAATATAAATATATGAATGATTTTTTCTATAACCCTGACTCCATTTCCACTAAATGTTCCTAATACACTTTCTTTTTCCAACTGGACTATGACATATTCTGTGTCGAGTTTATTAAATCTTAAATATGGTAGTCCAGAATAATTTCGCCATCTTTTACCAGTCTAAAAAAATGCACTTCACACATTATAAATAGTTTTTCACAGGTAGATTTCACACTTACATAGTTATTCCAAAGGGAACTGACATATGATACAGAGTTTTAAAAATTCACACATTTCTTTAAATAGAAAGAGATCAGTAGGAGCTTCAATCTGATAATTTAAAATGTAAAATATTGAATTAAATTAATTGAAAAAAAATAAATTTCAAATACATAACAGCTGAATTATGAATTTAAAACAGTCTAAATTTTAAGACATGGACAATTACCAATTAAGACTATTTTTTAAAATATTTTCTCAGCACCTATCATTGCTTTTTAAAAGTTCAATTTTTTTCCCTTTCATGGTAAAACCATTTCTACTTAAACTGCCAACATTTTTTGATCTATTTTTGTTACCTAGGAAACGTGCTAGCGTTTTGCAGCAATAGCAAGAATTCACTTAGCCGCCAAATTTCCTCTGTGAGACCAAAATCATCATTTCTATGTTGCAAAAGTTTTCTATAGAACACTTGACTGTAGCCAACCAGCTTGTTACCCTATCATATTTTCATTATAGTAAAAGGGGGCAAACAGATTTTCAGAGCATTTAAGCACAGAGGGAAAGTTGTCCCAGTGTGAGCCAGCATACCATCTTTCTATGTCTCAAAAGTTTGTGATATAAGGTATCTATTTTTGGTTCAATTAATGTAATCTGGCTGCAGAGGACCAGGGCATGTTACCTGTGGAGGGATGGATATTTCTCTCTTCTCTTCTCACATTCCTCCTCCAGGACACTAAAATGTTGTAATTTCATAAAGGTGACAATGTCCAGATTCTTTGGTTCTATATGATCTTTCTATGTTAGGTTGAGATGGATGTTGAGGAAAAAAAACCAAGGATTGTAGAACATACAAACTGCTTTCTTGTGGTGGTTAGACATTGCAGCAGTGGTATTACTGGAAGACAGTTTAATTTTATCTCCGCTCAGAGAAATAATGATAACAGCATATCTGAGTTCATGTGTTACTATAAGTTGTTTTGTATTTCTCATCCATGATGCAATGTTTCTTAAGAAGACAATCATAATATCATATCTCCTTTCTCCATCAGCCCCTCTTACTAGTACATAAATTGGGACTCAGTTCTTACCTATCAACCCATCTCCCATCTCCCTGCATTGAAATATTAGATATCCTTCAAAACTAATCACAAATATATTGTCTTCCAAAAGCTTACCACCACAGCCTAAAGTGGTTTCATTGTAAATGTTCATTATTTTTTCACCTGGAAAGTGTCAGATGGTGCCTTGCTCAGGTGATACATGCAGCATGTGTGTGTGGTGGTGGTAGTGGTGGGCGGGCACCTGTTCTCTTTTACTAAGTGTTGAGCCCCTAAAGAAGAAATGGAGTTTTCAATCTTTATTTCATCATGTAACCTCAATTAGACACTCTTTACAGTGGAAAGCTCAAATCTATGAATTTGAAACATAACGTACCTCATTTATCTATTTAGTATAAATGCTGAATGGTCAATGGAACATGTGGGTACATCTCATCAACTGTTAAGGTAAGTAACTTGAAGAACATACACTTCATGTTTGTATTCACTTTATTTCCCTTACAGAATATTTAGTACTTTTTGTTAGAGAGACCTGGTTCACTTAAGACAATGAGGTCTTCACCAAATCTGTCTCATTTGGTTTTAGCTCAGTCACTTATGAAAAATAAGTTGTGCTTCACTTATGCTTTATAGTAAAGTGCAAGTTGAATATACAGTAGGTTTCAGCTTCATGACTGGACACAGGATGTTATTACTAAAAAAAGTGGTTGCTATGAAAGACTCTGGTAAGAATTAAAACACAGTTAATACTATGAAAAGTCCTTTGTTTTCTCTAAAGTAAAGCTTAGAACATTTCATCAAATTGTCATAGTAGAAAAATGCTATGAAAGTATTGTCAAGGAGGTCATATTCTCTTTTGTTCCAACACATTGTTTAACTACTTGTCCTTGTGTTTCATTTAACAGAACACTTCAGATGACCTTAATTTTTTTAAAGAAATAATAGTAATCTTTGAATTATCCACCCTAATTTGAAACTCAAAGGATAAAAATCATTCTATTGCAAATATTTTATTTTATCTGGAATGCAATGTATCTTAGTTATGACAAAATACAGTGAGGCAAGCTCAGACTAAGATTTTAGGGCAATTTTATCCTTCTTCCATATTAAAGTGAAAAAAATCCCCCTCAGAAGTGTGGGCAGATGTTGTTTAGCCAAATGGGCATATTTTCTCTTCAGAAGAGGAAGCCCTTTTCACATGAACATTGGGCTATAATTGCTGCTTTAGTCCCCCCTGATCCTTTTCTTTTAAGCGTAATGAGTATCCAGGAGAAAAGTTGTGTATTTCCCCTTTTACAACATCAATCTACAACTCAAGGTAAATTGAGGAAAATGCATTTCATTTTGTTGCTCACAGACTGAGACCATAAAACAAATCAGAAAATTGTAGATCAAAGAACCAACTTCTCAAATTGGCAGGAATAGAATATCTCTCCTTGCTATAGCATATTTGCTTCTGCTAGTTGATTTACTGTGCTGATCAACTTCAGCACAAAGCTCTAACACAAGGAAAGAAATCAAAAGAGAAAGAGGAGACAGTTTATTCTGAAGCACCAGAACTGTGTCTCTGAGGAAATGCATTTACTGATCACAAAATCTATGACTTTAGGTATAAGGGGAATTGAACCCACAGATGGAATTAAGAGAAAGTATCACTCTGTCAGATGATTAAAATATAGAACAGAAAAGCAGAGAAGTCTACATCACCATCATTTGATATGAGAAAGACCTCAGTAGTGATTCTTGAGTTTAAGATGGAAGAAAGACAGCAGCCGGATAGTATTAATGGCCTCTAACTACGTAGAAAAAAAGAAAAATTTTGATGAATCTCAAGAAACACAAAGTCTACCTAGACTTGAACGTTTTCCAGTGAGATTCATTTTGAACTTCTAACCTCAACATACAACAAATTAATGTCATTTTAGGCAACTAAGCTTATATTTGCTTATATTATAACATTATTGCAGCAATAAAATAAGTATTCTCTGATGCTTTGAGTCTGCAGTGATGCCTGGGAACTTTCTGCTATGCTGTCTTTTGTAAATTTTCTTGTATCTTATAAGATTGACATGTTTCATTCTAACAGTTAGCTACTGTGGTGAGTTTGGTTTGGGGATCAGGCTCTATTGGGCAAGTGTCAAAGTTAAGGTTTTCTTATCTGTCTTAGCATTTCATTGTAAGCACAGTGGGGACAGATGGATTTACAGTGCAGTTGGAGTCCTGGCCTGTTCTTGCCACACAGAAGTTAGGGATTTGATTGTACTAGGCCTTATCCTCTTGCTGATCTTTAAATACTTTAGTTTCTCAAGAACATCTACCATTTTGCCATACTTCATGTTATGTCCTGACAACATGCACCTGGCCTATGGAAGCTAGATTGGGATAGAGAACTTTGCAAAGTGTCTTTGGCATATCAGATTATTGCCATTGTTTCTAGCTTGGCCACTTTTTCTTGTTATCCAGGAAATTCAGTAAAAAACAAATACTTAAAAAGATTTTCATCCTCTTAGAATTCTCTCAAGCGTTAAACCTGAATTCTCTGGTACATGAAGGATTATATTTATTCTTGCTCTTTCATTCATATATCAGATAACAAAATTTATTAAATAAATGATTACAACATACATATTGAACACAAGATAAAGATTATGCCAACTCTTTTCTTAAGGCATCAATAGATTAAAAATAAATTTGGCAAAAAAATTAAATTCAGCATTACAAATATAGTATCATGCCATTTGAAAGGAAAAGGGAGAAAGGTTTGATTCAAAGGTGTGTAGATGTTAGCTATATATAGAATCTGGACTCAACTATAATTAAGCTATTCCTAAGTGATAAGAAAATACACCCTGAGATAAAACAATCGCAAAGAAGAGTGTCTTTTGACTAGAGAATTTATGTCTTGGCAAGAGGAAATGATTGAATGTGTCCAATCAAGCAGAATCTCCACTGTAGTAGATGCCTAATGAATACTTGCTGACTCTAAATAGATAATTGGCAACAAAAAGAGAGAGCTGACGTTGCCTAAATAGTTGTGTTAATTACTGCCACTAATAAGGAATAGGTAATCATATGTAGGAGAAAATATCTTCTATTGAATTTAGCTTGACAAATATGATGCAGGAAACAAGAACTTTGTGCTGAAGATATGTACACAAAGATGTACAGTCAGTCTATGTGTTGTTCAGAATGATCTTGGCCATGATGCTTGACCTTGTTATTTGATACTTGACATTGGCCAAAGTGGAAGGGATTCTGAGGAATAAGAAAAGTTATTTTCTTGAAATACAGAAGCCCAGAAGTCAGTTTTTCCTCAGTAAATTGTAGCTCATGTAACTATCATTAGTATTATTCCTGTGAAAATAGTTATTAAACATCTACGAGGTTTCATAAAATTTGAAATATTCAATCTAGAAAAACTAAATTCAACACAGTTGGTATTCTCCATGATTCCTTTGCGATAATCATTTCATGTAATTTTGGCCCATATGTTTTTGTCAGAGAAATGGAACATGGCCAAAGATTTTCAAGTAATTGTGCAAAATTGTTCCTGTTATGTAAAATTAATTGAGGGCTTGCTCTAGCAGCTGTTATGTATATAGAAAGGCTGAAGACCCTATTAAACAGAGTGATAACCATATCATCAGATTTCCCACACATTATTTTTCTGTTATTATAATGAAAAACTTAGAAATAGCAGTGATGTATTTAAAAATAATGTGGACATAATATGATGCTCTTAGCATGAGAATTATAATCTAAAAATCTGCTATCTCAACAATTTCATCATGCATTATCAAAATCCTATTTTAATATAAAGTGATACACATTTTTTAAAATATCTATTTTAGTGGAGATCTACTGAACCTACACATTTGCCTTGTCCACATCCATACTAGACTTAATGCTATTTCTGCTAGTTCTATTTCTTCAACATAACCAAAATTTTTTCTGTAAACAATATTACATGTGTTCATAGAATTTTCAGTTATTTCTGTAGAACAGTTGTATGAATCTGATATTCAGATAATTCAGACTTAGAATAAAGATTATATAGCTTGTGCTTTGTGACCTTGTAACCCCTTCATAACCTTGAATCACAGTGTCACAAAACTCCTTGCAAAATCTTGCTCATGTTGCCTTTCCAGTTTTACCAAGTAATGCTGTTGTTTCATTATTTAATTTTGACAGTTTCGTGGATGAATGCAATGAATGTAATTAATTTTCACACATATTACTAGAAGCATTCCCTCCCAATTCCTTTTATTTTCATGTCTTTCTGTATGTGTGTCACTGAGTTTTATTAGGGTGGTCTTCAATGGCTTTGCCTGTATATTTGTTAATGCATGGTCAATAAATTGTGAAGGCAACTCTATGTAAGTTCATTAAAAAGGAATTTTTTAATATTTATATTATTTATGTAAGAAATTTTTAAATCGGTGAGGTGTACTATTACTAAGGGGCTTGTTGGTCTCATTATTTTGTTGTAAATTAGGAGCACTTTACCATTAACCTACCATTAATATTTAATAAGCTTAAATTTCTCTTTTTAGATAACTTTTGTTTGGATAACAAATAAAGTTTTATTTTATATAAATAATAAAGGCAAATATTAACTATAATTATAGTTCTATATGGATTTTTAGATTATCTTTGTATGGATGTCAGTTACAATTTTACTTTATATAAATAATAAAAGCAAATATAATTATAGCTCTATATGGAAGTGGTATTATTTATGGTGCAGCTCAAATTCAATGTAATTTCATACACATTACTTCATTTACTATGTAGTAAATAGATATAAAACATCTATCATGGTTCTAAGATTTGCATTCAAACTCATAACACATGACCATGTGTACTATTGCAAACTTGATTTTTACTCACTATTGTTACTTGCCAGTGCACTTAAAAATCTAAATTTGCCTCAATTAGACAGTTTCATCTCTCCTGCTCAAGGATACCACTAAACTGTGGAGGTTTATGCTCCCTGGTGTTGGGTTAAAGCAATATAGAACACATTTTAAAAAAAACTGTAAGGAGAAAGCTCTGTTTATGAGTTTTGTATGATAACCATATTCTTTACAGTGTACTAAAACTGAGAACTTATAAATTCTCAATAAAATAGTGTTTGACCATGAAACGGGAAATTTGTGAATAATGACAAAGAAATAGTTTTCACTTTTGTCGATAATTAAGAAGGAAGTACATTTTGTTATTTTAGATGATAAAAATGAGTAAGAGACAGGACCTCTTAGGATAAATGTTTTTGAAAGAACAAACCATTCATTCTTTGGGGTACACTGCTCCCTAGGCTTATTTTTAAGACTTATGTATCTGACACGTTCTGAATTGAAACTTAAAACCAAAGATTTTTCTAAGATAATTAGCATTGACCTTACTATAGGTTTCAAATCTAAAGACAGAGAAACAAATTCCCCAATGGATCAAAATTTATTATTCCCAGCCAGAGGCCAGTAGGATGGCGAAGGAATGCAGTGGAAGAATATGCTCACCGTGAGACAGGTGAGACAGAACCTCATATAGTATTGTGTTTTGTGTTTATTGTTTTTTTTTACTGGACTCATCATAAACAGGCAGTGACTTGAATAATTCTGATCTACTGCTGCATTGTGCATGTTCCATAGGAGCAATTGCAGCCTAGCTTGACTGCACTGAGTTCTAGTCCTAGAAACAGTCTGCAGAACTCAGCTGCCCCCAACTTCTCATGCCTACCACATTTCTTCACAGGTAAAATGACAACAAACAGCTATTCAGTAAGCAGCTAACAAAGCAAAGTTTCTATCTTTCCTTGACACAATCTCTACTCAATTCAGTTTTATTGGACATAGATTTAAGCTTCTGATGGGTTTCCCTGTCTTTTAAAGTGCTGTCACCACTCAGCAGTCAAAGTGGTTTCTTCTGAGTCATGTAACTCTTATTTCCTACAGACATATTCCATTAGCTTCCCATCACCGTAAAGGTCAGGAAACAAAATCTTTACTCTGATGTCATTCTAGGCTGCTTCTCAGACATTTTCCACTGCCATGACTGCCATCTTGGTTTTTTTGTACTTGCTTTGGACTCTTTCATGAGTGTTTTGCCACCAGGACATCACAGGCATCTACTGCATTGCCCCCTGAATAGAGAACCTCCCTTCAGTACCGTTTTGTCTCTAATTCCTGTTATAATTCCTCCTTTATTTATAGTATTCTTTTTCTAATGTATTTAGATTATTCGTTTTTGTATCTTCTTATCATCTGTTTTGTCTCCTACAATGTAAATTTGATGAGGATTTGAACCTTACTTTTGGCTAGCATTGGAACCTCATTGCTAGTATAGTCTCTAGGATAAAATAAAGTCCTTAATAACAAATAAATTATACATTCATTTTTGTGAACTCAGTCACCAGTCACATTAGAATCAGGTTAATTCTGTGAAGATAGTACTGTATACCACGTAAACTTCAGCTCTGCAAGTCAAGGTCTTTGTTCAATACTTACTATCTTGTGTTCCTCTGATATATAATAAATGTCTGTCATTCAACATCATGAGGGATCAGCCAAAGCAGACCAATTTAGCAATAAAAACTGCATGAAATGCTTTACAGCTGTATCTTTATTGATCATATCATTAAACAAAATCAGAATTTATTTTCTCTGATGTTTTGTAGTTGTAGTAAACTGTCAAAATAAACAAAACAAAATTCTTTCTTATTTCAACAGTACACTGAGGAAAGTTACTTAGAATGGAATAAACACATTTGTATGAAGCTAGAGTATTTTATAGGAGCTCAAAATTTTCTGTAAATTAAGATTATTTTTGGATGTGTGAGTGTATATGCCTGCATATGTGTCTGCATGTCTGTGGAAGCCCAAAGGTGACTTCAAGAATCATCCTCATTACTCTTTTACTGTGCTCTGGAGTCACCCAGGCTCGGCCTCCCAGTGCCGCAAAGTGAAGGCTGCCACCATTTCTGCCCTTTCCTTTTTATGTGGGATCTGAGATCTGAACTCAGGTCCTTTGCTTTTGGGATAGAAGCTTAACTCCTGAGTCATCTCTCCAGCCTAAGATTTTTTTTCAATTTATTTTTATTTTTCCTAGTTATACCACCCTCATTCTTCCTTTCTTTCCTCCTTTGATTTCCTCCCTCTCTCTTTGCTTCGGGGGTCCAGTCCTCTCCTTCACTTTATATGGGTCCTGGGGTTTTCTGTGGATCATATTGTTCTAGTGAGAGTTCAGGCCTCTGTGGCAGACCAAGAGGTTTTTCCTAGGGCAAATCACTAATTTAAGGATTCCCGTAACTCTGTCTGATCAGTTCACCACTAAGGATCCTATTGCTATTAATTATTTCTCCTGAGATCTAGTCTACTCTATGGGGGATGTTGATACATCAGCCATAAGGTCTAATAAGATCAAGTTTCATTATAGCGAGTTTCTGGCAGCAGCAGCCCTATCTTGAATGAAGTGTCTTGTCCAGTAATGGACCTCCCCTAGAGCCCAAGATTGCTTTTTAACAACTAAACCACCAATGAGACAGAAGCGGGATTGGAGAAAGGGTTGTTGAGGGGAAGATTATGTAAGATTATGTTTAGGAAGTCCAGAGATTTTTTCAGTAACAGACTAAGCAGACTCGAGACGTATATAGAGTTGAAGAAGATAGGGCCTGGTTTATAACAATAGTGTCTGTAGGACTAAGAGTCCTCAAGATAGCAAAACACACTGTGTTTTCCACAGGAAAGCCTTGCACCGTTTCTAGGACTACTCTGGTTCTGGAAGGGCAATGCTCATCTCTTTACCTTTTCACAGAGCTTTTAGCTTGCACCAGGGCATTAATTAGAGCACCTACACTTAATAATCTTTTCTTAAAAATCAAATTTAGGTGAAAAGTAGATAAAGGAATGGGACTAAATTGGGAAAAGATAAATTTGGTTAATTTAAAAGTCCAGACTTCTCAATGGGATTTAAAGGGCAGTGGCTCTGTAGTCAAGGAGCGATTCAGCCCATCACACTAACATCATCACTTGCCTCCAAGTCTCCTACAAGGTGATTTGACAGTTTGTCAGAACTATGTGAAAGCTCTCATGGGAGACAACCCCCCCCACACTTCTGGCTGGCATTAAATCTGGCAATTTGTCAATTCTCTACGAAGTCCCTCTCTGTGTTCCCAATATGAGATCCCTGGAGAAGTTTCAGTTTCTCAGGATCTATTTTTTTGATAGTTCAATAGCCAGAGTGGGGTGGGAGAGAAACCTTTGTAATCTCTGAGCCATCTGGTTATAACATCGCAGGCTGAGAGAAGGCTGAGGTCTTTCAAGGCCAAATTCATGAAGCTGATATACGTGATCTGACCAAAGCATTCAAAATTAATTTTTTTTTCCTGGGGGATTTTATTGAGTATAGAAACTTCATGGAAAATCTTTTTTCAGAACTGGTTGAATTGAGATTACTGTTTAAAGTACAGGTAAAATAGCGAAATGATGAAATGCACAGGAGAAAGTGATAAACAAGCTATACACGGAGACACAAAACTAGGAAATGGTACTATATGGTTGGGGGAGATCAAGGTGAGGCCATTCAGATCAGAACTGAAGAGACAATGAGACAGGGAAATTGTGTGGAAATTTCTGGTTCTTGACTCCATTTGCTCATGAACCTGGGCTTCATATTTGCTCCAGAATTTACTGAAAATTTTTAAAATATTTGTCTCCTCTTTCACTTTCACCCTCTTCTTCTTTTTTTCTTCTTCTTCCTCCTCCTTTCTGAGTGATATGATACATATCAACCATTTATAAGTAATAACTTCAAAAGTAAAGTGTTCTAAGAACTAAAAAAAGGGCTATATACCTTTAATTTCCTGAAACCTTAAGATCACAATGAAGGTAAGAAATGACAGTCTGGGGGCTCAGTGGGTATAAGTGTTCGGGCAAGTCTAATGACTTAAGTTCAAATCCACAGAACCCAAGTAAAACCATGTAATCCCTTCTCCCTTTCTGGTAACCAGGAAGCAGAGACAGAATAGTGTCTTGCTGGCCAACTAGCCAGTCGTATACAATGTGAGATGAACCTGTTTCAAATAAGGTAGAAAAAAGACTTGTCTTCTATTTCTGCATGTGTGCCACACATGTGTATATGTTATACACACACATACACATGCACAGAGAGAGAGAGAGAGAAGTTGAGAGTTATGCTTTGAAGGAAAAGGGTGAGGATGAAAGATGAAAGAGCTTGCTGGATAGCAGATCCTATAATTCTTTAAGATCTGTGGGTTTATTGAAATCAAACTATTAGGGAGAGTTGTAAAACATGTTGATTACTTAGAATCTAATTATCTAAATTATTAATCATCCTTTCTACTTTCCTTCTAGTTCTGCTTTCTTGCAAATTCTTTCAAAAGTAGCTTTAGTACTATTAATCTCTCTGCCAGATTCTGAGAAAAGAATTAGAGAGAGAGTGAAGCTAAAATCAATCTCTCCAGCAATCTTTTAGCCACCTAGTGAAAGATTTGGTGGAAATCAGAGAGAAGTGATGTCTTAATGAGATTTGGGAAATAACCATGGATTTCATTTATGTCTGCTCAACCTGACTAATGGGCAAGTATACATAACAATTGTCTGTAATGCAATACCAAGCAAAACTTGCTGATTTTCCCCAGGGACACTGTAACTGTTCATTACTTTACACTGCTGCCTAAATTGGCCCAGTGGGGAGGCAGGCATAGATTGAAGGGAGCTGAGAACAAAATTACAAAGCTAAAGCTATATGAACTTCCCCCACACTTGAGGGCCTGGAATCACACTCTTAGGCATCCAGCCAGTTTCTAATTGCACACACCTAACTGTGCCTACAAATACAAAGCTATTCGAGGTATTATCTTACAAAGCTTATAAATGCAAACTACTTTCCCCAAACATCATTAGATATCAATTATTGTGGTACATAAACTGTTCATTCTTTAAAGGAATTAACAGATTGCTATGTCTTTCTGGAAAGCTACAAAGCACATTGAAAGTAAGTTACTGGCAAGTACTGTCTTATTTTTTCATAATAGATCTACCAGTTAATATTTATGTGACTTGGGATAAGCTAATCCCTCCCTCAGTGTTTTGGTTTTCTTAGCAGAATAATGGACATTATGTTCATTGCACATATGCTATGCCAGTCTAGCCAGACATCAATGTCCCAGGTAGCAAATAACTAGGGCCCAAAACTTGCTCTGACCTCAATTGCTTTTTGCTCCTGAAGAAAGAAAAAGAGATAAATTATAGCAATATTTGACATAATTTAAAAATTCTTTCTTATCCCCAAAACACAATAATAATAGGCAGAGATTTGAAACTAGTTACATGCCTTCATTATAGCAGGTAATTTTTCCTAAAATTACTGAGTCAGAACATATTTTCCTTTACTGCACCATTTCTCAGGAGAGAACAGTTTATTGTGAGTTCCACTGAATAGTTTGTGCCAAAGGACTTGTGTTTTACAGTATAGGTACACATGTGGATATATTGCTACCCAAAATAAATATTGGAGATTCACAAAAGAAACAAGATTCCATTCAGGGAGTAAGGTAAGTAAGGTACATTTTCAGTTTCTTTTGATTTTTTTTATAATAGGGCAAATAGGTAAAAGCAAAGATTCCCAAAATCAACTTCCATGAAGAAAAGCCACGGTATAGTCAGAACTCCAAATAGCAATTAACTATTTGGTCCAGGTGCATTAGCCCAGAGACTTTGAAGAGCAGGAAGCCTTTGCCTGCTGTGCCAAAAACACTGTCACGTCATGATAACCACTCCTATTTCAGTACTTTATTACGAAATTTTGGATTTGCCATCTCAGAATAGACAGAGCTGACGTGTCAATCTTTGTAGACTCACCTATTGTTCTCTTCTTCTTTTTCATGTCTATTACAGTCAGTATCGGTATAGGACTAACACAGTGCTGAGCCTGAAGAAGATTTTAATATTTCTTTCACTTTCTACTTGTCTTGATTCAACATCTAGTTAGTTCTTTCTTATTTTCTGTTCATTTTCTTCTCTTAATGTATTTTTTTTCTTTTTTGAAATAGGGTCTCACAATGTCCAGACTGATCTGTACTAGAACTTTTAATCTTCCAACTGTAACCTTATAAATAATAGGATTAAAATTGTGCCTTACCTCAAAATCTTTCTAGCTACTCTTATAATGATATTCTCAACATATCAAGTAAAAGTTTAACCCTTTATCTTAGCTACTAGTATGTAACCTGCAAGTCTTGGAATGTCTTACAGTATTAGACCACACCAGTTTGTGTCACTAATATAGTTTATGATTTAAGATCTGAGCATTTTCACTTCGGTTAATACTCAAAGGGACTTGAGACACTTAGTAACAGGGTAATCAACCAGACACACTCTTGGGATGCCATTGCATGGAAGAATCATTACTCTGAGTTACAGAGGCTGACAGCAGTCCTAAGGACTTCCTAACTTCATAGGAGCCTACTGAGTATTTGATATTAATCCAGCAGGTATAAAGACACATGGAAATATATTATTTCCTGATAATGATTAGAAGTTAGGAAAATAAACCTGTTTCTATTAATATCATTTTTTTCAGTGAGGATTGAGTAAAATAATTCCTATTAGTGGTGATAATTATGATATTATTAGCCATTTGTTTCCCTATTTAACTGCTATTAGAAAATTATCATAATTCTTCAATGGAGTAAGAATTATTCTCTCATCTTAGGCAATGAAAATCTGAGACACAGCAGTATATAGATAGTATCCAAGAATAGCTGAAGATTGTACTCCTAACCACACATCTTCACTGTTTCTCATGTACGAATGTCCCAACATTGTGTTTGGCATGAGGAATATGCTTATAACTTCTGTATTGAAATTTTAAGTTATTGCATCCTGCAAAGATGATGCTATTTTAAAAAATATGAAGTGCTTGTCAAGCGAAATGACATCACTAAATCAAATACATTCTCAAATATCCTCATCGATGCATGCACTTAGAGAAACTAAAAGATGTTGAGAGTCATAAACTACAAAGAACATATATTAAATGAATTAAAACTGGACACAGATGAGGTAACATTTCTACTTCAAATACATCACAATTAAATATTTCAAATATATTGAAAGCTTTTTTATTCATTCAGAAAAATCATAATGGTAATATTATGAAAATGTATGTAATTAAAATGAAGTATAAAGCAGCAAGCATTATTGAGTCCTAACAATGTTCAGAGAGAGAACAGATTGTAACAATTGAGTACATAAAGAAAATATCTCATCACCTATTCTAAGACTCCACAGTAAGACATACATGCACAGCACTAACAATATCTAGTTGAGATACAGTTTGGTAGACATACATATAAAGGTATGTGATGCTTAATATTGTCAGTTCACCAGAATTAGAAAAACCACGAAATTAAGTCTTTGGGCATGCCTATAGGGGATTTTCTGGATTAGAACATCTGAAGTGTAAGGAGGATTCACCCTAATCATGGGGAAGGATTAGAATTCCTTGGACTTGCAGTTGGTAAATGAGTACAGAGTTGAGGACCAATATTCTTCTGTCATGATGGCCTGTAACTTCGAACTTCTGACACATTCCTCCTATGTCATGATTACCTGTAATCTAAAACTGTGATCTAAAAAAACATTTGTTATTTTTAATTAGTTTTTGTCAGGTAGTTTTGTGACATTATTAAGACCATATACAAAAGGAAGAGTTTAGCTATGCTTGATTGGAACTTCATTTAGGGAAATTGTGAATATGAGATGGCAATAGAACTGAATTTGAAAGTGATCAGTAATATCAGTCAGATGAAATACTGGAAAAAGATAGCTACATTAGTGATAGTGTAAGACAGAACATGAAATGTTCAAGGAGCTGAATGTAGTTAAATGAGAATTACAAAAGGTAAGACAAATCCACATGAAATTTTCATATAGTGACTGATGGAAATGTATTGAAAGTTCAGAATATAATAAAATCTCTTAGAACTCTCATGCTCTCCCCACAGGACATTAAATGCAGTTACATCATAGCTACTAAGATTTATTTAAAAAGGAAATGTGTTCTGTGATCTCAATATGAATGTATTTGGAAATATCTTTTCATATGTATTGACATTAGAATAAAATTTTATTTTAAGATGATAAAATAACATATGCACAAAGTAATGTTTTATATATATACACATAACCTAAATATATTTAATATCTGAAGATTTAAAAAATATCGTGGTAAAAGTCATATTACACTATCTTACATTAACTGTAACACAGTGGAACAGAAAATTTTTGATCATGCTACTCCGATATGAATGTATTTATTGTTTTCCTGGAATTTGCATAAAGTATAGACAATAAGCCAAATTATTGAAATACTTCATTAGCACTTACAAATCATCTTTCCCAACTTTATCTAGTCTCAGTTGGCAGTTTGACAGTTTCTGTTCTACTTTATACTCATTTCATGTTGATTAATCTGAATTTTCTAAGGTATCCTTCTCTTTCCTTCAAAACTGTCAGTCTCTTTATTGACATGGAGACCAGGGAGCAGGTTGATATGCCTTTACTTATTTGTTGTCTCTATGTCGCCATGAGGTCTATTTAAACTCATGTATTTCTTTCAAGATATTAATGGTCTCTATATTCCAACCAGATCAATTATCCTATCATTAAAAGCTACTGAGAACACTTCCTTGAAACTGACTTAATAGTATAAATTCCTTACATGAATCCAAATTACTCCAATATAAACATATTTACTATTTATTTTCATAGAGAGCTATATAACTTTTTAAATGCAGAATAGTTTTCCAAGTGGGCAAAACTTTGTACAGTACTGAATTATTCTAGCCTGTAGAGAGTCATGATTACCATTCACCACGGGTAGGAACGTGAAACTAACATAACTCTGTCCATGTGATCCATCAAATGTGCTTTTTAGAATTTAATTTTTTTAATTTTTTATTATTATTTATTCAATTGTGCGTGTGTGCACGTGTGCGTTTGTATGTGTGTGTGTGTGTGTAGAACCTCAGACGAATTCAGGAACCACCATGGACGCCTCCACCTCCTCCTTGTTTACTCTGCCCTGGGATTCACAGGCTCCACCTCTACCAGGACCAGAAACGCAGGCCATGCCCGCTTCCGCTGGCATCAATACATGGGGTCTAGGATCGGAACTCAGGACCTTCTGCCTGCAACGCAGAGGCTTAACCCCTGAGCCACCTCTTCAGCCCCGTTTTTTAGAATTTAAATAAAAACTCTTACACTGAGATGTTCATAGAAGTTTTGTTAGTTATTAATAAATGATGAAAACCATACTTTTTAAAATAAGTGAACAGAAAAATTCTTTATGCTAAATAAAGATTGTGAAATACTATTCAGCTTTAGCATTAAAATGAGCTAATTCTAAAAAGACACAATGGAAAATTGAATGAATACTTCTAAGTGAAACTGAATTTGAAAATTTTCCATAATATATTATCACAAATACATGACATCTGAAAAAGGAAAAAAAATTCTTTGAGGTTGGTAGATATGCTGCTTGAGGAACAGAGAGGAAAAGATGAATCCACAAAGTACAGATTTTATAAAGCAATGGAAATACTTTATATGATACTATAAATATAGATAGATATCATTACAGATGATTCTAAAATTAGAAAATGCACCAGGAAAAAATGAACTGGAAGGTAAGGTGTGGACCTCTGTGGAGATAAAGTATCATTAATGTAGGACTCCAGAGAAGGAAGATCTTGTGTGGTGGGGGAAGGGAGCAGATTGGACATGGGAATTAGTACAATGTAATTCTAAATTCTGTTGTGACATAAAACTACCTAAAACACAAAATACATTTTTATGGAGAAAAGCAATGGAGAAGAGTAGAGAAGAAGAGAAAGAGAAGGAAGAGGTTAAGGAGGGGAGAAGTGACAGAAAATATTGAACCAAAGTTTTCAGCCAGGATTTGAAGAGTAGAGTTATGGATTTTTATATAGTCTTATTTTAGATCTGAGTCCTCAGTTTATTTGGAAAATTCCTTAACACATGCATAAGTGTACTGTTATACTTTTGAAACTATATTCAAAGCTTTCACATGTAAAAATAGGGTAAAATCACTTTCAAATGCATAATAAAATAATACTAGATGTGTTCTTAATTTTAAATATTTTAAGTCTATACTTTTTCAAAATTATATATATTTGCTTGCGTAAGTACATTAATTTAACAGTTGGGATAATGAAAGTACTCAAATGATGCTTGTTTATCAAAACAACTTAAATTTAAACCATCTTACATTAAAAAATCAACCAATGAATGCAAATAAGTTATGAATTACTGAATACAGATGTTAAGAAGCTGTTTTAAGTTCTACACTTTCATCATTTGGAATATCAAGTTATAGTAATTAAGATACCATTATAACATTAAATTTTTAAAAAACAAGGAGGTTCTTTTATTTCTCAAGTTCAAGAGCCTTCATGGGTTCCATGCCAGTCTCAGGCCCCAGTCTTTGCCCACATAGACACATATCAGCTGGCAGTGATATGTTAACACAGAAGTGTCCTCTGTCCTTGCTGTTGTGAATGAAGACAAGATTATTTTCCCGTCTCCTGAAGATTACTGAGCAAATGAGAGAATCTTAGTTGTCAGCATGTCAGTCCTATCCCTCTTGGCCACTGTGAATCCATTCAAATTTTGTGGTAATACCAAAAGTCCAGTGCCAATTGTCATCATGTCACCTCTTTGCTTGCTGGGAACAGTTAGAAGAATGACTACATGCCCGGATTCACGTTTTAACAGGATTTAAGCATATTTATTCCTGGAAGGCAGTACTAAATAAACTTTAATATCAATCTCCCAAATAAGAAATTGAGGTCAACACGTCCGTATCCTAGACTATGCTGGGCCAATGTCTCAGAGGCAAGAACTTTGAAAGATTTCTAGTTCTTTGAGCTCGTGTTACAATCTCTTTATCTGAACAGAAGCTCTTTAATCCACAGAATGGGAGAAAATCTTCACTAACCACATATCTGACAGAGCTCTACTGTCCAGAGTGCACAAAGAACTTAGAAAACTAAACTCCAAGGAAAACACTGGCCCAATTAAAAAATGGGCCCTGGAACTTCAAAGAAACTTTACCAGGGATGAAATTAAAATGTCTAACAAATATCTTAAAAAATGCTCCACTTCCTTCGCCATCAGGGAAATGCAAATCAAAACTTCCCTGAGATATCATCTCACCCCGGTCAGGATGGCAAAAATCCACAATACAAACAACGACAAATGCTGGAGAGGATGTGGAAAGAGGGGAACTCTCCTACTTTGCTGGTGGGAATGCAGGCTCATACAGCCACTCTGGCGAGCTGTCTGGAGATTCTTAAAGAAATTAAAGATTGAAATGCCATATGACCCTGCTATCCCACTTTTGGGAATAACCCCCCATGCAGCAGAGGTTCACCTCGATAGCACAAGCTCGACCATGTTCATAGCAGCACTGTTTACAATAGCAAAGTCATGGAATCAACCTAAATGTCCAACAGTTGACGAGTGGATAAGGAAACAGTGGTACATCTATACAATGGAGTACTACTCAGCCATCAAAAATGATGAATTACTGGAATTTGCTGGGAAATGGATGTCATTAGAAACAATTATATTAAGTGAAGTATCCCAAACCCAGGAAATTAAGCGCTGTATGTACTCCCTAATAGGTGGCTCCTAGTACCAAATTCACCCAGCCCACATTGAGACACTCAAAAGTAAACCTATGTAACACAGTAATTGCAAGGATTATGAACAAGAGAGATGGGGTAGGAGGGCCAAACCAGAAACAAGGAGAGAGGGGACCATGTTACAGCAGAGAAAATAGGCCTCCATCAAGGTCTGCAAGTAAGTAATGAGAAACCTGGTTAAGTTCACAGACGTTCTTTCCTGATCTCACCAGAAGGGGAGGGCATATAGTCTAGCAGATAAAAAGTAATCATTTTGCAAATGGGTGATGGACCCCTCCCTCACTGAGGTTTCCTACTCTTATTACATCTACCCTAGAATGTGCTATTATAACAAGACTCCAGTTTAACAGCTTTTTGTCTCTGGCCAGGGGGTGACATACAGTGCCCAGCAGAATGGAGTGAAGGGCATTGCAAGAGCAGCAAAACTGCAAAAGAAAATCAACAAACCACAATCCAGAACTTCAGAGACTCTATATCAATCACATAGAACTAGGCCAGCCTAATCTCTCCCCATCCTGTGTAGGGCGCCGCCCTACATGCATCCTCCATTACAAGATGGCGCCAACTCCGGCAGACACTGAGTAGTAAACAAGCTACTGCGCAGGCGCCGGGTAACTGACCATCCTTGGTTTCCCGCCTCTCCGGTGGCGTCATATGGCCTGACGAGCAACAGCCAGTCAGAAGGCGACACGTCCTAGGCGAAGACCAGTAACCTATATAAGGGTTGGGTTTTGGTTGTTTGGGGTCTCTGCCCTGTAAGCTTATGCTCTCCCTCTCAAGACGCATTAAAGCTGTACTGCAGAAGGATCCTGTGTGTGCCGCGTCGTTCTTGCTGGCGAGACGGTTGCGCGGGACAATCCTGGAGCTCAGGGACATTTGCGGAAGAGGGGGTGGTAAGATTGTAAGAGCAAAAGGATGGGAGGAGCAACGATTTGCAAGATTCTCAACAATAGTTGGGGCCAAAGCAATCATAATGGGACTTTGTATGCCCTGCTCAATGTCCAGTGCACTGTTGCCCTCATAAAGTCTAGCATCTGTTAAGGGCACCGAGACCCCTGGAGGGAAGGGTTTGACAGCCATAGTAGTGATCTTATGCTTAAGGGGAACAAGAGAAAGGGCTTATGGAAATGCCACTGGATCCTTATATGTCATCGGAGAGGAGGACCCAGTGGAGAGTTAGGCGTACACAATAAAGGACTGTCTGGGAATTGGGGATGCACTGGGGGATGGGGAGGAAGAGAAGGGAGAGGAGGGGGTTTGGGGGGAGGGGGGGAGGGAGGGAACTGGTAAAAAATTTTAAAATGTATAATTAAATTTTTAATAAAAAAAAAGATTTCAAGTTCTTCAAATACTGCCAAACACTACATGTCATGAGTGCTTTTTTGATGGTGATGTCCTAATCATGAGTGCTTCAGTTCCAAATAGTCCTGTTCAACTGACAGTTGGGATTGCTACTTTTAATTTCCAGGAATCCAATAAACAGAAAAATATGCTTTTATAATTGGAAGAAAAAAATAAAAAGATAGTACTGCTGCATCCAGAATGATAATCATAATTGACTACCCAAAGCAGAATGAAGCTATATTTTTACACTGCAAAACTCTACCTTGTGAATAAGTCCATTAAGGTTTTAGCAAAATGTAAATTGAAGTATGTTATTATCTCAGAGTTAGCCTGTTTTTCATGGGGAGATATCATGGAAGTTAATATTGATTTCTGAAAATCAATAGAAGATCTAATGTACATGTATTACACACTACTAAAATACAGATATAAAAATACCAGGCACTAAAGGATACGAAAGTGTATTCCAGTCTGAAGATGAATCATTAATGAAGTAGAATTCATTTTTTTTCTAAAACTGTCTCTGGTTCTAGTAGCTCTTTGAATATTTCTATATAAATGACTTTAGGATAGATTTTAGGTAAAATATAAAAATGTAGGTGACATGAATACCTTTAAGTCTCTTCCCCAATTCCGAATACTACATTCCTTGTGATAAAATTACTTACAACTTCATAAACAGACTGAAAATTGTCTGCTTGGTGTGTTTGCCCTGTTTTTGTTCTGTCCTGTGTGAACGAAGGATCCCTTAAAACACTTGTCAGTTGCTTTGAGTCTCAGAACACTCTGCTAGTTCATTCAGATTATCATTGTCTCTGTTCCTTCCTTAGAATATCACTTGGATTTCAGATTTAATTTGTCATATAAGGGTATTACCTTCTGCTGTACTATGGAGATTCAATGAGCTGCTGAATTTTAATAAAAATCACCTTAAAAGAGAGTATATTTCAACTTCAAGTAATGGATTCTCTATGATGTTTAGTGTGATCATACAAGGTAGTTCAAGTTTGGGGTAGGGTGGAAAACTGAATTATAGGTTGATTTTATTTCTTAATGTTTTATTAAACATTATCTTTAATATTTTACTTCTAATCACTGTCTAATAACAAACATGTAGGATCCAAAAAAAGTGGTTAAATATGCCAGTCCATAAATACAATTATTAGTTTTAATGGTAATATAAATATAATCTTTGTATATTGTTGTTCTGAGTTTTATTGCCTGATTCTTGGGCACCTCATTTGGATAGGTTAAAAATACTTTCAAAGTCATGCTCTTTTCTGGTCCTATATTTAAGACCACTGTGGGAACTAAAGAAATAATTTCTAATTCATTGCAAGGTGCCTGGAAACTTCTATTTCCTGAAAATGTTAGGTAGTGGTAATAAGATCATTCTCATTGAATAAGCTCATAGATGTTACATAATTATATTAAATTAAATATGAAATTAAATATCTGTAGATGGGGTCAATAAACTCAGATTGATGGTCTAAATCTATATGATGCTTCTGCACTGCTAGAAAGCTAAGACTCGATTGAAGGGGGCAAAAACAGCAAAATAAAAAGATGTAGCTTAAACTGTTGAAATTGCCACCTTTTTGTTGTTGTTGTTGCTTTGTGTTGTTTTTACTTTGATATCATTTATTTAATAGTTTAAAAATCCCTATTTAAAATAATCTCTAAATTGCAATTTTATGGAAAAAGAGAAGCATATTTTTTTTTAATTTATTTTTTTATTTTAATTATTTTATTATTATCATTTGTTTTCCACTCATACATACTTAATAGGTACCCAGGTCCCCTCCCTCCTCTACCCCTCCCTAGACACCCTTGTCCCTCCCCCCTTTTCCCCTTCCTTTGGCCCCCCCTTCCTCCCTTTCTTCCAGTGCCCCTCTCTCCCCCCCAATCCCTGGAGCATCCTTTAGTGTGAATGTCAAACTTCCCTCTGGGTCCTCCACTCTAATGAGGTGTAAGGCCTCAGTAGCATTGCCTAGAGCTCATTCTTGTGTTCCCCTTTAGTATGGGAACACTGCTGTGACTGTTAATCCCTTGCTTCTAAGATCCTAGTGCCTGTGATCCATGCTAAACTTTGGGAAGTCATTGATATGTCTGTCATTCCGTAGGTCATGCAAAGTCCTATTATGGTTACTTCGGCCCTAACGTGTGGAGTATCTTGCATATCGTTGCTCCTCCACATCTTTAGCTCTTACAATCTTACTGCCCCCTCTTCCACAAATTTCCCTGAGCTTTAGGATAGACAGAGATTAAAGTGGCCTGGTTCCAGGTGATTAATGTAGGGCCTCTGATGTTCTGAATTATGATTTGTTTGTTTTATTTTTTTAGTTTTGCTGTTCCTGCACCGCCCTTGGCTTCATCCTGATTGGTATTGGATGTCACCTCCTAGCCAGAAATAAAAGGCTGTTAAAATAGAATCTTACTATAAGAGTAGATTCAAAGGTAGATGGAATAAGAGTAGGAGACCACAGTGTGGGGGGTTCCATCTCCAATTTGCAGGATGGTTACCTTCTATCTATCAGACTCTATGTCCTCCCTGACTGGTGAGATCAACTCCTCTCAGTTGCAAGTGACCAGGAAGGAAAGTCTGCATCTTCACTTTTATCATGTCAATCCATATCTCAAAATTATACATCATTGTCATAGTTAGACACAGGTGTCAACTTGACAGTTGAAGGTTTGACCTCATGGCCCATTTGTAGAGAATTATTGGTTGAGTTAAGCCCAGAACAAACCCACAAAAGATGGTCTAGCTGAAGGAAAAGGCCCAGCCCATGGTGAGTAGAATTAGGCTTTGGAATAAAATACAGAGAGCTGGTTGAGAGAGTTCGCATCCCTGTTCACACTTGACCAGACATGCTGGTCTGGCAAGTAAGGATTGTCCCTCTCTCAGCCATTGCGTAGAGATGGCGTGGCCAGTTCCTTTGGCCCTGGTGCTGGTTTGAGCTCTCCAGCTAACATGGACAAACTGTAACCAGGAATTGAAAGATAAAATAAACCCCTTGTTCCCTTAAGCCATTTGATGGTGATTTATCAGCAACCATGCAGATGAACTGCAATCCTCATATATAGACAAAATGAAAATAAATCCATTTTTTTACTAAATATGCATAATCAAACTGTTTGATACTGTTCTCTTCCCTGGTGTGCACATGTAATGGCAACTGTTCCATACTACAAATAATTCTGTGACTACTAAGATGGATCTAGCTCTCTCTCAGAACACATGGTTAAAAATTGTTAAATATAGTGAATATCATCATTTTCCTTGGTTATTAGGCTTTTAGTGTGAGCAACTTTAATGTATGTGCGTGCGTGTGTGTGTGTGTGTGTGTGTGTGTGTGTGTGTGTGTGTGTGACAGTCTCATGAGTAGGTCAGCATGTATGTTTACTACAACTCTGATAAGAAGAATCCAGGGGAGCAACAATGGTATGTAAAACCATAATTACCTTCTAAATGAGTTCTAAACCCCTTCTTACTGTCATGGAGTCCATGTCTGATTTTATAAACCTATACAAATAACAGTAGAAGGGAAGAAAATAGACAATAAGTAGGAAAAGATCCTTTGTTACTCACTATAAAAAACTGATAGTAAACCATCACCTAAACATTTCTTATTTAAACTCTTAGATAAGAAAACTCTCAGAACTCAAACTAAGATGTACCCTATAACAATGGAAAACTAATGAGGCAGAAAAGCACTACTAGTCAGAGTGCAGAATATTGGTGACCCTGAAATGTTCAACCTTAATAAGGCCATCAAAATCTTTCTTCATACCAGATCTCAAGGAAACTTACTGAAGAGTTAGCAATAAGATTTTAACAGCCTAAAGGTGGGAAGCTTTACTTCTTTTTTTTCTCACACATTTTATTTTTTTCCTAATCATACAAGCTCAATAAGTAGCCCCCCATCCTCTTCCTCCTGCCTCTCCTCCCTCATCAATCTCCATTGTATTCTCCCTATTCCCCCCTTCCTTTCACCCTCTCCCTCCTTCCCCCTCTCCAATGTGTACTTTCCCCCTCTCCAAATGTGTACTTTATGTGTCACCAAACCTCCTTCTGAGTCCTCCACCTTAGTGAGGGTTCAAGACTCAGTGGCATATCACAGGGTCCCTTGTTGGCTCCTCATTAGCATGGGATCTCTATTATGACTGCTAGCTCTCTATGCCTTGCTACTAAAGATTCTACTACCTGAAGCCTTCTTCCCCTGTAATGCATGCAACACTTTGAGGAGTCATTGACATGTCAGGCAAAGTCCAATCCTGGCTGCCCTACCTTGTGTGGAGTGTCTTGCATATCCTAAGTCCTCCCCATCTTTAGGCTCTTACAATCTTGCCGCCCTCTCTCCTGCAAGGTTCCCTGAGCTTTAGGATGGGAAGAGATTTGGCTGGTCTGATTACAGGTGAATAATGTAGAGTCTTTGGTGTCTGAATTATGGCTTTTTTTTTTTTCAGTTTTACTGTTCTTGCACTGCCTGTGGCTACATCCTGATTGGTATCAAAGGTCATCCCTTAACCAAAGATAAAAGACTGTTTAAACCAAAGATCTTAAAGTAGATGGAAGAATAGGAGTAGGACACAGCAGTAAGTGGGGGTCAGTCTCCCATTTCCCAGTTGGTTACAGTCCATCTGCCAGCATCTTTGAGCCCCCACTAGCCAGCCAGCTTTTCTGTTCCAACCCTGGTTGGACTCCCTGCTCCTCAGAATTCAACAGAGTCCAGAGAAAACCCAAACACCATATATCTGAGGATGTATAAAATCATCCCATTTTATGGGAGAGAATCTTCACATCTAGCTCTAAGACAAGTAAACCCTTTTTACCATCCTTTTACTCTCAATTGTTATTCACCATAGTTTAACATTTCCATATTGCCCACTCAAAAACCCATACAACTTCAAGGATTATATCATTCACCTTCACATATCACCAAGGAAGTAAACCTAAAAAGTGTACTACCATACTAATGGTTACCTATGGTATTTGTCACGGGCAGAGCCTGTTTGTTTTGACTCTTTTGAAGGACACTGGTTGTTGGCAGTCAAAGTCTTACACAGGTACAGTAGCTTTAACCTGCATTTTGCTACTCAATTATAGAATTTCCCACCCATTTTGAAAAAAAATACACTTTTATCAAAACTTCCTGACATATGAAATGTTCTTAAAATCTTTGATTTTCTTTGCTTTCTTATGGCTAGGAGATTGAAGGCCATGGTGACTTATGCAGCTGCATTAAAGTTGGCAGTGTCACCATCTGCAGGGCTGTAAACACCAATGCCCACAGATGGTCTGCTTTACTGTGTCTGAGTCTTCACGTGGACAATCACTAAGTTTTCTTACTTGAACTATTAGCTTTCTCTACAATGCTTCTTTGATGACTTAACACCCTCTGTTTTGGTTCAATATGATCCAACATAATGTAGCAAAGGCAGAGCATCTGTGTGATTAAGTTGAGAATTTTTTGATGTTTTGTAAAGATAATCATGGGACAACACTGGAATATATTTTTGAAATGTTATGTATGGTTTCACATTTATCAGTAACTAAACCTTAGATTAAAGAGTTAAAAATATACTGATGATGCTTTTCCAGAATACATATGAATGAAAATGTATTTGCTTTCACTCATAGTACAATTTCATTAAATTGTATTAAATTTAGCAACCAATACTATATTTTACTTTAGCACATAGACAGTGAGTTACACAAGTATGTTGTGAAATTTTTGTAGTTCTGGTATATCCTTTTCATGGTCACTGCTGCAATGCATTGAAAAGAGCTTGAAGTAAGGCTTTAATTTCAAATAAAAACTGATAATAAAATTTCTTAAATGTCTTAAAAATGTATTTAAAAAGTCTTAAAAATTGAAATAATTTTTCTAAAATTAATCTCACTGTTTTAATTTAAAAGTGAATATTCAGTGCAAGGGTGCTGTGAAGATGGATAAAAGAATATATCTGTAATGTAAAGACATATTTTGAATATAATGAATAAAATAATACATGCATAGTGTTCCTCAAAAAACAATATTTTATATGCAGGTATATGTATATCTGTATCTGTATATGTATATACACATATATGTATAAATCTGTATATATACATGTATATATATATATGTATGTATGTACATGCAGTCAGCTTTCTATTAGTTTTTGTGTTAATGTTCTATTATCTTTGTTGTGGATCAATGTGCTCTTCAATGACTAAAAAATTACTGAACTTTGACTTTTGATATTTTATAATATTAGCTCAGTACTAATAAAATCAGGTAAGAGTAAGATTCTGCAAGTGTAACAGATTGTTTTGTGGTTTTGTGTTATTTTTGGTTCTACTTAAAAAAAGAATAGACACAAAATTTGACAGTATTTCTTTGTAGTTGTGGTGATTTAGAGTCTAATCATAAAATAATAGTGATAACAATGGTGGTGGGCTGTGGAGATGTCTGTGTGGGTAAAAGTGCTTGCTGTGTGAAATGTGAAGACATCAGTTCTAATCCAAAAACTTGTGTAAAAAAACAAGTACTTATTTGGTAAATACAGAATAATGCCCAGAAACTTGTGGACAGTTAGTATGGCACACACAGTGAGAAAACAACATAATTTTGCTATGTGTAGAACAAGGCAGAAAGTAAAACCAATGCCAAGGTTGCCATCTGGCCTCCAGACATATGCCATGACACATGTGTACAAACACAAATGTGCACACACAGGTACATCATACATACACACACAGACACATACACCTATTGTCTACATACCCTCATTGCACACACACACACACACACACACACACACACACACATGAACACACACTACGCAACATACATAAAATAAAGAAAGAAAAATAAAGGTAGGGAGAGGAGTAGAAAGGAAGGAAGGAAAGGAGGAAGGTAAGGAGAGGAACAAAGAAAAGAGAATTTAAAAAAATATTAATGGCCATGTAAACATGAGGCAAAGTAGTGTGCCTTTCATATTTTCTCTAATTGTTTGGTGTGAAAGGAGAGGGAATGATAATAATTTCAAATGGAATTTAGATCTTTAGAAAAGGAGGGATTTGTGTTTACAAGGAAAGTGGGCATTGTTATAGTTATCCAGAAAGTTAAAAAAGCTAAAGAAAGCATAATGAACACAGTTTATGAGGAACTCAGGATGCCATCATGGAAAGTGTGAGAGTTAGATGCAAGTGTCAACCTGACAGCTGCAGACCAGATTTTGGACACAGTTGTAAAAAATTGATAATTAGGACAAGTCCTTGAACAGGTCTTCAGGAGGTTGTCGAATTGATATGGAAGACCCAACTCACAGTGAGAGGTGTTTTTCCAGTGATAGACTGGATAAAAGTGCAAAATTGAAGTACTTCTTTCTTTTCCCCTGTATAAACTCACTGTGTGGAGTTTGCTTCCAGTCTTTCTTTCTTTATGCTGCTGCTGTTCTTTATTAACATCAGAGCCCAGCTTCTTTGGATCCTCCACTGGGCTTGAGGAAGACATGAGGAATCATGTCTTCAGGAATCAACTGGGACTGTTTTAAGACTTTTCAAGGATTCTTCAGTCTCCCTTGCTTTTCTATTATTTCTGAGTTATTCAATTTAAACATTGAATAGTTAAAAGCTGGTACTTTTGGAGTAATAAGATTTTATTTTTTAAAATAATTTAATAAATTCATATATGTCTATTCTATCTGTTCTGTTCCTGTTGTAAATCCTAACTAATAGAGAGAGAAAAGGAATGAGAGAACACATGCATAAGACAACCTATACTGCACAGTGCCAAGGTTAATCTTTTCTTTTTAGAACTGTTTTATTAAGATGCAATTCTGAAATTAACTTTTATGAGAGTGACTTTGTCATGACAGTGTACTTATATAGTTGTAGCACTTTAGTAGTAGAGGCAAGAGGATCTGCAGTTCAAGGCCAACATAAGGTATGTAGAGAGTTTCCATCTAGCCCTGTGCCACCTGAAACACTTTCTTGAAAGGAAGAAACAAAATGAAAAGAAGAGAGGACACAAAAGAAGAGTTTAAGATAATCAATGCTTAATGCCACATCCTTATCCGACCAATCTTGATAGACAAGTTCTCAATTTGGAAAAGATAAATTCAAAGAAAATCTTTTGGAAAAAGGATATGGCATTATTTGAAGTAAATAAAATATAAAGAAAAGTAACGGAATTGTCAGGCCTTGGTATTTCTGCCCAGTTGGGGTCTAAAGCCTGCTCCCTGGGGAATGTCATAGTAACACCCATGGGGAGGTGCTAGGAATTCCTTCCTAGGTAATTTAAGTTTTGCTCTGGCAAATTCTCCTGGGAATTGGGTGTGCTTTCTACCTGTTTAGGTTTTTTGGGGACTAGCTTCCTGCTCTCTGATTTAGAGAAAAAGCCTGTTTTTAACCTTAAATCAAATTGCAACTACAGATTTTATGTCCAGTCAAACACAGTAAGTAGACTTGTTAGCCAGAATGTATACAATGATTTTAAAGAAATTAGAGAGCAACTTTAAGAGTCTTAAAACATAGATGGGTAAAATTCCCATCTATGAACTAACTCAGAAATTCTAGAAGTATGAAACTATGCCATTTGTTCATTAGAAATTTAAAAGGATGTTTGATCCCTCTTGGATTATAATTTATGCTATCATAGGAGGAACTGTTCTTTTAATAATTATATTGCTCAAGTGTTTCCTTCAGAACATCTCTCAGCAGCGCTCCATCAACAAGACCATGCTACAGGCGCTTATGGCCCTTGAACATCCAAGCCAGAGCCCTCCTAGAGATGTGGTTCAAGCTTGGATTGCAGAGATTCGTGAGGGCTTGGTCTAATCTACTACCCACATATCCTGATACCTTCCAGAGGTGAGGTTCTTCGAGGACCTGTAGTCAATGACAGGTAAGGCTCCACATGAGGGTGGTATTTGCTCTAGACAGGCACGGTCCATTATGCTGGACCCCCTCTGAGGTGGGATCAACAAGGTCAGAGCAAAGAACTCTGGTTCCTGCTGGCTGTCAAAAAGGATGGCTATGTAGGAGGAATGGACCAGGCAGGCCTGTATTGTCTGTATGGACTGCATGCAACTTCCTAAGCTAGAACCTGCTGCCATGCCTGGTGCTGATGTCAACCCACCTGACTGAGAAGACCAACCCAGATAGGACAACAGCAAAAGCTCATGCTGGGACTTATGGGATGTTAGTTAGTTGAAATGAAAAACATGTTCTTTATTGAAATCAAAAAGAGCTCAATCCTTCTCTGTGTATTTAAAAATGCAGTCTCTGTTAAAACAATGACAACTATGTGGACTCAGCCCCATAGTTATTTGGTAGAGCATTATAGATTAGCTAGATTTGGAAATAGTGGGAGAATGTTTCTGTTAAGTACCCTTACCCTCAAGCAATGGGTTAGGTTCTTGAAAAAATGTCCACTCTGAAGGTGATTTCTGTTGACTGCAGAATACATGTCTGTTTGTAGGTGTAACATTCTTTACCCCAAAATTTTCTGTATAAAAGCTGTCACGAAGTTTCAATAAAGTGGGTCCAGATTCACTCAACCTAGAGAGTTGTGTGTTTCTATTCTCCATTCAGCCAAAGCCTTGCCTCACTTGGTCCTGGGGAGCCCTGGTTTTGAGGCCACAGCTCTGACCTGTGGCCCCTTAAGAAGCAAACAACAGTTCAAATTCATTTCTGTCATACAGTAGCCCAGAATATGCTTCAGTAGAGCCACTCATACAACTAATATCAATTGTACTGTTGGCAACATAGCAGGAATCCAGATCCCTAACTCAGAATGGTATGAGGAAAATCATTCAGTTCTAATCCATCAACCTCTAGTAGGAAAAGTATTTAAATGTTTCAGAATTCCAAACATCCATTAATACTTAAGTGTGCCTTTTCCTCACAAAATGATGAATTTGTCACATGGTGTAAGACTACCTGATCCTGTGGATTCTCTAGCTCCATCTTGAAGCTCTCTGGGGGAGATGCGTCTCTTCCCCTGTCCTGACAACTCCACCCTCAGTTCTTTCTTTATAATCATAATTCACCATTTCTTTTTTAATATTTGTGTATACATATACATATGTGTGTGTGTGTGTGTGTGTGTGTGTGTGTGTGTGTGTGTGTGTGTGGTGTATGTGTGTGTGTGGGTGTGTGTGTGTTATACAGGTTTGCATGGGTACATCTCCAAGTGTGTGTTCACTTGCATACCATGGCACTTGTGTGGATGTCAGTAGACAGCCTTGGATGTTGAGGTTCCTGTTGCTTTGTTGTATACAGAGCTTCTCTGCTGTGTATGTACACCAAGCTAGCTGGCCTGTGGTGTTCTGGGAGTTCCCAGACCTCTGCTATTAATGTTGCTATAGAACTGAGATTATGATGTATGAATACTTCTGTTCCTGCTTCTGCATGATCTCAGGGGTTTTTAACTTTAATCACCATGCTTGCAAGCAATTACTTTTACCCCATATCATCTCCTTGGCCCCTTATATAATGTTTGAGTTCAATTAGCAAGCATAGCAGGTATGATTTTACTTGGCCAAATTATTAGAATTTGTATTTCAAGTGAAATTAAGCAAGTTCATAGTTAACACTAAACATAATATATAAAAATGCACAACTTAATTAACAATAAGATATTTATTTAGATTTGGAAGTATTTGGTAACACATAATATTAGTTAATAGTAGAGAAAGGCAGAAGATTTGCCTGGGTTTTCTGGAACCTAAGACAAGTAGCTCTGAGAAAGCAAGCATGACCTGAATTACAGTGAGAGACCTTCAGAGACTCTTCCGTTTGCATATTCAAACCTCTCATCAGTTCTCCTGCAGTGCTTCAATTTTAGTACATATTCAGGACACCATTAAATGTCTCTAAATGGTTTTCCTTTTGTCAAGTTGTAAAACATTTACATTGTGAATATATCATTTTACTTATTTATAGAGTTTAAGACATTAGTTAATGACATCTCCTACAGCAGAAAAAAATGGAGAATAAATGGGAAAGAAACTGTAAAAGACAAATGCTTAAGTTAAGTGGATTGTTTCCTATTAAAACTATAGTTGGGATGAAGAATCCAGTGATTGATATTGTTTTAAAAGACAATGAAAATGAAGAAAGTGGAATGATAGTGAAATTATGAATCATTAAAGTTATTTACTGTCTGAAAGCATTAAATCTATTGATGTAGAAATCTGGCTCATATGTACTCCAGGACAAATAAGTTAGCATGATGTGCTCCACATGATGTGCTGATTTGAATTATGTCTGTCTGTAAACAAAAAAAAAAAGATTATGTATTTACCCTTTTGCTTTTATTTTGGTGACACATTGCTTTTGGTGAAACAAACAAAAGGATTCAAGTGTAAGTTTTTATTCAAATTGTGATCTTTCTTGCCAAAATTTAAAATACAGTCTTTACAAGTACACACACACACACACACACACACACACACACACACAATTTTTTCTATCTCTTCTTTTCTGCTATTTGCTCTTACACTTGTTCCTATCTGATATCCTTGTTATTTTAGGAATCTGTCATTAGTTATTGAATAACCTTTTTCTCCTTATCCTCCCAAATCACAATAGAATGTAAGGCAGTATAATCATTCATCATATCATCTTGTCCATTATCTTATTCCCAAGACCAAAAACAGTTTGTGTCACATAATAGGAACTTCTTAACATAGTGTATAGTCAAGGAACTCAAAGAAAAGTTATATGATAAGGGAAAGAATTGCTGGCAACCCAGATACTGACTGGCCAACACTGATAAAAGCATAAACAGTAAGCTTTCTAAGCCCTTTTCTTGTGATTTCCTACTTCTGAAATTCTATTATAGATTTTTTTTTTCTGCAAATGTTTCTCAGGCCTCTGCTTATTCTGGGAAAGTGTACAAGCAAACTTGAGTGGCAAGTCAAGGAAGGTCTAGGCCTACTCTCTTAGCTCTACTTATGCAAAACCTGCTCTAGTATATGGTGTCTCTCAGTTTTGAGATAGAATTCCTCACCAATAAAGCAACTACTTGTACAAATATCAAGAAGAAACTCTCTATCAGAATTCCAAAAACTATTTTTCAGGCCCCCAGTCATGTGATAATTTAAGAAATGACTGCCTTTGTTATTATTAATTCTACAACACCAAACTTTATCTTCTGTTAATAGCCCACAGCTTTCTGTCTTCCCTTTACTATTAGTTCCTACTCTTCTGGACACTCGTTTTTATCAAAACTCAATTTAAAATAATTGAACAGTGTACAAGGAAGAGACAAATATCCTTTGGAAAATGAAGCAGGATAGACAAAGAATTGAGAAGTAGAGTTCAGACAGAGACCCAGGCTTCAGGATGTATATAAAAAAAACCTAAGCAAACAAAGAGTGGGGAGATGGTCGCATGATTGCTGTGCAGACATGAAACATCAGTTCAGATCCCCATCATCCAAATATAAACAGAGAGTGGAGTGTGTATCTGTAATCCCAGAGCTGTAGGTATAGATTCTTGTCTTATAAAATGTAGAAGCTCTCACTTACTTCTAACTCCACTTAGATCATGTTTTCCTAACTCACTTGCTAATCCCAACCCATTTCCATCTAGCTACCTTTCTATTTTCCCATCTTTTATTATTTCTGTATTTGTGACCTACTGAGTTACACTGAGGTTGTTCACAGAAGCATTGTTATACGTGAACAATATAATAAGGAAAACCATCATCATGTGTGTTTAATGCATGATACTAAAATCATTAAAATCACTAAAGTCATTAAAAATCTAAACCTCATTTGAAGACTTAGAAGATGAATATGGAGTAACACTCAATTTTTAATCTTCCTAGTATGACCACAACTAATAAATTTCTTTTTATTTTTCAATAGAGATTTATAGAGAAAAATATCTGACATGAACTCCCATTTCCACACACATATGCATGGTTACACACACTTGCATATGTTCATAACCACAGATACATATACCACACACATACAAAAACTGGAAAAATCAATTTTGAATACAGTTATGATAAAAGTAGAATAACATTTTTAAAACCTATAAAATTTCAATGGCTGAGTATCACTGCTACGTAACATAGGAAAGAATATGTACTTTGATGAACTTATATTGTTGATGATATTGAGTATGATTCCATATTTCTAGTAGATTCCCTAATAATTAGAAACCCTTTTTTAAAATTTATTTTTATTATTTCCACTCATACAAACTTAACAGGTACACCGGTCCCTTCCCTCCCTCCAATCCCCCAATCCCCCTCTCTCCCCATCCTCCAATGCCTCCCCCTCCCATCCCAGGAGCATCCTTTAATGTGCATGCCAAACTCTCCTCTGGGTCCTCCTCTCCGATGAGGTGCAAGGACCCAGTGGCATTTCCCAGATATCTTTCCTGTGTTCCTGTTAAGCATAAGAACACTACTGTGGCTGTCAATCCCTTGCCTCCAAGGATCCTAGTATCTTTAGCAAATGCTAGACTTTGTGGGGTCAATAGTGTGTTGGACATTGCGCAGGGCATGCAAAGTCCAATTATGATTACTTCGGCCCTAACTTGTGTGGAGTATATTGCATATCATTACTCCTCCCATCCTTGTGCTCTTACAATCTTACCACCCCCTCTTCCACAAATTTCCCTGAGCTTCAGGATGGGGAGAGATTAGGCTGGCTTAGTTCCAGGTGGTTGATATAGAGTCTCTGAAGTTCTGGATTATGGTTTGTTGATTTTTTTTTTTCACTTTTGCTGCTCCTGCAATATCCTTCACTGCATCCTGATGGGTATTGGATGTCAAACCTTGCAGTCCTTGATGGTGGCCTATTTTCTCTGCTGTAACATGGTCCCCTCTCTTCTTGTTTCTGGTGTGGCACTCCTTCCCCATCCCTCCTGTTTATAATCTTTGAAATTACTGTAGCTATTACAGAGAATTATCCTTAAGTGTCTCTAAGTGGGTTTGGTACTAGTAGCCACCTATTAGGGAGGAAATACGGCATTTAATTTTCTGGGTCCGGGATACTTCACTCAATATAATTGTTTCTAATTCTATCCATTTCCTAGCAAATTTCATTAATTCATCATTTTTGATGGCTGAGTAGTACTCCATTATATAGATGTACCACAGTTTCCTTATCCACTCGTCAACTGTTGGACATCTGGGTTGATTCCATGACTTTGCTATTGTAAACAGTGCTGCTATGAACAGGGTCATGCCTGTACTATCAAAGCGAATTTTTGCTGTATGGGGGGTTATTTCCAAGAGTGGAATAGCAGGGTCATATGGCATTTCAATCTTTAATCTCTTTAAGAATCTCCAGATGGCTCGCCAGAGTGGTTATATGAGCCTGCAATGTAGGAGAGTTCCCCTCTCTCCATATCCTTTCCAGCAATTGGTGTTGTTTGTATTGTGGATTTTTGCCATCCTGACTGGGGTGAGATGATATTTCAGGGAAGTTTTGTTTTGCATTTCCCTTATGGCTAAAGAAGTAGAGCATTTTTTAAGATATTTGTTAGACATTTTAATTTCATCCCTGGTAAAATTCCTGGGCCCATTTTTTAATTGGGCCATTTGTTTCCTTGATGTTTAAATTTCTAAGTTCTTTTTGCACTCTGGATAATAGAGCTCTATCAGATTTTTGGTTAGTGAAGATTTTCTCCCATTCTGTGGGTGGCCTTTGTGCTCCTGTTACAATCTCTTTATCTGAACAGAAGCTCTTTCATTTCACAAGATCCCATCTGTTGAGAGTTGGTTGCAATGACTGTGCTATTGGATGCCTGTTTAGGAACTGTTGGCCTAGCCCAATCAGCTCGAGGGAGTTCCCTACCCTTTCAACTATGGTGTTTATAGTCTCTGGCCTTATATCAAGGTCCTTGATCCATTTGGAATTAAGTCTTGTACATGGTGACAAGTACGGGTCCAGTTTTAATCTTCTGCATGTGGAGATCCAGTTTTGCTAGCACCATTTGTTGAAGATACTACTCTTCTCCCATTGAATTTTTTGGGCCCCTTTGTCAAAGATCAAATGGCTGTAGTTGTGTGGGCTTATATCTGGGTCTTCAACCCTTATCCATTGATCTGTGTGTCTATTTTGGAGCCAGTACCAGGCTGTTTTTATAACTATGGATTTGTAGTATAGACTAAGGTTTGGTATGGTGATACCTCCAGCAGTGTTTGTGTTACTCAGGATTGTCTTTCCTATCCTGGGTCTTTTGTGCCTCCATATGAACTTTGAGATTGTTTGGTCAACTTCTTTAAAGAATTGCTTTGGGATTTTAATTGGTATAGCATTGAATTTGTATATTGCCTTTGGTAGGATGGTCATTTTTACAATGTTGATTCTGCCAATCCAAGAACAAGGGAGGTCTTTCCACCTTCTAGTGTTTTCTGCAATTTCTTTCTTTAGGTAGAAACCCATTTTTGACTGATCATTATGTTATTTTCATTTCGCAAATTGTTATTGAAAAAATTTAATTAGAATGTTTGAAAACCTTCATAATTTTCATACACTTGCTATTGTATATCCAGTATGAATCCTGTTAAGCCTTGAACATTTTAATTAAAAATACAATTTTATTATTGTTTAAAAAGTATTTTTGGGGGGATAGAGAGATGGCTCAGGGCTTAATTCTCTGCCTTGCAGGTGGAAGGTCCTGAGTTTGAATTCTATACCCCATGTATAGATGCCGGGCAGAAGCCAGGGCAGCCTGCATTTCTGGTCCTGGTAGGGTGAAATCTGTGAATCCCTGGGCAGAGTAAACAAGAAGGAGGTGGAGGCGGTCCATGGTGATTCCCGAATTCGCCTGTTGTTTTACACATAAGCACACGCGCACACACACACACACGCACACACACACACACGCACACACACACACACACACACACGCACAATTGAACAAATAATAAAAAAAATTAAAAAGTATTTTTTGCCAGTCCCATAGCAGAATATTCAGGTCTGTGATCAGTGTAATTTCATTTATAAAGCAATTTCTTGACTACAAATGTAAGATATAAGATATACCTTTCAACAACATTCCAATGAGTTGCATCTATTTCAATCATTCTAATGATGAATGATGGTCAAATAATAGCAAAAGAAATAGAGATAACATGAGGGAAAAAAAGGCAGAAGGAATGAAGGAGACCAGAAGTTAGTAATTTTAGGAAGAATTCATTATGTGTCAAAATTATTCTAGTCAATTTCTGTGCACTAATTTAGTCTCCACAGTGCCCTCCTGAAGTAAAGGATATAATTCCCACTGCAAAAAACAAATTGAGAAAGGAAACAAAAGTTTGGTCAGTCACATGAACAGACCCACCATTCAAATGCAGAACTGTCCACAGTCAACATGCAGACTATATTCACTAATTCTCAGGATTCATGAAGCAATGCTGGACAACTATGAGACAATGTGAAGGTATCAACAATGGCCAACAGAATGATGATCTCAGAGTTTATTCCTTATTTGTTAACATAATGGAAAATAATTATGACTTTGAATGTATTGCTCTTGAACCAAATGAATAAAACTGAATAATTTCTCAGTTTCTGGCTCCTAAATATGGAGAGTATTCTTTATTATAATAGTCAGAGAAGCTTAACTTCATTTCTTACTTGAACTTGATTCATCATACATGAGAATAAGATCCAAGTATCATTTGCATTAACTGCTGCAACTTTCAATGTTTGTAGGATTGATCATATTAAGGGATGTTGTTGAGAATAATGAACTGATGTTATAGTAGACCGTACTAACATTTAATTCATCAATAATAGCATTTAAATGTTAAGCACTGCCAAATAGAACGTCATAATTAAAACTTGATGCTGCTATTTCTTTTTTCTATCCTTTGGGAGATCTGTTATATAATTTGTAAACTGTCCTGAACTATTATTCTGCCAACAGAAGTGATGCTCATAAATAGCCCTCTGGGCCAACATTCATCTTAAAAACCTTCAATCACTATTTCATTATAAGGGGCTAAAAACTGTAAATTTTCCAAAAATATAACAGACTCATCTTCTGATATGGGTGTGTCTTATTTACCTGTTCACTCTTTCCATTATCTCCTTTACCCAAGACACGTGGGTCTAAATGGGAGATCATAACACAGTCTATCAGTAAGCTGAAGCACATGGTACATACAGTCTGCGATCCTGAGATGATCATAGCAGCAAAAAGCATCATTAGCTGGATGCAAGCACTAAACATTTAGAGCTACATTCTCTTCAAAATCTGAAGCTAAAAGTTTCTGGAGGTAAATTAACATGGGAGAGTCAATTCTATCTTATGGATTCTGATCATGCACCGTGGTGATTTGAATTTGCCAGTAATTGCTCTTTAACAATAAGGTGAATTATAACAATCTCAACCTATCCAAAACAGAAGTGATTCATGTGTTAAAAAACTTTGATCTCATATTTCAAGTGAAAATAGAAGAGTAAAGTAATTTCTTTACTTCCTGAAAGAACCAGATAACTACATAGACATGTTTGCCTTGTATGGAAATTCATGTTATTTTCAACAATGTAAAGAAAAGCACTCAAGTTTCTCAAGATGATTCTCGATATTCTTGGTATAAATAGATGAACTTCAGGGACAAACGGTGATTTTAAGTAAATAAACAAGTAAATAAACATGACTGTTGATCTGTCTAGCAGTCAGCTCACTGAATATTTGTCTTTGTAAAGGAATTGGTGGGAATTAAAGTGCTGAACAAAGGAAAAGCCAATTGTGTTTCATTCACAGCTCCACAGATAAGTCTGTGTCATAGTTTGGATGTGAACTATTCCCAACAGGCTGTTTGAACACTTGGTCCTCAGTCATTGATGCTTTGTGGAAAGGTTATACAATTTTTAGGAGACAGATCCTTGTCGGAGGAAGTAAGTCACTAAGGGGATCAGCCTTAAGGTTCTAATAGCATGCCTCACCTCCACCTCTTTCTGCCTCTGAAGACTATGTAGCCTGAACTAGAATTCTGCTGAGGCTGTTCTGTTTGCTGCAGTGTGTTCCAGACATAATGGACTGGAATCCCAAGACAAATATTAAAACCTTTCACCCTTAAGTATCAGGTCAAAGATTAAATGGAACAATTTTTAACATGTTACATAAAATATAACCTCTTCATATTTTCTGTCAAATCCATAACATGTGCTGTCATTCCTCACCTAAACATATTATCCTCTAAAATATACAGTCTTTCTCCCTTCCCACTCCCATTTCTCCTTTTTTCACTGCTCACTGTAATATACTACATTTCTCTCAACCACTGAGGTGTATATCATAGTGTGTATTCTGCAAGAGACTTTTGCCCATTATATGGTTGGTTACATCAGGCTCCTAGCAAACTTGTTTTAAAAAAAGTGCTAATCATCTCTGGCTTGTGTTGTTTTTCCACAAGTGAAACCTAAAGATTGTTTCTGAGTCTGCTGAGATGTTCATCAGACATGCATTTTCTTCTCATTACAGAACTTCAAAATGAGCCACACTTCACAGCTCAAAGTGTGGAAGATGTCATTAAGCCAGCAGTCTAATCAGAAGGTGTAAAAAATTTAATTAAACTAATAGCAGGCTGCCTCAATTATTCTAAAATATATTAAAACACATGCTGAACATGTGATTGCAATCATGATTCATATACAATTTTATTTACATCTTGTTCATCTTATTAAGTTATACTGTTTTTAGAGATAGATATATTTTCAATATGTATCACATAGACATTGATGTATGTAGGAACACATGAAGCAGAGCAATCACATTCATACACACAATTATAAACATTATAGGAAGGAAGATACAAACAATTTTGTCTTTTTATAGGTAATGATACTGTTGTAGTTACTCTGTATGTTGCCAGTAAATCTAATACCAAATGGCTTAAGGGAACAGGGTTTCATTTTTGCTTACAATTGTCTGGTTACAATTTTCACTCTAGCTTGGCAGGAAAGTCCAAACCAACACCAAGGGCTGAGGGAACTGGTCACATCATAATGTCTGAGAAAGGGACAATCCTTATTTGTCAGAGCAATATGTCTGACCAAGTATACAGACAGATGCCAACTTTTTCAACCAGTTGCTTCCATCTTATTCACCTGCCCAAAGACCAACCACCATGGACTGGGCCTTCTACTTCAACTGGACAGCCTCACGAAGGTTCTTTTTGGGCTTATCTCCACTACTAATTCTCTACAAATGTACCCAGAACTCAAACCTTCAGCCATTAATTTTTATCTGTATATAACTATGACAGAAGTTGTGCTCACTCAAATACTTAGAGAAACTTAGTGCATACTTTACCTTTATTATAAATGAATTTTTCTGTTTTACTTTGCATTATTGTTTTTTGTTCAAATAAGTTACTCTGGCTTACTTTTAAAGTGGAAAATACTATAAAGTATTAAGTGTTGTATAGATAGTTCACTGGATAAGGTGTTTGCCAAATAATCATGGAAAAATTCGTCTTTGAAAAATATTTAATGTTGTTTAGATAGTTCACTGGATAGCGTATTTATCACATAAGCATAAGAACCAAAATTTGGATCCTCAAAACCCATGAAAAAGTCAGGTAGGAACTGCAGCTGTCTATAATTTCAGCACTCAGGACACATTGATAATGAATGCTGACTAACTGTTCTACCTAACCAGCAAGTTCAGTGTTCAGTTGAAAGCACTGTCTCAGTAAACTAAGCAGAGACAAAGTGAAGAAGATATATGGCATTGACTTCAGTTCTCCACAGAGAACCCACATTCATAAACACACCTCAAAGCTTGCATGTATACATATGTATTCACTGCACTAGACATGTAAATATGAAAAAATAAAACAAAATAAATAAAAATCAAAAGTGTTTTGAATGGAATACATGTTATTATTACGTAGCTTGCACCCATGAGTAGCTTTAACAAAGGAATTTTCGATCTTATACTTTCCTTGAACTTACCTGTTTCAAATCCCAAGTACCTTCAAATAATTTATTTATAGAATTTCTTATAATTGTTGTTAGAAAAGTTGCAGGTGACTTTTTCCAGGAGCACAGAAGCAATGTGATCCTAAACATTTGAGATTTTCCTATTAAACAATATTGACTTGTTTTAAAACCATTTGGTTCTAGTTGCATCTTTGTCAGATTTTGGACTAATTATTATTCTCATGTCTGAAAAAAATGGGGTAAATAAATTTAATGAAGGTGTGAACATTATGTCCCTGGGAAAGAAATTTGCTGAACTTGCAAGGCTGAGTGATTGATTAAAGCCCATGATGAGGAGCAGTTTGGAATACTGCAATTTCAGAGTCCTATTAACTTGTGCTTCCTTCAGCACCCTCAATTGACATCTATTAGCTAACTTTGTATGTAGCATTCTGATGACTACTAAGAAAATTCTTCAGAATGTGCACCAGATGCTTTAGTTATACCAAAAGACTGACAATGTCATCAAATGGCATAAACATCCTACAAGAGAGATCTCCCTGTTTATTGTAGCTTGCCTAGCTGAGTGTCCACAAATATGCTTGAAATGAACCTTGATTTATGGTTTTCTTTGTTCTGTGATTATAAACCTTGAAAAACTGGTACCTTGGAAATTTGGGCAACTCTTATTTGGCTGCATGATAAACTACCACTTATCCTTTTGAGGGGAAAATATTTTTTCTACAGAGAAAAGTTTTACTTTAGTCTAGATAGTGTCAGATAATTTCACTCATTCATAATAATGAAAATACATTGAAAAGCTCATCAGGCAGGGCATGCTCTGTGTGTGTGTGTGTGTGTGTGTGTGTGTGTGTGTGTGTGTGTGTGCGTGCGTGCATGCATGCATGCATGTGTGTAGAGTTTCTCATACTGTTGTGCAGAAAGCAGAAAAAAATGAAAAAAATTATTGAAGTGGAACCAGGTCATGAACCAGATCATAACTCTGACAGACCCAACTCTAGAGGCCTTTGCCAAGCAGCAAGGCCCCTGTCCGAAGTATTCGACATACCTCAAAACAGTGCCAGCCACTACATGTCAAAGCTTCAATCCAATTTCAAATTCTTCCTTCTTCCTCTACTTCCACAGATTCATAGCCATGTTCATGCCATAATCATGAATCATAGTCAGCCCAATTTTGAGAGTCTCTTTCTTTGTATCATCATGGTATGGTTCAAAGGCTATTTTAAGTCTCACGTAAGCTTTCATTTACTTCAAGCTGCATACATCAGTCTTCTATGTATTGACAAAGCTGCTTTCCCAACTTTCAGGGCTCATGTAGCATCATCTGAACACTAACACAATTGGACAGACAGCTCTACAGACCTGAAGCTTAGGATGCATTTGGACTTTATTTTGGCCTGGCTCATTCAGAAAAAGCAAATTTTCTGAGTAGATATCCCACATTTCTTGTATTCCCAGTATCTTTATGGTATGTATTCCAATTCAGGATTCACCTTCACAGCTTCACAGATTCCTTATTGAGGAGTGCCACACAGGGAGTCGGAATATACTATACATCACCACACCTGACAGACTACTCTGGAACCTTGGGAGGTATCTAAGTGAAACACAAACTCCTTTCTTTACATGCCGGCAAGACCAGCACTGCCTATTGATAGCAACTTCTGCTGATGGCTCTAAGAATAGCTGGATTCTTATGGACCATGGCTATAACAATGTTTGAGTGCCTGCACGGGTAAACCTAACAAAGCACTTTCTTAGAAAGCATCTTTTTAACAAGGCACCTGTCATGGTTTGAAATGTGAGTTGTCCCCCACAGGCTCATGTGTTTGAAACTCTAGTTGTTTGGGATGGTGTGGTACCTTTAGGAGGTAGAGCCTTGCTAAAGGAAGGTAGTCACAAGGGGTAGATCTTGAAGTCAATTAGGCCTACCCTACTTGGGAAGAGGTCTACTCTTATAATTTTCAGTGAGCAGTGTGAATTTCTCAGCCTCCGTGATGTCTGTAGTAACTTATGTCTTCACAAACTTTTGCCAGTCTGCTGAAAACTTTTCATGTTATAATGGACTGTGTCTCTCCTTTGGATCCATAAGCTGAATAAATCTCCATGTCTCTCTTTAAGTTGTTTGAACTTCAAAATATCCTCACAGCAGCAACAGAGAAAGAGTAACTGGTAAATAAATTGGTATAAGAGACATGGTGTGTTGTTGTGAGACTGTAAAGAAGTATGATCATTGCTGAGATGTGGCTAGTGTGCCTTTGGAAATATTTGCTGAAAGAATTATGGAAACATTTGGAACTTTGTGCTGGATAAGCCTTTGGGGCCAAAAGGGCCATTCTAGTGATGTCTTGGAAACTAACGCTGTTAAAGATGTGGGTGTTGAAAGCCCAGCTTGTGATGGTCCAGAGGGGAAGAGAGACTGTTTGGAACTGGACAAGAATTCAAATTATTTTTGAAGGAAAGAGCCAAATGGTAGAGATACAAAAGAAGGGTCTCTTTCTCCTCTGAAACAACTGCCCAAGAAAGCACATAGAAGGTAAATCAGCTGTGTTTCAAGGCAGGCAACCTCTACCTGGAGATTGTAGCAGAATTTGGCAAAGTTATCCATGTGGTCCTGGTTTTAGAGGTTTCAAAAGTACGAAAGAGAGAGAGAATGTCATAGATCCCTCCTCCAATGTTTAAGAGAAAGGCAGATGTCAGGCAATATGAGGCAGGATTTCAAAGTTGGCTGAGAGACTCAATGAGGACATTTTGTGCTGTGGAGTGAAAGCCTAGTTTGCTATTGAGAAATGATGTTAGAGATGCCAGAGACAATGTGGGACATTTGCCAAGGAGAGCTATATACACTGGTAGTGTTACAGAGTTCACTCTGAGGTCTATTTGTCCAGGTTCTTGTGTGTGGGAGTTGAAGATTGAAACTAGAACCTACAGAGAGGATTAAGGCAGAACTTACTAGAGGAGAGAAAGAATGGAACTCACAGAATTGAATCCATAGAGGCAAGAGATTCTAAAACTCATGGAATCCATAAAGGGAAAGGAAGTGGAAAAAAATCACAGACTCCAGACATGAGGAGTAAGGGTGCCAAGGGTGGCTGCTACAATCAAGCAAAAATATTTATTGAGTTAGGCAAGTCCAGAGAAAAATGGCTTTTCTTCAGTGGTTAGCTCCAGTTTTTCCAAACCTGGCTGAAATTTTTGGTTCTTTACATCACATTGGTTCATATTGGGACCCAACTCAGTTGATCTTATGCTGGACTTGTTGACACTTGATAACTAATCTCCATATCCTTTCATGAATAGAGGGTTGGGGAAATTTGGCTACCTTTTCTATGTGGAGGATTAAAATAGGGTGATTTCCTTCAGGGTAGTCCCACCCTTGAGGATAGCCTTCAGAGATCCTCAGAGACTGTCCCAGAGCAGCTGCTCTAACACTCTCTAAGGAAGAGTCAACCCAAGAGAGTCGTATATTATATGGGAACCACTGGAGGGGTGGAACTAAATCTTTTTAGACCTGAAATGATTTCAAGAGGAAGTTCATTTGTTGGACTTGGAATTGTAGCATTTAGAATTTGATTTGCTACTTTTTTTGGTCTTGCTATGAACCAGTCTTTCCTGGATATACCCCTTTTTCACCCTTTTGGAGTAGGAATGTTTATTCTGTGCATTTGTATGATTGAAGTTTATAACTTGTCCTTTGATTTTATAGGAGATTCTGAACTTTGGACTTTTAGACTGTGTTGAGACTATTGATATAGTCTATGAGGACTTTTAAAACTGGTCTGATTTTGGTTTGCATAAGGAGGTAGCTAGCCATGATCCTGTGGGGGACAAGTGTGAGTGTCATGGTTTGAAGTGAGTTGAACCCTTTAGGTTTATGTGCTTGAAATTTTAGCTATTTAGGAAGTTCATAGCACCTTTAAAAGGTAGAGCCATGCTGGAAGAAGATATCACAGAGGTCAGGCCTTGAGGTTTCCCACACGCAGTCTGCTCTATTAGGTGGCCATTTTGTAGCTCCCAGACTCCTTGATGGCTGTGAATTAGGTGGCTCCACTTATGTCACGTACCATATCTTTCCCCCCATAACATACTGGATCTTCCCTCTAGAATCATAAGCTGTATAAGTCTTTCTTTTCCCCCTTAAGTTGTATAAGTCTTTCTTTCCCCCATAAACTGTGTAAATCTTTCTTTTCCCCCTTGCTTGATTTTGAATGGTGTCACACAGCAACAGAAAAACAATTATCCAGTATAGCACACTGTCTTTTCAGTACTTTTCAAGCAGGGCACCGATGTACATCACTCTTTTTTAAATGGATGTCTTCCTAATGAAACTGCATCATTAAATTCAGAAGCTTTTCATGGCAGAGACTTTGCTCTCAAAGCACCTATTGTCTCAGTTCAAGTTCATGGTTTGTTGGTGATGGTGCTTTTTAACCAATACAGTCATTAATATCCACTCATTCCTTGTGGATATAATGGTAAACTTTGTTGCCAAACTGCTCATTTTCAAATCCTTCTGCTCTGCCTTTTGTTGAATTTGCTGTAAATCTGGATAAAGCCAGTAATAGTTACATTATGGCCTGCCCACTCAACTTTCTTTTTTTCTTTTTTCTTTTTATTTATTTTTTTCCACTTATACAAACTTAACAGATACCCCATTTCCCTTCCTCCCTCCACCCCTCCCTGGATCCCCTTACTCCCTTGCCCCTTTTCCTCTTCCTTTCCCCCCTTCATCCTTTTCTTCCAGTGCTCTCTCCCCCCATTCCTGGAGCATTCTTTAGTGTGCATGTTAAACTTCCTCTGGGTCCTCCTCTCTGTTGAGGTATAAGGACTCAGTAGCATTGCCTAGAGCTCTTTCTTGTGTTCCCCTTTGGTATAGGAACACTATTGTGGCTGTTAATCTCTTGCCTCCAAGGATCCTAGTGCCTGTGTTCCATGCTAGACTTTGGGGGGGTCAATGATATGTTGGTCATCCACCAACTTTCTTGAGGTCAGCATTATTTGAATTGCCAGATCATATGCATAATGTTAGACTAGAACTCTTGACTAATTTCCAAATAAGGCTGTCTACATTTCTACCTGCCTTCTTATCTTCCGTATTTCCAACAGAATAACTTAGAAGCTCTGCTTACAGGGAGAGGCTTTATTTAGCCTACAAGTGTCTGCACTCTGTTAGGGCTAAGTGCAACCTTGAATCTTTTGCACTTATCCCCATTTTCCAAATCTCTCTCTCTCTTTTCTCTTTCTTTTCTCCCTCTCTTCCTCTCTTTCTCTGTCACAAACATATACACATAAAAGAAAAGAAAATATTTCTGAAAATTAGGCAGTGTCATAGCTTGAAAGTGTTTTGGGTTCATGTGCTTTAATCCTTAATCGATATCAATATTTGGTTTGATTGTGGCATCTTTAGAAGGTGAAAACTTGTTAAAGGAAAGCTCATCAATCACAGGGGGCAGCCATAAGATTTTGTGACCTAGTCATTCTTCCTATCAACTTGTTCTTCTCTCTGTCTCCATAATGTTTGTGATGACCAGAATTGCCTTTCTCCTTCTGCCTCCAAATCATGGTTTCTACTCAGATCCTTGCTCTAATGGACTATCTGGAACCATAAGCCAAATGAATCTCCTATTTCTTCCTTTAAATTGTGTATGAGTATTATCTCATATCAGCAAAAAGAAAAGTAGATATAAAGAAATTTGTAGTGAAAAACTGGAGTTCTGCTTTTCAGACATTTTTAGAACAGATCCATTCTGAGAAAGACATTGAAGGTCTTTCAAGGTCATCACCCAATGCTGAGATTAACCTGAAACTGGTTTTAATGCCCCTCAGATATATGGTTTTCAGCTCCCTTCAACTCTCTTTATGAAAGGATATGGAGATGAGCTCTCTATTGCAGGTTAAGTTCTTCTAAGAAACAGTTTGACTATGAGATTGCTCCCCTATATGGGCAGACCAATGAGATATAGGGGGCCAAAAGCTCAAGTAAGGTTTTCAGAAACTGGAGCTAACAGATGAGGAAAAATGTCAATTTTCCTGGACCTGCCTGATCCTATAAATACTGCTGATCCTGCCAGCCATCGTTGGCTCACTCGCCATCATGGACTCCAAGTCTGGAGTCTGTGAGCTTTTTCTGACTCCATTGCCCCTCACTGACCCCGTGAGTTCCATCTTTCTTTTCTCTGCACCTGTTCTGGCTTCAATCTTGACTTCTGAACAGAAGAGCCTGTACCTAACACCCTCCCTCACCCATGATAATCTACTTTCAAATACTACAGCATTATAGGCCTGCTGGGCTCTGCTTCGGTGGCCTTTGGATTAGCAGACCTCTGAGATGTCTTTTTGAAAATAAATTGCAAGTTTCCATAAAGAAGGAAATTCTTGGGATATTCTGTAATGTGTACTTAACCAGACCCTGTATTTTAAGATAGGTTTAGATCACTTGGTGCCTAAAATATGTTTTATAAGCAGCATGAGGATTCCAAACTTGCACTGCAATTGCTAGTCACAGACACCCGAGATAAGCTAACCACTCTTATCTCCTGTAATTAGCTTGCTTGTTTCCCCCATGAAAAGAATGTTGAATATGCATTTTATTAATTTTGTTGTCTTTTAACTTTCATGGTATTTTGCCTTCAAAAACCTGCACTCAACCCAAACAGATGCAGACACTTGCAGGCTGAATAAAGCCCTCCCCGTATTAAAAACCTTTTTAGAGTTTGACAGAATGGTGAACACCTGAGCAGATAGACCCTGTTAACACCTCCCACCTCTGTAACTCTGAATTTGAATGTACTTGGTTTATTGATGTTAGTTGTTAGGTGACTGGTATGCTTTTGAAAATGTTTTGTGAGAGAAATGTGGATGAGAATTTTGGAGTTTTGGTCTGGAAAATCAAGTGAGTTTTGAAGAAATAGCTTATAGTGCAATATTTGGTAGAATTTTGGAGAGAGCAATGTTAAGAGAGGTGAATAAAGTAGAGACACAGCTTATGGTGCACTAGAAGGGAATAAACACTATTTTGGGAACTGGACTCACAGCAATTCAAGTACTGCTTTGGCAAAGAGCTTCATTCTATTTTGTCCTTGTCCTAAAAACTTGCCTGAAATAAAAGTGTTTAGTGGAAGATATTTAAAGGCAGCATAGCCTTGACTCTGCAAGCATGGATGCTTTTTAGTACTCTTACTCATATTTATGATAAATAGAGCTACAAACTGGAGAAAAATAAATAAAAACTTTGAAGTTTGATTAAGAAAAATGTAAAACAAAACATAAAGAACTACACAGCAAGAGAAAACAGACACCAAAGTAGCAGTTAGTAGGAATCATGGTATCTAGGTGAGAAATCCAATGAGGGGCAAGGAAGCCCAAGAATGTCTACCAAGGTCAAGGCTATTTAGAGGCTTAGGTAGACCTGGGGAAAGATGGCTTTTCTGCATTGGTTAAAATCAGTTTCTGAAAACCTGATTTGAGTTTTTGGTTTTCTACAATTCTTTAGTCTATTCATATTGGGGCCCAACCCAGTTGATCTTGTGCCTGCTTCATGATGGGGCTTATCTAAGCAATGAGAAACTAATCTCCATATCCTTCCATGAGCAGAGGACTTGGGGAATGTTGGTGACTTTGTCTCTGTGAAGGGTTAGAGTCATTTCCTCCAATCAATAGGATCTATTCCCTTAAGGTAAGGGTCTGTTCTTTCAGGTTAATCCCAGCAAGGGGGGTTTACTTTTGAAGACTTTCAGAGACCATACCAGCATGGCTGCTCTAAAATTGCCTAATAATAATTTCAACATCTAGTTTATATGCACAACTTAGCATGGACCGATATTTGCTGGGTATGTTCTCAATTTATCCAATTGAGAATGCAAATGTTTACTCTCTACCATTGTATATACGAAGCAAATAACTTTTTTCTTCCTGAGGTTTTATACCTCCTTCAAACTGTCTTGGGCAGATAGAGATAGAGGAATCAACCTAAAAAGGGAAAGGTTTTGAGGTTTGATGGCCCAATCCTGCTTCCTCTCAGTTTGCTCTTGCTCTTCTGCCTGGATAATAGCAGTAGTCACCTTGTCTTGCTCTCTCTGTCTGCATGACAATGGTAGTCATCTCAACCAGTTTCCTGCTTCTGCTTCCAAATTGTGTCTTCTACTATGAAATTCCAGCCATCATGGACCTATATTCAGTCTGGATCCATTAACTAAATAAATCTTTGAACTCCTTTCGAATTGCATGAGTCTATTTTCTGACAACGGCACAAAGAAAAGTAACTAAAGCAAGTGGTGAGTGAGTCTACAAGACACTTGATATCAACCTCTGGCCTTCTCATACACATGCATTCATGTACATACTCAACTGCATTAAAAAACTCATCGGCCTAAAAAGTAACCATTTTGCAAATGGGTGATTGACCCCTCCCTCATTGTGGTTTCCTACTTTTATTACATTTACCTTTGAATATACTCTTATAACAATAATCTAGTTTAACAAGTTTTTATCTCTGGCTGGGTATTCAATGGGTATCCAATACCCATCAGGATGGAGTGAAGGGCATTGCAGGAGGAGCAAAACTGAAAAAAAATCAACAAACCATAATCCAGAACTTCAGAGATTCTATATCAACCACCTGGAACTAGGCCAGCCTAATCTCTCCCCATCCTGAAGCACAGGGAAATTTGCAGAAGAGGAGGGCCGTAAGATTGTAAGAGCACAAGGATGGGAGGAGCAATGATATGCAAGATACTCCACACAAGTTAGGGCCGAAGCAATCATAACTGGACTTTGCATGCCTTGCACAATGTCCAACACACTATTTACCCCACAAAGTCTAGCATTTGCTAAAGGCTCTAGGATCCTTAGAAGCAAGGGATTGACAGCCACAGTAGTGTTCCTATGCTTAAGGGGAACACAGGAAAGGGTTCTGGGAAATGTCACTTGGTCCTTGCACCTCATCGGAGAGGAGGACCCAGAGAGAGTTGGGCATGCACATTAAAGGATGCTCTGGGGATGGGAGGGGGAGGCACTGGGGGACGGGCAGGGAGGGAAAAGGGAGGGGGCACAGGGCGGTGGGAGGTTGGAGGGAGGGAGGGGAGTAGTGTACCTGTTACGTTTGTATGAGTGGAAATAAAAAAAAACTCATCTGCCTCTGAGATCATGTGCATAGAACACACACACACACACACACACACACACACACAAACACAGACACGCAACACACCATGTACCAGACCCCATGTACATACAAGAAATTGTTGGAAATTCTCTCCTAATTCAAAATCTACTTTATTTAATTATTGATTTCCTGAGTCAATAGCTCACAGGACAATTTTTAAAATAAAACATTCAAAATCACTACAATTCAGCATCCACATACATACACATGCACACATCTTCATATGCCACAAACAAAACAAAAAGTGAATTAAACATTTAAATTAAAAAAATCAGTACAATTCAAAGATATACCAATTTGGGCTATAGAAATGGCTCATGGGTTAAGACACTTCCTTACAAGCCAAGTTTGGGAGTTTGGATCCCAGGTCTCATGTGAAAATGCCAGGCATTAAAGGTGGCACTCTGCACTTCTGGTCCTGGTGAGCAAAGCCTGGGAAATCCCAAAAGCAAAAGTATGGAGAAACAATCTAGGATAATTACCAAAATCATCCTTGGTCCTCCACAGTGAAATATAATGCCTTCTGACACACACACACATACATCACAGACACATGCATACACACACACACAAATAAATAAATGACAAAGATATGCCATTTGATATTTACATGCTAAAGAATAAAGATTAGAAAATATTGAAAGTTTTTGTTTTATATGTGTACCAAAATCTTTGCAAGTGTGGTAAGAACAGTACAATACATAGGAAACAATACTTTGGAGTCTGAATCTAGGAGTTTCAATGGACCATTATTGACTGTGTGGGCTTATTGCATTCACAATGCAAAGCAAACAGGTACATATTTAGAAATGATGCTGTAGTGATGTCTCAAGACTTAACATGGGCAAGAAAATCCTAAAAAACCCAATGATTCATTACGTATTTGATTTTGAATTAAGTATTGGTCACTACGTGTTCAAAAAATAAATATTTTTTGCCATCCTCAAGTTCAGTTAGATATTTCCATATGAAATCTTGATTCATAATTTAAGAAGTTGTGGACCATCATCAAGGTTTGCAAGTTGCGATAACGATCATTATGGCAACAAATGACTACCAGTGCAATAGTGACAAGAGTATCAAGGAGATAACACACAGCTTTCTGACTCGATTTAAGGCCTGCTTGTCAGAATCAAACACATTGCTGTTAAAGAAATCTAGATTAAGAATTCATGACAGGTAAGAAAATAGATCACAAGGGAAGAATAGACTGTGAACCTTTAGCTAGGAAGACAATACACCAAACTGTTCTGTTATTATATCTACAGATTGGAAGAGCCCTCAGCACTCAACCTAGAAGCTTTCTTCCAGAACAGAAGGTATTTATTACTGTAAAACACAACTTGCCAAAATGCAGAAAATAAGTGTCTGTGAACTGCTTGTCCTTAAATGAGACATCTAAGGTTAATCCACCCCATCCCAACCCTAGGAAACATCGTGGAAGAGGGGTTGGCAAGACTGTAAGAGCCTGAACTGGAAAGGCAGTGGGCCATATGTTGTCTTCCTAGACATGACATGATGTGATATATGTGATTTCATGACAGCTATGTCTACTTACATGAAAATTGCATAGTAACTATCTTATCAACATCTCACTATGACATCAAAAAGAACTCAGCCATCTTCCATCATCACATAGACTTGAGCTGTATCACAGTGCTGTGTGAATGTAATTTTTCAAATATTCCAAAATGGCTTCTGAAAGAATAGCACTGCTAATGATTTGAATGTGCCAACTATGTTGGAAAGCGATGACTTTAAATAAAAAGTAAATAAGGTATCTAAAAATAATGTAGAAGGAAAATATATTGTAAACTGAATTTGCTGATTTGTACAGGGCAAGAAAACATTTTGAGAAAGAAACAGCATTAAAATAAATTTATTATGCCATCTTTTTACAATTTGCTCTACTTTTCATTTGTTTTAAATTCATGAATTATATGTCAACTTATGCATTTCTGTACAGGAAATAAAGCATAATAAAGACAAAGTTTCAGGCATGTGTTGGAGGGTCTTGAAACACATATCAGAAGAAGGCGCTAACAGTCTTGCACTTATTTTTACCACTGCTTAAGAGAAAGCCAAACAATTAAAAGTAGACTATCTGAAACTTTTCTCCTCCATATTATGTTTGTCATTTCACATTTTATTTGAGCAGATACTTGTTAAAAATACTAACAGAGATTTTTTTTTCCATGCCCTTGTCAAACATTCCTCACAGCTACCATGTAGAAGTGGAGAACTACTGCCCAAGGCTTTGTGCAGAATGGCCTTGGAAATAAAGCTTAAAAGATAATGTTCTAGGGGAACTGAACATGCACTAACTGTGAGTACAAGATGTCCACTTCCATGTACCATCTTGTCAGTTAAGTTTTGACGCGTGGGCTAAGGTTGACTGGGTAGTCAGTTTGGAAGTAGTTTCCTAAGTGCTGAGTTAAGTAAGAGTGCAGCAGCTTGACCTCATTTTACAATCCCCATGCTGCACTCCCCATGATCACTATACATGAGCTTTTCTCCATCGTTTGTGAGCCTTATGGGACTTTGTGCAACCTGAATATTCTGTATAATACAATTTCAATGACAGATATCAGATCCTTGTTAAGAGGAAGCATTTTTAGAAGCAAGTTCATTTTAGAAAAGCAAGACAAGATTTAGCAACAAATTAGCTTCAAAATTTTACATAAATTAGATCGCACAAATAAATATATTCTAAGTATTCCAATTTATAGTTATTTTTCACCTTAATTTCAAGATATCATTTAAGATGTTGCTAATTAAATCTGATCAGTACTAATGCATTTCCAGTCTGATTTACTGATGATGTAGCACAAAATTAACATGAAACTTCAAATACAAAAATTAACCCAGTTGAGTATTAGAAGTTACATTAAAGATGTTTTATTTCATGGAGATGATGTGTAGGTTTATTTTAGGATTTGCACTATTTTGTAAAGTTTGGGGCTTATTTCACTGAATGTTGTGTTTATATTTGTCTATATTCTTATTGCAAAACACATCTGCAGTCCAAGACATTGGCCTGGGTCATAGATGTACACTACAAAAAGTGGAACGTTTAAGCCTCAAAACTTCCAGTTTATTGGTCCACATTTATCATCCAAGCACTCCAAATGAGGGTAGGACATGCTGAGTTTGAGGGCAACCTGAACTTCTCAGCAAGGTTCTATCCATTCTGACTTAGGGAAACCCTGCAGTGGGGAAAATATTCCTCTCTTAGATGTGTAATTGTACCAAGTTTATGTCTTCTAAAAGTAGTATCTCATACAAAAGATAAAATTGAGCCTTAAAAATATTTAATCAAAGTATTATTTATATAGTGGTATGATCAAAATTAAGAATCACTTAGGGTTTCCATTCTTTTGTTATTCACTTTATTGATTTCAATAAGGAAAGTACCTATAGAAAGTGAAAGAGCTAACCGGGTTATCAGATAGACAAAAGAAATTATAGGCCTTTGACACTTAAGTAAATATGTTTTCTATGTTCTGATAATAGTTGGACATGCATTCTTATAGTAGTTATATTTTTAGTTTGTCTATACTTATTTCTTTTCCAATTCATATTTCAACAAGATTTGTGAATAAGTTAGAAAACCTCTATTGACTCTACCATTGGATAATGAGACTAAATACTTTCAGAATTTTTCTTCCATAAAGGTCTTAGTTAAGTATTTAGCAGAGCATACAGGTTGTCATGTGTGAATAGCTCACAGTGCTGGGACTGCTGGTTCTAGATGATTCATGGCAGCTACTTACATTTTCATAGGAAACAGTTCCTCTAAGTCAAAGAGATGGTATGATATGAGATATACCCTGAGAAACACAAGAGCCATGGCTACAGTGAGACATGTTTTCCTTCTCCATGCATTTGTATTCCATTTTAATGACTACTGGGAACATGTAGCAGAAGGAGGAAAAGTTTACCTTCATTCACTGCTGGGAACTTCTCTGCTCCCCAGCTGAGGTGATCAACTCCTAACATTTACTCTGATATGACTTTGTAGGACCTACCAAGGAGCAAAAGTATATCTCAAGCCCTATCACTGTACGCAGTTGAGTGTGCACTGTGCTGGCAATTAGTGCATGGCTCATTACAAGCTATGAAAAAACCAACATTTCTATTAAATCCTTTCTATTAAATTAAACCATATTAACAAAATAAAACTTGATGTCAACTCCTGCTTGTTGAAAAGGCAGGAGGGAGATTGTAAGAACTTAAAGATGGGAAGGGCCACTGTTAGGCAAGACACTAGATTTAAGGCAAGGATGCTGCATCCAGGAACTCACAGCAGGGATACTTTTCCTTGCCAGACCTGCATAATGACTTAAATATTCCCATAGAATATGAAGAACTGAAGTGAGATAAGAACACGCAGGGGGAAAACTTATGGACTAGATCTGAATGAGTGAAGGGAAATGCCCCTGTGAATGGGGTGTCCTGAGGAGGGGCAACTTGGTATGCCTTAGAGGCCTGAACCCCCACAAATGTAAAAAAGCCAGAGAGAACCCTGGGGTCTATAAAATCAGCCAAGTAGGAGGGTGGGAGGGAGTGGAATGGATTGATGAATGGAAGGGAGGGAATGGGAGAGAGGGGGGAATGGCTGGAAATAGGGATTGGTACTCAATATGTTTGTAAAAAGAAAAAAAAAGAAAAAAGAAAACAAAGCTTGAATTCAAAACTTTACACAGAGAATCATTCATCTTGAATTGAAGATTTCATTCATTTTTATTAATATTTAGTTTTCTTAGTTACCAATATAAAGGGTGGTTGTCCCTGACACCCTGCCTCTCTGCCCCCTCCCTTCATGCAGTGTTTCTTGGTTGAGTATCTGAGGATGATATGTAGAAACTCAAGGATTTCATGATCTGATTAAGGAGAAAATAATTATGATTAGGAACAAAAGCAAAGGAACTTATTTTTGCACAAAATATAAGTGGATTTTCAAAAATGAAGGAAAACAATAATAAACAAGAAGATACATAAGGCAGACTATGTAAGGACTAGATATTTTTTAATAAAATTTTTATCTTCAGATTTCTTCTCTTTCTCTCCTCTTATTTTCTCTGTAATGACGGTGGGCCTGGAAATTTACATTTTTTCTTCCTAAATATTTTTTGCGCTCGCTTGGAACACATTCATACTGTACTGCATATTTCAAATTAAATCTTTAGATTATTTGAAAAAATTACATGTGCACAATTTATCTTCATTGTTTTTTTACCTTAATTACTATAGAATAAATTTATAAAGGTGCCAGTTTAAAATACACAGGTTAGATAGGTATCCTTACTAGCTTTTAAATATATAGTGAAAAGTCTTACTGTAATAATCAATAAGTGATGACATGGTAAATATATGCATAAAATGAATCTTGAGTATGTTAAATAAATTATAATATGTTATTTTGTGCTTATAGAACCAATTTTTCCCATTAAACATTCAACGAGTTGAAAATGATATTATCTGAAAGAGCCCGGCCCAGCCCTACCACCCCGGAGCCCCACGCTTCCCGGCAGCGAGCACCCAGGCCGACTCCAGCTTGGCCTGCGCCGTGGCCAGGACGACCCCAGCCCCCTCCGCGCCGCGCCGCCCCGCCCCACCCCGCCCCCACCAGCTGCCCAAGGTGAAGAATTCTGCCATCAACATCAGACCTTCTGCCTCTCTGGCCTCTCTTTGTTCTAAGGAACAAAGGGAACACAGGCCATACATCTGGACTCCAATACAATCAGTATATTACGTGGGCGAGATTCTTCTCATCCAACGCAAAGATAAGTAAACTTTTTCTTTTCACCTTACTGATCCTTTAAAGTATCAATGCTGTAGATTGACTTTCTCATACAGCCACCCCACAACATACAACTCCAGGGAGTTTACCACTCACCCCCACATTTCACCAAGATACTAAATCGTAAAAGTGCATTACCAAACTAATATTCACCCTCTGGTAACATAACCTGACTTAACTGACTACTAACAGCCTAGTAGCCTCATCTAGGATATAATAATAACAATACACAAACATACCCAATCCAAGGCAAACACTAGTAATAACTGGCAAGTGTAAAAATACCAACTAGGTGGATTCAGTGAAAAACACACAGAAACTGACAGATCCTAAAAAACAAAACAACAATGTACAAGTCAAAGTGCAGATCCACGAGAAACAAAACCCAAGAAGACCAATCTCCTGCCAAAGGAATCAATCCCATAATGAGGGATTCCGACCAGAACAAATCCACAGAAAATAGCCATGAAAGCCAGACCCAACATAACAACTTTCAGAGTATGATCATTACCATGATTAATACTATGAAAGAGGAAATCCGAGAAGAGTTAAACAACCATATCAACCACTTCGAACAGGAACACAACAGGCACTTGAAGGAGTTGAGAAAAACAGTTCAAGAAACAAAAATAGGTATGGAGCAATTAAAACAGTCTCAGGCAGAGTTTAAAATAGAACTAAAAGACAAGTTATCTTCAACCCAAAACTCAACAGAGAGTCTTATCAGCAGAACAAATGAGGCAGAAAATAGAATTTCAGATCTTGAAGACAAAGTGGGAGAATTAACCAGCTCAATGGAAGAGATTGTTAAAGCCAAAAAGATACTGGAGAGGAACATTCAAGAGATATGGGACACACTGAAGAAGCCTAACATGCACATTCATGGAATACCAGAACAAGAATCCCAAAATACCACACCGGAGGAAATATTTCAATTCATCATAAATGAAAACTTCCCACAACTAAAGAATGAGAGGCCTATCCAAATACAAGAGGCATTTCATCCACTCCAAACAGATATGACCAAAATAGAAAATCGTCACTGCAAATAACAGTCAAAACATTACACATTCAAGACAAAGAAAGGGTGCTGAAAGCTTCAAGAGAAAAAAAGCAACTCACTTTTAAAGGTAAACCTATTAGAATACAAATGACTACTCAATGAAAACAGTATAGCAAGAAGAGCTCGGAGAGACATACTTCAAGTATTAAATGAGCAAAAATTCCAACCCAGACTGATATACCTGGCAAACCTATCTGTCATGATCGAGGGAGAAAGAAAAGTTTTCCAGCACAAAGACAACTTGAAGGGATACATGTCTACTAAACCAGGCCTTCAAAAAATCCTAGAAATGATATTCAAGCTTGAAGAAAAGAACAAGCGTATCCAGGAGGACAGAAGGGAAGTATAACACCACCAAAACATAAATATCAAACAACATGCTTACACAGACTACTAAACATAAAAAATGTCCAGAATTAAAAATAATTTCTCCAATATAACATTAAATGTTAATGGTATTTAACTCACTGATTAGAGACACAGATTACAAACTTGGATTAAAAACCACAATCCAACAATCTGCTGCCTTCAGGAAACTCATCTCACCACAAAAGATAGGCACATCCTAAGAATGAAAGGCTGGTCCAAAATCTTGCAAGCTAATGGAAACAGGAAACAGGCAGGGGTAGCAATTATGCTTTCAGACAAAGTGGACTTCAAACCAAAGAAAATCATAAGAGACACAGATGGATACTACATTTTAGTCACAGGTACAATTCACCAGAAAGACTTTACAATACTGAACATTTATGCACCCAATACGGGCCCCTCCACATTCATTAAGAAAACCCTACAGCGTCTAAAGCAAGAAATCAACCCCCAAACGATAATTCTTGGGGACTTCAACACCGCCCTCTCAACATGGGATAGATCAACGGGTCAAAAGCTTAACAGAGACACCTTGGAACTTAATCAAACCCTTAAAGAAATGGACCTTACAGATCTCTATCGAACTTTTCACCCACGCACCAAAGAATACACATTTTTTTCAGCAGCACACGGAACTTTTTCCAAAATAGATCACATATTGGGCCACAAAATGAATCTACACATACACAAAAAAGTTGAAATTCTAACCTGTGCCCTATCAGACCACCATAGTCTAAAGCTGGACATCCACAACACAACAAACAAGAGAAAATGCACTAACTCCTGGAAACTTAACAATATGATGCTGAATGAGAACTGGATTCAGGAAAAAATTACAAAGGAAATTCAAGATTTCCTGAAAGTGAACGATAATGAAAATACAACTTACCAAAATCTCTGGGACACAATGAAAGCTGTTCTAAGAGGTAAGTTCATAGCGCTTAATGCCTACGTCAAAAAAATGGAAACATCAGAAATAAATAACTTAATGATGCAGCTTAAGGCCTTAGAGAAAATTGAGCAATCTGATCCCAAAAGTAGTAGAAGAGAGGAGATTAGCAAAATAAGGGGAGAAATATCTGAAATCGAGATTAAGAAAACGATAGAAAAAATCAACCAGTCAAAAAGCTGGTTCTTTGAAAAAATCAATAAGATTGATACACCCCTAGCTAAATTAACCAAAAGCAAGAGAGAGAAAACCCAAATTAACAAAATTAGTAATGAACATGGAGTTATCACTACTGATACCCAAGAAATCCAGAGAATTATAATATCATATTTCAAAAACTTATACTCTGTGAAGTTTGACAACACAAAAGAGATGGATGAATTTCTAAGTAAACACAACCTACCTAAATTGAATCAGGAAGGTGTGAATTACTTAAGTAGCCCTATAACATATAAGGAAATTGAAGAAGTAATCTCAAATCTTCCCACCAAAAAATGTCCTGGACCAGATGGATTCAGCACAGAATTCTACCAGACATTTCAGGAGTTAATAACACTAATACTCCTTTAACTGTTCCATCAAATAGCCAAGGAAGGAACACTACCAAATTCCTTCTATGAAGCTAATATCGTTTTAATCCCAAAACCTAATAAAGATTCACTTGAAAAAGAAAACTATAGGCCGATCTCTCTGATGAACACAGACGCAAAGATTCTCTACAAAGTCTTAGTAAATCGGATTCAAAAACATATCAAAAAGATCATTCACGGGGACCAAGTAGGCTTCATCCCCGGCACACAAGGTTGGTTCAACATATGCAAATCAATAAATGTAATTCATCATGTAAACCAGTCCAAAGATCAAGACCACATGATACTCTCGATAGATGCAGAAAAAGCTTTTGACAAGATCCAACAGCCTTTTATGATCAAAACGCTAGAGACAGTAGGAATGGTAGGAACCTTTATCAATATAATAAAAGCTGTGTACAGCAAGCCCACAGCAAGGATTATGCTCAATGGGGAACAATTGGAAGCATTCCCACTTTGATCAGGAACTAGACAAGGCTGTCCACTCTCACCACTTCTTTCAATATTGTACTTGAAGTCTTAGCTGAAGCCATAAGACAAGAAAGAGACATAAAAAGGATTCAAATCAGCAAGGAAAGTCAAGCTATCCCTATTTGCAGATGGCATGATCTTATACCTGAGTGCTCCCAAAAACTCCACTAGGAAGCTTCTGGAACTAATTGAGAAGTTCAGCAGGGTGGCAGGATACAAAATAAATGTGCAAAAATCAGAGGCCTTCCTATATGCCCAGAATGAAAGAAGTGAAAAAGCCTTGAGAGAAACAATCCCATTTACTGTAGCCCCTAAAAAAAAAATACCTTGGTATAAACCTAACCGGGAGGTGAAAGACCTTTACAATGAAAACTTTAAAACCCTAAAGAAAGAAATTGCAGAAGACACCAGAAGGTGGAAAGACATCCCATTTTCCTGGATTGGCAGAATCAACATTATAAAAATGACCATCCTACCAAAGGCAATATACAAATTCAATGCTATACCAATTAAAAGCCCAAAGCAATTCTTCAAAGAAGTTGACCAAACAATCTTAAAATTCATATGCAGGCAAAAAAGTCCCAGGATAGCAAAGACAATCCCGAGTAACAAAAACACTGCTGAATTACCATACCGAACCTTAGTCTATACTACAAATCCATAGTTATAAAAACAGCCTGGTACTGGCTCCAAAATAGACACACAGATCAATGGATAAGGGTTGAAGACCCAGATATAAGCCCACAAAAATACAGCCATTTGATCTTTGACAAAGGGATTCCAAAGAATCCAATGAAAAAAGAACAGCATCTTCAACAAATGGTGCTGGCAAAACTGGATCTCCACATGCAGAAGATTAAAGCTGGATCCGTACTTGTCATCTTGTACAAGACTTAATTCCAAATGGATCAAGGACCTTGATATCAGGCCAGAGACTATAAACATCATAGTTGAAAGTATAGGGAACTCCCTTGAGCTGATTGGGCTAGGCCAACATTTCCTAAACAGACATCCAATGGCACAGTCGCTGCTACCAACTCTGAACAGTTGGGATCTTGTGAAATTAAAGAGCTTCTGTTCAGATAAAGAGATTGTAACACGAGCTCAAAGGCAACCCACAGAATGGGAGAAAATCTTCACTAACCACATATCTGATAGAGCTCTACTGTCCAGAGTGCACAAAGAACTTAGAAAATTAAACACCAAGGAAACCAATGGCCCAATTAAAAAATGGGCCCTGGAACTTAAAAGAAATTTTATCAGAGATGAAATTAAAATGTCTAACAAATATTTTAAAAAATGCTCCACTTCTTTAGACATCAGAGAAATGCAAATCAAAACTTCCCTGAGATATCATCTCACCCCAGTCAGGATGGCAAAAATCCACAATACAAACAACAAGTGCTGGAGAGGATGTGGAGAGAGGGGAACTCTGCTACATTGCTGGTGGGAATGCAGGCTCATACAGCCACTCCGGTGAGCCGTCTGGAGATTCTTAAAGAAATTAAAGATTGAAATGCCATATGAACCTGCGATTCCACTTTTGGGAATAACCCCCCATGCAGCAGAGGTTCACCTCGATAGCACAATCACGCCCATGGTCATAGCAGCACTGTTCACAATAGCAAAGTCATGGAATCAGCCCAAATGTCCAACAGTTGACGACTGGATAAGGAAACTGTGGTACATCTATACAATGGAGTACTACTCAGCCATCAAAAATGATGAATTACTGGAATTTGCCAGGAAATGGGTGTCATTATAAACAATTATATTAAGTGAAGTATCCCAAACCCAGAAAGTTAAGCGCTGTATGTACTCCCTAATAGGTAGCTCCTAGTACCAAACTCACCCAGCCCACATTGAGACACTCAAAGGTAAACCTATGTAATATAGTAATTGCAAGGATTGTGAACAGGATGGATGGGGTTGGAGGGCCCCACCAGACACAAGGAGAGAGGGGACCATGCTACAGCAGAGAAAACGGCCTCCAAGGAATGCAAGTAAATAATGTGACACCTGATTAAGTTCACAGATGTTCGTTCCTGATCATGTACAACTGAGGGGGTATGATCTCACCAGAAGGGGAGGGCATATAGTCTGACAGATGAAAGGTGATCATTTTGCAAATGGATGACTGACCCCTCCCTCACCGAGGTTTCCTGCTTTTATTACATCTACCCTTGAATGTGCTATTATAACAAGACTCCAGTTTAACAGTTTTTTGTCTCTGCCCAGGGGGTGACATACAGTGCCCATCAGGATGGAGTGAAGGGCATTGCAGGAGCAGCAAAATTGCAAAAGAAAATCAACAAACCACAATCCAGAACTTCAGAGACTCTATATCAACCACATAGAACTATACCAGCCTAATCTCCTTCCATCCTGAAGCTCAGGGACATTTGCGGAAGAGGGGGCGTTAAGATTGTAAGAGCAAAAGGATGGGGGGAGCAATGATCTGAAGATTCTCCACAGTAGTTAGGGCTGAAGCAATCATAATAGGACTTTGCATGCCCTGCTCAATGTCCAACACACTATTGACCTCACAAAATCTAGCATTGGCTAAAGGTACCAAGATCCTTGGAGGCAAGGGATTGACAGCTACAGTAGTGTTCCTATGCTTAAGGGGAACACTGAGAAAGGGTTCAGGGAAATGCCACTGGGTCCTTGTACGTCATCAGAGAGGAGGACACAGAGAAGAGTTAGGCATACACAATAAAGGACTCTCTGGGAATTGGGGGGGAGGCACTGGGAGACCGGGAGGGAGGGAAGGGGAACAGGGGGTTCAGGGGGAGTAGGAGGGGGGGACGGAACTGGTCTACCTATTAAGTTTGTATGATCGGAAATAATAATAAAAAAGTTAAAAAATTAAAAAAAAGAAAATGATATTATCTAACATTTTAAAAACTTTATTATAGTTGTAATTTGGATTGTTAAATGCCTTGTATGAATTTTAAAAATATTTATTTTGTATGTGTGTGTGTGTATGTGTGTGTGTGTGTGTGTGTGTGTGTGTGTGTGTGTGTGTGTGTATCAGAGGAGACTATGTATTCCTGTGGAAGACCAAGGGCGACTTCAGTAATCATCCTGGATTGCTTCTGCCTCCTTTTTGCTTTCCTCTGGCATTCCTCAGGCTCCACCCATCAGGACTAGAAGTGCAGGCTACAGCAGTTTCTTCCCGACATTTTCACATGTCCAAACTCAGGACATTCTGCTTTCCAGGCACATTCTGAACCCCTAAGCAATCTCTTCAGCCTCCCATATGAATCATTAAGGTCATCATCTCCAGATTAATTTTGGAAAAGCATTTTTCTTCAGTAGATCGAAACTTACTGGTGATTCATAGAAGGTAGTTAGGACAGTTGAGAGAAAGGGATGAATGAAACAAAAAAGAAAGAAATGAAAGGGAGAGTCAGAAAAAGATGGGGCACCAGAGTACAGGCTGTTGATGACACAGAACCAATTGTAGGAGTCATTGGAAATGTGAACATATAGCTGGAGCTGTAGACCAATCTCTACAGCAACGAAAAGTGAGGTCAAGGCTTGTCATGGCAGCTCAACAATAATTATAAGGTTATAGGCTTTCTCTGAGATGTTGAAAGTCTTTGAAGGCATATAACACATATTAAATTTGTATAATAACAGGTATCTTTGTAAACCCTTTATTTTAGCATGAGCCCTTATTTTCATGAATTGGTTCAAAAGTGTTGTTTAGCTATTTACAGGCAGAAAAATTTGTTTCTTAAAGCTTGTATGCATAAAACTATTATACCCACTTATTGTAACCTAGTTAAAGCAAGTTTAACCTCAAAGAATGTCTTTAAGAGATAGCTTTTATTAGGTACATCCATCTATATGGCGTATAGAACCATTCTCCGATCTTAGGTTCTGGACTGAACAAATGGGAAAAAGTTAGCTAAAGACAAGTTCATTCTCTTCTTCCTGATTGTGACTGTAGTGTGAATAGATGGTTCATGCTCCTGTCACCTTGATATCCTCATCATGATGAACTGCCAGAGTATTCCTTTTCTCTCTTAGGGAGATTTCATCAGAGTATTTTATCAGAGCAACAGGAACAGTAACTGAGACAAATTCATACTGAGAAATGAGACTTTTATTGTGATAAAACTGACCATGTGATTAGGACTTGGAAGTGGTTTTCAGGAGTAATCACAGAAAGGTTTGGAATTTGCTTGAGAAAAACCACTGAATGTTGTATTACAAGTTTATTTGACCATGCTGATGGAACATTAATGCACAAACATGCTGGTAAAAATATGGATGATGTATGTCTGGCTCAGGAGTTTTCATAGGGGAAGAAGTAATCTTTCTGGAAATGTGATACAGATATTTATGTAATGTTTTGACAATTAATCTGGCTTTATTATACCTATGTCCTGAGAACTTGATTGAAAGTGGATTTAAAGACAATGAAATAATTTGATTGCCAGTAATTTGAGGAAATATACCTGTAGTGCACTAAGAAAATAATAAAGCCAACTCTCAGTGAGTCTTCTTGTGAAGATCCAATTTTTTTAAAGGTAGAAGAACTCAACTGAAGGTGTTCACCATTCTTCCAAAGCAGCTGTGATATTCTCCAGGATTAGCTCACAAACTCCAATATAGCTGTGATCCAAGGAAGGCAGAGTATATATTAGCCTGGCAGCAGCATTCATATGAAAACTATTTTTGAAGACATGCTGATGTAAGATTGTGTAAGATTCCTAATCCATGGTTTCACAGAGGATCTGAAGACAAGGTATGACATAGTAAGATTCTCTGTAAAGATACCCTGATAGGTCATTGTGTAAATCTCTGAAAGTGAGCTTAAGTTATAATGAAGACCTCAAGGCACTTAATATGAAAGGACAATGGGAAATTCATTGAGGGAAGCTATAGGTATGAAATGAAGCCAGTTTGGCAGAAGGGCTATGTGCGATGCAGAATGAATATCTTGATTGTTGGGGATACCTGAGACTTTTGGAGTGTTCTTTAACTTATTACAATCCTAAAATGCTGAACGTGTTGCTGTTGGGATCTAACTGTTGAATCTTGATCTTACCTTGGTCTAAATCATGCCTTGATATTTCCTGATTCTTTCTTATTGGATAGGAATGCATATGCTGTACAATTATGTGTTGGAAGTATGTAAATTTAGAAGGCATCATAGTTCAGAGACAACTTTTACAGTGTGGTTACTGTTAATGTTTTTGATGTTGGATGGAACACATAATTTTTTTCAAACTTTATTATTATTATTATTATTTCCGCTCATACAAACTTAACAGGTACACCAGTCCCCTCCCTTCCTCCACCTCCCACCGACCTCCCTGCTCCCCCCTCTCCTCCCTCCCCATCCCCCAGTGTCTCCCCCCCAATCCCCGGAGCATCCTTTACTGTGCATGCCAAACTCTCCTCTGGGTCCTCCTCTCCAATGAGGTGGAAGGACCCAGGGGCATATCCCAGAACCCTTTCCTGTGTTCCCCTTAAGCTTAGGGGAACACTACTGTGATTGTCAGTCCCTAGCCTCCAAAGATCCTAATGCCTTTAGTCCATGCTAGACTTTGGGAACACATGATTTTTTATGTTAAACTAAACACACTTTATATTATAAGATGATCAGAAATCTCTATGCAAAAAGGTTTATAATGTGTTTAGGTATAAAATTGACAATGGATTAAATTTTAAAAGTTTATCTTATTTCTCAATTTGTAGGTTTTAGACTCTTAGAATATAAGCCTCGGTTTTACACCTATTAGGAATAATCTAGATAAGTGTTAGCCTTAGAATTTTTATGAAGGAAAGTCCTTATCAGGTTAATTGATTTGGGAAGGCCCACATAGATTGTGGGTGGTAGCTTTCTTTGGCCTTAGGCTCTATGATGTATAAAATAGAGAAAATCAGCCAGCAAATACATTCATCATTCTGTGCTTCCTGATTTTGAGTATGATGTGACTAAATGCTTCAAACTTTTTCCATTTTGACTTTCCTGATATTAGGGGAGTTTTGAGCCAGAGTAAAACTTTCCTCATTTAAATTGATTTAAGTGAAAATTTTCAGAGTATTTTATCACCACAGAAAGAAAAGTAGCTAAGACAGAAGATTTATCTAGCTCAGTATTGGAGATTCGGCATCTATTTATCAGCCCCACCTTTGACTGCTGCCTATATCCTGGTTTCACAATGCTTGGGTTGCATGCAGAAGTGCTCACGTGGGAAGACAAGAGGGTTAAAAAATGAAGTTAGGAATCTCTTTCATAAGAACTTTTCCTCAGAGAACTCAAACAGTGACCCTTTGAAAACTGCATTAATCCATTCTGTAGGTATGGGCAGAGTCCCATTTTCTAAGGATTCTACCACAAATCAATAATGTAAAAACTCAAGGAAGTTCCACTAAGAGCTTAGATGACACATTCAGACTATATTCACATCATAGTGACTGGCAATTTTTAAATTTTTTTTATTTATTATTTATTCAATTGTTCATGTTTGCGTGTGTGCATGTGTATGTGTGTATGTGTGTGTGTGCGTGCGTGTGTATGTATGTATTCAGTTGTGTGTGTGTGCGCATGTATGTGGGTATGTGTGTGTAGAATCATGGGCGAATTCCGGAACCACCATGGATACCTCCACCTCCTCCTTGTTTACTCTGCCCCGGGATTCACAGGCTCCCCCTATCAGGGCAAAAAACGGAGGCCGCCCCGGCTTCTGCCCGGCGTCTATATGTGGGGTCTAGGATCCGAACTCAAGACCTTCCGCCTGCAAGGCAGAGGCTTAACCCCTGAGCCACCCTCCAGCCCCATTGTGACTGGCAATTTTAAACATGTACATAATATCATGATTAAACAAATAGCTAAGAGAAAAGGCTAAATTCTTATTAATTGTGTTTGTGTCATTATATGGTTAATATAAATTATTGAGCATCTTGCACAACCACCAATTCTGTAATAATTATAAAAGAAGCCAATTTTTTAGTTTAGCAAGATTTGGTTGAATTGTGTTTATTATCTTCAGCTTAAACCATGTTCTGCTTCAATAAAGTGATCAACACCATGCTGTAAACTCAAGTTTGACAATAACTCAGTCATTAAAACACTGGAAGAGTTATGGTTTTTTTGTTATGAAATCAAACTTAAGACCACATTTACGTATCTATTATGATGTTTTTATCTTATGATCCATTACCACAAGTTAGAACTTTATCCTTCAAGACATATTTCTTTATTGTAAGATACCTAAGAATGTGGACGTAAAAATAACATCCATGATGTAAGCAATAAAAGTTGAAAATTTCTTAGTTTTCTTTTGTCTTTTCTTAAAACTTTTTTTATTTAGTCATTCATTTGTGTGTGTGTGTGTGTGTGTGTGTGTGTGTGTGTGTGTGTGAGAGAGAGAGAGAGAGTGTGTGCGGAGGACCAAAGGGTGACTTTGAGAATCATCCTGGATTATTTCTACCTCCTTCTTGCATCTATCCGGTGTATCCTAGGAGTTGCTCACCAGGACTAGAAATGAAGGCTACTGACATTTCTGCCTGGCATTTTCACTTGGGACCTGGCATTTTTCTCCTTGTACCTAGGATCCAAACTCTGGACCTCCTTCTTGAGAGGCAGAATCTTAACCCCTGAGCCATGTCTTCAGCCCATTTTTTGTCATTTTTGTGGGCTCGCCTTCCTTCCTTCCTTCCTTCCTTCCTTCCTTCCTTCCTTCCTTCCTTCCTTCCTTCCTTCTTACCTTTCTTCCTTCCTACTTTCACTTTTTCCTTTCTTTTTCTTTGCCTCCCTTTTCTCTCTTTCTTTGTCTCTCTTTTTATTTTACTTTAGAAATGGACTTATTTGTTTATGTGATTTGTTGGAAATAAAGTTAATATGTGATAAAATGTTCTGATTCAGGCTATACATTTACAGTATCCAGTCACACATGTCAAAAAATTATTGAAACCTGCACTATAATTTTTCTATATTGTATAACTATCTGGTAAGGTAATATCTGATGATAAATTAGCTTTATAGTAAGCTAATATATTCAAACTCTAGTGATAAATCTTCTAAACTAACTTGGAACATTCTGTAAGCCAGAGCCAAGGTAGTATTTACAAACTGTCCTCAAATCAAACCAAATTTTACATGCTGGCAAATCCTATGTAAAATTTATCTTTTCTAAGAAGTCCAGGAAGAGCTCACACTAATAACAAGAATGGAAATTCTGAATAAAGTAATTGATATTCTCTGTTAAGCACATTCCAGAATTCAGTGTAAATGAACATACCCATACATACTTTAAATTTATAATACTTTTTGTCTCCAGTTTTTTTTTTTTTTTTTTTTTTACCGTCACCTGACTGACATGTCAACAGGCCCTCAAAAGTAGCATGGATGTCAGAGGAGAAGGCTTCAAGTATAGGGTCCTTAGAGGCAAAGGGTTAGAGAGATATAAAGGAGTTCCCATATTAGCTGATGGCCCCAGAAGGGTGGAGAATAATAGAGAATGACTCCTAAATTCTTCTGGGTTATGTATATAAACACACACACATGTTAACGTGCATACACATGCACATGAAATATACCACACATGGAAATAAATAAATCAACATGTGAAATAAATCTAACCATATTAGATTCAGCATTTAAGCAGGAAAATGACATTATTGTATATTTAAATTTTGGAAGGCATGTTTAAGAGGAGCAATGGCACTAAACAAGACATAAGGGGTGTTTTGGGAAAAATAGTAGAGCAGATAAAAACTTGAAAAAAACTTGATTTGAAAGTTACATATATGAAAATCAAGCAGATACACCATCTGCAAAGTTGAGCATAAGTATAGCCGTAAGCCAATGGAAATTGAGTGAAAAGGTGATTGTGAGTGGGGAATTTTCAAGTTTAGTAATATAAAGAGAAAAATGAAGACATATTGAACAATTGGTAGGTCTTAAATTTCTTGTTTCTTATTTTTGATACCAATGAACCAAACTGTCAAAGTGTAAAGGTGCAGTAGAAGGTGAGCAGTTAAGAGTTAAAAAATGGTTACAGCTTTTTGTTTGGTCTTTTAGAATGTGGTATCCACACTTACAAGCCTATCTTTTAAATAAAGAAAAGTACCATTTCCCAACCTTGAGACTCAATGAGGAGGAAGGGTGAATTGCTATGGAGCTATTCTGTCAATGACAGGAAGGTAGCCAAGGAGAGTCAGCTCAAAAGTCTTTGTTCCTATAATGTGTTTCTGCAGTGTGTTCAGGTAATGAGTTATGGGAGTAGATGGAATGTATTTTTAAATTTTTAATTCATATATGTTTATAAATTGTGTATGTGTGTTTATATGTGTGGATGCATATGTTGCATGTGGATGACTGTATATGTTGAGTGGTATATGTATAAAAGTGTATGTGACTATGTGTGGTGTAGAGGCCCAAGGGAAATATCAGGAATCATCCTCCATCACTCTTCCTTTTTGTATTGTAGTGAGCCTGAGTCTCGAGTTAGAATCAGAGCATACCATTAGAGACAGTCTGCTTAGCCAGTCAGCTCTGAGGAGTCCCATGCTCAGTCTTTCAGTGCTAGAATTACAGGTAGATTTATCACACCTGGCTGGAACTCAGTGCATGACAGCTTCAAGAACTGTTGAATTGTAGTGCTGAGTCAACTAAATTTTGTTAAAATGAATCACTTGCTGTGACTCTTATTAAAGTTGAAAAATAAATTATTTTAAATCTTCCCCTGTGTCATAGTTAGGTACAGTTTATCAACTTGATGGTTGAGGGTTTGAGTTCTAGGCACATTTTGTAAAAAATTAGTAGTTAAGCCCAGAATGAATCCTGAGGAAATTGTCTAACTGATTGGTAGGTGGGATTATATCAGGTGAATAAAATATAGAGAACTGGCTGAGAAAGTTGGCATCCTTTGTATACTTGGCCAGACATGCTGGACTGGCAAGTGAGTACTATCCCTTTCTCAGCTGTTACATGGACATAGTGTGGTCATTTCATCTGGCCCTTTGAGTTTATCATCAACAGTGCAGCTAACTGCTATACCCTGTACAGTAGAATTTATTGTAGTTTCAAAAGGCTACAAGAAAATTAAGCATTGTAAACAACTGGTCTGACAAGAAATCTCTACTGGTGAAATAAGAGCATGAAGGCTATATAGGTAACTAGCTGCTTTTTGATTGTAGTAAGTTCCAGAAAGGAACACATATCTGGTACTTTCATCAGGACAAGAACCTACAGAAAGAGAGGCCATAGTCCCTAGGGTGGAACAAACTACTATTGTTTAACTATATCACGATAGCAGATGTTTTAAGAATCAAAACAAATCTAAACACTGAGAATAATTGCTGCAGACTTCTCAGCCCTACACAGAATATCTAAATCACTCACTCCCTTACCCTGAGACTCAGGGAACCTTATAGAAGAGGAGATGGTAAGAACAAAATAGACAAAGAATAGGGCAGGGTGTGACTAGAGAGAATTTTCTAGACACAACAGAGTTGTTACACTCATGAACTTTCTGCAGGTGTGTTTGCTTCCAAAAGATCTATATAAGACTTGCACATTCAAGAGGGAAGTTCACCATGCAAGAGGGAAGACCATCACACCTCCCTCATAGACTGCAGAAGATACTCCAGTGTGTTGGATGGGTGAAGAAAAGCTGCCTTCCTCAGTCATATACATGTTGATACATCAGCAAATGTTTAGGCACCGGCTTATACCAGCAACTAAGATGAAAATCAGTGGATCTCATATACGAAAAGACATACTAACAAGAGGGATCCTGACTGGGAAGATGGTTTCATTAACAGAAGGGGGGAAGCTTCATAGACTTTCCTTCCTGGTCACTTGCAACTGATGGTGTTTGATCTCAACAGAAAGGAAGGACATAGAGTCTGGTAGATAGAAGGTAATTATCCTGCAAATGGGAGACTGATCCCCCCTCACTGCGGTCTCCTACTTTTATTCCATCTATCTTTGAATCTACTCTTATAATAATACTCTATTTTAACAGCCTTTTATCTCTGGCTAGGAGGTGACATTCAATATCCATCAGGATGGAGCCAAGGGCGGTGCAGGAACAGCAAAAATGGAAGAAGAAAAAGAAAAGAATAACCATAATTCAGAACATCAGAGACCCTATAATCACCAGGAACCAGGCCAGCCCCATCCAAAGCTCGGGGAAATTTGTGGAAGAGGGGGCAGTAAGATTGTAAAAGGCTAAAGATAGGGAGGAGCAATGATATACAAGATACTCCACACACATTAGGGCCGAAGTAGGTCATTGCATGACCTGTACAATGACTAACATGTCATTGATACCCCCAACTTTTAGCATGTATCACAGGCTCTAAGATCCTTAGAGGCAAGGGATTAACAACCACAATAGTGTTCCTATACCAAAGGGGAACACAAGAAAGAATTCTAGGCAATACCACTGGGTCCTTACACTTCATCAGAGAGGAGGACCCAGAGGGAAGTTTGACATGCACACTAAAGGATGCTCCAGGAATTGGTGGGGGGGGGCAGCACTGGGAGAAAGGGAGGGAGGGGGGGAAAGGAAAAGGAAAAGAGGGAGGGAGCACAGGGATCAAAAGAGGGGTGGAGAGAGGGAGGGGAATGGAGAACCTATCAAGTTTGTATGAGTGGAAAAAATAAATTAAAAAAAGAGAAGGGGGTAGGTAGAATGTAGGTGATATGGGTTTAAAAAAGGGCAAATTCAGTGTATCTTTGTATGAAGCTGTGATAGCACAAAAATGGAAATAAATGTAATCAAAACAAAGTAAAAGAAGCAAAACAATTTGTCATGTAGCAAAAATTCAACATTCTAGGATTAAAATTATGAAAATGTTCAACTGAGAAACTAAGCATTCCTAAATCTAATATGGCCCAAGAATGTTGAAGGGAAGGTGTTAGATATGTTACGTAGATGTCCAGAAGCCACTGCATTTGGTGTTTAATTTGTTTACAAAACCCACTTCCCTAACCACCCTTATATATTAGGGTGATATCAAGTAGATGGATTGCTTTGATATATGATGTCTTTCTAAGGAAAATGAATGAATGGAGAGGGTGGCAACCTTGAAAATAATCTCAGATTTTCAGAAATCATAGGGACTAATATCTATGCTGTAATCTGATGGTCGGTATCATGTACACTGTTCCCTTAGCTGAGATGAATATGGAGGAATTCTACAAATACATAAGAAAAATGCATTTGCAGAGTTCTTTATGTGTCTACAGTATTCAGTGAAATGATTTGTTCAACTGTACTCTAATAAACATGAACAATTCTAAGCAAAATAATAACTGTCTGTGTAAGTATGGAGATTTAGTGTTCTACACGATGAATTTTATCATATTACATAACGCTGATCACAGAAACAGGTCTTAGGGATGAGAATGCCCTCCAAGAGTTTCTGATGCCCAGCTAAACATGTTGCCAGCAAAAAGCGGAGGTCCTTCTGAATTGTATAACTCACTTTAGTGCTGATGCTGGGACTAGCTGATTTAGCTGTTTTTACCTGAGCACACAGCTTGCAAAGACATAGTTGCAGTGAGAGTTGGGGGACTCTCCCTTCATTAAGATAAACAGGTGCTCAGATTCTGCATATGCATCAGCGTTCATAAAAGGTTACTCTGTTCATCGATTAGTCATTTTAAGGTATTGTGTTAATCCTCTTTTCTTAAGACTTACCTTATCTGTCGCTAACACACTAGATTCTTCAGAACTTGGAGAATAAGCTGGACTTCTTTTATTAAGCACAGCTTTGGTCATTGTTTTCTAATCATTAATCCTAGTTCAAGACTGAATTGCTCTTCATATAGCTTTGTTTTGAAGCATTAAGGAGCAACAATACAACTAATGGTAGTGCATATAAATTCTGTTAAGGATATAATGGATGTGCTTCCTTATTCTGCAAATGAGAACACAGAATCTGAAGCTCTCTGAACTTGCTGCTGTGTGATATGTAAAAAGGTGGAGAGGTCAACTGTGGTACACACATTAGCAAGGAAACTTGACATGATGCATAGTCACATGCTTTCAACAGCGTGAACTGCCATATTATAGAACAACTTCAGAGACTGGCACTTAAACATATATTCTTCATTGTGTGTGTGTGTGTGTGTGTGTGTGTGTGTGTGTGTGTGTGTGTGTGTGTGGAGGATTGAGGAAACAACAGCTAAACATTTTCAAATCCATTTATTGCACCCTTGTAACTGGAACTACAAATCCAAGTCCTTTCTAAGGCTATAATTGCATCATTATATTGATCATCCTACGATAGTTGAAATATCAGAACTAGAACATTTACCTTTGCTAAGACTCTACCTAGTAATCTGGAGAGCAGAGAAGCCATGTCCTGATCCTATGTTCTTTCAGGGAAACACATTCAGTAACAGACTGCATGCCCAGGAAGGATTCTCTCTAAAGAAGAAGAGGACAACCTAGGAAATTATTGTCTCTTACTAATATTTCACAGTTCTCTAAGTTTAAAACTATTGTAAATGTTTGCTTAGTTTTGTGATGTTTACACTTAATGAAAGCAACACTCAATGTGAAACAAAAAATATCTTTAAAGGCTTTATTATGACAAATGATAGAATATAAACTTAACTTCCTTGTCTATTTATCTTTCTAGCTTGCTTTGAGTATTTGTAAGAAATTTTCATTGTTGAAGTCATTCAGATGGTTTTTAAGAAAGCACACCAAAATTACTTACTGCTTTATTCAGAGTTTCCCAGAATTTATAGTCCCAAAATGGTAGTATGTATTTTATGAATCATTAAGCATGCAAAAAAGTGAGAGAAGAATCCAGTTCTACTTCAAATTAAAGTACTGTCTTTGGGGAAAAAAATCACATTATTAAAGTTTGATCACACTTCATGCTTCACTGTCAGATGACCTGATGAATGTGCTTCCCCTTCATCTTTGCCTGTGTCTTCCCCTATGCTAGGATCAGCTGAAGCCATCATTTAAAGCCATTTGATTGTTTTTATTTCTTAGGAACATGCACTCAGCTCAGAATGTATTCTAAATTGTTGGTTTATGTGACTATGGCTTTTCTATCAAGTTGTGTTCAAATAGTCGGGTGCTGTTATTATTTTGGGAGCACTTACATTCTTTGATAAGAAAAGAACACTTAGGTTTCTGATTTTTTTGATTATACTTTACATATTTAATTTTCATTAAATCTAAGGGATCAAAATCCATACTTTTGATCCAAATTTAACTCACTCTGTCATAAATACACTTGATTAATTACTACATCTGACTACATGTCAGATGTTTTAAAAGTGTATTTATTCGATGATGCACATCTGCTGACTTATTTCATAGATTAAAACACATCATGATACAAATATGCCCTAATTCAATAAATATTAATTTTAGAATCTCTTATGAGTAAAACACTGCGTTAGGTGCTCTGGTTCCAAGGAGAAGAATAAATCATAGTTCCACTTAATTAATTCTACTTTCTTATTTCCATTGTTCACCAGAGAATTCATTTAGAAATTAAAACTGCTGTGATGTGTGATTAACAGATAACACCATCATTCTATTTTGCATAATAAAATCAGCTCTATAGTTTTTTATGTTCTGATAGTTAGGTGGAATAGACCTATGTACAAGAGGCTTAACTGGAGCTCCTGTTTGCATGCCGGCTTTTCAGTTCCTATTCCTGTGACCTTGAAGACCTCATCATGCCTTTTTCCCTGTAAATAAGCGATGGAAATATTGTCTACCTTCACAGTGTTGTTTAAAAAATTAAGTGAAAGTAACACATTCAGAACCTAATTAACGAGTATCACAAAAAGTAGTTATAAAAATAATATATCTTTGGTGTGCTGGCATCTGTAATCCTTAAAAAAAGAAAAACCTTTTTAATATCAATGCTTTCTTACTCTCAAAGGTGGCAACATTGTACTTCATGCCAGTGGTATGGAGAATAATGCAGCAATTAGCTATTAGTCTTGGTCTTATTTTATTAATTTTAATATTATTTATAGTGCATGTGTATCTGAGAGAGTGTGTAAATTATGATTGTGTGTATGTCCATGTGCCTTGGCAAGCATGTACATGTCAAGAAATAATTTTATGTAGTTGCTTCTTACCTTTCATGAAGTGGGTTCTGGGAATTGAACTCTGCCCCTCAGACTTGCTGGTGATGCCTTTAGCTATTGAATCATCTAATTAGCAAAAATCAAAATATTATATTATGTCATGATTACTTTTATCTTCTGTGAAAGGAGAAGCAGATATATGACAGGCTAGAAAAGAAGACTTCCCTATTATCTTCTGAATTTAAAAATTATGTTTTATTTATGTGCCTTTAATTGACAATTTCAATTCCATAAGTGAGATTGTTAGAATCAACAATTTTAATATCATTATTAAATAGACTACAGAAAGATAATTTTTAGTAAACTATAATATTCTAGCAACAGTATACATTCTGTATCTTTCTTTTACAGAGCATCTTTAGTTCTCTGTGAAGTTTCACTTATGAGTAACTGATCACTGGATTTCTAATATGAATGATTATAATGAGTGCTTAAATAAGTTTTATTTACCTTATTGAGAATTGTGCTTATAAATGTTCCCTGTCAATCATAACATTGAATTTTCTGAGAGTGAAATTGCTTAAAGACAGCATTTATCACGGAGCATTGTCTAATAATTTTTTTATTTCTTTCTTCTCCTTTTCTGACTGTCTCCTCCTTACATGTCTGTTTGTTTTCTCTGTCTCCCATTCTCTTTCCATCCTACTCTCCCTTACAACTCCTTTTTCCTCTTTAAATTTTAGTAATTTATAACATGAGATTTCCTGTAGAGAGGTTATATTCCAGCCCACAGATTCCCTTTTCCTCAAACAGTATTTTTTTTTGACTGTGCAGAAGCTGTGGTTGAGACAATCACAATTGTTTAGTTTCATTTACACTTTTCTGTTTTCTTTTCTATTACATCTAGAATGTCATTGTCAGTATCACTGTCTGTGGGCTATCTCTCTGTGAGTTCTATTTCATTTCTTATGTTAAACTCGCTGATCCAGTTTGAGCACTTTTATATGTGAGGAAAATCAAATGGCATTTTTTTGCATGTTCATATCCCATTTTTCACAGCAACTATAAAGATAAGACTGTCTTTTTCCATGATGTGCACCTCATGAACGAGTCAAAAGTCATTCAGGGTTATCTATCCTCAATTTTCAGTCTTTATGTTATTTTAATATTTTATTTATTTCTGAGGAAGACAGAGAGGGAAGAAGGGGGGAGAGAGAGAGAGAGAGAGAGAGAGAACACCATGGTACACATATGTGGATATTAGAGGACAACTTTCAAAAGTTGTTTCTCTCCTCTTCACAATGTGGGCTCAGATTTGTGCACAGATACCTTTACACAGTAATCCATTTTACCATGTTTGTTTTAATGCAGGTACAAGAGTGCTCTGATTAGTAGATATTTATTTATAAGGTAATTTAAAATCAAGAAGCGTGATGGGTTTTATTCACTGTCATTTTGATGATATACACAATGGAATATTGTGCAGCTAATAAGAAAGATGAAATTATGTAATTTGCAACCAAGTGAACGGAACTAAAAATATATAGCAAGGAAGATAGTTCAGATACAGTATGACAAACCCCTTCTGTAGTTTTTTTGTAAGTAATACTGGAATCAAATCTGAAGATCTGTGCAACTTGCAACTGCCAGCTACAAAATTTCTTTTAGTAATAGATACACGATAGTTCATAGAGAACAGATGACTGTAGCGGGATCAACCTTCTGTGTTAGAGATGCATATTATCTTAAACAGAAGTAGAAAGATAATAGACCAATACTATGCAACTTATGTTAAATATCTTTGCACTGAATACATCAAATGCTGCCTTATTTTTCATAAGTAGATGCTAATATATGTATCCAAGTTATCTGACTTATTTTATAAGAATGAAATATATACATATATGTAAATTATATATACTTATTATATATATAATCCTTTAAAAATAAGTAACCAATGCGAAAGAAGCAGAGAAAGAAAACTGCCTGATCTGTAACATGTGTTATGTATGTTTCATTGTGTACATCAAATCTGATGTGCTCATGAGCTCAGCAATTTCCATGAGCTCAGAAAATTGGAGATGCTGGAGAATTATGATTTCTGGATAAAAGTTAGTGATCAATTCCCTTCAACATTGACACATAATATCAATTCTGTTAAATATGTTTAATTCACCAACAAATTGTGTCTATAATGAGTAAAGAAAAATGAGGCAAGCATTTTTCTCTTTTTGTTGTGTAAAAATGCCATATTATAAAGCTTGAATTATGTCTGTAGACTGCTTTGAGGTGTGCTGACACTTTTACACTACTCATTCTTCTAAATCCTTACACATGACATAGATTTTTGTCTTTTTCAGTTTTTCATTAACATTTGAGTTTACACTTTAAAATCCTTTCCCCACTTTTGCTAAACATACCCTAGTTATTTATAAGTATCACAGATTAATGCTTTTCACACTGTGCACTATTAATCTTATGAGAGTTGCTGCTGTTTGCCTGTTGGTTTTATACTTGGTAACATACATTTGCCACTTTCTCCCAGTAGCAGATATAACAATTGGATGCAGATCTCTATTTGACAGTTAAGGGGTAAGCTTTTAGATACATCTGGGCAGAGTTATTTAGATAAACCCAGGCAAACCTCTGGAAGATTATCTAATTGATTTAGGATAACCAGAATATGGAACTATATGGCAGTTGCATAAGACAAATATTTTGGAATTTTGGCAGGCTTCCAAGTCAGAAACAACTAACTCTCTTTCAGAATTTCCTTTGGATATAGTGTAGTCAGCTCCCTCACCACTTGATGTTGGTATAACCTCTCTTATCATGATAATGAACTGTAACCAAGAATTGTAACCAGGAATTGCTCCCCTTTTTGTTCTAAGTTGATTGAGCAATGGAAAGATGAAATTAATAAACCATATATAACTATCATTCTCTTACTATATCTCTAACCTGCTACTAGCTTTAGAAAACTTAGAAATCCTTATCACTCCTCTTTTGTTTCCTCTCTCTTTCCTTTACTTCATATGTGTATTCACTCACTCTACTTTTCAGTGTCTAATTTTGATAGAAATTTCATCAAATACCAATAGAGTGTTCTTCAGTTTCTGCAAAAAAATTCCTAAATGTTTTTCCATCAAATTCTTTAAATTCGATATGGTGTAAAATGGCAATGTCCACTTATAATAAAAAAAATTGTTCCTATTGATCATCACAGTTTCCAATAAACCTCAAGTAGTGTGACATGTGCTTTTTCATGTTTTTTGTTCATGTATGTCACAGTCTGTTTATGACATATTTCTAGCAAGGTCTGTGAGTAAAAATATTTTCAAAGTCCTCTTTTCTAAATTCAATTCACATGTATCACCACGAGTATATCATCTAGACCAAGAAATGATTTTCAGTGTTGACCTTCACCATCCTTCCTGATAGAGACCTAGGCGTGCCAGCTTGCTAACTCCTGTATGGTGACCTCAATGTGTTTCATCCAATGAGTCCCAAATTTCATCATCTCCCCACAGTTCTTGTTTTAGAACACATGACCTTCCTATGGTGTTCTTGTGCTTTGTTTCAAGACTATTTGGGATTATCAATTAATTTCAACTTTGTATTCTTCTTCTAACTATAACTCTTTTTATGCTCTTAAATATTTTCTAATTCTAAAACTTATATATATATATATATATAAATATATGATAATTCTAATAATCCTTGTGAAAATTCTACAAAATAATGTGACCAAATACATAAAAATGTGGTTAAAAACTCAGCATGAGAGAAGAAACTAAAGTTAGCGAAACCAGAAATATTTTTAAACAGCTTTTCTGAAACATACAGAGAGCAATCTACCTCTGAAACTTCTGAAAACTTGTTATAAAATCTATTGGGTCTTCCTGTGATACAATAAACCTTTTTCTGAACTTCATCCTGATGCTCTGTCTCCTCACATTCTATCAAAATTGCTCAGTCAATGAAACCGTGTTCTTGACACAAATTGCCAATCCAGTCTTTCAGTATCCTCTGGAAACCATTCAGCCACTGACCACAGCTTCCTATAGAGTCTCTTGTTGCATGGTTTTCAGAAGCAGTTCCTTGTATATCTATTTCTCTACTTTAGGTCATATCGGGTCTCATACTTCTTTGAACATAAATCCTCATTCCTTCTAACTTGTGCGTTTATTTCCTTCTCTTTTTGATCCTTTAGTTAGATTCTCAGGCACATAGTTGTCACATTGCGTAGAAATATATAACTATGTATTTATGGTCCTAAAATTTTTTCAAATTTGCATATCCAATTTTTTTGAACAGTTCCACACAGATGGTTCAGTCATGTCTCATAGTTAGTGTCTTTATTTGCCTCTATGTGCACATAATCTTTTACTTCTCATTTTTTCTTTCTGTTTCTCTCTTTTCCTTTCTCTCTCTGTTTCTCTCACACATACACATATACATGCATGCATACATCACACACACACACACACACACACACACACACACACACGCACTCACACACACACATTTACCTTAACATTCAGCTTGTATTATGTATTGATTTTGCATTTGTGGAGAGGAATTAAGGGATATTCTGCATCTTCTGAAAAATAATTGCTAAACTATTTTTCATCAAATTGTTTATAATCACTATGGAGTAAATTCTTCAATACTGATATAGGAAAATAGTCTTCCTACACAGTATGATTGCTTTCAATATATGTTAAGAGACATAACAAGTTGCTGTTTTACTTTTCATTGACAGCTGGGAAACCACAGTAGATACAAGGTTGTATGCATAGCTAACTAAATCTATTGGAATTTTGTTTCTAAATTTTAGTTTCTGTTTCTGCTTGATTGTGTTGTGATATTTATATCTTTGTTACAAGCCAGCTAAGAATTGTTCATGCCTCAAGTGGTCAACTGCTCAGTGGAATCTTTTGGCCTTTTTCGATTGCATGCAGATAAATGTATAGCTATACTGGATTCAAACTAGTTTATGCTTTGTTATATTCATAACACTTAATAAGATAACTTCAGCCAGGACAAGCAGGAATTTATTAAAAATAGAGAATATAGAAAATTAACTGGGTATGGTTTTAAAGTGCTATTTTCGATGATTTTTTAAAAATTTTCACTTGTGCCGTTCAGAAGTATAAAAGATTGTACAATGTGCACAGCACCAGCTATGTGCTCACTGGGCATGCTAGTTTAGGTTGGCACAGTTAAATATCTCCCCATTTTAGCTCACTGTCTTGTTTGAAAGCTGAAAATGAGAACTCTAAGCATAAACTACTATAGTTTAAAAAACTATCCCTTTCTTTTTTAACTTTCTTTTATCTCTCTCGACAAAATCATCAAATAGATAAGTTTTCATTTCTCAAATGATTGTAATTTCTAGAAAAATAATACACTGGCCCTTTAATCTGACTCCAGCAAGTCAGACCTGCTAACTGATGGCTGTGTTTCTTTCACTCTGCTCTCTTGTCTCACCTCCTATCTAAAAGCCATCTCTTGGAAACCAATTTATAGTCTAACTTATCCTTTTTAGCTTTGTTCAAATGGCATTTATGTACCACTTAAAGGAACTCTTCGTGTTAATAGTTATTTCTGTTGAGATATTTACCAAATATTTATAAACTATCCTCAAATTGTGAAAAGTTTTAGATCCTTTTAAGAAATCAAGGCTAGTTTTATGAAACACATTTCCATTCAAGAACACATATCAACCAGGTGTTTAAAACTCTGGAATCCACCAGGATCATAGCACTTCTTTTCTCTGCTCTTAGAATACTCCATTTCCATACATCATGGTTGCTCTCTCCCTACTCCAGAGACATAACCATTACTTGATTGTCTAGTTCCATGAATTACTTCTCTTGATGTAAGCAGCATATAGCATTGTAATCTATATTAAGTCTGAGTTGTTATCAGAACAATTCCTAACTTTTTAATAACCTGTCAGTAGTTAAGCACTGTAGTTAAAAATTATGATGCACTTTATCTTGCTGCTTGTTTTTGGATACTTTTTTATATCACTGACTTGAAAATTTCCATTTCTTAAAATATTGGTCATTTACATATCTTTCTCTTCATATGTAGGATTTTTTATAATAATGAAACTGTATATACTTTCTATTCTAGTGAGTTTTAAGAAATATAATATTTTCTGTGTTGAATGAAGCTGCAAACAAATTCATAATATGGAAAGCAGTTTTCCAGACACCATGCATTTAATACATGGCAGAACAGACATAGGACTCTGTTGGTCTTATTCTAAGACTGTGCCCTTCAGAACATCCAGCACTATGGTTCACAAAAAATAAGACATTGTCCAGACATACAGTGAACTGTGATTCACACAAGACACAGACAGGGAATATAGCAAACTGAGGTTCACACAAAATAAGTCACATCCAGGAAAGACAGGGAGCTGTTAACTTAAGGTAATGCATCAGATATTCTTCTCTAGGATAAGAAAAAGTGATGTCATTAGTTTCATTAGCTCTTATGGACTGCAAGTGTATGCTTCCATAAACAGCTTTTGAAATGGGCACTGCACATAGAGGCAAAAGAGAATGCAAAAGGCAGCTATAATGCATACAAAAAGCTTCTGCTAGCTCAATGGAAATATTATTAATTACCATTGATATTATAAGTTACACTGTACACATTGAAAATAAGCATAAAAATTTCCACTAATATTAGAAAAGAAAACAAAATTTGTGAAATTTAACAAAGACCACTCAGAAAGGACAAAGGATAGCAGAACCAGGTGAGTAGGAAGCACTGCACTTTGCAATCTGGTGCCTAAGGACTTTTAGATACAGGAAGTTTTAGTTTCATTTTTTGCTGTGTGGTGAGAAACAATTGAGAAAGCATAAGATGAATCAGACATTATAATAATCTTCAGTATACTAAATATCTCCATAGACTTTCCTTGAATTTATTGAAGTGCTTGGTAAGCACTAATAAATGCTCTTTGATTATACATTTTGCTTTATCTCTATTCTACAGCAAAAATGTGATATAAAAAATTCACAAATATATAAACAGACAAAATACAAATAATCGCTTTCCCTCAGAAATATAAGAAATGTTTTTATATTAATTCAAAAAATTTTAAATTAAAATTCTCATAAGCTTTGATAGAAACTGGAATGCCAAATGCATCTGCTGAGCAGTGGATCCTGGAATGACAAATTATTCTTACCTTACCTAAAAGCTGTTGAGAAAACCAATTCACCCAATGGTGCTTCTTCTAATTCATTGATCTATAGAAGCTATAGTTATTTTAATTTGTCATAGCAAGGAGGTGCTTTCTCATCTTCTCCCACAGTCAATAGGATAGCTGACTGTTTTGGCTATGTATTTATATTGTAATTACTTCCTTTAAAATATTTACAAAAGGATTTAAGGTTGAAGTCTGAAACCAAACAAATGTTCCTAGAATCTCATGAAACACTAGGATTGAGCTCACAATGACCTGAATAAAATTTTTTTTATTATTATTATTTTTTTCTTTTTTTATTAAAAATTTAATTATACATTTTAAAATTTTTTACCAGTTCCCTCCCTCCCCCCTCCTCCCCCGGAACTCCCTCCTCCCCCTCCCCTTCCCCCAATGCCTCCCCCCCAATTCCCAGAGAGTCCTTTATTGTGTACGCCTAACTCTCCACTGAGTCCTCCTCTCCGATGACATATAAGGACCCAGTGGCATTTCCATAAGCCCTTTCTCTTGTTCCCCTTAAGCATAAGATCACTACTATGGCTGTCAATCCCTTGCCTCCAGGGGTCTCGGTGCCCTTAACAGATGCTAGACTTTATGAGGGCAAGAGTGCGCTGGACATTGCGCAGGGCATGCAAAGTCCCATTATGATTGCTTTGGCCCCAACTATTGTTGAGAATCTTGCAAATCGTTGCTCCTCCCATCCTTTTGCTCTTACAATCTTACCGCCCCCTCTTCCGCAAATGTCCCTGAGCTCCATAAAAATTTTTAAGGAAGAGTCTCAAATCTCAAAAACAGGGGATGTTCCTCTCAGTTCTTTCGAGAACAGAAAAAAGGATCTTTTCATTATTGTCTCATATTCTTTGCTCGACAGGAATGATGAGAAAATAATAGAGAACATGTCCAGAGTCTTGCAAACAAAGTGTATGAGCTGAAAAATGCTATACCGAAGCAAGTTAGAACTGATCCCAGATCAGTCACAGGAAAACAGAAAGGTCAAGAGGTTCAAGAGAGAAAGGTGAGGTTTCGAGGAGAGGGCAGGTTGGAGGGGCAGTGGAGGGAGAGAGGTCAGACAAAAACTAAATAATATTGTTATCACTCTGCACATTAACTTTCAAAAGTGAAGAAAGTTAAAATACAGCTACTGTCCTGTGAACTGTAAGAAAACTTAACAAGAAAAGTTTTTTACTATTTCAAGGTTGAGAATCTAAAATTCAATAGCAAGTAAACTGAAAGCTTTTTGCATACAGAAGCTGATGAGTTAGTCCAGAGGTTAAACAATTCTTCATCAAAATAAAATTCATGAAGTATTATCAGGAAATTAGCTTTGAGATTATATCTGTAAATATGGTCACATTGATGCACTGATAAAGAGAAAACTGTATGTAAGCTTAATACTTTGAGAAAGGACTAGAAAACACATTGGTCTGCCCACTTGCAGCAAAAGTATAGAGGGGTGAAAGGCACACTGACACAGAGCTACATTATAATCTTGGAAACAGCAAATTTCCACCCAATAACCCCTGAACCTTCACCACTGTTAAAATTCTATTTTACACTTGGAAGCAGCATTGGAAATAAGTACAAAGGGATTATATTGCCTGTGAATTTATATCATGGCAAATACAAGCTTGATATAGTTCCGATTGTTAAAGTCCTCTAAGAATGGAAATATTGTACTTGGAAACTACATAGTTCCTATTAATAAGTAGTATATGAGTATAATGAATGTGGGGAAATATGGAAAATTAAAATTCAGTTAAAATACAGCATATGAACTCTTGGTATTAGTATCAAAGCAAAAAACATGTGAAGAAAAGCAATTTAATTTCTCTGTTTCAGCTCCTCTATTTTGACCTTACCTGCTAATCATCAAAAACACTACAGACACTTTTCTTAAGATGTTTAGTTTATTCCTAAGAAGCTTATCAAGAAGGCATCATTATTACTACTTCACTTTGAAATATTACATGACAAAATGAAAGTTACAGAAGCTTAATATCTGGCCTGAAATCATCTCAGAAAAGAATGGATTCAGGATGCAAACTCAAGGAGACATGTCTGTTTACTCTCAATTATTTCAGAAGAAAAAGAAGAGAAAAAGCAACCCTACCAACTAAACAATTCTGTAGCAATGTAGGTTTGGTGGTGAATTGAAAAATCAAATATGTAAGATGGAGTGAGATTTCAAGCAAATACAAACCACACATATTTTTAATAGAAAAATTATCTTTATCAAACAAAGAAGGAATTCAACTAAATGTTCCATTAGCAACTGGACAACACATTAAGGAATGACAGAGATAAACATACATAAGCATCTTAAAACAATGTTCACGGTGTGCTTGCAAAGTTGCTAGCAACTGGCAGTGACATAAAAGTGGGGTGACTTGCAAATACATCATCTTCTAGAAATATTGGATAGCATGGTGCAGGTCCCATGGCATTGCTGCATGGTAGCCCTTCTTTCTCTACCATAGTGAAGCCTACCTCTGCTGTATCTATTTGGGCTGGTGACCTGTTTTCAATTTCTGTGTACTAGAATTGTGTGTCCAGTTGCTTTGACATCTGCTCTGATTAAACACCATAAAGAGGTCCAAGTAACAGTTGTATTGGGTGGCTCAGTGTGGCCAGAGCACAGGAGGTGGGGAAATCATGTGACAACTCACTGAGAATGGGACATGGCTCTCCTTGCTTTTGTCACACAGTATATACAATGCTAAAAAGAAAATAGCTTTGAAGAAAAGATAACGTTGGCAATTTATAATGATGCTTCAAAAATTAGTTTACAAATTGCTTGTAAACCACATGAATAAACCAAATACCACATGAAAAAACACTGAAGTTGCTTTCTTATTTTAATTTACTACAGAGAAAATCAAAATCATTGCATTGACAATTTCAAGAAAATTCTCAGCAATAGTCTTCCCACACATATTCAACACACTATTATACCAGCAATACTCAAAAATTTTGGGGGGAATTACACTTGCTATGTAGATAAAGGACTAAATTATTATGTAACCTGAACTAGCCACAAAGTAAGATTTTCATGGGAACTACATATTATACACTGACTGCTATCTAGTTCCCAGTCAAGAATAACTCATGAATGTAATAAATTCTTAAATGTCCTCTTCCTGCCTACATTTTGAAAGCCCCAGGTTACTGGTAGGCAACATCACAGCCAGCAAGATAAAAGATTATATAATACAAAACTCGTTTCTCACATGAAACAAAAGTTGTTTACAGAGTACAGCCATGTTCCATTTATCTCGGAAAATCTGCATGCTCTCCTCACTGTGCTCTGGCCAAACTGCATGATCCAACAGAATGCTATTTGGACCTTATGATGTTTGGTCATGGCAGACACACAAGCAAATGGCCATGTGTCCCAAGGGTGATGGAAGATAAAGCCAGGTCACCAGCCCCAAGTGGATAAGGCAAAGGTGAGCTTCATCAATGTAGAGAAGGGTTGCCATGCAGAGATCACATGACCTGAATCATGCATCAAACACATTCATTCACACACATATGTTCCCTGTAGAAAAATAAAGCAAAAATCACAATAAAATTGGCCAACACACACACACATACACACACACACACAATTGCAATCCACATGGTATTTCTAGCAATATATTAATGTCTAATAAAATACACACACAAACACGTAAACTAGGCAGATAGTTTCAAAAAGAGAAAAAGGAAGACTTTAAGAGAGCACAAAGGAAAGACTAGCACCCAAGAAATACTTGCACAAACAAAAATTGCAAAGTAAAAATACAATTTATCAGTGAAGTAGAAAACACAAAATAAGCCAACACTGAAGAGATTGTATTAATCTATCATATCTGTTCAAAAATGGCAAAACATCTACATCATGCTATTAAAAAGTGAATGACTACCATGTAAGAAGATAGAAAAGATTATATCCTTTGAAATAAGCATTTCCATGTATAACGTAACTAAAGAGGAATTTTAAATATATGAAGAGGATAACATATTTGAGATTTTCCTTCTCAACAAGAAATGAGTAACAAAATTCAGATGCAAGGTAATAATTCAGAGGATGGTGATATAATAAATGAATATATTTTGTAAATGGATTTTAAAATTAAAATGTCTTTTGATGTAATTTACATGATGTTTAATAAAGCATTCTATGATTTTAGTTCTAATAAACTAGGTATGTATGTGGACTAATATATGGGAAAGTAAGAAAAATTGATATATAATTGTGTAAGAATTCTTGATGTTTGATTGTCAAATTTTGATTATTTTGGCATACTGATTCATTTCTTTCTAACATCTATCTATCAAAATAAAATATACACAAAGTTAAATCACATTTTATATTTTTATTACATTTAACCAATAGAGAAATTCTCGTTTCCTTTTTATAGCATCCCTGTTTAAAAAATATTATGAATAAAAAGGGCTGGAGAGGTGGCTCAGGGGTTAAGCCTCTGCCTTGCAGGCAGAAGGTCCTGAGTTCGGATCCCAGATCCCACGTATAGACGCCGGGCGGAAGCAGGGGCGGCCTGCATTCCGGTCCTGGTAGGGCGGAGCCTGTGAATCTCGGGGCAGAAGGAGGTGGAGGCGTCCATGGTGGTTCCCGAATTCGTCCGTGGTTCTACACACACACAGATACACAGACACACACGCGCGCACATACATACGTACACATGCACAATTGAATAAATAATAATAAAGAAATCTTTTAAAAATATTATGAATAAATGTATACACACTTCTCATTATCAACATACATAAATGTTTGAAAAGAAATAACTTTTGCATACACTTGACCAACTTATGGTTATCACCAAGAAATTGAAGGCAGGAATGGCTGATGTGTGAGAGCCATTGGACAGACAAGGAGGAGGAGGTGGAGATAGGGCTAGGTCCTTGTGGGGGATGTAGCATAAGGAACCGATCTGGTAGAAATGAATTTAGACACACTTCTCCTTACAACAGCACCATACTGAAAATGAACCGCAAATTCTGCTCACTAGTTTTTTGACCACAAACAACAACCAGACATTATTTCCTGAGTTCTAGGATGAAGGAAAGCCACAGTGTAAAACTGAAGTACAGTGATTCAAAACACTACTTTAATGACTTGACTGTGGACATGCCAGTAAGTTAAAGCTTGATGTTGAATAATAAACAGAAACACACTAGTGTTGCAATTACACAGTATGCCAGAATACATTGGACCTCCCAATGGGAACTAATTTCCTTGACAATAAGAACAATAAAAAACAAGAAAAAATAGCTGTCATTAATCTCAGTAGACACACATAAATAAGAAACTATGATCTCTTTGATATATTGTAAAAGAAAAAAATGCTAAAACACTAGTATATTCAGTATAAAAAATCACATAAAGTCATGTAACTAGACCATATCAATATGAAATAGATGATAACCAAAGTGAAGAGGAATAATATTTTGTGAATTATTGAATTCAGAGATAGAGCCATGAGAATCATGTAGAATATAATTATGAGTTGTCTCATCAAGATAGAGAATTGTCAAAATTCACTTCAAATTTTCTAAGGAAAAGATGATATAATGAATACTACTATACAAAAAGAGAAAAAAGGAAAAAAAATCTTGAACAGATAATGGGTGAGAATTTGCTGAATTGAGAGAAGACTAGAATGCTCTAATTATGTACTCAGAGTAGTTCCAAGTAGAGTTAACTGTGACAGATTCTGGTGAAAGGCAGAATTCCAAGGCAGCATTAAAACTGCCAGATTTAAAATAAGCAAAATTATGTCAATCTTGTCAGTGACAAACAGAATGTGAACACCTAGGAGGTAATGCTTCACAGCCTACAAAATTGTTCCAGGAATTTGAGATGATTAAATACTGCTCAATGAATGATTCTATATTCTCAAAGCAACATATTAAGAATACAAAAATGTCTGCTCCTCATAGATTAAAGAGAGAATATCCACGTGTCAGAAGTCAAAGTATTGCCCATACATGGGATTGAGATGGATTAGAAGAAAAGTCTAGTACTTTAACAAATACTTGTCAATAACTTATAGCATACTACATGCCATTGAAATAAAAAAAAAAAAACTTTCGAAAAGAAAGCCTGAAAACAAAGAAGAAAGCTCTGCATATAACATGGCTGACTACACAGATGTTCCCAATACTCTGTAACAGCACTAAAATTTCTTATCAAAAGCAACAGAGTACCAGAAGAAATATTTAAAATATGCATTTTATAAAAAGATAGTATTTGTCCTTTATATTGTATGAAATTCATCAAAATAAATGGAAATGTATTAGAAAACAAGTGTTAGGAAGGAAGAGAATATGCCAAAGGGGGAAAAATCACTCGCTGTTTGTAAAGATCCTTAATTGTGCATTGAATTCACTTTTCTATGTATACATTGCGGTTTTCCTTAATATTCTCATGGATAACCTGCTGGAAAGAGAAGGGCATAGCACTAAGAAAGTAACTCTCCTCTGAGTATGAAACATCTGGCAGTCAACAAAGTTAGGATGCTGAAGTAATCATTATCAAAGATATTTTAAGTAAAAGTTTACAAACCAATCCAAATCTTTAACTCTATCTGAAATATTTTTTTAAATTTTAAAAATTTCATTTATTTATTTATGTAGTTGTTGTTGTTGTTGCTATTAGTGTGTGTGTGTGTGTGTGTGTGTGTGTGTCAGAAGGAACTGAATGCCCCCATAGAGACCCAAGGTCGACTTTGGGAATCATCCTAAATTGTTTCTACCTTTTTTGCTTAGGTCTGGGATTTTCCAGGCTCCCCTTTCCAGAGTTTTAAGTGTAGACCGCTGTGATTTCTGCCTGTCATTTTTACCTGGGATCCAAAATCCAAACTTAGGTCCTTCTGCTTGTAAAGCAGAATTTTCACCCATGAACCATCTCTTCAGCACTGTTAGGAATATGTTTCTGAATAAATTATATATATGTATATATATATATATGTAACTCATTTCCTTCAAATACAAGTGTCAAGTTAAAATAGTAATTCTTTGCAACTTTTAAATTTTGAAAATAAGTGCTGAGTATCTCTTCAATAAATGCATATGATACTGTTTTACTATTTTTTTATTTTAAGGCTACATGGTAGACTCTACACCAAAGCTATTAAACCTTTACTATGTGGATAGAAACACAATGGCAATAAAGTTAGAAATAATATTAGAAGGGAGAATGGTAGGGAAGGCGGTTTGTAGTAGGAAAAGAAGGGCCAATGAAATTGGATAATAAAGGGTCAAAATGAAATAAATGTATTGTATTCACTTATGAAACAAAAAGAACAGCAGTAAATATTTTCAAATCATATGTCTGAAACTTAATCAAGTGTTCCGTGATTTGTTTGAATCCAATGACATAAATCATGCTTCAGTAAGCACACGTGTAATAAAACTGTGACACTCATAGGAAGATGTGGTGCATTGACTCCTTTTAGTGACATCTGGAAGGAGAGGAAAGAAACAGAGGTAGAGAAGGGACTGTGGCCCTGGGGATTCTCCTGGGTATCTAGGTGTTCAGCAATGTCCCTGGACCTGTCCACTGGATGATAGCAGCAACTACTGGGTCTCCCAGAGAACCTTGTTTCCACCTATCAGCATATGTGTCCTGTGAGTAAAACTGTCGTCAGTTGGGAACCATTGAATAAGATCTGTGAAATATGTGCTCAAAAAGAGGGAGAATTTGAAAGAGAAGAGAGATTGGAAAACAAAAATCTAAATATTTCAAAATCTGTGGAATGGAATGGGGCATGTTGATTTCAATCATGATCTATTTTTCTGCTCTTTATTTGTGATTTTTTGACATATTAAAAATGTTATCATGCAGTGCAACACTGTAGTTTCATGCTAGAGTCTTGGCTATAGTTCAGGGCTGCTTGGGTTTAGAATTTGAGTTTTGAGTATTATGATATTTTGTGACAGTTTTCAATTTCCACAAAGCCTCTCTTTCCCAAGTTGATATTTGTCAATATGTCATGAAATACTTACTAAGAAATCTCAGTCCAGGGTACAATGTACACAAGGGTTTTCAGAATGAAACTTGTTCTGTCATTGAAAATTATGCTTTAATCATAAAATATTTATGAATGTATTCACAGTATATGGATTATGAAGTCATTATAATACTTGAAAGTACAAGCCTTAATCAGTCTACATTGAACAGTCATCCATGATATATTTTATACTTATGATTCTATCTTTGAAAGGAAAAAATACAAACTATTTCTAGAAAATAATTACTTATTTGAAATGACTATGAACATATAACATGGAAATACAATTAGAAAATAAACAGAAACTGCAAGGTAAAGCACCTAAAATGATTTCCATTTTGATTCAATTCATTTATCTTTCATGCCAAAAGATGCCTTTGACAATAACCAAATAATTACTTATGTACAAAATATTTCAAAGTAATCTTTTCAACACCAATATTTTTCATGATAATTTCAAAACAAATTGAGATTAATGAACTATTTGTTTAATTTTTAGGTGTTAAGATATATTTAGAATAAAGATAGTATGAAAAAGATATATAAATTTCCTGTTTCAAACTCTCCCTGAGACACAAATGCTGAAAATTATTTATTCTGTAAAATCTAGGACAGTGACATGCTGAAATTAAATATTTATGCTTTTTCAATTGTCAAGATTCACATTCCAGAGAGAGGAATGTTGGCTTCCAATAGCCATCACATATCTTTGGTAACTAGTCCAGAAATCTTACTATTCTTTAACATTTAGATGTTCTAAAATCTGTTAGGCATGATGGAGAGTTTGTCAGATACTAGGAATGTGTGGAAATGTTATAGGACCTGGTCATCTACTGACTACTGAGCAAATTTTGCTGGGGACTGTGACAATACTGCGGTTTACTCTGCTATGCATAGTAACAGCCTTCTCCAGAACCTTTCCCAGTTTCTGTAGAACGCCTCCTTTTTTTCTTTTAATCAATCATCTCTTCATCTTCTCTCCCTTCCCCACCCCTTCTTTCCTCTTCCATTCTCTCCTACTATCTCTTCTATCTTCCCCTTCCTTTCTTTTTTTCCTTTCTTATCTTTTTTCTACAAATGAGAATGTTCTATTCTAAAACAATGTTCTATTGTCCTTTAAGCTACTACATATGAATAAAATAAGAGTTCCACACCATATGAATTAATTATTCCTCTAATACAATAAGTTTATTTTAACTTATGTGACCATGTGAAATTTAAATTGTTGTATCAACCTTCAGCTCTCAAGATTCATTTATGTACACCAACTTGATCAACACTGAAAAGTCTGGCATTTTTTGTGAATCTGACACATGGGGACACTTCCTCATTTTGTCTGTTAGGGATTTCTTAGAGCAGAAGACAGAGCAATGAAGGTAGGCCTGATTAAAGAAAAAAAAAAAAAACTCTGTACCAGAGGTGAGACAAATTTCTCTCATTTTCATACTTCATAGATTAGACGTAGATTAGCACAAATTTCATGAAGTTAAGAAACCAGCTAAAGCTATTTTTGAGTATTTCAACATCTCACCTGCACTGAGATGTCTAAATGCTATTAATTTAATGTAGGAAAAGTTAAAAAATTGCCAATATTAGAATCTTATCTTTCTAACACAAAACTCCAGGCATATGATCAGTTAGTGTAAAGGCTGCAGTGCATATATAAATAAATATGTACAAGAAACTCTTGATTTGGTGGCTACTGGGATGAGAGAAGGTAGGAACAGAAGTAGACAAGGGGTTTTGGCTGTGGGGGCCCACCTGTGAATTACAGCGTGTTGAGCACTGTCCATGATCTGCCCATTGACATCAGCACCAAGTCTCCCAGGCAATCTTGCTTCCACAAACTGCCAGATATGACCTTTAAGTAAAACTGCTTCCAGTTGGAAACCACTGTATTAGACTAATACTTTTGCGCTACCTCTTATGTGATTGTAACATGCAATTGTGTTTATTAGTTTTGTTAAGAATATGCCAAATGGGGGTTGGAGAGGTGGCTCAGGGGTTAAGCCTCCGCCTTGCAGGTAGAAGGTCCTGAGTTCGGATCCCAGTTCCCATGTATAGACGCCAGGCGGAAGCGGGGGCGGCCTTCGCTTCTGGTCCTGGTGGGGCGGAGCCTGTGAATCCCAGGGCAGAAGGAGGTGGAAGCGTCCATGGTGGTTCGCAAATTCGTCCATGGTTCTACACAGACATACACAGACACACACACGTGCATACACATACACACGCACATGTGCATAGTTGAATAAATAATAATAATAATAATAATAATAATAATAATAATAATGAAAGAATATGCCAAATGTTCATACTTGGACATTTTAAGTAGTAGGAGTCATGATCATCATTTCATTTTAATGAATTCATTTTTTTCAATACAAGCACATTTTCCAATTAGAAACAAATGCATTGATTTAAAAGTGGCACATTCAATGTTCTACAAGGTATGGAAAAAGCTGACTATACATTTTTCTCTGTTATTTCAATAATACCATCAATCCAAAACAAAATTTCTTCTTTCACACTAGATTGTTTAATGTGAAAACATTCCACTATAAAATTCTCAATCAGAAGAGTGCTTCAAATTGGAAGTTCATTAAACTAATAAAATATATTAAATTAATCCAAAACTCCATTAAAACCTAATAAACATGATTACAAAGAAAAATGATGTATCACTTATTTTACTGATGTGCAATCTGTGCTGTATAAAGTACATCTGAATCTATTCTGTCCATTCACAGTATAATCCTGAGCACATAACCAAATGCCTGGGGCCACAGAAGTGATGCCTACACAAGGGAAGCATAGCTATGTAGCTACCATGATAGAGCTATACGTAACAGGATTTCCTCCTCTCTGTGGAAAGTATTCCTAATAGTACTATAGGTGGATTCCTGCTAGAGACTCATGTTTCCATTGCACCATGCCTACTGTGAAGTTAAGATGGTTGATGAGGGTAATTATACAAAATATTATCTTAGTAAATTAGAGAAGTAATTCAATTTGTCTGAATACTTTTGAGAATTAGCTCTGAGAAACACTAAATTTCCAATTTTTTAACATCTGTGTTTCACTTTAAGCATGATAACCTCAAGATCTTTTTACCAAGCCTGTGGTCTCAAAACATGCATCAACTTCATATACTCTGAGCACAACTTCAGAAGCAAATTACAATGCCTATAGATCTGAGTTGAATATTTTTAATTTAATGTATTAATCTGTGTTCTGTCTTTCAAGATAAATGTTTTGTATTTAATAGAGAATTACATATTCACAAAATTTATTTTAAAATACTCCGTTCAAAACTAATAAAGATTTTTCCAAAGTTAAAAATTCTTTACAAAGGATAGATCACAAACTGCTCATACACAATGTTTCATGTAGAAGTGTGAAAAAGAGAAAATAAATGATAAGACTGTTATCTTCATAATCTTAAAGTGACTGTAGTAAAAAGTTCTGGTCTATGTGGGGGTTGCTAGGCCCAGAAGCCTGCAGTCTGGATGATACATTAGCAACTGAGCAGGCCATTGAGTGACTCCTCCCTTGGGTGGTTGAGTTTGCCTCTTGTCTGCAAGACAATGATAGGCTGAACTCCCTTCTTGGAAGTTGAGAAAACTCCCAGGTCTTTGGAATGCTTTTGTTTCTCCTAGAAACTGGCTGGGCTGTTCCTTCCTCCCTATCAGTTCTTTCCTGCTTACCTGAGAGATGTTAATGCACGCGCCAAGTAACTCTGTTTTGGGGCATACATTGCCCATTCCCTTCTAGCAACAAAGTGACATGCATGTTTAGTATACTTGGCATATGTCTGCCCCAAGGCAATTGGGTGTCACTCCTGACTTCTTTTTGTTAACCAAAATGTATGTGTTTTACATAGTTCTGTAAAGAATTTGGCCCTGCTTCTTGATTATAAAAACCCTGTACTTTTACAATAAAGTTGGCTTGGATGATAAGGGACATCCAAGACCCCCTCTGACCCAAGCCTGAAACTTTTAATTCCTACCGCTCCCCCTTCAGATTTCCACGTTTATAGATTTGGGTTCATGCTGGTTTGTGGGCCCGGACAGGTCTAAAGTATTCCAATGTCTGTAAGTCCAATCATGTCACTTGGGATCTCATTCAAGTCCCTGGCATGGAACAGCAAACTCAGTGTGTCTCTATCATGCATACAACATTGGTTTCTTTTCAGAGTGTAGCTTCTAAATGTCAACACCTGCCTCCAAGAAACACTGTGCTAAGAGGAAATGCTGTTTCTCATCCACTGGATTAAATGAAAAGGAATCTAAAAGAAACCAAACCTTAGTTTACCCTTTACTTTGATATGACTTCACACTTTTATAAATTTTTGGATGAGTGACATACACATAAGGTGTACTTTGAAAATTTTATTTAAAGCACTAGTTGTGCCATTTAAATGGCTTGAAGAGAGCATTTTAATGTTATCACTATAAAGAAATGATAAAATATTTGAGAAAATGTTTAATCTGGAGTTAAGATACACACATATATAGAATGGTCAGTACTCTATGTCAAATTAACATGGAGGAGGCAAATCACTAATCACACCTGAGATGGATTCTCTAGATTAATTTTTGCTTTTGAGTATTCCTTTAAGTTACTGTATATATTCAAGTTAATTTTGGCTGATTCCACACTTGACAGATGTATTATCCTGATTGCATTATGTTGGAGGACCCAGAATATTGTTGGCATAAAATTCCCTTAGGCATGCGATACTATAAAGATATATAGATATAAAGATATATAAAGATATAAAGATGAGAAACTTAACTGGCAAGTATGCATGCATTCATCTGCTATTTTCTGCTCTTAACTGTCAATGCAATGTTATCAGTTCCTTCAGGTTCCTGCTGCTGTGACTTCCCTGCCTTGTGTGTTATGAACTGTAATTGTGAGGCAAAATGAATCCTACTTTCCAAATTTGCTTGGTCAGATAATTTTTTGTAACTATGTGTAATGAAACAAAACCAGGTATGTAAATTATATCAGTTAAAATGATCTTTAAAATGTCAGGCTTATAAGAATTAATTATAACTGTCGAGATCAAGCTGTGTGAGGAGAGCAGAGATTTTTAAAGAACTCCTAGAGCAGCAGCAATGTGTGACTAGCATAGAAAAAATATTCATTTGATTTTTTGGGAAAGATAGTTTACCACTCTATGCTAGTCAGGAATGTGTCTAGATGTCTGCTTGTTTGAAATGCAGATGTGTGACATCCTGATGAAAGTGGACTCCAGGCAAATTAGACTCCTCTGCCCCATGACAAGTATACCATGCTAAGATGCTGGACTCTGTCAGGCCCATAGTGGACAGAAATTTCAAAAGCTAACATAAACAATCTTTCTCCTCTAATGTGGTTTCTTTGTTCTCGAATGTGTCCATTCCATATGCCACCTGAGAGAAATGAGCAGAGAGTACAGGTCATTAAATTCTCTCTCCAGATGGAATGGTGAGGAGAATGACTATGAGACTTCATGTATTTGACAGAGTAAGTGCTGTTCTGTAAGTGCCATTTTGATGGCAAACATATGCCATGTTTAAAAATTAAGAAAAAAAAAGAAGAAAAAATTCAAAACAATTTTATTGGCTTCTGAAGCACTAAAGAGAAAGGAATGTGACATTTAGAATTAAATGAGAATAGATGATTAGAAAAATCTTCATTCAACCAAGAGAGTATTTTTGGACATACTATAGAGTTTGCTTGTCTATTTGTTTTAGTGTTTTTTCTAAAAATACAAGTATAAAAATTAGCAAGCAACACATTAATTTATGGAAGTTATGAAGCTAACAATTTTAAAACATTAAGATACGTTGGTGAAATGGAAGCTTAAAGAGGGAAGAGAAAACTAATTAAAATATAATAAGTAAATGACTTTGAAAAATGTGGAGGAAAGTTAAATTATGAAATTAATCTGAAATGTCACAGCAGATATACAAGTTGAATTATGCTAGTTGCAAAACAGTGAGGAAGTTATATTCAACATTTTGAGTGTGGATTTTCTCCCAGTAGCTCATATGTTTTAATTCTTTGCTGATGTTAATAATAGGGAAGTTTGTGACAATTTTTGGAGGTCAAGACTTGCTGAAGCCAGACATACCACAGGGGATAGTCTTGAGGTTTGGTATCCTTTTTGTTTACTTTTGCTCTCTCTGTCTCCAAGATGATGGCAATGACCACAACCAGTCTCCAGAATTTTCCTCCAGCCATGTGTCTGCTATGCAATTTGCCATAATAAACTCTATCTTTCCTCTGGAACCATAAGCCAAACAAATCTCCCTTTCTCTCTTAAGTTCCTTGAATCAGAGTATTGACACAAAGCAGAAAGGGAACTACAACAAACCCATAGCTTAATTAGATGTTATGAAAAGAATCTTATTGTCATTCATATTTATTCTGATTAAAAACAGCTAAACTTCCTTTCTTATGCACTTGTGTAAGAACTGATTATGTCCTTAGGAATCAGTTCATTTGCTCAAGTTACATTAACTCAGCTCAATTACAAAATACGAGTAGTGTCATCCCATAGGACGTTTTAATCTTTAACAATTCTGATTGATCTAAATGATAATTGACAATCACATTAAGGAAAAAAAAAGATAAGTGCTCTGAAATATGCTTTCATGAAATAAAGGAATATCTATGATTTTCTGTAAAATAACCCTGGGCAAAATTTGAAAAGGGTATGGACACAGCATGAGGAGGTTTCAAGTTAACAAATGTTGTCTAGATGATTGGCAATTCAGCTTAATTTAATCTATTATATTTTGGGGGCGTGTTTGATAATTTTCTTAAAAATAAAAATATTTCAATTGAAAATAGACTTAAATTAGAGCAAATCTTTTACTCAAATTTAATGTTAGATGAATTTGTAGGTAAAACAGCTCAGAAATACATTATCCATTTAAAAAGCTCAGTGCTTAAACCTTTCCTTCTAATTCCACTGTTGAAATTCAGAACACTATCATCAGTCCCAGTTTCAAGGTAGTACCATAGTTTTCTTTCAGATTTCTCTTGTTTTTGTTTTTAGGTACTTACAAATTCTTAGACATAAGAATTCAAGTGCTCTATTCTTGAAAAAATAACCCAAGCACAATAAGAAAACTTTGAAATGAAAATTACAGCTAATTTATAATAAAACTTGTTAATATTCAAAAGAGTCAGTTTGGTATATGTATATATAAATCATTTGCAAGTGTTCTATAATCAGATTCAAAATTGCCAACAAGTAATTTGGCAAGTTCAGTAATTCATTTTATATTCAGGACAACTATTTTATATTTTGGCATTAGTTTCTAAGTCCAATTTTCCACTAAATATTTATAGAGTGCTTTCCATGAGCAGACACAATTTGAATGGCTATAGCAATAACTAATTAAAGTCCTTGATTTCATGAACTTAAGCTCAATCATAGAGACAAGAAATATGTGAATAAATATAACTCTAAGAACTAGAGAAAAGTAAAGCAGCATCAGAAAAATGTGAATAAGAATTTTGGAAAGAGAGTTGCATATGTACCAATAAGTAACATGAGTTAATTACCATACTGATAAAACACAACCCCTCTAAGATATGCATTTTTTGAAACAGGGCCTCACTATACATTACTGTTGTCTGGAATTAACCATATATAATCCAGCATTGTCTCCACCTAGTAAATCCTCCACTTTTGATTATTGAAATTACCATGTGTGTTATCATATAAGTATTATAAATTGATCTTTGTTACATTGTTACCTTTCAAAGGGTGCAATAAAATGTTTTATACTGTTAAGTTTGATTTTCACAATATATTCAATTTGGTAGCAAATATCTGAGGACGTTTTGTGTTTCCAGGGGCTTGAAAAATACATATGACGGGCTCAGGGGTTAAGATTCTGCCTCTCAAGCAGAAGGTCCAGAGTTCAGATCCCAGGTCTTGCTAAAAATCACCAGGCAGAATCTGTGAACTTCCAGAAACTGAACTCCAGTCCTGGTGGGCAGAGCCTAGGAAATCCCAAAGTGAAGCAAAAAGCAATCCAGGATGATTTCGAAGGTCATCCTTGGTCCTCCACAGAGACACAGTACTCTCTGATATTGATATTGTGTATACACAATGTATACAAAATAAGACAAATAAATAAAAAACGTGATATTTGCACAATTTGTTTTTCTTTTTTTAGACTTTTAGGTTTTTTAAAATAAGAATTCTGAACTTAACCAGGTGTCACATTACTTACTTGCAGTCCTTGATGGAGGCCTATTTTCCTTACTGTAACATGGTCACTTCTCTCCTTGTTCTGGTGTGGTTAAGTTCACAGATGTTCATTCCTGATCATTTACAACTAAGGGGGGTATGCTCTCACCAGAAGGGGAGGGCATATAATCTGGCAGATAAAAAGTAACCATTTTGAAATGGGTGATTGACCCCTCCCTCACTGAGGTTTCCAACATTTATTACATCTACCCTTGAACGTGCTCTTATAATAAGACTCCAGTTTAACAGCTTTTTGTCTCTGGCCAGAGGGTGACATACAGTGCCCAGCAGGATGGAGTGAAGGGCATTTCAGGAGCAGCAAAACTGCAAAAGAAAATCAACAAACCACAATCCCGAACTTCAGAGACTCTATATCAACCACCTAGAACTAGGCCAGACTAATCTCTCCCCATCCTGAAGCTCAGGGAAATTTGTGGAAGAGGGGGCGGTAAGAGTGTAAGAGCAAAAGGATGGGAGGAGCAATGATTTGCAAGATACTCCACACAAGTTAAGGTCGAAGCAATCGTAATTGGACTTTGCATGCCCTGCACAATGTCCAACACACTATTGACCTCACAAAGTCTAGCATCTGCTAAAGGCACCAAGATCCTTGGAGGCAAGGGATTGGTAGCCACAGTAGTGTCCCTATGCTTAAGGGGAACACGGGAAAGGGTTCAGAGAAATGCCACTGGATCCTTGTACGTCATCAGAGGGGAGGGCTCAGAGGAGAGTCAGGGATGCATATTAAAGGAGTCTCTGGGAATTAGGGCAGGAGGCACTGGGGGATGGGGAAGGAGGGGGAGCAGGGGGGTAGGGGGGAGGAGGAGGGAGGGAGGGAACCGGTCTACCTATTAAGTTTGTATGAGCGGAAATAATAATAAAAAAAATAAGAATTCTGGGCTGGAGAGGTGGCTCAGGGGTTAAGCCTCTGCCTTGCAGGCGGAAGGTCCAGATTTCTGATCCTAGGCCCACGTATAGAGGCCAGGCGGAAGCAGAGACGACCTGCGTTCTGGTCCTGATAGGGCAGAGCCTGTGAATCCCGGGGCAGAGTAAAGAAGGAGGTGGAGGCGTCCATGGTGGTTCCCCAATTCGTCCGTGGTTCTACATACACGCACAATTGAATAAATAAAAAAAATTAATAAAAGAATAAAATAAAATAAGAATTCTACTTCTATACAAACATAATGAGTCGTTGTCCTTACCTACCTCTTCTCTTACACTACCTTCCTCCTCTTCCTCACTTTCTTTCCCCTCCATTTCTATTCTTCCCTTCCCTTCAACAACCCATCTCTCTCTCTCCCACCATTGTGCCTATATGTTTATGTAGGCCACAGGGTTTCCTTTGAGTTGTTTGCTCTAGTAGGAGCTTAGGCTTTTTGTGGCATTTTAAGTGATCCTCCTTGGAGGATAGATCACCAATAGGAATTCTCAATTTCCCCTCTCTAGTCCTTGCCCCTAAGTTTCCCACTGCCTGTAGTTATTTCTCCTGACTTTCTTCTTGGTCGACGAGGGAATGTATTGTGTCACATCATGTCTTGTGAGGGTGGGTCTCATTACAGTGAAGTCCTGGATGAAGTTGCCCTATTGTGTCTGCTGTGACCTGGCCAACAGTGAATCTCCTCATCTTCAGGCTCTTACAATCTTACAGACCCCTCTTCTGTAAAATTACTGCAGTATTAAGATGGGAGTAGGTTAGGTGGGTTTGATTTGGATTGAGAGCCTATACTCTGCATTCTGGTTGATTATTGTTGTCTATTTCACTGCTCTTCCATTGTCATAGGCTGCGTCCTTTGGGTGTTGAGATTCTTCCTTAAATCAAATCAGCAATTTAGCAGAACTTATGCATTCCAGAATAACATCTAATTCATGCATCAGTGAAGGTTCAAAATGAAGCTTTGTTATGACCAGCTTTTACTGTAACACATGTATTGTAAGCTGTACTAAATAAAAATTTCTTCTTTTTGTGATTAAAAAAAAGATAACAATGAAAGGTGTTTAGATTGTGGTTTACCATCAGGTGTTTTTGGTCAGAATTGAGACCTGTAATCTTGTGTGCTGTCATTTTTATCCCTTACCACTGTTGTTTAAAATGGTTTATATTGCTAGGCATGTGCTCCCTGTCATTGAGGGGGGGTTAAGGACTAGTAAGGGGGTGATTGGTAATCTGGGGCTAAACCCAATACTTTACTGTTGCCTATTTATGTTCTTCTGTCCCTTTTAAGACTTTTCTTATAATCAAAACCTTATTTAATTGATTGTTTAAGTTCTTTTTTAATTTTTTCTACTTTTACAAATGTATTGAGTACTCATCCCTGCTTCCCTCCATTGTATTTTCCTCCTATACCCTCCCATCCCTTCATCAACCCCACCCATTCCCTCCCACTCTTCTGCTTGTATGCTTCTATGGACTCCATGGTTCTTTCTGGTGTTTCTACTCTTATGGGGGTTCAGACTTTGCTACCTCTCTTCAGAGCACCCTACTGATAGGGGCATTTTCTTTCACTCATCCAGCTTTACACCGCAAGGTATCCACTGTATATTCTTATCTTTCTTGAATTCCTAGGTAGTCTATGGGTGCATGTTGGTTTTGTCAGTAAATATGCAGGTTTCACAAGGACATGTTTCACTATAGCGAGTTCCTAGATGCAGCAGTCCTGCTTTGAGTGGAATGTCTTGTCCAACGGTGAACCTTCACAGATTTAGGTTCTTATAATCTCACCATTCCGTCTTCAGAGAGGTTCCCAAAGCCTGAGAATGGGGAGAGATTAGGTTGGCCTGAGTCTTGGTGAGCCTTACCGAGTCACTGATACTCTGCATTATGGCTGGCAATTACTGCCCACTTTACTGCACTTCTATTGTCTTAGGCTGCATACCGTTAGAGTATTAAGATCCTCTACTCTGTTGTAGCAGACTTCTGTGGTGCATGTTAAATGTTCTTCCAATCTATGGGTATTATAACAGCTATTTATAGAGCAGTTTTATGTACTGTCTTCCTACCTATAGGTTTATTGGCTGTTTTTCCCTATTGATGAATTTTATCCCATTTTAAGTATATTGTTCTAGTTTATAGTAACAGGAATGTGTACCATTCTGACAAGCATGTCTTGAGCACAACCAGAAAGCTTTTGGTTGGCTCCTTGATACTTATGCCACTCTTACACTAGTGGTCACCTATTGCCATGGTGACTTTTATTGCAACTTAAAGATCTCATTTATTGGGCTTGTAATTATTTCTCTCCTGGAACAGCTTCTACAGTATTCTTTGTTATTATGTAAACTATCCAGCAAGCAGGAAGCCCTCAGACCAGTTCCAGTTCAAGTATGTTGCCCATGCTCTGTGTTGCATCTTCAGCAATAGGCTCTTACTGACAGCTTTTGGAGAGCAACCAAGAGCTATGGCAAAAGCCTTTAATATTTGAAGGCCTTTAAGACCTCTCTGACCAACATTTTATGAGGAGGTGCCACATTCCTGTTACCTGTAGTATAATTTTGCCACTGGGATTCCCCCCCCCTTTTCCTCAAAGTAAGCTCCTCTGCATAGAGATTGACCATTCTTGTTTTTTTTCTTTAAAATACATGGTTTTTTGGACATGTTACTAGCATAAGGGATTTCTTTTTGGTTACTTCTCACACGTTTACGTTTTTTTCTGTAGTTCCCTGTCCCTCCTCATCCCCTCATTCCCTGTTATGTATTTTTCCCAGTTATTCTCTTACTTCACTTGTCCTGGTATCCTAAATCTTCCCTTTAAAAGGTTTCACTGTAACCATTCTTTCCCATTTCACACTCATTGGTCTTTTTAGAATTTTCTGACTCTTAAAGTGATCCAATCCAAATAAATTGACAATATCAACTCTAACATCCACAGATAAGAGAGAACATTCAGTGCTTAACTTTCTGTGTCTGAGATACCTCATTTAATACTAAATTTTCCAGTCCCATCCATTTACCAGCAAATTCCATAATCTCATCCTTTCTGATGGTTGAGTAATATTCCATAGTGTATATGTACCACATTTTCATTATCCATTTCTCTGTTAATAGGCATGCTGGCTGAATCATTTTTTTTTTTTTTTTTTTTTGCTGAATAGAGTTTCAGTGAACATAGATGAACATCATTCATTTTTCAGCTCATTTTTTTTTCCTACTGTCTTGCCATTTTTCTTTTTATCAAAGGTAACCTACACAGTTCTGCCAGATCATGAGTTGTGAATTGTTTTAATATGACTGAAGATGCTCTTCTATGCCTCTGTGACTAACTTTGATGTTATAAGTCCATTCCATTCATCCTATTTATTACACATTTTAAATATTTATATATTCTTAGCTACATATATATATTTGTTGTGATGTAAGATGTTAGTTTTGCTATTATGTAATTAATACTAGTAACATTGATTCCTGTCAAAAAAAATTCATTGATTATGTAACCAATTATCTTTGTCCATTTCCTTCATAGAGGAATTTTAATAGTTGTACCAAAAACTGAATACTCTGAAACTAAATGAATCATTTGCAGAATGTTGTAACAGTAGTGCATGAAAATATACTTGAAGTAATGTATAGACATTTTAAAATATTTATTAGACAATACAAATTGATCTACATTAGAGTGAATCAGTTTATGAATAAAATCCCTCAAAGTAAGTACTGTCATCATCTTGGTGGAGGGTGCTGGGTATTATGTTCAGTGTTTTCATTAGATATCAATCAATCTGCTCCTTGTATAGATAATTTGCCATTTCCCACCCAGGTCACACTTGTATAGAGTTCCACAAATGATGATTGTTAAGCACGTTGACTTCCCCTAAATTGGTTTGTTTTGGAGTGCAAATAATTCAACATTGGTTGAATTTAATTTTCACTTTCTTTATACAATATTCTGTCCATTGGGTTGGCCTCCCGTCTTCCCATCACATATTTGTTTTTTAGACATTTTAAATTCTATCTAATGTCTGTACTTTGACAAAATTCACATGTTTCTACGAGGCATTTTATGACATTGGCTTGATCAAATAAGGATAATTTTGCTTAACTATCATTCAGCATACCTTTATTTTGTTTTTTAAAAAAGTTTTTAAGGTGCTTGCTTCTGTAGCATATATACTAAAATTGCAACGATGTAGAAAAGATTAGCATACCCCTTGTGCAAGGATGACATGTAAATTCGTGAAGCATTACATTAAAAAGGTATTAAAAACTTTTCTTCTACATTTATATTTACCAGTGTCATGGTTCGAAATGTGAGTTGCCTCCATAGGCTCATATGTTTGAATCTTAGTAGATATTGATGTTTGAAATACTCGTGGCAACTTTAGGAGTAATATTTTGTTGGATAAAGTCATGTCACAGTGGGTGGGTCTTGAAATTAGTTAGTCCTTCTGGGCTTCTTCTAGAAGTATGTTCTCACAGTTTGCAATGAGTGAGCTCCTATCTCTCAGCCTCCATGATAGACATGACTTCAGCCTCCTTCATCTTTTGCTGCCTACTGTGCCATTTATGACATGAAGAACTGTATCTCCCCTCTGGAAACATAAGCCGAATACATTTCCCTTAAATTAATTAACTTTGAGTGGTGCCTATAGCAGCCGAGAAAAGTAATTAGCATACAGTTTAATCCCCTAAACAGAACTTATAATTAGCTTTATTTACATTAGAAACTTCAAGTATCTGTGACCCCACTAGAATCAAACTTTCTGAATTCAAGTTTGACTGTTATATTCACTTTATATTCTTGCCCCAACATATATATGTAATACTATATATAATACAATAAAACTATGTGTGTATTATATTCAATAGATATTCGAAAAATGAATCAACAAAATAGTAGTAGACAAAAATAATTATTAGATATGATATATTTACAGTATTCATACATATAGTTTACATTACCATAAGTATTTCTTCTTTACGAGTGTTTGGTACTATGTTTTATTGCCTCAGTGTTTTACCTAAATAGATAATAGTTCCAAATCACATCATGCTGTGTTTATTCTTATATATTTTTTATTTATCCAAATTTAACACTTTTATCCTCTTATTTTCAACTCTTAAATGGCAATTTTACCATGCACAAAAAATACCTTTTACTGTCAATATTAATAATTGGACTTAACAACCATGATCAGCTTCAGTCACATGCACTAATGCTAAAATTATGTTTTAGAACTTCCAGCATGCAAAGGTGGATGGCACCATATCTGTTTGACATACTGTATTTGGTATAGGTATAGGGTAATAGATTAATTAGATGCAATAAAGGATTCATAATAAAATCCAAAATAAACAAATTAGAAAATGCTATAACAAATGTTATCTGTTTAAGTCAATTCTTCTTTGTCCTTCTCTGTCTTTTTATTCTAAAATATATTATTGTTATACACATCTAAGCAAGTACACAACATTTTCCATTCTTAAACTGTTAACTTCTGATTTTTCACCTAATGGAAGCAATTTTCATTTTCTCCATGACATAAGTGAGCCCTCACATTCAACATCTTTTTGCCTGGGGGTTATTGTTTAATAACACACAAGCTTTGTAAATGGGTCATAGCAATTGTTGAGTAGATAGATACATGAGAGGTCTGTCGTGTGACTAGTGCCTACAAGCAGTGTGGGATGTGGGTAGACTGCAGAAAGTTTTGATACAAACTTACTGTACTAAAGTAGGACAGGGAGATGTCCTCACACCACTCAATTAGTGTTGCATTTTTTTTAACAGATTCACTCTTTGTTTCTTGAAGTTGCAATATAATATTTTGGAAAGGTGTTTGAATACAATTATCTTCAACTCAGATAAAGGGAAAAATATATAATCACAACCTATTAACATGCAGTATCACAAATTAACAAATATCTTGCCTGCCTTTTCAATGAAGAACATGTTTCTAATGGTTTTAAATTTCTTATTTAAAATTTTTTCCAAAAATATCTTAAATGTGACATAGTTTATAAAGTGATTTTAATTGGCAGTGGCAATGATGAATAATAAGGAGGTGAAAGTGAGCAAGGAAGCTTTACTTTAGACCCTTTTTGGTATGTATAAAAAAACATTCACATATCTGAGATTTTAGGAGGTTATACGTGGTAACCTAGTTGCATGTATGATCTTCTACAAATATTTTAGTCCTGAAAAACATATTGGTAGGCTTATTTTCGATGGAATAGAATTTTACTAAATATAACACACTGGAATTCATTTCAGTATTGTTAAATCAGTTGAAAAGGGCTGTGTCTGCCTAATATTGTACGATTTCTCCTAGTATTTTTAAAGATTTAGAATTTTTGTAGTTTATAATTTAAAGCAAAAGCTGTTTATTTATCCAAATTTAACACTTTTATCCTCTTATTTTCAACTCTTAAATGGCAATTTTACCATGCACAAAAAATACCTTTTACTGTCAACATTAATAATTGGACTTAACAATTATGATCAGCTTCAGTCACATACACTAATGCTAAACTTATGTTTTACAACTTCCAGCGTGCAAAGGTGGATGGCACCATATCTGTTTGACATACTGTATTTGACATTAATCTGTATATTTCTTAGTTTAGCATAAATTTGTGTACCAGATGCCTTCTTGTAATTAACACACTGGGAATTGGGAGCAGTAAATTCTGCTGGTAACAAACTTTCCATCAAGTCGACATCTGTGATTTATACCTCCAACTCATTTTCGATGTATTTGCATAATCAGTTCAGTTAAAGCCTAGATTATGCATTCTCCTCACATTTTTAAAAGCAATATCACCTAAAGATAGTTAAAAAGTGGATCAAGGTAAAATTTAATTCTTTCTCTGCTTTTCTTCTAATCAAAACACTTAAAATGAACATATAATATATTCTCTGATTACATGCACTAATTTTAAAAGAAATTGACATTTTTATTCTTCTGGAAGAAGCATAAATCCTTATCAGCTGTAATTTTCTCTGCTGGCTTTAAGGCCATTATTTGATATGTTTTTTCCATTATTGTGTTGTATCACTCTCGAAGCATGCATGCATGATTCTGTCTCTGTGTAACCCTTGAGAAATAGATTTCAGAAAGGTCAGATGTGTTGGTTAGCATTTCAATTACTTTTATCACCTGTAAAGTAAGATTTTTTTCACTTTTTAATAATTTGTCTTCAGAAATCAGGAAATTTTAAAACATACCATCAAACAGAGAAAAATCTTGCTTTTACAAGATTTTAAACAGTATTATAGGGTAGTTACAGCTACTATACACTAGTATACTAAATTTGTTTTTTTACATAACACTATATTAAAAAAAATTGGCATTAAGAAAATTGCAAGATGTTTTAAGAATTCTAATAACACATTCGACGAATTTTTAGAAATTTGTAGAACACATTTCTTATTGCCTTTAATATCGAAATAAACATGGAAGACTGCTTCATAAAAGATTTTGCTGGTGATTTAAAGTTGTATAAGACCGTTAATTTTTGTATTTATTTTATTTTTTTATTCAAGTGTGTGTGTGTGTGTGTGTGTGTGTGTGTGTGTGAAATCACAGACGAATTCGGGAACCACCATGGACCGCCTCCATCTTGTTTACTCTGCCCAGGGATTCACAGGCTCCACCCTACCAGGACCAGAAATGCAGGCTGCCCCTGCTTCTGCCCAGTCGTCTATTCGTGGGGTCTAGGATCTGAACTCAGGACCTTCTGCCTGCAAGGCAGAGACTTAACCCCTGAGCCACCTCTCCAGTCCCCAAGACAGTTAATTGATAAAAGCTTATTTAAATTGTATATGTATGAAAATATGTATATTTAACTTTTATTTATTTTGGCTTACAATTCAATTTTATATTGTCAAAATAAATATATCAAAATATCTTTGATTTATTAATAACTGAAATATTTTAGGCTTAGAATAAATATTAATATTTGGTAGGAAGGAACTTTGGCAGTGGATGTTAAGAAGAAACCAAACAACAGTCTGCAGTCATTGCAATCTGGCAAATATGCTGGAATTGAAGGAGTGAGTGGTCTGCTTAGCAAGTCAGGTCAGATTACTAGAGAGGAGGAAAGATTGCAGGCTACATGGAAAATTAGCTTTACTCCCATCCCGATTGTCTAATTTTCTATTGAAGCACAGGTGTCAACTTGACTGTTGAAGGTTTGAGCTCTGGACACAGTTGTAGAGAGTTGATGGTTGAGTTAAGCCCAGAGCAAACCTGAAGGAGATTGTCTAGCTGATGGGGAAGACCCAGCCCATGGTGGGTGGGATTAGGCCCTGGATGGTTGAAAGACTTGGCATCCTTCTGTATACTTGGCCAGACATGCTCATCTGACAAGTAAGGATTGTCCATCTCTCAGCTGTTATGGTGGCCAGTTCCCTTAGCCCTGGTGTTGGTATGTGCTCTCCTGTCAAGCTGGACTATGAACTGTAACCGGACTGTCCTAAGAAAGTAAACTCCTTGTTCCTTTAAGCTGTGTAATGGTTATTTATCAGCAACCATGCAGGCTGACTACAACATATATCTATTTATATCGATATCTATATCATCATCATCATCTATCTACATAAGTTTATAAGAAAATAAAGAATGCTACGTTTGTCTTTTTAATGTAAAAAAGTTATGCAATTAAATAAAAAATTAATAAAAATAATCAAATAAAAAGATAATCAAATTTAATATTTTTAAAAATACATGCAGTTTTTAAGTATTAGAAAAAAGGCTGGTGAAACTTGGATTGTTATGAAAGTGCAACTTAATAAACAGGCTAAGGAATAGCTTTATTTAGATATTTAAGATGTGATAAATTTAAAATTTTAAATTCACAGCATAGTGGTATAAGTCACAAAGAGCACACAAAGCTGTGAATAATTATATGCAAATATTCAGTTAAATGAGTTAGTCACTAGAAGGAGTATTTAGCTTTCAATTTAATAACCTATAGGATAAACAAAATTTACCTTGTTGAGATTTTCATTGTCAAGTTCCACTTTATTATCCCATTTTGCTACATTAATTGTATATTTTCTAGCAATATTTTGATTATTATTTATTAAATATTAAATGACTTTTGGTGCATTGTCTGACATGCAAAATCTTGATTTAATGAACGTTTGTTTAAAGTGCTTCATCAATTTTTCTCAAACGTGAATGTAGTTTAAAAATAATTTAGCATTTAAAAAGTTTATAATTTAACTTGTTTTGCTATTTTTTAGTACTTTACAGTGCAGCAGTATTCATTAAATTTTTATCATAAATGTAATTGTGCATTTGCTAATTTATTTTGACAACTTTAAACAAATTCTTTGCAAAATATGTAAAATAATCATGTCCATGTAAAAGAGAATATAAATGTGTTTCTTTAAAACTTTAAAATATACTGAGTAGTAGAAATGCAGCAAGATAGATTTATTCCAAAAATTCACAATTTTATGAAAATAATATTTTGAACTGCCAGAAATATAGTACTCTAAAACAACGTTAAAAATATAATATGTTGGCAGTTATTCACTGAGGGTTGGATTGCTTACCTTGTCATTTACTTAACAGCTGCACTTTTTATTATTAACCTTACATTAAAAGATTAGTTAAAAGAAGGTTATGGCCTCAGTTAGCAGAAATATTGCTAGTGTTTTCCTTGCTTCATGAATAATTCAAAATCCATTTGAGCTGAATGAGCTGCAGAGCACTATTACAATTAACACTCAGTCTTTCAATGGATTTTGCTTAATTCCCTTTAGGATACTATTTGTAATGAACAGCAAGACTGTTTTCCACGGTATCCAACATGCCATATAGACTCTAATACTTGCCTTGAAGAGAAAAACTTCTCAATACATTAAAATGGCACTATGAATTTCTCAAAAGAACCTAGCAGGTGAATAAAGCCAAGCAAAGCATTTAATAGAAAAAATAACTATTGGCTTTATAGTTCCTATATAGTACATATTTACTTCAATGCCAACTTGTCCCACAGTAAGAGGATTTGCCTGATCTTTCACAAAAATGATTTATATCACCTGTCTTTAATTTTTTTAAAATTTATTCAATTGTGTGTGTATGCATGTGTGCGCGTGTGTGTATGTATTTGTGTGTAGAACCACGGACGAATTCGGGAACCACCATGGACGCCTCCACCTCCTCCTCATTTACTCTGCCCTGGGATTCACAGGCTCCGCCCTACCAGGACCAGAAACTCAGGCCGCCCCCGCTTCCTCCTGGCGTCTATACGTGGGGTCTAGGATCCTTCTGCCTGCAAGGCAGAGGCTTAACCCGTGAGTCACCTCTCCAGCCCCTCACCTGTCTTTATTTTACATATCTTCTGAAATCTGTACACAAGGAGAAATGATTTGTCACTTTTGAGGGATAAATGTTTTCATATGATCTAACATACTCAATTAATTTATTACTAAATTATCATGCTCTTATGCAGCTAAGACACAAAGAAAATATAAAGAAGAACTACTGGTATAATTGTTTTTAACTAACAAAGTAAAATCTTCATAGAAATAATATAGTTAGTTATTATAACCATAGTTTCAAAATGCAAAAAAATTGAAACATCATTTGTAATGAAAAATCTGCTACTAAACATGTATTATTAGAACTGTGAAAAATCCTCAAAAACTTTAGTCTGATGTGCCTCCATTTCCTTTTTTGATTTCTACAAAATATTTATAATTACAGTTAATATTGAGTATAGTGATGTTTTTAAAGTTTTGGAGGTTATTGTCTAAATAATAAAATGTTTAAAGAATGTTCCTTAAATGCATTAAGTGAAATCCTTTTGACCATCCTTCATTACTAAAGAGTGTTTTTGGAATTTATGATGACATCATGACTTTTATTTATTTCTTCTTTTTTTGCTTATGCATGTATGCCACAGGAAACTTTAGTGTGTGCACCTCTGGAGGTCCAAGGATAACATCGGAAATCTTTCTGGATTGTTCTGCCTCCTTTATGCTTTATCTTAGGGTTTCCCAGGCTCCAACCTCCAGGACTTAAAATGCAGACTGTAGCCATTTCTGCATGATGGGATCTGGAATGAAAAGTCAGGTCCTTTTGCTTGCAACACAGAGGCTTTAACCCTTGAGTCATCTCTCCAACCTTATAAACTGCTGACTTACATTACAAAGTCTGATTAATCCCACTAGGTTTATTTAAGTGAAAGTTCATAGCATGTATTAGGGGTATTGACATTTACATGTCATGAAAAAAAGTTATAGGAATTAAAAGAAGGGACACTATTTTGACAATACATTATTTTTCTGACAAAGAATAATGTTTATTAAGAAACAAAATGTTATCATATATTAATGGAACATACTTTAAGTCTTAAACAACTTTCAATTTTAGTTTGAAAAACAAAGGCCCTCTCATTGCATTGATGTCAAATTCATCACAGAGGATATAGACAAAAGGACATTGTAATCAGCCAAGAAGACATATGATCCCACCACCTGAGAAATACTTCTTCAATTGGCAGACTTTTGGCATATACCACTGTAGAAAAAAATACTTCCTGTAAGAATCTAGTGTGAATATGGAGAACCAATGTAAAAGAGAAATAATAAAAGGGAACTTGAAGACTATTTCACAATAATTTTAATAGAAAGGGGCAACATAATCTTTTAATAGTTGAATTCTTCAAATAATAGGTGTCAAATTAAGAAAAACATTTTTAAATCTGAAATGATATGCCTTATAGATAGAAAATAAATAAGTAAACACTATAAAAATCAAAAGTAGGAACTGATTATATATATACATACATACATATATATATATATATATATATATATATATATATATATATATATCCTTGTTAGGCACATATTTAAGCCATATATCCACAGTTAGAGACTGGACACCTTATATAAGTAATGTCATGGTTTGAAATGTGAGTTGCCTCCCACAGACTCCTTGTGTTTGAATCCTTAGCTACTGCTAGTATTTACGAAGGTCACACACCTTGAGGAGGTGGTGCCTTGCTGGAGGAGGTCAGCCACAGAGGGTGAGTCTTGGGGTGGATTAGCTCCACACTACTTCTTGGTTTGTTCTTGCAACTGGCAGTTTTGTAGATCTCAGCCTCTATGGTAGTGACTTAGGTCTCTTCCAGTTTCTGCCAGCCAGCTATGCCTTTCTTGCCAGAACAGACTGTATTCTCCCCTCTAGAACCATAAACTGAATAAATCTCCCTTTTTCCTTTAAGTTTTTTGACTCTCGGTGTATCACAGCAACAGAGAGAGTAACCTCACTGGTGCAAGTAAAAAACACATATCAATATTTTATTATAATTACCTTACATATTCCCAAATTTAAGATTTGGTACTGTACATTTCTACATAAAATGATACCTAAATTTTCTAACCAATATTTTGATTAAATGATCAGATATTCCAGGGCTGTATAGATAGCTCAGGGATTAACCCATTCCTTTGTAAGAAAAGGACCTGAGTCCAGATCTCACATAAAAACACTTAATGGTTCGGGCATATAGTCTGGCAGATAATAAGTAACCATTTTGCAAATGGGTGATTAACTCCTCCCTCATTGTGGTTTCCTACTTTTATTACATCTACCTTTGAATATACTCTTATAACTAGACTCTAGTTAAACAGCTTTTTATCTCTGGCTAGGAGGTGACATCCAATACCCATCAGGATGGAGTGAAGAGCATTGCAGGAGCAGCAAAACCGCAAAAGAAAATCAACAAACCATAATCCAGAACTTCAAAGACTCTATATCAACCACCTAGAACTAGGCAAGCCTAATCTCTCCCCATCCTGAAGCTCAGGGAAATTTGTGGAAGAGGGGGCGGTAAGAGTGTAAGAGCAAAAGGATGAGAGGAGAAATGATATGCAAGATACTCCACACAAATTAAGGCCCAAGCAATCATAATTGGACTTTGCATGCCCTGCCCAATGTCCAACACACTATTGACCCCACAAAGTCTAGCCATTGCTAAAAGCACCAAGATCCTTGGACGCAAGGGATTGACAGCCAATATAGTGTTCCTATGCTTAAGGGGAACACAGGAAAGGGTTCAGGGAAATGCCGCTGGGTCCTTGTATGTCATCGCAGAGGAGGACCCAGAGGAGAGTTTGGCATGCACATTAAAGAGTTCTCCGGGGATTGGGGGAGGGGAGGCACTGAGGGGTAGGGAAGGAAGGGGTGAGGGGAGGGTGAGCAGAGGGGTCGGGGGAAGGAGGAGGGAGGGAGGGAACCGGTGTACCTTTTCAGTTTGTATGAGCGGAGATAATAAAAAATGTTAAAAAAAAAAAAACAAAAAAAAAATAAAAAAAACACTTAATGGGCTCAAATGGTAGCAGCCAGAACTTCTGGCCCTGAAAGGCAGAACCTGGGAAAACCCAGATCAAAGCAATAAGGAGGTAAAACAATTCAAGTGAATTCTGAAGTCATTCTTGGTCTTCCACAGGTCACATGCAGTGCTCTTTTCTACAACTATAACCATATCTTTAGCCACACACACAAATGCTCTTACACACCTACATGCACACACACAAAAAAAAAAAATAGAAAAAAAATTGGGAAAATCTCAAAGGTTCTACAAACTCAATTTTTTTTTTTTTTTTTTTTTTTTGCAAAAGGGTCATTGGAAATTCCAGAATAAACTGACTGCCCCTTAGTTTCAGGTATTTCATTGTCTCCTGCAATTGAAGAGAAAAATTACATCAAATTCATGAAGTGTTTCTACCTGGGAATCTTTGGAAAATGTAATGAATTAATTGGATAAATCCTTGTCTCCACCTTATATGCATACAAATACTTAAAAAGCAGTCACATACACAAAGTTAAACTATAAGCACTTTGTGATAATATCCATTTAAAATTTTGTGGATAAAAATATCAATGAAGCAATGACAGTGAATCTTTTTGCCCTGGTGCTAATATGCTCAGTTTTTTAAATTAAGTTTTTTAAAATTTTGCACACAAAATTACTTATTGTCTCTGTCTCATGGCATTCTCCCCCATCTTCTACCACCCTCCCATTCTTCCCCAACACATCTCTCTCTCTCTCGTCCTCATGGCAATCTGCCTGTGTGGAAAACAGGTCTCCTTCAGGTTGTCTGTAGTAGTGGAGAACCAGGCCTCTGTGGCAGTATGAGTGGGTAAACTCAATTCACCTATCCAGCACTTACCCTATAATTACCACTGCATATAGTTGTTTTTTCTGAGATCTTCACTGGTCCATGCTGATACTATAGATATGCTGGCCACTGTGTAGATCTGGTGGGGGTGGATCTCATTGCAATGAGCTCCAGATTTCAGGAGCCCTGTTGAGACTGGAATGGCCTAACCTGTAGTGTACCTCCCTACTTTTAGGTTCTTACAAAATTACTGTCCCTTCTTTTGCAAAGTTTCATGAGTCTTAGGATGGGAAGAAATTTGGATGGACTGAATAGAGCTGAAAACATTTTGTAATCACTGATACTCTGTGCTCTGGTCAGTTGCGGTTTTCTAATTCACTAGTCTTCCCTTGCTAAAGGTTGCATCTTGGTTGAGTGTTCAGATCTCTTATCTAAGGACATAATGTGAGGTGCTTAGATGGCAGTTTACTGTCAGGTGTTTATGGTTAATACTAAAACATCTGCTTCTGTCTAGTGTCTATTTTCTCCCTTTCCTCTGTTTTTAAGAGTTGTTAAGATATTTTTGGTTAGTTATTCCTTCTAAAAACACATTTCAACTCAGTATGCACATTAGAACACAGATTTGACATGCACATTGGTCCTAATACTTTCTCAGCAGTGTTTTGGATAAAGTGTGGGCATTTCCCTTCAACCATGTTATTAGCATGTACCAAGAACTGTAAACAGATAATTGCAAACCAAATAAAACATCCTTGCTCCCCCATGAGCCATTTGGTTGGGTATTTATGGGCAACATGCAGAGCTATAACAATAAAGGATGGCTTGCAGAAGAAAAAAGATGGCATCTCTGGAGAGTATAGAGTTCATTTAGGGCGATGGATGACATCAAGTAACATTTTCTTCCTGTAATTACAGCTACTAACCATATCATGCATAGCCAAAGCAGATTCTTCAGCAAAAATCTTGAAGAAAATCAACTTTGGACATTACAAACTCCATTATTATTAAGATTTATAATAGATTCTAATGAGATTTGACATCTATAGTTGTGGAAGCATGGGTGGAGATTGAGCAATGAAATAATAAAACTCTAGCCATCTTACACAGGAAATATTTCATCAATCACATGGAATATGCCAATGGAAATGAACTCTCCGATGGAAGGGAAGTGTGTCTGTGTGTGGGAGCACAGAAAGGAAGCAGAAAGGATTGGGAAGAAGAGAACATCCAGTGATAACTAATTTTGTTATAAAATACCATAAATAAACCTAATATTCTATATGCTAATTAAAGATAGGATTTTAAAATTAACTCATTTGCATAAAAATCTCAATAGTTTTTATCTAGTTGTTTGAAAATTCTTGTCATTTACTCATAAAGCACTTTTAGGTGTATGAATGTATGTATGGTATGTGTTCAAGTGTGTTCACTTGTTTTTCTGTGGGAATATAAGCATGTATGTTCATGTAGAGGTTAAATGGTTACATCCAATGTCTACCTTATATATTAAGATGCTTATATATTAAGCTTCATCCAGAGCTGACAGATTCAGCTAGTCTAGCCAGCCATCCTGTTATTGAGATTCCCTGTATCAGCTCCCAAATACAGGGATGACATGTGGGCCACCTAAAATTAATGTGGGTGTATTGGATTCAAACTCAAGAACTCATCTCTACATAGCAAGTGATTCAACCTCAGAGCCATCTCTTTGGTCCTACTTAGCAAATAATTTTGAGATGCTTGGTTATGAGGCACTGTTGTAAGTGTTTAGAGTGTAGCAGCAAAGGAAAAAAAAACCTATTTATTGGTATTTATACTTTGATAAGAGGCAGTTTCTGAAGAAGATATCTGAATAAAATATTTAGTGTATAAAATACTTGTAGAGACTGGGAAAGAAAACAACTAATTTGAAGAAGTATGCCACATAAAAAATCATACGTAACAAAACGGAGATGGAGAGGTGGCTCAAGGGTTAAGAATCTGCCGTGCAGGCGGAAGGTCCTGAGTTCGGATTTTAGACCCCACGTGTAGGCCAGGCGGAAGCGGGGGTGGCCTGCATTTCTGATCCTGGTAGGGCGGAGCCTGTGAATCCCTGGACGAGTAAACAAGGAGGAGATGGAGGCGGTCCATGGTGTTTCCAGAATTCGTCTGTGGTTCTACACACACACACATACACACACACACTCACACGCACAATTGAATAAATAATAAATCTTTAAAAATGTAAAAAAAAGTGTAATAAAGACCTTAAACTCTTTTCTTTCTTCCAGCAAATAAACAACTCAAAATGGAAGACATTAAGATAATCTTCTCATCATCAAATTAATTTTTAGGCTTTCTTGAAAATCTAGATAAATTTCAAATTCAGAGCTTTAAGTGACAGAAAATTTTGATTTATTCTCGTTAGTAGGTTTCTGAAAATTTTAAATTTAATGATAAATTGAAGGCATTATATGTGATTGCCAGCTGCTATTCAAAACCTGTGCATTCAGAAACACTTGATGGAAATTGACAAAGGCAACAAATTGCAAGTTAAAATATGAAGCACATCAATTCAAGCAAAAATAATGGCAATACTACTTTGAATTTATGTGGAAATTTTCACTTTCCACAGGTCTTATGTTCCAATGACCCAACTTTGAGATGCATACAAAACAATTCCTTTTTGTAACATCTACACAGAAAGAAGCTTAGACACAGAAAATGACACATCCACAGACATAAAATCAAAGTGCTGGACAAATGCATGCTGAAATCTGCTTACTTCTTAGTAATCTACATCTTTTCTTCCGTTCATTTTCTGCCTTTTCCATTTTCCTTCATCGCTAAATGAAATAATTCCGATTTTATAAGAGTATATGTGTCCTGCTCTTGGTGTTCCAAGAAGATGGGGGGTGAGTTCCACTAGGCAGATAGATCTGAGAGATCCTAAGAAAGGCAATTAGGCTTCCCTAGATTTAAAGTACAAGACTTGTTACCAATGCTATTTTTCAGGCAGCACACATGCTGAAAGAGCTGCATAAAATAAGTGTATCTGTTTGAACTCCACTAATCATTTTTGGATACTGACTGCCAAGCTGCCAATTGTGTTCTCAAAGAACAGACATATCAAACTCCTGAATCAAACAGCTGTGAAGCTCCTACCTGCCACCAGTGGCTAATCAAGAAACAACTGGAAAATACACCTGCAGAAAGCCGGAATAAATTGTGTTAAGAAATATTGAATGGCTATAAAACTTTCCCTTTTGTGGTCAGCAGGCATGCCAGGACTTGCAGCAAAAATGCTAAAAATAAAAGTGATCCTTTTCGAACAGAAAGTTTAAAATGCTATCCTTCCAAATAAAATTAGGTCGCACTTCTCTGTTTTCATTCAAGCAATACTTTAAGTGCGCACTGGAACCTTTGGAGAAGAGTATGTGCAACTGATATAAAAACCAATGGGAAAGAAATAACCAAATAATTATGTGTGAAAATACACTTTTAAATAAAATACAATGCTTTATTTAGGAATCAGTAGATACGCAGAAAAGAAGTAGCAATAGTGATTGTCATTTTATAAGTCAATTACAAAGACCTATCATAATCCCAGATATTACAGAACATCTCAGAGATCCTGGTAATGTTAATAATATCATAGCTAAATGTGGTATCTCCTAGCATTCGTATTTACAAGGTTTGCCTTATATAAATGAAATATTGATATGGGGAAGGCTTTGTACCTTATAAATATCCTGTTCTTGTCTAAACTTTCATTTTCTCCTGTCAGTATCCACATGAAGATCCTGTGTGATGATTTGTAATGCAAAGAGGTTGCAATGGTTTTTCTCCTTTTATAGTACGTTCTACAAATATTAATTGAGCTTCTTCTCTAAGAGTTAACTGTCCTTTCTCTTTTGTTATTTATTCAGTAATTCAATTATAATAATAGCCTGAATGCAAAAGAATTTATTTTATTATTTTAACCCTATGCTGTACTAACATTATTGATTTTACTTTCAAGGAGTTCCAACTTCTGATGCTGAGCTCTCTTAGGCATTAGTTGCAGTGTGTTTGCAATATATAAGCACCATCTCCTTTATGCTATCTTCAGTTTTTTTACATACTACATATTTGTCATACTACAATACTATGTTCTTCTCCAGATTTGTTTGCTCTACCTCCCAAATTCTTATACTATAGGTTTTGACCTAAATTATCAAAGCAGAGAAATTGTCATTCACAATGAATGACAATCAACACAGAATCCATCAAACAATGGAGTGGTTGTGTTGCTGGCAGAGCTCACTCTAGTTGTATGGAACAACTTCTTCAGTGCCTTGTCTTTGAACAAAAGACATGTACACTTTCACAATTGTAACCTACAGTATCAAGGGTTGCCTCCACAAACACCTCAAGTTAAAAAGTGTTGTTTGTGACTAGTTGCAGTGTTTTTATTTTGGTTTTATTGTCATGTACAAAATTTTGCTTTTTTACAGAAATTCAGCTGTTCAGGAACATAAAAGATATTTATTATTTTTTAATGTGATTCTTCAACATGTAAGGGTTATATTAATAAATCTTTGGCTTGCACTGTGCTATTGTTTGCCATTTGAGGTGTTTACTTCAGTTACACACATGCGCGCGCACACACACACACACACACACACACACATATACACATTGTGCCTTGAGACAATAGAATAGAATTTCCAACAATTCCTTAAATGATCCAAAAATATTTCTGCCATTTCACAATATATCTTTTTACAAAGTAGTGTTCTCATTACTGAAAATTATAAGATAAATAAATCCGGAAATAATAAGACAAAGCTTAATTCTTTCTGTGAAAATAAAATATAATAAAATGAATGTATTAGTCATTTATCTCATTGCCTTGACAAATTGTCAGACAAGGAACCTTAAAACTGAAGAATGAAGCCTACATCTCAAAGGTCACATAATTTGGCTTCAGTGGGGTAGAGTTTATTGCTTGGTTATAACTTTAAACTTGACACATGTGAGGCAGGCCTCCGGGCACATCAGAGAAGGATTCTCTAGATTATGTTTGCCCTTGGGCATGCCTATGATGGATGGCTTACAGTGCATTAATTTATGTGAGAAGACCAAATCCTTTGTAAGGTGGGACCATTCCCTGGGTTGCAGTTCCCAGACTGTGTAAACAGGGAGAGAGAAGCTAACACGCACAGGTTCATTTATTCATCATTCTCTGTTCTTGCTGTGGATTTAATGTGAACAGCTGTTTCAAGCTCTTTCCACTGTAATTTCCCTGCAGTGATGGATGGTAACCTGGAAATATCAGCCAGACTAATCTTATTTTTTTCACCTCAATTGCATGGGGCAGTAAGAAAATTGCAAGGTAAGAAACTAAAATATGTGTTTATTGTTAGGCAAAGTTTAAGAAACCCTTCTCTAACTCACCTTTATTACCATTCAAGCCTAAAATTACCCAAGCTTCCATATCTCTGCTTATTTTTAATGGAGGGTAAAATTTAGAAACAAGGTCTGGGTATTAGCTATTCTCAGTGCTGACCTTTCTTCACCTGGGAGTGCACAGACATATGGGTTGCCATATTATCTATTATCTCGTGTGTCTCTGTAATTAGCTTATATTCGTATGCATATATGAATTTCAAAGATCTAGCTCCTTAAATGTATCAGTTGTTAAACCAGAATTCCTGCTCATTACTATTACACTGCCTTTCTTTATTTGGTGTTTTTTGCTATAATGGAATGCTTCTTTGTGTTGTCTGTATTTATTGCTTGGCTGTACTCTCATGCACATGTAGATAATTGCTACTATTTAACTCAAATCTTCTTAAAGGATTAATGTATCAATTACAGTTATGACGCATTTTTAAATTTAATCTTAGAGTAGTTAAATTCAATTTGTCAAATTGCTTCTTTGTTTCCCATCAAATTCAATGTGGTTTTGTGATTCATGTTTCATATATATTCACATTAATTTTTCATTCTGCGTTTCATCTTTTCCCCAACACTTCAATTGATATTTTAAATTCATATATTAATTTTGCTTTTTGTGTCACATATTTATATAGTTTCATAAATGAAATCTACCAAAAACTACCATTTTAGTTTGTCAAAGCTATCAGCAATCTTGTTTTCTAAAAAAAAAAAAAAAACCCTGCTCTGTAATCAGATGTGCTGAAAGTAATCTTAACACCTAGAAGACTGAGGCAGAAGATTACATATTAAAAGTCAATATGGTCTATATAATAAGACCCAGTCAAAAACAAAACAAACAAATAAAGAGCACGTAAAAACCTGTTAATGTGTTATCTTCCCATAGTTTTAATACCATCACATAAATTAAGTTATAAAATATTTAGCTTTCAACATTTTCATCCTTCACTTTGCAAGATGTGCTTATGAGTCAGTCATGTCATTGTACAATAGTCCATCTTGTTCATTAAATTCTCCTGTGTGCAAATGCCAGTTTTTATTTACCCATTTCACAGGTGAAGTATGTGTAGGTTATTCGAAGTTGATAATAATTATAAAATGAATCTCTATAAACATTCATATGTTCACATACTTATTTTTATGTGTCATGAGTCACATAAACTCACACTGATAAACCTTCATGTGAAAACTCAGAATAAATTGGAATGTTGGCTTTAAATTCATGAACCTTACTTTCTAACTTTATAACCTTCAAGATTTGTGATTTTGTTGTTTTTCTGTTGTGGACCTACAATGAAGTAACATTGATACATAGAAACTATTTACCTTCATTCCTGCTACTTAGTAAGAATATAATAGATTCTGTCTTTTTTTCCTTGTATTCTGATTAAAGAAATATCTCATATGGATAATGTTTTTTCATACTAAAATTGTTGTATGACTATTTAAATTTTAAAATACTTTGAAACACGATTTTAAATAAATATCAAAGGAATTAATTTTTATATAAATATACACATCCATGAATGCGATATACATGCACACATATACACATATTTATACATACATTTATATAAATGCATAGATAAGCATGTATGGCATATTATTCTTAATTTAAATTTATCAGACATGTGAACAAATATTGAAACTTTTTTGTCATAGCATTTCTCAACCGTTCTATAAATTTGAGAAGGAATTGTTGATGTTGGAAATATCCTGTTCACTAGCAATTTTCCCTTTCCTTATATCTGCTAGTTTAAAAACATGTCTGGGTTCAAGTACAAAGCATACTGGTAGGCCTCACAAATACAGGAGTAAACCAGGATTCTACCTCAGTGACATCTGCTTTATCTCAGGATCTTTCCTTTGATGGACTATAAGTCTAAGAGAAGACAGCCATTTCTTTGCAGCATGCACTCCAACACTGTGTGTGCCTGGCTTGCAGGTGGCAAGCATAAAAATAGCTCAGATATTGTACTGACCACACTGAAGAGGTGGGATACTTTAAAACATATCATTCATATCTTTATAAGTATTTTACCAACTGTATATTTCAGTGTTCTAAAAGTTAACAGGTTTAGGGAGTTGAAGGAATTGATAAACACTCCTGAAAATGATGCACAGATGTGCACTGTGGAGAGAGAGAGGAGAAGATATCAGGGTCCACATATTTGGCTCTCCTTTACAGATACCTTTTATATTTAGGTTATATTTTTGTGCATTTTAAAAATAACATATTTCACCATGTAAGAATAACTTTTTATTAAAGAAATTGTTTAATTATTGAAGTTTTTATGTCTTCTTAATACAAGCTTTCTTCAGTGTTTTCTTGTAGATTGATATTATTAAATATAATATTCTCTCAGAAGAAAATATTTAGTAAAGTTTCTTTCTTAGTAATATAGAAAAAACATGCTAGGTAAAAGTTGGGAGTTCCTTCATTTGCATGTTCGACAAGTAGCAATTTCTATATTTTATAACAGTAGTTACTTTCCCCAGTTCCCAGAAGAGAAGCAATAATTAGATGTCACGTCCTCAGGAAACTTCAAAGTGATGCAACCAGTGAGTCGGAAATGGACATCAGCAGAGCAAGAATAAATCACAATGAATCCAATTATAAGTATCAGGAAGCATTCATGAGGTGAGCAAGAATTAGTTATGTGCTTACAACAGAGGGATGGTGAAGCGAAGGGAAGTCTAGCCAAGGTATCTGTCCCAGAAGATGAAAAGAGATTCTATATGTTTGCACACTAATGTTAAAATATGAAGCTGAATAAATACCACCACAGAGTGACTTTATGCTGAAAGACAATCTGGCATAAAATTAAGGTATATTTTCAAACTTTTGATTCGGAAATCAGCATTCTCAAAACATTGCTGGAGAAAATACATTTTCACAATTGTGTGTCTGCCAACTTTATTAGTAATTAGCTAATTGTGTTATTTCTATTCCATTCCATTACTCTACAAGTGTTTAATGTCACTATTTTATTATTTTGATTACAGTTATTTCACTACAAATTTAGAAATCAGGAAACGTAATGCCTATAGCTTTGTTCTTTCTTTCTGCTATTTTGGCCAATCAGAGTCATTGGCAATTGTCTATAATTTTAGAATTTGTGTTTTCTGTTTGTATATGAAACACAGCTGAGGTTTTGATAGGGATTACATGAACACTTTAGATTTCTTTGAGAAGAACAACATTGTAACTGGATGAAATACCATAGTCCATGAAGATGGTATGCTTTTATCTATGTTATTTTTCAAAAGAAACTAATTTTATATATCAATTTTGTATGTTGAAATTTCATCAATTTTTTTTAAAAAAACAATTTTTTGAAAGATATAAATGTGGGGATCATGCTATGCAATGTTTAGAATATGTCAATGTGCCAATAATGTGCAGCTCTAAGTATAATTCTATATCACTTAGTATCTAATGCATGTCTTTTTTTACATCTATTTCTATACATACATACAAGTCTATTCAACATTTGTTCTTTATGTATAATGATAGTATGATTGCTTGTTAATATATAATGGAGAAGGATAGAAAGCAGTGGTTATGAATTTCAGCTAAGAAATGTTAACAACAAAATGTCTTAATAGATATATTTCTTTTGTCATGGTTTTATCATTAATATTTTACTCACTGGGTTTAAAATATATGTCAAAGATATTGTATATGTAAATTACATGAGGAGTTTCAGCCAAATTATAGAAAAAGAGTCAATGATTTAAAGTAAAGCTTTGGGATATCATATAGCATATCTCTCATAATCTACTATAAACTTTATAACCACTCAGTTAGAAGGAGATGGAAAATTCATACAGGTGATTGAATTCAGTAAAGACAAGTTGAAATCCAGTCTTCTATTCCAGTAAACTGAACATGGTAGTCCTGTAATTTAATACATGGGTATTGACTGCTTGAAAACTTATTCACTTTTGATATTAACAGTGAGAATCCAAGAGGACTCTTAACACATTACAACAAAGGCTCATGTTCTTTTTAATACCAAATATAAAAAAAACAAGAAATCTTACATACACAATACACAATAAAGGACTCTCTGGGAATTGGGGGGGGCACTGGGAGATGGGGAGGGAGGGAGGGGGAGCAAGGAGTTCGGGGGGAGGAGGGGGGCAGGGAACTGGTCTACCTATTAAGTTTGTATGAGCGGCAATAATAATAAAAAATGTTAAAAAATACTTGTACTGCACAAGTTTACAAAGAATTTTAATTTAAAATATGGAAAAAAACTTATGCCAGTTCAATAAGAAAGTAAATAAGTCAATAAAAAAGGATGGCAAAAAATTAAAAAAGAAATCTGACACATATTCATCTATTCCACATTGTCAAAATTGAATGTGAAATAAAATTGTTCCATTCATTAAGTAAAAATTAGCCTCTGAAAGACAAGTGTGTATGTGTGTGTGTGTGTGTGTGTGTGTGTGTGTATCTGTCAAAGGTAAAGTATGTTGAAACCATGTGAGATGTTTTTCTTTTTTTTTAATATAATGCAAATTTTTATTGTTGAATTTTAAACATACCAATATGTAATCTCAATTGATAAGATCTACTTTCCAACTAACAAGTATGGAAGTACTTTTGAACAATTCTGCCTTTTTCATCTTAAGATCCAAAGTGATTTATGGAGTAATAGAAAACTGTCATGCAAATTAAAGCAAGTTCATGTTGCTCTTATGATATAGTCAAGAAAACCCCTTGCTAATTAGATTTTAGGGCCATATTTTTAATGGTGACAAGAACCTAAAACATATCTCCTATTTTCAGTTAACTCTTGCCTCTTGTACTCTATCTTTCTGACGTTACAAGTCCAAAGCATATCACATCATCAAAACAGGAAGTTGAAAGGGATATCATAGGGTGAAAACTGTTACATGAATCTTGAGGACAAAATAGCAATGTAAAAATATCCTCTAGCAGGTTTGCCAACATATAACAAATCTAGGTCATTCTATTCAGCTGAAGTTATTAGAAGAACTCCTCGTTCATCTATCAACAAAAAAAGCAATTCTACAAAACCAGAATACCATTGATTCCCTTTTGGGAAAATTATTGTGCCTTATACATCCAATTAAATATATTTGTATGATTATGAAGATTTTTATAATCTTCAAAGAGCCATAAGAAGTTAAAAGAAGCATTTAAGATTATAAATTCAGCAAATTTTATTGTAAACATGTTGGATAGCTTATCAAAATGTTCCTCATAATTTCATTTTTGTCCAATAAGCTGCATTTATGTATGTACAGTATGAACATATATGGGTGTATTCATGTAAGTGTATGTATGTATGTGTGTGTATTTATCCACTCTCATATTTTTGGGTGGTCAGGGAGAACTACATGTTCACAGGTAACAATGGTAGGTGAATTCCATTAGCTAAAGATGGTCTTACCAAAAATATTATGGTGTCATTTCCCCCCTTTGAAGATCTATGAACATTCATAAGAATGTGTCATTGTTAATTTAAAAAATTTAAACATTGAGGTCACTGTCCACCAAGTTCTCAGCTTTATGATTCTGGACATTCACGAGTTTCCTCTTGGGTTGTTCTTATAAGTAAAAATTCACAACTTATGAAAAGCTTATGGGAGATTCTTTTATATTCAACAGTGAGAAAAGCTGTTTGACTTTTAAAATATCCCTCACCATCTGGTGCAATTTGAAAATACTTGAACTTTCTGGAGAAATATAAATACCTAATTACTTACCTATGTCAGAATATTTAAAATCTGTGTCTCCTAAATGTAAAAGCAGAAAAGGTAAAACCCAAACCCCACAGGAGGGATTAATTTAGCAAGAGAGACCTTTTATTTATTTTTAAATTAGCATTCAAACAATTAAGCTTATTTTACACATTAAAATATTTAAATTATAATGTTGTTATTAAGATTATGATATTCTGGTTGATGACTTCTCCTTTTATTCTTATGTAGTGCCTGAACTCTATGTATGCTTCCATCAAAAAAGCCTCTTTTTTGGCTTTAAGTCACCTCACCAATCTTTATTTCCCCTCATGTGGTTTCCTTCCAGTTTCATGTCATTTAACAATGTTCAGACACACACACACACACACACACACACACACACACACACACACACACACACACATGCTTAAAAGTTCCAAAGCCAAGACCTGAACTTAAAAGAGAACTTGCAATATTTTTTCTTACATAGGGGTTATGACAATTACCAGATATTTTTATTTTCCTGCAAGCTTCATAATTTTTTACAGTTAAGTAAAAGCCTGTAGTGTATTTGCACCACATTGTCCTTACTACTTCCTCCTGCTGATGGCCATCTTCACTGATTCCATTTCTTTGCTACTGTGTGTCGAACAGCAGTAAAGAGTACAGTCAGCTGTGAAAGCATGTCTAAGGTGGCATGCAGATTCCTTTGGGTGTAGGCCCAGACATGGCATCAGTGGTTCCTATAGTTGATCTACTTTTAGTTTTTGAACACATGCTGACTCATGTGCACAAGTGACTGCACAAGTTATGCTTCTAGAAGCAGAAAATAAAAGCTCCCTTCTCCTGACACCCACACAAGCATTTGTTGTCACTTGTTTTCTTTAAATTCTGAAAGTGCTGTGACTTGCTGAGAAGGTCAGATTGATCTGAACCAGCATGTAATGTTTTGCTTCAGATGTGTTTTCTGTATGATATTTCTGTATGACAAATTTCAGACTGTACCCAGTTTTTTTCATTTGATGGAACATTCCATGTTTCCTATTTTAATCACAGTAAAATAAGCAAAATATTTAATATTTTGAACATGGGCAAACATATTTATAAAACATAAATATTATATATTTTGTATAAATTTACTAGTTTCTGTCTACACGAGTGTTTCTCCAAAGATAAACTCTGTATTCAATTATTACATTTACTGATGTTCTCTGAGGAAGTCCATAAATAAAGATAGAATATAAAATACCAGCTTAAGATCAGCTTTTGATTAAATATCCATCTTACAGTCAAACACCTGTTTTGTGGTTGTTGCATGGATAATTAATGCAGCCTAATGAATATGCTACATCAAAATCTCTCAGCGGTTTAAAAAAATCAGAGAGGTCTGTCTTGTGAATTATTGCACTTGGGAATTACATAAAAGTATTTTAAAGTACAGTTAATCACATTTCAGCTTGGAAGGCAGGGTTCCTGAGTTGACAGGCTCCTGTGCAGAATCAGGTAATGATTTGCATGATTTACTACTGCACACCGCTGCATCCAAGACTCGTTTCATCAGCGCTTGCATTGCCTGTCTGAATTCTCCAGAAGGCATGCATATTTCTTGGTTGCCTTGACATATTAGATATCAACGACAAATCAGCTATCCTACACACCAGTGCACTGCTCAGCAACTTTGTTACTCTTTCCAGTTTATTTTTCTCAGTTAGCCCTAGAACTATAAATGAAGGCATTTATCCTACCGACTTAGGTCGAATTTTAGTCTTTTAATATTTTTTTATTATTATTTATTATTTGTTCAATTGTGCATGTATGCGTGTGTGTGCATGTGTGTGTGTGTGCATGTGTAGAACCACGGAAGAATCAGGGAACCACCATAGACGCCTCCACTTCCTCCTTGTTTACTCTGCCCGGGGATTCACAGGCTCCGCCCTACCAGGACCAGAAACGCAGGCCGCCCCGCTTCCCCCCAGCTTCTATACGTGGGGTCTAGGATCCGAACTCAGAACCTTTTGCCTGCAAGGCTGAGGCTTAACTCCTGAGCCACTTCTCCAGCCCCGAGTTTGTCTTTTAATATATAGAAGTCGATGGAAATGTGAGACAGTAACAGTTTTTTTTCTATAACGTTCCCTCCATATTTTAAGGACAATATTCTGATGCCAAAAAAGAAGTTTTGAAAATGCAAGTAAACAACTGTAGTATATTTTTTACAAATGAAATTTTATGTACAAGAACCCTGATTTTCCTACATGGTTACAGATAAAAGAATCAAACATCATGTTAGCAATTTCAACTACATGGTTGATGTTACCATTTGATGGCCAAATATACTCCATAGGTCCATGAGTGTGAACACAAGGATCCACAGCAGGTTGCAGTTTGGGCTCCTGGATGAAGTCATTCTTGTGGGCTGTGCCAAGTTAAAGGCCTTATGTGTATTCACTACCCAGGAGATGTCAATCACTTGTCTCCTCTCACACACCACAACCACAGTTGCTTGAGCTGTCATGCCTTCCTTGACAAGATGAACTGTATCTTCTGAACTGTGAACCTAAATAAACTTCCTTAATGTGTTTTTCTAGGTATTCTGACATGGAAATGAGAAAATTAATACATTCTGGATGTCAATTATCTCTGACATTTGGCCAACAATCCAAAAATGTCCTCTTCCAGTGTATTTAAAATAGCTTCTTCAAAGAGTGACAAGGGAAATATAATTCCTCCAAATTTGGAAACTGGTCCAACATGGCTGCTTGAGTCCCTTCTTGGTGTATAGAATGGTTCTTCCTTTCTAGTTCATCAAATGATCTTTCTTTGGTCTCTCTCTCTCTCCTTACATAAAGCCAACAATTACTATAGGATTAGGGTGTTTCACTTAATTCAAATAAATTAAAATGTATTTTATTTGTCAATAATTTCTTTAGAGAATCAATCTCTAAATAAAATACAACGGGGATTATGCTTTCTCTATGTGTTTCAGTGTGAAAAAATTTCATGTGCAGAATGTCTTGAAGAAACCAAAAGCCAGTGCGTGGACCACCAGAATAACGATAACATAACATTTGGAAGGAATTTTTTTCATAATATGCATCTTATGTTTAAACTGTAAATTGTGTTTTGATTCAAATTTTTTTCCTGAATAGAAGCAAATAAAGTTTAAATTTGGATTCTGCTTCCTTTCAAGAAGAGTTTAAATAGTTCCAAGTTTCAATCATCTGTCTATTTATTATTTATATAAGAAAGTGGTCTTTGGAAGTTTTATATATATATATATATTTGAAAAGAATTAGTAGATGAGTTAAACCCTGAGCAAACCTGTATAGATTGTCTAATTGGTGGGGTAGACTATGTCCATGATGGATAGAACTACTTCTGAGCAGGTGGATACATTGGAGGGGGTTATTTAAGGAAATTGGCATTTTTCAGAGTACTTTGATAAACTTGTTGTCTGTCAAGGGAAGTATGCCTCTCTATCAGCAGTGTTGTAGATACAGTATGTCCAGTTCCCTTGCCCCATGGCATAGGTATAAGCTCTTCTGCCAAGTTTTTTTTTTAGCAATTATAGTAGGACAATCATAAGAGAGAATATGACACCCTTGTTTTTTAAAGCTATCTATGAATTCATCAGAAATATGCAAGCAAATTGTGACATGGTCACATATAAATTTGAAAAAAAGTAAGAAATTCCCATTGATGACATAAGGTAATTTACACAAAATTTTATTAAATGTCTCCTATATATCATGTAAAATTCTCTAGTAAGCAAAATGTTAATGAACAAAATAGGCAAGGATCATTGTCACTGGGGATAATATAAAGGAGAAAACTATGTATTTATTCATGCACACTATCTGTTGAACAGTTCTGAGGAAATAGTTTCCTCATTGCCATTTTTCAATTTTTATAATATGAATATTCCTTTTTATTCTCATCTATGTCCCCACTTCTAAGAAAGACGTTTATACATATTATCAAGAATATAGCATTTGTATGCTGGAGCAGGTGTGGAGAGAATGGAACTCTCATACATTGCTAGTGGGAATGCAGGCATATACATCCACTCTGGCAATCATTATGTTGATTTCTAAAAAAGTTAAAGACTGAAATGCCAAATGACCCTGCTATACCACTACTGGAAATATTACCAGATTATGTAGAAATCCATTACAGCACAGCCATGTTCATTGCAGCACTATTTACAATAGCTAAGTCATGGATTCAACTCAAATGCTCAATAGCTGATGAATGGATAATGAAAATGATACATTTATAGAATGGAATACTACTCAGCCATCCAAAAAGATGAATTAATGAAATTTGACTGGAAATGGATGTAATTAGAAAAGAAACTGTATTGAGTGAAGCATCCCAGACACAGAAAGGGTCATTAAGTGATACCGTATGTACTCCCTAATAGGTGAATCCAAGTTGCAAACCAATGATATATTCAAAGGTAAATCCCTGTAATACCCATTGTAATTGCAAGCAGGAAGGAAGGAAGGGGAAGGAGGAGGCCTCCAAGAAAGAGATAGGGGACCACATTTCATTAAAGCAAATACTTTACCATTGAGTATATTTAAGTAGCAAGACATAGGGAGCAGTTCACGCTCCCTTCCCTTCCTGGTCACTTGTGACTGAACAGGTTTGATCTCATCAATCAGGGAGAGTATAGGGACTGATAGATTTAAGATAACTTGTTTTCTTTTTATAGACATATTTTGCTAAGATTTCAAGAAATGTAAATTTTTCCAACCCTTTATAAATAGTGTATGCTTTTCCTGGAAATTTTATTTCTTTATATCAAATAATTAATTTATGTTCCAGAAAGAGCCAGATACATACATGCCTTGGTACACAGGTGAAGGATAAAGGACAGCTTTCCTTCCACCATGTGTGTTTCCAGGAATCAAACTTAGGTTTATAAGCATGTGCTTTATTCACTGAGCTATCTTTCTGGCCATAGAAAGTTTACTTTATACTTCAAGAAGTATATTTTTAAGTATGTGTCCCCAGAATGCTTTAAAATCATGCTTGCAATTAACACACTTAACAGTTTGTAGTTTGAAGTATTCATTGTCCAATAAAAGAATATAACTACAGAAAAATGTCTAGTTCTATGACAAATTGAGGGAAAATGGTATGCAGAAACCCCATGGAGGACAAGTCAAATGAGCATGTAGGTAGAATGCCAACAGCAACATAGAAAACGTCATCAGTGATCTCTAAGAATTTAATTAAAACATTAATTTATCAAATAATTAAGAAATAAAAAAATCCTAGGCCAAGGTAATGATGCAATGAATAAAATCACTTGCTGAACAAAAGTAAAGACCTGAGTGTAGAACCTGGCACTCATGTAAAAGCTGGGGCTATATCTTTTATAATATTATATTTATTACTTTTTTCTAAATATCAAGATTTATTTCTTACCCAAATTAGAATAGTATGATCCTGTTATGTTATTATGGCTCATTTTGTTAATTGAATTGTTTTCTGTTAGAATGAGTCAATAAATGTGCAAAATATTATTGCACATGTCAAATTCATACTTATAAAAGGAACCACTGATAAATAAGTAATAAATAACTACAGGAATTATAAAAACAGTGCACACAATTCCTCCATCTGCCTTTCCTGAAATCAATTACACAAATAACAATTATTAAAGGTTTCTCTAGAATTAGTAGGTCTGTTGGAATGTAATATTACATTTATTACTTTTCGTTTATTGTGAACAAGTACCGGATGCGATGCAACTTAAGAAAGAGAAGGTACATAGTTCAGAGGATGAAGTCCAGAATCCACTGAGGGCATTGTGGAAGAAACAGTGTCATTACATTCACAGTCTGAAAGTAGAGAGATGAAAAAAACTGGTGCTCATCAGAAATTCTGTTTTTCCTTTTTACAGCATTCAGGATGGTGTTACCACTCCGCAGCTCATATCCAGGCACCCATTTCTTTTTTGTTAAATCTCTCTGGAAACTCTTCACAAACACAGCCAAAGTTGTCTTCTTGATATCCCTAAAGTGTTTATTAATCTAATCTATATAAGATTCAATATTAACTATCAAGAATATTTATTTTAAAAAGTATTTTCATTTCCCATGGTTTCTGAAACATACTTTATATATAACTGCACCTGCCTATTAGTCCCTTTTATTATGAAAACTGTGTTTTTAAGCATTGAGGTGTGCAAATAATTTCATGAATTTTTAATAGGAAGTATTGTTAGTTAAAATTGGTCAATTAGATGTTGCACTTCAAAGCTGGGAAAATGGCTGAGTAGTTAAAATGTTTATTGCAGAAACAAGAGGACCAGAGTTTACACAGATGCAAGAAAAAGATGGAAGAGCATCAAAGAAGATTCATAATATGGCCATCCAGAGGCAAACTTACACACCTGCATCCACACGTGAAAACATACACACATGCTAAACATATACACCTGACAGTGTGAAAAAGTGTTTTTCAATTTTTGTAACTGAAATTTTCATCTTAAAAATAAATGTAATGGGGCTGGAGAGGTGGCTCAGGGGTTAAGCCTCTGCCTTGCAGGCGGAAGGTCCTGAGTTCAGATCCTAGACCCCACGTATAGATGCCAGGCAGAAGCGGGGGCAGCCTGCATTTCTGGTCCTGGCAGGGCAGAGCCTGTGAACCCCCGGGCATAGTAAACAAGGAGGGGGTGGAGGTGTCCATGGTGGTTCCCGATTTTGCCCGTGGTTCTACACACAGACACACACACGCACACACATACATATATACACACACGCACAATTGAATAAATAATAAAATAAATAAATAAATAAATAAATAAATAAATAAATAAATGTAACATATATTATCCTTAGTGTTATAAACATATATTGATATTTATTTGAAATCAAATTACTGGAGGTTTAATTTTCAGGAACTCTTCTACAACTTCTTTCAAACAACGAACTTGTCGCAAGTGACTCAAGGCTATGTTAACTGGATGGTTAAGTATATGGTATAATTCTTTCCTTACATGTATAAACATTTTAAATTTCAATACCATAAATCTAAAAATATGCTAATCTCCATAATTAAAATTTGTTAGTGAAAACCCTCCTTCATTTCAAATTGAAATACATTTTTCCTTGAAAGTAAATATACAAACTCATCGATTATTAACTTCCTTGAATCAACATCTTCCTTTTTATGTTGTTATTTTAGGTTAGATCTGATTTTGTTAATACAGGAAATGTATTTGCAAACATAATTAAGTGTTTTGATAAGACGTTCTGAACACTTGCTACTTGATTCTATCTTTCCCCATATAAGTTATGAACACTGAGGCAAATCCATTGCTGGAGTTAGCCAGATCATCAATGGCTTTTTAAGTATTTCATTTCTTTGTATAGTCTCTTCTGATCAGGAGAGACCGTGTGTGTGTGACAACTGTGCCATTTGTCTTCTCTCAGGTGTTAGGATTCCCTGAAAAGGAGAGGAGTAGGCTGCAGTCCTCAGTTTTGCCTCTCTGTGAAACAGATCAATACAACAACCCAGTAGGGAGGTTTGCGGGAAGTTAGACCAGAGCACCTTCCTGAGTTCCATACAATGATTGCGCAGCAAAGTCACTTGATTTTAGTTACTTTATCTTTAGGCTTTATTGCATAAGGATCCATTTTTTAAGTGTAACTTTACCAAAGTATGAAAGAATAAGAGTTGAGATCAGAGAGATGTATTTAAAGAGGTGATAGAGTAAAGGAAGCTTGTTACCAGAGAGGGTGTGTGCATGAAGAATGGAGAATAGTTTTCTTCTGGAAGAAATCTTTGTGCTTGGGCATGTATGTGCTGCCTCTACACAATTTTGGTTTCTGTAACATCGTTCTTCATTGGTATTTGTCAAAAGAGTGTGTGTATTCCTGGAGATAGAGAAACTCATGGTTTTCTTTAAAATTGTTGTTTTGACATAGTGCTACTTGAAATACAGTGATATTAAGGAGAACAATGTAATAGTGGTGTCATCCAGAGAAAGGAAGTTACAGAAACTGTCTTCCTAGATTAAACAACTCTTTTTATCTAGTGGACTCCCTTATTGTTTGAAGTAACCCTACTACATACAAATTAGAAAACCTAAAAGCAGTGATTATTGTGAGAGGATTGTAATAGGATTTCCCTTTCCCCAGACCCCTCACATTCAGTGTGAAAGCTTGCTGTTCACTGCCAGCAGGTACTTGAAAAGCCCTGCATGATCACTTGGTGAGGATCGGACACTCTGCTCCATCTTTCCTTCTCCCTACACATATTCCCAGGGATAAAAATACCACTCCACTTTCGATCCAGCTTCTTCTCCTTTGGAGAAAATTAGTCCATTGAACACGTAAACAATTAAACGAATAAACTTTTTCCATTTCTTGTCTAAAGTGTGACAAATCTGCCCTTTTTTTTTTTTAACCTTATTTTTCCACTTTGTTTTTCTGAGGAATCTTATGTGTTGATTCCATTTTAACTTGTAGGCTGAAGGAATTCTGAGGAAAAAAATGTTCAGTAGTAGAATAGAATTTGTAGGTTCTGGGAGAAGAGTTATTTTTCCTGAGCAATTATTATCCATTTTGGGATAAATTGTTTCCTTGTGATCAAGGCATGCTTGGCTGGGTCTGTTGTACCAAGTACCTCACTGGTCTCGATTCTTTCTGGTAGGGTAGGGAGAGTGTAGGTAAATGTGCAGTGTGGACCATGCTTGAGGAAATGAATGCATGTGCACTGCCACTTTGCTCTGAATGGAAGTCCTTTACTGGTGATTTGCTTCCTTTTGTGTGTGTGTAAAAAAACTGCCTCTTCTGGGTGGAGCTTGTGCCTACCATTTAGTTTCAACTCATCCAGCTCCCTTTCCCTGTTGGAGAGGAATGCTCCTACACAGTGAAGTTGAAGAGTAGAAGGTTCAGATACACTCCAGCTGGAAGAGACAATGGGACTGGGAGGAGAGCAAGGTCGGGCTTTGGTTCCCAAGGACCCTGCCTGTGGAAAGAAGATGGCTTTCTTTTAAGGGATTTAGATGAACAGACTTGATTCATTTGCCACAGCTACCAACTTCTTAGCCACTCAACCCTCACATCTAGCGTTTTGATAAATGTAGGTGAGCAGATTACACTTTCATAGGTTACCATATCCCACTGAACCTCCTTGGTGTTTACACATAAACCCTTTGTGTTTACACAAACCCTTTCACATATCTCCATTCCCTGTAGTAGCTGATCTATTCAATCAAAGGGACTCTATTGAAGGTGACCCTCCTCTGTCTTGGCTATTTGATCCTCAGAGAATCTGTGGTCATGCAAAGTAGAATTTTTCCCATTTCTCAGTGACCAGGTTGGGAATATTTCCATATAAACTTTATTAATTTTACCATAGCTTTTGTTCTGAAGTAAAATTTCTGAATTCATATTTGATTGAATTTTTATTTACATGGTTTATTAAAGAAATTAATTAGTGCCATGAGTCGATTTTCCAGCTGCCTACTTCTCTTGGAGGCAATCTAGCCCCTCATGGCACTGAAGTTTCTTGTTCCTTGCTCCTCATGAATTCCATGCCTAGGCACTGTGAGTTCTCATGGGCTCCCTAGCCCCTCATGGCACTCTATTGCCATGAGCTCTGTTTCATTTCTGCTTCTCATGGAAGCACCCTAGCTCCTCATGGCACTCTACGTCTGGAGTCTTTGAGTTCCAATCTTTCTCTTTTCTAATAAACTCTACCTTAATTTTCAAAAAAAAAAGAAATTTAGAATTTAGTTATTAATTTCATAATTAAAATCATAAAATGTAACCAAACAGGGCATAAGGTCTGTCTAAACAATCTTTGAGAAATAGGCAAACATGATTAATGCTCTTCAAGTCTCAAGCAAATGGTTACCATGAAAGAAGAAACAGAAGAATGAGTAAACAGGAGGAGCAAAAAGAATAAATGAGGAAGAGATGAAGACAGAAACAGAGAAAAGAAAAAATAAGAAGCAGAAGTAGTAGGAGGAATTATTTTAATTTGTGATTAATCATCTTTGTTTCCTCTTTAATTTAGAAGGCAACATTTCATTTAATTAGTTTTCTCATTATAAATATTTTCCACAATGATTCGGTTGACACAAGTTCTCTGACACTCACTGTACAGATGGCAGAAAAATGGGTTTCTTGTCTCAAAGGAACTATTTGACCACTGCAATAAAAGAGCAATAAACAAAATCACAACACTGCAGCCCACTCCAGTTTATGTAGGCAGTGAGCCTTTTACTGCAGTAAACCTTGAAATGGATGTATGAGCTTTGTGCCATAAACAAAGAGTTGTTTACAGCTCAGGGATAGCAGGTACATTGGCCTGGTGCTGCTGCAGCCTGGGTGTCAGCAGCTGACTAATGTGAAGAAACATATTGCGGCTTGTTTTACGGAGAATGTGCTTTATAAACCTCCAGGGATCATTTATCACAAATTCATCCACTCTGCAGCAGATTGCTGCTTTAATGTAGAATGCCGGATTTCAGTCAGCCTTTGAAGAAAAAATTGAGGGAAAAATTCAAATCTTATTTTATTTGTGCTTGCATGAACTTGATGTTTCTCAAATTTCAGTGCAAAAAGCCATTTTAACTACTCATTTGCTTCTTTAAACAAAGTAAATATTTTATGACCCAAGGCTTGTTCATTAGGAAATTTACATCTACTTACTGTGGTGAGGGAGCATTTTCAACAATGCCTTTTATTTGAGATCTGGTGACTTGCTGTGTGGCAACTTTAATAAAGAGAAACAGCCCTAGCAGACTCGCTTTGCTAATAGGCAGGGGAAATGGATCTTGTTTCCCATAAGATGAAATGATGGAATCACCACAACAGGAATTTTTATAGCCTTGAAAATGAAAGGCCAATAACAAGCCACTGTGATATTTAACAGCAATGTAACGGCATAGAAGTATACTAGACTTTCTTCATCATTCGTAGCAAAGCTCACGGAATGACAGACCACTAAGTCATTCTGCAGTTATGGAATTCTGTAGTGCAAGTTGAGAATTGACATCTAGCAGTAAGTCAGAAACTTGCTACGTTGTTAGGTGGCTCTGTCCCAAGATGCTGCTTGCTTTTTATGGCCTCTGCTGTCCACAGTGAGAAAGGAAACATAACGTCATGCTTGTCTTCATTAGAAAAAATTGTTTTTTTTTTTTGGCTTCAAAATTCAATTAAAAGATCTGAGGGAATAATATCACCAAAGAAAATGTAGCTGTGGCTTTGCAGGGTGAGCAATCCTTTTACAAAGAATCGCTTGTGGGTGGGTGGGCTGTTATGCTGATAATTGTGGATTTCTGGATCAATCCTGAATCCATAAAATAAAATTTCCCATAGGAGGTATTAACAGAATATGTTTATAACAGACTTAAAATATTTCCTCCAGAATATACTTAAAAGGGAACAATGAACATTTACATGCAAGTACAAGATCATCTCTTCATAGATACTGAATATTTAAGTGCTTGCTTGTAAGTCTCACAATCTTACACATTTCTTTTATATCCTATCTTTTTCCGCTATCATTACATTTTTAAATTTCATGTGATCTTGCTTTGGTAGAGAAAATAGGCCACAGTCATGTATTGCATGTAAGTAGTGAGAACGGGACACTGACGCCTCACTGACCCCCACTTCTCTGTCCTACTCCTTGAGTATCCTCTTATAATAAGATCTTCACTTAAACAGTCTTTTATCTTTGGTTAGGAGGTGACCTTTGATACCAATCAAGTTAGGACTGCAGCAGCCAGAATTGGACTTTGCCTGACCTGCACAATAGTTGACATGTCAATGACCCTCCAAAGTCTAGCACAGATCACAGGGAAGAAGGCTCTAAGCAGTAGGATCCTTAGAGGAAAGGGATTAAACAGTCATAATAGAGTTCCCATACTAATAGGGAGTCCAAGAAGGGGCTCTGGGATATGCCACTGAGTCCTGAACTCTCACTGGGGTGGAGGACTCAGAGGGAGATTTGGCATTCACACAAAAGGATGCTCCAGGGGATGGGAAGGAGGAAAGGAGAGGCACTGAGAAAGGGGCAGGGAAGGAGAAACTGAAAGGGGGGGAAGGGGGGGAAGATTGCAATGGAGGACTACTGCGGAGGGGAGAGGAAGAGGATGGGGTACCTATTGAGCTTATATGATTAGGAAAAAAATGTGGGAGAAAAAAATTTCATGTGATCTAACTTTTTTCTTAAATGTGAAAATATAGCTATTTTTGATTTTATATGTTTTGCTCTATGTGTTTATGGGGTGGGTGCATATGTATGAATACATTCATTAAGGGGAGCTTGATATCAGGAATCACTCTTGATTGTTCTTCCACACTATTCTTTTGAAGCTGTATTTCTAATTAGACACAGAGCTCATCTGTAGGGCAAACTTGTCTAGCCAGTTAGCTCTGGGAATTTCCAGGATCCATCTTACTTGGTTAGAATTATAGATAGTCCATTTTACATAGGATTTGGGATTTGGGAATCTGAACTCTAGTACTTCTGGCTGTACAGCAAGTATTTTTACCACTGATCAAACTTTTGACATCAGAGTTTATCTTAATTTTTTTAAATTAAAGCAAGAATGATGCATAAAGAACATCATTTAAACGTGCAATGTGCCTCATTGTCCTATTCTCTCAGCAGCTGACTCTGATCACTCAACCAGCTCCCAGTGACTTGACACTGTTATGTAGAGCTAGGTTCTATGAAGTAAAGAATGTGCATTCCACACTGACACACAAAGAACACATTCTGTTTAAACCAGAATACATTGTTTTCATAAATGTGGGCCCAGAGTTTACTTCGGGAAGCAGAAACCTGTGTTCTTCTGAATGAGATTTGACTGTTGCCATCAGATCATGTGACTTTCATGATGGATTATTTTTACATCTATTTAGAAATTGGCAAAGCTCTTTTTCCAGCTATTAGAGTTCCAGCTAAATCAACAACCAATGCAGGAGTGATGTTATTTAGAACTTCAAATGAAAGCTTCAAAGCTCCTTTTGCTTTTGAGGGATCTGACAGTACCTACAGTTGAGCTGTGGCTTCCTCTCCTGACTCTGAGTCTCCTTCTGTATGACCACAATATCCACTCTCTTTAACAGGATGCTAACCAGTATAGTGAAGGGCTATTGTCATCCAACCCATTAGAGTATTATCTGTAAATGAACTCATATGTTTCTGTGAAAGAAATTCCATTTAAATCTAAATGGTCTCAAAATAAATTGTAGAGCTAACATGATTCCTCCCCAAACAGTCTTTTTCACTTGTCCATGCTCATTTTTTTGTTTGTTTGGCATAATTTATGACAGCTCTAATTCCAAATTTCATTCAACAGCTTAACACAACATTCTGCTTGTTTATTTTTAAACTTGTACTCTTATTATTAATTTGTACTGTTATAATTATTTTGATAATATGAGATCAAATATATAAGTGAACTGGATAGAAATCAGATACCTATACATAGATATGATATCTGGGTATGATAACTCTACTAATATTTAGTATCTCCCTTAATCCTTCAGCCAAATTATTTTTCCAGCCTCAACTCTTTACATTCTTTCTCTCTCGCTAACTTTTAATACATTACTTCAGATTGTTTCTTTTCAAATACTTCAAAAAAACTTTTTTCCTCCCATAATAAACATACCTTTGTCATGATATTATCCATATTTTGCATCCCTCTATAGCTTCTTAAAATTATCTTTTTTGACATGTTGAAAGTTTCTTTACACTTAAATTGTATGTAGATTAAATTTAAAAACTAGGTATTAGTTTTTTATTATATTAATAGCTGTTCTTTTGTAGAGCAGTGCGGACAACATATATATCAGATCAGCATCCTCCACACTTCCTGGAAGACAGAGGAATGCAGGCACTCAAGCCACAATGCAAACCCACTGAAGTGGACATTCTGAGTGTATAGCAATCTGTATTTTTCTAAAGCTTCCCGAACTGAAACCTCTGAACTTCTGTTATAGAATATTTACCATGCCAAGTGAGGTTAGACAGACATGCTTAAATTGAGGTTAGGTTTAAAGTTAAGATTGGTTCACCTCACTTCCATGACCTTATTGTTTATAATTGGCCTAGTTCAACTTCTACTTCTGTCACTATCCATTCATTGTGCTTAGAGGTTGTGATGATCAGATTGTCTTGTCCTTCTTTCTTAACATCAAGTGTAAATAGTGGGACAGATGTACCAAGGCCACAAGAACAAGGAGTATGAAACTTTTCTATTGGAATAGGGGAAATAGCTGTCATTCCTGGTGACAACATTCCAATTATTTCCTTCATACATTCTATTTGTTTTTGAAGCATTTATGACCACTTCCAATTTTAGGTCAAAATTTATTTTTTAAATTTAAGATTTTTTTTGGTTATATATTTCTGCACAAAATTTTACCTTTGCTGAATTGTAGTCCTTTCTCCCACTTTCCATAATTTTTTTAGAATTATTTTCATGGGAGTTGTCCAATTAAAAGTGATGGTGATTCCTCACATTGTCCACTCTGCCCCACTTATAAAGTATTTTACACGTAGGAAATATGTACTAAATGCTTTTCATTTATTGTTCCTGTTTATTTTTGAGAAACAAATTAAAAATGTGTAACAAAACACTTGCAATAAATTGTTCTCAATTTATAGAGCAAACGTTTTAATTATGTCTAGAAGATACATATTTTAAGTACAATTTAATATTTTAAATTTTAATGTATAGCCTTGAAGAATATATTTATTGAGTTCTTAATTTTGCAAGTTTTTTAATGAGCATAAAATTTTCAACTCAGTAGCAGTTAACTACTGAGAGACATTTATTTTTCATCTGGAAAAAAAGATTATTATTTGACTTATAGAGACTGAAACACATATTTGGCCTCATTAGTGCAAATAAGCCACAGAAAGTGTTTGTGGCAAAAACGGAAGAGTCATTTAGAACATACATAGCACATGACCAAGTCTCTGCAAAGGTCATTTCTGGAAAGTGGCCAGAAATTTTTTTAATACAGTATCTCCATTCTTTTTTCAATAGAATCATGATATGAACATAGAAGAAAAGAGTAAATTTTTCAGAAGAAATTTACTGAAAGTAACAAGAGACATATGCTTCAGATAATGACTAGTAGTAATCTGAGTTATTCTTAAATAGGTTCCAATGGTGATCCTTTAGTTTTATAAAAGTGTTTTCATACACTGAGCTACTTGTTTTTCCTTTAAGTGTTGCTTCATGAGGTTATTTGAGAGATGAGATTAGCTATGTCCCTCAATTGCTCAATCACTGCTTGGCATATTATAAATGTTCTGTGAATGAAAGTATTTTATTTTCATATGAATTATCTCCATTCATGCTGCCACCCCATCCTAGGCACCACATTCTCTGGGTGGCTTTCTGTGCAAATCACATTATGGTACTGGTTTCTGCCTGATTCAAAGTCAAATTATCTTCTACATAAGGGCAACTGCCTCCAAGAACAGGGAACAATCCTTTATCACTGCCCCAATAAGGCAGGTAATTTCAAATGTGGAATTAGAGGCAGTTATCTCAATGTCGTCAATTTGTTATTGTTTCTCATCAATTCAATAAGAAGGCTAAATTTATCCCATACCTTTAAAGTTCCATTATTCTATTTTCCCTTTGCCTCGCCCTCCTGGTTTCAACTTGAAATTGAATCTTAGACCATAGGGACACAGGCCCACCATTAAAATTCCTTGGTCTCTCTCTCTCTCTTTCTGTCTCCCTCTCTCTCTCTCTTTCTCTCTCACCATTCTTTTTTTTATTTTTTTATTTATTATTTATTCAATTGTGCATGTATGCGTGTGTGCGTGTATGTATGTATGTATGTGTGTGTATGTACGTATGTGTGTGTATGTGTGTGTAGAACCACGGACGAATTGGGGAACCACCATGGACTGCCTCCACCTCCTTGTTTACTCTGCCCCGGGAATCACAGGCTCCGCCCTACCATGATCGGAAACACAGTCCGCCCCCGCTTCCACCCGGTGTCTGTACGTGGGGTCTAGGATACGAACTCAGGACCTTCCGCCTGCAAGGCAGAGTCTTAACCCCTGAGCCACCTCTCCAGCCCCCTCTCTCACCATTCTTAAACCTGAACCTGACTTCATACTCATGTTTTCCCAGAAAACACATTTGAATTACAAAGATTTACCTCAGTTCTGAATTAATATTTGTGATTAGCACTCTTAACATTCCAAACAGAGGAATTCACCATATTTTCATCATGAGTCCACAACAATCATTATCATCATTCTTGCTATTAGAGCAACTTTATCTTATTTCATTTGGAACTTTGGGACTCAATTGCTTCAGTAGTTCTGACTTGCCTGATACTGTGGAGCAGAAGATTATCTCATATTCATAGTGTGGCATTTAAGCCTTCATTGTTACTGATAAAATTATAACAAAACAACTTAAGAAAATAAGGCATTTATTTTCTCTTAAGATAGTCTGATTGGGAGCTGGAGAGGTGGCTTAGGGGTTAAGCCTCTGCCTTGCAGGCAGAAGGTCCTGAGTTCGGATCCCATATCCCACGCATAGACTAGACGCCAGGTGGAAGTGGGGGCGGCCTGCACTTCTGGTCCTGGTAGGGTGGATCCTGTGGATCCTGGGGCAGAGTAAACACAGAGGGAGTGGAGGTGGTCCATGGTGGTTCCTGAATTCGCCTGTGGTTCTACACACACACACACATACACACATGCACAACTGAATAAATAATAATAAAAGAAAAGATAGTCTGATTAAGGTTCCTTATGCAACCTGGCAGGAGAGCTAACACTAATACCAGAATTGAGGGAACAGGAAACATAATATCCACATGACCACAGGGGGAGGGACAATTGTCACTTGCAAGACCAGAACATTTGGCCAACTAGACAAGAGAATGTCAATTTGTTCAACCCATTCCTTCCATCTTATTCACCTGCATACGGACTAGTACTGCCCATCATGGGCTGAACTTTCCACAATCAAATAGACAATCTTCTGCAGATTCTAATATTAATTCTTTACAAATGTGAGGAGAGGAACCTTTGACCATCAAGTTAACAACTGCATCAAACCATGATACATAGGGGTCCTATATTTGGTGTCTCAAGTGTGGCTAGAAACTCGGATTTGAAATTTCCTCTGGAATTCTTCATGTCCAGACAAATGAATTCAGAAAAGTTTAGCAAATGTGAAAATACATCATCCATTACATTTAGTACACAATGTGAAAGTTGGCTATGCTAGGTCATCAATCCCAAAGCCTGTTACCCTCAATTACAGTGTGCCTGCTAAGAACACCTGCTACTCTGCTGAATCTTAAGCTACAATAAACAAAAAAAAAAAAAAAAGAAAAGAAAACCATTTAGTTACCTTTTTTATGACAGTTTCTAATGATATGTTGGTAAGCTCTTGTTTCAGAGTCTTCGTGAACTCTTGAAGACACATCAATTTATTTGAATTGATTTATTTGATATTTTGTGAGAGGATTATCTTGATTTGTGACTTTCAAGTCTGACCCTAAACTTTTTAGATGCATAATAATGTTCTTCCTTATTTAAGAAATAGTAAAGAATTCCAGATAAATGCACTCTTACTAATTTTCAGCTAAATTTAATTTTATTAATTTCTAATTTTTTTATTATTTTCATTTTAATTTAATTCCATGTATTATTTTCTTATAAAAAGAAAAAGTCTCAACTTTATTTAAAGAAATTAAAATAAAATGAGGATGGACTGTGGCTAGTAGTTAATTCTGGCACAGATCTTTATTTCTTATGACAACCCCTTTCTCTGAGTATTAGATGACACACATCAGCAAGTTCCTCCAGACCCCAACCTTGGTGAACTTGAACTTGCCCAGAGGTCTGACATCTTCGTTTACACTGATCTCAATGATTTGAAATGAAGCACTTCCAAATAATGTGCTTGTTTAAGATTCATTTGTTAATCTGTTCCATTCTCTCTGTTTTAAAGAAGAAATATGAGTTTCTTCTCTTTTTTTCATTCATCCCAGCTCTCAATTCTAGGGTTTGGAACTTAGTTTTGTTTACAATTGAAAGCAATGTAGAATGAAATTTCAAACTAGAACATAATGGATGTTTTCACATCACAAAACCACTGTGCAGTTTGGCACAATTTAAAATGACTGGGAGACTCCACTTAGCAGAGGCCAAGGAGTGAAGTACCAGGGCCGTTGCAGGTCAGTGGACTGGCACAGAATGATGGCAAAGCCTGCATGACTCTACCTGCTACAGTTACTTGCTTGTGTTCGTGAGCGATAGAATTGAACCAAGTATAAAAAGAAACCATTAAACATTAATGTGCAGTGCACATTGACCCAAGGTAAAAGAAGCATTCTCCCATATGCTTCTTTCAGCTGTATATGTTGTGACATATAAAAGGAATTAATTATATTTATATTTGCAAACCTGGTTGAGTAAAGAAATATGACATTTTTCTTTTAGTTATTTTGGTTAAGGATACCATGAAGGATTTGACCAAAAAATGAAGGTGAACTGCTCTTACTAGGTAACAAAAAACTTATTTAACTAATAAACTTATTTTAAGTATTATAAATCACCAGTAGCATACTGTCAGAAGAAATTTTCATGTATATTATTTCACTTAATGATAAAAGTATTGTAGTATTTGTATTATAAATATTAAAGTAGATGCATTTTCAATTGCTATATATTTATTATGAGCATTGGTAGGATGAGTCAATGCATTGAAAGTTTTCCCAATTATTTCTTTACATATTTTGGTATGAATAATGGATTTTCTAAGTAAAACAATGTGCTGAAACATAAAATCATATTTTAGAAGGTTCCATCTCAGGTATTCTTTGTAGTAAATTTTATTTTTTATTTTTGACTATGACAAGTTTACATATGTAAACACAACTCCACAAGGAAACAATGCAGTTGATATTTCAATCATGTAATCTTATAATGTTAAAGCTTCTAAGAAAAGCATAATTATTTACAATATGTAACTTACATACAACTTAAAAAATTTCCAAGATGAATCAATCATAATATAAAAGTTTTAACAATAAAAGTGTATAGAAACTGACAATTTTGGATAATAATTTTATCTATTTTATATTACTTATAGTATATTATATCATAGTTATTAAATTTAAATCATAAATTTAAATAACACAATGCTATTTCTTCTCATAGGTTCTTAACCTTTTAATTAACATGACAGTAATAAACTAGAACAAGAAAATTATAAGGTATACACTTTTAAAGGTACTTCACATCTTAAAAGATTAAAAATACTACTTTTGATATAATAAAATTTGATCAAAATCTACTTTTGGGTATAATGACAAATTTTCCTTAATAAACACAGCTGCTCTGTTCTAAGAATAGCATCTCCTGCCAACCCCTGGTAATTCTGCATCAGCTCTTCTGTATTATAAAAGAGCATAAATTTTTTATTAGTTTACTGAAAGGATTTGAAATATGGCTTTCTACTTACTATCTTCTCATTGCTTAACTTTAATTGCCATGTAAGGATTTAAGGAAAAGTAAACAACATAAATCGAAAGTATTTTAGTTAATGTCAGAATATTTTATATTAAAACTTAGTCCTTTCTAAAGCAAAGACTACAATATATTATATTTTTATGAGCTTTTTTTATTCTTTTGCAAAATTCTCACAGGTAATGACTATTCAACTTAATTACTTACAAATGTTTTATCACTAGAGCAAATTGAGAATCGTCTGACTTATCTTTTTCTTAGTCGTAATAGTTTTGGTCACTTCCCTTTATATTTGTAACTTTTTTTAGATAGAAAAAATGTGAACATTTTTATTTTCAAGCAATTTAACAAAAAGAAATGAGGAAGTTAAAAGACTAAAAAATAAGTCTATCTTACTTTACCTTTAAGCAAGATGTCATCCTAATGTAATGTAATGCCATGCAACTTATAGAATTGGATTTTGACAGCCTTATGATAATCTCATCACAGTAACAAACTTTGGTGAGATCACTTTCCTGCATTCAGAACTTGGTTAAGCATTTGTGTGTCATGAAATATTTTTTAATTTGTAGCAATATGAAGAATTCCACATTTTCCTGATCACTGATATGTTCCTTATCTGTCAGGATCACTGGAAAGAAAATTTGGACATCATGGTATCTCATGGAATAATAATCACATAGATGGTGCATTGGTTTCAAAGAAGAGAGGTATTAAGCCATGGTGAATTTCAAGTGCTGCAAAGTAATATGTGAATCCTGCAGGCTGGCTTGGGGCCCAGAGTTACTAATATAGTGCTGCCTACAACTTTGCACTCTTAGCATAAAATATGGTTATATGTAATCATGCCAGTGTCTCAATCAAAATGTACATTTTAGTTTTTGTTCTCTGATGCAGGAAATTACATTAGAATATGAAAGGGCCATGTGGCATCTTCATGAAATGAAAAAGGTATCAGTCTTCAGGTTAATGACCACCTAGGAGGCATGTTTCTCCATCTGCCCACTAGTTTAGTTTTTGTTTCAAACTGCTTTCCCCAATGTATTTCTTCTGACTTGATAAATTGAGAAAATAAAAATAGGGTCTGGAGAGATGGATCTGTGATTAAGACTTTGCCTTTGAAGCAGAAAGACCTGAGTTCAGATCCTGGGTACCATGTAAAAAGCTAGGGGGAAATAATGGTGATCTACATTTCTGGCTCTGGATGGTAGAGCCTGGAAAATTCAGGAACAAAGTAAAAATGAGTTAAAAGCAACTCATGATGATTCCTGAAGTCACCCTTAGGACTCTACAGGCACACATAGTGTCCACTCACACACATAGTAAATAAATAAGTGAAATTTACAATAAATCCAGTAAAAGAAATGTGTCCTATGTATGCTCCATCTATATGTTTCTATACAGAATGCACATGTACACAGAATCACTTGGATGAACATACAAACATATCTCTAGCAATATTTTTGGCTTGTCTTAGAAGTAAAATTTTCATATAAAATTGTCACAAAAGAGTCTCAAAAAGTATATAAATTATTTTGCTTTTAAATGTAAATGAGTAGACTCACATGTACCCTTCAGTCATGTACAAATCACAGCTCACTTGCCACATGCAGTTTCAAATAGTTTTGACTATAGCCAACACAAAATTATAAGCTTCAACATTATAGGATTTACTTTGTTATTTTGCCTTATGAATCATTGGAACAGGTCTCCAAAATTAATTTACAGATGACAGTGTCATATTACAGTGTTTCAATGTTTCACACATCTGCAAAATAAGCAAAAATGAAACCAGGGCTTTTCAGTACACTGATATAAGAGAAGAAACTTATTTATGCTTTTCTTCAATAGCACTTATTAATATATTTTGTATGATGTGATTCAAATACCTCCAAATAATGAAATACATTTTGTTAAGGGATCAACACCATATCTGAAGAGAAGGGATTCATTCACATCAGGTGCATTAACAATATAGCAATCCAAGTTTACGAAACTGCAGCCACTTTCAGTTTTTGTTTGGTCCTCAAGCCAAATAATCATTTAAAATATTAGTCTATGTTAGATATACAACCTGACAACATCCTTTCAGAAGAATAAATATTTCCTTTCTAGTGATCAAATTCTGCTTTGAAACAGAAAACAGTAGAGTAAAACAAAAGTTTTTTCACTCTACGTCTTACTAGAAAAAATGCTAACATTTCTATGTTTAAACCACAAAATACTTTCTATACAAATACTTTACAAAAGCATGAAAATATTCTTCAAATGCACAGTCACATTTCTGGATTTATATTCTGTCTTGTGTTTAGATGGGAAAACACGTGAGTAAAGCAAAATGATTTTTTTTCTAGTTCAGGGAATGACTGAACCAGAATATTATATTATATTCTGCATTTTATCAAGTTCAAGTTTTGGAAAAGTGAAAGGAAGGAATGTGAAGAAACTGAAGAAGGGTAAAAGCTGATTTTGCTGTTTTACTTGAAAATGTGGACAAGCTTGCAGTACCTTAGTCATAGCAAACCACTGCACACATGTGATTTCCGTGGGCTCCTTCCCTTTTCCTGAGACCTGCACATGGAAATCTTAGGACTCAACCTGAAGAGTTCTTAGTGAGGGACAGAGGGTAAAGGGATGATGATCTTTCCCCTGCCCGAATGACTAAACCCACATCTCACAGAGAGGAAGAAAATGCCAAATACATTACTATGTTTGCAATTTCTAAACCTTAGTTTATGGGACAAAAATATTCAGTTTATTTATACCATATGCCTTACAAAATTAAAGCATATTTTAATTCCTGATTTATTTATTTATTATCTATTTATTTCAATCCAAGTAACATTGCTTTTCTATTCAAAGTGTACAATTTTTAATTGGATAACTACTTGAAAAAGAGCTATAAAAATAAATGAAGGAGGAGGTAGTTAAATTAGCATAAAGAGAACACTGGTTGTAATAAACAAGAGGAGTCCTGTTAAACAGAAATCTTCAGAAATCTCTCTGTATTCTGAACTGAATAAAGTTGTTTCGCTCTTTGACAACTGCACTCCACATTTATCTCTTTTCCTCTGTTATTTTTTAAATATGCTTTCACGTTTGAGTTGGTATACTAGAACCATTGTATCTTGGTACACAAATAAGTAGATGCTTATTTATAAACATACTTAGGGATGTTGAATCCTATATTAAAGATCAGTGAATCTTGTGATTTTGGGATGACAAAGAAGTCATGGAAACAATTTTTTTTAAATTTTAACTCCAGTCTTCTATTTTAACAGTATATTAACACTATTAGGTTTACTTTAGTACTGACTACATACCTCCCTCTGTGAGTTCTATCCCCATGCAAATAGGTAAAGGATAGTATTGGCCTAGGAATAAATGAAAACCCAGAAAAGCCCATAATACTCATATGCACTTATTTAATACTTCCATGAGATTGTTCCAAGGGGGCAAATGAACATGTATGAATGGAGTGTGATGTAACTTTCCTTTATATTTACCCTGGGTTCTCCTGTGACCCTCAGTATATTTCCCTGGGTTATCTGTCGCCACTCTCATTATATTACCCCTAGTTATATGATGGAATCAGTAAGTATCAGCTTCAAATCAATCTCAAAACTTTCAACATACATTAGTTTTTTGGTCATTAGTGAGTAGTAAGTCACATGGAAATCACAAATGCAAAGAAGTTTGGGAAATAGTCCAGCTGCCACTGAGATGAATCAATTGTGTGCATTTCATGGTCCTTCACTAAGACTTCATGGTAATAGTCAAAAGTCATAAATTTTTCTGGTAAAGACTAACAATTCAAAATTTTTGTTACAAATCTATAACAATCCTCAATGATGACTGAAAAATCAGAATAGGGATTTTATGTTTTGTGGTAGAAAAAATAATTTATTGTTTAAGTTTGAATTATAATGGTACAGATTAATGGTTGCCATTAATAAATATAGGACTAAAGTGCCATCTCCAAAACTGAAACATTTTAGCACAAGAATTTGGGCTGGAATAGACAGAACACAGTAACATGTACTTTAGTCTCTGGATTAGAAATCTTTCATGAACAAGTGAAACAGGAGAAACAACTATAGTGAATGGGATTCCAGCAAGGATATCTCAGGAGAAACAATTACACTCAGTGGGAATCCTAGGGCCAGATGCTGGACAAATAAAGAGAAGCTTCCTCACCTTTGGGTTTACTCACTGAAGGGTCACTTATACTACAACAAAGACCTGGTGCTTTACCAGTACAGATGATCCAAAGGAAGCCCTGTGGCCCACACATGCAGAGAGACATGAGGACAGCAGGGGCAGATGTGTGAAGGGAGGAGAAGGTGAGAGAGGAAGAGGTAGTTTATGTTTATATGTAAAGATGTTTATTTACATATAACAATTCTTAATAAAAAATTTAAAAATTCCCTTTTCTGATACTTTTCTTGGTGCTACATGATTGTGTGGCATAAAGCTTTTTTTTTTTTTTTATTAGCAACATGATCTGTGGTCCCTTCTACCTTAAACATGCATTAAGGAAAATAACTTATATAATAATGACTTATCTTTATGGTTCATGTTGATAGATTGACTTAAATGATCCACAAGGGAAGGGAGTTTAGTTGTTGGATATAATACTCTGAAGAGTGTATTGGGGTTTTGATCGACCTGACTCTCTGTCCTTCTCAGTCACAATGAGAACTTCTTTGCTCTACTACATACTTCTTACTATGATATTCTGTCCTACCATAGGCCACAAAACAATGTAGCCATAAAAACAGAATCAGAGATTTCTGCATTCTTGAGCCAAAATAAAACTCTTGAACTGACTAACTTAAATATTTTTTGTGCTGTCAATGGAAATCTGTGTGAAAGAGTGCATTTGTCCTAGTAGAATTTTATGTTAACTAGTGTGCTAACTTTATTTTTGTGTTTTAACTGTAGACTTAACATCCTTTATTTGACAAATTTTAAAATGTAGACAGTGACCTAAGCAATGAAAAGAGACAAGAAACAACAGTAATAAACAATCTTCTTTTTATTCAAGGTAGTGAATAAATCAATTTATTCTCTGATATTGTACGAGAAGAAACATGCTGACGTAGGTAATGTTTTAGTGCAGATACACTGCATGCCAACTTTACTCTTGGACTTCTCTTAGCTCAAGCTACAGCATGAACTAGTAGCATATTCACAAGTAGATAATTCAGATTAAATTGAAAGGATGTTGAGGGAATGAAATGGCAGAGCTGCAGCAGAGCCTGTAGATGGCAAAGCATTTTGTCGTTTAGCTCTTAGACAAGGAACTTAAGCATCTTTAATGTCAGACCTACAAAAGGCGAATAAGATTATAATTAGAATAATTACACATGTTTAAAGCTGGGCAAAGTCTTGTGGTAATAGAAACTCACACATTAATTGATAAGATACTGCATACACAAGAAAAGGTCTACTCTTTAATTTAAGGTATCTTTTATTCTCCATGCAGAAGTTGCTTATTTTTTCTCTCTGGAGGATATACTAGCACTATCAATCACATGCAGAAGTAGATACTCTGCCACACAGCTATTAAATGGAGAAATGTACATTTTCAACTTCATCTATCAGGCCTACTGATGTATTTTTATCATGGCATCAATCACTATAGGAGCTTAAGTACTTGAAAATGGGAACCCATGGGGCTCAGCCGCTGCCAAGGAGGGCTCAGCTGTTCTGTAAAGCCTTGAGAAGAGAGACATCAGAAAGACCTAAAAATATGACTCTGAGTCTCATCGTAAGCCACTTGCCATGTGGTGTCCATGTCCCTGGCTCCAAGCACCACACAGAGGATTTGAATAACTTGTGCAAATTCTAAAGGCAAAGATAAAGATGGTAAAACAAAATCTCACTAGTGATTTCTAGAATGTGAACAAAAGCAGGCAACCTTTGCCACTGGATTAACTTGGAACAGCATCTGTAGGATGCTGGAAGATATGTGCACACCAGGAAAGCTGCCAATGTCACAGACAAAAGGTTTCAGCATAATTATAGCATCTCCACAGGGGAAAGCAGCACACTAACTCACTGGAGAAATGCAAATGATCTTCAGGACACTGTTAATGTGCCTCGAATGTTGGCTAGCAACGAAGTGTGAACAAATAACCAATAAATCACACAGGAAAATGAGAAAAAAAAAGCATGTCCATGGGTTCTGAACACGTCCCACAGCATTTCCACATGTGGAATTATATGAAAGGTGATATATTGTTTTAGTCAACCTAGGGAGACATTGAAATCAACTCATAACTACTTGTTCTTATCAATATGCATCCTCTGCATTACTAAGAACATAGAACAATTGTCACCTTAGGGTTTCTTGATCATAGTTACAGACTATTAATTGAGTTGAGATCTTCTTTAATAGCATTTGGGTATATAAGACCCTAAGTTGGATGACCCTGTTTCTTAGTAATATAGGTAGCTAAAGGCTTTTGATCTAAATCAGACTAGTTTCAGAGACCATGTATGATAAAGTCTTAGCTGTTGACCAATGAGAAAAGCAGAGAGCTATAGAAAAATTTTAATCTGTAATAAAATGACATGTTGAAAAGAATGTTAATTCCAGCAGACTATATGCAATTTAGAACAAATAACCACATAAGCAAGTCTACTTTAGGATTACAGGAAGAATAAAGCACTGATCAGAAGGGAGTTAATTTAAACCTCTGCAGATCATGTTCACATTCATCATCTTATTTTTTCACAGGACTGTCTCATGTCCAGGAGGTGATTTTTATTCAAATGTATAAACCTGTAGCAGTAGGTAAGGCCATATATATATACACAAAAATTACAAATTTTTACAAAGAAGGAGAATAAATTTAATTCTAAAAATGTTTAGTAGATTGGGTTAAGACAAGGCCAAAGGCTCATAAAAAGTCATCTGTTCAGTTCCAAACTCCTTCCTGTCACTCCTCATAACCATAGGGCTGTTTAACTGTGTTGGGTCCTACAACCCCCCTCTGCCCAGCTTTCCCTTGAAACTCGGTTTCTTAAAAGTTTCCAAGCCAGAGGAAAAAAAAAAAAAACTGTTAAACTAAACAGTTTTTTTTTAATCTCTGATCAGGGTGTGATATCCAATACCCATCAGGATGGAGTGAGGGGCATTGCAGGAGCAGCAAAACTGCAAAAGAAAATCAACAAACCATAATCCAGAACTTCAGAGACTCTATATCAACCACCTAGAACTAGGCCAGCCTAATCTCTCCCCATCCTGAAGCTCAGGGACATTTGCAGAAGAGGGGGTGGTAAGATTGTAAGAGCACAGGATGGGAGGAGCAATGATATGCAAGATACTCCACACAAGTTAGGGCCCAAGCAATCATAATTGGACTTTGCATGCCCTGCGCAATGTCCAACACACTATTGTCCCCACAAAGTCTAGCATTTGGTAAAAGCACCAAGATCTTTGGAGGCAAGGGATTGACAGCTAAAATAGTGTTCCTATGCTTAAGGGGAACACAGGAAAGGGTTCAGGGAAATGCTGCTGGGTCCTTGTAGGTCATCGGAGAGGAGGGCCCAGAGGAGAGTTTGGCATGCACATTAAAGGATTCTCCGGGGATTGGGGGAGGGAAGGCACTGGTTGGTGGGGAGGGAGGGGTGAGGGGAGGGTGAGCAGAGGGGTGGGGGAAGGAGGAGGGAGGGAGAGAACCGGTGTACCGATTCAGTTTGTATGAGCAGAGATAATAAAAAATGTTAAAAAAACCCAAAAAAACAAACAAACCAACAAAAAGTTTCCAAGCATTTATTCTGTTTGAGCAACAGCAGAGGATGGAGCCTGAACTACATCATTTCAACTCCAGAACAATGAAATTTACATGCATCATACATGAAAGGGATTATCTAATTACGGATGCAAATTCAAAGCTGCTCTTCATAGCCACCTTAGTTAATCAATTTCCTCTGACAGTCACTACAGTTTTATATTTTGAACATTCTTTATTAACTCATTATGTCCATTACTAAGCTGACATTGAGAGAATAAAGGGAAAGAACTCTCTTAATTTTGATTTTCTTGAAACAGAGTCTGACAAGAAGAGTTAAGTATCAGGCTATTAGGAGTTGATTCCAAGTAAGAGAATGTGGAAAGGCAAAACCTAGAAAGGCATGTCTCATTTAATTGGAGTTGATTTGCACAACCAAACATCTATCTTTTCAAGCCTCGGCAAGGACCCAGTATAAAACTAACTATATGCATAGAACTGTCTATTTCAACTTTTCAAAGATCCTTTATGAGAATGCAAAGTGAGAACTCTGAAGGTTAATCTGCACACAACAGGCCATTTGCTGTATTTTCATGGCTTTCAAGTCTCCATTGTTGTTGAAACCATTTCTAACTTGCTCTTCAAAAAGCAAATACCCTGAGAACACAGAGATTTTTAAATTGCTTAGAAATTAAAAACACATGGACTTGAGAGATGGCTCAGGGATTAAGCTTCTGTTTTGAAAGCAATAAAGGCTGAATTTGGATCCCAGATCCCAGGTAAGAACATTTTCTGGTCCTGGAAAGTAGAGCCTGGAAAATTTCAGAGCAAAAGGCAACCAGAATGATGCCTGATATCACCTTTCAGACCCCACAGGTATGCACTTGTTCCCTTTGATATACAGAAGCACATAAACACACACCCACCCACCCACACATACACACACACACACACACACACACAAACACACACACTCACTCACATGTGCCAAAAAGGAAAGAATAAAAAACAAGTGAAAAATTAATTTAAAAAAAATCCTACAAAATAACCACAATGATTCTACCTCCGAATGTTTGTGCCTTCCCAAATCCATATGTGGAAATCTGATCCCTCAAGTGGTGCTTCTAGTAGACAGGGTCTTTCAGTAGACAGTTATGGGGAAACTCTCATAAATGAAATAAGGATGGTCCCAGAGATGTCTTGCCATGTCTATAGCATGGCAATATCACACATATCTTCATCTAGCAACCATTTAACAGTCTTCACCAAACTCCAAAACTGACTGTATCTGACCATAGATTTTTCCAGTCTTCAGAACTGAAAGAATTGTATTCTTATTGTTAATAGGATCCACAGTTTGTGTTGCATTTTACATCAGCCCTAATGGATTGGTACAGCCTATTAAAATTGTAGCTTCTAGAAAAATTATTTGAACTTTTGCAGCAACCAAATTGAGACAGTCCCTAGCAAACCCTTTCCATATACCCATCTTCTCCATCTTTTTTTTTAATTTGCATGATTATGCTTTCAAATATTCATTGTACACTTAATGTAGCAACATGATGGTGTAGGGTAGCCCACAAGGAGGTCTGGAGAGGTGGCTCAGGGGTTAAGACTCTGCCTTGCAGGCAGAAGGTCCTGAGTTCGGATCCTAGACCCCACATATATACACTGGGCAGAAGCGGAGGCAGCCTGCGTTTCTGGTCTTGTTAGTGCAGAGCCTGTGAATCCTGGGGCAGAGTAAACAAGGAGGAGGTGGAGGCGTCCATGGTGGTTCCCGAATTCGTCCGTGGTTCTACACACACACACACACACACACACACACACACACACACACACACACATATACATGCACACATGCACAATTGAATAAATAATAATAAAAAATTTAAAAAAAAGAATCTCCCACAAGGTTTAAAACATGAGGTATTGATAAAGTTGGAATGTGAGAAATAATGTTTGTATGTTTTCAGGATCCTGTTCAGACTTGAGAGACACAAAAGCTGACATTACTGTGATGATGCTTCCTATGGCTCAAGATATAGACTCATAGATCAACCTTACTTGTTAAAAGTGTAGTGGCAACAGAGGTATTTCAGTAGTAAAGTACCTGTAGAGCGTGTGCAAGATACTGGGTTAGATCTGGGAACCACAACAAGACAAAAAATTGGGATTTCACATAAAGCAATCAAGTACAGAAGGAATACTTAACAATGCAATTTTCTCACTTCCATATCTTACAAGTAACAGATGTAAGAACTACACTTGATCTTCCACAGATATCTCACCAATTATACAGTCTTGACTGTATTCTTTTCCATAAGGGCAGGCATATGTATGCATACTTCACTTTCAAACACAATGAGGTTACGTGTATGTATAATTCATTTCACCTGACTTTATCTTAGAATGTTCACTCATAAGAATTATAGTTATATTCTTACTAATAATGTTGTAGGTTGCTGAAATCTTGTAGTTTCACCTATCAGATACTGAACAGCATCAGCTGTTTTCTGACTACCATAATCAGGTATCATTGTTGATTACATTTATTACTAAATCAAATGATAATCTTTAGATTTTGATAATTCCCAAATTTTATAGAATTTTCAATTCTATATATTTCTATAGAGAGTTTTTCTATTAGCAATTCTACATGATACTGATGGATGAATAATACTGGAATTATCGCTTATGTATATTGTCTTCTTTACAAGAGTAATCTTGGGGTTCAGTGCCTTGCTCTTTTGGTTAGGAGTACGTGCTTACCCCAAATGAAGTTAAGTAAGAGTTTTTATTGATCCAGTCACTTTTTTGTATGATTATCTCAGCATGTACCTCATGACTTTCAGTGAACAACCATAATTTTGAATGTTAATGTGTGCACTAACACTAATACTGACTCTTTTTTTTCATTATATTTTCACTCCTCACAATAGATAATCTGTCTCTGGTGAAGGTGCTTGATAATCTTATGGACCTTTAGTTTCTTCATCTGGAAAAAATAGGAAATGGAAACCATAAATAATTTTCAGGTTCATTTCCACTTGCAAACTTTTCCGGCATTTTTTTCTTTATTCCTTATCTACTTGTAACTGTAAAATGCAGTTGGGGACTCTTGGAATAACATTTCATTCTTTTTCCTTGTTGATTTCGATATTCCAGTTCAGTTATTCTGATCACTATTATCCATGGTTTATGGCTTTTGTTTTGTCTCCATCATAGGGTTAGATATTTGAAGCTTCTAGAGTCTCAAAATGATATCTCATGTGACCACTGCTATTAGGCTTATTCACTTCTAAAGACAAGCAATAGGTTTCTGTGCTTCTAATGACCAGTGCCTACATTTAGGAGAAACCATATTGCAGCAGAGATTAAACTGCCACCCATTCCCATTGTTCCAAGTTATAAAACTGATAAAACTTCTTTCCTGGTTTAAGTCCAGTCTTTTAAAAAAATACTTAAAAGACCCTTGAGGTTGCACATATCTCTAAATACTATCAAATTCCAAGGCATGCAGTTCTGTCAACTTAATGTAGATAAAGCCAAGTAAGAGATCTATTTGGTTTATAGTGTTATCAGAAGGACAAAAGAAACTAATTAGTAACAGACATATGAAATAAAATTAAGAAAATACTTTACAATCTAACAAAACTAGCTCATCCCATAATATTTATCCTGACATATCATCAGTCAGGAAGATAATGCCTATTAACCAATAGTGTTTATTCATTAGATATATTTGTAGTTTGACTGGGTTTTTCCTTTATAACCTGGGATTAAAGCCTAGATACTTTTTGATATTTAATTTTCTTTTCTGCATTTCCAAAAAACAGTGTCTCAAGTAACATTAGACTAATACTGTCTCCTGGCATGATGAGGACACTCAGCGTTCAGTCACTAGACTTGAAGAGTGTTCTTTGATGAATACACATGGGAAAAACAAATGACCTGTGAAATTTGGGACATACAGGTGATTGAAGAAATAGAAGTAGAAAAATTCACGAATGTTGCATTTAAAAAAAACCCAAAACATAACATTTAAATTGTGCACCAGCTTAAGAACAGGCACAGTAAAAGAAACTAGAGATTTAAACATTTCAATCATCAAAAACTATTATAAATATTGATTTCAAGAACACATCAAATAAAGAAAGAAATTAGAATGGAATTTTAGTTTAGATGGGGAGGAAAGATGTTGAGTCCTGAACTCTCACTAGTGTAGAGGACTCAGGGAAATTCAGTGCTCACATAAACAGGTGTTCTGCATGGGAAGGAGAAAGCAGGAAGCACCAAGAGAGGAGGATGGAAGGAAAAGGGGTTGGGGGGAGAATGGGAAGTATGAAGTGTGGAAAGGGGAACAACAGTGGGAGAAGTGAAAGAAAGAGAGAAGAGGATTTTCTATTGAACTTGTATAACTAAGCAAAAAAATGTAATAAAAAGTAAAGAAATGGAAAAAAGAAAAGGGAAAATAAGTTATAAAATAACAATTGATGAAAAACCATGTTAGTTGTAAACCACTGGAATCTATTTTTTGGCATGTAAAAAAGTAGTCTTTAAAATTGTAAAAAAGCTGGGACTGGAGAGATGACTCACTGGTTAAGACTTGTTCTCTTGCAAGCAAAAGGTCCTAAGTTAGGATCCCAGGTCCCATAAAAAAAAAAAAAAAAAAAAAAAAAAGGCCCAAGAAATCAGCAGTTGCCTTGAATTTCTGGCCCAGGTGGACCAAGCCTGGGAAATCCCAGAGAAAAGTAAGAAGGAGGTAGAAGCAACCCTGAATTATTCCCAAAGTCACCCTGTCTTCCACAGGGCTCTCTGATATACACAGTGCACACATTCACATCACACACACCCACATACAGACACACATAAATAAAATGTTAAAAAGTAAATAAAGAAATTTAGAAGCTATTGCAAGTGGTTTTTGATGCTTCTGAGATATCACTTTGAAGTTGGTATCACATGAATTAATTTGCACAGCCAATGAAGTTTACCTTAAGGGATTTTCAGTAGTTGCCAGGGTTTGTATGTGAGTCATCCCCATATGTTCATGAGTTTTAATCCTCAGTCAATGTTGATGTTTGCAAAGGTAGTGGCACTTTTAGGAGGTTAAGCTTTACTGAAGAAAGATAAATCATAGAGTGTAGGCCTTGAAGTGTTGGTAGTCCAGCATGACATGAAGTCTACTGCTTTGCTTTCTCTGCTTTGACCTTAGGCAGCTCTAACCTCTGTCCCCTGCCATGCGGTTTCCATCATAATAGACCATTTCTCCCTTTTGGAACCATAAGCAAAATTGATCTACCTCTTCTCCCCTGAGGTTCAGTATGAGTATTGTCTTACACAACAGTCTACACAACAGTAATAAAAACAGAACTCCCCTAAATTTCAAATATTTAGAAATTCTCAAGTAAATAATTGCACAGGTATATCATGTTTGAACAAAATGGTTGATACCATTTAAGGAACAATTCAAAGTAACATGTGAAATAGTGTGTTCTTTACTTTGAATTTTTCAAAAAATGTTAACTGTGTATATTTATGGAGTATAGTGTAATTTCAAACCAAACATTTACTGTAGAAAGATTTGTTCATGTTCTGTTTTAGAAACACGAGCTTTATAGAGTTGAAAATGCTAGAAAAACAAACAAAAAGTATCTGATATGATGTTACAACCTTAATTTCAGCACTTGGAAGACTGAGCAAAAGGATCATAGGTTTTCAATTGATATGGACTATATCCTCATACTGTGGGAAGAGTTTTTATAATTAAGTTTGCATGCAATATACCTTCTCCATGACCATGTGTCTTTTCTTATGCAGATTCTATATATAATGTATATGCATGTTACTTATGTGGTAACATAACAGCAAGAATAATCAATGATAAAGGGAAAGCCTACACAATTTATTCAGTATTGACTAATTCTTCAGGATCCATTTTATTCCAGAAACCCAAACCATGGTAAGTTAAACAAAGTACAGGAACTTCACCAAAATATATTAAGCTTGATATAATTTTTTCTAAGATTTTTAACTTTAATGCAAATTCAAATAGAAGAAACACCTTTTGAAAACAGATGTGCACAGATAAATTGATTCAACATAAGTTTGGCCTAGTTACATTTTAGAAATTTCCTGGAGCAAGAGGATGGGCACAAAGTTTTAAAATAAAAGATGAATTAATTTAAACAACACGTCTAACAATTTGCTACTCAATACAATGAACAAAGCAGCTGCTACCCACTGCCCCTCAGGTACTCCTGTGCTGGCTTGGCCTGTAAGTACCCCATGGTTTTGTTACTTCTGAATGAGTAATAATATTAATAGGACACCAATACTCATGAGAGACTACCAGAATTTAATTTTAAATCTGTTTCCCATGTTATGAAATTAGACCAAAGTGTTTGTTATCAAGTGTCACTAGCATTGATAGAAATGCAAACCAGTCAAATCAGCAGGAGGTATAATAAGGACACAACAAACATATGGGATTGAAACTGAATCACAAATACTGTAGTCACCAGCATCTGTTTTCTACCTCTCATTTTCTGGCTCTTTTTAAAAAGTATATTCGTTAATTTAAAGATATAAAAATAAGGTGCCAATAAAGGATATTATTAAAAGGAAGCACAAAGAATAGCTTTCCCCTGTGTGCCATTTTCATGCCCTCCTTCCATTCTCCTGCCTCTCACTATCACTGTGATCTCTTCCCCAAGTTGCTCCTTTTTAAGCTACGCAACCAAACAGAACATAAATCTGTTGTAAGACTTTAAGATTACACTTTACTAGACCATTTTTATTTGAAAAGCTATTGCCTTGATAACAGTTCTAAAATACTCAATCATTATTGATTCAATGCTAAAGCTCCTTAGTGCATAATTTCTGTCTTTATTTTTCTTAAAACAAATCATCTTTAGGAAAATCTGAGGGGCTCCCCTGGGATCACATGCATTAGCATGAGGAGAAACTTTTCTTCATATTACACAGAGGTCATTTCCAATGAGAAGGTATGTCCTGTGGGAGTTAAGTGCTTCAGACTTCTCTATACACAGCATATGTGTTTATGTCACATTACAAGAAGCATGTAAACACTTTAATAGAAAAATGTTGTCATGGATGCCTTCATGAGTTCATGTACACACAGCTTTGAATACAACTCTGTCCACCTCCTCAATATTCCTGGTAATATTACAATGCATAAGACTTGCCTTTCTTTTTGCTTTCAGTTACACAAATCTTGGGTTAAGTCTGACGATGGTCCTTGTTTCCAAAATGCTGTGACTCTTGTATTGTGTAAAGGTGATCTGCTAATCTGAAAGCTTGCACTCTGTACGCCTTTAGATTCAGCACAGTAATGCCCAGATAAAAGTAGTCAGTAGCCCTGTGTTTATGTGATAAACATAATACAGTATTGCTATTTGTGTTAGATTATATTAAACTACAATCCCTTGATATAGATCTATTCAGATGACATATTAAGAGTAAATAATGGAATAAAATACAGCAAAAACTATTTAGAGTTTAAATGAAACAATTTGAATTTAAGTTTCTTGATGTTATTCATAAATCTCTAGGGTATAGCAAATCCATCAGGAAGACCTAGAGAAACACCTTTACACATTCCATTAGCCTCTGAAAACCTTCTCTGACCTGTCCATTCAATCCATTCAATTGAGAATGGAATGTGTACAGTGACATTCCAGCTACAAGGTCTTGGAAAATTTATTTTTCAGTAAAATACAAACAATAATATGGCTTTGAGGATTACAAAAGGTATGGAGCATTAGGACTAGGCACAGTTCCTGTCTGTTCACAATTTTCAAGCAAACAATCAGTAGCTCTCTAAACTTATTTTCTGTGGCACCTCATTCATACCCCTCAGCTCACAATTTTGTATACTGACTTGATATGACTTATAAAGCACAAGGGTCTCTTTTGTTGTATTTTAAATTATTAGTCTATATAAAACAGGGAAAATTAAATTATTATCCTAGAAATAAGATTTCTCGAAACTTGAGAAACCTATGACAATCTGATAGAAAAAAATGCCTATCATAAATTTTCATATTTCCATGAGTATATGTGTATATATATATATCCATATATATCTCTCTATATATATGTATTTGATGGTATTATGTAATGTACTTTAGATGTACTCTTACTTCCATCACAGCTAGCCATTCTGCTATTCAGGAACCCAAGATGGCTACCTAAAGAGAGTTATTAAATTAAAACTAAACATGTGGCTAACCTTTCACTAGGCATTTTTCAATATCTTGATAGATCCAAAGTTATTTTAATATATATCACATTAATTTCGTTAAAATTAAATGTCTATGTCTTAATTTCTAGCCATATTTTAATTATTCACTAATCTCATGAGATTTTTGACAACCGTATTAGGTACTACAAACATAGTCATTCATTGTATAAAGTTCACTAACCATAGATAATGAGAATAATAGGGTTATATACATTCCTTGAGGAAGGAACAAAAACATGGTATGTTCATGGAAATTCTGGGAGAGAATTTGCTTAGAGAAAGTATAACTGTATTTTCTAACAAGAGTAAGGCTTTGTTTTATTCATGTTTTTATTTCTAAGTTTTCAGATTATGTAAATTTAAAACTAAAAATGCTCTTCATATTATTGTTCTTAGAGTCACTAATCATACTCACAGCTCACTTGTTGGACTAGTCTCCTGGTCAACTCTTGAGGATTCCCAGTCTCCTGTTTCTAATACTAGAGCTACAGGGGGATCACCAAACACATCTGGCACTTCAAGTGGGATTTGGGAATCCAAATTGCAATCCAGTTTCTCTTGTGGCAAGAGCCTTAACCAAAGATACATCTCTTCATCTGATTTAAATAATCCTGACAAATGTTTTTGGCTGACTCAGTGTGAGTCAATTACTTACAAGGGAAATGTGATGTAAAGAATACTGTGTTGTTCCTACCATAGTCCATTATTCATTCTTTGTCTAAAGAAGGGACAATTTTCCATGAATTATAGGAAACAAAGAAATGATCTCCCCAGGAATCTTTAAAATATAGGCTTCACTCAAATCATGCACATTTAATTTGGAACAATGTTTGACACACGCACGCACACACACACACACACATACACACAAACACACAAGCACACACACACACAGTGTTCACACACAAATATTGCTTTAGCAAGTGTTCTTATACACATATACATAAAAATTGAAAGAGAGAGCTAGAGAGATAATTTAGAGGTTAAGACTCTACTTGACAAGAAGAAGGAATAAAGTTCAAATCAAGATTCCCATGAAAAAGACACCAGTCAGAAATGGCAGTACTGTGCAATTCTGGCTCTGGAAAACAAAGTCTGGGTAACCCCAAAGTGAATAAAAAAGGAAGTAGACCAATCCAGGAAAATTCCAAAAGTGACCCTTGGGCTTTCTCAGACACACATAATATTTTCTGATACACACTCACACACACACACACACACACACAAACAAGGAAAAAAGGAAAAAAGCTGAAGTATATATGGCAGAAAGGAAATCTTTCCTCTTAATGTTTAAACTTTGAAGAAAGAAGTTCCATTTGTCATTTATCTTTGGCCCCGCTTATAAAAATAGCCAGGAGAGAGAGAATAAAAACACATAGGAAAAAAGGTTAAGAAAAGAAAACCAGATAGGGAAGCAGCTTCATATACTGAAATACAGGCAAATATCTAAAGGCTTCATTTTCAAAGCAAAACAGTCTTTATACTTTGATTATGTAAATCAACATTTCCTCTTAATATTTAAATTAATTATATTTGAGTTTTTAAGTCATCCTAAAACCCCCTTAAGAAATCAATAAGTTATATTAATTTTTAAAAACATTTGAGCACTTGAGTTTATCTTAAAATAATACTTATGACTAAGTACTTACTGGTAAACTGCTTGCCATGCAGGCATGAAGGCTAAAGCCATAGATCCCAAGAAAATGCCTGACCTGCTGGCTTAAGAGTCTGCAATTATTGTACACCTATGGAAAAATTTCTGGGCACCAGCCAGCCAGCTTTACACAGCAACCATTTTCCAGGAATATATTTGAATATTAATTGGGATCCTAGCCATTCTATCCATTTCATCCATGGAAAAAGTAAATTTTCTTAGCATTACCTCTTAAAGTTTGTGCTTCCATATTTACAAAGATAGCTCTCAGAATCTTTGGAATTCTTTAATAAGGTACATATATATAATCCCCCCTACCACTCTTTAGCAAACATCATGTTACCTGCCTCCCCCCTACACATGGTTTCCTTTCATGATACATTTGCCCTCCTCTCTCCTGGTATGGAACAAATAGTATTGTAAGAGTCTTGAAATCACATTCTTTTCCCATGGGCTGAAAAATATATGCAATATTACCTTCACATTTCATGTGCTGTTAGCATTAATAAAATGAAGCATATGACAAGGTAGACTTTTTAAAATCTTAATTTACATACTCATAGGAAAACGTACCTTTCAATATTTTGCAAAACAATTCTCAATTTGACAATTTTAATTTTCTCCTCCTAGACAGGGAGACAATACTGACTTTCTTCTAAAAATTAGCAGAAAATCAAATTTCAATTATCTAAAGTAATGAGGCATGCAACAATTGTATAGAGTATCTTCTATCTGTGTTTTTCAGGGAGCATTTTGTAATATGAATTTTGCTTCAAAGATCACCCAAAACATGTATTGTTTTGAGATCCACAGTTTGGTCTCAAAAGGTAATTCCTGTACACTATAACTTGTTGCTTCCTTTGTATCAACATTTTCCTTGAGTTTTGTTTACATTTTTATATACTTAATACTTAAATATACAATTATATATGCATTTGCTAAGAGTGTTACTATAACAATTTTAACCAGTTTATAAGAAATTGTCAAGGAAGGTACATGTTTCAGCATGATTTTCCCATTTTAATGTCTTTATGCTCATCTCTAAGAGACTAAGGGCTAAAATGGTGCTGAATTTTAAGAAATACAGTAATATTTATTCCTCCTCCATTCACATGGCCTTGCTTTCTGATATTTTATATTTTAATTTATTTAAACTATTTTTGATATGTGCTGTTTGAGCCAAGTCACGGTAAACATCCCTTTACTTCTGTTGAACAGATGCAATTAAAACATTTAAAAATTGTGCTCAATATCTTGGCAGATAATTTATTATGATTCCTTTCACTTCTTTGCAAATTCATTATAAAATTCTTTCTACATCTTTGTTTTTCTTAATTTGTTAAATGAATCAGGATCAATCATAAACATATTTCATTCTTTGAAATGATAAAAATAATGTGTTTTACTCAATCAGTTGATAGCTACTTAATGAGAAAATTATATTTTGTACTATTTTATCTTAATGTAAATAATTGAAATGGTACCTGTGAGAAATAATGTATGGAAAGAAATATGTTCTTGCAATAGTAGCCATTCTAAAATGATAGAATGGTTGCAAGTGTCATTCATTTGTTTCTCTAATATGTTGTGAACTAGTGTTTTTTCAAGCCATTGCCTTATCTTTCTAGGAAGTATAATGTACCCAAACCTTCAGTCCACTTTCCCACCATTTCAAATACAATCTTATGAGCATGCCTTATCTTTAGAAGGAAGTCATGATACTTTACTCACAATGATTTTTGTAGTGCTTCACACAATAACTATCCTGAAAATACTGCTCTATGACTAATGAAGTAAAAAAGATTCCCCAAAAAAGTATCTCCACAAGAGTCTTTCCAGAGTCTTTTCAGAGCTCCATTTAACATCAAAGTCAGCACTGCAGAAGCAATGGAAGGCTGAAATTCTTCATTTTCACATAACCCTTCATGTTATTATGTAGAAATTATGGGCCTTAAAATGTGTGATTTAGGAGAAAGAATAGATAAAACATTTTATGAATCTGAAGGTAATTTAAATGTACATCCCAATGTTCCTCAGTTAACTAGTTAGTGTTTTCATAATGCCATATGAAGAAATATATTCATGAAACATAGTTGGTCAGTTCCTTTCCTAATTTATGAAGCATTTCTTGAGTATCTACTGCTTGTAATAGAATGCATTACTAATGAGAAAATAATAAAAGTGGAGTCAGAATCTCAATTCTTATACAACTTACAGTCCAGAAGAAAGGAAAAAGGAAATATTAAAGCACAATGGATGCTTCCATAACATATTTGGTACCTGATTACATTCCAGATATATGTGTATTTTTTCATATGATATGAAGTAATGGATAGCATCATTTTTATTTTCATCAGAGAATACAAATTGTGTTTTATTCCAATGTCATGATGGAGAAATTAGCTTTCAAATTGGATCTCAAATGGAATTCATGTCACGTATTGATTGAACTACCAGAAATTTATTGTATTCTGTGAATTTAACTCCCCTTTTTGGAAAATTATAACTCCTACTTAGATTGTTGCTAAAAGTATCAGTGCATATAAGGAGCCAGGCAAGTGGCTTCACATGACTGTGTGTAACAAGGACATTCATTCTATTTTTTAAAAGCCATTTTTATTTTATCCTACATGTCTATATCTTAAACTATTTAATGTAAAACAAAGCACACACAAATAATGATTTCTATTTAATCACAACTAAATGCATTTCCAAACGAGCATTTTCTGACTAAAATATTTAATTCCACAAATTGAAATATATCAACAATTTTCTTTTTTTAAATTTTTTATTATTATTTATTCAATTGTGCATGTGTGCGTATGTATGTATGTGCGCACGTGTGTGTCTGTGTGTGTGTAGAACCACGGACGAATTCGGGAACCACCGTGGACTGCCTCCACCTCCTTCTAGTTTACTTTGCCCCGAGAATTCGGGAACCACCGTGGACCACCTCCACCTCCTTCTTGTTTACTTTGCCCCAGGATTCACAGGCTCCGCCCTACCAAGACCAGAAGCGCAGGCCGCCCCCACTTCTGCCTGGCGTCTATACGTGGGATCTGGGATCCGAACTCAGGACCTTCTGCCTGCAAGGCAGAGGCTTAACCCCTGAGCCACCTCTCCAGCCCCTGAAATATATCAACAATTTTCATAATGGGTTGCTGATATTCTCCTATTGCACAAATGTCCAGGTACTTTTAAAATAAGAAAATGTTTATTTGCATCTCAAATATCTCTTTGGATCAAATATTTGCTTAGAGTTAGAAGAAAGATTAATGAATAAGAGAATAAGAATATTAAGAATTACAAAGGGGAGAAGGACAAATACGAGAGAGAGTTGCTTTTTCGAAGGAAGTCACAGGAAAGTGAGAAAGATGGACAGTGACAAAGTCAGACATTGAAACTAGATGAGGGACAGACAATGCAATCGGCAGATGAAGTGTTTCACAGAAAGATCAAGAGTACAAAGATCAGTAATTCAAGCTTTAAAATCACAATTATGATAGCTGTAAAATTATTTTAAAATTGGGTAATCCATCTGACTAAAATGTATGTGATAAACTATCTCATTGAAGTTGGCAAACACAAAGAATCGATAAAATCTTAGCTCATTTGTGAACAGAACTTAGAACATTTGTAGTTTCATAGTCTGTTTCCACCATCAAATCTTGTTGTTATTTTCTTTTTATCTAGTCATTTCAGATTTGGCAATGCTTAGTCTTCACAGAGACTTTCAATAAAGATTCTTGAGTCCCTAAATGCTAATTTATAGCAAAGAAAGCATTGCAGTATGTAGAAATCACTGGTGTAGCTGAGCTAGCAGATCAAGGAAGAATTTGAAATCTATGCCTACTTATCATGTCTGCCTGAGCTGTCAGTAAAGAAGGGTACAAAAAGAAAAAAAGAAGAAAGATTCTATACTTACAAGATTTGGGGATGATAGGAAGTTTATGATAACAATAAATTTCTGAGTACTATTAATTAAGCTTTTTGCATAGCTCAAATATTGTATAGCACAGGGATTTCATAGAATGGAAGAAAATAAATTGGTTTGAACTGTTTAAGAATGCATGCTTTTGGTTTTTAACTAGATATTCTAAGACAATGAAAATCATTCTCAGCAATCAGATAGCAAACTTTCCAGAAAACTCTGATATCACTCAGAAGAGATGTGCAGTCACTGTGAAGGTCCTCAGAGAGGAGGAAAGGAAGAGGCTCGAAATAGACAAGTGATGGAAAAATACAAAGGCTGCCATTCCCTCTACCTGAAGCCATGGAGAGAACATGGCAAGTGTAATGGTGTCACACTGGTTTCCCTTTGAAGGTGAGGTTGTGTGTTCTCCATAAGTATCCCTATTCTGAGGAATAAGTCTCACAAAATCAAGAGATGCTTGGGTCCAATATAAATCTGCAGGATTTGATGAAACTAAGAGTTAATTGTTCCGTATCTCAGTCCTTGAAGAATATAACATTGAAATCATTTCAATGATTGCTTTGACTCAGCAATTAAAAACAGGATAACGAAGAATTCTGGATGGCAAATAAATCTGTAAAAAAGAAAGTTGTAATAAGTTCAGCAGGTTGCATAGAATGCTAAGATTGGCCAGCTACAGAAACAAGAGGCCAGAATGAAACACCAAGTCACAATAACTTAATGATGTAACAAAAGAGCAGTATTGTGAAAAGAATACATGGTCTACATTTATATCCATATATTAATCCACTATATGCTAAATAAGTTATACATGACAAATACTAATGTTTGGTTCATCATCCATCTCTCATACTCACATGATTTACCACTTAAAGATATTGCTTCATTTCAATTTGATTGTTGGTTATAAAAGAAATGTCTAATGTGACTTTCTTTTTTAAATATATTTTTATTTACTTTTTATTATTTATTTAATTGTGCGTGTGCGCGTGTGTGTGTGTGTAGAAGCACGGATGAATTCGGGAACCACCATGGACCACCTCCACCTCCTCCTTGTTTACTCTGCCTCCGGATTCACAGGCTCTGCCCTAACAGGACCAGAAATGCAGGCCGCCCTGGCTTCCGCCCCGCGTCTATACGTGGGGTCTAGGATCCGAATTCAGGAACTTCCTCCTGCAAGGCAGAGGGTTAACCCCTGAGCCACCTCTCCAGCCCCAACTTTCTTGATGTTACTGAAAATAAATCTAATAAAATAAAAATTGTAACTGTGACTTTATGTAAGTGTTAATCGATTAGACAGAAAAATCAACTCAGCAAACATCAGGAAAAAGGCAAAACCTATGTCTAAAATACATAAACTACTGTTAATATGTTGATCACATTACACAACATTATCATCACTCACATTACTAAAGTAACTAGCCATCTTCATTTAATACTTACAAGTATTATAACAAGCTTTTTGCCTTAAATTGTACCATGTGGACAATAATAAAATAGGTTAATTTTTAAAAATATGATAATCCACTTAGAAAACAGAAGCTGACCAAGAAATGCTTTCAGTACTACTTATAATTAGACATGTTTTTGTGAAGATTAGCAATGTTAGTGAAAGTATTAATAATAAACATTAAATAATATGGAGAATCAAACTGTATTCTAAATCATTCTGTCAGAAAACCAAGTATGAACAATATCATGTTCATTGCATTTTATGAGTGCAGCAAGTGAACATTTTAGTCACTAAATTAGGAAAACAGCTGTAAAACACTAGTGGCTTTGTTTATGATCTAGAAATTAACCAAGCATATTTCTCATGGTAATTAAGCAAAGAGCAATCTCTGTTAAATCACTTTTTCAAAGCATGACTTTAAAATACCTCACAAGCAAAAATGAGCACAATGCTGACTGTAATTCCATGTCTGATGTATCTGTCTGTCAGTGAAAGAATGACTGTTACTGGGAATACAAACACTATTTGTATAGTCTGTATACCCCATTTTTTACAAGAGATGTTCCATGGCATTTCTTTATTAACTCAAGTATTTTCCTCTAATTGTCAAACCATATACATGCCTTTTCTTCAGCTGTTCCCACCCTTTGTTTTGGGGTTCAGCACCACTGCCACGTGGCTTAGGAGACCGAACTTTTTCATTATGTTTACTTTTCGAACCAACAAGGTAAAGAAACCTCCTCATTGATCTTTGACTAGTGATTTTTTTTTAATATGGAAGAGACTTCTGACCTTTGAAATGATCAGAGAGAGATAGTTATTTTCACATTATTAAGAATACATTAGATTTGCAAGTAGTCCTGTTGACTTCTAAAGAAAATGAAAAATAAAAACCACTTTGAACTGATGGCTAAGCCAGAATCTATTTCTTCCTTTACCTAGGAATCACATGGGATGCCATAATGCATTTTAACACTGCATTTTGCCTAAAGGCTATTAGCAAAATTTAATTTTCTTACTGCATTGATTTTTCTATTCTAAGTTCTAACAGTCTAATGATATCTCATAAGAATTTTGAGTATTGAAGGAAAGGATGGGAGTGATTTAGCAATGATTACTGCTTGAAGTGTTTTATACCTCAAAAATTTTTTGTGTGTAACTTTTAGTTTTTTAAAGTATGTGTCATTTCAAACACTGAACACTTGAATAATATATTTTTATTCTCACATTAAAAGAAGTTTGTTCCTGATCATTTACAACTAAGGGGGTATGATCTCACCAGAAGGGGAGGGCATATAGTCTGGCAGATAAAAAGTAACCAGTTTGCAAATGGGTGATTGACCCCTCCCTCACTGAGGTTTCATACTTTTATTACATCTACCCTTGAATGTGCTATTATAACAAGACTCCAGTTTAACAGCTTTTTGTCTCTGGACAGAGGGTGACATACAGTGCCCAGCAGGATGGAGTGAAGGGCATTGCAGGAGCAGCAAAATTGCAAAAGAAAATCAACAAACCACAATCCAGAACTTCAGAGACTCTATATCAACCACCTAGAACTAGGCCAGACTAATCTCTCCCCATCCTGAAGCTCAGGGACATTTGCGGAAGAGGGGGCAGTAAGAGTGTAAGAGCAAAAGGATGGGAGGAGCAATGATATGCAAGATACTCCACACAAGTTAGGGCCCAAGCAATCATAATTGGCCCTGCACAATGTCCAACACAATATTGACCTCACAAAGTCTAGCATCTGCTAAAGGCACCAAGATCCTTGGAGGCAAGAGATTGGCAGCCACAGCAGTGTTCCTATGCTTAAGGGGAGCATGGGAAAGGGTTCAGGGAAAGGCCACTGGGTCCTTGTACGTCATCAGAGAGGAGGGCCCAGAGGAGAATCAGGCATGCACAAGAAAGGACTCTCTGGGAATTAGGGCGGGAGGCACTGGGGAATGGGGAGGGAGGGGTGAAGGGAGGGGGATCAGGGGGTTGGGGGGGGGAGGAGGAGGGAGGGAGGGAACTGGTGTACCTATTAAGTTTGTATGAGCTGAAGTAATAAAAATGTATTAAAAAAGAAGTTTAATATGCGATCACACTTAAAATATTATCTCAACATTTCTAATCTAAACACAATACTTGAGACAAGAAATTCAGTATCTCAATGAGGTTGAGAGTGTTGGCTGAGAAACATCACATCGTAAGGTTGTCCCCTCACAGTCTTCCTTATTTAGCACAATTCACATATATAGTTTTAGACACAAAGAAGCACAATGTATTATGAAGTTTGAGTGAGGTGTAGATTTAAAAGCACATAGCCCATTTTCCTACATAACTAAGCCTGATTTTTCTTTTTCTCCTAACTTGTTGTTCTCATGCCTGAAGCTCTAGAAAAACTTAAAATAACCATGTTGAGAAAACATAAAAAATAGAACCAGTGTCACAGTAAAAATCAACAGAGTATTCAACAAGCCATATGCTCAACAGTGCTGAGGGAAATTTTTAATTATTATTTCACTTTGTCATAAACACCACAGGTGGTTATAAATATAAAATGCAGATCTGTGAAGAAAAAAGTTAACAAGTTAAATACACCATCATTAACAAAGATAGATGTCACAAAATTGAAATGTCTTAATTGCTAATGCCAACTCTTATCTTTAGTATGTTCATTGTGGGAATATCTCAAGTAGCTATGTTCATCCAATTTTTATTTCTACTGTTTTAACATTTAGAGAGCTTGAAATAGAAATGCAGAACATCTGTTTCAAAGAAATGAATTTTTTATTAAAATGCTATCAAAATAATTGACAAAATAAACATCATATTTTAAAACGTCTGATTTTTAAATTTAAACCATGGTGTATGATAGTGTAACTTTTACTGAGAAAAAAGGATGTTGTGATTGCTTTATTCTTTAGTAAATTTATTATTTCAAAGCAAGTAACTGCCCCTCCCATAAAAGCATTCCAAATTTCCAGTTCTGCTTAGACACTGATGCAAACTATAATAACTTTATATGAGCAGATACATTTCACAATGAAGAATTATATCTGTCATCACTGCAAACTATTGATTAACCATAGCCAATGGTGAATACAGTTAAATATAGGAGACAAATTTCTGGCCAGTGATGTTGATGATTAATCCAAACATTTTAACAATGTCCAACAGAGGCTACCCTTTTTTTGCTTTATCTCCTCCAGAGCCTCCAGAAAGAAAAACACTCATCCAAAATATGGGGTTTTATCCCATGAGCTCCCAATTTGGACTTAGAATCTTCAGAAATATAGCATGAAATTTATCTGCTTTTTATGCCACTAAACTTGTATTGATTTGTTGCAGTAATAACTAAAACCTCAGCACAATAATCAATCATTTAACAGCTAGTTAAATTGAACTTTTTAGTCAGAAATCAACAAAGTTTAAGAAATGTTATTAGTGCATAGCAGCAAACTTATGCATAAAATACACCCATATCATTTCTAAAATATTGTTCAGTATCCTCCACATGTAGATGAAAAGCAATGAAGTGTTTTGTAATTAGAATCCATATTTATAGTTCAGAAACAGGAATGGGGCAAATGACACACTTCAGTTGGATTCATTTTTCAATGAACATTTCCTAAAATTTCTACTGTAAAAGAAATTATGTGTGAAAATGATAATGGCTTCTATATAGGAAGATGCCATAATACCTATGGGCCTATCAAATGTATTGAACAAGTGCAAAACTCATATTTAAAAACATACATGTAAGTTACACTAAATATATGTGCTCTGGATAGTTATGATTAGTTTCAAGCATCTCTATTTTATGAGTCCTTACAAATTATTCATTTATCATGCACAAGTTGCAGATTCCCACAGACAGAAATGACATCCATCATTACATTGCTTCAAAAAAAGAAGCCCAATGGAATGACTGATTACTATTTCTCATTTTACTGGAGCGTGAGTTGTATGTATTTTTAAAAGTAAACAAGACTGATCAATAACTAAAAATTCAGAGTCTTATTTCCTCCATTGTGGAAAAAAAATTAGTTGAAATTACCACATGCTCTAATGTATTATATAAATCAGAAACAAGCTATCACCTTGTCACCTACATCCATAGGAAATTTTATTAAATTATAAAAGATATAAAAGTCTGAAACCAGAGTTTTAACTCTTTGTTGTTCTAGCATATATCTAAATAATAACAGTAAATGCATTTCATATCTTCATTGAAGTTCAGGAAAACATATTCAAACTCATTTTTTCACAAAGGTATCAATAACATTCCAGTGAAATCTCCCACTCATGTAAAGTTAGGCAACCTTTAAAGAGATGGCACCAATGTTAATATGAGAGTTTTAATATATCTTAACTAAAGTGCAGAAATAATGAACTGTAAAAATAAGGCATAGCCATACCATATTCTAAACAAAATATATCCTGGGCCTTTGTAGTATGCTTTTATGCAATATGCAATAGTGATTGCACTATTGTGTAAAATTGTGTCAACGTAGATATTTTTTAAAGCCTATGTGACTGAATACCATGGCTCAATATTGGCTTGAAGTTTTTCCGGATTTTCTGGGATTTCCTGATTCCTTTCTCTATTTTTCTTATGTGATCTTGTTCAATGGTATAAAATGGTATAAAATGGGACAAAAATTATTTCAGCTATTTTCTGATAAACTTAGAATTACAAAAAATGCTTTCAAAAGTTAGTCATAAACATACAGCTATAATCATAGTAATAATATTTGCATACAACATACTAATATAAGAATATCTAGTAAGTACTAAACATAGTACCTTCCATTTAATAAAAATATGTGAATTAGAATACCTGAAAGTCCTGCACTGCATCACCTAGAGGGTATATCAGAACTCAGGCCCAGGACAACCTGCCTTTAAATAAATGCTCCTTCTGTGATATCACCTTACATCAAACAAGGAATGTGTCACCGATATTTACAAAGTATCATTAGGTACATGTAGATTCATCCAGCATTAAATGCAAATCTACTGATTGCCAAAACAATCAAGGATTTTTCAGATATAAGAAGTGTATGTCAAAGAAATGTTCCCAGAATAAATGACAGCTAAGCCTGGGAGCCAGAGTGCAGGCATAAGAGCTAGATCTCAGAACATAGCTTCCTGTTGCATCTATGACACTTCCCAGATGTATATGGAAGCTGCATGCTACTTGTGCTTCAATTTTCACTTTTCTAAAATGAAGATAGACATCACCCATATCCCTTAGTGCTGCAGTGATGATTATCACCATTCATAAAATATTTGGAATACTACCTGGCACATAAACGCTTAAAATATACACTTGCTCAAGAAATACAGAACAATATTAAAGATCACAAAAGTTGTGATCTATGCCAAGACATTTTCATTTTATTGCATATTTTGAAAGAAGAAACACATAAGAAATGTGTAAGACAGTTGTATCATCACTATTTTCCTCATGAAGGGACCTTGTCAAGTATTAGATTTGTTATGTGCTTAGTTACATCCTTTAAAAAAGTATACACCTCCTCTTTCAGTATTAGAAGGAATGCTATTGTACGGGCAGTGAAACAGTTCATTTTTTGCGGTTCACTGACACTTGTAGAATGAGCTTCTGTGGACACATATGAGCAATCATTTAGCTAAGGCAAGGATCTGAGGAAGATTGTAGAAAAGTGTCTTACTAACAAAGCCAACATGGAGAGACATGGCGTCCAGTGGATGTGCATTCCTTGTGCAGGTAGATGAGATGAAGGGAGAGGTGCTTGCTTTTTCTAGGTAGCACGCTAAAAAGCAGCACTAGTCCTCGCCCCTCTATTCTTTCTATGTATAACATGTTGCCATTTCCCTGGACTCCCTCTGGCATAATTTTCCTGTCGTGAAAACTGTAATCTGAAATCCAAAGCTTGAATAAAAATCCCTTTGTTCTGCTAAATTGTTTGGATCATATATTCTTTCTAGCAATGGTAATATGAAACTGAGACAATTTGGTTCCAGAGAAGCAGGTTTTTCCTGAGGAATTCAGACAAGGCGTTGACAAAGCAAAGGCTTGTTTTTTTTTATATAATACATTTTTTATTATTATTTCAGCTCATACAAACTTAATAGGTACACCAGTTCCCTCCCTCCCTCCTCCTCCCCCCCCCCGAATCCCCCCCAAACCCCCTGCTCCCCTCCCCTCACCCCTCCCTCCCCATACCCCCGTGCCTCCCGCCCTGATTCCCAGAGTCCTTTCTTGTGCATGCCTGACTCTCCTCTGGGCCCTCCTCTCCAATGACGTACAAGGACCCAGTGGCATTTCCCAGAACCCTTTCCTGTGTTCCCCTTAAGCATAGGAACACTACTGTGGCTGTCAATCCTTGCCTCCAAGGATCTTGGTGCCTTTAGCAGATGCTAGACAAGCAAAGGCTTGTTAAAGAAATTTGAGGTAATAGTCAAATGGAATGCCCAAGCACAATAATCCATAATTCAGTTAATTTGTAAGTGTAACGCTATTCCTTGTGAAAATAACCAAGAATCAAATTAATGTCAGCAGGCTTAGCAGGGACTGTGTATTTTGTGCACAATTACCCACCACATGCTGGAATGAGACAACTCACTCGCTGTGTTAATTAGATAAATCACCATTTTTGCTTCACTATCACTTAGTTTTAACTCAGTAATTTAGGTCATTTTTGAATGATTTCAGAATATTAAGGAGATGTTAAATGATTTTAACAAGCAAAGATATTCGAGTTCTATGTAGAAAGACGAAATAAAATATAAACCTTATTATCATTATTATAACAAGATATCTTCAACCTTCAGATTCCATAAAAAGCAGACTATAATATCTGCCACAAATTCAAATAAGCATCCTGGAATTTTAAAGTTTCTGCTACTTAAATATAACTGAGCTCTGGAGGTACAAATCAGTACTAAGATTGCATTTTATAACAGTGAAAAACTAAAGGTTTGTCCAGAGCCTTGGTCAAATGCTTCTCAGCAACTTTATCCTGTGCTCCTTGCATAAAGCAAAATATGTCCTATGGGACCCATCCATGTATTTGACATAATGGAGTCATAATACATCTCCAACTGTCCCAGGGTTAAGGGTTTTTGGACAAAGCTGTCAGGCAACAAGAAGCATCATGAGCTATTACCTACTTTTCCATCAATGAGGCTCATTTTTCAACCTAATTTAAATTTCTCTTATTTCTTATCTCTTTCTCCTCTAATTCTCCCCTTCTCTCAGTTTATGGGTAATATTCATTTCAACTTTTAAATACAAACTTATACAAAATATTCAATATATTATTCTCATATCATTTTATCTTAAATATTTCAATTATCATTCATATTCATAGAGTTTAAATATATATTTTGTTTGACTTACATTAATAAAACTATAATGTATAATTACTTTTATCTCGATCTGAGAAAGTTATCTTTGAATCTGAAGATAGGTTAAATTTCTTTTATGATGCATTCAATATAACTATCCATTAACTCAGGAAATTACCTTGTTTAGCAGATCCTATACCTATCCATCTACTTGATATACACTAAAATAGTTCTTCCTTTCTTGAGCATTAGCCATAAAAAGAACAGACAAGCTTACTAACTAACCGTTGGTAATAGGCAACATGGAGAAACAATTCACAACTTCTATGAATATCAACACTGGTAGGTTTACTTTGCAAAGTTAGGAAGACTTTCTTAATGGGAAACAATGTTTGGGTTAACTTATGAGAAAAGTGTTGGAAGAAGTGATGGGGGCAGGAAGGCAAAATAGAGAAATATTTGTATTCCTTTCTGCTATTGTTTTGGACAGAGAAGAAGAAAGTATGAACCAATACTTAATTCATCTATGACCAAGTCTATTTACCAAGTATTAGGACACACAGGTCAATGACATCTAAGAGTGAGCAGCATAAAATGTGATGCAGATGATGGTCTGAAATGTCTCATCAAGATAATGACCACAGTAGTGAGCAGTAGAGGATGTGCATAAGGTATGGAAACACTGTAGGAAGAGTAATGAGCCAGAAAGCCTATTGTTTTCATAATCATGAAAAAGCCAAGCTGTGTCCAGGAGGATACAGAGCATGGGCAGACAGCATAGGACGAGAGTCAAGGATCTGAAAGGTTATGTGCTCTGAATGGATGTGAATCTCAGACAGCAAGATGAAAACACTGAAGTGCAGAACACAAAATATGGTATCACACAAAGTCTTCTACAAATGAAGCACATATCAAAGAATTCATAAAATGAGAGCTCAAACATCAAAGACATAATGGCTGGCAATAGAATCCTCACAGAAGACTGTTATGTGTCAAAGAAGATAGTTTGAACACAGTGAGTCATAAAACAAACAAGCAAGCAAAAGGATATGCATATATAAAAGAAATTCATGGTCAACTGGGTAGATAAAGAATGGACATCTGTCACTCAGATTATTATCAGTAAGGTAGATTCCTTTAGGGATAATTGGGCTTCAGTTATAACAATGAGGTGAAGAGTTGGGCCTCACTTTGTTTCTCTTTTTTTTGTTGTTGTTGTTAACAATGGCTTTTATTTACTGAAATGTATATGTTTTGGAGCTTTTTCATTTTGTTTTATGGTTGCTAAATAGAAATTTTGATAGAGGCAATGAAATTATTTTGTAAGGAAATTCATTATGAATTAGGTCACCAGCAAAACTCATATATCTAGGGTGACACTTTAGAAGCAAAGGCTGGTTGTAATTTGTATGCACATTGGCCATAGAATACGGGGATAAAGATTTAAAGATATTTTTATTAGTGCCTATATTCTGGATGACCTTGAGCCCTCAGGAATAAGGTTTAAGAATAATCAGCTTTAAAGTATAAGGGTACATGTGATTAGGGAATACTGCCACATTTGGATAACAGATATAGTTAGTATGTCCTTTGATAGGATAGCTGCGTTGAAGGACAGATGTCCAAAGCACTTATATCTGTTGTAACAGTAGCAAGAAACCATGTATTTTTCCTGGCATTGAAAATATGGGTGGTATAAGTATAGCAAGAATAACCCTGAGACCAGACAACTAAACCTGAACTTCCTTTAGAAGTGAATTCAGAAGCAAAGCAAAGACACTGTTGTCTTTAGGGATGGGGAGGTGGTGATGAAGTTGAATCCCTATGCCATATAAAGCCCATGCATCACCCATGTCTAGCAGCATGTGTCTGCAAAAGCAGTGTTCAGAGGATAGTGATAATCAGATCCCATTGTGGAGATTCTTTGGACATTCAGTGAAAAGCAACTGATGAGAGTCCAGTTCAGTGAGAAATACCGTCTTGAAACAAGATGGAGAGCAATTGAAAAAGGCATCTAGCATCAATCTCTGGCTTCAAAATATTAGCATATGAGTACACACACATGTGTACACATGTTCTACACTCAAAGTACACACATGCACACACACATACACGCATGCGCGCGTAAACTCACACACAAAAGGCATTCTTAGAAGTTGGTTCCTTACATTAAGTGTTGGATCTTAAAATCTATCTATCTCCTACTTCACAGGTGCAGTGTGGTAGCTACATTTGTCTCCTGTTGCAACATGGTGCATCCTGACAATTCAGCTTGGTCTTCACAAAGGCACAAAAGAGAATGGCCTGCAGACATGGGGCTTTCACAGGCGGAGACAATATAGCAATTTCCATATTTTCGAGGATATAGCAAGAAGATGCAGACCTGCATGAAGGTGCCTTTTTCCTCATAGAGATTTCACTTGCACTTTTTGAATGCAGTTAGTGATGGATTTGGAAACTGTAGATCACTTTAGCCGTTGCTTCTTCAGCACCTCTTAAGGTTTATGAGCATCATTTTCCTATTGTGAGAGCCTGTGGCAATGGAACTTCTTACAGTGATCTATTTACCAAGTTGACCCTAATATTCCCCGGAAGAAAGAAACCAGAGAGGAGAGCCACTTCTTCATTATGTATTCCAAACCACAATGTCTATCTATCTTTCTATTTATCTATCTGTCTGCCTGTCTGTCTGTCTGTCTGTCTGTCTGTCTGTCTGTCTGTCTGTCTGCCTGCCTGCCTGCCTGCCTGCCTGCCTGCCTATCTATCTAATCTATCTACCTATCTTTATCTACCACACATTTACCATATATATCTACAAATTTATTAGCTATCTGTCATTCATGTCATTTACCAAACATTAATCATTTTTATATTTATGCCTAGCTATCTATCATCTGTATCTCTATGTATCTATATCTTTCATCCAAAATCTGCTTAAGTCCCATATCTGTATATCTACCCATAAATCTACTTCCTATCTATAAACTATATCTCATCTATCTATCTATATCTGTATATCTACCCATAAATCTACTTCCTATCTATAAACTATATCTCATCTATCTACCCATCTATCTATCTATCTATCTATCTATCTATCTATCTATCTATCATGTATCTTACTTTCTGACTTTCTATCTGTATGTTTATCTATCTATTGTGTTACATTTAATTATATAACATCTATTATCTATATAACTATCTTTTTGTGTCTATATATGTGAATATATATAATGAGGGAGAAGTAAGATACTAATACATTAATATTTTGTGTAATGCTTAATAGTATAAAATTATGGATTTTAATGTTCCTTTTCTTTCTCTTATTTATCATATTGGTACAATTCTCCTATTGATAAAGCCCATATTTAGATATTATCATATGTACTAAAATTTTTACGTGCCTTTCTGAATGTCATTCAAAATTATCTGTCTCAGAAATGTTAACTTATCTCATGAACAAACTCAATTTTAGGAGACAAAAGAAGCACATATTGACCAACTCAGGTAAAAACGTCCTGATGTTGCACACAATATTCAGATAATGAATACATCAAACCCAAACAATTTCACAGATTAACTCTGGGTAGGGAAATTTACATCGCAGTGCAGATAGAGGTATCATAAATTTGCGCTAAACTTAAACTTATCATAAATTTAAAATATATAGTCTTTTATGGTTATATTGTTGCTTTTGGCTTTCAGGTATCTTCATATGTATATGTGCATGTGATGTGAATACATATGTGCATGTTTTGATTGTGGGTGGACACACATGTGCATGCAGATGACCATGCACATGAGTACAGGTTAAAGCACAAAGTTGATTTTTGGAATCATTCCCTATTGATCAATTGATCTTTTTATTATTATTATTATTACTATTATTTATTTGTGTTTTTTTTGTATGTGAATCAGAGTGCACTACGGGTCCCTGTGGGAGATCAAGGGTGACTTCTGGAATCATTTTGGGTTGCTTCTGCCTCCTTTTTGCTTCCCTCTGCCCAGGCTCTCCCCACTAGGGTGTAGGCCATAGCTGTTCCCACCTGATATTTATTTATGTGGGACTTGGAATCCAAACTCAGGTCCTTCTGCTTACAAGGCAATATCTGATGACTCTCCTGCACAATTCTACTTTATTCTTTTGAAGCCAGGTCTGTAATTATACCCAGAGCATGCCATCACAACTGCATTGGGTACCAATTGGTTTTGGGCATTCCCATATTCCTTGGATCCACCTTAATAGGCTCGAATTACATGTGGACACAGTCTACATGGCCTTTTCACTTGGAATATATTGACTTGAATTCTACTTCCTTTGATGAGGCAGTATGTACCTTAACTGCTGTGCTATCTCCCCAAGTGTTCTATTTTTCTTTAAAAAAAGAAAATAGACAAATGCAGTATCTTTAAATTCTAAGATTAAAATTAAAATAATGTAAGGCCAAGATGTAAAACTTTTACATACTGACATCACCCCAAACTCATTAATGGTTTCTACTAAAGTACAAAAGACTTTCAGGATAACAGCTGACTTTTTTTCTCATTTTTGATTCTTAACAGCTAAAATAACAAAAATAACTTATTTGACTCTTTTATAAAGGAAAAAAATTCAGGGAAAAATCATATATAAATGGGTTTCATCCCAATAGGTTAGAAAATAGGTTAGAAATAAAATTGAAGTTTAATGTTGGTGATAGAAAATATTACAGAATGAACATAAAATTATTGATATGAATAATATATGAAAGAAGATTCATATCTGAGATATTTATTTGAAACAATGCACATGAAAAGACATTTACATAAAAGTAAATTATTAAACATGCAAATATTGGAAAGTTTTCTGAAATTCCCATTTTTATTAGAGAAATATTTCTCAGCAACCTGGAGTGAATATGCAGCATTTGGACTCAGCAAGGATATGCAACTATTTTCATCTGAAGATTAAAAGGCACAAACAATGGGGAAAAAGTGAACCTCACATCTATGCAGGCTTCATAAAGATGATAAATAGAGCTCTATATGAAAGAATGTGAACTGTAGACTGCTATCATGCCAGCTTTGAGTTGTTATATTCAATTCAGTGAAAGGTGACATAGAAAAGAACATGTATGAGAATGAAATATTCTGAGAAGATGTCAAAAAGCACTTTTTTAAAGAAAGCTGAAAAGTTACATGGTAATTCTATATAATGTAAGTAGTGAGACTAAATCCATCCTGGTTAGTCACAGGGGAAACAAACCACATACATGTTAGTAAGAATCTGAAAGGACTCAACTTCATTCTTCTTTGAAGCTAGGTCTGTATTTAATCTCAGAACTTGCTGATATGGCTAATTTGGCTAGCTAGCTTGCCTTGAGAATTCTCAGCTCTGACATTCTGACTCTTTCTGAGGCTGAAATTACAATTAGGGTGTCAGACTCACCTGGAATTTTCACATGGGATCTAGGGCTCCTTCTCCACTGTCCCTGTTTATGAGGTAAGCATTTTACCCACCAAACCATCTTCTCTACCTCTATAAACACTTACTTTTAAACAAATGATTGTCACCAATATGTACTTTTAGACCAAGAACAACTATTGATGAAGATCATACTTTTCAGTTTAGCTCTATAATGTTAAATAATACCTTTTCACTCATCCCTTAGCATCTTACATACCAACATACCTAGTACATTTCTCTAATAAATAATGAAGGACAGGTATTTTACTATCATCTTCCCTATAATATAAAATTCGACTAATAGGATGGATGCTAAAATTTTAAGGTGATACTTCCTACTTGAGGCTACTAAATCATTAAAGAGGAGGCAGAAGCTTGAAGAGACCCATCATGACAGGTGACACACAAACAAGTCAGAGTTGCTGACAGCAAAGGTTGCTGCTTTCAGCTGCCACGTAGCTGCAGCCCTGGTTTCTGCAGCTCAACTCTCTGTGGATCTTTCCCCTGGTGGAAAACGTTAAAATATTCATCACTTTACTGTGTTTGCTGAAAGTTGCATTCACTACCCATACTTATTTAACATAAACTCGAATTCTCTGAATCTAACAAAGGCTCAATAAACATAATTCATTGTCTTGAATCTAAGTAGGATCTATAGAAGGTAGGTGTGCTATTTGATTCAAGCAAAGTTCTTTTCTTAAGCATGAAGATTTAAGCATAAATTTAATATAGCCATTAGAAAGTGTAGAGTAGAAAGTGATGTTTCAAAATAGAGGTGCAGATCAGGCCACTAGTGCAACCACTTGGTATAAGACTTAATGATCCTGCTGGCCAATAGAACAGAACCTGTCAGCAGAGAATTCCATGGTGACTGACACCTACCTGTGTCAGGACTGGATTCCTACACGTTGCATACAAGCTTCAGTGAGTTACTCATGATACAAATCTAAGGAAGTTGCTTTGGCCCTTCACACTGCTATATGGTCCATACATTGAGAGGACCACAGACCTCAAGGGAAGGAAAAATGCTGCATAAATCTCAAAGAATGACAATGTCCAGAGTTCAAAGCGAGATGAAAAGAGAACTAAAATTGGAATAAGAGAAGATTATAGTGAGCACTACTAGTTTAATAGATGAAGGCACAGTTAATATATAAAGGTTAAGCACAAAAGCGAAATTCTACACCTACACTATCAATTAGTTAAACAGACAGAATGCAGCACGTTATAAATTGTTATGTAAAATGTGTATTAAAATTCAGATAGGTAAATACTGCTTCTATGATACTAACTTTTTTTTAATTTCCACTCATACAAACTTAACAGGTACACTGGTCTCCTCCTCCCTCCAACTTCCTATCCCCCTGTGCCCCCCTCCCCTCCTTCTTCCCTCCCCATCCTATAGTACCAGCCCCTCCCATCCCTGGAGCATCTTTTAATGTGCATGCCAAACTCTCCTCTGGGTCCTCCTCTCCGATGAGGTGCAAGAACCCAGTGGCATTTCCCAGAACCCTTTCCTGTGTTCCACTTAAGCATATGAACACTACTGTGGCTGTCAATCCTTTGTCTCCCAGGATCCTAGTGTCTTTAGCAAATGCTAGACTCTGTGAGGTCAATAGTGTGTTGGACATTGTGCAGGGCATGTAAAGTCCAAATATGATTGCTTTGGCCCTAACTTGTGCGGAGTATCTTGCATATCATTGCTCCTTCCATCCTTGTGCTCTTACAATCTTACCGCCCCCTCTTCCGCAAATTTCCCTGAACTTCAGGATAGGGAGAGATTAGGCTGGCCTAGTTCCAGGTGATTGATATAGAGTCTCTGAAGTTCTAGATTATGGTTTGTTGATTTTTTTTTCAGTTTTGCTGCTCCTGCAATGTCCTTGGCTTCACCCTGATGGGTATTGGATGTCACTCCCTGGCCAGAGATAAAAACTTGCAGTCCTTGATGGTGGCTTATTATCTCTGCTGTAACATGGTCCCCCCTCTCCTTGTTACTGGTGTGGCCCTCCTTCCCTATCCCTCATGTTCATAATCTTAGCAATTACTGCAGTTATTACAGAGATTTATCTTTGAGTGTCTCTAAGTGGGTTTCGTACTAGGAATTTAAATGCTGTATGTACTCCCTAATGGGTGGCTCCTAGTACTATGATACTAACTTTTAAATTCCATTTTTAGCTCCAATGTTATCTATACACAGAGTCTAGTTAAAAAAAACTGTTCAGGGGCTGGAGAGGTGGCTCAGAGGTTAAACCTCCACCTTGCAGGCGGAAGGTCCTGAGGTCGGATCCCAGATCCCACGTATAGACGCCAGGCGGAAGCGGGGGCGGCCTGCGCTTCTGGTCCTGGTAGGGCGGAGCCTGTGAATCCCGGGGCAGAAGGAGGTGGAGGCGGCCATGGTGGTTCCCAAATTCGTCCGTGGTTCGACACACACACACACACAGACACGCGCGCGCCACATACACATCCATATGCACACAGTTGAATAAATAATAATAATAATAATAAAAACTGTTCAATGGTGAATTTGGGGGTGGTCTTAAAATTAGTTATTCAAATTACCACATATACAGTTAAATGTAACAGACAAAGAAAAGTAGTGTGCCAGGTTCAGTGAGAGGCAAGGGTGAACAACAGAGCAGGACACCAAATAGTCTACTCTAGTTTCTGCATATGGTTGGGCATGTGAATATATATAGACAAAAATAGAGGAATATTGTCTTTAAAGTAACTGAAAATCTTCTTGAACACAGTAATTCAAAAGAGGACAAGTGATATGTTAAGTCTGACCCAATCACAAAACTTTAATACTAACAGAAGAAAGAAGATGTTAAGAGAGGCATGGAACCAGGCATTCAGATTAACCTGGATTCAGTTTCAAATTTGAGTCCTGTGAAGCCCTGAATGATCTGGAAGGGAGCTTATCAGCCAGACTGAAGAAGCTCTTTCAATAGAATGACTGTAGCCGCAGAGCACAGGAAACAGTGCTCCAGCAAACACAAAGGAAAAATGAAAAGAAGATGAAGGATGCATTCTGCTCCAACTCAGAAATGAATTGCTATGGTAACAGGGAAAAGGTCCTACAGCTTCCGCTATGGAAGATAAAGGCAGTACAGGGCACTAGTACAATTGGTACAGGAGAGACAGAAGCTATTGAATGAGACAGAAGGCAGACATAGTTTACCCAGCCCAAAATTTAGCTGAAATCAAGAAGGGAAGAAAGCAAGGACAAGTTTTTGTAGAAGCCAAAGAACATGTACATGTCAGAAAGTTTCTGAGAACAATTTTATGTTAGTAATGTTGCAACTACATTTGTAAACACAATATAATAAGACTTACAGATTAAACACAAAAATTAATTAAAAACAAGTACAGGGACCAAGTGTGGTACTCTAAGTCTAATTCAAATAACACAGCATTGATCATAAAATCAAACATCTAAAGTTTATTCTATAAAGTGAAGATTCATACTGTTTTGTCCTAATAAAATCATACAGATTTCATGCTTCCATTGGGTATAACAAAAGGATCTGATCATGGGGCCTCACACATGATAAGTTCATATCTTTTAGAATAGTTCCAGCCCCAATAAAATACACTAATAGACAGAACTTGAAAAAATGATTTGTTCACAAATAATTACTTTTTATATTTTAATGTCAACTATATCAAAGTATAACTTACATGAAATAAAATTTATCCATTTTAAGGGATTGGTTGTCATGCACATATGTTCTAATTATTATCCCAGGATATGGAATATTGTTATTATTCACCAAAATACTCTTTTAGTTAGTGCTCCACAGAATGCTCTACGAACACTGATATGATTTATATTCTATGAATCCCAAGACTTTAAATTATCATTATCTATTTCAGGACTATAAATTAGCATTGAATACTTCATGAAATTAGAGAAATAAAAGTATGTTATTCCTACTAGTCTGTCTATTTCAGTGTGTATGCATTTTTTATATTCATTGACATTCTGCAGTGCTTGGGCAGTTTTTTCTGTCATAGTGCTTCACTGTTTTATGACATGAAGATAAGACAGGAAGATACAACATGAAGAATTCATTTTCCATCAATTTAATCTTGGAATTCACTTTTGATATATAAACAACTACTAAAAAATACTCATTTCAGTCTCCTAACTCTCAAACAAAACCCACCAACTATTTCTAGTACAGAATTGCAAGATCATTATTAGTATGGAAATAATTATGTTTTACTGAAAGTGTAGTGCTGTCAGAATATGTTCCTCTCTGTCTTCCTTCTGGTGTGTGTGTGTGTGTGTGTGTGTGTGTGTGTTGGGGAGTTTGTGTTATGCTTTGATGTTATGTAGCAATTTCTTTCAAACTGAAACATTTTTCCTTAAGGGAAGCTGACTAAGTCTCAGGAGGACAACTAAACTTACATGTCTCAGAGAGTAAACAATCTTTACAAAACACCTAGAAGATTGACAGGGCTCCATCTCCAAAGTCACATAGGCAGTGCTTGACAAAGAAGATTTTTCCTGGCCAAGCTGCTTATGTCATACGAGGACCTCCAGGGATGTGATCTTCATGAATTACTCAAGATGAGGGTTGTCTTTTGGTGATAGAAGTCTTTGTGTCATCTCTGCTCCTGTGAGTTATCCCCTCACTATACCCTTGAAAGTATACTCTACAAATAGTAGTGGCTTTGATCTAACACAGGTATTCCATCAGGGATGGAAAGATGCTGGCTTACCTCTCATCCAGAGAGAAAAATTACAACACACTTGGTATGTAGAGCAAGTTTGAAGGAGTGAATATAATTTTATTATACAAGCATATGAATGGCACCAGTCCTTACTATTGTGTGTTTTGGAGAAGACAAAACATTTTTGTGGATATGTTAATTTTCCTTTGTTTTGTTTTGAGTTTTTTTGTAGGATCTGTGGATTCAAAGAGGATTAGGAAGTATTTAAGAAAGTTCCTAAGTTTGGAGATAACTATTTTAAATGCTACAAACTACATATGCCCATTCATATAAATGTGTCTAGTTTATTACAGAAACAATGAAGCTACTTTGTGGAGAGAAGACAAGGCCTATCTCAGGGAGAGAACTTCTTAGTGAAGCAAGTAGTGGTTTTCCCCTTTGTTGTCTTTACTGTCTCTGCTAAGAAATACCTTGACAGGCACTAGTGAGTCCACATGGCAACTAACTGCAGCACAGAAATGATCCTTCCAATTCTAGTTAGGACTAAGATGATCTCAAACCCCTCAAAATTCTACTGGCATACTGTGATCTGTTAGGGACTATCAGAAACAGAGGGCTGTGCCATTCTCAATTTATGATTCTTAAGATGTCTTAGCTAACAAATGCTATGCACCAACAGATATTAGAGTAGTGAATAATGTGTATCAATAGATGTTAGAGTAATATTTGAGAAAATTCTCACCTCAAACATTACATGAGAGCTCTTCTGGTGAGATAAGATAGAAGTGAAAAAGAAACTTATTATTGTGCTCTAACTTCCCAGAAATCAATCTGGACTTCCCAGATAAATAAGTCCAATATCCATGAAAAGGGGTTTAATGGGAAGGAGCTATTAGTTAAATGGGAGATACAAGGTCCTAGATAACACCCAAGACTGTGGACTAAAACTAACCAGATAGAAATCAATAGCAAGGTGCTACAAGCTGTATTCAAGTGCTATGACTCAAAAAAATATTGCAATGGGTGTTTAAAATTGTAGCATTATTTTTCCTTGTGAAGATAAGAATAGAAAAATTGATACAGAGTTGGAAAAAGTTATAAGATAATATGAAACAAAATCTACAGCTTCTCATAAGGAAGATGCTTTGGACCCCTCCCTCCAAATACAAATAATATTCATGCCAATGATATAAAGCTAAATGTTTACTCAGTAAACTCCTTGTAAGAATATTAAGTGACACCAACTCAATGGGAACAGATCAGAAAAGCTCAGGCTTGTGATCTGTAGTAGTGCTACCAGTATATAAGAGGAAACACACGGAGATCTTGCTCAGTGAATATGATAACCCAGATGGTCAGAGGCGGTGGAGGGGGGACTCTCAGGGTATCACAGGTAATATTCTTGCCCTGTAGAACAAACTACAAGTTGAATATTGTAGTTATGGCACATAATGAGCACATTACTCTTGAAGAAATAAAGCAATGTCATATCCAAATACACATGTAGGCTCAAAATTCCTGTGATAAAACTATGGGAGTTTGTTGGGCATATAAATAAATGAACACATGGGAAATTCAACATTATCTGAGTACTAGTGTAAATGTACCTTTATTCTATACCCACAATTAGCTTAAACCTATATTAAGAGATTATATTCACTAGAGAATAGTGATTTCAAGATCACTAAATAGGTTCAAAATTGTGAGAAAGATATATTTTTTCTAAAGACATACAATAAATAATCTTGTTCACAAGGTATGTAATTAAAAAGTGATTGGCAATTCCCTTAGTATTTTGGAAGATGAATATTTTGGAACTTGAATTTAAAAGGAAGATTTTAATGATCCTGTTTTTCAAGTGAAGAGACAACCATGAAGCAAAAATTCCTATAAAATGACACTTAACGTCTACTTATGATATTTATAAAGTTTCTTTTTCCTTTTATTATTACTGATTCAGGAAATAGAAAATTCATAATATCAGAAGTTTTTAGTTGACTCCAAAATGGTTTCCTTTCTCTACTGCTATTATTGTTAGCATTTCATTTTGTTTTTAGAACACATATTGAGCATATGGCAAAATTAAGTTATCATTAATACTGAAAATATTACCACCAGTATATTTATTCTCTCTTTATTCTAAAAACAAAAGAGGAATTTTATCTCATATTTCTCAAAAACACTAGAAAATCCTTAACTGAATTCAAAAGGATAAAGTACCTATGAACGTTTGATCAACGATTAATATCACATCAGCTTAACTACAAGCAAGAAGCTTAATTCAGCAAAAATAAAGTGATGCTATTTATACCAGTTTTCAGATAATTTATGTTCTTTGAACAGCTGACTGCCTTGAAAGGCAGATATAGAAATGTTTTCAATAAATTGCTGTATTTCTTAAACAATCTGGAATGTCACTGGAGTTTTGTGGCTGGCAGCCTAATGAGAATGAATAGCTTAAGACTTCTCAGACTGACCCACTTAGTAACTCTCACTGCCACGGAGGGGAGTCTGCTTCACAGGTACAAGGTCATGTCCCTGCCACAATTATTCTGTCTAATAAGGTTTCATTAGGCATCTGCTAGTTCAGAGGTGTTCAGTAAGGGCAGCTGAGGATAAAATATATGGTACCTTTGTTCTGACAAATAGATACACATTTGAGGGCATATTCTTTGTCATAGTGCTGAACTGAATAAAAAAATCACTTCTTTACAGAATCATTTGCACTTGAAAGTGGCAGAAGTGATCCACACTTTACTTTCATCTTTTTAAGAAGTGAGGGAAATCCCTTTTGTGTCACCAAAATCAGATGATATGTTAACTTAATTATTCAACGGTAACTATTTATAGGACCCAGTAAGACCATATGTTAACCTTGGAATATAAAATGAGCAATAAGCTTCTACTAAGTGGTTCTTGACTAACATGATGGAGGTGCCATTTTCAGAATGAAAATGAGGCTTAGGTCAAACAAAACGTCTATTAAGGCATCTGTTATTGTCTCCACAGAAATCAAAAGCACTGCAGTAATTATCTGGGCTGCTGATATAAAGAATGTTTTAACGTCAATTGCTAATTAAAGAAAATGAATGGTGAAAGTGAATTGAAAACAAAAGTAAAACGAACAATAAAAGAAATGAGGTAATTTATAACTAGTTGTGTTGTTTTACATGAATTTCACCTCAAATTACCAGTAATTATTTCCAAATAAATTGGAAATATCAGTGACAACTCAGCAAGAAATATCATATCTAAATTTCTACAAAGCAAAGCAAGGATAATCTGGACCTTTCCCTTCCTGTCAGTTCCCCAAATATGGTATTTCATAGAGAAATTAGATCTCATCTAAGGTTCATTTTGCTATGTAGCTTTCAAATCTTCCCTTTACCTTAAACACAATTTTCACATATCATTCAGCACTTATAGAAGTTTTATATTTAATCAATTCATGAATGTCATTAAACACTTCTGTGAAAAATTACATGGTGTCATTGATCACCATTAACTCTTTTCTAGGATCCACTATGAAGCATATTCTCAATTTTTTCCACATTAGTACAGAAAAGAGGATCTCTGTATAATAGATGAAAATAAACAAAGTTTTTTCTAACAATGGTAACTTCCTTGAGAAAGTATTAAGTAATAAAACTGGATATAAAATTTAAGTTCAATTACTTCTGATAAGTATATTAAATGATATTCAAAACAAATTTACCAAAACATTTCATTATTATCATTTTATAATAGCAATTACTCCTTTATTTTATGAAACATACAATGAACACAAAAGGAATTAAAAGTTGATCCCAAAGTACACCACATTTATGTGACACATGCTTGTTGTATTCACACATCTTATGTCATTAATTCTCTCACAGGGACTGAGCCTCTCTTACACATAAAGGCTAGGTTAAGCATTTGAAGATTACCAAGTGCAGAGACAAAAAAATGTATTTTAAAATAAAAACTAATTTTTAAATTTTTTTATTATTTATTCAATTGTGCATGTGTACGTATGTATGTGCATGTGTGTGTGTGTGTGTAGAACCACGGACGAATTCGGGAACCACCATGGACGCCTCCACCTCCTTCTGCCCCGGGATTCACAGGCTCCGCCCTACCAGGGCCGGAACGCAGGCCGCCCCCGCTTCTGCCTGGCTTCTATACGTGGAATCTGGGATCCGAACTCAGGACCTTCCGCCTGCAAGGCAGAGGCTTAACCCCTGAGCCACCTCTCCAGCCCTAAAATAAAAACTAATTTTAAAACAAAAAACAAAACAAAGTATCAAAGAATAAGTACACATTTAAATATAGTCTATTTCTTATAATTTAATAATGATTCTAATAATTTAATAATGATTTTTATTTTTAAAAACACAGGGAGAATCAGATAAGTTTATCTATGACTCAAAATTGAATATAATAATATACAGGTAGAGAACTTGTAGGATGTGAATTATCAGAAACCTATAGACAAGAAATAATGCCAATAAACAAGAAGTTTATTCAGGAAAACTAAACCATGTAATGTGGTGATTATCTGGGTGACATGTGACAAGTTCTACAGCTTTTCACAGGGCTTTAATTTACTGTTAGGGGAAATGTGACAAAATATGAACACAGCTTAGTCCACACACATAATGACACATAAGGCCCAGCGAACACCAAGGTCTTAGGAGAGTTTGTATTTTCTTAGGTAAATCAAGTCACAGAAGAAAACGTACACACACACATACACAAACACGCACATGCACATGCACATGTGCACACACACACACACAGGGGAAGGAAGGAAGGAAAACATGACAAAACCTTCTGAGGGATCCTTGCTACAGAAAACTATACTCTTAGAATTATTTGGGAGGAAGGTATTTGTAGCACAAATAATAAAAAAGACATTAAAATCCTCTGAAATGTATCCCAACATAGGTTTACTGTTGCTTGGTAAAGACCGTACACAGGGTGGGTAGGATGGCTCAGCAGATAATCTGAGTTGGACTCCTGGAGTGCATGTGATGTAAAGAAAGAATCAAGCTCATAAAGTTGTACTTTGACTCTCTCTCTCTCTCTCTCTCTCTCTCATCCCTTCCCATCTCTCTCCCTCTTCTCCTTTCCCTACCTCTATCCCTCTGTCTCTTCATTTCTCCCTTTCACTTTCTGTCTCACCTTAAACCTATAAAACCTTTTGAAGAGACTGTCTTAAATTTGCTTAACATACCCCCCCCCAAAAAAAGCTGATTTCTAACACATGGATCACAATACACTCACACACACACACACACACAAAAAAAAAAAAAAAAAAAAAAAAAAAAAAAAAAAAACACCAGCAGGAACTAGTCTAGAAGCTTACTTTTTGCTGGATAGCTTATACAGTACCAGAGAGTATTATGCAAGTTACTGGAGGAGAAAAGTAATCAAAGAACCCATCAATCTGTGAAATCTGTAACTTGCAATGGCAATCACCATGACAACAGGTGACCTTCAGTGCAATAGTGGCATGAATATCAAGGAGATAATCATAAGCTTTCTGATCAGATTTATGAGACATATGTCAATAAGGAACACATTTCTGTTACTATAAACTAGACAAGAACCTATGAAAGGAAAGGGCATAGGTCCCAGGTGAAAAGCAGAAGCAAAATATTTAGTTAGAAAGACAATATAGTAAACTGCCTTGCAAAAACCTTAGCATATCCATATAATGGAAGAGCATTCATCACTCAACATCTTGGAGTATACATCTTCTGTAACAGAAGGTGTTTATTATTCAAAAGCAGAATCTGTCTAAATACAGATTGGGAACTGCTTGTCCCCAAACAGGACATATATGCCTTACACACCCTGGCCCCAAAGCTCAGGAACATTGAGGAGAGGGGCTGTTAAGATTTCAAGAGCTTAAAATGAGACAGTGGTAGGTCAGATATTTTCTCCTGGATATGACAGAGCAAAAGATCTCAAGAAGCTTCGCACCTCTCAGAGACTGATGAGGTCTATGCTGATGCAGAAAAAGAGGATGCTTTCCTCAGTGCTATAGGCAATGTTCTATGCTACTTGCTCAAGCAGGAAGCATGCCACACATATGTTACTAAAAGCAATCCAGATGAAACACAATGCGACACACATGTGAAAAGACTGCGGACAGTCTAGGAGAAGAAATGCAAAGTTTCAAAGGGAAAAGGAAGGAAGATAGGAATGGGACTAAGAGGTGAAAATATTATAAATTCACTATAATCAAGTATACAGCATGAAGAAAATAGAAATAATGAAAAAATAAATGTTTGACTCAACTAAACATGTAGGTTTCCTTATAAGCAAATACTTTAAAATTTGATTTAATTTGTTGTATTAGTAGCAATTTTGTAACAAGCTGTGCTTTGAATAGACATATTTTGAACACTATTAGAGTCCCATTCTTCAAATGAATTTGCTAAATTTATATAATTACTGATTCTTGGACTCCTAAAAGAAAAACCTGCCACTTTATTAACATTGGTATGCAAAATAAGAGAAATGGAAAAATGAAATCTGGCTTCATTTAGCATTGAGTTTAAAATGATGTGTGAATTGAAACTTCTTCAAGGGAGTTAGATTAGAAAACAGTTTTAAATGAAATTGAAGAACTGCAATGCATTTGATGATACAACTGTGAAGCTAAATCAAAGTTGTCAGAATTTTTTTAGAGCTTTCAGATTCAGGAACACAGTTGTAAATTTAAATTTAAGCATTTATTGATATTATTAACATATTTACTCTTGCATTATTTACAGTTCGCATGTCCACAAAAAGTATTCTTTTGTATATTCTCTTTGCAGTAAGTTCTGCATTTTTATCATGAAAATAATGCAACTCCCATTAAAAATATTGATATTTTCTAAATTACTATTGTAGCCAGGGTAGTAACATGAAATGACCATTATCAAGGGAACTTCTCTATGATACATTATGGCATTTAAATTTTATTTTATTATGGGTATGAAATGAGACACCAAGAATTAGTGTGAAATATACAACTATCATGATAAAATTCATAAGAAAAAAACAGAGAAAACTGGAAATATATATGTTGTTACATTATGCATATTCATGTACCAAGCTCACACATAGATAACAAAATACTAAATCTTTTTATTGTAGATATAGAGAATAAAGGAAACTGGCAAGAGTTGTAGGAAGTGGAAGGGAGATAGAGCAATCCACCATGTTCTTGCTAACATGAGAGGAATTGAGGCACCTTATATTGTCCAATAGCAGTTCTTAATTTTCTTTTTAAATTACAGCAATTTTCAATGATCAGACTACGAATTAATGATTGACCACTTATGTAGCACACAAAGTTCCAACAAAAAAAGTAACAATGACATATTCTGTCAGATTACAGTTGAATGCATAACCCCCCCAGCTGAGGAATTCATTTCATTGCTCTTAATTCAATACATTATAGCCACCTGACTAAGTGTGAGCAGAATGAAATGGAAACTTCATTGTGGAGAAGTTTGGACTTGATCTTCATTCTGTCAGTGAACCAAATTTGACCCTGCTAATTATCTAGGTGACACACCCAAAGCAAGAGGGCATTAGTCAGGTCCCTGAATGATCTTGAAAAATAAAGTCATTCTATTGGATAGATTACCTACCTGAGAACTGATAATAAAAAAAATTCTATTTTGGCTCAGTTACTTCTTCTTTTTGGTCCCATGGCTTCAGCATATTTGTTTGTTATCTCACTTGAACAATGTTGAATTCCAAATAGTGAAAATCTCGTGTTTCTAATATTTAATTTTTGAAGTGTGGCAATAGAATTGCATGTATTTACAATGTATTTGATTTCAAACTTATATCTTTATCTTTAATCCCCAAAACTGAGTGATAGGCTTTGCAATTATTGACCTGTACCAGCTCTGATTAAAAACCAAATGAATAGGCAAATGAGATAGCTTAGTGGGTAAGATGCCTGCTTGTAAACCTGGAGACCTGAGTTTGATCCCTGGAGGCCCACAAGGTGCATGTGTGCACCTCTCTCTCTCATAAATCTGAAGATTTAACATTTCCTTTATTATTTCTGATAGCAATTTTATTAATTTTATAATTATTTTAATTTTCTAGTTTTACAAGCATATTGACTACACATTCATGCTTTCCTCCATCCCATCTCCCCCATCCTCCACTTTTCCCTTCATCAATCCATCCCACTCCCTTTCACCCTCCTGCCTTTTTTTCTATGGACTCCAGGGTTCCCTCTGGCTTGTCTACCTTGTGGGGTTTCAGGTCTCCAAAGTTGGATGAGTGAATGGAAATGTTCCTGTCATGGGGGTGACAAGAAGAGCAGCAACTTTGTATGCCATAAAATTTATTTTTGAAAGGTAGAATTATAGTTGGTTACATAGGTGTGCATGTCCTTCACACACTGCATTAGAATCTAGCTTAGAAGGATTAACAATCAATTCAGCTTTCGTAAGTCCTCTTTCTGTGTTTTTCTCAAGTAGAACCATCTACTTATTGCTTTTTGAATAGCAGAACAATTAAATAAAATGTAAAAAGAAAAAAAAGAATATGTCAACAAGTAATGACTAGCTCCCAAATATAACATTACAATTGTCAATAATAGTTTGCAATTTTCAACATATTCTATTTTTCATGCTTATTATTCAATGAGAAAATTCTATTACAAAATTTACAGATGTTAGAAATAATTTTAGGCTACTTTTTGTTAAAAGAAATAGCAAGATTTTATTGCACACATAAGTTCTGTGAAGTTCAGAAATAACATAAGAAAGAGATATTCCTTTCTAATCAGAGTTGTTCTGTCTTCCAATTCATTCTAGATACCAAATAGATGAGTCATAAAATGGTCAATAAGTTTATTCAATAAGCAGACCTCCAATATTAGGAATTATATACTATAGCAACATTTCAGTATGGATAATATTGGCATCTCCATTGTCATTGCATTATTTTTGATTTGTGTTTTGAAACAGGAGTCCATGCAATATGGGCACTTAAAATGCAGAATGGAAGGTTGTGGATGAATAGCCAGTGATAGAATACTTGCACATCATCTTTGAAGTCCTGCTTCGATCCTGAGGACCACAAATAGTACATAAAGAAAACACAGGTATGGAAGTTGTGATTACTGACTTCATATATCCTTTGCTATTTCATTTTATAATCAACCATCTTAAGAAGAATACATTTTTGCTAGGTACAATGATAAATACCTGTCATCCCCAAATAGGAGAGATAGGAGAAGAGGTATTATAAATTCATATATAGCTTAAGGTATATAAGAAAACTCTGTTTTAAAATAAATAAGGGTGTGGAATATATCTCAGTGCTGGAATACCAACATAGCAAGTCTAAGGTATGTGTGTATCATTTTTAAAACAATTCACATGAAAAAATTTGAAATCATTTATGTGTGTTGATTCCACAAAACTAATGAAATACTACGTATAAAGACTCAGCAAGGATATTCTTGAAATTCTTACTCTCAAAGTCAGTTGAAAACATCATTATATATAGTTTGGTCTTCATATTGCAACATTGTCTTCCAGACAGAATTCTGTGCTATACAGATGTACCAGAAGTCTGGCAAGGACACCCAAATGCACAAGATTGATGAGCGTGAGGACATACATGCCATACTCAACAGATGTTACCATCACATCCCCAGCAACAAAGACCTGGATCTCAGCCAAGATGTGCAAAGCAGAGTGTGTGTCTGTGGAGGCTGAACTATGGGAAGAAACCCAAGCAGCTCCACAGTCTGAAGCCAAAGGAGGTTGACCCTACAGATCTGGCAAGGAAGCACAGCATATTTTACAGGAGATCATTAACACAAAAGCAGACAATGGTGGCTGCTGGGATAAACACAGAATTGTTCCATCTGCTGTGCTGAAAACAGTATGGTATTTGGTTCATGAGAAAAGGCACAGAGGTTCTGCAAAAATTTGATTTAGTGGTTAATAAGCCATTAACTTGATTGAACATTTAATCATGATACTCCTAAGTCAGACTTAAATGCAGTGTGTGAAGTACTTGCACACATCACAGACTACAATACTGCCTTTCCAAATAGGTATCTTCATTTTTGTTGCAAGTTTCTTAAACTATTTGCGGCCAATATCAAGGTCTGTATAAGTCTATAATATAGACTTCTATGAAAAAAGTTAGGTAAATTGAAACAGCTATATAAATCTATATAACCAAAGTACCTCATTCTCATACTAAAATTTCCAGTGGTACACTGTGTACAAAAGGAATCATCTTCTGTTTTAATCATAACCAGGTTTCTATCATTAATCACAAGAAATGATTGAGAAAGTAAAGTAGAAGCAAACAGGAGGTAGCCCTCTGGTATAATCTGAGAGCTTGCACTAAAGTTTCCATGCTGAACATTAAAGGTGTGTTCCATGGAGCAAGATGTACTCAATATCACTGTGCAGGAAGCACCCTCGTGATTTATGTGAGTGCTACCACCAGCGAGAACAGGCAACCTAGTTAACTAAGACACTCAATTCTTTTGAAGTTATTTTAAAAAATTAACTAACTGAACCTACAATGTCTGTCTACAAAAGCATAATCCAAGATATTTTATACTACATACTATATATAGAACTAATATGTATATAATATATGCATGACATTTCAGAAGTAATTACTACTTGTTTAAATAAAAATAAAAGCCTTATACCTGAAGATTGTCTTCTTTCTTTGTAAATACAAATACAAAAAATAAAATGTTTCCATATTAAAATATACTATAGTTTCCTTGTTTCGCCTTTTTCAACACTGCTCAGACATCAGTCTTTCCAGAGGCAGAAGGTCAAATTCCATTTCATAAAAAGTAGTTTATCAGGGATACAGTTTTATGAAAGCTACAGTGAACAGAAATCACATCTGCTCTGTCAGATTTTCTATAACTCAATTTCATTCATTCTCTTCTGAAATCTTATTGAAGTTTATTAATGAGTAATTGGAAGACAAAGAAAAGTTATTTCATAGAGGAAAGCATAATTAAATTATTGAGTTAAATATTTACCTTTCATTCCTGAAAGTTAAAGATCAGGAACTCTTGAAATGAGTCATTTAGAAAATAGCAACTTCAAATACCTATTATTTTTTGCTTAAAAATTATCTATCTCTTAATTTTTTTGTGTCTCTCCTAATGTTGAATCTTATGCTGTTGAGTGTCTTAGTTAACTTAGGTTGCCTGTTCTCACTAGTGGTAGCACTCACATAAACGACGAGGGTGCTTCCTTCACAGTAATGTTGAGTTAAAGAGGTATTCTGTCATGTGTAAACCAAGGAAGAAGGATTGATTCACTAAGATAAGAAACAACAGAGCTATATTTTTTCATCGAGTTTTTAAAAGCCACATGGGCAATTTCACAGAGTATCTCTGAAATTCTTTCAATTCTTTCAATCTTAGCATGCAAAATTTGTCAGTATTTATCAGCATTTCTCATATATTAGTGATGCAGTGAACAACTGCTAATAATTTTGAGTTGACATTTTAAAATAAGTTTAAAATAAAAGCATGAATATGTATGTATGGTATGTATGTTTATAATGTGAAGATTTAGCTTATAATTATGTTAGAAATTCTGTTGCTTCCATTAATTTTGTGTTAAATAAGCAATCATGGAAAACTTATAAAAAATGCCATTCCACACAATACCTTTTTGTAAACAGAATATATGGGCAATGAGCACGTAAACTATAAGCAGAAGTTTGTGTCCATCATTAGAACTGAAATGTTTTTTCCAAGATTCCAGGACCACCTTTTGCATTTCTGTTCCTTATACATTTCTAAGATGCTTGCTGCCAGCCTTATTCTAATTCATTTGCATGTGCTGGCTCTGGAATCTCAGCTGGGACATGTACTGAAATATCTGGTGTGTAATCCCTGGCAGAAGAGACTCCTTGAGCCTAAACTTCAAACTTCAGCAGCTCATCCTCCTTGGATCTTTAAATACTCTTTTGCCATACTTGTGTAAGGAAAGCAGAATCTTGGTGCTTCTCAGATACCATAGCTCTTCATCACCAAGAGGAGATTATGTAGCATAATATCTATGGCCCAGAGGTAATAACCACAGATACTTCATTGGTAGAGACTAGCTTGAACAATCTCCCACAGACAAGGTTTCTGAATTTGAAGGACTATTGCAGGGAAAAGCAGAAAGTACCAAGTTTCTTATTAAAGAATTAAGCATTCCAAGGGAAGTGAAGAAATATATTTGAAATATTACTCTTGGGACTGAGGATATCTGGTGTTAGTCTGCCTTGAGGTGATTTATCCTTTAATCTCTGTTTACTTGAGGGGCTTCAGGAATGTCTCATCTTTTGCATTCATATATTGGATTATTTATTTATAATAATTTGTATTTCCTTCATTTAAAGGACTTGCATCATAAAAGGCAAGTTAAAAGCCCCTCACTTTTTCCATCTTTGATTTTCAGAATTTATGAAAAAGCAGCATTAAAGACTAATGCTGCACATCTAGGAAAATATGCTCTAGATCTAAACATTTGGTGCCAAAGTGTTAGCACAGCAAAACCATTCAAAGAATGGGATTTGTGCACAGGAAGCCAAAGCATTTAACATGCTGTGCTGACTTGGGCAAGTAAGTCAGTCTCTATGTGTACAGTTGTGCCGTCTGCAAAACAAACAGAATGATTGTATCAATTTCATAGGACTAACATGGAAATAAATAAGATATGCATGGGAAACACTTAAAATAGTGACCAGCACACACTAGTCAGTTATGCTTGCTATTATCAGCACTTTCCATTTAAAGATATCTCCAGAGCTCATGAGAAGCTATCTTGGGATGAAATGTCCAGGTCCAAGAAGAAAACATAATCATGAGTTCTGACCTCTGCCACCTGTGTGCCATGAAATGTATACACTTACTCACTTTCTTTCTTCATCTCCCTCTATCTTTCAAATAAATAAATAGTATATTTTTTAAAGAAAGAACAAAAAAGAAAAAGAAAACACAGTTGTAAGTGCCCCTAAAGCTACCTGCAAGCTATAGAATAAAAATTGCAATCAATTTTCTTATAAACAGCAATGGAATATTTAAGAAATTTTGTTTTACGGAGGATAGTTATAAAGGAGTTGTGGAAAAAATGCAAACAGTGAACAACAGAATTATCCTCTTGAGAATTTTAGTAACATACTCTTTCTGTTCTCAGAAAGCTGGTAAAACTCTCTCTAGATATCAGGTCCCTGCCAAGGCTAAGTAATGTGTCTTTACAAAAGAAGCTGGGATGTTGACATAAAAATGGGAAGGGATAGGATGCTGATCACTGGAGAAAAGATGACTCCACTAGGGATTCTTGCACTCCCAAAGTATTTCATTTCCAGGTTAGAAACATGAAGATTTCATATTGAAATTGTCTGAAAGTAATTTCTCTGGTAAGCATTGCCTAGACTGAAAATACAATTAGAAAATCTCTTAAAATATGAGAGGTCTACTTCAAAAACTGTAAATTTCAATTCAATGTATCTTGGCAATTATGTGTTTTGCTTTTCAACACTGGCATGGTACTAAAGTGCCAGGAGAGTATTAGACAATCAACAGTCATTCAGTGTTTTCTCTCTGCATCTCTCTCTGTCTCTGTCTCTGTCTCTGTCTCACTTTCTCTCAATTTCTTTCGCTTTCTCTCTCTCTCTCTCTCTCTCTCTCTCTCTCTCTCTCTCTCTCTCTCTCTGTGTGTGTGTGTGTGTGTGTGTGTGTACAGGTCATGGAAGGCATATAAAGGTCAGAGACAACTTTTGAGGACTCTACCTTCTTCCATGTAATGTTAAGATCTTTCTTGTACTACATACTTGGTTGTGGTGGGTGCCTTGTGTGCTTTTGGATAGACAATTCTGTCTCTTAGTCTCATGTCATCATTAAAAGAATGCTAGGATAAAAGATATACATAGCCATATATGGCAGATTATGCAAGTTTTTAGAATCCAATTTAGTTGTCCAGTCTTGGGCAGCAAACATTTAACCCACTGAGCCATCTCTCAAGCCCCATTTCAAAAATTTTAAGATGATTTATACCATCACAAACATCCAAAAAATACTTTAATTATTTTTGATTTCATATTATGGTATAAAATGTGCTTTATTAGTTTCATTTATTTATGGCAATTATTCCAAGGTTCTATAGGTGGAATTGCCGTGTGTTTTTCTGCATATATGCACTCATTCTGTGTTATATGTGCTCCTGTTCAGAACATAGAAGAAAATTAGATGTTCTGCATCATCCTTCTGTGTCTTGTTCCCTTGAGGGAGCAAACTTCACTGCATATGGTTCAGCTATACTGAATGGCAAGTGAACTTTACACATGCACCTGTCTTTACTACCTGGCACTGTGGTTACAGGCAGGTGTGGTCACGCTTGCCTATTATAAATGAGTGCTAGGGATTCAACTCAGGCTCTCATGTTTGAACAGCAAGTAGTCTGATCCACTGAGCCGTGTCAAAGACTGAAGTTCTAAAAATTTCTTAAAAGTGGGGAATACCTTCAAGTAAACGAGGGAAATTAGAGAATGAAATGATAAAATCATTCCTGGCAAACACACAAATCTGTCTAAGGTCCTTTTTATGTTCAAACATGCAAAGAAAAATGATGAAGTTGAGCCATATCTGGCAGAGCTGACTTCATGAGTTTCTCAGGAGCACACGTAACACAAAATGGGCACATCCATTCAGAGCAGATGGGTTGAGTAATAAGGGGTAAAAAAATAAATACATTCAATTTTATTTATGTAAATATCAATGGATAAAAACTAATTTATAAACTAATAAAATTTAAAATACAGATCACTATAAAATGTTTCAAAATAGAAGCCTTTTGGAGAGTAGCAGATGACAACTGGACTCGACTCTTTAAAAATTCCCATTGCTAACAAAAGTGTAACAACATCACTGCATCCATGTAATCACTCAGAATAAAGGGATATATTAAAAGTTCATCAGAAATGGTAAAATTATTGCTGCTGGAAAATAAATCAAGAAAAGGACCTAGAAAATTGATGAAGGTAAGCGATATTCAATCATAACAACATGTTTGAAATCTGCAAAAAAACCCAACTTATCCTTCACCTGATTGTTCCAAAGTTCATACTCTTAAACATTTTAAAAAGACTTACAGTCATTCAATCTGCACAGATTTTCCTTATATCGATCCTTGTGTTGGAAAAGTCAAATTTTTTCTACAGCAATGCTTTGGCTGCCCTGAGACAATACTGAGTCTCAACTGTATTGTTACCCTGTGACCGGAATATTGTAAGGATTGTTAAGATTTTAAATGTGCAGCAGTGGACTTGGTGTGTTGTTTACCTTGTGAACATGAGGGCAGGACAGTGAGCTTTTCCCTGCTCCTCTGCTTCTGAAAGTTAGAGTGTAAGGCACACAAGGAACTGATTCTGGAGCCATGCATCTTGGGAGATGAAGATGGGAGACAGCAAAGCTTACCTCTGTTAAATATGTAACACATACGCCCCCTCCAGGACCTAGAGGAAATGCCTCTGGCTCAGAAAGAGGAAAATGCACCTGAAATGTTTCTGTGGCCTTAAGAGAAAGATGCTTCTGGAAGATTCAATTTTCTTTATGAAATTAAAATTGCCTTGAGGATGTGCATCATAAACCAAAGATCAGTCATATTCTCTCCACCTGCATTGCTAAGACACCCAACATTACCTGGCAGAAAACAATTCCAATAAATACTTTGGAACCAAAGTATGGGTTATGTGGAATATGCTGTTCTGTATATTGTACATTCCTGATTGATGAATATACCACAAGTGCTTTATAGAAATTAGTGAGAAGATGGTAATGTTTTATAATTAGTGAATATTACATCTATGGTCGCTGAATCCTGCCCTGCCCTTGATCTTCACTGAAAAAAAAAATTAAAGAAAACTCTATGTAGAACATGAGGTGAGAAGCTGTCCTTCTCTATGGTTCTAAGTGAATAACTGGCAGCAACTCAAAAGACTAGAAATATGGCACAGTTAAAGGTGTGAGACAGACTCCCTGTTAATCTGTTAACTTGTTTCAAGGTGAAAAACAGCTCTGATTTTGAAAACTACTGGTGGGAATGAAAAAACAGGGAGAGCAACATCTCCAGACTGGGAGGAATAGATCTCCCTGTCTCTGCATTGCCCTCAACATCATAACCTTAAAGCAGGATGTCTGACCTTGCTTTTAAGACTCTAATCACTTTGTTGAGACTGCATCTAACTATTGCTAGCTTACATGAAGCTTGAATGAAATGAGCAGCCTTGTACCCATGGCCTGGGTCACTTCAGATTCTGAATCAGGAAACACTCTTCTGGTCTTGTTTTTAGTCCTGTTCAGGGTTGCCATTTCTCAGTTAGATTTTGAACTATAAGGTAACCTTCCCTGGAACTGGATGAAATATGAAATATATGTTATTTGCTTGTAGTTGAAGAAAGCTGTGCTTTGGGTGTCTGTCCTAAAATACCCAGGCCATGTATACAACAATGGGAAAGAATTATTCATATGGTTTGAATCTGAGAAGGCATGCAGGCATTTAGTACTAAAAGAGTGCATATGCACAAGATGAGTTCCTGGCTTTGCTGTTAATGTAGTTGTTAAGGATCCTCCACCACCACTACCACCACCACCATCTGAAGTAATACTAGCTATATAGGTCAAATTGAGGTCTGGATACTTTTCAAAAACAGGCACTTCATGATTCCAATGTGATGAATGTTTTAGAAGACTTGGCATGCAAACATTTCCAAACTTAAGAATTATCTACAAATCTTCATTAATTCTATATTCAATTATTATAGTTTATTGATTCTTTTTATGTCCAAATAATCATGCAAGGCATCCCAGGCTCAAATTAAAAGTGCATAATTATAAATCTGTTCTAGTTCTTTCTTACCATTCAATAAAAGTAAATGTATCTTAGAACATAAAGAAGAAATCTCTCATTTCATTGTAATTTCAAGTTTAAAATTATTTAATTTTAGTATGTATTTGGAAAGCATATGGACATATAAGAGGTATGATACACTGTTGAGATTTTATTTGATTGATGAACTAATGAAAGCACAGTTTCAATATTATACATGATTCTAGGTAATCTTGTATTGGATTATTGCACACTTAACTACTCAGTTACACTATTTTCACTATATTCTCTGCTGACATACACTTATATATGAATAAATTTAAAGTGAACATTATGTATATTCATTGTTTGAAAGGAATCTAATCTTTTTATGGTTAGAATTGTCATTAGTAAATTCTATATTAGGAGAGACATTGTTCCTGTGAATATGAAGTGTCATATGATATTGTAAAATAGGACAAACAGAAATAAAGGAATAAAAAAGTCACTGTGCCTTCCTTTTGTCTTCATATCCCCAAATCTTCTGCCATTGAGAGCAAATCTAAAGATTCCTATTCATGGAGAAATCCCTCTGTAGCAGGAGTGAGGGGTGCCTTAGAAACATGTCCATCTATTTCCTTCTTCCCAGAAGTCACCATGCTCGTGCTCTAAATCCACTCCAAGAAAACACTCAGCCAGATAACAAAAACTTCCATGGACGTCCAACACGACTTCAGAAAAATTTTCTTGGCTCTCTTTCTCACAAGATGCTTGCCTTTAATTCCTTTGAGGATTCTTATACTACCACAATATCATCTGACACCTTGCCAAATGTTAGGATCAATTACCTTAGTAATTATATTAGCTTATTGCATAAGATTTTTGAAGTAGAAGGATCTAAAAATTTCTACAGCAGATTTTTTACATGACCAAGAAGCCTTAGTTTTTATAGCACAGGGTACTTCCTGTGGGTTACATAGCCAACTGCGATATGAGGAAAACACAAACCCTTCTGTTTCACTTACAGACCTAAAAATTCACCTAGTCAGGTTTGTTCATTGTTTTCTTGAGCATTTGTCTTCATTCAATACATCTTCAAAGAATTTGAAAAGCATGCTACATGTTCAGTTAATGTCTATACTGCTTGAGTGTACAAGTCAAATTATATTTATTCTTATACTCAATTGCTTTTGAGATACCTAATGAAATTCCAGTGAATTGAAATAGTTGTAAAAAAATACTTAAATATGAGCAGATAAACTGAAACAGTATTCAACTGGAGACAAAAGTCCTTTTCATTTAGTTTTCACATTAACCTTTAAATTGGTATTTAATTACATCATTTACATGTTTAAAGTTTATTAAATTTTGTACAGATGTACATCCAAAAGACATTACTGAATCTAATTTTCTTGAAACAACAGTGTGATATTAACAAAAAGTCATTTACTGCATTCAGAATGATGGATTGAAGAAGATGATGATGATGATGATGTTGAAATTAGATAGTGATTTTAACCATCCAGTTTTGCAAATATTTTTCAGATACCTATGTATATATGTGAACTTTTTTCAAGTTTCTTGTTCTCACATTACCATATACAATCTATCCACTATCAAAATTTTAAAAGTGACACTAAAGACACTTCTGTAATCACAGATCAAATTATATCAATTTTAATCACAATTACGGAGTTTGCTATTATTTATCTTTAAAGTTTTAAAATTGTGTCCAACTAATTCTTTGATAACTACAATATTTTAGCTTTGTATTACACTTGTTATCACTAAAAAAAAAGTCATTTGTACTGGCATACTTTGTGTGACCATATGCTTGAATTCATGCACCCTGCCAGTAGTACAGCAAAGATATACTATGAATAGAGGAACCAAAGGGAGAACTAATTATCATCAATAGTGCAACGTTATAATACTGTGTCTAATTAGCATTGCCTTAATTTCTAAAATAAGTGTGTTAAGTAACAGATAATGATATACAGAGCCTTTTAAAATAAAAGACCAGGTGGTCTAAAAAAAATCTTTATGTTGCTATAGTTACAGGAATAGATTGGTAAATTCTATTTTGCCTCCATCAACTGTAATGGTAAGCAAATGCAGGTATACAGCACTTTATTAGTAAGAAGAACTCCTTTCGTAAGCACACGTTAGAGGAATTAATCATTCATTCCCTGCAGACTGCTTATGTATTTCATCAGACCATTATCTGTTCTGAATAACAAGAACAATTGCATAATAAAACACATTATTGCTGAGATGAGCAACTTTATTCCTTCAACTTTATAAAGTTGCTACTCTTGTAACACAGAAAGCTGGGGTAGCTGGGGTAAGGGGTATCTGACAATTTATTCACCTCATGTTTGACTACTAAACTGATTTTCCACTATTGTCATATAGGCAATGTCCTGGTATCTCTGAAGCTTTACTAGGAACAGTTTAAAATCAGGATATTTTCCTTAGGACATACAGCAGAATAAGAAGCCTATATTAGATTTGTTTTCATGTTAACTGTAAATCTTTGCTTTAAGAAAGCAAACCAAACAAGCAGCTCTTCCTGTGTGTTTTCCTGTGAAATAAAACCTATGGTGAAATCCATATAATAGCATACTCACTCTAAAATATGGCTATTCATATGTGATATTTTCTTTATTTTTTATGTTATTTTTGATCTGGGAGATATTCTCTTAGAAATGGTAGTTAACACATCATGCCACAATCCAACCTATGGGTCCACTTTACATTACTTAAGCTCATTTCAAACTAATAATAAAAATAACAGCAAAGAGTAACAAATCTCTTTTTTATTTCATTTAAGTGTAGCTAAGGAATGAAGTGACATTCAAGTGGCAAAGGCATCTTTCTAACTTGATTTCTATGTATGATACCTTCAGTTCACCAAATTCATCACCTCTCCATTGTCCTACCTAGTCACTCTAAAAGCTTACACCCAAGATACTTAGAGCTTCCAACAGGCAGAATAAGTCTAAAGACGCCCCCATCTTAAGTGGTTTTCAATAGCTTATTCTTATTTTTAATTAATGTCCAATGAATTCATGTTTTCACTTCTTTGAGTTAATACAGAAGTGAATACCTTCTCACTTTGCCAATATCAATTAAATGTGAGAAAGCCCTTAGGTGTTTGATAACAACTTGGATTTTTAGAGAAATTCTGTGAAGTAGTTGAAATTGTTTAGTTTGGTTGATATTTTTGCAGCGTATTTCTTGGAAAAGCATGTTTTATTTTGAGACAAAAAATGAACGGGAATGATAAAACGAATAAACTTTTCTCTAATTACTACACTACACCAATCTGTTTAAGTGCTATTGTGTCAAGAACTTTGTGTTAAAACCGATCCAGTTTGGCCTAATCTGAATTTCCTACTGTACCCACTGTATATGTAACAATGCAAGAAGAATTAGATTCGGAGTCCATTTGGCAGTGATAAAGTGGGGAAATGCTCAAATGTTATTGATTCTCCTCTTGTGCAAAACAAACTGACTCAACTATATTTCTCCTGACATAACACAAAGGTTTTATTTAGGTATTACAAAATATTGGCAAATGTTACACTCCATCTCTCTTCTTTTTAAAGGTATGGTTAACCCTTTCATGCACAGAGAAAGAGTGTCCAGCCTGTTTTTTACCAGAAGTGCTACAGCCACTGAGAATAAAATGCTATCTGCAAAAGTTTTGATGAAGAGGTAGGTATTCGGCTTTAGGAGATATCTGAAATCTGTCACTGACCGTCGCAGTTCATAACCACCAGCCAAAGTCACAGCCTCAGTCTGCTTTCACCAAAGCATTCGCTCAGCTCCTCTCCAAATTAACTTCACCCAAATTCTCCACCTGGGTTAGTTCCAGGACTTCCTCCGCATACTGTCTGCTTATAGACATGAAGTAATCTCGCCAGGATTTCATCTGTTCATGCAAATCATCTTTATTAACTTTCCCTTGACCCAATTTATTCTGTTAGTGCTCCTTAGAACTAAGAGAATCCAGCTAACCCGTTGAAACCTGGGAAAGATAGAAGTTAGGGTGGACGCGGATGGGAGGTGGCAGGAGAGGCAGGTAGTAGGGTAACAACGGAATCTTCAAAGCCCTTCCAAGGTAACAGTCCTTGCATCTCAGACCCAAGCAGCATGGTTACAAGACAGGCTTCCCACAGCCCTGGTACAATATGTGTTTAACAATCAGACTCCCAGGAAGGATGCCCTGGTAGAAGTCCCCTAAGTGTTCCACAAAAAAAAAAAAAAAAAAAAAAAACAAAGAACGCTTAGCAAACCACTTCTCGGATAGGAATCACTCAAGTTATGTAAGTCAAGTCTTTCCTGGTGAGACCAAGTAAGGGAAAGCACTCAGCAGAAGCCCGACTTCAGAGACCAGAAATAGAGACAGTTACTTACTAAAGCAGCCGCTCCGCTTTCCTTGGAAACCCCTAGGAGTCTTGTCTTTCCTCCTGCCAGTCCAATGGAGAACTGTCTTTCTATTCCACCCAGGTCCGGAATAAACTGCAAAAAGGAGCCCTCGCACATAAGGCAGCCCTTTCAGGGGTCGGCTCCGGTGGGCTGCATGGCTTCGGGTTCTTTCCAAAGTGGGATCCCTGTTCCTCAGAGGGAGGCGCGCGGGAGGAGGGCGGCGGGGCGCTCCGAGCCCGGCTTGGGTCGTGAAGATTGAATCCGAGGCAAAGTACCTGCACTGAGCCCGGCGCGGCCGGCTCCTGGGGCGGCGCAGGGAGGAGGCTGAGGGGAGGAGCGAAGCGGGGCGGCGGGTGGGGACGGGAGCGGTCGGAAGGCGGCGGGCCCGGAGCCGGGCGCGGCGTGCGGAGCGCGGGCGATCGCCTGCTGCTGGCGGCGGGCTGCTGGCTCGCCGGCTGCCGGGTCCCCACTCGCGCTCGAGCTCGCGCTCACAGTCCCGCCCGCGCCTCCAGCTGCAAGGCGACCGCACGCACTCACCTGCATTTCCTTAAGGAGCCACTTGATGGCTGCGGGCGGGGGCGGCTGGCAGCGCGGGGCTGTGGGGCGCGGCGGTGCGGGCGGTGCGGGCGGTGCGGGCGGGGGCGCGAGGTGCTCGGGGTGGGACGCAGGCGGACCGCTGGATCCTCGGGGCCGCCCGGCGCGACTCTGGGCCTGGGCTCGAGGCCAAGGCTCCAGGAACTCGGCTCAGGACCTGGCAGTGCCCAGGTGTGGACCCGGTCTCCGCCGGCCCATTCAAGAGGTGCCTGCGAGACTTTCGTTCTCTTGTGTTGATGGCAGCCTGGCGATCTGGGCGAAGTGTGGAGGGCTCGGAAAGGAGGGAGACAGAACCCTGCTTGGATGCCAGTGGTGCACCGGTCCTAGCAATGAATGGAAGGGAGTCCCTGGTCTACAAACCAGGATGTGCCGCCTGTGGTACTGGGTAACTGTGCGTCACTGGGCAGTTCGACTGGGCTTGGAGAGCAAAAACGCTCTGCCCAGGTGCTTGGTTACTGAGAAGGGAGATCCTGTAGGCTAGTTGCAGAGAAGCCGCCTGCATCCCCAGGAGACGATGGCTGCTGATATAGGAAGGCCAAGGTCCATCCTGATCTTCCAGTTACCCCAGTGCAGACTTATGGATGCAGCAGCAGAGGTGAAATTCGGACTTAGAGCTCAGAAGAGAGGAACCTAATCCCCCTGAGAAAGCTAGAAGAAGGTCAGGGGCTGCAGGCCATGGTTGGCATAAGAGGACAAAAAGCATAAGAAAGCATGCATGTCCTACATTTGTGTCTGATCGGGACTTGCTGCTATAGTCAGCCAATGCTGTCTCTGGCTAGACAGAGAGCAGCTTCACTTCAAAGAAAAAAGGAATACCAAATAATTATCCTGTTGGTCTTAAAAGCACAACAACATTGCAGCCACGTTCTGGACGGAGGTATTGTAAGCACTGAGGAAGAAAACAAGCAGAGGTTATGATTTGATGGCAGAAATGTCACTTCACCCAGGGGCAGAAGCTGGCTCAATATACCTGATGCTTTCCATGGGGACCTTTCACCTTTTGTATGCTATGCCTGCTTCATGCTTGCCACGTTTCTTTTGCTCTTCAAAAGTGACCCTTCTTCTAATCCGCCCTCTGCCAGGCTTCCTGATCAGCTTTCTTAAAACCAGTGCATTCTCACATCTAGAAAGGCTCATGTATACAGTCCACTCCACTTAAAATTGTCCTTAGAAACGATAAATAAGTAAGCAGAAAGAATGAAGACCCTGTAAGCAGGTGCACCCAGCACAATTTTGTTTAATTTGACACAACATTTCATTCTTGCTTAGGTGTTGTCTGCCCAAGGTGGTGACTAATTCCTGGCTCTCATCCTCGCTCCCTCTCTTCTTTTCCTCCCCCTCCCATTCTCCCTCCGCACAAATACACCCCACTCACTCCCGTCTAGATTCCTTCCTGTTAACTGTTCAATAATGGTTGCACAGGAACTTTCTGTTAGGCAGAGAGTTGGAACTGATGGGTGGGAGGGCAACCGGGACTCCAGGATGCTGCTGTGTATCCTGTCCTCACTCACTCATTTCATACACTACTGTACTTAATGCCAAGTGGCAGCAGAGATGATTTCCTCCCTTTGCTATCCACAGTGTTATAATCCTCCCTTGGAAGCACAAATAATTAATAATAAAAGAAATAAATGTATCTTGAAACCATGGGGAAAGAGGATGATGCTGATGTGGCCGTGCAGAGACTATGTGACCACTCTTCTGCTGCTGCTTCTGCTGGGTTAAGAAAGCACTTGGCCCTTTTTCTATGTTCTCTTTTCCATCCTTCCCTTGACAATAGTTTGTATATTTTAAATAAAGATTTCATTCTGCCAACCCGCAGGAAGCTTTTAACAAGATGCAGCTGAGTGTGTCGATATCTTACATCTTTTTACTGCTGTATGGGGTGATCAGTGACATGAAGCTCATCTCTCCTTCAGTTGAATGCTGGCATCTTACACAGACAGTGTTCCCTGGGGCTGATTTACACTTGTGCAACTATCTTTTGGTGCTCTCCAGAAGAGCACAGGACATGATATGCAATAGCAGAGTGAGTACTTAACCCCCTTTCAGATTCATAATGACACAAGTGTGAATTTTGATTAGTTTATTTGTAATTTCATTATTAGTTACCATTCTGATGGTGATGAGTCCAAGGAGAATTTCTTAGCACCCTACCCTTCCATCTCTCTTGTATAATTTATTATTCAATGATGAAAAGACAGGGTATATGTGTCCATATTTAACTATTTCTGAATATTTATTTTAATTCATCAGTAACATCTCTAAATTGGCTGCTAGTAACATTAAAATGAACAAACAGGAAAGTATTAACAGGGCAATTAGAAATGGTCCAGAATATAAATCTCCTTGGAAATTCCCTTTACTTAAGCATATTTCTTCATTTTCTAAATATTAAGCTAGCTTTGTTGTATTTAGACTTATAACTTATTTGAATAGCCTGCTGTAAGTAGAGGAAATCTCCGGATTTACATATGGATTTTGGATTGTCAGAAAAATTACTTTGCTGACTCAGTTTTTATATTAGGTTAGCAGGGCATCAATACTAACTGAATAGAAGTGATTTTATGTATTAATATGTTCTTTCAATATTTCAATAACAACGTGAGGAAACTTCCTAATTATACAACAGTCCATATTGTGGAACTGAGTATAAGGAAACTAATAAAAGCCACAAATATCAGTATAATGATGAAGCTAGGAAAAACACAATACATGTAGAAAAGCTAAAAATGCTCTCAGAAAGTATCTCAGGCCTGCCTCTCCCAGGGTGAGCTGGGTCCCATGTGTCCCATCCCCAGGATTCAGAGATGTGTCTTATGTGGTTCTCATTCCTTGAAGTTCATAGCAGTCCAGAAATATCAGTATTTGTCTTGAATCTTTCAGCAGATAGGCCAAATGTTTATTCTTTTAGTATGAATTTTTGTGCACAATTTATAACTTAAACTTAGGCATATGTCTATATATCAAAAACAATGCTGATATAGGGGTTAATACAACCTGTGTTTTTAGCACCTCTGAGTCTTAGAATGTATTCCCTGAGAAATGGGGAACTCTAGTAGTGTCTCACAGATTGCCAGCTCTGTTTGTATTTTTGCTTCTGCCAACAGAGATAGTTTGTACTTGATTAATACTCCTCAGTCTCAAGTTATCCCAGAAGTTATGCTAATAGGCAGGGATGACAAATAGAAACAAAATTTTATGCTTATAAAAATAGGGAAACATGCTCTTTATAAGCATAACTGCTTGCTGATTTCATAGGGGACAAAATAATTCCCCATTCCTCCAGCTTGGATTTTTTTTATTATGGTCACAGTTCTAATTTACTTAATTCGTTATACATGGTTTGTTACCTCGAAATTTACTCAGTAACCCTTACCAAAAGAAAAGATGTTTCTGTTGTATAATTATCCAGTAGAAGTATTTCAAAATCCATTAAATTTATGATTGTTGTGGCTCAAGATATATGTAAATGATAGAACATTGAAGCTGTATAACTGGTTCATGGTATTTTTCCTCTGGGCAGAGGAAAGATTTGCCCACAGTCTAACATAGGGAGGATGTTGTATAGCAATTTGAAACAATTCATCCTGGAGAAAGGCTCAGAAAGTAAGTAGCTCTTCAGGATCAGAAGGTTCCTGAAACTATGAACATTTAGGAGGTGGAGAGAGCATTCTCCAAGTAAAAACAATAAAAAAAATACTGCTGGAGGAGGAGACTCTCCTGTTATCTTAGCAGTGTGGAAATGACTTGGAGTATTCTAGAAATCTGGAGGAGATCTCCTAGGAGCAAGTTCAGCAGCAGAGAGACCTGCAGATTCCGTGAGTATCACCCATGTTGGACTTCTTTTGATGCATCTGACATTGAATAATAGCTGCCTCTGTAATTAGCCCTCATCACTATACTATTAAATAACCTCAAAAATTCATTGATTAATCAAGTTGGACCTTGGCATAATCATTTTTTCTGCCATTAAATTTCTATCTGAAGTGGATAAACATTTGGATGTTGTATCTCCATGAAAGTGTCATATAACAAGTAATGTTAGTATGCACAAAATCTAAGAAACTTGTAAAGATGGATTTTGATGGAATGTATATTTTTCTGCTCATATTTGTTGAGCTAATTCTTTTCATTCCAAACCACAGACCCATCATGAGCCCTTTCCATGTCCTGGGGTTAACCTCAGCAATTGCAATACCCTGGTTTCTCTGGCCATGGGCATTATATTTTAGTTTGTCAATGAGAAGCAAGATGACAGCTGAAAGGGTGCTCTATTTCTCCATATCATTCATGCCTTGGTCTTTCTTTCTTCATGGAAGTGGCTCCATTTCCTTAAAAGCACAATAGTTTCTTGCTGCTACCCTTTCTACTTCCAGCATGCATGCATCTCTAGTAACCTCATTATTGTTTTGTTTAGCATTTGCTGTAACCTGACTTGGGATACACAGAATCTGTCATCCATTCCTACAACCCAGCTGTGTTAGTGGAGTATAGTGCAGTGTACATATCCTTTAGAATAACTACTAATTGGGCCTTCTGTCTCATCAGGGTATTCTGAATGACATATTTATGTTATTGAAATTCAATATAGTAAAAGGTGATATTCCACACAATTATTCTAATGTGTAAAAATGTATTTTTCTAGTATATGAAGGTCCTCAAACATTAACAATGCTTCAACTGAAAGTAATTGTGAACAAAATTGCAGAAAATATTTGATGGTGTAGCCACCAGGTTAATCCAAGTGTACACCTAAGAAAATTGAAAGAGGCTCAGATATGCAGTAAGATATTATTTTGAGGTGTGTCTGAAAAGATGTTTCCAGAAGATATCAGAACTTGCAACAACAGATTCAGTAAGGACCACTCATACCAAAGTACATAGTCATTACCTTATCTATGAGGCCAGAACATAACAAAAAGACGAAAACCTTCCCCGTGTATTCTTTCTGAACTGAGAAACTAAGATATCAACCTTATCCTGGTCTCAATCATCAGAACTCCAGACTTTTAGATATTTCTTAGAATTTCTTAGACACAATAATTCAATATCCTAGTCCCATTATATGTCTCCTTTTAGGTGTCTTTTTTCCCTTTGTTTCTTTTTCTCTGTAGAAGCCTGAATGTTACATATCTGATCTACAAATGACCACAGCACAGTAATATTTCCTCAGAAAATTTCTTTGTATTAAATGAACCAGATTCATGGAAAGCTATCCTAAGTTTTCATAAACCTAGAGCTTTGCATTCTGTTACTCCAGGGCAGCATAAGAATGACACATAATTTGAAACCTTGTCCTGCAGTGACTCTGCATTGTTGTTGATAAATTCATAACAAAACAGCTTAAGTGGTTTTATTCTGGCTTACAATTGTTGGTTTCCAGTTTCTTTTTCAGCTTGGCAAGGAAGTTCACATCAACACCAGGGCCTAGAGAACTAACCACACCGTATCCATATAGTGCTGAGAGAGGGAAAATCATTACTTGTTAGACAGTAAGTACACATAATGATGCCAACTTTCTCAAACAGTTCTCTCCATCTTATTCACCTGTTCAAGGACTAGTCCCATGCACCATGTGTTGGGATTTCTCCATCAACTAGACAATCTCTCTTAAGTTTGCTCTGGACTTAACTACTAATTCTCTACAAATGTGTCCAGAACTCCAACCTTCAACCATTTAGTTAACACCTGTATCTAACTATTGCACCTTTTATCTATTATACCAAACACTGTGCGTTTCAGGACAGCTGATGCACATTCTTTCAATAGTTCTCTTTTAATTCACACATGATCACATGATACCCAATATAAACCCCCAAATAATCACTCCATGTGTATACTATGAAATGAGAGCTGTACGATTAACTAGAAAAATCAACCCTGGAACTGACAAGAGATGGCTTGGTGGGAGAAAACAAGAAAACAAACAAAAAACACCTGCATTCAAACCTGATCATGCAGATCATGTGCATGGTTGTTGATAAATTACCATCAAACAGATTAAGAAAGCAAGAGATTTATTCTCTTACAGTAGCCTAGTTACAGTTTTTATTCCAACTTGACATGAGACCTCACACCAACACCAGGGCAGAAGAGACTGTCCATACTATCTTCACATAATGGCTGCAAGAGGGACAATGGTTACTTGCCAGATCAGCGTGTCTGGCCACATATACGCAACAATGCAACCTTTTTCAACCAATTCTCTTCATCTTATTCAACTGCCTGGAAAAACTAGTCCCAACCACTATGGCTGGACCTTCCCCATCCAGTAGACAATCTCTTGCAAGTTCACTGTGGGCTAAACTCAACCACTAATTCTCTACAAATATTCATAGAGCTGGAACTCTCAACCATCAAGCTAGCACCTGTACCTAACTATGACACCTGATGACCACAACATGATAGAACAAGAGACCCAAACTTTAAAAGTTGTGTTTGATCTTTGATCTCTCCTTGCATGATAGCAATGATAACATATGTATGCCTTTCCTCTCTTTTTATAATTTTCTCTCTCTTTCCCCATCTATCCTCACTTTAAAAAAGGTATCATTCTTCATAAAAAGAATAAATTCAATTAATGTTATCAAGCAAAAATTTTCGGGAATATTCTGTAAATTAACACTTATCGGAGTGATGCTTCATTAAAAACTGAGAAAATATAGAATATAATATATTCTATGACTTTTTTCCTTCTATTTTTAATGTAAAAATAGTGTTTCAAATACAAGATTTTATGTGCTTATTTTTGCTTAATTCTGGAATTATAAATTTTATTTTTAAATCTAAGTAATTTTGAAGTTTAACTTATAAATCAGATATAGTAATGGTAGTAGCCATACATGTGCACACTTCAGTTGTATTAACACCACACCATCGGATGTTTAGCTCTGAAGACTGGGTGTTTAGCTCAGTAACAATGTGCTTTCCTAAACCTCAATTCACATAAATAAACAAACAAACAAATAATAAATAGATTGAAAACAAAAATAAATAAATATGTTGCTTTATTTTTACTTTAAGAAAATTGATATTGTTCAGTGGGCCTAAGGTCATGGACACTTAGCTTTTTAAATGGAAGCTTTCTTCTGGGTCATTCATATATTTCTAAACCATGCCTTGTTTTGTCTTAATATTCAGGAATTTTTGAAATGTTTATCTGAAATTCAGAAATTTCTGAAAAGTCACTGAAGCATATAGGTGCATAGCACAATTCAATATGTTATGTGAGAACTGATTTCCTACTATTCAGATGGTCTTATGATTTATATTTCTATTTGAGTCACTTTGCCTAAATCATTCTGGGTTAGACCCGTATGATATTTAATTACACCTTTCAAATTGTATTATAAGTAATCAATAAATTTATGAATTTGGGTTTTATTTTTAAATCAGCTCTATTACCAATATTCATTGTATATGGTAAATTTCCCTTTAGTACAGTTGTTCCTATTTTGTCACTTACATTAATTCCCACCCTTCTAACAAATAGCAAAAACACTGAAATGATTTTGCCTTTCTTTTATATTGAGAGTTCAACTTTTCTGGAACCTTTATAGGAATTCTCCCTGTTTTACTGAAATTTTATTAGTGACTCTTTGCTTACATGAAATGGTTGTTACTATTAAATAACATAGTAGCATCATCAAAGAGAAGAAAAATGGAAGTCATAACCTTACACGACTGTTTCTACATTTGGAGTATTTTGTATGTAATAAACCAATTAAACTATTTTTAACATACAGAACTATTTCTAAAGTTAATTAAAAATAACAAGTCCACACATTTTGAGATTAATTTCTCAATTTAGTTGCCAATATCATCACACAAGAAGGGACTTATCTGTGACTTGCCTTTCACCCCTGTTTAACAGATGGAGCAGCTAAAACCAGCATCCAAGAAATATTCATTTTCTCATAATGAAAATAAGGGTCTTGGACTTTGTGTGTACCCTTTTTCTTTATCTGAGTTTACAGTAAATTATTAACTTAAGATAGAGAGTATGCTCTTTAGGTGTTTCTTGGAACCCTCACTTGTTTTAGTAGGGAAGTTTCCTTTCTTTACTCTTGTTCTCTCCTGTACTCCAAAGCATTTGCCCTTTTGTTTTACAGGCTTTTTTTGTGCAGAAACACAGCAAGCACTGACACTGGAGTAGTGGGGAGAATGAGAATGGGAATGAAAAGAGATTGGATGCAGACAAGGACTAGGGAATTCAGGAAATATAGAGATAAGATTTAAGGCAGTTATTAAAGGAGAATCTCCCAAGCGAATTTAAGATATGGAAAGGCCAGGAAGAAGAGAAAGCTCTGAATGAAGAGAAAAGCTCTGTTTTAAACATTTTATTATTTTGGAATTTCAGAAAGCTCTCATATGGAGCTTAGAATTGGGGCAAGGGATTTCAAACATACATACATGAACAGCAGAAACACACCCATAGATACATAAATACAGACAAACAGATACACAAGCAAACAGACAAATACATACACAAACACAAATACATACAGAACCATATACAGAAACGCATACCTGCTATTTACAGAATTGAGGCAGTTAAGCAGAAGTAATAAAGTTAATGACCTAATTTTGAATTTTAAATTATTCTTAAATGTATTGGCATGATTTTTACATAGATGAGACAAATAGGTTTTACATATATTAATACATTTCTTCAACATTTTCTAAGCTATATTTTAATGATAATATAGCTAAACACATTTTACAAGAAAAAGTATATCAAATTGATATTTTTTGCTTGAATGAAGCATATAAAGATGCTTAAGGACAACTGTTCCATATTGCATATAAATATTAATAAAATATCAAAAACTAATAGAATGCTATTGCTATTATATAAACCTATATAAACTCTATCTCTTCTTTCTGTTCAAAAATAGAAAAGCATCAATAATGAACAAAAGTTAAACTGTATGCAAAGTATCAAATTTGTATTTTTTTAGATTTTTTTATTTTTAAAAGTTATATTACAAACTCTAGTTAATGAATCATGCCTAACTTCAATGCACATAATACAGAAAGTTGCAACCCATGCAAATGATATCAGAAATACTGTGTGGTACTGCCTTCCTGGGGAAGACCGTATCAAAAGGATTACAGGCCTATGTGATGATCTTTTTGTAAAGGACATATGAATCACCTGGTGTAATAGAAAGGAAGTCATTAAATTTCAGTGAGTAAGTGAAACACACATTGATATTTTATGCATAATGTATGATGAATGTATAGATGATAAAATAAACTGAAATTTCTGATGCTTGTAATCAAGAATTCAGAAGTCAGGCACATGAAATTATATAAGTATGTGTATATAAATATGTATACACAAATTAGTTGAAACAAATTAAACATACTTATCTATCTATCTATCTATCTACCTATCTATCGTGTGTGTATGTGTGTGGTGTGTGTGTGCATGTGTGCCTGTGTGTGTCACAGGGCACTATGTGTCCCTGTGGAAGACTAAGGGTGAATTTTCAACATACTTAAGATGTCTAACTTGTCAGACTGCCAAAAAAAGATCCTAATCAAAGTCTTCAATGAAATGGTGAATTAAAAACGTCTCCAAAGTCTCTTAAAAAATTAAGATTTCTATTAACTATCAGAACTTAAAGAAATTAATGATCTGGATGGAAAGATGGCTCAAGGCTTAAGACTACTTCTCAAGCAGAAGGTCTTGAGTTCAGATCCCAGGTCCCATTTACAAAATCACCAAGCAGAAATGGTGGTTGCCTGAACTTCTGGCTCTGGTAGGTGATGCCTGGGAAATCCCAGAACCAAGCAAAAAGGAGGTAGAACCAATCCAGAATAGTTCCCAAAGTCTTCCACAGGGACACATAGTGCCCTGTGACACACAGGCACACATGCACACACACACACCACTACACACATACACACACAATAGATAGATAGATAGATAGATAGATAGATAGATAGATAGATAGATAGATAAGTAAAGTTTAAAAAAAGAAACTAATAGTCCAACTAGATGCATTGGTTTTGATCCTTGGAACCTTGAAAAGACAGCTGTGTCAAAAAAAGAGAGAGGAGTGATATCTTGAAGAAGTTTCTCACCCACATTACTTGAGTTTTAGGAACAATGATTGGTCTTTCTTCTATCACAGAAACAGGGAAATGCTGTGAAGTAGAGGAGGACCAACCAACCCACTGTTGCACAGGGTAACTGGGCTCCCTGGAACATTGTGAGAGCACCTAGGTATAGTGAGGAAGGAAAACAAATGAAGTCAGTGGACTCACACATCAAAATACTACTTTAAAGATGAAGGACCAAGATTTCACAGAATCTCAAGAGGAATTTAGAGGATGGCATTGCATTCAACCACTTTGCAAAATGAAAATGAACAAGTTAGGGACAGCAACATTATGCTCTGCAATATTAACATGTATGTTATTTTTGGAAAAAATAATAGAACAGAGAAGTGAAATTGAATAATAAGCTATAATACAAGACTGAAGTTAGTTTTCTAAGGAGGAGAGTCATAGAAAATTAATAGTTTAAGGAAATCACAATTGTGAAATCAGTAACAAGATTCATTTCAGAATTAGTAAAGAGACTTCAGCTCCTAAAATATTTTGATTCTTAAACCAGCAAACTGAAGTCTGAATGCTAGGTTGTGGTGAAAATGTGTTTTCTCAAACAAAACAATTAAAGGTTACTTTATTAAGTGATGTAATCTGATCTCTGAAAGACAAATACTATATGTCTTCTATTTTATAATCCTAAACTTCAATTTTTATGTAATGCATATGTTTATATCAGGAGTGTATGTCATTAAACTAGGGACATAAGAGGTGAAAAAAATTTTAGAGGGTGAGACAGCGGAAGAGAATATGATAGTACACATGTGAAATGAATGTAGCATGGGGAATAAGGTCCGAAGGAGGGGTGAGGACCAGAGGGAGGTGAGATCCACCAACAGTATGGGATAAGAAAGAGGATGGGCAACAAAAACAGACAAAAGTGTATTCCTATAAAAGTGCTGTTTAAAATACAACAGTTTTCCCTTTCTTCCTCACTCCCACCTGTCCGCCCAACCAGACAGGACTTGCTCACCTTCTTCCACCTCTGGAGCTTGGGTGGGCCACTAATCCAAGTCCCAGGTCCCAGGTGAACAGTTCTGCCATCAACATCAGCCCTGCTGCCTCTCCGGCCCACCGGGGACCCACACACGTGGTCCACAGAAGACACGCTGCTACTCAGAATTCAATAGAGTCCAAAGGAAACTCAAGCAAAGTTCTAAGGGTCAAAGGCCATACATCTGAAGATCTCTAAATCATCTTATCACATGGGAGAGATTCTAAAAATCCAGCCCAAAGATAAGGAAAACTCCTTTTTTTCACCTTACTGTTCCTTTCTAGTATTAATCACTGTAGATTAACTTTTCCATACAGCCACCCCAAAAATCATATACAACTCCAAGGATTACACCACTCACCCTCACATATCACCAAGATACTGAATCATAAAAGTGCACTACCATACTATTATTCACCCCCAGTCTACTTAACCTGACTTAACTGATGTACTAACAGCATAATAGCCTCATCTAGGAAATAACAATAACAATAGACAAACAAACCCAACTTGAAGGCAAGCACTAGTAATAACTACCCAGGTGTAGTAATACCAACTAAATCAGTTCACTCACAAAACAACAATGCCCAAGTCAAAGTGTAGATCCATGAGAAACAAAACCCAAGAAGACAAATCTCCCACCAAAAGAATTAACCCCATAATGATGGATTCCAAACAGAACAAATTCACAGAAAATAGCCAAGAAAGCCAGACCCAACACAACAACTTTCAAAGTATGATCATTACCATGATTAATACTATGAAACAGGAAATCCAAGAGAAGTTAAAAAAAAACCACATCAACCACTTTGAACAGGAACACAACAGGCATTTGGAGGAGTTGAGATAAACAGTTCAAGAAACAAAAATAAGCATAGAGCATTTGAACAATCACAGGCAGAGTTTAAAATCGAACTAAAAGACAAATTATCTTCAACCCAAAACTCAAAAAAGAGTCTTATCTGCAGAACTAACAAAGCAGAAAATAGAATTTCAGATCTTGAAGACAAAGTGGGACAATTAACCAGCTCAATGGAAGAGATTGTTAAAGCCAAAAAGATACTTGAGAGGAATATTAAAGAGATATGGGACACCCTGAAGAAGCCTAACATGTGCATTCATGGAATATCAGAGCAAGAATCCCAAAATACCACACCTGAGGAAATTTTTCAAATTATCACAAATAGAACCTTCCCTCAACTAAAGAATGAGAGTCCCATCCAAATACAAGAGGCATTCCGCGCCCCAATCAGATATGACCAAAATAGAAACTCGCCATGGCAAATAATAGTCAAAACACTCCACATTCAAGACAAAGAAAAGGTGCTGAGAGCTTCAAGGGAAAAAAGCAAGTCACTTTTAAAGGCAAACCTACTAAAATAACAAATGACTTCTCAGTGGAAACCTTAAAAGCAAGAAGAACTTGGACAGATGTACTTCAAGTTTTAAATGAGCAAAAATGCCAACCCAGACTGATATACCCAGCAAAACTATCTCTCATGATTGAGGGAGAAAGAAAAATTTTCCAGCAAAAAGACAATTTGAAGGCGTACATGTTTACCAATCCAGGCCTTCAAAAAATGCCAGGAATGATACTCAAGACTGAAGAAAAAAAGAAGTGTATCCAGAAGGACAGAAGGAAAATATAATACCACAAAAACATAAATGTCAAACAATACACTTACAATACACTAAACAAAAAAAAGTCCAGAATTAAAAATAATTTCTCCATTATAACAACAAATATCAATGGTATTAACTCACTGATCAAGAGACACAGATTACAAACTTGGATTAAAAACCACAACCCATCAATCTGCTACCTTCATGAAACTCATCTCACCACTAAAGATAGACACATTCTAAAAATGAAATGCTGGTCCAAAATTCTGCAAGCTAATGCAACCAGGAAACAGGCAGGGGTAGCCATTATGCTGTCAGACAAAGTGGATTTCAAAAAAAAAAAAAAAAAAGGGGGGGGACACTGATGGATACTACATTTTAGTCACAGGTAGAGTTCACCAGGAAGACTTCACAGTACTGATCACATATGCACCTAATATGGGCCCCTCCACATTCGATAAGAAAATCCTACAAGCATCTAAAGCAAGAAATCAACCCCCAAACGATAATTCATGGGGATTTCAACACCACCCTCTCAACATGGGATAGGTCAACAGGTCAAAAAAAGCTTAACAAAGACACGTTGGAACTTAATCTTGGAACTTAATGAAACCCTTAAAGAAATGGACCTTACAGATTTCTATTGAACTTTTCATGCACGCACAATTACACGTGAAGATACCCATCTTTCGGTGCATCCAGACCCCTTGCGAAACGGGATTTCACCCAAATTAGTCGTGATCATCCTGCTTGGGAACAATGACCAACGAGGCAAATGAAATCTGGGGTCCTATCTGTATCGGAGAGGACACAGTGGAAGTTAGCACACACATAAGACTAGCTGGGAATTGCCACGGGGAGGGAGGGGAGAGGGGGAGGAGGGAACGGTAAAAGTTTTAAAATGATAATTAAATTTTTAATAAAAAAAAAAAAAAAAAAGAAAATACACTAACTCCAAGAAACTTAATACTATGATGCTGAATGAGAACTGGATTCAGGAAGAAATTAAAAAGGAAATTCAAGATTTCCTGAAAGTGAACGATAATGAAAATACAACTTACAAAAATCTCTGGGACACAATGAAAGCTGTCCTAAGAGGAAAGGTCATAGCTCTTAATGCCTACATCAAAAAAATGGAAACCTAAATAAATAATTTAACAATGCAGCTTTAGAGAAACTACAGCAATCCGATCCCAAAAGCAGTAGAAGGGAGTAAATTAGCAAAATAAGAGGAGAAATATCCAAAATCAACATTAGAAAATGATACAGAAAATCAAAGATTAAAAAAGCTGGTTTTTTAAAAAAATCAATAAGATTGATACACCCCTAGCTAAATTAACCAAAAGCAAGAGAGAAAAAACCCAAATTAACAAAATTAGAAATGAAATGGAGTTATCAGTACTGATACCCAAGAAATCCAGAGAATTATAACATCATATTTCAAAAACTTATACTCTGTGAAATTTGACAACACAAAAGAGATGGATGAATTTCTAAGTACACACAACTTACCTAAATTGAATCAGGAAGTTGTGAATTATTTAAATAGTACTATAACATATGAGAAAATTGAGGAAGTAATCTCGAATCTTCCCACCAAAAAATATCCTGGACTAAATGGATTCAGCACAGAGTTCTACCACATATTTAAGGAGCTAATAACACCAATACTCCTTAAACTGTTCAATCAAATAGAAAAGGAAAGAACACTAAAAAATTCCTTCTATGAAGCTAATATTGTCTTAATCCCCAAAACTAATAAAGACACACTTAAAAAAGAAAAATATAGGCCAGTTTCTCTGATGAAAACAGATGCAGAGATTCTCAACAAAGTCTTAGCAAATCGGGTTCAAAAACATCAAAAATATCATTCATGGGGATCACGTAGGCTTTTTCCCAGGCACACAAGGTTGGGTCAACATACGCAAATCAATTAATGTAATTAACCATATAAACCAGTCCAAAGTCCAAGACCACATGACACTCTTGATAGATGCAGAAAAAGCTTTTGACAAGATCCAACAGCCTTTTATGATCAAAACTCTATAGGCAGTTGGAATGGAAGGAACCTTTATCCATATAATAAAAGCTGTATACAACAAGCCCACAGCAAGGATTATGCTCAATGGGGAACAAATGGAAGCATTCCCACTTCGATCAGGAACTAGACTTGAAGTCATAGCTGAAGTCATAGGAAAAGAAAGGGAGATAAAAAGGATTCAAATCAGCAAGGAAGAAGTCAAGCTATCCCGATTTGCAGATGACATGATCTTATACTTGAGTAATCCCAAAAACTCCACCAGGAAGCTCCTGGAATTAATACAGAACTTCAGGAGGGTGGTAGGATACATAATAAGTGTACAAATATCAGTGGCCTTATTATATGCCCAGAATGAAAGAAGTGAAAAAGCCTTGAGAGAAACAATACCATTTACTATAGCCCCTAAAAAAATGAAATACCTTGGTATAAACCTAACCAGGGAGGTAAAAGACCTTTACAATGAAAACTTTAAAACCCTGAAGAAAGAAATTGCAGAAGACATCAGAAGGTAGAAAGACCTCCCATGTTCCTGGATGGGCAGAATCAACATCGTAAAAATGACCATCCTACCAAAGGCAATATACAAATTCAATGCTATACCAATTAAAATCCCAAAGCAATTCTTCAAAGAAGTTAATCAAACAATCTTAAAATTCATATGAACGCACAAAAGACCCAGGATAGCAAAAACAATCCTGAGTAACAAAAACACTGCTGATATCAACATACCAAACCTTAGTCTATGCTACAAATCCATAGTTATAAAAACAGCCAGGTATTGGCTCCAAAATAGACACACAGATCAATGGATAAGGATTGAAGACCCAGATATAAGCCCAGACACAGCCATTTGGTCTTTGACAAAGGGGCCCAAAAAATCCAATGGAAAAAGAACTGCATCTTCAACAAATGGTGCTGGCAAAACTGGATCTCCACATGCAGAAGATTAAAGTTGGACCCATACTTGTCACCATGTACAAGAATTAATTCCAAATGGATTAAGGGCCTTGATATAAGGCCAGAGACTGTAAAAACCATAATTGAAAGGATAGGGAACTCCCTTGAGCTGATTGGGCTAGGCCAACATTTCCTAAACGGACATCCAATGGCACAGTCACTGCTACCAACTCTCAACAGTTGGGATCTTGTGAAATTAAAGAGCTTCTGTTCAGATAAAGAGATTCTAACACGTGCTCAAAGGCAACCCACAGAATGGGAGAAAATCTTCACTAACCACATATCTGATAGAGCCCTACTGTCCAGAGTGCACAAAGAACTTAGAAAAATAAACATCAAGGAAACCAATGGCCCAATTAAAAAATGGGCCCTGGAACTTAAAAGAAATTTTACCAGGGATGAAATTAAAATGTCTAATAAATATCTTAAAAAATGTTCCACTTCTTTAGCCATCAGGGAAATGCAAATCAAAACTTCCCTGAGATATCATCTCACCCCGGTCAGGATGGCAAAAATCCACAATACAAACAACAACAAATGCTGGAGAGGATGTGGAGAGAGGGGAACTCTCCTACATTGCTGGTGGGAGTGCAGGCTCATACAGCCACTCTGGCAAGCCGTCTGGAGATTCTTAAAGAAATTAAAGATTGAAATGCCATATGACCCTGCTATTCCACTTTTGGGTATAACCCCCCATACAGCAGAGGTTCACCTCGATAGCACAAGCACGACCATGTTCATAGCAGCACTGTTTACAATAGCAAAGTCATGGAATCAACCCAAATGTCCAACAGTTGACGAGTGGATAAGGAAACTGTGGTACATCTATACAAGGGAGTACTACTGAGCCATCAAAAATGATGAATTACTGGAATTTGCCAGGAAATGGATGTCATTAGAAACAATTATATTAAGTGAAATATCCCAGACCCAGAAATTTAAGCACCGTATGTACTCCCTAATAGATGGCTCCTAATACCAAACCCACCCAGACCATCTTGAGACACTCATAGGTAAATCTATGTATTACCTACAGTAATTGCAAGGATTATGAACAGGAGGGATGGGGTTGGAGGGCCACACCAGAAAAAAGAGAGAAGTGACCATGTTACAGTAGAGAAAATAGGCCTCCATCAAGGACTGCAAGAAAGTAATGTGAAACCTAGTTAAATTCACAGACATTCGTTCCTGATCATTTACAACTAAGGGGTATGAACTCACCAGAAGGGGAGGGCATATAGTCCGGCAGATTAAAAAGTAACCATTTTGCAAATGGGTGATTGACCCCTTCCATTGCCAAATGCCATATGACCCTGCGATTCCACTTTTGGGGTATAAGTATTACATCTACCCTTGAATGTGCTCTTATAATAAGACTCCAGTGTAACAGCTTTTTGTCTCTGGGCAGGGGGTGGCATACAGTGCCCAGCAGGATGGAGTGAAGGGCACTGCAGGAGCAGCAAAATTGCAAAAGAAAATCAACAAACCACAATCCAGAACTTCAGAGACTCTATATCAACCACCTAGAACTAGGCCAGACTAATCTCTCCCCATCCTGAAGCTCAGGGACATTTGCGGAAGAGGGGGCGGTAAGAGTGTAAGAGCACAAGGATGGGAGGAGCAATGATTTGCAAGATACTCCACACAAGTTAGGGCTGAAGCAATCATAATTGGACATTGCATGCCCGGCGCAATGTCCAACACACATTTGACCTCACAAAGTCTAGCATCTGCTAAAGGCACCAAGATCCTTAGAGGCGAAAGATTGACAGCCACAGTAGTGTTTCTATGCTTAAGGGGAACACAGGAAAGGGTTCAGGGAAATGCCACTGGGTCCTTGTACGTCATCGGAGAGGAGGGCCCAGAGGAGAGTCAGGCATGCACAAGAAAGGACTCTAGGAATTGGGGCGGGAGGCACGGGGGGATGGAGCAGGAGGGGTGAGGGGAGGGAGAGCAGGGGGTTTGGGGGGAGGAGGAGGGAGGGAAGGAACTGGTGTACCTATTAAGTTTGTATGAGCTGAAATAATAATAAAAAATGTAATAAAAACAAACAGCCTGGTATTGGTTCCAAAACAGACATGTAGATCAATGTATAAGGGTTGAAGACACAGATATAAGCCCATACAATTACAGCCATTTGATCTTTGACAAAGTTGCCCAAAAAATCCAAAGGAAAAAGAACTGCATCTTCAACAAATGGTGCTGGCAAAAGTGGATCTCCACATTCAGAAGATTAAAACTGGACCTGTACTTGTCACCATGTACGAGAGTTAATTCCAAATGGATTAATGACCTTGATATAAGGCCAGAGACTTTAAAAACCATAGTTGAAAGGGTAGGGAACTCTCTTGAGTTGATTGGGCTAGGCCAACAGTTCCTAAACGGACATCCAATGGCACAGTCATTGCTACCAACTCTCAACAGATGGGATCTTGTGAAATTAAAGAGCTTCTGTTCTGATAAAGCGATTGTAACACGAGCTCAAAGGCAACCCACAGAATGGGAGAAAACCTTCACTAAACACATATCTGATAGAGCTGTATTATCCAGAGTACACAAAGAACTTAGAAATCTAAACACCAATGAAACAAATTGCCCAATTAAAAAATGGGCCTTGGAACTTAGAAGAAAGTTTACCAGGGATGAAATTGAAATGTCCAACAAATATCTTAAAAAATGCTCCGCATCCTTAGCCACCAGGGAAATGTAAATCAAAACCTCCCTGAGATATCATCTCACCCTGGTCAGGAAGGCAAAAATCCACAATACAAACAACACCAAATACTGGAAGAGGATGTGTAGAGAGGGGAACTCTCCTACATTGCTGGTGGAAATGCAGGCTCATACAACCACTCTGGCGAGCCATCTGGCGATTCTTAAAGGAGTTAAAGATTTAAATGCCATATGACCCTGCTATTCCACTTTTGGGAATAACCCCACATACAACAAAAATTCACCTCGATAGCACAAGCACAACAGTGTTCATAGCAGTACTGTTTACTGCTATGTTTACTGTGATAGAATCAACCCAAATGTCCAACAGTTGACGAGTGGATAAGGAAAATGTGGTCCATCTATACAATGGAGTATTACTCAGCCATCAAAAATGATGAATTAATGGAATTTGCTGGGAAATGGATGGAACTAGAAACAATGATATTGAGTGAACTATCCCAGACAGAAAACTAAGCACAGTATGTACTTCCTAATAGCTGCCTCCTACTACCAAACCCACTTAGAGACACTCAAGGAAAAATCTCTGTAATACCTACAGTAATTGAAAAGATTATGAACAGGAGGGATGGGGAAGGAGGGCCCCACCAGAAACAGGAGAGAGGGGACCATGTTACAGCAGAGAAAATAAGCCACCATCAAGGACTGCAAGTAAGTAATAAGACATCTGGTTAAGTTCACAGACTTTCCTTCCTGATCATTTACAACTGAAGGGGTATGATCTTACCAGAAGGGAAGTGCATATAGTTTGGCAGATAGAAAGTAACCATTTTACAAATGGGTGATTGACCCCTCCCTCACCACGGTTTCCTACTTTTATTACATATACCTTTGAAAATACTCTTATAACAAGACTCTAGTTTAACAGGTTTTTAATCTCTGGCCAGGGGGTGACATCCAATACCCATCAGGATGGAGTGAAGTGCATTGCAGGAGCAGCAAAAGGGAAAAAAAATCAACAAATCATAATCCAGAACATCAGAGACTCTATATCAACCACCTGGAACTAGGCCAGCCTAATCCCTCCCCATCCTGAAGCTCAGGGAAATTTGCGGAAGAGGAGGCAGTAAGATTATAAGAGCACAAAGATGGGAGGAGCAATGATATGCAAGATATTCCACTCAATTTAGGGCCAAAGCAATCATAATTGGACTTTGCTTGCCCTGCGCAATGTCCAACACATTATTGACCTCACAAAGTCTAGCATTTGCTAAAGGCACTAGGATCCTTGGAGGCAAGGAATTGACAGCTACAGTAGTGTTCCTATGCTTAATGGGAACACAGGAAAGGGTTCTGGAAATGCCACTGGGTCCTTACACCTCATAGGAGAGCAGGACTCAGAGGACAGTATGGCATGCACATTAAAGGATGCTCCGTGGATGAGAGGGGGAGGCACTGGGGAATGGGGTGGAACGGGGAGGGGAGGGCGGCAAAGGGGGGTGCAGGAGGTGAAAGGAGGGAAGGGACCGGTTTTGTTTGTATGATTGGAAATTTAAAAAAATCAACAGTTTTGTGTATGTGAATTACATTCAGAATGGTATTGCATAGAATTTATGAAATAAGATTAATCATTATATGTTATTTTTACATTATCAGTGTGTTTACATAATAATTTACTCATTTTTCATGTTCACTTAATCCTCAATAAATGAAAATTGATAAAACTAATGTTTCCTCATGTTTGACATTTTTTATAAAATATAATTTTAAAGGAAGTTCTTGTGTATTTTCTAAACATCTTTAAGCATTCTTGCTACAATGAAATTTTTGAAGATTTACTTTGCTTAACTCATCAAATATTGTTCTGCTCAAAGGAACAAAATCATAGCAGCTTAGTATAAGAATTAAAATTGTTTAAGAGAGTTCAAACTTGGTTTTAAATGTTTTCACAAATGTATTGCTTTTATATTCCAGTTAAATGACCTAAAATTGTGCTTCAGCTGTAATTTTCAAAAATTAAAACAATTGGCACACGAGATAAGATAAGGGCACATTAGAGTAGTATTAATAAACAAACCTGAAAAGCATATAAAAGTCTAAGACAAATGTTTGTGATAAAAGTCTAAGATAAATTTTTGATGCTACTTTTTCACTTAAAAAAGAAATTTTTAAAGATGCTGCTGCAATAGGGAACATTTATGGTTGTTCCTCCCCATTTTTGACTTTTTCTGTTGAATGAGTTTGTTTTACACAGCAGAATTCCCAAGATAAGGAACTGACTTGTCCTATTACAACTAACAACTGACTTGTCCTATTACAAGTACAAGTCCATGTGGTTTCAGAGGAAGAAGAAGAAAGCTACCAAACTCTATTAGATGGACCACCACAGAGCTTTCAGACACAGAGGGCTTTGAGTCACCACCAACCTCATCTACTGCACAAACTTTACTTATAATGTCTTATTCCTTTTCAATTCTACTTTTTCCCATTCATCTTAACATCTATAAAGATAATGCACTAAAAATACATGGTAGCAACTCAATGATGTCAGACTGAATATTGCTTACTGAAATCTGCTCCAAGTCCTATGTATTGTCTGATAAGTGTCCTGTTTCCTCAGGTACATGGGAATCGCATGGCACTATTATGAACTGACTTCATTTTTTTATATTTTTAATTTTTTTCTCTAGTTTTCAGAGCACAATGAGTAATAATCTCTGCTCCCCTCCCCTCTACTTCTCCTTTCCTCTCTCTCTCCCCTCTCTTCATGAATATACACCACTCCCTCCCACCTTCCTGTCTATGATTCCTCCATTCCCCTGTGGATCATCTGCTCTGGTGAGAATTCATGCTTCTGTGGCAGATCAAGTGGCTATAACTTGAGCAACCCATTGATAGTGGCATTCCCTTTCACCTGACTAGCCCTATCCTCTAATATTCCTACTGATTGAATTAGTTTTTTCTGAGATCCCCACTAGCCTATGGGGACATGGTTTATCAGCCATTGTGTAGATCTGGTAGGACAAGCCTCATTTCAGTGAGTTACTGGATCCAGCAGCCCTGCCTTTAGTGAAATGTCTTATCCAGCTGTGGACCTGAGCACCTTTGTGCTCTTACAATTTTGATGCCTCCTTTTCCATAGAGTTCCCTGAGTCTTAGGATAGGAAGAGATTCGGCTGACCTAATTCCAGGTAAACATTACAGAGTTTCTGGTAGTCTACTGACTACATAGTATCCCACTGTGTATATGTATCACAATTTCATTATCCATTTGGCAATTGTTAGATATTGAAGTTGATTCCATGACTTTGCTATTGTGAATAGTGTTGCAATGAACATGGATATACACATGTTTCTATATAAAGCATTCTTTAGGAATATTCCCAGTAGTGGTATAGATGGGGCACATGGCATTTAAATTTTTAACATTTTTTTAGAAATTGCCAGAGACTCTATATCAACCACCTGGAAATGGGCCAGCCTAATCTCTCCCCATCCTGAAGCTCAGGGAAATTTGCAGGAAGAGGGGGCGGTAAGATTGTAAGAGCACAAGGATGGGAGGAGTAATCATATGCAAGATACTCCACACAAATTAGGGCCGAAGCAATCATAATAGCACTTTGCATGACCTGCGCTATGTCCAACACATTATTGGCCTCACAAAGTCTAGCATGGACTAATGGCACTAGGATCCTTGGAGGCTAGGGACTGACAGTCACAGTAGTGTTCCTAAGCTTAAGGGGAACACAAGAAAGGTTCTGGAAATGCCCCTGGGTCCTTGCACCTCATTGGAGAGGAGGACCCAGAGGAGAGTTTGACATGCACATTAAAGGATGCTATGGGGATTGGAGGGGGAGGCACTGGGGGATAAGGAGGGAGTGGGAAGAGGAGGGGGGAGCAGGGAGGTCGGGGGGAGGTAGAGGGAGGGAGAGAGGGGACCGGTGTACCTATTAAGTTTGTATGAGCAGAAATAATAATAATAAAAAAATTAAATAAAAAGAAACTGCCATTCTGATCTCCAGAGAGGTTATACAAGTCTGTATTCCAAAAAACAGTGAATGAGAGTCCCCTTCTCCTAGCATCCTGTGCAGCATTTATTATTGTATGTATTTATATATTTTTATTATTTTTTCCACTTTTATAAGCATATTGAGTATTCATCCCAGCTTCTCTCTCTTCCCTCTTCCTCCCATTTCCTCCTTTCTCCTCACTTTTCCATCCCATTCTTCTGCCTGTATGCTTCTATGGACTTTAGAGTTCACTCTGACTTGTCTACTCCAGTGTGGGCACAGACCTCTCTTCAGGTCAAGTTACCTCTCTTCAGGTCACCCCACTGGTATGTGTATTAACCTTCACTCATCCAGCTTTAGACCCAAAGGTTTTCAGTGTGAGTTCCCATTGCATGGGTAAAATACCAGCTGCATACATAACAGTTTGATGTACTGCCTTCCTATCTATTGGATTATTGGTTAATCTATTTCCTTCACTTATTTTAGGTTCTTGTTCTAGTTTGCAGTAACAGGGATGGGTACTCTTCTGACAAGCAGGTTTTGAGTCAAATCAGAAATCTGATGGAAGTCTCCTAGACATTCATGAAACTATTACACTGGTGGTCACCTATTGACATGGTAATTCATAATGCAAATTACAGATCTCATACCATTGATTGGACTTGTGATTATTTCTCTCCTCCAGCAACTTCTATAGTATTCTTTGGTACTGTGTAAACTATCTAGTAAGGAGGATGTCCTCAGACCATTTCCAGGTGATATATTTTGCTCATGTCCTGTGATCCATTTGTGTTGCATCTTTAGTAATAGGTCTAAGAGACAGTTTTTGGAGAGCAATCAAGAGCAATGACAAAAGTCTATAAAGTCTGGGGGGGTCTTTAATACTTTTCTTACCAACATTTTATCAGGAATTGCCACACTCCTGTTACTTCTAGTATAATTTGTTCTTGTGTTATAAGTGGATCAGCTCAAGGCTTTTTTTAAGGTTTTGGAAAATGTATGTCTAATAATAAAAAAAATTTAAAAATACAAAAAAAGTTATATAACTATCAGGTTGCAGATAAATATAATTGAATAAAGGCAAAAAAGAAAAAAAATCCTGGAACCACAAAGAAAACAAATTGGCTTTTATTTTATTATTTTTTCCCTGTTTTCCTCACTCTATGCTCCTCTGCATAGGGATGGCTCATTCTTATTACTTTGTTCAAAAGACATTTTTATTAAATATCCTAACATAGGATGTTCCTTTGGGGTTGCTTCCAACCATTTTTGGGTTTTTCTATAAGTTCCTCTATCCCTCTTATCTCCCATGTCCCTCATACCTCACTATGTATTTTCAATTATTTCTTCCCTCACACTTGTTCTGAGATCCTAAATCTTCCCTTTAAAAGGTTTCACCCTAATCATCTCTTCCCATCTTCCTACTCAGGTCTTTTCTTATTTTCTGGCTCTTATAGTGCTTCCTATCCAAGTACATTAATAAGGATATCAGTTCAATCATCTTCAAAGAGAACATGTAGAGTTTAACATTCTGTGTTTGAGATACATCAGTCAATATTAAAGTTTCCAGTTCCATCCATTTACCAGAAAATCCCGTGATCTCACCCTTTCTGATGACTGATTAATATTGCATTGTATATATGTACCACATCTTCATTATCCATTTCTCTGTTGATGGGCATGCTGGCTGATTACATTTTTGTTTTGCTATTGTAATTAGAGCTGCAATGAACATAGATGATCAAGTGTCTTTTTATAAGATATAAATTCTTTTGGGAATATTCCAAAGAGTGGTAAAGCTGGGTCACATATGGCAGTTCCATTTTTAGTTTTCTGAGGAATCTCTACACTGATCTCCACAGAGGCTATACCAGTTCATCCCACAAGCTGTGAATGAGTGTCCCTTTTTTCCCACAGCTTCACCAGCAAAATCTGTTGTTTGTGTTCTTGATCTTAGGTATTCTGACTAGGGTAAAATGGTATCACAGAGTTTTTTGAGTTTGGATTTCCCTGATAATCAGGGAAGTTGAGCATCTTTCAAGGTATTTGTTTAAAATTTCAATTCTTTTTGAGTGAAACCCCTACTTAGTTGCAGGGACCATTTTTAAGTTGAAGTGTTTGGTATCTTGGTCTTTAATTTTCTGAGCTCTTTGTATACTTTGGAAATTTATCCTTTGTCAGATTCATAGCTGGCAGAGATTTTTCTCCCATTTTGCAAAATTGACAGTTTCTTTTGCAGAACAAAAGCTTTTTAATTTCATGAAGTCCCATTTGTTGATTATTGGTCTTATCCTGGGCATTTGTTGTTCTGCTTAGAGAATCTTTACCTAGACCTATCAATTCAATTGTACTTCCTACTCTTTCTTCTAAAATTTCAGACGTTCAGTTCTAATATTGAGATCTTTAATCTTTTATGTAAGGAGAGAGGCAACAGTCAATTTTAATCCTTCTTCATATAGATATCCAATTTCCCCCACCTGTTGAAGATGCTGTCTTTTCTCCATTGTGCATATTTGGCACATTTGTCAAAAATTAAGTGACTGTATGTGTTGGAGTTTATACCTGGTTCCTCTGTTCTGATCAGTTTGTCAATATATTTATGTTTGTGCCAGTACCAAGCTGGTTTTTATTACTATGGCTCTGAAATATAGTTTGAAATATGTGTGGTGACAGCTCCAGCAATATTTTATCATCCAAAATTGTTTTGGCAAGTCATTTTTTTTCCTTCCATATGAATTTTGAGATTTATTTCTAGTTCTGTGAAGAATTACATTGGAATTTTAATTGGAATTCCATTGAATCTGTTCATTGCTTTAGATAGGATGGACATTTTCACAATATTGATCCTACCAAAATCCATGAGCAAGGACTGTCTTTCCACCTTCTAGTATCTTCCTTAATTCTTCCAGCAGTGTTTCCGACTCTCCATTGTATAGGTCTTTTATTTCCTTGGTCAATTTACTCCAAGGTATTTTGATTTTTTTGTAGCTATGGTGAATGGGATTGATTTTTTCATTTCTTTCTCAGCTGAATTGTTTCTGATATATAAGAAGACTACGATTTTTGATGTTGATTTCATTACTGCTACTTTAATGAATTTTTTTATTAATTCGAGTAGTTTCCTGGTGGAGTCATGTGGATCTGTCAAGTATAGAATCATATCATCTGCAAATAGGGATACTTTAATTTCTTCCTTAACTATTTGTATCCCTTTTGTTTACTTCTCTTGTCTTATTGCTCTAGCTAGGATTTTGAACACATTATTGAACAGGAATGGTGACAGTGGACAGCCTTGTCTTGTTCTGGACCTAAGTTGGACTGCTTCAGGCTTTTCCCTATTTAGGATGATGTTTGCTTTAGGCTTGTCTTATCTAGCTTTCATCAAGTTGAGATAGATCCTCTCTATTCCTATTTTTTCCAAAACTATTATCATGAAGGATGTTGAGTTTTGTCAAATGCCTTTTCTGCATCTATTGAGAGGATCATATGATTTTGGTTTTTTTTGAGTCTGTTAATATGATGAATAACATTTATTGATTTATGCATGTTAAACCATTCTTGCATTCCTTGTATGAATGTGACTTGTTTATGAAGTATGATCTTTTGTATATGTTTCTGTATTCAGTTTGCTAGTATTTTACTGAGGATTTTTGCATCTGTGTTCATTAGTAAGATTGGCCTATAATTCTCTTTATTTGATATTTCTTGTTTGGCTTTGGAATCAGAGTTATATTGACTTCATCAAAGGCAATATATATCTTATGGAAGAATAATATATATATTATGGAATAATTTGAGTAGTTGTGCTATTAGTTCTCCTCTGAAGGCCTGGTAGAATTCTACACTGAATCCATCTGGTCATGGGCTTTTTTAGATGGGAGACTTGTAATTATTGTTTCAATTTCTTGTTATTGGCCTATTTAATGTATCTATTTCATTTTGTATCAATTGCAGTGGGTTGTATACATTTAGGAATTCATCCATTTCCTTTAGATTGTCCAATTTAAGAGAGTATAAAATTTTAAATTCTCTGGATTTCTTCATTATCTGTTATAATTTCCCCATTTTCATTTCTGATTTTGTGGATTCTCTTCTTCTTTTGGTTAGTAAAGCTGGTCAATATTGTTTATCTTTTCAGAAAACAAGTACTTTATTTCATCGATTTCTTGTATTTTTTTAGCTCCAAATCATTGATTTCTACTCAGATCTTAGACACTTCTTCCCATATGCTACTTTTGGGGTTAATTTGTTCCATTTTTTCTAAGGATTTCAGATATAACATTAAGTCAATTACTTGGGATCTTTCCCTTTTTGTAATGTAGGCATTTAGTGCTATAAACTTTCCTCTTGAACTGCTTTCAGTGTCCCACAGGATTAGGTACGTTGTGTCTTCATTTTCCTTCGCTTCAAGGAAGTTTTTAATTTCCTGTTTTATTTCATTTTTTTACCAATTTCCCTTTTAAAAATGTGTTATTAACCTCCATGAGTTTGTGTGATTTTTATTGAATCCTTTGTTGTAAATGTCTACTTTTATTCCATGATGGTCAGATAGTACACAGTGAAAGATTTCAATTTTTTGTATATATGGAGGTTTGATTTTTGTCCTACTGTGAGGTCTATTTTTGAGAAAGTCCCATTAGTTGCTGAGTATAATGTGTATTCTTTACTGTTTGTATAAATTATTCTATAGATATCTGTAAGGTCCATTTGATTCATGGTTTCTTTTAACTCCAATGTGTCTCTGCTTAGCTTTTGGCCTATTGACCTATCCAATAATAGGAGTTGGGTATTGAAGTCTCCTATTGCTACTGTGTTAGGGTTGATTTGTTGTTTTGTCTCCTGTAGTGTTTGTTTGATTGGGTCCTTCCATGTTTAGTGCATATATGTTTAAGATTGTAAGATCTTGGCAGAATTTCCCCTCTACTTAGATGTAGTATCCATTTGTGTCTTGTATGGTTTGCTTTAGTTTGAAGTCTATTTTGTCTGATATTAGGATGGCAACTCATACTTGTTTCCTTTTGCCTTTTGCTTGGAGTACTTTTGACCATCCTTTTATCCTGAGAAAGTGTTTAATCTTTCAAGGTGTGGTGTGTTTCTTGGAGACAGAGAACAGATGAGCCATGACTTTTGAATCAAGTTTTAAGCTTGTGTCTCTTGATTGGCCATTTGAGCCCATTGACATTTAATGTTATTATTGAAAGCTGCATAATGGTTCCTGATGTTTTGTTGATTTTGTGGTATTTGCCTTTTTTGTTTTTTTAGTCCTTCATTCAGCTTTTGTGTTGATATTGCTTATTCCCTTTACTTCATTGATATATATATATATACACACACACACATATATATATATATCCTTCTTTTCCATCTTGCACATTTCTTCTAATATTTTTTTGTTGTGCCCAGATTCTTAGATCCCAAGAGACCACCACGGAATTGGCGCCGTTGCAGTCAGGGCCTTTTATTATGAAAAAAAAGCTCAAGTTTGGACTCTCCCCTATCATTGACACAGTAGATCATGAATGAGAGCCTCAAATCTGTTCAACAAGATTTTATAGGGCTACTTCTAGAGGGTAGGAGGTTCTAACCTAGCGGATATATGATTGGATAAACAGAAGCAAAAATAGTATTGGTGAGTGGAGATTGGTAAGCTCCAACCAGCAGCAGTTTCTAATACCTCCTACATTAATTATGATCTTTGGAATTTCTCGAGTAGCTAGTGGCTTGGACACTTGGAATGTGGACAATTGGAAATTGAACAATTCCACCTGCTCGGTTCATAACTTTATATTTTATTATTCAAGGCTGTCTGTCCTCCCAGCTCGTGGCGGCTCTGGAGTGTTAAGTATTCTCTAATTTGGAGCCTACAGTTTGTGGCTAGAGTCACATACACAGTTGGGTCAGAAAGTCTATCTGGTGTTTCTTGGTGTGGACAAGTGAGCAAGTACAAAATGGGAACATATATAAAATGGCATTTCTTGGTTCAAGTCCCACACTTTGAAACCCTGGCTTACTGTCCATATGGTCTTTTTTTTATGGAATACTTTTTTTACCTTCTATTATTACTGACATTTTTCCTGGATATAATAATCTGGGTTGGCATTTGTGTTCATTCAGTACTTGTGTCTTTCCAGGCCCTTCTGATTTTTGCCATTTTTGAGAAGTCACTTGTTACTTTGATGGGTTTACTTCTAAATGTCACTTGTTTCTTTTATCTTGCAGCTCTTAAGATTTTGTCTTTAATGTCTCTATTTGGTCTGTAGCCTATCATATGTGATGGCGTGTTTTCTTTCTTTGGCCTGAGTATTTGGTTTTCTGAATGCCTCTTTAAACAGGATGGATGTCACTTTTTTTTTTAGGTCAAGGAAATTTTCCTCTATTATCTCATTGATTACACATGGTGGATCTTTCCTTTGTGTATCTATTTCTGGGATACCTGTAAATCTGTATGTTGGGCCTTTTGATGGTGTCCTAAGTTCCTGTATGTTCCATTCTAGAGTTCCATTCCATTTTCAGCTTATCAGTTTTTCTCATTGACTTATAAACCTCTTCTATCTTATCTTCCAGTTCTAATACTTTGTCTTCAACATAATCGGTTTTATTTTTGAGACTCTCTATTGAATTTTTTATTACACCGTTTAGATTTTTTTGTTCCAATGATGTTTCATTCTGGGTTTTATTCAGTGTTTGTATGTTACCTTGGTGGTTTTTTTTCAGTGCTTCAAGATCTGTTTTCAGTCTCTCTATTTTCATTTTATTTGTTTCTTGTTAATTTTTATATTCTTGGAATTCTTTCCTGAGATTGTCATGTTCTTATTGATCTGTTTTTAGGCATTTATCCATGTTCTCTTGGAGCTCTTTGAACATATTTATAATCAATCTTTAAAATTCATTTTCTTGGGTATTGTTCTCTTGAATACCTTCTAATGGGTTGTCCATTATGTAGCCCAAAGCCTTATTTTCAGTGAAATTGAGGGGGGATTTTTTTTTTTTTGTATTCTATGCTGATTATAGCTTTATTTGAAGTTACTCTGGGATGCTATTTCTCAGGACTCAGATGATCATAGTGTCTAGCTTTGTCTTTGTGTTTGGTAACAACTGTTTGGGCTTTCCCTTCAATAAAAAGAAAAATGTTTGATTCTAATGTTCTCTTGCTTCTCACATGGGTCTTTTGAGGTGACTATTGTTTTATGGAGGTCTTTCCCCTTTATTCTTTAAAGTTTGGTACTGTATGAAATCCTCTGCTTGGACTTATTTCCTGTATGTGTGTGATTAGCCAGGTAGGGAGGGAGTGGGATTAGCTTGCTGGCACATGGGCAACACAGTGATCAGGACAAGAGAGCAGGAGAGAATCCTCCAGCTGGGTAGGTCCAAAGACTGTGAATGAGCAGTAGGTAGGCAGGCCCAGAAGCTGCTCACCTGGATGATCACAGTGGTGGGAAGAGGGAGGGGAGGGGGAATCAAGCCTGCTGACCTGGTTGATCTGAATGCTAGGTAAACATAGGGGACAAGAGTAGGGAGGGCCCAGAAGCTGTGCACCTGGTCAATCAAATTGGAGAAAAATGCCTATTGTATGTATTTTAATTTGATTTTAATTTTAATTTTGTTCTGGGAAAAGATTCTTTTATGTTCCAAGGCCCATTTTCTTTTTTGTTATTTCTGTTCATACAAACTTAACAGGTACACTCGTCCCCTCCCTCCTTCCACACCCCCATCCTCCCTGCTCCCCCCTCCATTACCCCCATCCTTCCCCATCCCCCAGTGCCTCCCCCTCCCATCCCCTTAACATTCTTTAATGTGCATGCCAGGCTCTCCTCTGGGTCCTCCTCTCTGATGAGGTGCAAGGACCCAGTGGCATTTCCCAGAACCCTTTCCTGTGTTCCCCTTAAGCATAGGAACACTACTGTGGCTGTCAATCCCTTGCCTCCAAGGATCTTAGCACCTTTAGCAAGTGCTAGAATTTGAGGGGTCAATAGTGTGTTGGACATTGCGCAGGTCATGCAAAGTCCTATTGTGATTGCTTTGGCCCTAACTTATGTGGAGTATCTTGCCTATCATTGCTCTTCCCATCCTTGTGCTCTTGCAGTCTTACCGCCCCCTCTTGCGCAAATTTCCCTGAGCTTCAGGATAGGGAGGGATTAAGCTGGCCTGATTCCAGGTGGTTTATATAGAGTCTCTGATGTTCTGAATTATGGTTTGCTGATTTTTTTTTTCAGTTTTGTTGCTAGTGCAATGCACTTAGTTCCATTTTGATGCGTATTGGATGTCACCCCCTGGCCAGAGATAAAAAGCTTTTAAATTAGAGTCTTGTTATAAGAGCATATTCAAAGGTAGATGGAAAAAAGTAGGAAACCGTGGTGAGGAAGGACTCAGTCTCCCATTTGCAAAATGGTTACTTTCTATCTGGCAGCCTATATGCCCTCTTCTTCTGGTGAGATCATACCCCATCAATTGCAAATGATCAGGAAGGAAAATCTGTGAACTTAATCAGATGTCTCATTTCTTACTTGCAGTCCTTGATGGTGGCCTATTTTCTCTGCTGTAACATGGTCCCTTCTCTCCTTGTTTCTGGTGGGGCCCTCCTTCCCCTTCTCTCCTGTTTATAATCTTTGCAATTACTATAGTTATTACAGAGATTTATCTTTGAGTGTCTCTAAGTGGGTTTGGTACTAGGATCCACCTATTAGGGAGTACATATGCACTTAATTTTCTGTGTCTGAGAAACTTCACTCAATGTAATTGTTTCTAATTCCATCCATTTCCTGGAAAATTCCATTAATTCATCATTTTTGATGGCTGAGTAGTACCCCATTGTATAGATGTCCCACATTTTCCTTATCCACTCATCAACTGTTGGGTTGATTTCATGACTTTGCTATTGTAAACAGAGCTGCTATGAACATGTCATGCTTGTGTATCAAGTTGAATTTTTGCTGTATAGGGAGTTATTCCCAAAAGTGGAATAGCAGGGTCATATGACATTTCAATCTTTAACTCCTTTAAGAATCGCCAGACAGCTTGCCAGAATGGTTGTATGAGCCTGCATTCCCACCAGCAATGTAGGAGAGTTCCCCTCTCTCCACATCCTCTCCAGCATTTGGTGGTGTTTCTGTTGTTTATTTTTGCCATCCTGACCAGGGTGAGATGATATCTCAGGGAAGTTTTGATTTGCATTTCCCTGATGGCTAAGTATGTGGAGCATTTTTTAAGATATTTGTTAGACGTTTTAATTTTGTCCCTGGTAAAGTTTCTTTTAAGTTCCAAGGCCCATTTTTTAATGCTTCTTTTTTTTTTATTTCTACTCATAAAACTTTAACAGGTACACGGTTCCCCTCTCTCCCTCCAACCTCCCACGCCCTGTGCTCCCTCCCCTCCCCCTCCCACCCCATCCTCCAGTGCCTCCCCTCTCCCATCCCCTTAGCATCCTTTAATGTCCATGCCAGGCTCTCCTCTGGGTCCTCCTCTCCGATGAGGTGCAAGGACCCAGTGGCATTTCCCAGAACCCTTTCCTGTGTTCCCCTTAAGCATAGGAACACTACTGTGGCTGTCAATCCCTTGCCTCCAAGGATCTTAGCGCCTTTAGCAAGTGCTAGAATTTGAGGGGTCAATAGTGTGTTGGACACTCCTCAGGGCATGCAACATCCAATTATGGTTGCTTCAGTCCTAACTTGTGTGGAGTATCTTGCCTATCATTGGTCCTCCCATCCTTTGCTCATACAAAATTACCACCCCCTCTTGTGCAAATTTCCCTGAGCTTCTGGATGGGGAGAGATTAGGCTGGCCTAGTTCCAGGTAGTTGATATAGAGTCTCTGAAGTTCTGGATTACGGTTTGTTGATTTCTTTTTCCAGTTTTGCTGCTCCTGCAATGCCCTTCACTTCATCCTGATGGGTATTGGATGTCATCCACATTTTTTTAATTGGCCCATTCATTTTCTTGGTGTTTAGTTTTCTAAGTTCTTTGCGCACTCTGGATAATAGTGCTCTATCAGATAATGTGGTTAGTGAAGATTTTCTCCCATTCTGTGGGTTCCCTTTGTGCTGGAGTTACAATCTCTTTATCTGAATAGAAGCTCTTTAATTTCACAAGATCCCATTTGTTGAGTTTTGGTTGTAGTGACTGTGCTATTGGATGTCTGTTTAGGAACAGTTGGCCAAGGCTCATTTTCTGACTGGATTGTTTACCTCCTTATTTTTTTTTTTTTTAGATTTTTTAAGTTCTTTGTGCACGCTATTTATTAGTCCTCCATCAGATGTGTGGTTAGTGAAGACATTTTTTCCCATTCTGTGTTGTCTTTTTGCATGATCAACAATATCTTTTGATGTACAGAATCTCTTTAATTTTATGAGATTCCACTTGTTGAGTGTTGGTCTATTTCCTGTGAAATTAGGATTCTGTTTAGAATCTGATGGCCTATGCCAATAAGTTTGAGAGAATTCCTTATCCTTTCTTGTATGGTTTTTAATAGTCTCTGATCTAATATTAAGGTCCTTGATCAATTTGAGTTGATTTTCATGTATGATGATGAGTAAAGGTCTAGGTTTAACCTTCTGCAAATAGATACCTGGTTTTGCCAGGACCATTTGTGGAAGATGTTATTCTTTTTCCATTGATTGTCTGAACCCATATGTGAAAAATCAGATGGCTGTAGGTATATGAGCTTATATTAGGGTCTTCAACCCTTATTCATTGGTTCATGTGTCCATTTTGGAGCCAGTACCATGCTGTCTTTTTTAATATGTATTTGCAGTGTAGATTAAGATTGGTATAGTGACACCTCCAACAGAGTTTATGTTTCTCAGGATTGTTTTTGCTATCCTGGGTATTTTGTGCTTCCATATGAATTTTCAGGTAGTTTGATGAATTTTTGTAAAGAATCGCTTTGGGATTTTGATTTGTCATTGTATTATATCTATATGTTTCTTTTTGTAGAATGCTCATTTTGAGATGGTAATTCTACTGATCCAGGAGCATGAGAGGTCTTTCCATCTTCTGGTGTCTTGTAAAACTTATTGCTTCAGGGTTTTAAAGTTTTCATTGCACAAATTTCTTACATCCTTGTTTAAATTTACACCAAGATATTTCATTTTTTAAGGGCTATGGTATATGGAATTGTTTCTCTTAGGATTTTCTCACATTTTTCATCCTTGATGTGGAAGAAAAAGCATTTATTTTTGAACATTAATTTTGTCCACTTTGCTGAACTTATGTATTAGTTCCAGGAATTCCCTGGTGGAATTTTTGATGTTATGTCATCTGCAAACAGGGATATCTTGAGGTCTTCTTTTCCTGTTTGTATCAATTTCATTTCTCTCTTTTGTCTTATGGCTCTAGATAAGACTTCAAATACAATATTTAATAGAAGTAGTGACAGTGGAAAGACTTGCCTAGTTCCTGATAGAATTGAGAATGCTTCAAGTTTTTCACTATTTAGGCTAATCCTTGCTATAGGCTTGTTGTATATAGCAGTTTTCTGGTATTTTTTTTCCTTTCTCTCCTCTTGAGTATGTTTGTTCTTTTCCTCATGTTTAAGTGTCTTTTAAACTACCATCTTCTGTAGGCCTGGTTTGATGGTCATGTAGACCTTCAGCTTGTACTTTTGGTGAAAATTTTTCTTTCACCTTCAATTATAACTGATAGTTTTGATGGTTATATCAACCTGGATTAGCATTTGTGCTTATTAATAAGTTTAAGAACATCTCTACAAGCCTTTATAATTTTTACTGTTTCCAGATAAATCAGCTGTTATCTTAATAGGCTTAGCTGTGTGACTTGTTTTTTCTCTCTTGAAGTTCTCAGCACATTCTCTTTGTCTTGTTTCTATAGTGTTTATTATTATTTGCCATGGTAAGTTTCTATTTTGGTCATATCTGATTGGTGTGTGATATGTGTATCTCTTTCCTTAGAAGTGGAAAATTTTCATTGATGACAGTGTGAAAAAATTTACGCTGTAAAGTTTTGGATTTCTTGTTCTATATTCCAAGAATGTGCAGGTTTGACATCTTCAAGGTGTTCCATAGCTCTTGAATATTTCTCTCAAGTATATATTTAACTTTTTCAATCTCTTTGAGAAAATTTGTTCTGCCATCTTGTCTTCTAGTTCATTAGTCTATTGTGTGCTTTGTTAGTTCTGTTGTTGAGACTCTGTTGAGTTTTGGATTGCAATTAGCTTGTTTTTAATTTCAACTTTAATCTCCATTAAACTTACTCCAAAGTTCCTTACTATTATCATTTTGGGGTTAATTTGTTGTTTTATATGTTGTAAAGTTTGTTGAATGAATGTGGGTGAGCTGCCATTAAATGAATATACGTTTGATATTATGAAGTCTTCCTGATGAATTTTTCTTTTGACTAATTTTTTTTCATCTGCCTTTTCTATCTTATTCAGGTGCTTGCTAGTTTTCATGTTTAATTTTTGCCTATGCAGTTGTTTAACTCTTTCATAGTTTTGATCATATTAATAAAAAACCTTTGAAAATCATTATCTTGGTTGTTGTTTTCTTGGCTGACATTTAAGAGGCATTTCTGCTTGGAATCCGTTTTTATGGGGTCAATGTTTTTTGTAGGAGACTTTTTTTGTTTTAGTTTTTGTTGTATTTAATGGATTTACAGTGTGATGGGCATTTTGTGTTTGGTCTCTATAATTTGGGTTTCTTTTTTCACTCTTTTGCATCTGACAGACTTACCACACTTGGACAGTTGTTGTGACTGCTTGCCTAGGTGTTAAGTCTAGGGATCCTTTGTGCTATTTGGGGGATAATGTATGTCATGGTTTGAAATGTGTCCCCCACAGTCTCATGTGTTTGGCAAAATCATGACACCTGGAGAGGTGGACCCCTGCTGGAGGAAGGCAGTCACAAGAGGTGGGCCTTGAGGTGGATTAGTCCTACCCTACCTCCGGGAGAAGTCTGCCTTTGCAGCAAGCAGTCTGCAGCTCTCAGTTTCCAAGATGTCTGTGGTAATTTAGCCTCCTCCAGCTTTGGCCAGCCACCCATGCCACCTCTGCCATGAGAAAGTGCCTCCCCTTTAGAATCGTAAGCTGTATAAACCTCCCTTTCTCCCTTAGGTTGATTGACTTTGAGTGTTCTCTCACAGCAATAGTTAGGAGTAACAGTTACAGAAATTGGTACTGGGTAGTAGGTTATTGCTGGGAGATTAAGAACAGCTGGTACCACAATGTGAAGTTGTTTGTAAAGTTGAGAGAAGTTGGTACCCAGCAATATGGCCAATGCTGTGATGTGACTAGTGTGCCTTTGGAACTATTTGTTGGGAGAAATATGGAGAACTTTGGGACTTTGTCCTGGGAAAGTCTTAGTGTCTTGGTTAGGCAGCCAAATGGGCTTTTCTTGCGAGAGCTCAATGGAGAGCAATATTGTGAGAGATGTATGCAGGCAGTGGAAGCCCAGCTTGTGATGGTCCAGAGGGGAACAGAGACTGTGTTTGGAACTGGATGAGTGACACATGGAGCCATGTGTTGGCCAACAGTTTAGTGAAGTTTTGCCCTCATCCTGAAAGTTTGCCTGAAATTAAGCTGGAGTGCTCAGCAGAGGAAATTTCAAAGCAATGTAGTCTTGACAATGTGATATGACTACTTTTTAGTTGTCTTCATAGTTACAAAAAAGAGCAAAGAATCAGGCAGGAAGAAGCAAAAATGTAAGATCTAATGATTTAAAGAGTTGAACCAGGAAGAAGCAGAGAACAAAATGGCTGTTAGAGAGATTAGCTCAATTTGTAAATCAAAGCCTGCTCCCAATTTGAATAATAGGAGGGGCCCTAGCTTGAGTGCAAGATCCTCAAGGAAGGCTCCCCCTCATAAGAATGGAAATCTTTTCAGAAAGGTGGAGTTCCAAAGCAAGAGTTGATTTGCCTTACAAAGCGATTGCCCAGGAGTGAAAGAGATGGGCAACATAGAGAAGCAGAATCAGCTGTGATTCAAAGGGGCCAGTCTTGGCAAAGTCATCCACATGGTTCTGGTTTTAGAGGCATCAGTGATGCAAGAGGGAGGAGATCATGGAGTCCTCCTCCAAGATTTAAAAAATTGGCAGAATACAGACATCATAAGGCAAGAAGCCTGCAGTTTAGAAGCCCAAGAAGGGCAGTTTGTGCTGTGGAATTAAAGCCTGGTTTGCTATTGAGAAGTAAAGATGTTAAAAATGACAGAGACAACATGGGACACCTGCCAAGGAGAGTTGTATACCCTAGGAGGAGTCAGCTCAAGAGAGCAAAGTATTCTATGGGCAGCTGCATTGGAGGGATGGAACCAAAGCCCTTTGGAACTGAGATGATTTCAACAAGAGGCTCACCTGTTGGTCTTGGAGCTACAAGATTTGGGGATTGTCCTACTGGTGTTTAGTCTTGTTATGGACCGATCTTTCCTGGATATGTTTCCATTCTTTCCTTTTGGAATGGGAATGTTCTTTCTGTGCCACTGTATGTTGGAAGTATGTATTTTGATTTTACTTTGGACTTTGGACTTTGGATTTTAGACTGTGTTTGGACTACTGACGTAGTCTATAAAGACTTTTAAATTGGACTGAGTATGGTTTACATAATGAGATGGCAATGAATCTGTGTGAGCCAGGGATGGAGTGTCACAGTTTGAAATGTGTCCCCCACAGTCTCATGTTTGGCAATGTCATGGCACCTTGAGAGGTGGACCCCTGCTAGAGGAAGGCAGTCACAAGAGGTGGGCCTTGAGGTGGATTAGTCCTACTTTACCTACAGGAGAAGTCTGCCTTTGCTGCAAGCAGTCTGTAGCTTTCAGCTTCCAAGATGTCTGTGGTGACTTAGCCTCCTCCAGCTTTGGCCAGCCGGCCATGCCACCTCTGCCATGAGAAAGTGCCTCCCCTTTAGAACCGTAAGCTGTATAAACCTCCCTTTTTCCCTTAGGTTGATTGACTTTGAGTGTTCTCTCACAGCAATAGTTAAGAGTAACTGTTACAATGTACTATAAAGCTGAAGGAATGTATAAGCTCTGCTTTGATTAAGAGTGTGACAGTATCTTAGTCTAGTTTTAGCTGAGAGGTTTAAGATTGGTTATCAAGGTTTGTTAGATGACATTTGAGTTTAATATCAGAGCAGCTTTAAGATCATAAAATAGATGGAGTTTAGTATCCAGGATTTAGTGATAAATGTGATAAGGCAGAATTCGGATCCTTAGAAGTATGTGAGGGTGAATAGTTAAGACCCAAAGGGGAGTATAATATAGTGCTTTGGGCATGATATATAGAAATCTTAAACTGTGGAGACTGTTGATTGGGGATAAAGGGAAATAAAATAGGTTACTTAAGGTTAGAAGGAAGATTCTCTTCTGTTGGATGGTAAAATTTTTGGTGTCCTAAATCATATGGTGTTGGTCAACTCTTTCCTGATTTGTGGTTTCTGGCATGGGGGTCATGTTCTAGGACACTAGAGACTGAGTGCGCCTCCCTAAACTGTCTAGGCACCAGTTACCTAGCACTGGGGTTGCATCCTGGGGCATCGGAGACTGAACTATGAATTGACTTCTGAGTTTAATTTTTTCTCTTAAATCCTGCTAGGGAAGACAATGCTAAGTGTGGGCCACATGACTGTACTCAGATCAAGCTACCCAAGTTGGAATCATTTTTTTTTTCTTTACTTGCCAATTGTTTACTTTAGAATAAATATTTCAGTTCTCTTTGTAGTACATGTCCTCAGATTTTCCTTTAAAAGAGTTGAATAATAATGAATCTCTTTCAGCATTCTTCTGTGTCATAATGTGAACAAAAATGAACTTTTCCTGAAAGGGTTATGGGGGAATATCATGTACAACATTAAAAACAGTACTCAGAAGAATTAATTCCTTCTGTGATGATGAGTATGTTCGAACTCTTGGTCAGTTTCTCTTGCCTGACATTTCATTTTTTTGCTAACATAGCTTAATTATTTAAAGTAGGTAAATTTGGGTTGTGGGTCATTCAATAACCTGTTTCAAAGGTATTCACAAATGATTCTTTTTTTTTTTTTTTTTTACCAAGGAAACTTCTCACGACTTGTTTCAGAGCAAAGGCTGATCATTCCATTGGACACTTTCTCTCTTACAAAGATTTCACTGAGGAAATTAAAAAAGCAAAGTCTCAAGGAATGTCTGTTGAAACTCAGATGTTATAGGGACCAGATCAGGCATAACTTTTAATAAATACATTAGCAGACAGAAGTCATCACAAACAGGAAGAAGAGGGCATCTGTAAGAAGAGGTGAGAGTGTGACCATGAGGATATCTGACTGTTTAAACAACTTTGTTTCAAGTGTTAGTAAAACCAACTGTGCTGGGATGATTTTCCCAGGCATACACTGTGACAACTCCAGGCCGTCAGGGAGGAGAAAGGCAAATGTGCTACAGGCCCTTTACCCCCGCACCCAAATCCAGGGGACTCCAGACACAGCAGGGAGTCTGTCAAGGCGAGTCTCACTCACTCACTCAGTTACACAGCTGCTGGCTGTGATGACGAAGATAAGTAAAGCCTGACTGCCCACACCTCCACCTCAGCCCTCCGGGATTCAGCAATGGACGGGGAGTTTGTCAGAGCAAGATCTCAGTTTATTGGGGGTAACAAACCAGCTTATATAGACAAAGAATCAGAGCATGCAAAACAAGCAGCCAATTACCTTAATGGTCAGTAAAGCACATACTCTGCATAGGTCAGACTAAACATAAATCTATGTTGGCTCCTGTAATGTGATCAGGATTACACCTAGGACACTAGCTCCCAGTGCCATCTTTGGTCCCATGTGCTAAGCCATGCCCTGCTCACTCCCTCCCAGACTGTTATCCCTGGGTAGGCCCAACACAACTGAATTCTCCCTCATTCATTTTATTACAAATAAATGAACTTGTACTTGGGCCAGTGATTTCTACAATGTTTAACTAAATTGTTCTTAGGTCAAACAGATACTTGAATATCACAAACTATAGGCACTTTCTTCTATGAAATATATTATGCAATAACAGTAAGCAATTGTGGAGATGAAAGGGGCAAGATGATTCTAGGAAATTGACCATTTCTGTGAGGAATATGAACTTTTGATGCATTAATTTCTGTTACATTTTCAACAGCTTTTTGGAAAACAGCTCATAAAAAGAAAATAAAGACCATTTTCATTAAAATATATAAAATTCTTTGAGTATATTTCTCATATATAGATAGATAGATAGATAGATAGATAGATAGATATCCTGCTATCTAGATATAATCAAATTAAAATAATAAAAATGTCCCCAGCCCCTCTCTCCCTCCCTCCAGTCCAACTGGGACAGGACTTGCTCTCCATCCCAGTCGAGTGCCCCCCAGTACCCTGGTCCCCACTCGTCCCAGCTCATCCCACCAGCCAGCCCGAGCTACACCCAGGCTGCCTTAGGCTTGCGTGGGCCACATCCCAGGTCCCAGCCCCTTTGTCCCTCCTTCACATCAACCGGGGACAGGACTCCTTCCCAGTACTCCATCTCAGCACCTCTGCCTCTCTGGCATGCCCAGGACCCTCCCTCGCACTCCAGGGAGAACACACTGCTACTCGGAATTCAACAGAATCCAAAGGAACCTCAAGCAAAGCTCTAGGGTACAAAGGACATTGGAAGTCCTCTAAAATCATCCTACCACATGGGAGAGATTCTTTACATCCAGCCCAAAAATAAGTAAACCTCTTTTTTTTTTTAACCATACTGTTCTTTTCCAATATTAATCACTGTAGATTAGCTTTTCCATATAGCCACACCAAAACATATACAACTCCAGAGATTATACCACTCACCCTCACACATCACCAAGGTACTAAATCATAAAAGTGCACTACCATATTAATATTCACCCCCTGTCTACTTAACCTGACTTATCTCATGTAATAATAGCCTAATAGCCTCATCTAGGAAATAACACTAACAACAGACAAATAAACCCAACTCCAAGGCAAGCACTAGTAATAACTGCCTGAGAGCAGTAATACCAACTAAATCAGTTAGGTCAAAAACACACAGAAATTGAAAGGTCTTAAGAGACAAAACAACAATGCCCAAGTCAAAGTGCATATCCATGAGAAAAAACATCTAAGAAGACAAATATCCCACCGAAAGAATTAACCCCATAATGATAGATTCCAACCAGAACAAATTCACAGAAAATATTCAAGAAAGTCAGACTCAGGATAAATACTTTCAAAGCATGATCATTACTATGATCAATACTATGAAAGAGGAAATCTAGGAGAAGTTAAACAACCACATCAACCACTTTGAACAGGAACACAACAGACACTTGGAGGAGTTGAGAAAAACAGTTCAAGAAACAAAAATAGGCATAGAGCAGTCAAAACAGACTCAAGCAGACTTTAAAACTGAACTAAAAGACAAGTTATCTTCAACCCAGAATGTAACAGAGAGTCTCATTAGCAGAACTAATGAAGCAGAAAATAGAATTTCAGACCTTGAAGACAAAGTGGAAGTATTAACCAGCTCAATGGAAAAGGTTAAAGCCAAAAAGATACTTGAGAGGAACATTCAAGATTTATGGGACAACCTGAAGAAGCCTAACATGCACATTCATGGAATACCAGAGCAAGAATCCCAAAATACCACACATAAAGAAATTTTTCAAATTATCATAAATAAAATATTCCCTCAACTAAAGAATGAGAGGCCCATGCAAATACAAGAGGGATTCCGCACCCCAATCAGATATGACCAAACTAGAAAATCACCACAGCAAAACACTCCACATTCAAAACAAAGAAAAGGTGCTGACAGCTTCAAGGGAAAAAAAAAAGTCACTTTTAAAGGTAAACCTATTAAAATGACTTCTTAATGGAAGCAGTAAAAGCAAGAAGAGCTCGGAGAGACGTACTTCAAGTATTAAATGAGCAAAAATGTCAACCCAGGCTGATATACCTGCAATACTGCCTGTCATGATTGAGGGAGAAAGAAAAATTTTCCAGCACAAAAACAATTTGAAGGCATACATGTCTACCAAACCAGGCCTTCAAAAAATGTCAGAAATGATACTCAAGACTGCAGAAAAAAACAAGCATATCCAGGAGGAGAGACGAGAAATATAACACCAAAACCATCTAAAAGCCAAATAATACACTTACAAAAGTCACTACACACAAAAAATGTCTGGGATTAAAAATAATTTCTCCATTATAACATTAACTGTTAATGGAATTAACTCACCAATCAAGAGACACAGATTACAAATTTGGATTAAAAACCACAATCCATCAATCTGTTGCCTGCAGGAAACTCATCTCACCACAAAAGATAGGCACATCCTAAGAAGGAAAGGCTGGTCGAAAATTCTGCAAGCTAATGGAACCAGAAAACAGGCAGGGTTAGCGATTATGCTATCAGACAAAGTGGACTTCAAACCAAAAAAAAAAAAAAAACCATAAAAGACATAGAAGGATTCTACATTTTAGTCACTAATACAATTCACCAGGAAGACTTCAGAATACTGCAAATATATGCAACCAATACCTGCCCTTCCACATTTGTTAAGCAAATGCTATAGCATCTAAAGCGAGAAATCAACCCCCAAATGATAATTCTTGGGGATTTCTTTTTTTTTTTTTTTTTAATTCTTGGGGATTTCAAAACTGCCCTCTCAACATGGAATACATCAACAGGTCAAAAGCTTAAAAGAGACAATTTGGAATTTAATGAAACTCTCACTGAAATGGACCTTACAGATCTTTATCAAACTTTTCATCCACGCACCAAATACACATTTTTCTCAGCAGCACATGGAACTTTCTCCAAAATAGATCACATATTGGGCCAAACAAACGAATCTCCACATATACAGGAAAGTTGAAATTCTAGTCTGTATCCTATCAAGCCACCATGGTCTAAAGCTTGACATGCACAACACAATAAACAACAGAAAATACACTAACTCCTGGAAACTTAACATTATGATGCTGAATGAGAATTGGATTCAGGAAGAAATTAAAAAGGAAATTCAAGATTTACTGAAAGTGAACAATAATTTGAAAGCTACTTATTTAAATCTTTAGGACACATGAAAGCTGTCTTAAGAGGTCAGTTCATAGCTCTTAATGCCTACATCAAAAAATGGAAACATCACAAATAAATAACTAACAGTGCAGCTTAAAGCTTTAGAGACACTAGAGCAATCTGATCTGAAAAACAGTAGAAGAGAGGAGATTAGCAAAATAAGGGGAGAAATATTTGAAATTGAGATTAGGAAAATGATACAGAGAATCAACCAGTCAAAAAGCTGGTTCTTTGAAAAATCAATAAAATTGATACACCCCTAGCTATATTAACCAAAATCAAGAGAAAGAAAACCCAAATTAACAAATTAAAATGGAGTTATCACTACTGATACCCAAGAAATTCAGAGAATTATAATGTCATATTTCAAAAATTTATACTCTGAAATTTGACAACACAAAAGAGATGGATGAATTCCTAAGTAAACACAACTTACCTAAATTGAATCAGGAAGTTGTGAATTATTAAATAGTCCTATAACATGTGAGGAAATTGAGGAAATAATCTCGAATCTTATCACCAAAAACTCTCCTGGACCAGATGAATTCAGCACAGAGTTCTACCAGACATTTAAGGAGATAATAACACCAATACTCCTTAAACTGTTCCATCAAAGAGAAAAGGAAGGAACACTACCAAAGTCTTTCTATGAAGGTACTATCGTCTTAATCCCCAAACCTAATAAAGATACACTTAAAAAAGAAACTATAGGCCAATCATCTCTTTGGTGAACACAGATGCAAAGATTTTCAACAAAGTCTTAGCAAATCAGATTCAAAAACATATGAAAAAGATCATTCACAGGGAAACAAGGGGATCCAGGGAGGGGTGGAAGGGAGAGAGGGGAATGGGGTACTTATCAACTTTGTATGAGTGGAAGAAATAAAATAAATAAATAAATAAATAAATAAAAATGTCAAGGATTATAATTTTATATTAGGAATATACTTTTAATATCAAACATTTATCATGATAAAACACTATAGTGGACATAATTCAAAGAATTCTATTACAAATAACATATGCTAAGTACATATTCATGAAAAATTGGATTATTAAGCCAAATTTTTAGGCATGTTAAGAGGAAGTTTCAACTTTCAGTTTCAACTTTCCTTTGCAGATTGAACTTCCAGTCCCTCTTTCTAGCTCAAGATACACCTGAAAGTTTGGGTATCAGACAAAGATACTCAGTCCTCTGTGGTGAAGACTTGGTTCACAAGTTTACTAAATTTTTGGAACTTAAAGTGGACTTTATTGGGAGTTGCTTGACTGGCTTACATTGTACCCCCAGAGCAGATTGTGGAGGTGTTACTCCTAATCTCTTTCTGACATCCTGTTTGAAAGTAGAAGCCTGTCCACATACAAAAATTTCTAGATGATATTGTCATCATGAGCAGAGCCGATGCCATGTCCAGAAGCTCCATGAATCTAATGTGAAAAAATCATTTTTATTGTTCAAGAACATGAAATGAAATGAAAATGAAAATAACATGAATGTGTCTGATAGGGACAACCCCAAACATATAAATAACTAAAAGAGCTTATTTAGTATGATAAAATAAGACTGGGGAGAATATCAGTGGTTAAAGTGCTTGATATCTATGCTAAAGATTCAGAGATCCCATGTAATATGCCATAGTTATCAGTATGATGACCTTTCAATAATCCAGTCTTGGCTATGGATCAACATTGTTAGGCAAACAAACTTTAATTCCAAGCTCTAAGTTTAATTAGAGAGCCTGTTTTAAAAAGAATGAAATGGATGAACAATTGAGAATAATTCCTTTTTTAAATTTATTTTTATTATTTCCACTTACACAAACTTAACAGATACACCGGTCCCCTCCCTCCTCAACCCCCAGTGCCTCCCCCTCCCATCCCCAGAAATCCTTTAATGTGCGTGCCAAACTCTCCTCTGGGTCCTCCTCTCCGATGAGGTGCAAGGATCCAGTGGCATTTCCCAGAACCCTTTCCTGTATTCCCGTTAAGCATAAGAACACTTCTGTGGCTGTCAATTCCTTGCTTCCAAGGATCCTAGTGTCTTTAGCAAATGCTAGACTTTGTGGGGTCAATAGTGTGTTGGATGTTGCACAGGGCATGCAAAGTCCAATTATGATTGCTCGGCCCTAACTTGTGTGGAATATCTTGCATATGATTACTCCTCCCATCCTTGTGCTCTTACAATCTTACTACCCCCTCTTCCGCAAATTTCCCTGAGCTTCAGGATGGGGAGAGATTAGGCTGGCCTAGTTTCAGGTGGTTGATATAGAGTCTCTGAAGTTCTGGATTATGGTTTGTTGATTTTTTTTCAGTTTTGCTGCTCCTGTAATGCCCTTCACTCCATCCTGATGGGCATTAGATGTCACCCCTTGCAGTCCTTGATGGTGACCTATTTTCTCTGCTGTAACATTGTCTCCTCTCTCTTTATTTCTGGTGTGGCCCTCCTTCCCCATCCCTCCTGTTCATAATCTTTGCAATTATTGTAGGTATTACAGAGAATTATCCTGAAGTGTCTCTAAGTGGGTTTGGTACTAGGAGCCACCTATTAGGGAGTACATACAGCACTTAATTTTCTGTGTCTGGGATACTTCACTCAATATAATTGTTTCTAATTCCATCCATTTTCCGGCAAATTCCAATAATTCATCATTTTTGATGGCTGAGTAGTACTCCATTGTATAGATGTCCCACATTTTCCTTATCCACTCATTAACTGTTGGACATTTGGGTTGATTCCATGACTTTGCTATTGTAAACAGTGCTGCTATGAACATGGTCGTGCTTGTGCTATCAAGGTGAATTTTTGCTGTATGGGGGGTTATTCCCAAAAATGGAATAGCAGGGTTGTATGGCATTTCAATCTTTAATTTCTTTAAGAATCGACTGAAAATAATTCCTAATACTGATTTTTGGTCTCCATTTGTACATAAGAAAACATGCACACAGACACAAATTCATATCCCCAATTGCACATCCATGTTGACACTAGCACACTGTGATAGTTAAACCTGGGTGTCAACTTGACATACCTGGTATTAACTAAGATCAGCTGAGGCCATACCTGGAAAGATCAACCCTCTTATGTACATAAATTATTTAAAAAAAAAATCCCTGTAGGTTGACAAATTGCATCAGTTTACTCAAGGATGTAGAAGAAAAGGAGTCTAGAAAAGAGAGAATGAGAAGTATGTTTGATATTAGTAATTGTCCTCACAGATCTGTGGTACGGTTGACATATCAACTCTCTTTGTCCTCCATAGACTAGAAAGGTTTTCAGGAGAAATAATTACAGATAATGAGAATCTCTGGGGTTAAGGTTAGACAAGTCATGGGGAGTGCTGCTATAATGGGCCTACCCAAGGAAGGGCCACTTGATATGCCACAGAGACTTGGGTTCCTATTGGAGCAGACAATCCAAAGGGAGTCTCAATCCCACTTGAAGGAGGCAGAAAGGAGGGTGGGAGGAAGTGGTAGGATAGGTTGGAGAAGAAAAGTAGTGTGTGGGGGGGGAGACATCCACTCATCGTGCTTATAAAACTAGAAAAAAAATTGAAAGGAGTGGGGTTTATGGTAGTTTGCAGAGCAGAGGGCTCAGAGCAATAAAAATTTGAAATAGAATTTGTTTTGCATTTATTTTTTCAGTAATAACTACTTTGTTTTCCAAACTCCTTCTCCTCTGTGAAGATTAGTTTTGTCCCATGCACAATAATGTTAATAACAACAAACTTAATGTGACCTCAAAATGTGAGGAAAATCAGAGAAATCATTGAAAAATTTTGCCAAATCATCCATAGTTGGCAAAATAAGAAAGCAGTTCTAAACTGTAAGATTTTGCTTAGAAAAATATCTACATGATTAAAAACATTTCCATGTTACAGAATTTTCATATTACTCTAAGTTCAGTCTTTGGAATTAACTGTGAAACTCAGACTCCATGTGCTTTATGGAAGGACAATGAGCCAAAGAAAACATAATCAACCAGAAGGAGTATGTACTTTCAGAGATCAGAAACCAATAACTTTCAATGTGAAATTCTTTGTGAATAGTGAACCCTAGAACTGGGGTAACTGCACTTGTAATGTAAGAATGAGGGCTTGCCATTAGATCTCCAGAACTCACATAGAAGTCAGATGTGTAGAGTATCTGTAATTCTAGTGTTCCTGGGGGAAAAGGAGAGGTAGACACAAAATCTCCAGGAACTTGCAGGCCATCTATACTGATAATGTAACATATAAATGATAAAGTACCTGCTTCAAAAACATGAAAGTAGGAGACTAAATTCTGGATATGTCATCAAACATACACATTGAGAGAGAGAGAGAGAGAGAGAGAGAGAGAGAGAGAGAATCCTTAACTACAGTGTCCTTGAGAACAGCAAGAAGTATTAGGCTACGTACATTGAAATGACTACTAAGTATCCATTTTAACCTTTCTTATTATTTTCAATTTATTTGATGTGAGAAAATGTGTTCAGATCAATTGTTCATCTACTGAACATATGTAGTAGGAATGCCATTTTTGTTGAAAAGCCACCTAATGGAGTTCTCAGAAATACTTGCAGAAAGAGAATACCAGTTGCCAAGCTGCCCTTGATCTTTTCAACTTTTTGCTTTCTGGACAGAAGTGCAAGCATTTTGGTTATATATCGGAAGTCACATTTCAGAATGAGAAAGTAACAAGATAAGAGAAGTTTGTGCACCAGCCAGCCTCATGGACAGAAAGTTCTTGATCTTGCCCATGAAAATACATATCTTTAAGGAAGCAATCAAGACTTGGTTTCAATCACAGTTTGACTCACTGTTAACTGAATCCAAACATATCCATAATGAACACTGCTTTTCTCTTCATAATTTTTAGACCTAGTCAATAGCCTGTGACCTGGGAGTTCACAGTCCCTAGTGGAGAACTTACTGCTTTTTCCCCTTTTTTTCATGGTATCAAATTAGGTTTAAATACATCCAGAGGTCAGTGCTATTCTCAGCCTGGGGTGGTGAACCTTTTTTTTGCAGTGCAGAACAGTTGGTACAAAGACTTGTAATTGGTCAAAGTGCTGAAAATAAGTGACCAGGGATTGCTCTACTCTAAAGGGAATATTGACATCCATTCTTCAAAGCCCAGGGAACATCCTGGCTACTATGTACACGAGACCTGTGCAGATTTGGGCCTTTCATCATTTCATCAAGCATGGAAGATCCACCACTCGCCAAGGAACTATGGGAAGTTGATGAGTTTTGGAGGATGGAACATCATGTTCCTCAGTGTTGTAGCCATTGATAGGTTGCCCAAGTTCCAGTAAATAACCCCATGTTATACAAGTCATCCTAATAAAACTCAGTGTGTTGGAACAAAGCAACCAACAAAAAATACAATATCAAAGAGGCCTTGTTGAAACAAAAAGGGTTTCAGAGGATAGACTGCAGAGGTATTGAGAGAGGGAATATTATAAGATAAAGAAAAGTATACACTCTTTGAAGAAGGAATGAGAAGTGTTATTTGGGGTATGCCAGCAAATATAAAGGAGCATGAACTGTTGAGCCTATAAGTGAACATTGAGTGAAATGCAGTTGGCTGTAGTTGTTTGCCTCTTCTTTTAAACCTCAAAGGAAACAGAATCTTTTTCTTTACTTAAGGCAATATATGTGTATTCCTTCTTTATACACCAAACATATTTCACTACATGTCTGTATATGTCATATATATAATTGTAAATATAAGGATATTATATCCAAGGAAGTGTAGAGAAAAATAAGCATGTGAGAGTACCAGTTACTCTTCACTGTTGTTCTGAGACCAGTCAAAGTTACGTACTTTAAGATAAAAAGGGAGATTTACTAATCTTAAGGTTCAGGGGAGATACAGTCAATTATGTGGGAAATGTATAGTTAGTTGGCAGATGATGGAGGTGGCCTAAGTTACATCCGTTAAGGAGCCTAGCCACTGGAAACTACCAGAGTTGATCTCTCCCACAAGTAGAGTGGGGCTAATCAACCTCAAGGCCCACCTCCTGTGACTACCTTCCTCCAGCATGGCTCCAACTCTTAAGGTGTCTTGAGGAAAAACACAGAATAACTTGCTTTATCCTTTAATGTCACAAATACAAATATGACAAATATAACATCCAATGAGAAAATTTTGTGTCTGTCTGTGTATATACATTCATGTGGTATATGTTTGTGTGTGTGTGTGTGTGTGTGTGCACGCATGCGCGCATGCACATGCATACACTTATGCATATGAAATTAGAGTCTATATTCTTAGTTACCACGAACTACTCTGGATGTTCAATGAGGACTAAATACTTAGTGATTTCCATATCATATCATTATTTACCTGTTGCCATGTTTGATTTTTGTAATTAGATAGCTTTCTAAACATTGGTTAGATAGCATGTTTAGGTTAGGATTCACCTTGATAAGTAAAAAAGATTATTTTAACACATATTTAAGCAATAACAACATGGCAGTGAAAAGTAATTTGAAGGATTGATTTTAGAGCCTTGAGTATGAGCAGTTATTGACAGGAGTTTTCGTCATATACAGCTCTCATATATCTTCAAGACGTGGTGCTCCTTTAAAGATTTAACAAGAAATCATAGACTTTGCTTGGCATAGCTGAGTTTATGTCAGAAAAGTACTAAGGATTTATTTTTAGCTCATGCCTAAACACTAGCTTCTTCTTTTAGAATCTCTGTTCCCTATACTATCTAATCCCCTCTCTGAAGAAGTAACCAGTTTTTGAGAATAGACAACTGGGTGATAAGGCTTTGTCTGGCTTCTGCAATTAGAGGAAGATCACTGTCGAGTGTGGCTTCAGGGGTTCCCCTCTGGGGTGGTCTACTTGGGAGATCTCTAAAAGTGTCAAAGTTGTTTAATTGCACTATAACAGGTAAAACCAGGAAAGAAATTTCTTTATTGGCAACTGGACAGACAAGCAGGCAAAATGAAAACAACAAGTAATATTGGAGAAACCTGAGCAGAAGAAATTATTTCATTTCTCTGGGAATAGTTAGACAACTAAATCTTAGGACCAGGAGAAGCCAGAACAAAAGATGTTTTAAAGTGTCAAGTAAAACAGCTTAAAATTAGTTTCTTCTTAGTCCGATGACAAGGTTTAAACTAATTCCCTAAAATACTTTAGGTTTACTTTGCTGGAGGCAGGTATTATTAACAAGACCTCAGTTCTATCCCCTAGTAACACCACAATGGAATCTTAGGGAACCTTGGCTAGGTCAATCACTTGGCCAGAATTAACACCTTCAGAGACTCATCCACCTGGTGGCATGCCCAAGAGGTGGGCGAAGGAATCTCTACCCTCCACCCTGCTCACAGAAGCCAGCACTCTCAGTCCTTTTGCTAGTAACTCAAGTATTTCCAGTCCCTGATCCATCTTTTTCTCTGAATGGGTATGAATATTCTCAATATTTTTTCTGCTTAATAATTCATTATGTCATGAAGAACATGAACTCCCAAATCCCTAGACCCATTCAAGTAGCACTCCTTCACAACTGAGATGTCTGTGAAAAAAAATGGGTCTTTGGGCTAGACTGTTTTCAGTTGTCCGAGTTGTTATGGTTGAGGAAGCAAGTCCTTCCCAGAGTAGGTAGCATCATTCCTTGTATCATAAACGACACCCAGAATCACCAAGCCAGCAGCAGGGCAAGCTTACATGCATGCATGGCTCTTGCCATCTGCTGGAGCAGATGCCACCAACTTCTTTCATCTCCTGTCACTATTACTTCCTTCCTCACAATAATGGACTGCAGCTTTGAACTGTGAGCTCAAATACTCCTTTCTCCCCCTAAAAAATAAAAGAAACATAAAGCATTCTGGTACACTTAATACCAGTCATACTTTGAATGTGATGTGCTCCCCACAGGCTCATGTATTTTTATCCTTAGTTGATATTTAGTGAGATGTGGCAACTTTAGAAGGTAGAGCCAGAGCCTTGCTGGAGAAAATCTCATCACGAGAGGCAGACTTTGAAGTTGGACAGCCCCACCCTGCTTCCAACAGCAGTTACACTTGCAGTTTGCTGCTTGTTCTCTCTGCCTCCTTGAAGGTGACTGTAGTGACCTGATCCAGACTTCCAGCTCTGCTATGCTTTTTGCACTACAATGGACTATATTCCCTCTGCAAGCATAAGCTAAAAAACTTCTTTTTCTGCCAAAAATTATGCATGAATGTTGTCTCACAACAACAGAAAGAGTGATTACAACAATGTCTATAAATATAAAGACATCTATATTATTCTGTCATGCTGCATTCACTATCTCCTTGTAGAACACAGACACTTATGTGAAAAAGGCCATTCCTTGAATTATATGGAGCCAACTCAATATTCTAGCCAATTGCAGCCAAGAGCAAAGATCTTGTTTAAAGACATGATTTTAATTTATTCTATGAATATAACAATAAATACCATCGTACCAGCATATGTGTATGTGGGGGTGGGTGGGTATGTGTTTGTGCACAAGAGGTCAATTGAGTGTGCCTATGGAGATCCAAGGGTGACATAGGGAATAATCTTGAATTGCTCTTCCACTTTATTGCTTTGCTCTGGGGTTTTCCAGGCTCCACATACCAGGACTGGAATTGCAGGCAATTATCTTTATTGCCAGTGTTTTTATATGGGATCTGGCGATCTGAACACAGGTTTTTGTTTTAATCTCTAAGTCTTCTCCCCATCCCAACAAGAAATACTATTAATATGAAAAAGAAGTTATCAATCTAATACTTGAACAAAAACAAGCTTGAAATAAAAACAGGCAAAATATTAAAATTTTGAACAGAGCATTAGCAAACAGTTTTGTGAGTAGGTGCCTCACCAGCAGGTCTGTCTCACCAGGCCCAGGGTAACCAACACAAAGCTTATATGTTAGACAAAATTTTCTAACAAGATAAAACCAATAGAATATATATGACTACAAAAGGGAATTTATCTGGTTGATTTACATGATCCTTTAACAGTGTCAGTCTTCTATTGGAAAGGCTGAAAACCTGTGTCTGCTAAGTCTGAGGTTGGATGCCTCCCTGGGCAGTCCAGTGCTGGAGGTCTAGAGACTTCCGGAGAGCAGCTTGTCCTCAGTGCACATGGAAGTCAGCACTGATGCCAGTGCAGGTGGCAGCTGAATTTGTGGCAACAGCATCAAGAGTGGGAAATGCTGTTCAGCAGGAGACAAAGACAGGCAACTAACAACCAAGATAAACTGTCACACCTTATCACTATTTAATGATGTTTTTCAAAAAGAAGAGACAGAGCAAGAATTTCAAGATGAGAATCATTTTGTGTCATTAATTTGTTGATTCCTATGTCAGTGTATCTAATTGGAAAGATTCATAAACAATCACACCAAAGTTCCTCTGAGCATTTTTTTCTTTTATTATGGTTAAAGTAAACATTCCAATTTCACTTAGATAATCCAAAATGCAAAGAAACAAACAAGGGATTAGAAAGATGATTCAGGAGTTAAGTTACTGTCACTCAATCAGAAGGACCTGAGTTCAGTTTCCAGAGCCCAAGTAAAAAACACCTGGCAGAAATGGTAGATGCCTGCAATTCTTGCCCTGGAACAAGGAGACTGGGAAATCCTAGAGCAGAGTAAAAAGGAGACTGAAAAATCCAAGATAATTCCAATGTCCTTTCAAACTTCCACAGACACACACATTGCCCACTCACACAGAAACATAGACATACAGACACACACACACACAAACACACACACACACACACACACACACACACACACACACACACACATACACACACACACACCAAACTTTAGAAAGGAACACTATATTGTTAAAAATTCTGGAAACATGGTAGACTTTAAATAATACCTTGAAAGGAAAGCATGGTTTACCAGTTTCAATTTCTTGTTACTGTTGTAAATTCATAATCATCTAAGATATCTGAAACAGGACTATTGAAATGGATCAAAACATGAAGGCATGCATACATTTGATCCACAGAAATCACATGGTAGAGGGAAAGAATCATCCCTATGTCATTCCTATGATTTCCACATGTGTAATGATATGTACACACCCACACATACACATGCAAATGTAAATATATGCACACATATACACACAGTAACAGTAATAACTACATTAAAGTGAAAGAAATATAGACTTTGTGATATAATCTAAAGTCAAGGAATAGGATCATAAACTTCAATCTTGTAGCTTCTCCTTTTTCAATATTTTGTTCCTTCCTTTTAAATTTTTTTTAATTTGTGTGTGTGTGTGCATGCATGTGCATGCATGTATATGTGTGTGTGTGTGTGTGTGTGTGTGTGTATCAGAGGGCAATGTGTGTGCCTGTGGAGGACTAAGGGTAACTTCAGGAGTCATCTAGACTGTTTTTAACTCCTATTTGTTTTGCTCTGGGATTTCTCAGGTTCCTCCTTCCAGAGTTGGAAGTACAGACCACTGCTATTTCTGCCTGACATTTTTTATTTATAGTGCATTTTTATTTTCTACTCATGCAAACTTGATAGGTACCCCATTCCCCTCCCTCCCTCCACCCATCCCTGAATCTACTTGCTCCCTCTCCCCTTTTCCCCATCTTTTCCCCCTTCCCTCCCTTTCTCCCAGTGCCCCTCCCCCCATTCTTGGAACCTCTTTACTTGTGCATATCAAACTTCCCTCTGGGTCCTCCTTTCTGATGAGGTGTAAGGACTCAGTAGCATTGTCTAGAGCTCTTTCTTCTGTTCCCCTTTGGTATAGGAACACTATTTTGGCTGTTAATCCCTTGCCTTTAAGGATCCTATTGCCTGTGATCCATGCTAGACTTTGAGGGGTCAATGATATGTTGGTCATTGCTCAGGTCATGCAAAGTCCTATTATGATTACTTTGGCCCTAACTTGTATGGAGTATTTTGCATATCGTTACTCCTCCCCATCTTTAGGCTCTTACAATCTCACCACCCCCTCTTCCACAAATTTCCCTGAGCTTTAGGATGGGAAGAAATGAGGTTGGCCTGGTTCCTGGTTGTTAATGTAGGGACTCTGATGTTTTGAATTATGGTTTGTTGTTTTTTTTCTATTTTTTTCTTTTTACCAGTTTTGCTATTCCTTCACCTCACTTGGCTCCATCCTGATGGGTATTAGATGTCACCTCCTAACCAAAGTTAAAAGGCTATTAAATAAAGTCTTATTATAATAGCAGATACAAAGGTAGATGGAATAAGAATAGAGACCATGTTGGGGGGGTGAGTCTCCTATTTGGAGGATGGTTATCTTATATCTGTCAGACTCTATGCCTTCCCTGTTTGGTGAGATCAAACCCCATCAGTTTCAAGTGCTCAGGAAGGAAAGTCTGTGAGCTTAACCACGTCTCACTACTTACTTGCAGTCCTTGATAGTGGTCTATTTTCTCTGCTATTTTCTCTTGTAGCACGATCCCCTCTGTCCTTGTTTCTGGCAGGACCCTCCTTCCCATTCCCTCCTGTTTATAATCTTTGCAATTATTGTAGGTATTACAGAGATTTATCTTTGAATGTGTCACTAAGTGGGTTTGGTACTAGGATCCACCTATTAGGGAGTACATATGGCGCTTAATTTTCTGTGACTGGGATACATCGTTCAATATAATTTTTTCTAATTCTATCCATTTCCTGGAAATTTCATTAATTCATCATTTTTTTACTTTTTATTTCCACTCATACAAAATTAATAGGTACCCCGGTCCCTTCCCTCCTGCCACCCCTTCCTGGACGCCCTTGTTCCCTCTCACCTTTTCCTCTTCGTTTCCCCCCTCCCATCTTATCTCCCAGTGCCTCCTCCGCCCCATCCCTAGAACATCCTTTAATGTGTATGTCAAACTTTCCTCTGGATCCTCCTCTCTGATGAGGTGTAAGGACTCAGTGGCATTTCCTAGAACTCTTTCCTTGTTCTCCTTAAGTATAGGAACACTATTGTGGCTCTTAATCCTTAGCTTCTAAGGATCCTAGTGCCTTTAGTCCATGCTACACTTCAAGGGGTCAATAATGTGTTGGTCATTTCACAGGTCATGAAAAAGTCCTACTATGATTGCTTCGGGCCTAACTTGTGCATAGTATCTTGCATATCATGACTTCTCCCCATCTTTAGGGTCTTACAATCTTTTGTCCCCCTTTTCTGCAAATTTCCCTGAGCTTCAGGATGGGGAGAGATTAGGCCGATCTAGTTTCAGGTGGTTGACACAAAGTCTATGACGCTCTGAATTATGGTGTATTGATTTTTTTTTTCAGTTTTGCTGCTCCTGCAATGCCCTTGGCTCCATCTTGAACGGTATTGGATGTCACCCCCGGCCAGAGATAAAAACCTGTTAAATTAGAGTCATATTATAAGAGAATATTCAAAGGTAGATGGAATAAGAATAGGAGACCACAGTAAGGGGGGGCTCAGTCTCCCATTTGCAAAATGGTTACTTTCTATCTGCCAGACTATATGCCCTCCTCTTCTAGTGAGATCATACCCCCTCAATTGCAAATGATCAGGAAGGAAAGTCTGTAAACTTAACCAGATGTCTCATTACTTACTTATAGTCCTTGATGGTGGCCTATTTTCTCTGCTATAACATGGTCCCATTTCTTTGTTTCTGGTGGGGTCCTCCTTCCACATCCCTCCTGTTTATAATCTTTTCAATTACTGTAGGTATTACAGAGATTTATCTTTGAGTGTCTCTAAGTGGGTTTGGTGCTAGGATGCACCTATTAGGGAGTATATGACACTTAATTTTCTGTGTCTGGGATACTCACTCAATATAATTGTTTGTAACCATCCATTTCCCAGTAAATTTAATTAATTCTTCATTTTTGATGGCTCAGTAGTATTCCATTGTATAAAAGTACCATACTTTCCTTATCCACTCGTCAACTGTTGGCCATTTGGGTTGATTCCATGACTTTGCTATTGTAAACAGTGTTGCTATGAACCTGGTGGTGCTTGTGCTATCAAGGTGAAATTTTGCTGTATGGGGGTTTTTCCCCAAAAGTGGAATACCAGGGTCATATGGCAATTCTATATTTACCTTCTTTAAGAATTGCCAGACAGCTTGCCAGAGGGGTTGTATGAGCCTGCATTCCCACCAGCAATGTAGGACAGTTCCCCTTTCTCCACATCCTCTTAAGCATTTGGTGTTGTTTGTATTGTGGATTTTTGCATCCTGATTGCAGTGAGACAGTATCTCAGGGAAGTTTTGATTTGCATTTCCCTGATGGCTAAAGGATGTGGAGCATTTTCTAAGGTATTTGTTAGACATTTTAATTTCATCCTTGGTAATTTCCAAGGCCCATTTTTTTCTTAATTTACTTATTTTTCTGCTCATACAATCGTAATAGGTACCCCTGTCCCCTCCCTCCTTCTACCCCTCCCTGTACCTCCCTGCTCCCTCCCCCTTTTTCTTCTTCCTTTGCCCCCTCCATCACTTTCTTTCAGTGCCCCCTCCAACCTCTCTGAAGCATCCTTTAATGTGTATATCAAACTTTCCTCTGGGTCCTTCTCTCTGATGAGGTGTAAGGACTCAGTGGCATTTCCTAGAACTCTTTCTTGTGTCCCCTTTAAGTATAGGAACACTATTGTGACTGTTAGTCCCTTGCTTCTAAGGATCCTAGTGCCTTTAGTCCATGCTAGACTTTGAGGGGTCAATGATATGTTGGTCATTGCACAGATCATGCAGAGACCCATTATAATTGCTTGGGCCCTAACATGTGTGGAGTACCTTGCATATCATGACTCCTCCCGTCCTTGTGCTCTTATATTCTTAACGCCCCCCTTCCACAAATTTTCCTGAGCTTCAGGATGGGGAGAGATTAGGCAGGCCTGATTCCAGGTGGTTGATATAGAGTCTCTTATGTTCTAAATTATGGTTTGTTGATTTTTTTTTCAGTTTGCTGCTCCTGTAATGACCTTGAGTCCATCCTGATGGGTATTGGATGTCACCCCTTGCAGTCTTGATCGTGGCCTATTATCTCTCCTGTAGGATGATCCCCTCTCTCCTTGTTTCTGGTGTGGCCCTCCTTCCCCTCCTCTCCTGTTTATAATCCTTGCAATTACTGTAGGTATTATAGGGATTTATCGAGTGTGTCTCTAAGCGGTTTTGGTACTAGGAACCACCTATTAGGGAGTACATACGGTGATTAATTTTCTGGGTCTGGGATATTTCACTCAATATAATTGTTTCTAATTCCATCCATTTCCCGGCAATTTGCATTAATTCTTCATTTTTGATGGTTGAGCAGTATTCCATTGTATAAATGTACCACACTTTCCTTATCCACTTGTGAACTGTTGGACATTTGGGATGATTCCATGTCTTTGATATTGTAAACAGTGCTGCTATGAACCTGGTTGTGCTTGTGCTATCGAGATGAATTTTTGCTGTATGGGGGGTTATTCCCAAAAGAGGAATAGCTGGGTCATATGGCATTTCAATCTTTAACTTCTTTAAGAATCGCCAGATGGCTCGCCAGAGTGGCTGTATGAGCCTGCATTCCCACCAGCAATGTAGGAGAGTTCCTCTCTCTCTACATCCTCTTTAGTATTTGGTGTTGTTTGTATTGTGGATTTTTGCCATGCTGACCAGGGTGAGATGGTATTTCAGGGAAGTTTTGATTTGCATTTCCCTGATGGCTAACGATGTGAAGCTTTTTTTAAGATACTTGTTAGACATTTTAATTTCATCCTTGGTAAATTTTCTTTTAAGTTCTAAGGCCCATTTTTCAATTCGGTCATTTGTTTCGAAGGCCCATTTTTTAATTGGGCCATTCGTTTCCTTGGTGTTTAGTTTTCTAAGTTCTTTGCGCACTCTGGATAATAAAGCTCTATCAGATATGTGGTTAGTGAAGATTTTCTCCCATTCTGTGGGTTGCCTTTGAGCTCGCGTTATAATCTCTTTATCTGAACAGAAGCTCTTTAATTTCACAAGATCCCATCTGATGAATGTTGGTTGTAGTGACTGTGCTATCAGATGTACATTTAGGAACTTTTGGCCTAGCCCAGTCAGTTCGAAGATGTTGCCTATCTTTTCAACTAAGGTTTTTATGGTCTCTGGCCTTATATCTAGGTCCTTGATCCATTTGGAATTAATTCTTGTACATGGTGACAAGTACAGGTCCAGTTTTAATCTTCTGCATTTGGAGATCCAGTTTTGCCATCATCATTTGTTGAAGATGCTGTTCTTTTTCCATTGGATTTTTTTGGAGCCCTTTGTCAAAGATCAAATGGTTGTAGTTATGCGGGCTTATATCTGGGTCTTCTACCCTTATCCAATGATCTATGTGTCTATTTTGGAGCAAATACCACACTGTTTTTACAACTATGGATTTGTAGTATAGACTAAGGTTTGGTATGGTGATACCTCCAGCAGTGTTTTTTGTTACTCAGGATTGTTTTTGCTATTCTGGGTCTTTTGTGCCTCCATATGAATTTTGAGATTATTTGTTCAATTTCTTTAGATAATTGCTTTGGGATTTTAATTGATATAGCATTGAATCTGTATATTGCCTTCGGTAGGATGGCCATTTTTATGATGTTGATTCTGCCAATACAGGAACATGGGAGGTCTTTCCACCTTCTGGTGTCTTCTGCAATTTCTTTCATTAAGGTTTTAAAGTTTTCATTGTAAAGATCTCTTACTTCTTTGGATAGGTTTATAGCAAGGTATTTCATTTTTTTAGGGACTATAGTAAATAGGATTGTTTCTCTCAGGGCTTTTTCACTTCTTTCATTCTGGGCATATAGGAAGGCAACTGTATTTTGTATGTTTATTTTGTATCCTGCCACCCAGCTGAACTTCTGTATTAGTTCCAGAAATTTCCTGGTGGAGTATTTGGGATCACTCAGGTATAAGTTCATGTCATCTACAAAAAGGGATTGCTTAACTTCTTCCTTGCCTATTTGAATCCCTTTTATGTCCCTTTCTTGTCTTATAACTTCAACTAAGATTTCAAGTACAATATTGAAATAGAAGTGGCGACAGTGGATAGCCTTGTTTAGTTCGGAATTGAAGCGGGAACACTTCAAGTTTTTCCCCCATTGAGTATAATCCTTCCTGTTGGCTTGTTGTATATAGCTTTTATTATATTGATAAAGGTTCCTTCCATTCCAACTGTTTTGATCATAAAGGGCGGTTGGATCTTGTCAAAAGCTTTTTCTGCATGTATCACAAGTATCTTGTGGTCTTGGACTTTGGACTGGTTTTATATGGTGAATTACCTTTATTGATTTGCATATATTGAACCAACCTTGTGTGCCTGGGAAAAAGCCTACTTGATCCCTGTGAATGATCTTTTTGATATGTTTTTGAATCCGATTTTCTAAGACTTTGTTGAGAATCTTTGTATCTGTGTTCATCAGAGAGTTGCCTTATAGTTTTCTTTTTTAAATGTATCTTTATTAGTTTTGGGGATTAAGATGATATTAGTTTCATAGAAAGACTTTGGTAGTGTTCCTTCCTTTTCTATTAGATGGAACAGTTTAAGGAGTATTCGTGTTATTAGCTCCTTAAATGTCTGGTAGAACTCTGTGCTGAATCCTTCTGGTCCACAACATTTTTGTTAGGAAGATTTGAGATTACTTCATGGATTTCTTCATATGTTATAGGACTATTTAAATAATTCACAACTTCCTGATTCAATTTAGGTAAGTTGTGTTTACTTAGGAATTCATTCATCAATTTTGTGTTGTCAAACTTCACAGAGTAAAAGTTTTTGAAATATGACATTATAATTCTCTGAATTTCTTGGATATCAGTAGTAATAACTCCATTTTCTTTTTTAATTTTGTTAATTTGGGTTTTCTTTCTCTTGCTTTTGGTTAATTTAGCTAGGGGTGTATCAGTCTTTTTGATTTTTGCAAAGAACCAGCTTTTTGATTGGTTGATTCTCTGTATCATTTTCCTAATCTCAATTTCAAATATTTCTCCCCTTATTTTGCTAATCTCCTCTCTTCTACTGTTTTTCAGATCAGATTGCTCTAGTGTCTCTAAAGCTTTAAGCTGCTTTGTTATTTATTTGTGATGCTTCCATTTTTTTGATGTAGGCATTAAGAGCTATAAACTGACCTCTTAAGACAGCTTTCATGTGTCCTAAAGATTTAAATAAGTAGCTTTCAAATTATTGTTCACTTTCAGTAAATCTTGAATTTCCTTTTTAATTTCTTCCTGAATCCAATTCTCATTCAGCATCATAATGTTAAGTTTCCAGGAGTTAGTGTATTTTCTGTTGTTTGTTGTGTTGTGCATGTCAAGCTTTAGACCATGGTGGTCTGATAGGATACAGACTACAATTTCAACTTTTCTGTATGTGGAGATTTTTTTTGTGGCCCAATATGTGGTCTATTTTGGATAAAGTTCCATGTGCTGCTAAGAAAAATGTGTATTCTTTGGTGCATGAATGAAAAGTTTGCTAGAGATCTGTAAGATCCATTTCAGTAAGAGTTTGACTAAGTTCCAATGTGTCTCTGTTAAATTTTGACCTGTTGATTTATCCCATGTCGACAGGGAGGTATTGAAATCCACAAGAATTACCGTTTGGGGGTGGATTTCTCGCTTTAGACTCTGTAGGGTTTGCTTAATGAATGTGGAGGGACCCGCATTTCATGCATATATGTTCAGTACTGTGAAGTCTTCCTTGTGAATTGTACCTGTGTTTAAAATATAGTGTCCATCTGTGTCTCTAATTTTTTTTTTTTTTTTTTTGGTTTGAAGTCCACTTTGTCCCATAGCATAATAGCTATCCCTGCCTGTTTCCTCATTCCATTGGCTTGCAGAATTTTGGACCAACCTTTAATTTTTAGGATGTGCCTGTCTTTTGTGGTGAGATGAGTTTTCTGAAGGCAGCAGATTGATGGGTTATGATTGTGAATCCAAGTTTGTAATCTGTGTCTCTTGATTGGTGAGTTAGTTCCATTGACATTTAATGTTATAATGGAGAAATTTTTAATTCTGGACATTTTTTATGTTTAGTGGCCTTTGTAAGTGTATTATTTGGCTTTTAGGTTTTGGTGGTATTATACTTCCATTCTATCCTCCTGGATAAGCTTGATTTTTTTCTTCAAGCTTGAATATCATTTCTAGCATTTTTGAAGGCCTTGTTTGGTAGAAATGTAAGCCTTCAAGTTTTCTTTGTGCTGTAAAACTTTTCTTTCTCCTTTAATCATGACTGATACTTTTGCCAAGTATATCAGCCTGGGTTGACATTTCTGCTCGTTCAATACTTGAAGTATGTCTCTCTAAGCTCTTCTTGCTTTTACTGTTTCCATTGTGAAGTCATTTGTTATTGTAATAGGTTTACCTTTAAAAGTGACTTTTTCCCCCCTTGATGTTCTCAGCACCTTTTCATTATCTTGAATGTGGAGTGTTTTGATTATTAATTGCCTTGGCGAGTTTTTATTTTAGTCATATCTGTTTGGGGTGTAGAATGTATCTTGTATTTGCATGGGCCTCTCATTCTTTAGGTGAGAGAAGTTTTCATTTATGATAATTTGAAAAATTCCCTCAGGTGTGGCATTTTTGCGATTCTTACTCTGGTATTCCATGAACGCACATGCTAGGCTTCTTCAGGGCGTCCCATAACTCTTGAATATTCCTCTCAAGTATCTTTTTGGCTTTAACAACCTCTTCCATTGAGCTGGTGAATATTCCCACTTTGTCTTCAAGGTCTAAAATTCTATTTTCTGCTTCATTATTTCTGCTGATAAGACTCTCTGTTGAGTTCTGTCTTGAAGATAACTTGTCTTTTAGTTCAGTTTTAAATTCTGCTTGAGTCTGTTTTAACTGCTCTATGCCTATTTTTGTTTCTTGAACTGTTTTTCTCAATTCCTCCAAGTGTCTGTTGTGTTCCTGTTCAAAGTGCTTGATGCGGTTGTTTAACTCCTCCCAGATTTCCTCTTTCATAGTATTGATCATGGTAATTATTATGCTTTGAATGTTGTTATCTTCGGCCTGGCTTTTTGGCAATTTTCTGTGAATTTGTTCTGATTAGAACTTATCATTATGGAGTTAATTAGTTTGGTAGGTGATTTGTTTTCTTGGATTTTGTTTGTCATGGATTTGCACTCTGACTTGTTCATTGTTGTTTTGTCTCTTAAGGCCTTTCAGTTTCTCTGTGTTTTTGATTGAACTGTTTTAGTTGGTATTACTACTCTCGGGCAATTATTACTAATGTTTGCCTTGGAGTTAGGTATGTTTGTCTGTTGTTATTGTTATTTCCTTTAGATAGGGGTATTAGACTGTTAGTACATCAATTAAGACAGGTTTAGTAGACAGGACGTGAATATTCGCATGGTAGTGCACTTTTATGGTTTAGTACCTTGGTGACATGTGAGGGTGAGTGGTATAGTCCCTGAAGTTGTATATGTTTTGGGGGTGGCTATATGAAAAAGTTAATCTACAGTGATTAGTAATTGAAAGGAGCAGGATGGTAAAAAAGGATTTACTTATCATTGGGCTGGATGTGAAGAATCTCTCCCATGTGATAAGATGATTTTAGAGGACTTTAGATATATGGACTTTGTCCCCTAGAACTTTGCTTGGGTTTTCTTTTTTCTCTGTTGAATTCTGATAAGCAGTGTGTCCTTCCTTTACCTCAAGTGTCCTGAGAAGCAGGGTGACCACAAGGATCCTGGACAGGTAGGTGGAAAGTGCAGAGGGGCTGATGGAGATGCTGGTGTGCTTCACCTGTTACCTGGGGCATGTCCTAGTGGCCCACCTAAGCCTGGGGCAACCTGGGTGCTGCTCAAGGTAGCTGGTGGGATGAACGAGTGATCTGGGGGCTGATGGGGTTTACCTGAAAAGCAGGGTGACAGAGAGATTCCTGGGTGGGAGCGCTGGTCTGCCTGACATTTTTAAGTTGGATCTTGGAACCAAACTCAGGTTCTTCTGTTTGGGATGCAGAATCTTAACCACTTAGCCATCTCTCCAGTTCGATTTTGGTTATCTTCACTCAAATATGGTGAGCATTTTTTGATTTCACTATTTTTCCAATACAAGCAGTTTTTTAGCAAAGGAATATTTTAGATCCAAAAAAAAAACTAGTTTTCTCACTTTGAAGCAAGCACTGTACAATTGATCGATATCACTCATCTTTAGATGTAAAGCTATTGCTTTTATTCACTTATCTCATATGTGGCTGGTACATGCATGCTGTACCTCATGCATAAGTGTAAGTCAGATGAAAACTAACAGAAGTTCATTCTCTTCTTCTATCACCTCAGTTCCAGGGATTACATCCAGGTTGTCAGGCTAGTAGTATTAGTTATATATCCTAAGCCATGTCACTGGTCCCAAACTTTTAAAACTTTAATCATAATATACTATTAATAGCAAATAAACTCAGTCCATGAACTGTTGTAATAGTAGCCTTTAAACATGAACCTTACATGACAAAAAAAAAAAAAAGCCTAGTGTGAATATATTCTACAATGTTATTTTTATTCTTAGAATCTGTAGGAATAACAGGTACCTATTTTGGCATATAGTTTTGATTCACACTTAACTCCTCCACTCTGGTTTAAATGTCACTTTAACTTGTTCCATTTCCTCAACTAACATGAATAAAACATTTTACATAACATCCAAAAGATCGTTTGTCAGGTAACCTTAAATGTCCCATGAGAAACTTTACTCAGTGTTGACTTGGAATTGATGTGACATTGTAGACAGGTTTTTTTTTTTTTTACCTATTCTAACTAACTGTTATTAAGTGACAACATTAATATAAGCCTTTACCTTTCATGCATGTAAAAGGAAACACAAGAAGAGCTATACTACTGCTACTAGTAGTAGTAGTAGTAGTAAGACTGTTTTACTTGTGACAGTGTTTTAATATCCATCTTATTTGGCAAATCATCTGATCACTGTAGGGAAAATTGTTAATACTGTCTTACAGAAGAAGAAACCAGATTTTGCAAAGTGGACGTGGCATGCCTGATGTTGTTGTGCTGACACAAGACAACAGTCAGGAAGGTCTTTTTCTTAGGTTGTAAAGGTCAGAGCTCCTTGTGTAAGTAGAGGATAGCAGCGCTGCTTTTGTAAGTACTTCAAACTTTAATCAAGATCAAATTAACATTCAGAGCTACCACTTGGCTCTGAAATGACATTCACTACCTCTATACCTTCTGATAGTATCTATCATGTGCAAACAGATGTGCATGCATACATGCATATGTGTTTATTCATGTATGTATCTGCATATAAATCTAAGTATAAATAGTTTTGAAATAAATTTCAAAGATAATTACACTATGAAAGCCTTGATACATTGGCTTTTATAGTTTGTTTCAACTACATTTTGGAAAAGGAAATTATTCAGTTTTCTGCATGAAATGTACATTGAATGTTGTCTGTTTTAAGTTCCTTCCTCATCTTTCTCTTTGCTGCTTATTACATCAATGTAGCAATGTTTGGAATGAAATGTTTATTTTTGTTTTTAAGACAAAGAACTACCATATTACCATTTCATGTATATTATAAAATTTATCACTTGAATATCTTATTCTATACTTAATTTCAGTATTCACTATCACGCCTTAGTAAATTTAGCCTGAACATTTTCCCAAAAGACTTTTGAAGAGGGGAGTTGGAATTCTCACAGCAGTCCCATATTCCACAAGCTAGCCTGAATTTTTTCAATAAACCTTAGTAAAATACAAATATGAATCAAAATTTAAAAATTTATATGGCAGGATTTGATTAATCTATAATAGTCTAAGGACTACACATTTTAAGGAAGTAAATTGTTTATGATGATCAAAATAAAATAGTTCTATTTCCAGTTTTCATTTTTTTGAAGATTTCTGAAAATTTAAAGATGTTTTCTATAATTGCCATTAACAATTTAAGAATAAATAACATACATCTTTGTATAATTACAAAAATGTTAAGTACCCTATTCATATACAAAATTCACATTTTAAATAGTCTTGGTTTCAAAAATATCTTATTAATATTCAATGTGTTAGATGATGACTCCCTTATAATAGGAGAACTTTATAAGGCACCAAAATTTCAATTATTTAGATTAATATAGGTCATACATTTTTATAGACCAGAATATTGGCATCTGACCTTCTTTTCTATTAATCTTTTTAACTGTAATGGAAGGCTTTGGCATTTGGACTTAAAAACCTGGCTCTCCACCTCTGTAGTATGGATGGTTATCTTGCATCTCTGAAAATGTTTCTTTAGATTATTTTTAAAGTGAGATCCTTCCACTTCAAGTGTTCACGATTCATGGTACCAACTGCACTGTCAATTGTAATAGCAATGTAAACTGAGGAGCGTCCAGATACTGAAATAAATGAAATGTTCAAAATTCTTTAAAAGGAAATCTGTAAAGGCAAAAGGTGGGAAACCGTTTCCATTTGGAACAAGATGTTAATTAATAACTTCAACCAGCACAGAATGTTTGCAAAGCTTCATTTTCTTACAGAGGAAAACTCACCTTCTGAAGAAGTGGTCACTAATAGTGTGCTATAACTGCAGTCTTTAGTAGCAATACTAGTTCTTCTCAACATGCCTAAATCATGTAAATTTTCATTAAGCATGTACTAAATCTCCTATATGACATACATAAACCAAAAACAGTTGCCGTAATGTCTGTTTTCTGTGTAAGGGAAGTGGGATTCAGAAGGATCAATACTACGTGCAATTAAAACATGAGTTAGAATTTAGGGGGGTGTCAATTCCAATATGAGTGCTTCTTATACCACATTCTTTGAAATTGCATCATATATGTTGTCTTCCTGTTTACCATCATCTAATCAGAGTTTTAAGCTAAAATTTCCATCTGTATTTTTATATACTAATAGGCAATTACAATTTTTTTCTCCCACATTTTATTTTTTCCTAATCATACCAGGTCAATAGGTACCCTGTCCTCTCCCTCCTTCCTCCCTTCTCCAGTCATCCCCTCTTGGACTCTCCCCCATTCCATCCTTCCTTTCACCCTCCTCCCTCCCTTCTTCTCTCCCAGTTTCTCCCCCTTCCTCCCTCCCATTCCCTGGAGCATCCTTCTGTGTGAATGCCAAACCTCCCTCTGAGTTCTCCATTCTAGTGAAAGTTCAGGACTCAGTGGCATAGCCCAGAGCCCCATTTTGGGCTTCCCATTAGTATGGGAACTCTATTATAACCATGTAATCCTTTAAGGATCCTACTCCCCATATTCGACTTTGGGGAGTCATCAGCCATTGTGCAGGTCAGGCAAAGTCCAATTCTGGGTACTGCAACTTAACATGTATGAAGAATCTTGCATATTGTTGATCCTCTCCATCTTTACGCTCTTACAATCTTGCTGCCCCTGTTCTGCAAGGTTCCCTGAGCTTTAAGATAGGGACAGATTTGACTAGTCTGCTTCCAGGTATGTAAGGTCTTTGGTGTTGTGAATTGCAGTTCATTGTTGTTTTCAGTTTCGCTTTTCTTGCACCAACATTGGCTGCATCCTCATTGGCATCAAGGGAATATCTTAACCAAAGACAAAAAAAAAACTTTAAATGAAAATCTTAATATAAGAAGAGACTTAAAAACCGCAAAAGAAAATCAACAAACCATAATCCGGAACTTCAGAGACTCTATATCAGCCACCTAGAACTAGGCAAGCCTAATCTCTCCCCATCCTGAAGCTCAGGGAAATTTGCAGAAGAGGGGGCCGTAAGAGTCTAAGAGCACAAGGATGGGAGGAGTAATCATATGCAAGATTCTCCACACAAGTTAGGGCCGAAGCAATCATAATTGGACTTTGCATGCCCTGCACAATGTCCAACACACTATTGTCCCCACAAAGTCTAGCATTTGCTAAAAGCACCAAGATCCTTGGACGCAAGGGATTGACAGCCAATATAGTGTCCCTATGCTTAAGGGGAACACAGGAAAGGGTTCAGGGAAATGCCGCTGGGTCCTTGTATGTCATCGCAGAGGAGGACCCAGAGGAGAGTTTGGCATGCACATTAAAGGATTCTCTGGGGATTGGGGGAGGGGAGGCACTGGGGGGTGGGGAGGGAGGGGTGAGGGGAGGGTGAGCAGAGGGGTGGGGGGGAGGAGGGAGGGAGGGAATCGGTGTACCTATTAAACTTGTATGAACGGAGATAATAAAAAATGTTTAAAAAAAAATACCAGGCAAAAAAAAAAAAAAAAAAAAAAGGAAGGGACTTAAAGGTAGATGGAAGAATAAGAGTAGGACATAGCAGTGTGTGTGTGTGGGGGGGGAGGTATCATGTCCCATTTGCTGGATGGTTACCATCTATCTCTCAGTCCTATATCCTCCCTAATTGGTGACAACAAACCTGTTCAGTCCCAAGTGACCAGGAAGGGCAGTGAGAGTGAGCTGTACCAGACATCTCGCTACTTACAAGCAATACTTGACCATGGCCTACTTTTCTCTGCTGAAACGTAATCTCCTATCTCCTTTATGACTAATATTTTTGATGAGTATATCAGTTTGGGTTGACATTTGTGCTTGTTCAGTACCTGAAGTACATCACTCCAAGCTTTTCTGGCTTTCAATGTTTCCGTTGAAAAATCATTTGTTATTTTAATAGGTTTACCTTTAAAAGTGACTTTTTTTCTCTTGAAGCTCTCAGCATATTCTGTGTCTTGTATATGTAGTGTTTCTACTATTATTTGCCCTGGTGAGTTTTCATTTTGCTCATATCTGTTTGGGGTGCAGAATGCCTCTTGTATTTGGATGGACCTATCTTTCTTTAGATGTGGTAGAAAGTTTTCCTTGGTGATAGTTTGAAAATTTTCCTCAGATGTGGTATTTTGGGATTCCTGCTCTTGTATTCCATGGATGTGCATGTTAGGCTTCCTCAAAGTGTCCCATAACTCATAATGTTCCTCTCAAGTATCTTTTTGGCTATAACGACCTCTTTGATTGAACTGCTCTATACCTATTTCTGTTTCTTCAACTGGTTTTCTACCTCCTCTAAGTGCCTGTTGTGTTCCTGTTCAAACTGGTTGATATAGTTATTTAACTCTTCCAGGATTTCCTCTTTCATTGTTTTGATCATAGTAAAGACAAGGTGATGAAAATTAGTATCTTGAGTTTATAAGAGATTTGTTGTCTTGGCTTTTATTTCTCATGGATGTGCCTTGTGACCTGGGCATTTTGTTTTATCTCTTATGACCTTCTTTTTGTTTATGTGCATTTTTTGACTGAACTGAAAAAGACAGTATTACTACACTTGAGCAGTTATTGTTAATGTTTGCCTTGGAGTTGGGTATGCCTGTCTGAGGTTGATGTTATTTTGTAGATGAGATTATTGGACTATTAGTACATCAATTAAGGCAGGTTTAGTAGATAGGGATTGAAGACTAGTATAGTAGTGTACTTTTTAGGTTTATTTCCTTAGTGACATATGTAGGTGAATGGTATAGTCCCTGAAGTTGTATGGGTTTGGGGGTGGCTATATGGAAATGCTAAACTACAAGGACTAATAATTTATAGGAACAAGGAGGTAAATAGTGTTTACTTATCTTAGAAATGGATGTGAAGATTCTCTCTCTATATGATGGGATGATTTTAGAAGACCTCAGATGAATGGTGCTGGTCCTTTAGCCTTTTCCTTGGGTTTTCTCTGGACTCTGTTGAATTCTGAGGAGCAGGACCTGGGCCCAGGTCCAGGGCAGAAAAGTGCAATTACAATTTTCAATTATAATTACAGTTTTCTCTTTATCTCATAATTATTGTGTGTGGCACTATAATGGTACATTTTAAATTGCATAATTTATAAATAGAGAAATCTATTTGAAAACAGTAGCTTTACAATAGAAGCCCCTGATTACATCTCTCATGATTTTTGGAAAAAATATATAACCAAAATATTAACTGACTAGGAAATTTAAAATGTAAATCAGTACATCAATTTCTTTAATTACAGAGTCATTTCTTCAATACTGTTTAAAATGATTCAATGAGGATTGGAGAGGTAGAGAATACAAGTTGATGAAGGAAGCCAGTCTGCTGAACACATGTTGAAATCATCCTGCTAGATAACACATTCAAATGTAAAACCTTGCTACATGAGCAAAGTGATTCTGTTTCAAGTATGTGGGCACTACTTCTACTTTTAGAATCTCCTAACTAGTTAAAAAGACCCTTACAGTTGTTTACATATTATGAAACGGAATCAGATGAATTAGTTACATATTACTGTTCAGTAACTATTCAGTTGAGATGCTTCTACTAATATGCATGAATTTCAATTAGACAGTTAAGTCAATGACACTCAATATCTGAATGACGTTCCATAAACTATTACCTTTCACAAAGCTAATGCCTTCAGTATTACAGAGGTTCTCTTCTCTGAAAACAGGTTTTTCAAGATTTAAATGGAAGATTGAAGTGCTTGTTTTTGTCTTTGAAAAAAATGACGAAAAATTTGCTCCATGTTACAGCAGAGAAAATAGGCCATCATCAAGAACTGCAAGTAAGTAATGTGACACTTGGTTAAGATCACAGACGTTCGTTCTTGATCATTTTCAACTGAGGGGGTATGATCTCACCAGAAGGGGAGGGCATATAGTCTGGCAGATAAAAAATAACCATTTTGCAAATGGTACACCTCCCTTACTGAGATTTCCTACTTTTATTACATCTACCCTTGAATGTGCTCTTATAACAAGACTCCAGTTTAACAGCTTTTTGTCTCTGGCCAGGGGGTGACATACAATGCCCACCAGGATGGAGTGAAGGGCATTGCAGGAGCAGCAAAATAATAAAAATGTATTAATAAAAAAAAAGAATAAACACCTCGTTCCCTTAAAAAAATTAAAAAAAATAAAAAGCAATAAAATGGGGTTTGAAAACTAGCATTCTGACAGATTTAGTATTAATTCAATTAGAAATAAGCAACTTCCCTGCCATGCACAAGCCTATACAATAGATGTGGGGAGGCTGAGGCAGGGAACATCACAAGTTCTAGGTTTGTCAGAGCTATATAAACCCTTGTCCCCAAATACACAATAAATAAGTAAACAAACACTTTTCCTATAACTAACTTATTAAATATTTAATAAGTACTTAGGCAATGAGACTTCCTGTACAATCTCCAATTTTTAAAAAAATTTTTTATTATTATTTATTCAATTGTGCGTGCGTGCGTATGTATGTGCCCTCGCACGTGCGCGTGCGTGTGTGTGTGTGTGTGTGTGTGTGTGTGTGTGTGTAGAACCACGGACGAATTCGCGAACCACCATGGACGCCTCCACCTCCTTCTGCCCCAGGATTCACAGGCTCGGTCCTACCGGGACCAGAAGCGCAGGCCGCCCCCGCTTCCGCCTGGCGTCTATACGTGGGATCTGAGAACCGAACTCAGGACTTTCCGCCTGCAAGGCAAAGGTGTAACCCCTGAGCCACCTCTTCTGCCCCAATTTTTTAATCAAATTTCTAGCATGATGCTAAAAGCTGTATTTATAATTAAATAAAACTGAAAATTCATGTAAAAATGATTGATTAGGTGAATTTTCACCAATTTCTGGATATCTGAGAACAGGAAACACTAATGTCAATCACATGAAAAGAATACAATTCAACTGAAGTTTTCTTGAGCAGACAAGGCAAATAAAATCATCTGTAAATATATCTCAATGTTACTAAAATCAAGGAGAAAGTTAGTCATCCCAGCCTTAAGAAGTGAGTGTGTGCTGACAATACTGAGTGATATAAGTGTTCTTCATTAACTGGTAATCACTAACTTCCATAAGTCATGAAGTTATTATTACTATTTAAAAATTTTATCTGACAAAAAACTTCAGCCAAAGTTATGTTTGAGCCAGGTCCAAATATGTCAGACATTCCCAACATGGAAAAATCTAAGTCACTTGCTATGTGCAAAACTATTTTTTGGAATTCATTGAAACAGTCATTGATCAGTATTTGTTCCTATTTTTTTTATTCAATTGTGTGTGTGTGCGTATGTATGTGTGCACGCGTGTGTCTGTGTGTGTGTAGAACCACGGACGAATTCGGGAACCACCATGGACGCCTCCATTTCCTCCGCCCTGGGATTCACAGGCTCCGCCCCACCAGGACCAGAAGCGCAGGCCGCCCCCGCTTCCGCCTGGCGTCTATACATGGGATCTGCTATCTGAACTCAGGACCTTCCGCCTGCAAGGCAGAGGCTTAACACCTGAGCCACCTCTCCAGCCCAGTATTTGTTCCTTTTATTTTAAATGTAAGAGTAAATCATGTGACACAATTCCTGTTCATTCCTTGAAAGTTTTGTATTTAATAATGTAATGCAATTCCTGAATTAAAAACAGTTTTGTTTTGACTTAGTGTGAGGTATCTAGAGAAGGGTTTTTGTTACAGGAATTCCCAACTTTTGTACATTCTGATTCAATGCTTTAGTTGTGTCAGATAATCTAAGAAAATTTGCCAAAATGTTGCAAAGTGATAGAAAATAAAAGAAAAATATCCTTGTCATGATTTGAAATTTGAGTTGTTTCCCCAGGCTCAAGTGTTTGTAGTTTGGGAGAGTCATGGCACCTTTTAGAGGTAGAGCCTTGCTGGAGGAAGGTAGCCATACATAACAGGAGGTGGGCCTTGAGGCTGATTAGACCACCCTACTTTCAGGAGAAGTGTGATCTTGAAGTTGGCAGTTTTGCAGCTCTGATGTGGATGTGATTTAGGCCACCTCCAGCTTCTGTCAGCCATGCCATGTCTTTTCTGCCATATATTTCCCCTCTGGAACCATAAGTTGAATAAATCTCCCTTAATTTGAATGACATTGAGTCGTGTCTCACAGCAACAGAGACGAGTAATGAGTATAATACTTCTAAAAATATTTATTTGAGGGTAGAAAAGGGAGAGAAATGAGAAGGAGAGGAGGTGGGGAGAGAGAGAAAAAGACAGAGAAGAGAGAATATGCATGCCATGGAGCATGTGCAAGGTCATAGAACAACTTTCCTAAGTCAGTTCTCTGCTTCCACCATGTGGGGTTCCAGGAATCAGACTCAAGTAGCCAAGTTTACAAGCCAGTAATTTACCTGCTAAAGTATTCACCAGCCCCATGACTCAATTTTCTCAATTATTTCAGTTTCATGTTGACTGCATTCATAGCGATCCTTGGCACCATGCTTCCTATGTTCTGTGACTATGTGTTTTATGTTCATAAGTGAAAGTGCTCTTGCTTAACAAGAGTGAAAGTTAACAGTTGTGCAAGTGCCCAAGGTAATTTTGTTTTAGATCTTCCATAACAATAGCCAAATTGTTTAGCACTCTTTCATTTTTAGAAATTTCTGTGTTGCAGATGTTTAGGAATAGAAAATCTAACTGAAAAAAAAATAAAGTGGTCTTTATTTAAAGGATGTTTCTTTATAGGTAATTTTCATAAGCACACTTTTTAATCATACTGCAGATTTCGGATAGAATGAATCATAAAATTTAACCAATTCATCAAATTTTTGAGCAGAATAATAAAGTATCATATAGAGTATGATCATGTGTAAATATATAGAAAAACAAGTAAAATTGAATGCAATAACTTAGTGCCTGTCCTCTTAAAATATTATGTCAATCGGTAGGCTTCTACCAGTCTCTTCAAACTATTCAAAACCTGCCTCATGAACATGCTTTTACTGATAAAATTTCTGTCTTCTTAAGAAGACCTCAGTACAAACCCTGAAGTTCTGAAACATCTAAAGGAAAGAATAAATAGGGAACTTCAAGAGGTAAGGAAGGATTTTCTGAAAAGATCTTCATTCACTTAAGTGAAAAATCCTTACTCATGAAATTAAAAAGCTTCTGTTTAGTAAAATAACTGTCGAATGAGCAAAGAGGCAGCCTATGGAATAGGATAAAATCTTTGCCAGCTACTCATTTGACAATTAATGTCCAAGATATATATGTATGGACTTAAAAAATCAAAGACCAACAATAAAAATGCCCCATTTATAGAAGGAGACATGGATCAAGACAGTGACTTCTCAAAAGAAGAAATGAAGGTCTGGAGAGATGATTCAGTGGTTAAGGTGTTTGTCTTACAGGCAGAAGGACCTGAGCTTTTATCCCAGATACTGTGTCAAAATGCCAGGCAAAAGTGGCAGTAGTAATAACTTCTAACTCTAGAAAGTAGGCTTGAGAACTCGCAGAGCTAAATCAAAAAGAAAGAGCAATCTAGGATGATTCCAAAAGTCATACTTGGGCTTCCAAAGCAATCTCTTATACACACAGACACAAACCCACACACACAGACACACGCACCCCCAAAAAGAAAAAAGTAACAAAAGAAGAAAAAAATTCTTTAAAATATATAGAAAAGGGTTTAGCGTCATTAGTAATCAAGGAAATACAAAACAAAGCTACTATTCTTACCCTAGTCTGAATAGTTAAGACTGAAAAACAATAAATCCTAGAAAAATGTAGGGAAAGGGAATCTACATTCATTGTAGGTAGGAATGTATGCTCATGTAGCCACTTTGGAAATCAGTGTGGAGATTCTTATGGCCTAGCTTCACCACTCCTGGGTATAGTCCCAAAGGACTCACACACATGCTAACTATGTCTCTATTCACAATAGCAAGGAAATGGAATCAGCTTACATGTCCAGTAACTGATAGACAATGAAATCATGACACATGCATACTATGGAATAATAACAGCTATAAAAAAGACAAAATCTTAAAATTTGTAACTAAATGAATCAATCTTGAAAAAAGCTATACCAAGTGAGGTAACTTAGACCCAGAAAAAAAAACACCTCACTCATATTCTCTCATAAATGCGGATGTTAGCATTAAACCTTCAGATTTATGTAGCTTGCAACTTTTCTCTTGGCAACAAATGGCTGTTGGCAGAAAATAGATGACTACAGAGCAATATTAATCACTCTATTTATTATTTTTCAAATAAAATTTTTATCATTCCATTATCCTAACACACCCAACTCTAAAACCCTAGAAACTTCTCGGCACCAGTGGGACAAAAAGCCCACTCTCCTCAAGGATCAGGAAACTTCGCAGAAGAAGGAAATAGAATACGTAAATCACTTCGGCCTGAGCGGAAGATATGCACATTAGTGCATATGGAGGGAGATTTAGAGAACCATGTTTACAAATGATGAGGGGTTAAGAATTTGCATCCTCAACATTGCACATATTTTATCATCAGAGACTCAAGAACACTCTGCCCCACAGAATAGGGTGCAGAAATAATGTTAGAGTCAGAATTCCAGAAAATAGTTGTGAAATTCTAACCTACAAAACACAGTAATAGCAATCACAAGTCCATAATAGGGTGGCCGTTGATGCCAAAGATATAAAGGAATTGCATGATTAATGACCAGCTATAAACTGAGAAGAAACCCGTGGGTCCTACAGGATTCTGATGAACCAAGAGCTTCAGAAGGGTGGAAAATATATCTACCAGTGAGCACATTGAGAATACATCCTGATCCAAGAGATGTTTTCAATCACAGAAACATAGTGGATCTCAGTCAAATCCAGCATAAACAAAACCAAACAAAAGGACTTTCATGTGGAAGGAAGATGAAAGGGAGTGGGGAATACAGGGAGAGAGAATCAACAGGGACAGTATATGGAATATAGTTTATACATGAATAGTACAGTAAAATAGCAAAATCCATCAATAAAGAAAAGTACATTAAATGTATTTAATGTTCCATCAGATTGAAGTGCATTCTTCAGATGTGTATGCACATATGTGTGTACATGTACATATGTGTGTGTGTGCGTGCATGCATGCATGCGTGTGTGTGTGTGTGTGCATGTGTGTGTGTGTGTGTGTGTGTGTGTGTGTGTGTGCAGGTGCAGGTGTGTGTTTGTGTGTGATAGACAAGGGACTAGCCAGAGATTGAGAAGGGTGGACAAATATATCTCCTGTTGGGTGCATGAAGGAATAGGATGTGTGTGAGTGCAGGTGATTACATCACATGTGAAGATCACAGGACAACCTTCAGATACTCTTCCTCACTTTCACACCTTCTATGAGACTGGGTCTCTTCACAATTGCTTTTCAAGTGTGCCTGGCTCTGGAGTTTTTAGATGATCTCAGGGCTCTCATTTCCCTTAGATACACAGGGATGACAGATGCTAATACCTTTGACTCCTTCTTTTACACAGTATCTGAATTCTGATTCTCATACTCACAGGTTGAAGTCTTTGCCTGATGAGCCTACTCTCAACACACATGTTTTCTTAACAACAAAATTCTTCTCAGATTCAATAGATGCTAAAAATAAATAAAAGAGAACACTATAAGGTATATTGAAGAATACTATTAATGTACATTTGCCTAACAGGTAAGGAATCAATTAAAAGTAAATTAATTCTCCCATCCATATTTCCATTGCCAGAAAAACTGAGAAATCTATACACTAGGAATTTCACAGAAACCACATGGGAAAACAGAGAATACCAGTTGAATTTTACTTTCCCATACTTTTAGGAATGTGAGCAGATAGTTGTTTTGGCAAATACCTATAATTTGTGCCACCCTGGAGGTTAAGGCAAGATGACTCCAAATTCTGGAGATATAGTTCAGCGTGTTAATGTTTGCTTAGAATTTAGAGGTCTTTGCTGTAATTCCCAAAGGAAAGAATGAAAATGAGCCCATGTTTCAAGGGTAAAGGAAGTAAAAATATGTGTCTAGCTCAGAAACTCAGTGACTCTGGAAAACATTCACTTACCAGATTCATCACTTTGATGGAAGTTCTGAACTAGTCCTTGGCATCTCTTGAGGAAGGAAATGTAATTCTCGAGTTCAGTAATTTTAGTTTTGTTTCTTGTTTGTTTGTTTGATTTTTCATTTCAAGCTAATGTGTATAGAATTCCTAGAGAAAACCCACCAACTGATTGACCTCAGCTGGGATTTCCTAAGTAGGAGCTCAAAAGGCACAATGGACAAGTCTACCACTAAACTACTAGGACTGGTTCCACCTGCCTGCCTGCCCACCTGCCCAAGACAGGACTGGCTCTAGGTCAGTCCTCCATCCCAGGTAAGTCACCCAGCTCCCAGCCCCTTGTCCCAGCTCCTCCCACCAGCCAGCCTGGGCAACACGCAAGCTGCCTGGGGTTTTCCTAGCCCATATCTGGGGCACTGGCCCCTTTTTTCCTCGAGCCTGCCTGCCCGAGGACAGGACTTGCTCTGGTTCCTCCATCTCTGGAGCCTGGGTGGGCCACTAAGCCAAGTTGCCAGTCCCAGGTGAAGAGTTCTGCCACCACCATCAGCCCCTCTGCCCCTCCAACTCACTGGGGACCCCTGCTCGTGGTCCACAGAGGACACACTGCTACACAGAATTCAACAGAATCCAAAGAAAACCCAAGCAAAGCTCTAAGGGACAAAGGCCATACATCTGAAGTCCTCTAAAATCATCCTATCACATAGGAGAGATTCTTCACATCCAGCCCAAAATTAAGTAAACCTCTCTCTTTTTTTTTTACCATACTGCTCCTTTTTAGTATTAATCACTGTAGATTAACTTTTCTATACAGCCACCCCAAAAATATATACACTCCAGAGATTATACCACTTACTCTCACATATCACCAAGATGCTAAATCATAAAAGTGCACTACCATACTAATATTCACGCCCTGTCTACTTAACCTGACTTAAGTGATGTACAAACAGCCTAATAGCCTCATCTAGGAAAAAATACTAACAACAGACATAAGTACCCAATTACAAGGAAAACACTAGTAATAACTGCCTGAGAGTAGTAATACCAACTAAACCAGTTCAGTCAAAAACACACAGAAACTGAAAGGTTTTAAGAGACAAAACAACAATGCCCAAGTCAAAGTGCATATCCATGAGAAACAGAACCCAGGAAGACAAATCTCCCAACGAAAGAATTAACCCCATAAATGATGGATTCCAGCCAGAACAAATTCACAGATAATAGCCAAGAAAGCCAGACCCAAGATAACGACTTTCAAAGCATGATCATTCCGTGAAACAGGAAATCTGGGAGCAGTTAAACAATCACATCAACCACTTTGAACAGGAACACAACAGATACTTGGAGGAGTTAAGAAAAACAGTTCAAGAAACAAAAATAGACATAGAGCAGTTAAAACAGTCTCAGGCAGAGTTTAAAATTGAACTAAAAGACAAGTTATCTTCAACCCAAAACTCAACAGAGAGTCTTATCAGCAGAACTAATGAAGCAGAAAATAGAATTTCAGATCTTGAAGACAAAGGGTGAGAATTAACCAACTCAATGGAAGAGGTTATTAAAGCCAAGAAGATACTTGAAAAGAATATTCAAGAGATATGGGTCACCCTGAAGAAGGCTAACATGCACATTCATGGACTACCAGAGCAAAAATCCCTAAATACCACAACTGAGGAAATTTTTCAAATAATCACGAAGGAAAACTTTCTACCACACCTAAAGAAAGATAGGTCCATCCAAAAAGAAGAAGCATTCCGCATCCCAAACAGATATGACCAAAATAGAAAATCGCCATGGCAATTAATAGTCAAAACATTCTATATTCAAGACAAAGAAAAGGTGCTGAGAGCTTAAAGGAAAAAAAAAAGTCACTTTTAAAGGTAAACCTATTAAAATAACAAATGACTTCTCAATGGAAATATTAAAAGCACGAAGAGCTTGGAGTGATGTACTTCAAGTATTAAATGAGCAAAAATGTAAACCCAGACTGATATACCTGGCAAAACTATCTGTCATTATCGAGGGATAAAGAAAAATTTTCCAGCACAAAGATAACTTGAAGTCTTACATGTCTACCAAATCAGACATTCAAAAAATTGTAGAAATGATACTCAAGCTTGAAGAAAAAAAAAAAAAACAGTATATCCAGAAGACAGAAAGGAAGTATTATACTATCAAAACCTAAATGTCAAACAATACACTTAAAAAAGCCACTCAACATAATAAATGTCCAGAATTAAAAATAATTTCTCCATTATAACATTAAATGTCAATGGTTTAACTCACTGATTAAGAGACACAAATTACAAACTTGGATTAAAAACCACCACCCATCAATCTACTGCCTTCAGGAAACTCATCTCACCACAAAAGACAGACACATCCTAAAAAATGAAAGGCAGGTCCAAAATTTGGCAAGCTAATGCAACCAGGAAACAGGCAGGGGTAACCATTATGCTTTCGGACAAAGTAGACGTCAAACCAAAAAAAATCACAAGAGACACAGATGGATATTACGTTTTAGTCACAGGTACAATTCACCAGGAAGACTTCATAATATTGAACATATATGCACCTAATACGGGCCCCTCCACACTCATTAAGCAAACCCTACAGCGTCTAAAGGGAGAAATCAACCCCCAAACAATAATTCTTGGGAATTTCAACACTGCCCTCTCAACATGGGATAGATCAACAGGCCAAAAGCTTAACAGAGACACTTTGGAAATCAACCAAACCCTAAAAAAAATACACCTCGCAGATCTCTATCAAACTTTTCATCCACGCACCAAAGAATACACATTTTTCTCAGCAGCACATGGAACTTTCTCCAAAATAGATCACATATTGGGCCACAAAACAAATCTCCACATATACAGGAAAGTTGAAATTCTAGTCTGTACCCTGTCAGACCACCATGGTCTAAAACTTGACATCCACAATTCAATGAAGAACAGAAAATACACTAACTCCTGGAAACTTAACACTATGATGCTGAATGAGAATTGGATTCAGGAAGAAATTAAAAAGGAAATTCAAGATTTTCTGAAAGTGAACAATAACGAAAATACAACTTACCAAAATCTTTGGGACACAATGAAAGCTGTCCTAAGAGGTAAGTTCATAGCTCTTAATACCTACATCAAAAAAATGGAAACATCAGAAATATGTAACTTAACAATGCAGCTTAAAGTTTTAGAGACACAAGAGCAATCTGATCCCCAAAGCAGTAGAAGATTAGCAAAATAAGGGAGAAATACCTGAAATTGAGATTAGGAAAATGATACAGAGAATCAACCAGTCAAAAGCTGGTTCTTTGAAAAAAATCAATAAGAGTCATACACCCCTAGCTAAATTAACCAAAAGCAAGAGGGAAAAAACCCAAATTAACAAAATTAGAAATGAAAATGGAGTTATCACTATGGATACCCAAGAAATTCAGAGCATTATAATGTCGTATTTCAAAAATTTATAGTCTGTTAAATTTTATAACACAAAAGAAATGGATGAATTCCTAAGTAAGCACAACTTACCAATATTGAAGCAGGAAGTTGTGAATTATAGTCCTATATGAGGAAATCGATGAAATAATCTCAAATCTTCCCACAAAGAAATGTCCTGGACCAGATGGCTTCAGCAAAGAGTTCTCCCAGACATTTAAGAAGCTAATAACACCAATACTCCTTAAACTGTTCCATCTAAAAGAAAAGGAAGGAACACTACCAGATTCTTTCTATGATGCTAATATCATTTTAATCCCCAAACCTAATTAAGATACACTTAAAAAAGAAATCTGTAGGCCAATCTCTTGATGAACACAGATGCAAAGATTCTCAACAAAGTCTTAGCAAATCAGATTCAAAAACATATCAAAAAGATCATTAAGGGGGATCAAGTAGGTTTTATCCTAGGCACACAAGGTTGGTTCAACATACGCAAATCAATAAATGTAATTCACCATGTAAACCAGTCCAAAGTCCAAGACCACATGATACTCTTGATAGATGCAGAAAAAGCTTTTGACAAGATCCAACAGCCTTTTATGATCAAAACCCTAGAGACAGTTGGAATGGAAGGAACCTTTATCAATATAATAAAAGCTGTATACAACAAGCCAACAGCAAGGAAAAACTTGAAGTATTCCCACTTCAATCAGGAACAAGATAGGGCTGTCCATGCTCACCACTTCTATTCAATATTTTACTTGAACTCTTAGCTGAAGCCATGAGACAAGAAAGGGAGATTAAAAGGATTCAAATAGGCAAGGAAGAAGTCAAGTTATCTCTATTTGCTGATGACATGATTTTATATCTGACTGATCCCAAAAACTCCACTAGGAAACTGCTGGAACTAATACGGAAGTTCAGCAGGCTGGCCGGTACAAAATAAACATAAAAAAATCAGTGGCCTTCCTATATGCACACAATGAAAGAAGGAAAAAGCCCTGAGAGAAACAATCTCATTTACTATAGCCCTTAAAAAAATGAAATACCTTGGTATAAAGCTAACCAAGGAAGTAAGTAACCTTTACAATGGAAACTTTAAAATCCTAAAGAAAGAAATTGCAGAAGACACTAGAAGGTGGAAAGACCTGCCATGTTCCTGGATGTGCAGAATCAATATCATAATAGAGATTCAACGCTATACCAATTAAAATCCAAAAGTAATTCTTTAAAGTAGTTAAACAAACAATCTCAATGTTCATATGGAGGCACAAAAGACTTCGGGTAGCAAAAACAATCCTGAGTAACAAAAACACTGCTGGAGGTATCACCATAACAAACCTTAGTCTATACTATAAATCCATTTATCCTAGAGACAGTTATAGTTATCCATAGTTATAAAATCAGCCTGGTACTGGCTCAAAAATAGACACAGAGATCAAGGGATAAGGGTTGAAGACCCACATATAAGCCCACACAACTACAGCCATTTGATCTTTGACAAAGGGGCCCAAAAATATTCAATGGAAAAAGAACAGCATCTTCAACAAATGATGCTGGAAAAACTGGATATCCACTTGCAGAAGATTAAAACTGGACCTGTACTTGTCACCATGTATAAGACTTAATTCCAAATCGATCAAGGACCAGAGACTGTAAAAACCATAGTTGAAAGGGTAGGGAACTCCCTGGAGCTGATTGGACTAGGCCAACAGTTCCCAATCGGAAATCCAATAGTGCAGTCAATACAACCAACACTCAACAGATGTGATCTTATGAAAATAAAGAGCTTCTGTTCGGCCCCACTGCGCGCTTGCCTGACCGCCATCCCCAGGTGAGTCCACCAAGCCCCAGCCTCCCAGGTCTCCCTGTGTCCCAGCAACACCCAGGGTGCCTCCGGTTTTAGCCTGGGCCACACGCCCAGGCCCCAGCCCCTTTCTTCCTCCTGAACGCCTGTCTGCCCAATTGGACAGGACTTGCTCACATTCCTCCATCCCTGGAGCTTGGGAGGGACACTAAGCCAAGTCTCAGGTGCCAGGTGAAGAATTCTTCCATCAACATCAGCCCCTCTGCTTCTCTGCTTCTCTGGCCCCCCGGGGACCCACGCACATCATCTACAGAAGACACACTGCTACTCAGAATCCAATAGAGTCCAAAGAAAACTCAAGCAAAGTTCTAAGCGTTAAAGGCCATACATCTGAAAACTTCTACAATTATCCTATCACATGGGAGAGTTTCTTCACATCCAGCCCAAAGGTAAGTAAACCTTTTTTTTTCGCCTTAACTGTTCATTTCTAATATTAATCACTGTAGATTAACTTAGCCATACAGCCACCCTCAAAACATATACAACTACAGGGAGTACACCATTCACTCTCACATATCACCAAGATACTAAATCGTAAAAGTGCACGACCATACTAATATTCACCCCCTGTCTACTTTACCTGACTTACCTGATGTACTAACAGCCTAATAGCCTCAACCAGGAAATAACAATAACAAAAGACAAAAATACCCAACCCCAAGACAAGCACTAGTAATAACTGCCCAAGTGTAGGAATACCAACTAAATCAGTCAAAAACACACAGAAACTGAAAAGCCCTAGAGGACAAAACAACAATGCCCAAGTCAAAGTGCAGATCCATGAGAAACAAAACGCAAGAAGTCCAATCACCCACTGAAAGAATTAACCCCTTAATGATTGATTCCAACCAGAACAAATTCACAGAAAACAGCCAAGAAAGCCAGACCCAAGACAACGACTTTCAAAGTATGATCATTACCATGATTAATACTATGAAAGAGGAAATCCAAGAGGAGTTAAACAACAGAATCAACCACTTTGAACAGGAACACAACAGGCATTTGGAGGAGTTGACAAAAACAGTTCAAGAAATAAAAATAGGCATAGGGTAGTTAAAACAGTCTCAGGCAGAGTTTAAAACTGAACTAAAAGACAAGCTATCTTCAACCCAAAGCTCAACGGAGAGTCTTATCAGGAGAACTAATGAAGCAGAAAATAGAATTTCAGATCTTGAAGACAAAGTGGGAGAATTAACCAGCTCAATGGAAGAGATTGTTAAAGCCAAAAAGATACTTGAGAGGAACATTCAAGAGATATGGGACAACCTGAAGAAGCCTAACATGCGCATGCATGGAATACCAGAGCAAGAATCTAAAAATACCACACCTGAGGAAAATTTTCAAATCATCATAAATGAAAACTTCCCTCAACTGAAAAATGAGAGGCCCATCCAAATACAAGAGGCATTTTGCACTCCAAACAGATATGACCAAAATAGAAAATTGCCACAGCAAATAATAGTCAAAACACTCCACATTCAAGACAAAGAAAAGGTGCTAAGAGCTTCAAGAGAAAAAAAGCAAGTCACTTTTAAAGGTAAACCTATTAAAATAACAAATGACTTCTCAATGGAAACAGTAAAAGCAAGAAGAGCTTGGAGAGACATACTTGGTATATTAAATGAGCAAAAATGCCAACCAAGACTGATATACCTGGCAAAACCATCTGTCATGATCGAGGGAGAAAGAAAAATTTTCCAGCACAAAGACAACTTGAGGGGATACACGTCTACCAAACCAGGCCTTCAAAAAATGCTAATAATCATACGCAAACTTGAAGAAAAGAACAAGTATATCCAGGAGGACAGAAGGGAAATATAATACCACAAAAATATAAATGTAAAACAATAAGCTTACAAAATCCACTAAACATAAAGAATGTCCGGAATTAAAAACAACTTCTCCATTATAACATTAAATGTCAATGGACTTAACTCACCGATTAAGAGACACAGATTACAAACTTGGATTAAAAATCACAACCCATCAATCTGCTGCCTTCAGGAAACTCATATCACCACAAAAGATAGGCACATCCTAAAAATGAAAGGCTGGTCCAAAATTCTGCAAGCTAATGGAAACAGGAAACAGGCAATGGTAGCCATTATGCTGTCGGACAAAGTGGACTTCAAACCAAAAAAAAATCATAAGAGACACAGATAGATACTACATTTTAATCACAGGAAAATTCACCAGGAAGACTTCATAATACTGAACATTTATGCACCCAATATGGGCCCCTACACATTCGTTAAGAAAATCCTACAGCATCTAAAGCGAGAAATCAACCCCCAAATGATAATTCTTGGGAATTTCCATACTGCCCTCTCAACATGGGATAGATCAACAGGTCAAAAGCTTAACAGAGACACTTTAGAAATCAACCAAACCCTTAAAGATCTCTATCGAACTTTTCATCCACGTACCAAAGAATACCCATTTTTCTCAGCAGCACACGGAACTTTCTCCAAAATAGATCACATATTGGGACACAAAATGAACCCCCACATATACAGGAAAGTTGAAATTCTAGCCTGGGCCCTATCAGACCACCACAGTCTAAACCTGGACATTCACAACACAACAAAAGACAGAACGTACACTAACTCCTGGAAACTTAACACTATGATGCTGAATGAAAACTGGATTCAGGAAGAAATTAAAAAGGAAATTCAAGATTTCCTGAAAGTGAACGATAATGAAAATACAACTTACCTAAATCTCTGGGACACAATGAAAGTTGTCCTAAGAAGTAAGTTCATAGCTCTTAATGCCTATATCAAAAAAATGGAAACATCAGAAACAAACAACTTAACAATGCAGCTTAAAGCTTTAGAAAAACTAGTGCAATCTGATTCCAAAAGCAGTAGAAGAGAGGAGAAAACTATAGGCCAATCTCTCTGATGAACCCAGATGCAAAGATTCTCAACAAAGTCTTAGCAAATCGGATTCAAAAATTATCAAAAAGATCATTCACAGGGATCAATAAGCTTTATTCCCTGCACACAAGGATGGTTCAACATACGCAAAACAATAAATGCAATTCATAATATAAACCAGTCCAAAGCCCAAGACCACATGATACTCTCGATAGATGCAGAAAAAGCTTTTAACATGATCCAACAGCTTTTATAATCAAAACGCTAGAGAGTAGGAATGGAAGGAACCTTTATCAATATAATAAAAGGTATATACAACAAGCCCACAGCAAGGATTATGCTCAATGGGGAACAAATGAAAGCATTCCTACTTCGATCAGGAACTAGACAAGGCTGTCCACTGTCACCACTTCTATTCAATATTGTACTTGAAGTGTTAGCTGAAGCCATAAGACAAGAAAGGGAAATAAAAGGAATTCGAATCAGCAAGGAAGAAGTCAAGCTTTCCCTATTTGCAGATGACATGATCTAATACCTGAGTGATCCCCAAAAATCCACCAGGAAGCTCCTGGAACTAATTGAGAAGTTCAGCAGGGAAGCAGGATACAAAATAAACGTACAAAAATCAGTGGCATTCCTATATGCCCAGAATGAAAGAAGTGAAAAATCCTTGAGAGAAACAATCTCATTTACTATAGCCCCTGAAAAAATGAAATATCTTGGTATAAACCTAACCAAGGAGGTAAAAGACCTTTATAAGGAAAACTTTAAAACCCTGAAGAAAGAAATTGCAGAAGACACCAGAAGGTGTGAAGACCTCCCGTGTTCCTGGATTGGCACAATCAACATCGTAAAAACGACCATCCTACCAAAGGCAATATATAAATTCACTGCTATACCAATTAAAATTCCAAAGCAATTCTTTAAAGTTGATCAAAGAATCTCAAAATTCAAATGGAGGCACAAAAGACCCAGGATAGCAAAGACAATCCTGAGTAACAAAAACACTGCTGGTGGTATCACCATACCAAATTTACTCTATACTAAAAATCAATAGTTGTAAAAACAGCCTGGTACTGGCTTCAAAATAAACACACAAATCAATGGATAAGAGTTGAAGACCCAGATATAAGCCCATACAATTACAGCCATTTGATCTTTGACAAAGGGGCCCAAAAAATCCAATGGAAAAAGAACTGCATCTTCAACAAATGGTGCTGGCAAAACTGGATCTCCACATGTAGAAGATTAAAACTGGACCCATACTTGTCACCTTTAAAAGACTTAATTCCAAATGGATCAAGGACCTTGATTTAAGGCCAGAGATTATAAAAACCATAGTTGAAAGGGTAGGAAATTCCCTGGAGCTGATTGGGCTTGGCCAACAATTCCTAAACAGACATCCAATGGTACAGTCACTGCTACCAACTCTCAACAGTTGGGATCTTGTGAAATTAAAGAGCTTTTGTTCAGATAAAGAGATTGTAACACGAGCTCAAAGGCAACCCACAGAATGGGAGAAAATCTTCACTAACCACATATCTGATAGCGCTCTATTATCCAGAGTGCACAAAGAACTTAGAAAACTAAACACGAAGGAAACTAATGGCCCAATTAAAAAATGAGCTCTGGAACTTAAGAGAAACTTTACTAGGGATGAAATTAAAATGTCTAACAAATATCTTAAAAAATGCTCTACTTCCTTAGCCATCAGAGAAATGCAAATCAAAACTTCCCTGAGATATCATCTCACCCCGGTCATGATGGCAAAAATCCACAATACAAACAACACCAAATGCTGGAGAGGATTTGTAGAGAGGGGAACTCTCCTACATTGCAGGTTGGAATGCAGGCTCATACAGCCACTCTGGTGAGCCGTCTGGAGATTCTTAAAGAAATTATAGATTGAAATGCCATATGACCCTGCTATTCCACTTTTGGGAATAACCCCCCATGCAGCAGAGGTTCACCTTGATAGCACAAGTGCGACCATGTTCATAGCAGCACTGTTTACAATAGGAAAGTCATGGAATCAAGCCAATCACCCAACAGTTGACGAGAGGATAAGGAAAATGTGGTACATGTATACAATGGAATACTACTCAGCCATCAAAACATCAAAAATGATGAATTAATACAATTTTCTTGGAAATGGATGGAATTAGAAACAATTATATTTAGTGAAGATCCCAGACACAGAAAATTAAGCATGGTATGTACTCCCTAATAGGTGGATCCTAGTATAAAACCCATTAAGAGACACACTCAAAGATAAATTTTTGTAATACCTATAGTAATTCCAAAGATTATAAACAGGGGAGAAGGGGAAAAAGGGCCCCACAAGAAAGAAGGAGAGAGGGGATCATGCTACAGCAGACATAATAGGCCACTATCAAGGACTGCAAGTAAGTAGTGAGACATCTGGTTAAGTTCACAGACTTTCCTTCCTGATCATTCACAACTGATGTGGTATGATCTCATCAGAAGGGGAGGGCATACAATCTGGCAAATAAAAGGTAACCATTTTGCAATGGGAGACTGACCCATCTCTCACTGCATTCTCCTACTCTTATTCCATCTACTTTTGAATCTATCCTTATAATAAGACTCTATTTTAACAGCTTTTTATCTCTGGCCAGGGAGTGACATCCAATACCCATCAGGATGGAGCTTAGGACATTGCAGGTGCGGCAAAACTGAAAAGAAAAATCAACAAACCATAATTCAGAACATAAGAGACTCTATATCAACCACCTGGAGTCAGGCCTGCCTAATCTCTCCCCATCCTGAAGCTCAGGGAAATTTGCGGAAGAGGGGGCAGTAAGATTGGAAGAGCACAAGGATGGGATGAGTCATGATATGCAAGGTACTCCACACAAGTTAGAGCCAAAGAAATCATAATAGGACTCTGCATGATCTGCACAATGACCAACATATCATTGAACCCTCAAAGTCTAGCATGGACTAAAGGCACTAGGATCCTTAGAAGCAAGGGATTAACAGTCACAATTGTGTTCCTATACTTAAGGGTACACAAGACAGAGTTCTAGGAAATGCCACTGAGTCCTTACACCTCATTAGAGAGGAGGACCCAGAGGAAAGTTTGAAATACACATTAAAGGATGCTTCAGAGATGGGGGAGGGGCACTGGGAGAAACGGAGGGAGGGGGCAAAGGAAGGGGAAAAGGGAAGAGGGAGCAGGGGAGTCCAGGGAGGGGTGGAGGAAGGGAGGGGACAGGGGTACCTATTACGTTGTTGTGAGTGTAAAAATAAATAAATAAATAAATAAATAAATAAATAAACAAATAAACTCCTAGGACTATATAAAATTAAAAAGCTTTTGTTATCTAAAGATACTGTCAGTTGACCAAAAGGGAAATTATGTAACCACACCTCAGATAGTGGACTAATATCCAGAATACACAAAGAACTCAAAAAATTAAATATCAAGGAATTAAACAACCCAACTTAAAAATGGGTATGGAAGTGAAAAATCTTTTCCCAAGATGAAATTCAAATGTCTAACAAATATCTTTAAAAAATTCTACCTTCCTAGTCATTAAGTAAATTAAAAGTTAAAACCACCCTGAGTTGTCATTTCACTTCAGTCAGAATGACTCAGATCCAAAACACAAGCAACAGCAAATGCTGGCATGGATGCAAGTTGGAGGTCCTTATACGTGGCTGATGGGATTGCAAACTCATACAACCCCTTTGAAGATCAATTTGGAGGTTCTTTAAAAAGTTAAAAATTGAAATTCCATGTAAACCAGCTATAACACTCATAGGAACATTCAAAAGAACACCACCACATCCATCAATAGAATTATGTGTATAGCTATGTTCTAGTTATTCTTTTCCCAATACCAAAGAAATGGAATCATCCTAGATGTCCAACATCTGACAAATGGATAATGAAAATGTGATTCATGTGTACAATGGAATACTAATCAGGTATCAGAAAAATTAACTAATGAAATTTCCCAATAAATGGATGCTGCTGGAAAAAGTTATACTATGAGAAATATCTCAGATATAGTAAGACATAGTGAGCCTTATGTTCTCCATTACAAGTGGATCCTAGCATTAATCTTTCAGTTTAATGTAACAAAAACTTTCACAATAAACACAAAGGCAAAGGATCACAAGATAGGGGCAGGGAAAGGTCTCAAAGGAACAGAAACAAAAGAACATGGATGAATAATTAAATAAGGCTTTTTACATAAGAAAATTCTTAAAGAGAAGGGAAGAACAGTAAATGGACACAGCATGGACTGTGTAACCAGGTAACCAACCACCTGCTTACTATCCCTTAACTCCTATTGATAACAGGTATGCATTACATGCTTTTGTCTTGTTTTCTTCGTGGTGCTAGAGATTGAACACAGGGCCTGAGCATGCTCCGCTGGTAATTTACTGATGAAATAAATCATCATTGTCACTAAGCATTAATAAATAAGAAAATGAAGATTACTGTCTGGAAGTAAATGAATGACAAATATTAAGGGTTACCAAAATAATACTGTATGTTATAATTTGAATATAATTGAGCCTCCAAAGTTAGCATGTTGGATTTGAAACTTCCAGGGGAGAGTAATTAAAACTGGGTCTTTTGAAAAGGAATCAGTCATGACAGTTCAGCCCTCAGAGTTGAATTGATGTCCCTGGAAGGGAAGCATCAGGAAGCATCCATTACTTTTGATATGGATACAGAATTAGCCTTGGTTCCCCCAATGCTGTGTTAAAGTGTCTTGATCAGACATTCTGCAGAGCAGTGAGCCACCTCCTGTTTCCGTAGATATCAATTCTGCCAAGGTCTGATTTTAAGCCTCTTAGCTTCCATAAATGTGTGAAAATGTTATCTTGGTTTATATACCAATTCTGCAGCATTTTGCTATAACATCAAGAATTCATAAGATAGTAAAATTATTGATCACTTCTACTATCATCCATAAAAATCTGAATTTTCCTCATGACTTATAATAAACAGTGTTATTTGAAAGTTGTATAAGATAACAATCAATCAAATATGTTAATTCAAAATATCTGGGGTAATATTTTTTGTGTTAATATGTCTATATACAGAATGCATAAATATGTATATATATAAAATACAGATATATAAGTTTAAAATACTAATCCCAGCATTTTTAAACTGACAGATCTGTGAAATTAAGGTGTTTATTGAGGTGTTGCAGGTAAGTAAGAGGCTGGATCTCGGACATATTACCACACAGACAAGCACCTAGTCTAGACAGCATTTGGAAATATGAGCAATAACCAAAAAGTACTTAGTGACACAAATGTAGGTAGTAACATATAAATCGTTCATGATGAACATAGACTGATTCTAAAAATAGACAACCCGTCAGATTAATGTTTAGTGTGGAAAGCTTTGATAGAAAATGATGGTTGTTTAATGATAGTTGAGAGTCTTTTAAAATTTAAAGCAGGAAGAGATGGTGCCTAATCATCCAACTGTTTATGTTTTGAGTGAAGACTTCTACACACATTTATGAAAGTGGAATAGAATTTGTTGGTTTGGTTTGTAGCTATTAATGTATTAACACGTTTTTCTTTCTTCTTCATCCTCCAACTTTGAAATCAAATTACAATGATTACAGTTGTGTTACCAGAAATTCACATTTGCAGAATTCAAGTATTTAAAATGCATAATCAATTGTTAAAATGCTACTTTATTTCTAAGTGCTGGTTATTCAAAATAGTTTAATGTTTTAAAATTCCTATCAATCTATTATACTTTAGGTGATTACTCAGTAAACTGTTTTGTTTTGTGATTCATATTTATATTGATAATCACAAAGGATATTATAATTGAACTTTTTCAAAGGCCACTGGTGCTCTGTTATTGATGTATTAACACGAAAATAAGGTAGTAATTTAACATTATACAATAAATACAAAATATTGTGAATGTCATTGGCTGAACTTATTTTTAAAGATACCTTTAGGTGGAAATCTAGTAAAATGTGATTCCAGTGGTGGAGACTTCACTGTAGGGGAATTTGTTGTTATTTCATTTGATAATCAAGTAATTAGGTTCTCTACTGGATGGTTTACTGTATGTAACTAATTAAGCTAGCTACTGGAAATTATTTAGAAGTTACTAAAATACTTGCTGCTCTAATATTAAATAAGTCACTACAAAAAATCTGTGCAATTTTTTCCATTAAATATATTTATTACTTTCACTCACTAATATTTACAGCATACCCATAAGGCATTTCATATAGATAGATTGTACCTTACTTTAAAATGTGCATGCTATAGCTTCATTGGCATTTTTATTTATAAAATAAAAATAGACATGAATAATGAGGAACACTTAATTTTTAAACTTCAGTGTTACAAAAGTGAAAATATCTTTATAATATCTATGTAAATATTAGTATCATCCTTTCATGATGAAAAGTGAAAATATATCATATTCTTAAAAGCATTAAAACTGTGGATATTTTAATAGATTAATATAATCAGAAAGATATGTAGTATTTTAGATTATCACTTGCAGATTATACCTTTAAACTTTCTAGATGTTAATAGCTGCTTTTTGTCAAATCAATACTCCAAATACTTGAATGCCTCGTAGTTGGGGATTGAAGTAAGTGGCTGTGTTGTGGCAGAAGTCATTCTCTAGGTACTGTAAGACATAAGCAATCCTGCTACTACTACTATTCATTGCATAGCTGTACCTTTGACAGTGATGTGAAAGGAAGATAAACAGCAAAGCTTACACGTGTTTACTGGAGGTGTGTGGAGCTTTCTATTTCACAAAATGAGTGTGAATCAAGAGATGTAGTGTGAGCCTTGCAGTACAGCTGGCCCTGTGAACTTGAAGGAGATTACAGAGCATGTGAACATGTTTTTTGAAGTTCTAATAAGAGCAGAAGAAAAATGGTGAGTACCTTTCTACTCCCTGACTGGCATTTGACTGTGAAGTTGTCACCAAGGTAGTGTGAATAGCTTTCCAATTTGAGAAGCTTGCAAGTTGCCCAGAACTGGTCATTAAGTAAATTTTTGTTTGAAACAAATAAATTTCCTTTTAGGTAGTTAAAATATTGTATATTAGCAAATTTGTGGTTCCCATCATAGTGGAATTCATAAAAATTCTTCCATTTTCATAATGTTATGGACATTTTAACTTATGTAATTAAGTGTGATCAGCAACAGTCTTCAGAGAATGTGTGGTGGCATTTGGAAGCCTCCACTTTAAGGTTTTATAAGGGTCTAGGTTTATGATCACTGTGAAACAGGTTTGGCACTTGAAAGTCACTTATTTGATGATGTCTGAATGTACAGTTTTGTGTACCTGACTGGTGCTGTTTTTATCCCTGTTTTAGCTGTCTAAATTTACTCAAGACAAATTGTACCTGGCTCTATTAGCAATGGAGGGATCACTTTCATGAGCTGTCCTTTGATAGTTAGATTACACTTGTCTGGCAACTACAGTGTAAATGTGATTTGAGAGTCTTGTTTCTTATTTCTAGTAAGTGTTGGGACTTGAAGGTGAAAATACGTCACACTGGCTTCTTGGTTGCACTTGGCGAAGACATAGAACTGTCATGAACAGGAAGAAAGAGCATATTTCATCATCTACACTGAGTTGCAAGGACTTAAAATCTATGGGGCAGACAAAGCTGGAATAGTTTTTGTTGACTACCTTCTTGCAGCTGAAACATAAGAGGTGCCTCTGGGTATCACTTTTTTAATACCTATTGAAGGATTATTGTATAAAAGAAAAGCTTTTCCTCCAGAAAAAAATGGCTTATCTCTTTTGAGATATATCAGAAAAAACTCAAAGCAAATATAGTATTTGGAAAAGAAATGTTTAAAAATGTTCACTGTGGGATGAAACTTTATCATCTGAAAATACTTTTCTCTTGAAGTAAATTTTTTATATTTTTGCAAGAAAATGAACTTGTAAATTGAATATAGAAAAGGAACAATATTAATATGACAAACAGAAATTACATCATAAGATGTCATATTTTTCTCCTAGGAATGAACTGAACTCATCAGTAAACTGTGACCTAAGAATAGGAAAGTTCCTTTTTTAGTTTTAGTTCTATGGCTGTTAAAATAGTTGTGTGAATGATCTGCTTTTTTGTGTTTATTACAGAATATTATTAAAATTATATTATATATTAGATTTTTGCCTCAGGGTATTAATAAACAATGTGTGCCTACACTGAAATAAATGCTTCCATTTTTCATGTAATATTTACAAACAAATATAATATCCCTGGGAGGCATAGCTAGTTGAATTAATGAAAATTGCAACCTTTGTTGAAAACTGAATCCTTTCTAGTGGTTTCTGTAGAGTGAAAAGGAGTCAGGATGTATTTGTGACTCTGTACTTGAAATTTTCATTTTGATAATGGCTGCCATCATCTTTGTCAAATTTCTAATTTTCCATCCATCTATGTTTCAAATTTTGCTTTAAGTTATGTGTCAGGCACAGTGTTTATTGATGGTAGCATATTATATTTTTTTCTGAGATTTTTAGCAAGAAGTTGGGGAAAGTTACGTTGAAAGCTACATGCAAAATGCAAATTGAGCTAGATTTCAAATATGGTACTCAAGTTATATTTAAAATTTAAAATACTGTGAATCTAAGAAGGTATGGGTTTAAAAATGAAAGTAGAGTAACTAGTTGGTAAGAAAAGACACTGACATGTTTAAATCATTAGAGGCAATTCATAAAATAATACACAGGAAAGGGAGAATAGACATAAAGTAACATGGAGAAAAAATAAATTTATGCCATTCTATGAATTTTCTTTTCAAAACAATGTAAACAAACATTATTGCTAGTCACTTAAGTGCTAGGATCATGTACTTGAAGAAGGCCATATCTGTTCAACTAATTTTGTGATTTTTCTTTGGAATTGCACTTTGATACCAGAACTGCAGAAAACTAACAGGAAGGATTTGTTTCCTACTAAATACTAAAAAGACATTTTGGGCACAATGAAATTTTTAAATGTTTTATTTATTTAATTGCAGAGGGTAGGGATGGCCCTGTAGTTAGTGCGATTGAGGGATTCTGGTCCAGCCAAATATTCCTCAGGGCTGGGCGGGTGATGAGTGTCGCGGCCTGGACCCCCCTCACCACTGGGGAGAAACACACCAGGCTGGGAGACTTGTCAAAGCAGGATCTCAACTTTATTGAATAGCATCTGAGTTTATATAGGGTCTTGCTGGCAGGAGGAGAGCTAGGTAGCATGACGGGTGGTGAAGGAGAAAGGCAGCCAAAGGGATGTGTCCAGGTCAGTGAGGGGAGGTTATAGCAGCACTACATCAGAGAGGGGAGGAGGGAGTCAGAGATAAGTTTTAGAACTCAAGGACAGGTCCTGAAACTTCAGCCAGGCTCAGGAATTTCCAGCAGGCCTCAGTCAGAGATAGGTTTCAGAACTCAAGGACAGATTCTGAAACTCCAGCCAGGCTTAGGAATTTCCAGCAGGCCTCAGGCTTGAAGGCCCAACATTTCCCCCTTTTGTTTTTGTATGAAACGGTCCAGGAGGTCACCTGTGACTGGGCAGACCATATGGTCTTGAGCGACTGTGCTTGTTTTAGGTGTGGAAGTCCCCCTCCAGAGTCTTACCCGTCATGGGAGCTTGTAGCTTTAAGTGTTTCAAGTCCTGTCTTAGGTTGATCTCCAGCTGGGCTCGACTTACCCGTCTCTGGCCACCAGCCCTTAGGTAATGCCTAGTCAGATCAGGCTCAGGCGTGGAGGCTGGATTCCTCCATGGCGAGTCTTTGGTAATGGACCTGGACCTGATGAAGCTGTACAGATTCAGTTTGCCTCTTAATAAAGCAAACAAGGGCATTAATCACACAAGGTCCAATGGCTGCAAAAAGAAGTATGGTGGCCAGAGGGCCAAAGAGTGGAGTGAAGTAGGGTAGGAGGCCATGGAAGCCGGTCCAGAAAGGACTGTCCTGAAATTTATGCTGTCGGCATTTTAGATCCTCCTGGAGCTTCTTGATCTTATCTTGAACGATTCCTGATCTATTCACATAATAATAGCACTTTTCCTTTAGAAATACACAAAGCCCTCCTTCTTTGGCCATCAAAACATCTAATCCTCTCCGATTCTGGAGAACAACATCGGCCAGAGAGTTAAGTTGAGACTGTAAATTCAATTACAGTCTCAGATACAACCTGAACATCATCGATGAGTCTCTGGGATAGCTTATTATAAAGGCCCAAGGAGGTGCCCAGGCCTGCTGTGCCTGTGGCTACCCCTGCTGTAATTCCAAGCCCCACAAGGAGGGGGATCACCTGGATGGCTCTTTTAGATCTCCCCCCCATAAGGTCAGAATGGGTAAGGGTTCATTCCTTCTTATAATATCAATATCTGGGAGGAGGGAAGCTGGTAAGCAAAGGCCTGTCCAATTAGAAGGCAGGAAGCAGTAAACCATTCCCCTACTGTATACAATAATAAAGCCGGCGTCCAGGCACCTCAGGGAATTATTCACGGTGAGGTTGTCTGCGCAAAAGGAAGGATGTACACCTCCAAGATCCAAGCTGTTGTTTGGGGATGGTAGAGCCCAAAGGCAGGTGGTCTTGAGGGAGGTTGGTGTTAACTGAACAGGCAAGGGAAGACCTTTAATGTAGTTTGTAGTAGGGGAGGTAAGGCCTTGGGATGCGTTAGCTGGAAGGGCTAGAGGCCGGGGAGGTCCAAGCCTGAGGCAGAGGCAACAATCCTGGGCAAGAGACAGTTCTGTTGTATTTAGAAGGGTAAAAGTCATTTATAATAAGGATTCAGTAAGAGGGTCGAGAAAAAGTTCTCCTCGTGTCCCCGGGAGAGCTATAGAGTGGTAATTAAGTTGAGGGTACATATCCTGAAGGAATCTCTCTATTCTATGTTCAACTTGAAGTTCTTTAAGTTCATCTTGAACCCCTCCCCCGTCTGAGAATCCTATGGGGCCATTTAAGTTTAACTGTGTGCCCCACCTCGTCAAAAAAGGGGGCGACAGCAGACCCGGAATCTTCAGTTATACAGCCCTGTGTCAAGGTTTCTCTCCCTTCTTGGCGGGTGGCAGTCCAATATATCTTGTTGGTAGTCTCTTGGTAGTCAAAGCATTTTTGGATGGTAGAATAACAAGGGGAGTGCATGGTTGGGTAGAATGTGGAGCAGGGGCAAGGTCCCGGGTGGTTACCTACAACCGGGATTATTTTGGGCTTGGTAACACACCTCCAGATGGTATTACCTCCCCCAGAATAAGATGACATTGTCTTCTAGAAGTAGGCTTTTTTGCCAGCGCACTCAACTGTCCGGTTGCTATATCCCCCAGAGGGGAGGGAGGTGTATGTCCCCCCAGAACAGTCACAGGGCTTCCCTGTCTGGTTACTAAGGATGGCTTGGGCATTTTGAGGGTCCCCAAATCCTCCATCACACGGCAGGGAGAAGATCATCATCATGGAGGTCATCAGGATCGACAGTGTCATCATTGGGGCCTGGGGAAAGAGCAGAAGTGTCACCCTCAGGGGTGTTGCATTCCCTGGGCCTGTGTTGATTATTTTTTCCCTGAGGGAAGTATTGTAGATCCGTAGCGGGGACCCAAATAGGGAGCTGTTCATCCTGGGGGAAGACACAGCCAAACCCTCGACCAGCTGTAATGAGAGGGTCGGGCCCCTCCATGCCCCTGTCAGGGGGTCTCTCCAATGGACCAGAATGGACTTGTATGAGATCTTAGAAGTCCAATGTCTCTGGAATGGTGTTTCTGGGTCCATTTTTGCCACATTTAAAACATTTAGTGTTAGTAGGGCTTTTTTTTTTAACTGTTTTTGTTTTTGTAATTGAGCTTTAAGAGTTTGATTATGACATTCTATGATTGCCTGTCCCCTAGGGTTGTGAGGGATGCCAGTGGAGTGGGTAATATTCCAGGTCTGGAGGAATTTGGCAAATGTCTGACTGATAAAGCAAGGGCCATGGGGGCTGGAGAGGTGGCTCAGGGTTTAAGCCTCTGCCTTGTAGGCGGAAGGTCCTGAGTTCGCATCCTAGACCCCACGTATAGACACCGGGCAGCCTGCGTTTCTGGCCCTGGTAGAGCGGAGCCTGTGAATCCCGGGGCAGAGCAAACAAGGAGGTGGAGGCGTCCATGGTGGTTCCTGAATTCGCCTGTGGTTCTACACACACACATACACATACATATGCACACATACACACATGCACACATGCACAATTGAATAAATAATAAAAAAAATTTAAAAAAAAAGGCAAGGGCCATTATCTGTTTTAAGTTGATCAGGCAAACCAAGAACAGCAAAGCATTGTAACATATTGCTAACAGCATGTTTAGATTTTTTTCCTGTATGTGCCGTAGCCCAGCAAGCATGAGAAAAAGTGTCAATAGTGAGGAAAATATATTTTAGTCTACCAAAAGGAGGGTAATGAGTAACATCCGTCTGCCAAAGGTTGTTAGGTCGCAAACCATGGGGGTTAACTCACATTTTTTGTAAAGGAGGGAGTTGTAGAAAGGGTGGGCATGATTTATAAGTACAGATGATTTTTTTTAAGATCCTTGATGGGCACCAAAGGGTATTTATGATGGAGACCCCTCCAGTTAATGTGAGTTAACCGGTGTAAGCTGGTCGCCTCCTGAAGAGTTAAAGCAGATGCCATCTTATCTGTCAGGGCATTTCCTTCAGATAGAAACCCAGGCAGATTTTGGTGATCCTGAAGGTGTTGGATGAAGATGGGGTTAAGTCTTTGTTTGAGGAGCAATTGAGTTTGCAGCATTAATGGAGTAATAGGATTAGAATCTAATTTAATATAGACATCAACTAGATTGGGCAGCAGATTAACAACATAAAGGCTATCCAAAAATAAATTAAAGGGCTCCAGTATGGTGTTCAGTGCTAGCACTATTGTAAACAGCTCTTTAAATTGTATTGAGCCCTCAACCTCATGGGCGATATTTTTAAGGGGAAGCAATGGTTGCCCCTTCTTATGAGGTGGAAAAGCCACTAAGGAGGCTCCTAAGCGCCCTCCATCTGTAAACACAGTAAGAAAGTTAGGGTCAGGTTGAGGTAGGAAGAGCTTAGGGGGTTTCCAGTTCAGTCTGGAAAATGAATTTATCCATTTGTGAGGGCCATAATGGCAATCAATTTTCCCTAAATATCCTTCAAGGGCTAAGGTGACCCTGTCTTTATTTCTTTGGAGCCCGGTAAAGTCTGACAACTTAAGAGGAACAATAAGAGAGTGAGGTTCTAGGCCAAACAATCGGGTGCAAGTGTCTCTGCTTTTAACAATACAGTCGGTAATTTGATTAGTCATAGAATAAACTCTAGGGCCCCCCCAATGGAGAGGTGTATTCATTGAAGGGGATCACCTCCTTGCCCAAACATGGCAGTACATAACATTTCTCCAGAAAAAAGGTAAAGGACAATGGGAAGGCTGGGGTCATATCTCTTTAATGCAGAGAAGTCTATTGCTCCTTGAATATTTTGAAAAATCTTACGATGATAAGGGTTGAGTGTCACCTAGGAGGAGAGGTCCAGGCCTTTTAAAAGATCAAACAAGGGAGACAGTTCCTCTGTAGTGATGGGTATCCATGGCCTCATCCAATTAATCTCTCCCAGTAGTTTCTGTAGTTGGGGCAATGTATAAGAGTCTTTGATATGTAATTGAGGCTTGATAGGGGAAACTGTATTGAGGGACAGTATAGAGCCCAGTATCATGAAGGGAGGAACAGTCTGAATTTTATTAGGAGCCATTCTGAACTTGTTGGCCTCAGGGGTAGTAAGGCACTCATTAGTTAATTCTTGGAGATCCGTTGGAGAGGAAGCCCCCAAAATTATATCATCCATGTAAATATAAAATAAAATTTGGGGGCAGCCAAAAAAGGATTAAAAAACTTGTGACATAAAATATTGGCAAATCAGGGGGCTATTAGCCATTCCCTGAGGTAAAACAGTCCATTCATATCTTAAATCTGGCCCCCCATAGTTAATGTAGGGGATGGAGAATGCAAATTTTTCTGCATCCTCTGGTTGAAGGGGAATGGAGAAGAAACAATCTTTAATGTCAATAATATTCAAATAATAATCTTTAGGAATAGCTAGAATCCAGGGCACGCCCCTTTGAGGGGTCCCAAAAGGAACCGTCCTTTCATTTATCTTTTTCAAATTATGTAAAAGTCTCCATGAGACATTAGCCTTCTTAATAATAAAAACAGGGGAATTCCAAAGGCTTTCTTTAATTGATCACGTTTAATTTTTAGTTTTTTTTTATAAACCTAACTACCATTAACCTTTCCAACATACTTTAATATTTTTTAAGTAACCAAGTCATAAACCTCCTGTACATATTTTAACTTTTTAAGTAACATATCTCATTTTGTAAATCTTTTTTTAAATCTTTTGCACATCTAAGTCCATACATATTTTCTTTACACTTGATGGTTTCCTGTTGTTTATCCTTTAAGAAATGTCCTTTAAAAGAGGCAATAACAGTAGACCTCATCTTAAAAAAAAAAAAATTATACCCAAATTAAATTAGCAAGATTGTAGCAGAACAGAGGAGTACACCTGGAATTAGAAAGCAGACTTGTCCCCAAGGAAGGGAGCTCATACATACTAGGAGAATGAAGAAATTCCAATGAATATCCCAGAGATCAGTTTTCCTTTCTGGTTGCTAGATATTGGTATTATACATAGGAAAACAAACTTTTAAAGGCACTACAAAAGTGATGTTATCAGATCCTAGGTAAAAACACAATACCACCTTTTGTGAAGCTTCATTAAAAATCAAGATAAAACAAAATAGTTTAGTCAGTATGTACTCAGGCCTTTTCATGCTATCAAAATAATTCATTTTTAAGTGTGCATACGCATTTAAATTGAGCATGTCAAATAATAAAAAGAGTCAAAAAACAAAATGTGATTATAAGCGCGCAATAATTTGAAGTGGCCATAGCTTGGTTATTTTAAAACATAAAACACACATATTATGGGAAATCTAGATAAGTAAGCAAGTCAAAACACTTAAAGTAACTCTTAAAATGAGATCATCACAGGCACAGCACAAAAACAACAGACACTTTCTTCTGGCCCCTCCAGTACAGGGGTGCAGAGGTGCAAAGGCTTTCTTTCCTTAGTTGCTTTAGAAATTAAAATAGAGGTGTTATTAGGTAAATTAAAAAGAAGACAGTTTAAAACACACATCTGCTGGCCTTGAAAGTGAGCCATTAATCAGAACAGGGAGTGATGAATTTTCTTTTTTTAATTTCAACACTTAGGTTTTGAGTTCTTTCCCTAAACTCCCCAAAAGTGGTCTGTCATAAGAGATAAAAGAGTCATCTAAGTCTGTCCCATGTTAAGACCAGTCAAGGAGGAAGAAAGGCATCAGTCCAATAACAAAGACAATGAGAACAACAGTCACAATAAAACAGATAAGACAAAGACACCCGGGTTAATATTAACCGGAAAGAGCTCCACCTTTGACGTACAGAGGGAGGTGAGGACAGAAGCATAAAGGGGTGATAAACAGCATTAGTTGAAGATGAGGGGAGGGTCTGAAGGAGGCATTCCTTTTGAAGGCCAGGGGGCGCTTTCTAAAGGATCTAGGGAGGGCTAAAGAGAGCCAGATCAGCAGGGAGAGCTCGGGCTAGAATTGAGCTTTGGCTTTGTTTCTGTTTCCTCTTTGTTTTCACTAGGGGTCCCCGCTTCCTTCTTCTCTCTTGGGGGTCTGGGTGGAAAACAGTCCTTTAAGGCAGAAACAGTCAGGACGACCCCCAAAGGAAGAATTTCCCCTTTCTCTATTTGAGCTCTCCTAATCAAATTCTCTATTCTATCCCACATGTCCCAGTCAAAGAGATAACTCTCAGGCAGCCAAGGAGCCACTTTAAGCAAGCAGGACCATGATTGCTGTGCCTGATTGTCAGTGAGGTTTAAACCTTGGCTCTTTAAGAGTACCGGTAAGGAGTCCACGGCTGGATTAGCCCGGGAGGAGGACTTCCCCATAATTTATGGGGGTACACTCACCCGAAAGACCGACTGTCCACCAACGAGTTGAGGTTTGCCTCACACAGGGCACCAATCTGCAGGGTGTAGGGATGACCCTGCAGCTAGTGAGATTGAGGGATTTTGGTCCAGCCAAATATCCCTCGGGGCTGGGCCAGTGATGAGTGTCACGCCCGGACCCCCCTCACCACCGGGGAGAAACACACCAGGCTGGGAGACTTGTCAAAGCAGGATCTCAACTTTATTGAATAGCACCTGAGTTTATATAGGCTCTTGCTGGGGGGAGGAGAGCTAGTTGGCGTGAGGGGTGGTGAAGGAGAAAAGCAGCCAAAGGGATGTGTCCAGGTCAGTGAGGGGAGGTTACAGCAGCACTACATCAGAGAGGGGAGGAGGGAATCAGAGATAAGTTTTAGAACTCAAGGACAGGTCCTGAAACTCCAGCCAGGCTCAGGAATTTCCAGCAGGCCTCAGGCTTGAAGGCCCAACATTTAAAGAGAGAGAAAGAGAGAGAGAGATAGAGAGACAGAGACAGAGACAGACAGAGAGAGAGAGATGCACACATGCACTATGGTGATTTCCAGTGATTGAATTAATTATCTGTTTTCCAGGTTGGCATTCAGGTCCCTTACACACTGTTTCACCGGCCCAACACAATAGAACTTTAATTAAAATGCTGAAATCAAAGAGGGAAAGAAAGTTTACAACTAAGTTAAGTGTATCTAGAAAGAGAAGTTTATTGAAGAAAGCAAGGTATGACGGGTAGTCTTACTGGTGTCTGTAGTGTAGTCAGGGGTGCATCTGTTACTACATCTAAGTGAACAGCTGTGTTTCCATATGTCTGAGGTGAATCTGTGAGGACAAAGAGCTCAAATGAAGCAGAAAAAACACAAGGAAAATGAAGCAGACACAGAGGTAACTTCCTCAATAACATTTAATGTGGATGTTTGCAATGCTGAGAAGGGGCAAATGTGCAAGAAAAGAGAGGCTCTGCTTGAAGTTTTAAGTAAATTTCAGTGAATAATATATGCTGGTGAAAAACTTTTACAGCTCTAGTGGGAGAATACTCCTACCACATACTCATTGTTCTGAAATTTGTTTTCATTTGAAATATTCCTAATATCTAATTTCCCATGAGTGTGTTGGGAAATTCACCTGATCCATCTAGGTCACACTCTTTGTAATCCCCATAGAATTCTTATACTGAAGCACAAATAACTGATGTGATAATATTAATAGGTAGAGACTCTGGCACATAATGAGACTGTGAAGGTGGTACCTTGAAAAATGGGATTAATGTCTTTATGAAAGAAAGCCAAGTAAGGCTGGGCACCTCACCTGCAGAACCAGGTGAAGACACTGACAGAAGGAATGTCTATGAACCCCAAAGCAGACATTTACCATAGATAAATCTGCCTAAGTCTTACATGTCCATAAGCCTCCAGAGCGATAGGAAATAAGACCATAAGGCTGGTAAATGAGCCAGTCAATGCTTGTTTTGTTACACCAGTTTGAAACAAATAAAAGATATGGAGCCTGTATTATTCCTGAAATTGTTACAAACACCACAGGTTACCATTAAACTGATTCATATGTGATTATTAGTACTGTTTTCAAGTACTTCCAGACTGTAATTTGAACACAGCAGGAATCATTTCCACATTCATTTTTATTGGGCATAGTTGCATTACTTACCACGATTCTGTCAATAAAAGCCTCTTCATTCTGCAGAGGGGTTCATTGAGCTACACCAACAGCATCATGCTAATGATAGAAGCATTGTTCTGCATTGGTGTCACATTACCATTCTGAACCCTTGCAGAACTAGAGCTCTTAGTCAACCAGCTATAAACATATTGAGTAAAGGAGATATATCTTCTTTTTACAGTTATGCACATTCTGGAGTTTAATATTTAATTTAAAAAAGTTATTATTATTATTTATTCAACTGTGCGCATGTGCATTTGTATGTGCCCGCGCGTGTGTGTGTCTGTGTGTGTGTGTCTGTGTTTGTGTAGAACCACGGACGAATTCGCAAACAATATGGATGCCTCCACCTCCTTCTGCCCCAGGATTCACAGGCTCCGCCCTACTAGGACCAGAAGCGCAGGCCGCCCCCACTTCCACCTGGCATCTATACGTGGGATCTGGGATCCGAACTCAGGACCTTCCACCTGCAAGGCGGAGGCTTAACCGCTGAGCCACCTCTCCAGCCCTTAATATTTAATTTTAATATCAATTTGTTGTACAATCAGGTTTGGCATATGTAATATGCATCAATTTGTGTAACTCCAAAAGTGTTTATGAAAGTTCTCAATGCAACATGAGGAAAGTAAACAATATCCCAGCCTTATTCCTTGTCATCTATGTTGGACAATTGTGATGTTGTCGGAATGTGGTTATGGAAGTCAGTAATATCCACTGCAAGCATTTCTGATAACTAGACATAAAATCTGTAACAATGAACAAGACATCATTACTCTGATCAGGGAGAACTTCAGCTTCGCATGATTTGAATATTCCATAGTGGAACTTAAGGTTTCTTAAAGTACAAGGATTTAACACAATTATATATCAGATGTAGGTATAAACCTACATTTATTCTTTTATATTAAAAATAATTGGTAAAAGAAGATAAATCCACATTTATCAAGGTAGATGGGATATTGAACATTGATGTTGAAAGAAATGCTATAGAGAATAAAGCACATGCTCAGTTCATTTATGAAGTTATTTCGTGACAAGAAATTTCAATTACTGAATATCCAAGCAAATCTCAGAATTTGTATTACAGTTTTATTACTTAAAATTGGTACTGGTGCTATGATTTCAAGTTTCACATGAATAAATTGAGAATTTGCTTTGTAAATTAAATGTATTTTTAATTAAACTATTATAGACATTCTGTGCCAATATAAACATTAGAATTGTATCATACTGATTTTTTGAGTAATTCTTAAAAGTCAAGGTCTGAAAAGTTCTAGATGAAAACTCACAGTTAGCATTGTCCCTACTGATTCCTTCCTGTCAGACCATGATCCTGATCCTCATCCTGGGTGATAATGATGCTGTGGGTAAACATTCTTTTGTCTACAGCAACTCAGCACAGTATCAGAAATAGCTGATAATATTCAATATAGTAAACATAAGGATAAAAAGCTTTCATTAACGTGCTTTTGCCTTCTTATTCTTTGGATTTAATGCTAATGGTAACATAAATTTCATTGTATATTATATTTATTAAATTTATTATATATATTAAATTTCATTGTATATTAGATTCTCAAAATCTAAAACAGAAAGTGCAAGTGAAAAAAATTAATTCAAAATAATTTGCCCTTTCTAGTCTACAAAAATGGAAAGGCATCTTTCAGTGGAAAAAAATTACTTGAAAAAGTATCATCACCATCCTTGTGAATCTAACTTTGAAAAAGCCACAAAATGCTCTGAAGCAAGGCAATCATATATAGAGATGGTTCTCAATGTTCAAAGGAATCATGAAAACAGGGTTAAAGAATGTGAGAAAAGGGACTTGTCAAAGCGAGAGAGTGCCTTGCTCTTTTTCAAGGAATGTATGATATATAATAGATATTTTTGGTCAAAGACATTGTTAGAGTTACATTTTGGTGTCAACTTGACAGTTGCAGAGTGTTTGGGGTGCAGCTGTGGAAGGTTAATGGTTGGAATGGCTCCTGAACAAGTGTGCAGGTACTTGATTGATTGCTGTGGAAAACCCAGCTCATAGCAGATGGAACTTTTGAGTGGAGGACCAGCTAATAGGAAGTACAAGGAGGAGAGACTTGCTTTTCCCTTATCCAGTGTTGACTTATGAAGTCCACTCTGGACTCATCGTTGGCTTTTAGAGCATCTTGGCCTTCTTTGTTGCTGCTGCTGCTACTTCTGTCCTTGGCTGACTTGGAGCTTCACCTTTTCCATTACGTTGTTGCTGTTTCTACTGCCTTTGGAGCCTGGTCTCTAGGCCTTGCTACTGTTCGCTGTTCATCGCAGATGTCAGAGCCCAGCTGCTCTTCACCATCCTGGAAACTCAGTATCTTCACCCCTCCAGAGAAGTAAAGGCTTTGTGGAACATTCTGGTCAAGAACAAGGTGGCTGTAGGTGGCTACTTATTTATATGTATTACATTCTATAAATTTTGTTTCTTCAGAGAACCCTGAGGAATACAGACACACTTATGAAAAATAGGTAAAATGTTAATACATGCTCTTTAAAGGTATAATGTTCAGAAAATATTTCAACATAACATAATTATACATCACATTTTTGAAATCTTCATGAAAACACTTAGGTTTCATGAAAATCAAATTGCAATCAAATTGCAATCAAATAGAGGACTGTGATTCAACAACAACTGCTCATTGATTTGATCTGTTTTGTTCATTACTTTAATACCTCTTGATAGTTAATAAGTCACAACAATTTTCCTGTGGAAACTACTGAAAAGAAATTAGACAAAGAGTGATAATATTTAGGTTGTGAAACAAGAATATCTATGACCTGATAAAGAGTTAATGATCCTAGCACTCACAGATCCCGTTGCACCCCTTTTGGGGCTGATTGTTGCATTAACCCTTCTTCCACTTGCCATTACTTGCATTGTACAACCCCCCTCCTTTTTCTCTTTTTTTCAAAGTAAAAGGTTTAAAATTCAGATGTTGCAAAGGAAAGACAGATCTTGTAGATTACATTAGGTCAGATCAATATTGCAGGTTAAGGAGAAGCAAGGGAAGAAATGGATATTCTAATGTTGCATCCTACTTGTTGATAAGACTGTTCTTTCCTTTGAAACTCAGTTCTTATGATGAACAATGGAGAGGCATAGGCCTGAATGACCTGAAAAAGATGCATGATGCGTCTCTCATTCATTTGTTCATTCAATAAGTATTGGGTCATCCCAAACTCAGATAGCATTTGTTGATAACCTGCTATATGATCATTCTTACCTTAACATGAAACCAAAGAATAAAGCTGTTTCCATCAGTCACATTTGAATGATCTGTCTTAAAAGAAATCATGCATATTAGTGTTGTTACATGTCAGTACTGAAATTTGTTATAAATTTCATGATTTCAATCAGCTTTAACTATTCAATTTCAAATTCACATGTACATGTATAGAGAAAATTGTTAAGATCAATGAATTGGATTCATAGCTTGGAGACTTTGAACAAGTCAGAACAAAGCAGTCACAATAAAAATCACCAGGCATTTTTACCACTATGGAAACATTTAAAATCTGAAAAGTAATGATAACAGATGATGTGTCTATAATCCCATTCACTGTCCCCAGAGATTACTGTAATTCTTCCCTTACTATTCCACCTTTATGCAAATAAAACTTAGAGTGTTAATTTCCAAGATGATAACTGTACGTAAGCTGGTACCTAATGCTTAAATGATATAGTTGATTTTTTTAGCAGAGCCATAGAAATAAGGTCAATAATATGTCTAATATCATGTGACTATTGAACATTGGATACTAGGTTTAAATCTCTACCCATCTAAACAAGAAGGCTGGGCTATTTTTATGTTGCTCCCTTTCAGAGAAAATAATATTCTTGATCCTGTTAATAAAAGCAAGTAAGCAAACAAACAACAGTCTAATACAGAGCTTGAGAGTCAGAGAAGGGAGAAATGTGAGGTCAAACCCTGCCTTCATATGTGATCCTCTTTGGAAATCTGTATTTATTCTGTGAATCCAATATTAAAGTTGACTGTCACACCCAAGAGATACAGTTTAGATAACAATTTTTAGCATAATGAAAAAGTGCCACAACAACTATTTTTCATAATTCTAACTATAAAAAATTTTCTCTTACTAAAAGGCTAGAAAAAAAGGCTAGATTTCAAAGATACCTATTCTTAAATTTTACAATAGCTGTATTTGTAAAAATATGGTCATTAAGTCAAGTTTCCTCCTTCAAGTACTTTGTATAAAACTCTGTAGTATATATTCTTTGTTAACCATATGGTCTGTGAAGAAAATGATACATTTCTGACTTCTGATTGTTTTCTTTGCCAGATGACAAGAAATATACTTTTAATTTTGTTCTGACAGTAAAGAAACTCAGAACAACTGTTGGGCTTTTGCCTTTTATTGGTTTTGTTTGTATGTGCTTACATGGGTGAATGTATTTTTATTCTAACATGCCACAAAAGTTCTGCACAAACAAATGTACAAAATAAATGTCTGACAAATATTCTTGTGTTTTTTTTAAAAATATTCATTGTTAGGCTGGAGAGATGGCTCAGAGGTTGAGACTCTATGTCATTAGCAGAATGACATGAGTTGGATCCCTGACTCCACATAAAAATGTCAGGCAGAAATGGTGGTGACCTGTATTTCTGACTCTGAAGTGCAGATCCTGGGAAACTCTAGAGCAATCCAAAAAGAATGTAGAAGCAATTCAGGATGATTCCTACTGTCACCCCTGGACCTCCAAAGGACACACCGTACTTTCTGATACACATGCTATACAACACACACACACACACACACACACACACACACACATACACACACACACATGCATGCATGCATGCACACACACAATAAATAAACAAATAAAAATAAAAAATAAATTGAATAAAAATTGAAAACTTTTTTCTTTTTTATTATTATTTATTCAACTGTGCGCATGTGCGTATGTATGTGCGCGCGCGTGTATATGTGTGTGTGTGTGTGTGTGTGTGTGTGTGTGTGTGTAGAACCACGGACGAATTCGGGAACCACCATGGACCGCCTCCACCTCCTTCTACCCCGGATTCACAGGCTCCGCCCTACCAGGACCAGAAGCACAGGCCGCCCCCCCTTCCGCCTGGCGTCTATACGTGGGATCTGGGATCTGAACTCAGGACCTTCTGCCTGCAAGGCAGAGACTTAACCCCTGAGCCACCTCTCCAGCCCCTAAAAATTGAAAACTTTTATTACAGTTTCTTTTAGTGTATATTAGAAAGAAACTATATATTAAAATTACCTTGAGGTGTTATGTCATTTTTTTCTAAGAGATATTTTATTTTCATTGTCAAACTAACAATGAACTATGTCTGTGTCTTATACTATAGATATAATTATACTGTAGTAGAATGTATATGCATACATTAATCTTTAATGTATTATACTGTATATAATAAAATTGACACAGAATTCATGAGTAGCATTGAACTAGCAGAAAAATAGTCTTTTTATTCTTCTTAATATTTGATTTATTTAGGACAGAGAAAGAGACAGATAGAGGTGATATGTATGTGCATACGATATCATAGTGGATAGATGAAGGTTAGAGGACAACTTTTGCAAATCAGTCTCTACTTACACTGTGTAGGCTTCTTGTCTCCAGGATTGTGATTAGGTGCCTCACCTGCTTAACTATCTTGCAAGAAATAGGAGTCTTTTTAACTTAAAGATTATAATAACTGTTTTCTGAAAGACATCAATTTTTGAGAAAAAACAGAAAAATATTATGTGGTACACATGTGCAAACTACTCATAAAAAATGAAGAGATTACTGACAATTGTAATAGTTTGAGATCCATCTAGGGTTCCATTCTCCCTTTCTTAGCTGTTAGCTTCTTTATCATAGAAAAAAAAAACAGGACCAAGAATAAAGTAGAACAGTTTAGTAAAAGAGAAATTATCTTTTAAAATGGGGAGGAACAACTGGTTAGAGAAACACACTAAACTAGTTCTGAGTTAATATCAGTCATGAGTTATTCTTACAAGATTGTCTCTAATTAGAATTAAGCAACTAAAGCACCTCAGTGCTCTCAGTCCAGGGTGTTCCTAGGAGTTCATAGTTGAGGCACCCTTGTGTTGCTCATGGTGAGGCCAACGGGAAAAATAGAACGGGTTATGCAAAGTTCTACTTAATTTAGAACAAAAGAAAAATGATTCCTGTGCCCACCACGTGGAGATGATTTACAGTTACAGAGCAGAGTCTATAGACTTCCCAGTTGTAGAGGTCATTTCTCCTATACAATGGGTTACTGCTTCTCATTCATAAGTCCTCATCATGCAAGTTAGAATAAATAGAAATAGCCTCATGCTTATTCCAGGTCTTGCTCAGGTTCTTTCTCAACTAGGAGCAAATGATAAATAAGAATTTTTAAAATTAATTTTGTGGCCACCAAAATATTTGCCCTTGCAAGGTACTCTGCATATGAATTTATACTTTAACTACTGTTTACAGAGTTCCAAGGTCCAGCCTAACCAACCACAGAAGCATTCCTCACATGTTATTGTATTCATGTCACAAATTATAAATGACAGAGGAGTTCACATCATGATTCTGATATAAGATAAAGCATATTCTTCCATCCAGTTCCTCTGAATACTTATATTTTCCGAGTCTCCCACTGAATAAATACATGAAAGAATATTCTAAGATATGTTACATCCTACATGTAAAAAAGAAGTCCAAAAATATATTTACTAGGGCAATAGAAGGGCAGACTCTAATATTTTTCTGCCAATTTAAACACCTGAAATAACAGCTAGTATGCCAGGCTTCTTCATATTCAATGTAATTTTTGTTTATCCTGTGGCATTGAAGTATTTTCTTTGAGTGTTAGGTTTTGTCACTGAACCCAGTCAACATGATTTATTATTATAGTAGAATGGATGTGATTTTTAAATTTTTTTATATTTCATTTTTATAAGCTGGAAAGGAGGCTCAAGAGTTAAAGTCTCTGCCTTATAAGCAGAATGACAAGAGATCACATTCAAGATCTCACATAAAAATGCAGGGTAGAAATGGTTGTGGCCTATACTTCTGGCCCTGGAGGTAGAACCTGGGAAATCCATAGCAAAGCAAAAAGAAGATAGAGCAATCCAGTATGAGTCTTGAAGTCACCATTGAACCTCTACAGGCAAACAGGCACACAGACACACATGCACGCGCGCACACACACACACACACACACACACACACACACACACTCACACACACACGAAACAAACACACAAGCAAAAAACATTTCATTTTTATTTATTTTTTGTGTATATATGTGTGATGTATATATATACAGAGAGAGAGAGAGAGAGAGAGACAGAGAGAGATAGAGAGAGAGAAAGAAAGAAGAGAGAAAAAGACAGAGAGAGAGAAAGAGAGAGTACACACATGCATGACATGACACCATGACATACTGGTGAAGATCAGAGGACTTCTTTTGGGAGTCAGTTCTCTCCTTCCACTTTTCCACCACAAGGACTTCCTGGGATTAAACTCATGTCTCCAGATTTTCGAGTTGACACTATTACCTGTTGAGATGGCTCATTAGCCTAATGCTGTGACCTTTAATCCTGGTTGCCAACTTGGATTTAGGATCAACAATGAGACAAGTCACTGGACAGTTTTTTGAGGATATTTTCTAGTTGTAGACTAGATATGAAAAAGTCAAAGAAAAGAAGTTTTCACTACCTGCTGGTGAATCCATTTACCCTGATGCTGCCACTGCTGCCTCCTGCACTGACCTCAGATCCCAGCTATGGACTAAAGACCCATGTGTCTCAAGGAATCCTTTAGGCTTTAAGCATCAGCTTGGGTGTCCTAAGAATTAATCCTTGGAGCAGAGCAGTGGCCAGGTCCTCAGCCTCTCTGTTGTACAAACAAGCATTGTTGAATGACCCAACCACATTCATGTAAGCCAACTAATGCATTAACTTTAAAACATATTAATTCTGCTCTCTAGATAACCCTGGCTATGCAGATGTTCTGAAGAGTAGCAAGAAGGTCAATAAAGGAAACAAATTGCACAGGTGTTGAAAAATCCTGGCACAAAATTCAAACGTGTACTGCTGTTTCTGACATGTAATGGCAATGTGTATTAGATTACCCTGTTGTTTGGAATCAAGGGAGTGCACTGTCTAAGTCCAGAGAGTGAGTGAGTACAGAGACAGTCATGAATTGCACCAGTAAATATACCATATCACAAGAGCTACTCTGGTTTTTGTTAATAACCATGTACAAAATGGGATTTTTTAAAATTAGTTTTTCTTTCAGTATCCCAGGTGGTACATGGAGCTATATTACATGAAGCAGTACTTATATTTAACTTTCGTATTTCCCTGAAATTGCTCCTGAGATATCATATTATCTTTTATCATATTCTCTAGAACATAACTACCACTCTTTCTTGGAACAGATATAATCACTCAATGTAAGATTTTTGCCAGATATGAGGTATGTCAAACATAAGCGTCCACTGCAGACCAGTTAAATACCTGTGGAGTGGTTGCATGAGCAGGGTGAGTATATAGCATTGTAAGACATTCTTGATACCAATCTCTAGTCACCTGTCAAGCGAGGTCTCTTCCCTAAAGGGGAAAATATGTTGGCATTTTAGATATACTAGTGCTTGACTCAGACCCTTTAAGAGTTATTTCTTAAAAATATCTCTTCCCTCTTTCCCAAAATGTAGTTATGCTGGGACTTCACCTCTAATTTAGCTCATACAATTTTGCAGATTTTACTGCAAATAATGTCTTCTGAATTTCTGCTTTAACAGAACTTGTTTATTGTTGTGAATAATTAAAATTTTGTACTGTGGCTTACCTGTAAAATGCCCCCCCCAACAGCCTGTGTGTTTAAACAATTGGTCCCAGTTGGCGACACTGTTTGGGAAGACTATAGAACCTTTAGAAGATTCTTACTGGAAGAAATATGTCGCAGGAGATGAGAATGGGACTAGAAATTTGATAACTCAACCCTATCCCCCCTCTCTATAAGAAATGAATGGTATAGCAGAATGTGTCTTGGAAAATACAATCAATTTTAATGTAATACTGTGTGTATGTGTGTTTGTGTTTGTGTGTGTGTGTGTTTAAAGAGAGAGTTCTTTTTCATGTGCTTGTGTGTGCATGTGAAGGTCCAAGGATGACATAAAGAATCATCCTGGATTTCTCTGTCTCTATACCATTAGCACTGGTATTTCCCAGGTTCTACCTTCCAAGGCCAGAGTTACAGGGCATCTACATATATTCCTGACATTTTTACTTGAGATCTGGGAATACATGCTCTCGTCATTTTGCACGAGAGGCAAAGGTTTAACCACTGAGTCATCTCCCCAGCCTCATTACTGTTTCTTTACTGTTTTGGCAAGCAAGTATTTGCACCCCCAGCTTCTTTACTGCAAACTGTTGTGTCCAAGATTGAATGAATTTTCTCTTTACACTGCCAACACTGACTATAGTTGTAGAGAGAACATTGGCTTAAATGTAGGAATGCCATTGGGTCCTCCAATCACCTATTGTTTTGTCCAGATTCTCACCTGGGCCTTATATATGATTCTTTTCCTGATGTTAACAGTGTGGGCTGATAGTCAGATGGGTCCATTTATAAGAGTTGTTCCTAACATTAGAAGGCTATTGAAAACAATTCTTTTTCCAGAAGGTAAGCTATATTGAAAGAACTAGTTCAAAGGCCCTTTGTGTTACAGCAAATACTTTTTGTGGTAAAGTTCTTTAACTCTGCAGCAATTCATGCACTTGATAGAAATCATTTCCTCAAATGTACCACAGAATTCCAACTTTTGCTTTTGTCAATTCCTCTGCATTTAGGGAGGCTCCCCCCTCCCTAAAACTCTGGTGCACAAACTAGCATCACAGAGTTCATTTCCCAAGCAAGTAAGCCTTAGATATCAATCCTTAGGCTCTGTTGCCCACTTCAATCTTTCAACACCACTGGCATAATTGTTCTTTCATTCCTACCTTGTATATATTAATCAATCCTCCTTATTCCAAATGGAAATTAAATTAGCTTCTTGTAAAAGATTAAATATAAAGAGAAGCACAAGTATTTTAGGGAAGGCATCTGCCTCCAAGAGCTTTTTGCATATGTTTTACCCTAATAAAATCACTCCCCTCTGTCAAGACAGAGCTGTGTCTATTTTTGTTCAGAGGAAAGCAGAGTTCAAAATTTTAAGCTCTGTCCACAAAAATGTCCCCAATTTAATTATCAAAATTCCATTCAGCTTCTATTGTGGACCTGTCAAACTTACAATAATCTCTTATGTCTAATTGTCTTCTGATTACCCTGCATCCTTAAGATGTCAAACTGTGTATAAATGAAGACATAGAGGTCCAATGGCCCATAGAGTGCTTCAAATTGATAGTTGGTTTCCCTAATCATATAATTTTCTTTCTCTCTTTTTTAATATCACGAAAAAGCCTAACACATTCAAAGTTCTTGCAACTGTTGTCCCTATGCCTGTGTGAGCACATAATAACTATGTATTTTGAAGTCTTGTCTTCTACCTAAACCTGATCCCATTTACAGATGAGCCAGACAGTTTTTATAACTGTGATATCATAGGATGCCACAGTTTTAGTACTATTAAAAGAATGCTTATTGCTGTGATATTAGTCAGTAATACAGTTTAGAAGAATTACCCTAATGGTGTTTGTAGAGTATCAGATATCAAAGGTCAGCCTCGGCTATATTCAGCTGAGTTCAAGACCAGCCTGAACTTTCTACAACCTTTCCTGGTAGTCTTTTAGAACTTTTCCTAGTAACAACTATCATAAATTCATAGCAATTTTTCTTAGACAAAGAGAAATAAAAAGGCAATGTGTCAATGTTCGATGCAGAAGCATGTCATGGGTAAGAGAGACAAGGCAAAAGGAAAGAAAGGCATCAGAAAGGAAGTGGGCATTTACTTTCAAGCTGACCATGACACTGAGTGTGAAAGATCAGGATATCTCTTTGTATGTAATCACTATTCTGAACTGGCCCACCCTGGAAGAATGAGGAAGTTCTCATGGCTCTCTGCTTCCACTGAGTGAAGAATTGTCAGATTACAGTTTTTAAGGTTCCATAAATTCATTGGTGAAGACACCAAGCGCTCCAAAGATGTTGAACAGTTCAGGCTCAAGGGAGAATTCTTTGAAAAAGTAGAGGTGTACGAATGCTGTAGGTGATAACTGCATTCCCTGGTTTGAAAACACCTGCAAAAACACTTTTGTAAAAAGGAAAAAATATGAAGGGGAATGTAAGTGATGTCATATTTTACTAGTTGTGTGACCACCTATTTATTCATTGATTTTGTGTGTGTGTGTGTGTGTGTAACAGGGCACTTCAGTGAGTATATGTTTTCTGTGAGTAGCATTGGTAATCATCTTGGATTGTTCTATCTCTAATTGCTTTTTGCTCTGGGGTTTCCTAGGCCCTGATATCAGGGATAGAATTGCAAGCCACTGCCATTTTCACCTGAGTTTTTACATGAGATCCAAACTCAGGTCCTTCAGATTGTAAGGTAAAGATTTTTAACCTCTGATTTATATCTCTATCTCTTATTTGGCTTTTTGACTCAGATGTTTTCTCTATAAAGTATATGTAATTATTTTGGTCTTAAAATTGCTGTATGAATTATAAGACATTTTGAAATATTCGGAGTTATTATTTCAAAGAAGTTCTGATAAGTAAATATTTGAAAAAATCCCTAGCTTTCTTATAAAGCACAACATATGTGAAGCATTATATATGTGAAAATACAATAGATTTATGATATCATGAGACTATGAAAGAGATACTCATACTGAACCTAAATTGGGTTTCATATTTCTATTAAAATGAAAATGCTAGCAAATTTGCAATATAAAAAACAGAAAAGAAGCTTCATGTGCTCTGATCCATAGGGATTACTGTGGCAGAGTACTTCCTGTACTCTGTACCCACTGTAACTTTCTGGCACAAGTCACTTTCCTCAGAGTGAAACTCATAGTCACTAAAAGACCCATGGAGATACCAAAACCTTGGTTATAGTGTTAGAGCCAAATTTGAGTGATATCAGTGATTTTGTTGACGTTTTTAAAAAGTCACAAAATTTTAAAATGTGACTTGAACATTGGTAGATTCAAAAAGGAATTTAAGTTTTGATTTTATGTACAGTTGGTGGCCAATGTGTGTATCTTAGTAGGAAGAAGGAGAGGTGGGGGATACATATGCAGTTATGATTTAAAAAAAAGAGGACTAGACAGATGTCTTAGGGGTTAAGACTCTGCCTCGCAAGCAAAAGAATTTGGATCCCCCAGTTCCCATGTGAAAACATCAGGCATAAATGACAGTGGCCTGCACTTCTGATTCTGGAAGACAGAACCTGGGAAATCTCAGAGCAAAGCAAAAAGGAGGTAGAGCAATCCAGGATAAGTCCGATGTCACTCTTGGGCCTCCACAAGCAACACAGTGCCCTCTCTGATACACACATACACACACACACACACACACACACACACACACACACACACACACACGGAGAGAGAGAGAGAAAGAGAGAGACAGAGAATGAATGAATGAATGAATGAATAAATAAATAAATAAATAAATAAATAAATAAATAAATAAATAAATAGATGCCGAGCTCTCGGCAGCTAGTACAGAAGGGAGTGCTGGTCTAGCCAGGCACTACTAGGGCTGAGCAGGAAGATGAGTGTCACCGGCCCTGACCAGGGAAAAACACACCAGGCCGGGAGCTCTGTCAAAGCAGGAAAAGCCTCTTTATTCCAATAGTCAGGCCCTTATATACCCCACCCAACATCCCATAAGTCCTAGCGTGAGTCTTTGCTGATTGGCCCTCTAGCTAGGCAGTTAACAGCACCAACTGTAGAAGGAGTAGTCTCGCGAGATTTGTAGTCTCATGAGATTATTATGGGCTAGTAGCATTACTATGGGCCAGTTGCTGTTGCTACCTAAGGCTATATTGCATCAGCCACAAGGCTGTGCTGAATTATGTTGGTGAGGCAGCTTAAACAGATCATGAAACTCTAGCCAGGCTCAGGAAGTTCCAACAGGTCTTGTCCAGGGTCTTGATGAGGCCCTGCAAATAAATAAATAAAATAAAAAGGAAAAGAATATCTTTTTTTCTCTTACCATTTTGATAGAAATGATAATCCATAATCATAGTTTTGGGTACACAGTTTAGATAGCAAATATATGTAAATTAGTATACTTAGAGACTCTTTCAAGATTAAGATAAAATCCTACATGCAGATATCACTAGATGGGAAGAAGTGTTTTGTTATTATTTATGCTGATATTTTCTTTTCCTCTTGTCAGTAATGTGACTTAATTGCAGAAACAAGTTAAAATGAAAGCAAAGCTAATTCCTCTTAGTGGGAAGAAGTGATGCTCCTTTGGCTAGTCCATATGTTTCACTTCTCATTATGATTAGTTTAGGTGAACCGAAGGCCTGAGTTTGAAGAACAATTTCTAGATTATCGCTTATCTACACACATGATGTGAAAGTATAGATGGTCTGAAACTTATATACTTTTACACTGTGTCAGAAATTTCTATCTGAAAGATGCTAATGAAGGAAGTGCAGAGTCACAATATGGAGAAAAGACGTTTGTCGAAGGCGAGGACGATCTTGGTGACAAGGCTTGATGCATGGCTTCAACCATGACTGAAGTTTCCATTGTTCTTATGCTGCACAGTGTGGTTACTCCTGCTCAAGCTTTACTGTTTTGGTAGCTCTACATTTTGGGTTATTTGCTGAAATAATATAGTTGGAATATGTTATCCGTTTGAAGCAGTGGATATGAAATATGATGACACTTCACTAATTTAACTTTTTCGTAAATCCAAAATTATCTTACAATAAAAAGTATTCCATGCAATATAAGCTTTCTCAGTTGCATCCCACTGTCTGCAATGAAGAGATGTTTGTGCTAATAAATACTGGGCTAAAGTCAAGATGACAAAAAATATATGTTCATATTTGGAAAATCCCTAAGTATGTAGAAAAATAAAACCACAGCAGCAGTGCATGCTTAACATTGGGGATGGCAGTTATAATGCAGAGTTTGGAATAGGGCTAAAATTAGTGTTTTAGTAAGTCATTTTGAATAAATAGCTAACAAGCAAGTGTCTGACTTAAATCTTGGTTTTCTTGTCATTCTAAACTCTCATAGAAATAGTAAAAATTAGAAAATGACTAATTTCTTGTATTTTCCTCATGGACTTTGTATCATCATAACTCAATTATTCAATGCTCAATTTTTAGTGTTTCATGCTTTGTATTCTTTATATAATTTTCTGTGTATTTTTCAAAATATTATGTATTTAAGGCTTTAAGATGTATCATTGTAGTGGCTTTATTTTTACTGTTATCAACTCAGAGATATATTTTATAGAGATTGCTGCAGATAAAGCAGCCATTGGCATAAAACTTATTTTTCTTTATTTAAATTTTAGGTACTCCATTCCCCTCCCTCCCTCCACCCCTCCCTGGATTCCCTTGCTCCCTCCTCCCTTTTTCTGTTACTTCCCCCTCTCCCTTTCTCCCAGTGCCCCCTGCCTCCCCATTCCTGGAGCATCCTTTACTGTGCATGTCAAACTTCCCTCTGGGTCCTCCTTTCTGATGAGGTGTAAGGACTCAGTAGCATTTCCTAGAGCTCTTTCTTGTGTTCCCCTTTGATATAGGAACACTATTATGGCTGTTAATTCCTTGCCTCTAAGGATTCTAGTGCCTGTGATCCATGCTAGACTTTGGGGGAGCGGGTCAATGACATGTTGGTTATTGCGCAGGTCATACAAAGTCCTATTATGACTACTTTGGCCTTAACTTGTGTGGAGTATCTTGCATATCGTTACTCCTCCCAATCTTTAGGCTCTTCCTTTTTTCTTTCTTCTTTATTCTTTTTGCTATAAAACTTGAAGATGTTCGACAACTTCAACTTGAAGAGAAAGATAGAGATGTATAACTAAACAGAAGACACTCAATTAGAAAAACATAGCCTTGAGTATTACACCTTGTGAAACATGACTTATTAAGTTCACTTTGATCTCTTGCCTACGATTTATTTTTATTTTTATTTATTTAATTGTGCATGTGTGCGCATGTGCGTGTGTGTGTGTGTGTGTGTGTGTATGTGTATGTGAGTGTGTGTAAAACCACGGGCAAATTTGGGAACCACCATGGACCGCCTCCACCTCCTCTTTGTTTACTCTCCCCGGGATTCACAGGCTCCACCCTACCAGCCCCAGAAAAACAGGCTGCCCCGCTTCTGCCCAGCATCTATATGTGGGGTCTAGGATCCGATCTCAGGACCTTCTGCCGGCTAGGCAGAGGCTTAACCCCTGAGCCACCTCTCCAGCCCCGCCCACGATTTTTTTAAAGGCAGAAACAAAGTGGTTGATTTCACAGAGCAGTATCAAAAAATTCTAGTGACACTCCCTAAATATGTGGTATTTCAGTGAACATGGAAAAAGAGAAAAGATTCTCTCATTTGTAAGTGGATAGACAAAATAAAATGATGGAGTCTATACACACACAAAAAAAGGTCTTGTTATGGATTTTTCTTTCTACTTTCCTGTAATTGTCAGGGTACAGAGATTAGATGATAGAGTTTGATGTCTCTAACATCAGTATGGAAAATGACAGGAATCAATGAAGAACTCATCACTGCTAACTGTAGAGGACTTTAGGACTGAAAAATACAAGAGTAAAATGTTTGAAGAAGCCGAGCTCAGGGCACCTATGAACTCAGCTTTCCAGCCCTGGAAATCAAAGCTTTGGGAGATTGGAGAAATATGGTTTTCGTTGAATTTGAGGTCAAGTGAGTGTGAGATTTTCCTCAGCTACCACTCAGTGATGGAGAGATTAGATGTCAGCAGAGTGCTCTTTGTACTGATGTTGGAAGTGGGGGCACGGTTAAAACCACATCAGAATTCTCAGAAAAAACTCAGTCTTATCTTTTCAAAAGCCTCTTTGTCCCTCTGTGTACTTGACATGAGGGTGGGTCACATGTGTGATGGAAAGCCAGGTACTCTCACAGTGGATGCTGCCTTCAGAACACTGCAGCCTGAGCTATAGAGGAGAATCAGAAAGAATCAAAAAGTTCAGTTCAACAAGGACAGTCCCTAGATGCTATCAAACTAGAATAGAATGGGAAGCCATTTAGCACAAAAATTACCAGCTTTTCCCTACAGAATTATGTAAAAATGCCATCTTAGGTTTTTAAGCCTATCTTAGCTTACATACTAACACATTTTAAGAGATGCTCCTTTCCCAGTGACATGGTCTGAATGTTAGTTGCTCAATAGGCTTATGTGTTTGAATATTTAGTTAGTATTCATGTTTGACAACATTGTGGAACCTTTAAAAGGTGGTTGCTTACAGGAAGAAGGCATGTGATGGTATGGAAGTGGGGGGAAATGAGGTTTGGTAGCCCATTATTGCTTCCTCACAGTTTGTTTTTGGTTTCTCCACCTTCTTGATGGCCTCTATATTCAGCCATGGCTTCTGTTATGTGATTTTTTCACCTTGACAGTCTGTACGCTTTCCTGGAACCAAAAGCCAAATAAATACTAATTTCTCCCTTTGTTGCATGGTCAGAAAGTAATACCCTAAGTCATTCTGCTCTTCTATTCATTGAAATTGAATCTTCAAAAAGATTGGAAAAGATTGACATATTCAGATAATTTAAAGAGAAACATTTTCTAAAGATGTATACGGATTGAATTTTATTATTAGCAAAGAAAATTGCCCATCTTTATTTCCCACACCTGTTAATCATTGAAGAGTAGTAAGAAATACTCAATATTTACCAAATATAGACATGTCATTTATAATTCAGATTGTGATACATGTAAATATTCAATAATGCAATATGGTTGCATCTTCTCAATTTCAGATTAAATATTTTTATGTCATCTAAACTGTCTTCCCTTATACTTTAGATGCAATATCTAAACTAAGATGGAATACTTGTACCACAATGATTTGCTTCACACATCCTGAAACAGCCTTGGGTAGTTACTGTGTTCTTTCTTACCACTTACCTTGATCTATCAGACTAGTCCTTGTATGGTTGAGTTGAATTTTATTTTCACAGTCTGTCTCCCCATTCTACTTCTTCAGACATTTATGATGACCTGGATTGCTTTCTCCTTCATCTATTTCCACATTTCTCATCACTGGACTGCAAGCCACATTCATGACTGAGCTATATGTCTCATTTTTTGTTTGTCCTTTCAGTCAACTTTCACTTTCTGTGAGCCTGGCATCCTGGGACTGGAGAGATGACTCAAGGTTAAAGACTTTGCTTTAAGAGGAAAAGAAACTGAGTTCAGATCCACAAATCATATGTAAAAATGTCAGGGCAAAAAATGATTGCGGTTTGCATTTCCAGCCCTTGAAAGCATAACCTGGGAAACCCAGCAAAACAATAAGGAGGAAGAGCAATTTAAGATGATTCTCAAAGTCATCCTTCAGCTTCTACAGGCACGCGAACTCTTCTATGCACACTTGCATGCACAAACACACAATGACACATGCACAACACATACAAAAAAGCTTGACTTTAATCTTGTATGTATATGATCATAATAAAATAACTTCTGCATCTAAAAAACTTCTGCACAGATGGAGTCTACACAACACTAACTGGGAAAATGGTTAATTACAAGGAAACACATACAGAGCTGACAGCACATATTTACATGCATGAGTCAATTAACTAATGATTAGAGACTCTTGAAATGCTGAAGAGTGCTGTGCCTTCTGTTATTCCTCCGGTCAAAGTTACTCATTCCTGTGTCCTTGTTTCTAGAGAGTTAGCTGTACCTCCACAGTAACATGGATTTCCTGCTCCATCTATTATAGAATGGGTTTATTTGCCTCCCTCTCCACATTTATCTAGCATATTTTCTTACAACATGTTTTGTTTAATTGAACAGAATCTAATTTGATTGATTATGACAGGAACACTTTTTAATTTATCGTTTGTGTGCGTGTGTGCTTGTGCTTATGGAATGTGTGAGTGTGTGTACATTAAGCAAAATCTTTACATACTAAGTTCACTAAAATAGCCATACTAAGTACCTATGTGGATAGAGTATGGGTAATAAAAAATGAGAGGTAAAAATAATTCTGCATTTGGTTAAAAGGCACTAAAAATTGTGTTCACCTTTTGAAATTCCAGATTGAATATATTAGAAATGACTGGGCCTTTTGTGAGAGGGAATATGTTTTATTGAAAATACCTGAATGTCCAAACCCTTTGGACTTCAGTAGTACTCTTAAAAAAAAAAGGGTAAAGGCCAGCTTAATCTTCTACCTTATGGAAAGAAGCTGAGTAAACAAACTACTGTAAGCCTATAATATTTTGGGGATGGTGAAGGGTGTTTTATTTTGTTCAGGGAGCCAAGACAGCCTCTACTTTACTGACACCTCAATATAGTTTAATATAGCAGTCAGTTTAGCACCTGCTTGAGAAGTTATTCCCACCATCATAACATAGATTTGTGAATGTCTGATCTATGACTATGAGTGCAGTCAATTGCAAATATTTTTTAACAATTTAACCTTCTATTCCAGTTTTCTAGTCACTTTTCACTCATGGCATGCTGGTCATCCTTTCTCCCAGAACTGTAGTTTGGTAAGGCCTTTCTGAATTTTAATTGGTGTCCGTAAGTTATAATGCCCTGAAAAATGCATTTCCCTTCTTTAGAAGGAGATTTCTTCACTTATTGAGTTCTCAGCACAACCCCTCTATCTTGTTAGACGTCTATGCATTTATATTGGGTGACCAATCAATTATGAGAATTTAGGAAGTTTTGTGATGAGCTTCCTACAGTTCCTTTACACTGAGGTTCTCATTCTTTCTTCTTCTGAGATAGGTCCTTCTCCAGATCTTTTCTCAGATGGTAAAGCCCATTTACTCAGTTATGTTACTTCTCCAATGCTGCTCTGTGACTTGCCACCTTTCTGCATCAGGATATCATAGAATCTCATTCTTGATTTCAAAGTACTAAACTAGATTTTCTGAGATTTATCTTAGGTTTGCTTTTTCTTCTTATAAATGATACTAACTTCATTTCTCTATTTCTGATATGGGTTATGGGATATGGGTTATGGGATATGGGTTATGGGATATGGGTTATGGATTATGGAAGTTTGAGTTTTCAACAGAGCAGTGGTGTAAAGAGACCTGTTATGAAGACTCAAGGGAACCTTCCTAGAGCATTTCTAGAAGCCGTCAAACAATGGAGTGACACAGACATATTTCTTCATAGAGCTAGTCGTAAGAATCATGATGAGTGATGGTTGCCATCCTAGAGTTCTGTGGTGGTATATTTAGAAAGCTTTTCTGTCAGAGCATGCTAAAGGAAGCAAAGTTATTTTTAAAAGAACAGTATTTATGTTATCATATCTTCAGTAACACTTAAAGGAATATATTGCTAGTCATTCATCTATTACTTTGGAAATCAGAGGAAGCAAAAGAGGTTTTGATAAATTAAGAACCTCAAGTTGTGCAATTAAAGAGTTTGTTGACAAAGATGATGCATCCAAAAGCAAGTGAATGATTTAGACTGCATTGCTGATAATTATATTTTATAATACTCAGAGCCTAAGGCTAACACTGAAAAAAAATTCAGAAAATTGTTAAAATGGAATAAGGAAATTTATGTGAAGTCCTTAGGGCAAAATAGTAAGCACTTGATTTATTAGTAAGACAACCAAGTGTAGCTTCTGTATATCGATTTAGAAATAGACCTGTGCTGATAACTAACTCCTGGCTCCTTGGAAAATTTGAAAACATGTCACAAATTTTGCATCATCTTTGATACAGTTTTTAAACTAACACTCAAAGAGTCTCAAAAGTGATCTTGTATTTTATTTTTTGACATTGTTACCAATGATCTTTTCCAAGGTCATGTTTGGGAAATCAATAGAACTGAAGCAAGGACTTTAGGGAATATTCAGAGAGAGATGGTTTCTAATTTTATTCTGAATAGTGTCTAGTGCTAGAGATGCACTCAAACATAAAGGCTGCCTTTATTCCTTCTAAGCTAAAATATTTTAAGTTTTGAAATGCCATCATCAAATGGGTTGTCAATATGTGTTTTTTTCCTTTTAACACTAATAGTTTTTAATAATACTCCAGCAAGATTGTTTTTAATTGTGTGTGTGTGTATGTGTATGTGTGTGTGTGTGTGTGTATGTGTGTGTGTGTGTATGTGTGTGTGTGTGTCTGTGTGTGTGTGTCTGTGTGTGTATGCCTGCCTATCAGAGGATACTATGTGTCCCTGTGGAGGACCAAGGATGACATAAGGAATCATCTGAGATTGCTTTTATCTCTTTTATTCATTGCTCTGGAATTTCCCAGGCTCCACCCACCAGAGTAGGAAGTGCAGGCCACTGCTTTTTCTGCCTGGTGTTTTTACATGGGACCTGGGATCTAAACTTTGTACCTTCTGCTTTTAAAGAGAGACTTAACCCTTGAACCCCTTCCTGTAAGATTTTTATTTCAACCTTAACTTTGTGCCTTAAGCTTTAGGATGTTGAATAATTGGGTTGAAGGTTGTCATGGACCACAATGATGAGCTGATGTTTGACTAGGACTCCAGGCCTTAATACTCAATTAGAAAGTTATTGCTAATCATTATCCTCTCAATTCAAAATAAAAAACAAATGAGAATGTTATTTGTACATTTATTTCACTTACTAATTTATTGAATTGCTCATAATAACATTGGTTAAAAGACAGAAATATGGCAATTATTAGGTTCATCTTCCTAATGAAGGACATTGAGAATCTTATGTATCTAGCTGTCATAGGGAAGAATCAATATTATTAATGTACAACAATTGTAATTGTAATGCGAGTGCATTACAATGTTTTCTTTTATATTTGAGGCATGCGATACTTTAGATTTGCTGTATTTCTGATTTGTATGGTCTCAAACCTAGAAAGTTACATTTTAAATTCGTTCTTTGGATCATCCCCTCTCTTTACAAAGGACTGTCTCTAAGATATGATAGTAGTTTCACTGTAAACACAAAAGATATCTTGTCATCTTCTGCTCTCTTTTGTTTACTAAACTACCCAACTGTTTAAGGATGTGGTGTGCTGTTTATTTTAACATGCAAAATACAAAAGGGGTTAAAGTTAATGAAAAACAATATTAGGTATTTAATATAATAAAATTTAGAAATATTCATCCAAAGCAACAGCAGTAATTTTCATTGTCATTAGAATATTGACAATTAATTTACTTTGCTGTTGAGAAGATAACGAATGGAGATAATTGCAAATATTTACATTATATTTTTGTAGAAATATTCAAAGAACTATACACATGTAGTAGTATATTTATCTTACCCAGTATTTAAAGCAACAAATTATAGTGATATGACTATAAATTATGTTCAGGTATATTCCATCAGGTTTATTTTCCACCCAAATCACATGCACTAAATGTGAATTTTTATTTTTCACTCACATTTTATTTTTTTCCTAATCATACAAGCTCAGTAGGTACCCCAGCCCTCTCCCTCCACGTCCTCTCCACGATTGCCTCCCATTGCACTCCCCCCCTTCCGTTCACCCCTCTCCCTCCTTTCCCATCTCCTGTTGCCTCCACTTTCCTCCCTCCCATCCCCTGGAGCATCCATTTATGTGAGCCCTGAAACGCCCTCTGAGTCCTCCACCCTGGTATGAACACAGGGCTCAGTGGCATAGTTCAGGACCTCTTCTTGGGGTGATGACTGTGTAATCCCTTGCCTCTAAGGATGCTACTGCCTAAAGCCTTCTCCCCTGTGATCCTTTCTAGACTTGGGGGTGGGGGGAGGTTGTTCACATGTCAGACATTGTGCAGGTCAGGCAAAGTCTAATTCTGGCTGTTGCTGACCTAACATGTGGAGTATTTTGCATATCGTTGGTCCTCCCCACATTTAGGTTCTTACAATCTTGCTTCCTCCTCTTCCACAAGGTTCCCTGAACTTTAGAATGAGGAGATATTTGGCTGGTCTAGTACCAGGTGAATAATGTAGGATCTTTGGTGTTCTGAATTATGGTTCGTTATTGTTTTCGCTTTTGCTCTTCCTGCACAGCTCTTGGCTGCATCTTGATTAGAATTGAAGGTGATCTCCTAACAAAAGATAAGAGACTGTTTAAATGAGATCTTAATATAAGAGGAGACTCAAAGATAGAAGAATAAGAGTAGGACAAGCAGTTTGTGTGTACGTGTGTGTGTGTGGGGGGTTAGTATCCCATTTGCCAGATAGTTACCATCTATTCGTCAGTCCCATATCCTCCATGATTGTTGAGATGAAATATGTTCAGTCCCAAGTGACCAGGAAGGGAAGTGAGAGTGAGCTGTACCAGATGCCTTACTACTTACATGCAATACATAACGAAGGCTTATTTTCTCTACTGAAGTGTGTTCTTCTATCTTCTAACTTTTGAGGTTCTTCTAACTATTGAGGTTCTTGTTCTCCTTGCCTCCTGTTTATAATCCTTTGAGATTGCAGTGGGTATTACAAGACTTACTTCTGAATATGTCATTAAGTGGGTTAGGAACTAGGATCTATTCTTAGTGAATACATTACAACATCTAACTTTTTTATTATTTATTTTATTATTATTTATTATTCAATTGTGCATGTGCGTGTGTGTGTAGAACCACGGATGAATTCGGGAACCTCCATGGACTGCCTCCACCTCCTCCTTGTTTACTCTGCCCCAGGATTCACAGGCTCCACCCTACCAGGACCAGAAACACAGGCCACCCCTGCTTCTGCCCGGCATCTATACGTGGGGTCTTAGGATCCACACTCAGGACCTTCCGCCTGCAAGACAGAGGCTTAAGCCCTGAGCCACCTCTCCAGCCCCTCTAACTTTTTGTATCAAGGATACTTCCTTAAATATGATTCTTTCTAATTCCATCTACTTCCCAGCAAATTTGACTAATTCCTCTTTTTGATGGCTGGGTAGTATTCCATTGTATAAATATACCACATTTTCCTTATCCACTCGTCAACTGTTGGGCATTTGGGTTGATTCCATAACTTTGCTATTGTAAATAGTGCTGCAATGAACATGGTTGTTCTCATGTCACAGTAGAAAATTGCTACATTTGGGGAGATTATTCCCAATAGTGGTATAGCAGTGTCATATGACATTTCAGTCCTTGACTTTTTTAACAATCTCTACACTGATGGTTGTATAAACTTGCATTCTGACCAGCAATGTATGAGAGTTCCCGTCTCTCCACATTGTCTCCAGCAGATGGTGTATGTATTGTGGATTTTTGCCATCTGGACCAGGGTCAGATGATATCTCAGGATAATTTTGAATTGCATTTCCCTGATAGCTATGGATGAGGAACATTTTAAAGGTATATGTTTCACATTTTGATTTCATACCTGGAACAGTTTCTTTTGAGTTCCCAGGTCCATTTTTTAATTGGGCCATTTATCTCCTTGGTGTTAATTTTTTAAGTTATTTTTGCACTCTTGATAATAGAGCTCTATCAGATATGTGTTTTTTTTTAATTTTTTTATTATTATTATTATTTATTCAACTGTGCGCATGTGCGTGTGTATGTGTGTGTGTGTGTGTGTGTGTCTGTGTATGTGTAGAACCACGGACGAATTCGCGAACCACCATGGACGCCTCCACCTCCTTCTGCCCCGGGATTCACAGGCTCTGCCCTACCAGGGCCAGAAGCGCAGGCCGCCCCCGCTTCCGCCTGGCGTCTATACGTGGGATCTGGGATCCGAACTCAGGAACTCAGGACCTTCCGCCTGCAAGGCGGAGGCTTAACCCCTGAGCCACCTCTCCAGCCCCAGATATGTGTTTAGTGAAGATTTTCTCCCATTTTGTGGGATGCCTTTTTTCTCAGTTTACAATCTCTTTATCTGAACAGAAGCTCTTTAATTTCATAAGATTCCATTTGTTGAGTGTTGGTTCTAGTGACTGTGCTATTGGATTTCTGTTTAGTTACTGTTGTTCTAGCCCAATCAGGTCAAGGGAGTTCCCTACTCTTTCAACTAGAGTTTTTATAGTCTCTGCCTTAAATTACAAGGTCTTGATCCATTTGGAATTAATTTTTGTGCGTGCTGACAAGTGTGGTTCCAGTTTAAATATTCTGCATGTGCGTATCCAGTTTTGCCAGCACCATTTGTTGCCAGCTCTTCATTTACCATTGAATTTTTGGGCTCCTTTGTCAAAGATCAAATGGTATTAATTGTGTGAGCTTATATCTGGGTCTTCATCCCTTATCCATTGATCTACATGTTTATATTAGAGCCAGTACCAGGCTGTTTTTTAGTACTATGTGTTTGTAAAACAGGTTAAGGTTTAGTATGATTATACCTCCAGCTATGTTTTTGTTACTCAGGATTTTTTTTACTATCCTTGGCCTTTTGTGCATCCATATGAATTTTGAGATTGGTCAATTTCTTTAAAGAATTTATTTGGGATTTTGATTGGTATAACATTGAATCTGTATATTGCTTTGGTAGGATGGTCATTTTTATGATATTGATTCTGCTGACCTAGCAGCATGAGAGGTCTTTCCATCTTTTAGTGTCTTATGTAATTTCTTTCTTTAGGGTATTAAAGTTTTCAATATAAAGGTCTCTCATTTCTTTGGTTAGATTTATACTAAGATATTTCATATTTTAGGGGCTATAGTAAATGGGATTGTTTTACTTAAGACTTTTTCACATTTTTCATCCTTGGAATATAGGAAGGCCACTGATTTTTTGGCATGTTTACTTTGTAACCTGGCATTTCACTGGATTTATGTATTAATTCCAGGAGTTCCCTAGTAGAGTTTTTGGGATCACTCAGGTATAAGATCATGTCATCTGCACACAAAGGTGTCTTGATGTCTCACTTTCAGATTTGAATACCTTTTATATCCCTTTCTTGCCTGTGGTTCTCGATAAGATTTCAAGTAGAATATTGAATAGAAGTGGTGAGAATGGACAGTCTTGTCTAGTTCCTGATCAAAGTGATAATGTTTCAAGTTTTTTTCTCATTTAGTATATCCTTGCTGTTTGCTTGTTGTATACAGCTTTCATTATGTTGACATAAGTTATTTCCATTCTAATTGTCTGTATGGTTTTGATCATAAAAGGATGTTGGCTTTTGTCAAAAGCTTTTTCTGCATTTATGTAGAGTGTCATGTGGTTTTGGACTTTGGATTGTTTTACATAATGGATTACATTTATTGATTTGCTCATGTTGAACCAATCTTGTGTATTATTTGCTAAGATTTTGTTGAGAATCTTTTTATCTGTGTTCATCAAAGAAACTGGCCTATAGTTTTCTTTATTATAAGTGTATCTTTATTACATTTTGGGATTAGCAATCTATTATCCTTATAGAAAACATTTGGAAGTCTTCCTTCCTTTGCTAGTTTATGGAATATTTTAAGGAGTAGTTGTGTTAGTTATTCTTTAAGTGCCTGGTTGAATTCTATGCTGAATCCATCTGATCCAGGACATTTTTTGGTGGGAACATTTGAGATTATTTCATCAATTTTCTCATTTGTTATAGGACTATTTAAATAATTCAAAACTTTTGATTCAATTATGTAAGTTGTGCTTACTCAGAAATTCATCCATTTCTTTTGGGTTATCAAATTTCATTGAGTATAAGTGTTTGAAATATGACTTTATAATTCTCTGAATTTGTTTGGTATCAGTTTTGATAATTCCATCTTCATTTCTAATTTCGTTAACTTGGTTTTTCTCTCTCTTGATTTTGGTTAATTTAGCTAGGGGTATATCAATCTTATTGATTTTTTTGTCTGGATGGTTCTCTGTATCATTTTTCTTTTCTTTAATTTTTTAATTATTTTTATTCAATTGTGTGTGTATGTGTGTATGCACGTGTGTGTATGTGTGTGTAGAACCATGGGCGAATTCGGGAACCACCGTGGATCGCCTCCACCTCCTCCTTGTTTATTCTGCTCCGGAATTCACAGGCTCCGCCCTACCAGGACCAGAAACACAGGCTACCCCTGCTTCTACCTGGCCTCTGTACTTGGGATCTGGAATCTGTACTCAGGATCTTCCTCCTGCAAGGCAGAGGCTTAACCTCTGAGCCACCTCTCCAGCTCCATTTTTCTTTTCTTTAGATTGGATATTTCTCCACAGCTTTTCCTAATCTCCTCTCTTCTACTTCCTTTGGGATTGGATTGCTTTTGTCTCTAAAACTTTAAGCTGCATTGCTAAATTATTTACTTGTGATATTCCCTTTTCTTGATATAGACATTAAGAGCTATAAAATTACCTCTTAAGACAGCTTTCCTTGTTTCCCAGAGATTTTGATATATTGTATTTTCATTATCTTTTGCTTGTAGGAAATTTTTCAACTTCCTTATCAATTTCTCTCTGAATCCATTTCTCATTTAGCATTATTGTGTTTAGTTTCCAAGAATTAGTGTATTTCTGTATTTTGTTTTATCGTGGATGTCAAGCTTTAAACCATGATAATCTAACAGGGTACAGCTATAATTTCAACTTTCCAGTATATGTGGAGATTCATTTTGTAGCCCAATATGTGGTTTATTTTGAAGAATGTTTTATGGGCTGCTGAGGAAAATGTGTATTCCTTGGTGCTTGGATGGAAGGTTTGATAGAGATCTGTTAAGTCCATTTCAGTAAGGGTTTGATTTAGTTCCATGTGTCTCTGTTGAGTTTTTAGCCTGTTGATCTATCCAATGTTGTGAGTTGCATATTGAAATCCCAAACTATTATAATTTTGGGATTGATTTATTATTCTAGACATTGTAGTATTTACTTAATGAATGTGGAGGAGCCCATATTACATGCATATATGTTCAGTATTGTGAAGTCTTCCCAGTGAATTGTTCCTATGACTAAAATATAGTATCTTTTTGTGTCTCTTATGATTTTTTTTGTTTTGAACTCCACTTTGTCAGATACCATAATTGCTACCCCTGATTGTTTCCTGGTTCCATTAGCTTGAAAAACTTTTGACCAACCTTTTACTTTTAGAATGTGCCTCTTTTGTGGTGAGATGTGCTTCCTGAAGTCAGCAAATGGATGGGTTGTGATTTCTAATCCATGTTTGTAACCTGTGTCTTTTTACTTGTGTGTTAATTCCATTGACATTTAGGTTTATAATGGAGAAATTACTTTTGATTTCTGAAATTTTTTTGTATTTAGTGAATTTCATGAGTATATTAGTTAGCTTTGTAGGTAGTGGTGGTATTACACTTCTCTTATGTTTTCCTGGAAATGCTTGTTCTTTTTTTCAAACTTGAGGATATTTTCTAGCATTTCTTGAAGGTCTGATTTAGTGGTCATGTCATGTAAGCCTTTAGCTTGTCTTTATAGTAGAAAAGTTTTCTTTCATCCTCGATCATGACTGATAGTTTTGCTGGGTATATCAGTCTGGGTTGCCCATATCTTTTTGGGTTGTGGTATGTCTCTTGTATTTGGAAGTTTCTAGAAAGCTACAAAATGTCTACCATTTTATTAAGAAGGCATCAAAATGTGTCACTATTCAAAGACATGAAAACATCTATAGGGACTGATAAATATAGTATTTTTAGAGCGATGAAATAATTGCACTTGACTGACATGCATATTAAAGTTATCACATATATGTACTGCCTAAGTTAGAATACTTTTCTTACAAAGCACTTCATAAAAAATTCTCTACACACAAACCTTATAATTTTCATATAACTGTCACACTAAAGATAAATTCATTTTAAAGACAACACGTAGAACATATTTTCAAACAAAAAGGTGCCAGTACCTGAACATGAACCTTGACAAATACAAGAATACTGTACTGCAGGAGATTAAACCAGATACCTTCACCCAGCTTCTGCAAACAGATCAAGGGAGCCACCCCACTCCTTCTCTCTGTGGTCAGTCAGAGGTGAAGGTCTGGCCCATCCCAGCAGCTATATGAGCAGATGACATGCTTACATCACAAGTCCACTGTACACATGGACACAAGAGAGACTGAGACCTCATTGAGTTACTGTGGTGAACAGACACACATGGCAAGAACCAAATGACATAAACTTTGAGCATACTAAAGAAGTAAAGGCTAATCAAGATTTATTTTCTCAATGTTACAAAAAAGTTTTTTTGTCATTTTTTTAGGCACGCACTGCTTATGTTTTTTACTGTTCTTTTTTTTCCTTGTCTGCAGTCATAGGCCCATTGAAAAAAGGCCCATAAAAGTAAATATTTCAAGGAAGGAACAGGGAAATGTGTATCTTTTTAAAAGAAGTGCAATTGATGTCTAATTTTCATGGTGTAAGGAGTCACAAAAAATGATTAATGTGAAAAAATGGAAAAACACATAAACAAGCAGGGACATGTCTCCAAATGACTGACACATGGATTCTTCCCATCTCTCTCAGAGAAAGGAAGAGGATAGAGGTGTATACTGGAAGCCAGGAAGAGTGGGAATAAGCAATTCTGATCTCACCCAGCTGAGGATGAATGAAAGGACCATCGATGCTGTTGGCAGGATTAAATGAGACAGCATGAAATTGTGTGGTATGCAGGAACTCAAAGCAAATTCAGAGAAAATCAAGATCAGGATTTAGGGAGCCCGACAAGAAATATAAACTACAGGAATTCTTAAATACAAAACCTTCATTCCTAAAGACGGAGCCAAGAGTTTCTATGAGAAAACTACCATCAGGTAAGACAGCAACCATGGAAAGAGACTCAAGGAAACATGACTAATTATCTCCCAAGTTGTGCTATATTCCCAACCTCAAGGGGTCAAAGACACAGAACAGCTATCAACACCCTTTGCTGAGGGATTTTTCTGTCAGTTGATGACAACATTTTTTAAAAATAAAACTTTTATACAAACTCACAACTTGGGGTTGACAGAAATCACTTCTGAAATTTCAGAGCCCAGAGAGGTTGTCCCTTAGACACCAGGTAGAGACAGACAGACAGATGACAGACACCTGCTGTCCAGAGTGTGCAGCTTAACTTTCTAAGTTGTCTGATGTTATTTTTACACCTTTATTAGCAAAGAAAAAAATCTTTTTTTTTCCTGGCTTCTATTTGGCTGTGTTTTTCCTTCCTTTTACTTTTGTCTTTCTTATCTTTTCTATTCCTTTCTTCCTTGCATACTTTTTTCCAATGTACAAGTGATTTGGCACTAAGCTGATGTGTATTTTAAAGAGTTGGTCCTCTGAGGGCAATTCTTTGAAAAGGCTGAATTGCATAGCGCTCTTTGGAAGCTTCTCATAGCCTGTTCACACAGGGCTGGGAGCTGCCTTTGACTTTGACTTGTGGAACCCTAACTCACTCTTGCTCTGCACTGTCATCTCCCTCGGAGGTTTCCAATGTTGGACACCTATCATTACACAAACAGATATGCATGCATTTGCCATCTCTGTGTTCAGAAGAGTCATCAGAGACGACAGGGATGCAAGCAGGCGAAAACTGCAGTAATTTGTCCACCGGCCTGGTTTCCATTGCTTGTGCACGAATTTTTTTTTGCAAATGCAGGGACAGGTGTCTTGCTGAACTGCTGACGCTACAGACACATGGTTTGCCGGGACGCTGCTGCCATGGTGTGCTATGGGTGAGGGATGTTAGGGTCCTCACTGGCAGACCAACTTGCAGCAGGTGGAGATCCCAGGGTACTCTCCTGAATGGAGGCCTGTGATCGATTACTCATCCCATTAATCCAAAGGCGTTAGGTGATTTTGAAATATTTTTGGTCTCTCTATGAATTGTCGTTAGAACAAAGCTCTTTTCTAAGCTGGAATCTCAAATCAAAGGCACTTTCTCATGCAAGTCTAGAAGGTTCACAAATAGCTAAGTATTTGGTCATATGGGTTGAAAAAGGCAACAATGAAAATACAATTGGACTTTTAAAAAAATTGGACTTTTAAAAAAAAGACAGAGAGAGAACAATTTTTGCTTGTTCTGCTAAGGTTACTAGGCCAAGCCTCCTGTCTGTAGATGTGGAAACTTTTCCTATACAATAATTTGAAAAATTTCCTCAGGTGTAGTATTTTGGGATTCTTTTCTCATATTCCATGAATACATATTAGACTTCTTCAGGTGTTGCATAACTCTTGAATATTCCTCTCAAGGATATTTTTGACTTTAACAGCCTCTTTGATTGAACTGTTTTTTTTTTTTCTTCCACTTTGTCTTCAAGATCTGATACTCTATTTTCTGCTGATAAGACTTTGTTGAATTCTGGGTTGAAGATAGCTTGTCTTTTAATTTGAGTTTAAACTCTGCTTGAAATTGTTTTAACTGCTTTATGCTTATTTTTGTTTCTTCAACTGATTTTCCCATCTCCTCCAAGTGCCTGTTGTGTTCCTATTTAAACTGGATGATGTGGTTATTTAACTCCTTCTGGATTTCCACTTTCATTTTTTTCATCATAGTAAAGATCAGAATTTGAAAATCATTATCTTGTTATGGCTTTCTTGACTATTTTCTGTGAGTTTGTTCTGGTTGGATTCCATCATTAAGGGGTTAATTTATAAAATATCCTGAGTTCTGACATATATAGACCCACTGATAGAAAATAAATTAGTTTGCAGAAGTGCATGTTTGGGATAATATTTGTGTGATTGTTCAGGTCATTAATAAGAATATTAATTTTTTTCCTTGATGATATATTGAAAACTCTAAATCACTAGCACATTTATATAACAATTTTGACTTGACAAACATATGTTTTGGTGTTTCACTTAATCATTTCACCAAATAGGCATATATACTAAGACACTTAATATATAATGATATATACCATTTTCCTGACACATTACAGCTAGGTACTTATACAGAGCACACACCATGTGTCCTAAATTTATTGAACAGTTATTAATAGATTCTAAGGTTATACATGCAGAATTTTTCCTATTAAACTTTTCTCAGTAATTTATTTCTCAGTAATTTCAGTTAGAATTGTGAGGCAAAGCTAAAGTTCATGAGGTGTAATGAAGTGATTCCTACTTCTCCTATGTCAAACATTCTTTAATTCTGTGGAAAATAGTGTTTATTACACAATTTATTTTTGCCTAAACATTATTAAGGGTTAATTCTTTTTGTAGGAGATTTGCTGTCTTGGTTTTTGTTTTTCATGGATTTGTGCTGTAACCTGGTTATTTTTGTTTTATCTCTTATGTCCTTCTTTTTCTTTTTGTGTGTTTTTGGCTGAATTGAATTAGTCAGTATTACTACACGTGGAGTTGGGTATGCCTGTTTGGTGTTGGTGTTATTTCCTAGACGAGGCTATTGTACTGTTAGCACATCAGTTAAGTTTAGTAGACAGGGATTGCTGATTAGTATGGTAGTACACTTTTTAGGTTTACTTCCTTGGTGACATGTGAAGGTGAGTTGTATAGGATTTTGTGTTTGCTACAGGGAAAAGTTAAAAAAATATGGTAGCAAATAATTGAGAGTAAGAGAAGGGTAAAGAGGGTTTGCTTATCTTAGAGTTGGATGTGAAGATTCTCTCCCATATGATGGGATATTTTTAGAAGTCATCATATGTATGGTGTTGGTCCCCTAGCCCATTGCTTTTGTTTTCTTTGGACTCTGTTGAATTCTGGGTAGCAGTGAGTCCTCCAGGATCTGAGGCAGAAAGTGCCCACTGGCTGAGGAGTAGGAAGTCACCTGGGGTCTGGTGCAGAATGGCAGACTGGATAATGGGGCCTGCAGATGACCTGGGCCTGGCGTGTGGTCTAGGGTCCTTACCTGAAGATCAGGGAGTCCACAGCGTTCTGGGGCAGAATGACAGACTGGCTAGTGGGGCACACAGATGACCTGGGTCCAGGGGCATGACCTAGAGGGCCTTATCTAAGGAGCACAGAGTCCTCCGGGGTCTAGGGCAGAAAGATTTTTTAAATTTCTTTTAATTTTAATTATGTGTTCAATTGGTATCCCTCCTCTCAACTCCTCCCCCATTATCCTCCATCTACTTTTCCCTCTTCTCCCTCTCCTTCCCCTCCCTCCCTCACCTGGACTTGTCTGCATTAGTGAAGGTTCGGTGGCATAGTGCAAGGCCAATTCTTGGGCTGCCTGCTACCAAGTGAACTCTTTTATAATTGTTTAACCTCTTGCCTCTAAGGATCTTACTCTCTGAAGTCTTCTCCCCTGTGATCTGTGCTAGTTTTGAGGGGGTTGTTGACATGTCAGTCATTGTGCCGGTTAGGCAAAATCCGATATGCAAGATACTTCACATAAGTCAGGGCTGCAGCAGCCAGGATATAGCCACAATGCAATTGGACCAAATGTAATTTTTAAGCTTTTAAGAATAAGTAAAGTTAGAAGCCATGGAGATGTAGTAGCTTTTACAAGATCATTGCTTTTTCATACCATTCATATTGTATTCATGTTTACATACTGTGGTTAAAGTTCTACACAGTTTTGATATTAATCACGCTGATGTGAATCATGTTTACTTGGATTAAGCAATTATTGAATAATTCCTGATCAATTATGACAAATCTCAGATACTTCCTGTCATAATCATTATTATAGATATTCCAATACAAATGAGTAAATCCAACATTCCTAATCAAAACAGATACATAAAAATTTAAGGAGCACATAGAAGAAATTTTATCAATCTCATTCCATGAATTTTAATCTAACTTGAGAAATGTGTTAATACTTTAACACTCTTCAGTTGCAACACTGAAGAATACAGATTTTGTTAAGAACTCAAATGACAATTGCCTTTCTTATCCATTAGCAAATATGTAAAATGCTGAATGTTGCAATTACCCTCTGAAAATGTACAAACTATGTCTTTATTATTGATTCTTGTGCATATCCTCAATATTCCTTGGTGTTCTGTGACTTGATTACAGGTTGCATTACCAATCACCCCAGTCTTTCATCTTGATCTTTAAATATACTTTTTAATACATTTTTATTATATCAGCTGTCTTCCTATGACAGTATGGAAAATATGTTTTACATGTTAGAAAGAGATAACTTCATTGAAGTGATGCACCAGGAGAAATAAAACACATGAAAAAAAGCAAACCTCAAAAATGCCCATTTTATGGCCAAAGGTACAAGTGTGAACCCTGATAACAATTTGAAGGGTTGAGATGAACCCCTTACTAGAAATATAATCCATTAAAGTCACTTTAGAAACGATAATCTAATCAACCATCCATTGACCTTTAATTATGAAATACTATGTGACTTATTCAAGGTCATGAAACTAGAAAATGGCTTCAATATGGAAGAGCTCAGATTCCTGGGTCTGTGATTGTTTTTAATTTTTTATGACAATTCTATGCATGTGTACAATGTGTTCCAATTAGTCTCTTCAAATATTCCCAATCCTGCCTGCCCCCAACTTCTTCCCTACAAATTTCTTTTCCTTATTCATGACTTTTATTTGAGTTCCACTCTATTTAGCCTCTGTGGCCTGTGGTGTCATAGGTTTGGAACAAATGTATTTGACTCTGGGTTCACTGATGGGTACACAACTCCATACCATTCCTTCTTCTCCCAGAAACTGTTAGCAGTAGTTTTTCCGGACATGGTAGGTCCTGGTGAGGTCCTCACTTTTTACTTTGCTGTCTGTTTTTCATACTGGATTTACAAAAGCTCAGTGTTTTTAACCATGGCTTCTTTGTGTCTTTTGCCATTGCTGGGTTATACTCATTAGATTGTGTTTCACAGGCTTCTTCCTTGGTGATCCCTCAGTCTTAATTTGGCAGGGTAATAATATAATGTTATAAACTGAGCTCCATCTTTTGCTGCTTTGGATTTCTGGATTCATGTTCACTCATTGCAAAGAGTAGTTTCTTCAGTCAAAGCTGAGAGTAGCCTTTGATTGTAGAAGTGTGCCAGTTAGTTACAAGCATCAAAAACTTGATGCTTATAATGGTTACTCTTAACCATTGCTGTGAGAGAACCCAAAAGTCAATTAACTTGAGGAAGAAAAGGATATTTATTCACCTTAGGGTTCCAGATGGGAGATACAGTCTTTCATTGTGGGGGTGACAAGGCTGGTGGTTGCACCTGGCAGGCTGTCGCTCCCATCCATGTGGCTGGAGGGTTCCTAGAGAGTCTGTCTTCTCTTCTCTATCTCCTGTTGTATCGTTCCATTTATGTGGTCTGCTACTGGGAAGTTCCAGTTGGATCTAGGACTAGTCTTTGTATTGTCCAGATAATCTCTTTAGATGGCCTCAGCTGATCTTAGTTAATGCCAGGTGTGTCAAGTTAACACCCAGGATTAACTATCACAACACTCAATGGCCAATCCTTTGGTCACACCTATAAGCAATTATTTAAGTAAGGTAAATTGTGAGCAAGCCTGTAGGAGATTATCTAATTATATGGGAACATCCAATCAGGCCCATGGTCCACAATAGGTGGGACCATTCCCTGGGAAGGTGGGTTAGATGAAGAGAGCTCTGGTTCAGTGTATTAGAACACTTGAACATACTTAGGTATATAGTTATGTAAACAATTGGATAAGTATGTCTTTCTGTGAAAGCAATTCCTAGTAGGTATGAAAATCCATTTTCCTAGTTCTTGATACTGCTATGAACTTTATTGCCATACTCTTGACTATAATTAAAAATTGTATATAAGAATATACCCTTGTTCCTTAATGTTATTTTAGCCTTGCATTCATTCAGCAACATTAAGAATAGCAGCAACAAGGTGTAAACATAGATATTTAACAGGCAATTTGGTATGTCAGTTTGGCTAGGTAAGTGACGTAGACCCTTTTCAAGGGCCTAACACCTCAGGCTTCATACTGGGTTTACAGTACCAGATGTGAATTTTTTTTTGTACAGCAAACTTCTTATCCAATCAGAGACTGATTGTTTATCCTATAACAGTCATTTGCTATTATACCAATTGGCTGATATTTCCTAACAAGTTGTTCTTGTCATTCACAAGGATAACAGCTTGATTTCTCTGGATCTTACATCCAAGTTAATTATCTTATCAACTAGTTCTTGTAGGCAACTAAGAGGCATGAGAAAAGGCTATATTTTTTAGGAAACATAAAATAAATAAGGATAGGTATTAGGAACAAAGGTTCATCAAACATAGGGAGTATGAAGAGGCACATTGAAAGTAAATATAATATCCTATAACACAATTAGAAACAGAAAACACTGAGGGCAGATATCCTGTATAGTTAGATAATGCTGGTCCTAGAAGCAATTATTCAATAAACAGAAACTCCATTGTAAGATTTGGGATGCTTTCATAGGAGTTGTTAGTCAGAGTGTCCCCTTAGTGTTCATAGTAAACACATAGTAAACACTAAGGTTCATACAATCCACATGAGTCAAGTAAATTTAATTTTCTTCTCACATTAGTGAATAAAATTTGTTCTTTGACAATTTCACATATATATATGATACATTTTAGTTTTTCTCATCACAGACTGTTTCTTATCTCCCTCCCACCCAAGTTCTCCTTTTTATATTTTTCCTGTAGATAATTAAGCAGGAAAATTTCTTGATATAAGTTTGTGGCAGGAAGATAAGATTCAAAATAAATGGAAAATTGAGGGAGTAAGTGAATGTACTCAGTTCAGTAACATGCTGAACACTTTTCAGTAGCTTTTCCTGCCATGAACACTTTTCTGAACTTTAATTTCTATTCCCCCTGTGACTGTAATTGCAATATTTTCTTACATATAAAATATTATAAAGTGACTGGGTAAATTATCATTTGACCTTATATATTTCTGCCTATATTAAACAATCACAATTAATATTCACAGAAGAGTAAGCATAGGGCTACACCATACAGAAGGATAGGATCATTATGTATTCTTCTTGCATTTAATTCTTCAGTTGACTTACAAACAAAAGTGGCAAGAATCTAATTCAAACTAAAGGAGGCTTTGATCATTGTTCTCAGAGTTCTCATTCAGAAACTGTCCATGCCTATTAAATTAGCTCATAAGTCAAAAACTTTTGTTAGAAATGTTTTCCCCCCATAAAAAGCCACCTAACTCAAGCAACACAAGGGCTGTACAGCTATAAAAAGTTTCAAAAATTTTGTATGAAAACTTTGACTATGGTAATCTTTCAAATAAGCATGAGTAATCATTTCTTTTCATAAGCCATAGTTAGTTCAGTACAAAGGTAGAATGTGGTCCTTATTGTTTGACACATATGCTGGCATTAGAATATGCTATGCTAGAATATTTCAGATTATTTTATAGGTGGGAAGCTGGCAAAATTAGTATTTGCAAGTACAAAATTTATTTCATCTTTCCAAACCTGCAGAAGTATTATATACACAACTTTAACTTCAATGATTCTACTAGATATGAACATAAAACTGGGTTTCAGATATTATGGATATTGTGTAATGAGTATAAGACAATCTTAGAACAGAGCAAAAATAAATTCCTGCTCTGTTTTCCTCAACAGTCTTTCCTTCCTCACTATTTTCAAAGTATTACTAAAGTTGGCAACATGTTCAGTACTAGTAGCCTGTCATTTTCAGACATTTTTGGAACAAATCTTGTACATTTGGCACAACCTGGAATTCCAAGAGTTTTGGAAAATTCTTATTGGTTTAAACTATTGAGTTCTATGCTTTATTTATTGATGAATAAGAATACACACTAAATGTTAGCGATTTCATCATTTGAATTGTTTCTTTAGAATTTAAGAGAAACACACTTGTGGGTGTGGAACTTGAGAAATAATGTTGAAATTAAAACTGGCAGATTGAAAGTGAATTGTATTATAGAGCTCAAAATTCTTGATCACCTATAATAATTTTGAAACTACACTGTGTTTCTTAAGACAGTAGCTACAACTATTTTTCAGTTTTCTGTTGGCTACTAATTTAAAGTATATGGAATTCTAAAAAAATATGAGATTAGAAGGACTTGAGAAGATTGCAAGCAAAACTAAGTGGCTGGACAAGAAATTTTGGTCTTTACAATTTTGGAAAATCCAATAGCTTCCAGACTACACACAGTATCAAGCAAAAATTTTTGTGAATATAATGATCTCTGGATAATATCAAAATGAGCCATGGTTTCCTATTAAATACAATATAGCCATGTTTAAATGGATACATAAATGTAAAGGAACAAGTAGAAAAATATTTAATCATATTAGCATGCATAATAGATGTGAAAAAGAGGAGAAAATTTTTTTAATATTTACTCACAATTGAGGATAATCAGGACTATGTAAATGTTATATTTTAAAGCTTAAAATATAAAGCTTAAAATGACTTGAGAGTTTTTTTTGAGCCCATTCCTAAGTTTCTTACGTACTCATTACAAATTATTAAATATATTGTGAATACTCAGTTATGCATAGCCTTCTAAATATGTAAAGGAGACTGTATGTCCAAGGAAGAAGAGCCACAGCAAATAAAGCAATCGGAGGGACTTTGTTAATGTTAGTGTGTAGAAATTTTTCAGTATTAATTGCTTTACATTTCAGAATGATAAAATACTCATGACTTTAAAATATTTTATTTAGCTTTTCAAATTAGAGCATATATTCTGGATATCTGATTTTAACTATCATGTGGTTGGGTATTATCTAAAATCACCTAGGTCTAGGAACACGACTATTTACATTTATGTAAGCACATGGTTGTGATTAGATTTTCATTTATAAGGCCATATACTACTTGAAGATCAAACTTTAGTGGGTCAGCTATGCAAAATAACAGCAAAGTCAGAGGAAAACTAGATGGGAAAAATCAGGTTTTAAATGGGAGGAGAAATTGACTTTGGCTGAAAATTAGGACAAATTCAATGTATTAATGACTAAGAATATCAAAGAAGAAATTAAAAAATTTAAAAATTAGGACCAATAACCTTAACAACAACAATAAAACAATGAAATCATGTATTTGCAGCTGGATGAGATATGTGGGCCTTATCAGTATTGTCTCCTAGAGAGGAAAAAAAGTGTAATGTCAATTTGTAATGAGAAAATGGAATCATCAATTGAGCATTAATGAGAAGAAATCAGAAACATCATATTTACAAAATGATTGTAGTCAGTGAGGGACCACGTACCTAGATAATATGATCAGTGTCCTTACTATCAAAGAACAGCACACTTCCAGGCATTAAAAGCCTTGCACAATTTTTTAAATTTATTTTATTTTTCTAGTTTTACAAGTCTATTGAGTATTTATCCCTGCTTTCCCCATCACCTCTCCCACACATCCCCCTTTCCTTCCCTTCCTCAATCCACTCTATACCATCCCACCCTCCTGGCTTTTTGCTTCTATGGAACCCAGGGTTCCCTCTGATTTTTTAAATTTTTTAAAAAATTTTTCTACTTTTATAAGCATATTGAGTACTTATCCCTACTTCCCTCCATCTTCTCTCTCTTCCATCCCTCCATCAATCCCAGCCTCTTACCTGTCTGATTCTATGAATTCCAGGGTTGCCTTTGTTTTGTCTACTCTTGTGGGAACACAGGCCCCTGTGGCTTACCAAGTTGCCACTTTGGGCTTACCCACTGATCCAGCTTGCGTCCCCAGTTTCCACTGTATGTTCTTATCTCTCTTGAGTTCCTAGATAGTCACTCATTATGCAGATTTGGTAAGGACAAATCTTACTGTAGTGAGTTCTTTGATCCAACACTTTTGCCTTGAGTGGAATGTCTTGTCCAAAGGAGAACTTTCCCATCTTTAGGTTCTTATAATATCACTGCCCCCTCTTCCATGAGGTTCCTAAATTTAGCCTTAGAAAGGGGAGATTGGGTTGATCTCATTTTATTTATTTATTTATTTTTATTTCCACTCATACAAACTTAACAGGTACACCGGTCCCCTCCCTCCCTCTCACCTCCCACCGCCCTATGCCCCCCTCCCCTTCCTTCTCCCTCCCCATTCCCTAGTGCCTCCCCCTCCCATCCACGGAGCATCTTTAATGTGCATACCAGACTCTCCTCTGGGCCCTCCTCTCCAATGAGGTGCAAGGATCCAGTGGCATTTCCCAGAACCCTTTCCTGTGTTCCCCTTAAGTATAGGAACACTATTGTGGCTGTCAATCCCTTGCCTCCAAGGATCTTAATGCCTTTAGCAAATGCTAGACTTTGTGGGGTCAATAGTGTGTTGGACATTGCGCAGGGCATGCAAAGTCCAATTATGATTGCTTCGGCCCTAACTTGTGTGGAGTATCTTGCACACTAGGTGAGCCTTGCTGAGTCTCTGATACTCTGCATTATGGCTAGCCATTGCTGTCCACTTAACTAGTCTTCTATTGCTTTAGACCGCATCCTTTCAGGGTGAGAACTCCTCTACCTCTGTTGTAAAACAGAATTCTAGGCTAAGTGTTGTATGTTCTTACAACCTATGGGTATAATAACATCTATTATTGAGCAGTTTGGTGTGCTATCTTCCTACCTATAGATTTATTGGCTCTTTTTTCTTATTGCACTATTTCCTTCATTTTTTAAGGTACTTATCCTTATTAACAATAGTAGTAATGTGTTCCATTTTGACAAGCAGGCCTTGAATTCATTCATAAAACTGGTTGTATCCTTGATAATCATGCCACTATTACAATGATAATCATCAATTGACATGGAACATTTTATTGCAATTTAAAGATCTAATGCATTTATGGGGCCTGGGATTATTTCTTGCAGTAGCTTCTACAATATTCCTTAGTACTGTGTAAGCTATCTAGCATGCAGGAAGCTCTCAGACTAGTTTTAGTTGATGATTTTGCCCATATTGTGTGATCCATAGGTGTTGCATTTTCGGTAATAAAGACTTACTGACAGTTTTTTGGAGAGCAATCAAGACCTTTGTGACATTCCTGTTACTTCTAGTATAGTTTTGTTACTAGGTTCTAAGTGGATCAGCTCAGGGCCTTTTTTCCCTCCTATTTTCCTCATTCCATGCTCTTCTGCATAGGGCCTGCCTTTTTTGTTACTTTCTTTTAAAGGCATTTTTTTGACATATTACTAACATAGAAGTTTTCTTTGGGGGTTTTTAGGGTTATTTCCCAATCAAGAATTAGTTCCCATATTGTAAGTTTTTTTAATAAGTCCTTCTGGCCCTCCAATCTCCTATACCCTCCTTCCCCCCTATGTATTTTTCTCAATTATTCCCATCCTCACCCTACTTGACATGGTATCTTAAATCTACCCTTTAAAAAGTTACACCCAAACCATTCCTTCCCACTTTCCAACTCATTGGTCCTTTTTAAATTTTCTGGCTCTTACAATAATTCAAAGCAATTCATTGATAAGAATATCAGTGCTAGCATCTACATATAAGAGAGCACACATGGTGCATAACTTTCTGTGTCTGAGATACCTCACTCAATATTAAAGTTTTCAGTTCTATCTATTTACCAACAAATTCTATAATCTCATCCTTTCTGAGGACTGAGTAATATTCAATTGTGTAGATGTACCATATTTTCATGCATTCCTCTGTTGATGGGCATGTTGGCTGATTCCATTTTTCACTATTGTGAATAGAGCTGCAAAGAACATAGATGAACAATGAATAATTGTTGGTTGTCTCCTTGGTACTCTGGCCACTATTACACTGGTGGTCACCCATTGCCATGGTGATTTATATTGCAATTTACTCATGCCCTTTATTGGGCTTGTGATTATTTCTTTCCCCCAGAAGCTTCTGCAATATTCCTTGGCATCATGTAAGCTATTCAGCAAGGAGTAAGTCCTCAGACATATTCCAATTGATATATTTTGCCCATCTTCTTTTATCCATTTGTGTCGCATCTTCAATAATAGAATCTTACTGAGAGTTTTTGGAAGGCAACCAAGAGCAATGGCAAAAGGCTGTAATGTTTGGGGTTCTTTAAGACCTCTCTGACAAACATTTTATAAGCAAGTGCCACATTCCTGTTACTTCTAGTAACCTGGTAACTTCTCGTAACTTCTAGTAACCTGGTTGAGTCTGTCACTACTTTGAGGAAAAGTAATGACCAAATCTTCCCAATATAAAGGAAACTCCATATATCCTAGACATAAAATTGTTTGAGTTTTGGAAGTGTCCTTATTATCTGAATAGGGCATGGTCCTTCAAGCTGATACACTGTGTAGCATTCAGCTAAGGAGCAGAACAGAGAGACAGAAAGATCTAACAACTTATGCTTATACCCATAGACAGATGCTCTCTTCCTTAATTAGAAAAGCTGTTTAAAGACTTGAGAAGACTTGAAGTAGGAATGCCCAGGGAAAAGCAAACATTTAACCTTCTCCAACCTAAGATTCAGAGAACATTGCAGAAGATATGAAAAAGGATAGGAAGAAAAATTATAAATATAACCTTCAAGATTCAATCATTCCAACAATGAAACAGTGCAACTGGACTTCTCTACACTGAACCTGTACAAGAAAGAAATGGGGGTTGGACTAAAGCAACCGCCTTTTACTACTCCCCATCTCTGAATTCTCTGCTAAACTACTGGTACTTTCTGATACTGATACATTCTGGAAAAAGAGTTGCTTCCATAAGCTGTATATTCACCAGGTTACAAAAGATTGTTCTAAACTTATGGCCCATGGATGTCTTTAGTTAAATTCATAGTGTCACAGATTGAAACAAGAACATGTTAATATGAAAAAGGACCTTGTAGGAATGAGTGTTATTTAGGAATTTATTTATTTTCATAGAGGGAGGGGAGAAAGTTATCAGAATGCAATACATACTCTATCAAAATGACAAAAAACAAAGCTACTTAATAAAAAATATTTGTTCAAACACTTCGTTATATGTCATTAATTTTCTAGAGAAAGTATGGCAAAGAGTATTTTATAGCTGAGGAAACATAATATATATGCAACATTTCAGTTATTGCCTATGATATCTAACTTCTCAAAGAAAAAGGATTATGCAGAAAGAGTCTTCAGTCTCCTATATTTAAGTTATACCTCTTTGAGGTCTAAGTATTTTTTTTTCTCTCAAATTGACAGAGAACTTATCAAATTATATGTTTTAGCCAATGGGCTGAGTGTGTGAAGTCACATGTTAAATTCCATTTGAGGAGTTAATTCACACCAAGTTCCAGTATTCTTTTGCTTAAATGGCTGAGACCCTAGGAACTTACTGGTCAGTGATCTGCTAATAAATTACTGTGAAAGATTTCAAGGTCATTTAGATCATACCAGAAGTTGAAAACTGCAATTGAAGAGCAGAGGACTAAATTTTGTTCTCAGACTTGACAGCCAAAGGTCTATCTACTGTTCTGAAGAGATTAATTTTGAGTTCAAAACATCATTCTTCTACTTAGTATTTAATAGAATTTGAACTTGGAAAGCACTCATTCTGAGATAATTTCATTTTTGTTAACATTTGTTTTGCTCTGTATAATTTATAACACTGAAAATAGACTTATAATTCCTAACTCAAAACTAATTTTCCACAGTTACAAACAATGACTGAAAAAGGGAAAGATGTGAGAAATTGCAAGATTGTTATTGAAAAGAATAAATCTTTTCTTCTTCAAATTATATGACTCTACTGAATGTTGTTAATGCATTTCAGAGCCTCTGTGCCATCCAGAAATGGCATGCTCTGGAGCTCATACAATGACCATACAATTAATTTTTGATTGTCAATGAATAAAATAAGAAATTCAAATCTGTTTTATTTTGTTTCACACTTACATTCAATAATGAATGGAAAAGCTAAGAAGACATTTAATTATTCCTATTTATTTTAGCATGCTTTCCATTAACTTCACATGAGAAAATGTGTTTTTGTGGTTTACTCTTTTCAATATCATTATTCACTAATAATGTTTTCTCATATTTTGATGAAAAAATTTTAATATTTATTTATTTTTATTAATAATTTTATATACATTTCATAGGTACTCCATTCCCCTCCCAACCTCCCTCCACCCGTCCCTGTATTCACTTGCTCCCTTCCTCCTTTCTCCCAGTACCCCTTCCCCCCATTCTTAGAGCATCCTTTAGTGTACATGTCACACACAGTTAGGGCCGAAGTACTCATAATAGGACTTTCCATGACCTGCACAATGACCAACATATCATTGACTCCCCAAAGTCTAGCATGGATCACAGGCTCTAAGATCCTTAGAGGCAAGGGATTAATAGCCACAATAGTATTCCCATACTAAACGTGAACACAAAAAAGAGCTCTAGGCAATGCTACTGAGTCCCGATACTCCACCAGAGAAGAGGACCAAGAGGGAAGTTTTTTTTTTTTAATTTATTTTTCTGCTCATACAAACGTAAAAGGTACCCTGTCCCCTCCCTCCCACCACCTCTTCCGGGACCTCCCTGCTCCCTTGCCCCTTTTCGTCTTCCTTTCCCCCCTCCCTCCATTTCTCCTAGTGCCCCCTCCCCCCATCTCTGAAGCATCCTTTAATGTGTATATCAAATTTTCCTCTGGGTCCTCCTCGCTGGTGAGGTGTAAGGACTCAGTGGCATTTCCTAGAACTCTTTCTTGTGTCCCCCTTAAGTATAGGAACACTATTGTGACTGTTAATCCCTTGCTTCTAAGGATCCTAGTGCCTTTACTCCATGCTAGACTTTGAGAGGTCAATGATATGTTATTTTGCAGATCATGCAGAATCCTATTATAATTGCTTGGGCCCTAACATGTGTGAAGTATCTTGCATATCATGACTCCTCCCTTGTGCTCTTACAATCTTACTGCCCCTCTTCTGCAAATTTCCCAGAGTTTAGGATGGGGAGAGATTAGGCAGAACTGATTCCAGATGGTTGATATAGAGTCTCTGATGTTCTGAATTATGGTTTGTTGATTTTTTTCAGCTTTGCTGCTCCTGCAATGACCTTGGCTCCATCCTGATGGGTATTGGTGTCACCCTCTAGCCAGAGATAAAAATCTGTTAAATTAGAGTCTTATTATCATTATAGATTCAAAGGTAGATGGAATAAGAGTAGGAGACTGCGGTGAGGGGTGTGTCAGTCTCCCATTGCAAAATAGTTACTTTCTAACTGCCAGACTTTATGCCCTCCCTTTCTGGTAAGATCATACCCCATCAGTTGAAAGTGACCAGGAAGGAGAGTCTGTGAGCTTAACCAGATGTTTCATTTCTTACTTGCAGTCCTTGATGGTGGCCTATTATCTCTGCTGTAGCATGATCCCCTCTCTCCTTTTTTCTGACAGGGCCCTTCTTCCATTTCTCTCCTGTTTATAATCTTTGCAATTACTGTAGGTATTACAGAGATTTATCTGAGTGTGTCTCTAAGTGGCTTACTTACTAGGATCCACCTATTAGGAAGTACATAGGACACATAATTTTCTGTGTCTGGGATACTTCACTCAATATAATTGTTTCTAATTCCATCTATTTCCAGGCAAATTGTATTAAATCATCATTTTTGATGGCTGAGTAGTATTCCATTGTATAAATGTACCATATTTTTCTTATCCACTAGTCAACTGTTGGACACTTGGGTTGATTCCATGACTTTGCTATTGTAAACAGTGCTGCTATGAGCATGGTCATGCTTGTGCTATCCAGGTGAATTTTTGCTTTATGGGGGGGTTATTCCCAAAAGTGGAATCGCGGGGTCATATGGCATTTCAACCTTTAATTTCTTTAACAATTGCCAGATGGCTTGGAGACTGGTTGTATGAGCCTGCATTCCTACCAGCAATGTAGGAGAGTTCCCCTTTCTCCACATTCTCTCCAGCATTTGGTGTTGTTTGTATTGTGAATTTTTGCCATCCTGACCAGGGTGAGATGTCTCAGGGATGTCTTTATTTGAGTGTGTCTCTAAGTGGCTTAGGTACTAGAATCCACCTATTAGGGAGTACATAGGACACTTAATTTTCTGTGTCTGGGATACTTCACTCAATATAATTGTTTCTAATTCCATCCATTTCCTTGCAAATTGCATTAAATCATCATTTTTGATGGCTGAGACCAGGGTGAGATGTCTCAGGGATATATTTATTTGCATTTCCCTGATGGCTAAGGATGTGGAGCATTTTTTAAGATATTTGTTAGACATTTTAATTTTGTTTTTCATAAAGTTTCTTTTAAGTTCCAAGGCCCATTTTTTAATTGGGCCATTTTTTTCATTGGTGTTCAGTTTTCTAAGTTCTTTGTGCACTCTGGATAATAGAGCTCTATCAGATATGTGGTTAGCGAACATTTTCTCCCATTCTTTGGGTTGAATTTGTGCTTGAGTTGCAATCTCTTTATCTGAACAGAAGCTCTTTAATTTCACAAGATCCCATCTGTTGAGTGTTGGTTGTATTGACTGAGTTATTTGATTTCTGATTAGGAACTGTTGGCCTAGTCCAATGAGCTCAAAGGTGTTCCCTACCCTTTCAATTAAGGTTTTTATAGTCTCTGGCCTTATATTGAGGTCCTTGATCCATTTGGAAGTAAGTCCTCTGCATGGAGACAAGTACGGGTCAGGTTTTAATCTTCTGCATGTGGAGATTCAGTTTTGCCAGTACCATTTATTGAAGATACTGTTCTTTTTCCATTGGATTTTCTGAGCCGCTTGTCAAAGATCAAATGGCTCTAATTTTGTGGGCTTATATCTGGGTTTTCAACCCTTATACATTGATCTGTGTGTCTATTTTGGAGTCAGTACCAGGCTGTTTTCATAACTATGGATTTGTGTATACACTAACCTTTGGTATGGTGATACCTCTAACAGTATTTTTTTACTCAGGATTGTTTTTGCTATCGTGGATCTTTTGTGCCTCCATATGAAATTTGAGATTATTTGGTCAAATTCTTTTTTTTATTTATAATACATTTTTTATTATGATTTCAGCTCATACAAACTTAATAGGTACACCAGTTCCTTCCCTTCCTCTTTCTCCCCCCGAAGCCCCTGCTCCCCCTCCCCTCCCCCTCCCTCTCCATCCCCCAGTACCTCCCGCCCCAATTCCCAGAGTCCTTTCTTGTGCATTCCTGACTCTCCACTGAGCCCTCCTTTCCAATGACGTACAAGGACCCAGTGGCCTTTCCCTGAACCCTTTCCTGTGTTCCTCTTAAGTATAGGAACACTACTATGGCTGTCAATCCCTTGCCTCCAAGGATCTTGGTGCCTTTAGCAGATGCTAGACTTTGTGAGGTCAATAGTGTGTTGGACATTGCGCCAGGCATGCAAAGTCCTATTATGATTTCTTTGGCCCTAACTTGTGTGGAGTATCTTGCAAATCATTACTCCTCCCATCCTTTTGCTATTACACTTTTAACGCCCCCTCTTCTGCAAATGTCCCTGAGCTTCAGGATGGGGAGAGATTAGTCTGGCCTAGTTCTAGGTGGTTGATATAGAGTCTCTGAAGTTCTGCATAGTTGTTTGTTGATTTTCTTTTGCAGTTTTGTTGCTCCTGTAATGTCCTTCACTCCATCGTGATAGGCACTGTATGTCATGCCCTGGCCAGAGACAAAAAGCTGTTAAACTGGAATCTTATTATAAGAACACATTCAAGGGTAGATGTAATACTTATACCCAAAAGTGGAATCGCAGGGTCATATGGCATTTGGCCATGGGAGGGGTCAATCACCCATTTGCAAAATGGTTACTTTTTAATCTACTGGACTATATGCCCTCCCCTTCCGGTGAGTTCATAACCCCTTAGTTGTAAATGATCAGGAACGAATGTCTGTGAACTTAACTAAGTGTCACATTACTTTCTTGCAGTGCTTGATGGAGGTCTATTTTCTCTACTGTAACATGGTCACTTCTCACCTTGTTTCTGGTGTGGCCCTCCAACCCCATCCTTCCTGTTCATAATCCTTGCAATTATTGTAGGTAATACATAGATTTACCTATGAGTGTTTCAAGATGGGCTGGGTGGGTTTGGTATTAGGAGGCACCTATTAGGGAGTACATACGGCACTTAATTTTCTGGGTCTGAGATACTTCACTTAATATAATTGTTTCTAATGACATCCATTTCCCGGCAAATTCCAGTAATTCATTATTTTTGATGGCTGAGTAGTACTCCATTGTATAGATGTACCACAGTTTCCTTATCCACTTGTCAACTGTTAGACATTTGGGTTGATTCCATGTCTTTGCTATTGTAAACAGTGCTGCTATGAACATGGTCATGCTTGTGCTATCGAGGTGAACCTCTGCTGTATGGGGGGTAATACCCAAAAGTGGAATCGCAGGGTCATATGACATTTCAATCTTTAATTTCATTAAGAATCTGCAGACAGCTCGCCAGAGTGGCTGTATGAGACTGTACTCCCAGCAGCAATGTAGGAGAGTTCCCCTCTCTCCACATCCTCTCCAGCATTTGTTGTTGTTTGCATTGTGGATTTTTGCCATTCTGCCCGAGGTGAGATGATGTCTCGGGGAACTTTTGATTTTCATTTTCCTGATGGCTAAAGAAGTGGAGCATTTTTTAAGATATTTGTTAGACATTTTAATTTCATTCCTGGTAAAATATCTTTTAAGTTCCAGGGCCCACTTTTTAATTTGGCCATTGGTTCCTTGAGTTTAGTTTTCTAAGTTCCTTGTGCACTCTGGACAGAAGAGCTCTATCAGATATGTGGTTAGTGAAGATTTTCTCCCATTCTGTGGGTTGCTTTTGAGCTCGTGTTACAATCTCTTTATCTGAACAGAAGCTCTTTAATTTCACAAGATTCCAACTGTTGAGAGTTGGTAGCAGTGACTGTGCCATTGGATGTCTGTTTAGGAAATGTTGGCCTAGCCCAATCAGCTCGAGGGAGTTCCCTATCCTTTCAACTATGGTTTTTATAGTCTCTGGCCTTATATCAAGGTCCTTGATCCATTTGGAATTAAGTCTTGTACATGGTGACAAGTATGGGTCCAGCTTTAATCTTCTGCATGTGGAGATCCAGTTTTGCCAGCACCATTTGTTGAAGAGGGTGTTCTTTTTCCGTTGGATTCTTTGGGCCCCTTTGTCAAAGACCAAATGGCTGTAATTTTGTGGGCTTATATCTGGGTCTTCAATCCTTATCCATTGATCTGTGTGTCTATTTTGGAGGCAGTACCAGGATGTTTTTATAACTATGGATTTGTAATATAGACTAAGGTTCGGTATGGTAATACCTCCAGTAGTGTTTTTGTTACTCAGGATTGTCTTTGCTATCCTGGGTCTTTTGTCCCTCCATATGAATTTTGAGATTGATTTGGTCAACTTCTTTAAAGAATTGCTTTGGGATTTTAATTGGTATAGCATTGTATTTGTATATTGCCTTTGTTAGGATGGTCATTTTTACGATGTTGATTCTGCCAATCCAGGAACATGGGAGGTCTTTCCACCTTCTGATGTCTTCTGCAATTTCTTTCTTGAGGGTTTTAAAGTTTTTATTGTAAAGGTCTTTTACCTCCTTGGTTAGGTTTATACCAAGGTATTTCATTTTTTTAGGGGCTATAGTAAATGTGATTGTTTCTCTCAAGGCTTTTTCGTTTCTTTCATTCTGGGCATATAGGAAGGCCTCTGATTTTTGCACATTTATTTTCTATCCTGCCACCCTGCTGAACTTCTCAATTAGTTCCGGGAGCTTCCTGGTGGAGTTTTTGGGATCACTCAGGTATAAGATCATGTCATCTGCAAATCGGGATAGCTTGACTTCTTCCTTGCCGATTTGAATCCCTCTTATGTCCCTTTCTTGTCTTATGGCTTCAGCTAAGACTTCAAGTACAATATTGAATAGAAGTGGTGAGAGTGGACAGCCTTGTCTAGTTCCTGATCGAAGTGGGAATGCTTCCATTTGTTCCCCATTGAATATAATCCTTGCTGTTGGCTTGTTGTATACAGCTTTTATTATATTGATAAAGGTTCCTTCCATTCCTACTGTCTCTAGCGTTTTGATCATAAAAGGCTGTTGGATCTTGTCAAAAGCTTTTTCTGCATCTATTGAGAGTATCATGTGGTCTTGGACTTTGGACTGGTTTACATGATGAATTACATTTATTGATTTGCGTACGTTGAACCACCTTGTGTGCCAGGGATGAAACCTACTTGGTCCCCATGAATAATCTTTTTAATATGTTTTTGAATCTGATTTGCTAAGACTTTGGTGAGAATCTTTGCATCTGTGTTCATCAGAGAGATCTGCCTATAGTTTTCTTTTTAAGTGAGTCTTTATTAGGTTTTGGGATTAAAACGATATTAGCTTCATAGAAGGAATTTGGTAGTGTTCCTTCCTTTGCTATTTGATGGAACAGTTTAAGTAGTATTGGTATTATTAACTCCTTAAATGTCTGGTAGAACTCTGTGCTGAATTCATGTAGTCCAGGAAATTTTTTGGTGGGAAGATTCAAAATTACTTCCTCAATTTCCTTATATGTTATAGGATTATTTAAATAATTCACAACTTCCTGATTCAATTTAGGTAAGTTGTGTTTACTTAGAAATTCATCCATCTCTTTTGTGTTGTCAAACTTCACAGAGTATAAGTTTTTGAAATATGATGTTATAATTCTCTGGATTTCTTGTGTATCAGTACTGATAACTCCATGTTCATTTCTGATTTTGTTACTTTGGGTTTTCTCTCTCCTGCGTTTGGTTAATTTAGCTAGGGGTATATCAATCTTATTGATTTTTTCGAAGAACCAGCTTTTTGACTGGTTGATTTTTTCTATCGTTTTCTTAATCTCGATTTCAGATATTCCTCTCCTTATTTTGCTAATCTCCTCTCTTCTACTACTTTTGGGATCAGATTGCTCTAGTTTCTCTAAAGCTTTAAGCTGCATTGTTAAGTTCTTTATTTCTGATGTTTCCATTTTTTTGATGTAGGCATTAAGAGCTATGAACTTACTCTTTAGGACAGCTTTCATTGTGTCCCAGAGATTTTGGTAAGTTGTATTTTCATTATCATTCACTTTCAGGAAATCTTGAATTTCCTTTTTAATTTCTTCCTGAATCCAGTTCTCATTCAGCATCATATTGTTAAGTTTCCAGGAGTTATTGTATTTTCTCTTGTTTGATGTGTTGTGGATGTCCAGCTTTAGGCCATGGTGGATCTGATAGAGCACAGGTTAGAACTTCAACTTTTTTGTAAATGTGTAGATTCGTTTTATGGCCCAATATGTGATCTATTTTGTAGAAAGCTCTGTGTGCTGCTGAGAAAAATGTGTATTCTTTGGTGTGTGGGTGAAAAGTTCGATAGAGATCTGTAAGGTGCATTTCTTTAAGGGTTTGATTTAAGTTCCAAAGTATCTCTGTTAAGCTTTTGACCTGTTGATCTATCCCATGTTGAGAGGGCGGTGTTGAATTCCCCAAGAATTATCGATGGGGTTTGATTTCTTGCTTTAGACGATGTAGGGTTTTCTTAATGAATGTGGAGGGGCCCGTATTGGGTGCATATATGTTCAGTATCGTGAAGTCTTCCTGGTTCTTTTAAGAATTGCTTTGTGATTTTAATTGGTATAGCACTAAATCTGTATATTGCCTTTGGTAGGATGGTCATTTTTATGATATTGATTCTGCCAATCCAGGAACATGGCAGTCTTTCCACCTTCTAGTGTGTTCTGTAATTTCTTTCTTTAGGTTTTTAAAGTTTTCATCGTAAAGGTCACTTACTTCCTTGGTAAGGTTTATATCAAGGTATTTCATTTTTAGTGGCTATAGTAAATGGGATTGCTTCTCTCAGAGATTTTTCACTTCTTTCATTCTGTGCATATAGGAAGGCCACTGATTTTTTTTATTTGTTTTTGCTCATACAAACATAATAGTAACCACTGTCCCCTCCCTTCCTCCCCCCCTCGCTGGACCTCCCTGTTCCTTCCCTGCTTTGTCCCTTCTTTTCCATCCTCTCTCCTTTCCTCCCAGTGCCCCCTCCCCAGATCTCTGAAGCATCATTTAATGAGTATATCAAACCTTCCCCTGGGTCCTCCTCTCTGATGAGGTGTAAGGACTCAGTGGCATTTCCTAGAACTCTTTCTTGTGTTCCCCTTAAGTATAGGATCACTATTGTGACTGTTAATCCCTTGCTTCTAAGGATCCTAGTGCCTTTAGTCCATACTAGAATTTGAGGGGTCAATGATATGTTGGTCCTTGCACAGATCATGCAGAGTCCTGTTATAATTTCTTCTACCCTAACTTGTACGTTGATACCTCCAGCCATGTTTTTGTTACTCAGGATTGTCTTTGCTATCCTGGGTCTTTTGTGCCTCCATATGAATTGTGAGATTGTTTGGTCAACTTCATTAACGAATTGCTTTGGGATTTTAATTGATATAGCATTGAATTTGTATATTGCCTTTGGTAGGATGGTCATTTTTATGATGTTGATTCTGCCAATCCAGGAACATGGGAAGTCTTTCTACCTTCTGGTGTCTTCTGCAATTTCTTAATTTTTTTTATTTATTCAATTATGCGTGTATGTGTGTGTGCATGTGTATGTATGTATGCGTGTGTGTGTGCACGTGTGCTTCGTGCACGTGTGTGTGTGTTTGTGTGCGTGCATCTGTAGAACCATGGATGAATTGGGGAACCACCATGGACATCTCCACCTCCTCCTTGTTTACTCTGCCTGGGGATTCAGAGGCTCCGCCCTACCAGGACTGGAAATGCAGGCCACCCCCACTTCCGCCCGGCAACTATACGTGGGGTCTTGGATCCGAACTCAGGACCTTCTGCCTGCATTAACTCCTGAGCCACCTTTCCAGCCCCTGCAATTTCTTTCTTTAGGGTTTTAAAGTTTTCATTGTAAAGGTCTTTTACCTCCTTGGTTAGGTTTATACCAAGGTATTTCATTTTTATAGGGGCTATAGTAAATGGGATTGTTTCAGGCTTTTTCACTTCTTTCATTCTGTGCATATAGGAAGGCTACTGGTTTTTGTACATTTATTTTGTATTCTGCTACCTTGCTGAACTTCTCAATAAGTTTCAAGAGCTTTCTGGTGGAGTTTTTGGGATCCCATAGGTATAAGATCATGTGGTCTACAAATAGGGATAGCTTTACTTCTTCCTTGCCGATTTGAATCCCTTTTATGTCCCTTTCTTGTCTTATGGCTTCAGCTAAGACTTCAAGTACAATATTGAAGAGAAGTGGTGAGAGTGGACAGCTTTGTCTAGTTCCTGATTGAAGTGGGAATGCTTCCAATTGTTCCCCATTGAGCATAATCCTTGCTGTGGGCTTGTTATATACAGCGTTTTTTACATTGATAAAGGTTCCTTCCATTCCTACTGTCTCTAGCATTTTTATCATCAAAGGCTGTTGGTTCTTGTCAAAAGCTTTTTCTGCATCTATGGAGAGCATCATATGTTCTTGGACTTTGGCCTGGATTATACTTTTTTCTCTCTCCATCATGACGGATCATTTTGTCGGGTATATCAGCCTGGGTTGACATTTTTGCTCATTTAATACTTGAAGTATATCTCTCCAAGCTCTTCTTGTTGTTACTGTTTCCATTGAGAAGTCATTTGTTATTTTAATAGGTTTACCTTTAAAAGTGACTTGTTTTTGTCTTCCCTTGAAGCTCTCAGCACCTTTTCTTTGTCTTGAATGTGGAGTGTTTTGACTATTATTTGCTGTGGCGATTTTCTATTTTGGTCATATCTGTTTGCGGTGCAGAATGCCTCTTGTATTAGGATGCGCCTCTCATTTTTAGTTGAGGGAAGTTTTCTTTTATGATAATTTGAAAAATTTCATCAGGTGTGGTATTTTGGGATTCTTGCTCTGGTATTTCCTGAATGCGCATGTTAGGCTTCTTCAGGCTGTCCCATATCTCTTGAATATTCCTCTCAAGTATCTTTTTGTCTTTAAGAACCTCTTCCATGAGTTGGTTAATTCTCCAACTTTGTCTTCAAGATCTGAAATTCTATTTTCTGATTCATTAGTTCTGCTGATGAGACTATCTGTTGAGTTTTGGATTGAAGATTACTTGTGTTTTGGTTTGATTTTAAACTCTGCCTGAGACTGTTTTAACTGCTCTATGTCTGTTTTTGTTTCTTGAACAGTTTTTCTCAACTCCTCCAAGTGTCTGTTGTGTTCCTTTTCAAAGTGATTGATGTGGTTGTTTAACTCCTCCTGGATTTCCTCTTTCATAGTATTAATCATGGTAATGATCATATTTTGAATGTTGTCATCTTGGGTCTGGCTTTCTTGGCTGTTTTCTGTGAATTTGTTCTGGTTGGAATCCATCATTATGGGGTTAATTCTTTTGTTGGGAGATTTATCTTCCTGAGTTTTGTTTCTCATGGATCTGTACTTTGACTTGGGCATTGTTGTTTTGTCTCTTAAGACCTTTCAGTTTCTGTGTGTTTTTGACTGAACTGATTTAGTTGGTATTACTACTCTCAGGCAGTTATTATTAATGCTTGCCTTGTAGTTTGGTTCGTTTGTCTGTTGTTATTATTATTTCCTAGATGAGGCTATTAGACTGTTAGTACATCAGTTAAATCAGGTTAAGTAGACAGCGGGTGAATATTAGTATGGTAGTGCACTTTTATGATTTAGTATCTTGGTGATGTGTGAGGGTGAGGGGTATATCCCTGGAGTAGTATACATTTTTGGGGTTGCTGTATTGAAAAGGTAATCTAAAGTAATTAATACTAAAAAGGAGCAGTATGATTAAAAAAAAGAAAGGTTTACTTTCTTTGGGCTGGATGTGAAGAATCTCTCTCTGACGTGATAGAATGATTTTAGAGGTCTTCACATGTATGGCCTTTGTCCCTTAGAGCTTTGCTTGGGTTTTCCTTGGATTCTGTTGAATTCTGAGTAGCAGTGTGTCTGTTCTCCATGGACCATGATCAAGGGTCCCCGGTGGATGGTAGGGGCAGAAGGGCTGATGGTGATGGCAGAACTCTTCACCTGGGACCTGGGACTTGGCTTAGTGGCCCACCCAGGCTCCAGGCCACCCAGTCCTGGTCAGGTGGGTAGGTGGAGGGGGCAGAAACAAAAGGGCTTGGATCTGTGTCATGGGGCAGGCAAACTGGAGGCAGCCTGAGTGTTGCCTGGGCTGGCTGGTGGGAGGAGCTGAGACAAGGGGCAACCTGGGGGTTGGGCAACTCAAACTGGGATGGAGTATAGGCTGAGATTGAGTCCCGTCTCGGGTGGGCAAGTGGGCAGGAGGAACAAAGTGGAAGTTTGGGTTTTAATGTTTCATTGTAAAGGTCTCTTACTTCCTCGGTTAGGTTTATACCAAGGTATTTCATTTTTTTTAGGGGCTATAGTTAATTTGATTGTTTTTCTCAGGTCTTTTTCACTTCTTTCATTCTGGGCATATAGGAAGGCCACTGATTTTTGTATGTTTATTTTGTACCCTGCCACCCTGCTGAACTTCGGTATTAGTTACAGGTGTTTAGTTCCAAGAGTTTCCTGCTGGAGTTTTGGGATCACTCAGGTATAAGATCATGGCATCTGCAAAAAGAATTGCTTTGCGATTTTTATTGGTATAGCACTGAATCTGTATATTGCCTTTGATAGGATGGTCATTTTTATGATATTGATTCTGCCAATCCAGGTCTTTCCACCTTCTAGTGTGTTCTGTAATTTCTTTCTTTAGGGTTTTAAAATTTTCATTGTAAAGATCACTTACTTCCTTTGTAAGGTTTATACCAAGGTATTTCAGTTTTAGTGGCTATAGTAAATGGGATTGCTTCTCTCAGGGCTTTTTCACTTCTTTCATTCTGTGCATATAGGCAGGTCACGGATTTTTGTATGTTTACTTTGTATCCTGCTACCCTGCTGAACTTCTGTATTAGTTCCAGGAGTTTTCTGGTGGAGTTTTTGGGATCACTCAGGTATAAAATTACATTATCAGCAAATAGAGATAATTTGACTTCTTTGCAGATTTGATCTCTTTTATCTCCCATTCTTGTCTGCTGGCCTCAGCTAAGACTTCAAGTACAAGTTTGAAGAGAAGTGGTGAGAGTGAACAGCCTTGTCTAGTTCCTGATCAAAGCAAGAACACTTCAAGTTTTTCCCCATTGAGTATAATCCTTTCTGTGGGCTTGTTGTATACAGTTTTTATTATATTGATAAAGGTTCACTTCCATTCCAATTGTCTCTAGGGTTTTGATCACAAAGGGCTGTTGCAACTTGTTAAAAGCTTTTTCTGCTTCCATTTAGTGTATCATGTGGTCTTGGATTTTAGACTGGTTTATATGGTGAATTGCATTTATTGATTTGCGTATGTTGAACCAACCTTGTGTGCCTGGGATAAAGCCTACTTGATCCTTGTGGATGATGTTTTTGATATGTTTTTGAATCCTATTTGCTAAGACTTTGTTGAGAATCTTTGCATCTGTGTTCATCAAAGAGATTAGCCTATAGTTTTCTTTTTTAAGTGTGTCTTTATTAAGTTTTGGAATTAAGACGATATTAGCTTCATAGAAATATTTGGTAGTGTTCCTTCCTTTGCTATTTGATGGAGCAGTTTAAGGAGTATTGTTGTTATTAGCTCTTTAAATGTCTGGTAGAACTCTTTGCTGAATCTGTCTTGTCTAGGACATTTTTTGGTGGGAAGATTCGACTTATTTATTTATTTTTTTTGTTTATTTTTTTATTTATTCAATTGTTGTGTGCGTGTGCATGTCCATGTGCATGTATGTGTGTGTGTGTATGTAGAACCACAGGTGAATTTGGGAACTACCATGGACTGCCTCTACCTCCTTCTTGTTTACTCTGCCCAGGGATCCACAGGCTCTGTCCTACCAGGCTGTGCCCCTTCTTCCAGGCATTTACATGTGGGGTCTAGGATCCAAACTCAGGACCTTCCACCTGCAAGGCAGAGGCTTAACCCCTGAGTCACCTCTTCAGACTCATATTTATCTATTTTTTAAAATTATTTTCCCCAATCATACAAGCTCAATAGGTACCCCAGTCCTCTCCCACCCTCCACCCCCCAGTCTCCCTTGCACACTCCCCCTTCTTCTTCCTTTCACCCCCCTCCTTCCCCCTCTCCCAGTGCTTACCCCTTCCACCCTCCCATCCCCTGGAGCATCCCCATATGTGAAAGCCAAACTTCCCTCTGAGTCCTCCACTCCAGTGAAGTGTAAGGACTCAACATATCCCAGAGACACACCCTCCTGCCTTCCCCCTTAGTATGGTAACACTACCATGACAATTAATTGCTTGCCTCTAAGTATCCTACTACCTTTGATCCATGCTAGACCTGGGGGGGGTTGTTGACAATGTCAGTCATTGTTCAAGTCACACAAAGTCCCACTGTGTCCTGTGGTCCTAACTTGTGTGGAGCATCTTGCATATTTGTCCTCCCCATCTTTAGGCTCTTAGAATGTTGTCATTACCTCTTCACCAAGTTTTCCTGAGCTTTAAGATGGGGAGAGATTTGGCTGGTCTGGTTCCAGGTGATCAATGCAGGGTCTTTGGTGTTCTGAAGTATGGTTTGTTGTTTACAATCTTTCTCTTCCTGCACCACCCTTGACATCTTGATTGTAATTAGAGGTCACTTCCTAACCAAATATAAAGGCTATTTAAATGAGAATCTTACTATAAAAGGAGATTCAAAGATATATGGAATAGGAGTAGGAGACTGCAGTGATGAGGGGTCATTGTTCCATTTGCAGGATGGTTACCATCTATCTGCCAGTCCCTATACCTTCCCTGATTGGTGAGATCAAGCCTCCTCATTCGCAATTGCCCAAGAAAGAGAGAGTGAGCTTCACAAGATGTCTCAGTACTTATTTGCAATACTTGATTGTGACATATTTTCTCTACTGAAGCACATATTTTCTCTACTGAAGCACGATCCCCTCTCTCCTTATATCTGGGGGACCTTCCTTCCCCCTTATCTCCTGTTTATAATCTTTGCAGTTATTGTGGGTATTACAGAAATTTATCTTTGAATATGTCATTAAGTGGGTTTGGTCCTAGGATCTACCTATAGGGAGTACATATAGTGTCTACTTTCCTGTGTCTGGGATACTTCACTCAATATATATATATTTATTTTTCTAATTCCATCAATTTCCTGGTAAATTTCATTAATTCATCTTTTTTGATGGCTAAGTAGATTTTCCTTATCCACTCGTCAACTGTTGGGCATTTGAGTTGATTCCATGTGTTTGCTATTATAAATAGTGCTGCTATGAAGATGGTTTTACTTGTGTCATTGTAGTGAATTTTTGCTTCATGGGGGATTATTCCCAGAAATGTTATATCAGGGTCATATAGCATTTTAATCTTTAGCTTTTTAAAAAATCACCAAACTGATCACCAGAGTGGTATAAGACTGCATTCCCATGAGCAATGTATGAAAGTTTCTTTCTCTCCACATCCTCTCCAACATTTGGGATTGTTTGTATTGTGGATTTCTATCATCCTGACCTGGAAGAGATGATATCTCAAGGAAGTTTTGATTTACATTTCCCTGATGGCTAAGGATATGGAGCATTTTGTAAGACATTTGTTAGACATTTCAATTTCTTCCCTTGAAAAGTTTCTTTTGAGTTCCCAGGTCCATTTTTTCCTTGGGCCATGATGTTTAGTTTTCTAAGTTCTTTGTGCACTCTGGATAATAGACCTCAGAATCAACATCATAAAAATGACCATCCTACCAAAAACGACATACAGTGCTATACCAATCAAAATCCCCAAGCAATTCTTTAAAGAAATTGACCAAACAATCTTAAAATTCATATGGAAGCACAAAAGACCCAGGATAGCAAAAACAGTCTTGAGTAACAAAAACACTGTTGGAAGTATCACCATACCAAACTTTAGTCTATACTACAAAACCACAGTAATAAAAACAGCCGGTACTGGCTCCAAAAAAAGACACATAAACAAATGGATAAGGGTTGAAGATCCAGATATAAGCCCACACAATTAGAGCCATTTGATGTTTGACAAAGGGCCCAAAAAATTCAATGGTAAAAGCACAGCATCTTCACCAAATGGTGCTGGCAAAATTGGATATGCATATGCAGAAGATTAAAAATGGACCCATACTTGTCACCGTTCACAAAATTAATTCCAAATTGGTCAAGGACCTTAGTATTAGGCCAGAGACTATAAAAAGCCTAGTCGAAAAGGTTGGGAACTCCTTTGAGCTGATTGGGCTAGGTCAACAGTTCCTAAATAGAAATCCAATAGCGCAGTCACTAGAACCATCCCTCAACAAATGGGATCTTATGATATTAAAGAGCTTCTGTTCAGATAAAGAGATTGTAAATTGATCAAAAAGGCAGCCCACAGAATGGGAGAAAATCTTCACTAAACACATATCCGATAGAGAAATTTTAATCAAAGATATTTGCTGCTTATTTTTACAGTAAATCTTTTAGAACTTCATGTTTTTCTGTGAAGTAGATGTAAAATATCTTCTCTGAAGTGACCACTACCTCCTCAAATTCAGTATAAAAAAGATGTGTAATCTAGGCAGGAAAAAGTGAATTTACTACTCAAAATTGGTAGCCAATAAGACAAAAATAGAGGAAAATATGCACTAGTTTTATTTTTCCATGTAATCCCTATGCTGTTAAACTTTATTATTTCGTATACTGCAACCAAGTCTAGAGGAAGTTCATTGTAACTTGATGTATGAGAAGTCATGGCACAATAAAATTGATGTACTGAAGAAGAACCAAATATTATTGATGAAATTGTTGGGTCTTTAAAATATCTGTAAACTTAAAATTGCTAACAGTTCTATTACTTAATATATGTTGACAAATTGCTTAATACTAATTAAGATGACAGAAAAGGTCTATCAAATACAGATATAACAGGCTGAATAGTGGATTATGACAGATTTTTTTTTGAAAAATTGTGTGTTATTTAAGAGTTTCTTCCAAGAAAATGCAGATGCAAAATGGAATGGTAGTGATTAAATATGCATCTGCAACAAGTGGAAAAATTATGAAGACAAACTTAAAATCCATGGATTTTAAAGTTGACTCAGTGGTTAAGACTCTGCTTTTCAAACAGAAGGGCCTGAGTTTCAACCCTAAATTCCACATAAAGATGCGAGATGGAAACAGTAGTGACTTCCATTTCTGGCTTTGGAAGGCAGAGTCTAGGAAATCCCAGAGTGAAGCAAAAAGATGGTAGAAGCAACCCAAGTATGATTCTTGATGACTTTACAGGCATATGCAATGTTCTCTCTCTCTCTCTCTCTTTCTTTCTCTCTCTCTCTCGCACACACAAACTCCGTTAATTATTTGTTTTCATAATCCTATATTAAACATTGTGAATACTGTTTGCAGTTGTGAAAGTGATCATCACACATTGAGAGACTCTCATATTTTTCAGCCTTCCCAACCAGAAATATCTTTTTTTTCCTTCTTCTGAATTTTTAAGTGATGGGTCTCAATGACAGGTTTCACTCATGTGAAATGGTATAGGAAATTCTAATATTATCTGCTTTCAAATTACAGTATTTTAAGTTCAAGTTGAAATAAGTGGTGTCAAATGCAGCTCAAATATAGGCAAGGAATGTGAAAGAGGATAATTAAGCCCTCATATGGTTTCACCTATATGTAATTGCTTCTGAATCAACGATGTTATAACCAGGGATCTTCTTTAGCAACTTCTGTACTATAGTGTAAAAATTTGCAGCCTTGATAATACTGACATTTTTGGCAAAATAATATTCTTTGAGTGGTTGTCTAGTCTATTGCTGTATATCTAACTGTTTTCCTGGCTTCTCACAATATTAATGTCTCCCATTTCATACTATGATGCATGATGGAGATTGGTACCTCATTCTTTAAGGATATTCCTGAGGAAATGTATGAGATTTTTCATTCAGTGGGCCTTTCTATGAGATTAAGACCACCTGGGCATTGTATTATGTATCACAGCCAATGGATCTTGTGATGTCAAGTATGGTTTCTGGATTTCATGGCTGTGGATAGTGATTCCTGAAAGCACCTGGGTAGTAGAGCTGTATGAGGCCCATTGGGAAAAAAAAGCAGACTCCACTCAGTGCATAAATCTGTTTTTGAGAAAACAAAGCCTATGGGCCAGCAAAGGGCAGAACATATTCAACCTGGAACTAAGTCTCTTTGATTACTCAAGGAATAATGCCATATTAGAGATAAGCATTGCTCTTTGTTGTGGACATTTTAGACTTTCACAAGTAGCAGTTTCACTGCCTTTCTCAAATCCATCATAATGTCTTGATTATTGATATTTGTCCATCAGCTAACATCGAGTGTGTGAAAATTGTTTTCCTCTTCCCAAGTTAAATTCCCAATAAGTGTGACACTTTTGTGGAGATGTGTCCCACTCAAAGTCAACCTTCTTTGTCTTCTTTTATTTGGACTAGAACAATATTTGAAAATATGAAATGTCCTTACTCCAAATCCCAATGATGCATTTCTCTCGCTTTTTAGTACTATGGAGTAGTCCTAATTCACAGCAGCTTATCTTCAGTTTTGAAGCATTCCCCACACCACTCACCATTCCATACTTTAGTTGAAGATCTTTTAATAGGTTTAGAATTTGCCTCCCAGCTTTATGAATCCACAGTCCTGCCTCCATCATCAGCATTTGAGCCACTTCTTGCTGATATTTCCTGATCAGTATAATGCCATAGATATAATACATCAGTGTGATATTCTGCAGAGTGTCTATTCCATTTGAATATCTTTCTACTGTACTATGTATGATGTGCACAAAGGATGCACAGTGCTAAGCAGACTGTAACTGGATACTCTTACTTGGTTTAAGGGAATGAGCTTTCTTTACTAAGCATATTCGACAGTCAATAGCAGAACATCATTTTCCTAAGGTTGGCTGATCTGTTTACCAATATATCACTTCTAGAATGACAACCACATTTGAAGCTTCTACTTGATTCAGTCCGCAGTGGAATATTCCTATGCTGTGACTTAGAATCCATCTGGCTTCTGCATGGGTCAGACTGTTAAATTCAAGGAAGATCAGAGAAGCAGCACTGTGCCCTTTAGATACTTCAACATGTTACAGTAACTCCCCTTCTCCTAAATGTGATTCATAATTTTATGCTTGACTGTCTTTTCAATATTTAATACATTTTTATTATTATTTCTGCTCATACAAACTTAATAGGTACATCAGTTCCCTCCCTCCCTCCTCCTCCCCCCAAAACACCTGCTCCCCCTCCCCTCAATTAGTTCCGGGAGCTTCCTGGTGGAGTTTTTGGGATCCCTCAGGTATAAGATCATGTCATCTGCAAATGGGGATAGCTTGACTTCTTCCTTGCCGATTTGAATCCCTCTTATGTCCCTTTCTTGTCTTATGGCTTCAGCTAAGACTTCAAGTACAATATTGAATAGAAGTGGTGAGAGTGGACAGCCTTGTCAAGTTCCTGATCGAAGTGGGAATGCTTCCAATTGTTCCCCATTGAGCATAATACTTGCTGTGGGCTTGTTGTATACAGCTTTTATTATATTGATAAAGGTTCCTTCCATTCCTACTGTCTCTAGCGTTTTGATTATAAAAGGCTGTTGGATCTTGTCAAAAACTTTTTCTGCGTCTATCGAGAATCTCATGTGGTCTTGGACTTTGGACTGGTTTACATGATGAATTACATTTATTGATTTGCGTATGTTGAACCGACTTTGTGTGCCGGGGATGAAGCCTACTTGGTCCCTGTGAATGATCTTTTTGATGTGTTTTTTAATCCGGTTTGCTAAGACTTTGTTTAGAATCTTTGCATCTGTGTTCATCAGAGAGATCAGCCTATAGTTTTCTTTTTTAAGTGAATCTTTATTAGGTTTTGGGATTAAAACGATATTAGCTTCATAGAAGGAATTTGGTAGTGTTCCTTCGTTTGCTATTTGATGGAACAGTTTAAGGAATACTGGTGTTATTAACTCCTTAAATGTCTGGTAGAACTCTGTGCTGAATCCATCTGGTCCAGGACATTTTTTGGTGAGAAGATTTGAGATTACTTCTTCAATATCCTTATGTGTTATAGAACTATTTAAATAATTCACAACTTCCTGATTCAATTTAGGTAAGTTGTGTTTACTTAGAAATTCATCCATCTCTTTTGTGTTGCCAAACTTCACAGAGTATAAGTTTTTGAAATATGATGTTATAATTCTCTGCATTTCTTGGGTATCAGTACTGATTACTCCATGTTCATTTCTGATTTTGTTAATTTGGGTTTTCTCTCACTTGCTTTTGGTTAATTTAGCTAGGGGTGTATCAATATTATTGATTTTTTTCAAAGAACCAGCTTTTCGACTGGTTGATTTTTTCTATCGTTTTCTTAATCTCGATTTCAGATATTTCTCCCCTTATTTTGCTAATCTCCTCTCTTCTACTACTTTTGGGATCAGATTGCTCTAGTTTCTCTAAAGCTTTAAGCTGCATTGTTAAGTTCTTTATTTCTGATGTTTCCATTTTTTTTGATGTAGGCATTAAGAGCTATGAACTTACCTGTTAGGACAGCTTTCATTGTGTCCCAGAGATTTTGGTAAGTTGTATTTTCATTATCATTCACTTTCAGGAAATCTTGAATTTCCTTTTAAATTTCTTCGTGAATCCAGTTCTCATTCAGCATCATATTGTTAAGTTTCTAGGAGTTATTTTATTTTCTCTTGTTTGTTGTGCTGTGGATGTCTAGCTTTAGGCCATGGTGGTCTGACAGGGCACAGGTTAGAATTTCAACTTTTTTGTATATGTGTAGATTCGTTTTGTGGCCCAGTATGTGATCTATTTTGGAGAAAGTTCCGTGTGCTGCTGAAAAAAATGTGTATTCTTTGGTGCGTGGGTGAAAAGTTCAATAGAGATCTGTAAGGTCCATTTCTTTAAGGGTTTGATTAAGGTCCAAAGTATCTCTGTTAAGCTTTTGACCTATTGATCTATCCCATGTTGAGAGGGCGGTGTTGAATTCCCCAAGAATTATTGATGGGGGTTGATTTCTTGCTTTAGACGCTGTAGGGTTTTCTTAATGAATGTGGAGGGGCCCGTATTGGGTGCATATATGTTCAGTATTGTGAAGTCTTCCTGGTGAATTGTACCTTTGACTAAAATGTAGTATCCATCTGTGTCTCTTATAATTTTCTTTGGTTGGAAGTCCACTTTGTCTGATATCATAATGGCTACCCCTGCCTGTTTTCTGCTTCCATTGGCTTGTAGAATTTTTGACCAGCCTTTCATTTTTAGGGCATGCCTGTCTTTTGTGGTGAGATGGGTTTCCTGCAGGCAGCAGATTGATGGATTGTGATTTTTAATCCAAATTTGTAATCTGTGTCTCTCGATCGGTGAGTTAATTCCATTAACTTTTAGTGTTATAATGGAGAAATTATTTTTAATTCCAGACATTTATTATGTTTATAAGTATATTGTGCTTCATAAGTATATTGCTTCACTTTTAATAGTGTTATACGTGCCTTCTGTTCTCCTGGATATGTCTGGTTTTTTTCTTCAAGCTTGAGTATCATTTCTAGCATTTTTTGAAGGCTTGGTTTGGTGGACGTGTATCCCTTCAAGTTGTCTTTGTGCTGGAAGATTTTTCTTTCTCCCTCGATCATGACTGATAGTTTTGCAGGGTAAATCAGCCTGGGTTGACATTTTTGCTCATTCAATACTTGAAGTATGTCTCTCCAAGCTCTTCTTGCTTTTACTGTTTCGACTGAGAAGTCATTTGTTATTTTAATAGGTTTACCTTTAAAAGTGACTTGTTTTTTCTCCCTTGAAGCTCTCAGCACCAGTTCTTTATCCTGAATATGGACTGCTTTGACTATTATTTGCCATAGCGAGCTTCTGTTTTGGTCATATCTGTTTGGGGTGCGGAATGCCTCTTGTATGTGGATGGGCCTGTCTTTTTTTAGATGAGGACAGTTTTCCTTGATGATCGTTTGAAAAATTTCCTCAGGGGTGGTTTTTGGAGATTCTTGCTCTGGTATTCCATGAATATGCATGTTATGTTTCTTCAGTGTGTCCCATATCTCCTGAATATTTTTCTCAAGTATCTTTTTGGCTTTAACAATCTCTTCCATTGAGCTGGTTAATACTCCCACTTTATCTTCAAGATCTCAAATTCTGTTTTCTGCTTCTGTTAGTTCTGCTGATAAGACTCTCTGTGGAGTTTTGGGTTGAAGATAACTTGTCTTTCAGCTCAGTTTTAAACTCTGCTTGAGTCTGTTTTAACTGCTCTATGCCAGTTTTTGTTTCTTGCACTGTTTTACTCAACTCTTCCAAGTGTCTGTTGTGTTCCTCTTCAAAGCGGTTGATTCGATTATTTAATTCCTCCCGGATTTCCTCTTTCATAGTATTGAACATGGTAATGATCATATTTTGAAGGTCGTTATCCTGGGTCAGGCTTTCTTGGCCATTTTCCATGGGTTTCTTCTGGTTGGAGTCTAACATTATGGGATTAATTCCTTCAGTGGGAGATTTGTTTACTTGAGTGTTGTTTCTCATGGATTTGCACTTTGAGTTTGGCATTGTCGTTTTAACTCTTAAGATCTTCTTTCAATTTCTGTGTGTTTTTCACTAAACTGAATTATTTGGCCTGGTGTTTTGGGGGTGGGCGGAGACCGAGCTTACCTAGATCGAGGTGAGTCAAGGCTGGACCCCACGCGTCCAGGGCGCGGAGTGGAGGGAAGGGAGGATGGGGCATCGGAGGGGCGCTATTTAACCTGTGGGACCTGGGGACAGGGCCCACGCACAGAGGGGGTGTCCTCCTCTTCCTCCCAGGCCCTACACAGCGGCTTTGGCTGGATGGTGGGAGTAGCTGGGTCCCTTCGGCGGCCTGGCGTTCTAGGTCGCGCAGTGAGGCCCGGCTGCACTGCGCACGTGCGCGCGACCCGGGTGGCAGAGTGAAGGGAAGGGCTTGACTGTCTTAACTAGAGGTCTTTCAAACTTGAATCAGACTTGAGAATTTTTCTAACAGTAAATATATCAGTGGAAAACGTATATTCATACATAATAGAAATTTCTCTTATATGTATCATTGACCTCAATAGATCAATGTTAAACCAAATTTAGTCAAACCTGAGTTCAAATGACCTTTTTTGATTAGGGATCCACAGGACTGACCCAAGTCCTGAATGTATTGTTAACTTAAATGACATTTTCATCTATTCTTGAAATGTGTCCTAAATTTTATTTTACCCATTCTATATAAAATGGCCAATCATTCCTACAGATGGTGTAGAGAAAGATTACTGTATATTCTTGTCATGGTGTTGAAAAGTGTGTTAGCATGGAGAGATCCATTCCCCTCTGCAGTTTACCTATCTGAAATAGCTACATGTAATGCACACTGTTCCATGTCTTTCATTCTATATTTTACTGTCATTTATGATAAAAATATGCATGAAAATCTGTGGGGTGGTTATACTGTGACTTCATGTTGTTTGTAGACTTGCACTCCCAGAAAGAGGGGAATCAACAGCATGGATTTGATGGGACATAATTTTTGTGGAGTAAAAATCCCTTTGTGTTACTTTCTGAAATTAGTGGTATGTCACAAATGAGGAAAGAGGGGTTTATTTTGGTTTAATTAGACCACTGTGGCAGGACAGATAAGCAACAGATACATGAGGCAGCTTATCTTGCAGCATCTACATTCAAATAGCAGAGAAAGAAGAAAGCTGGTGCTCAACTGACATTCTTTTTTTTGATTCAGTCTGGAACAATATTGGCTACATGTCCATGGAGATAGGTCCTTGCACAATGAGAGTTAACCCTGGTTAACCTAATTTAGAAATTCCATTGTAGACATATCCACAGGCTTGTCTCTAAGTAATTCTAGATCTTGTCAAGTAGAAAAATCTATATTAACTTCACACACAGATTTAGTAGTAAATAAATATCTTGTCATTGTGAAACTCATAATCTAGTATTTAGACAGTGGAAAAAGTAAGTAAGCAATACTGTATGGACTTTGCAGGATTTGAAGTAACTACACTCTAAGTCAAAGAAAGAAGGTATTCAAAGTACCTGCAAAATGTGGCTTTTTGAAAATCATGTACCCCCCTTTCCCCACCCACCCAGGATGTGCGCAGTCCAGGCAAGACACACTGCGCTCTAGGTAAGCACCCCCTGCTCACCCCCGAACCCCGGGCAACCCACTAGTCCCAGTTCCTCCCACCAGCTAGCCAGAGCAGACGCTGCTCCTGGCTGGGGAGGACTGCTGGGCCACACCCCAGCTCCCCAAGTTAATTTCTCCACACGCCCAAGAGTCATGCAGTCCACCCAGGATACACTGCGCCTTAGGTAAGCACCCCCTACTCACCCCAAACCCCAGGCAACCCACTAGTCCCAGCTACTCACACCAGCCAGGTGGAGCAGGCACAGCTCCAGGCCAACTAATTCAGTTCAGTGAAAAACACACAGAAATTGAAAGAAGGTCTTAAAAGTTAAAACGACAGTTCAAAGTGAAAATCCATGAGAAACAAAATCCAAGAAAACAAATCTCCCACGGAAGGAATTAATCCCATAATGATAGAGTCCAACTAGAACAAATCCATGGAAAATAACCAAGAAAGCCTGATCCAAGATAACGAATTTCAAAACATGATCATTACCATGGTCACTACTATGAAAGAGGAAATCCAGGAGGAATTAAATAAATGCATTAACCACATTGAAGAGGGACACAACAGACACTTGGAGGAGTTGAGAAAAACAGTTCAAAAAATAAAAATAAGCATAAAGCAGTTAAAACAGACTCAAGCAGAGTTTAAAACTGAACTGAAAGACAAGTTATCTTCAACCCAGAACTTAACAGAGAGTCTTATCAGCAGAACTAACAAAGCAGAATTTCAGACCTTGAAGATAAAGTGGGAGTATTAACCAGCTCAGTGGAGATGTTGTTAAAGCCAAAAATATATTGAGAGAAATATTCAAGAGTTATAGGACACCCTGAAGAAGCCTAACATGTGTATTCATGGAATACCAGAGCAAGAATCCCAAAATACCACACCTGAGGAAATTTTTCAAACTATCATCAAGGAAAACTTTCCTCATCTAAAAAAAGAGAAGCCCATGCATATACAAGAGGCATTCTGTACCCCAACAGATATACCAAAATAGAATCTCACCACGGCAAATAATACTTAAAACACTCCACATTCAAGACAAAGAATAGGTGCTGAGAGCTTCAAGGAAAAAAAAAAGTCACTTTTAAAGGTAAACCTATTAAAATAACAAATGACTTCTCAATGGAAACAGTAAAAGCCAGAAGAGCTTGGCGAGACATACTTCAAGTATTAAATGAGCAAAAATGTCAACCCAGGCTGATATAACCCACAAAACTATCCGTCATGATCAAGGGAGAAAGAAAGACTTTCCAGCACAAAGACAACTTGAAGGGATACATGTCCACCAAACCAGGCCTTCAAAAAATGTTAGAATGATACTTAAGCTTGAAGAAAAAAACAAGCATATCAAGGAGGACAGAAGGGAAGTATAATACCACAACCTAAAACTGAAACAATACACTTACAAAAGCCAATAAACATAATAAATGTCCAGAATTAAAAAGAATTTCTCCATTATAACATTAAATGTCAATGGTATTTAACTCGCCAATTAAGAGACACAGATTATAAACTTGGATTAAAAATCACAACCCATCAATCTGCTGCCTTCAGGAAAACCATCTCACCACAAAAGATAGGCACATCCTAAAAATAAACAGCTGGTACAAAATTCTGCAAGCTAATGGAACCAGGAAACAGGCAGAGGTAGCCATTATGATATCAGACAAAGTGGACTTCAAACCAAAGAAAATCATAGGAGACACAGATGGATACTACATTTTAGTCACAGGTACAATTCAGCAGGAAGACTTCACAATATTGAACATATATTCACCCAGTATGGGTCCCCCCACATTCATTAAGCAAACCCTTCAACATTTAAATGGAAAAATCAATCCCAAAATGATAATTCTTGAGGATTTCATCACTGTCCTCTCAACATGGGACAGATCAACAGGTAAAAAACTTAATAGAGACACTTTGGAACTTAATCAAACCCTTAAAGAAATGGACCTTACAGATCTCTATTGAACTTTTCATCCATGCACCAAAGGATACACATTTTTGTCAGCAGCACACAGAACTTTCTCCAAAAATAGATCATGTATTGGGCCACAAAACGAATGTCCACATATACAGGAAAGTTGAAATTTTAGCCTGTACCCTAAGAGACCACCACGACCTAAAACTTGACACCCACAAAATAACAAACAACAGAAAATACACTAACTCCAGGAAGCTTAACACTATGATGTGAATGAGAATAGGATTCGGGAAGAAATTAAAAAGGAAATTCAAGATTTCCTGAAAGTGAATGATAATGAAAATACAACCTGCCAAAATCTCTGGAAGACAATGAAAGCTGTCCCTTATAAGAGGTAAGTTCATAGCTCTTAATGCCTACATCAAAAAAAATGGAAACATCGGAATTAAATAACTTAACAATGCAGCTTAAAGCTTTAGAGACACTAGAGTAATCCAATCCCAAAAGGAGTAGAGGAGAGGAGATTAGCAAAATAAGGAGAGAAACATAAGAAATCGAGATTAGGAAAGTGATACAGAAAATCAACTTGTCAAAAAGCTGGTTTATTGAAAAAATCAGTAAGATTGATACACCCCTAGATAAATTAACCAAAAGCAAGAGAGAGAAAACCTGAATAAACAAAATTAGAAATGAAAATGACACCCAAGAAACCCAAAGAATTATAATGTCATATTCCAAAAACATACTCTGTGAAATTTGATAACACAAAAGAAAAGGATGAATTCCTAAAAAAACACAACTTATCTAAATTGAATCAGGAAGTTGTGAATTATTTAAATAGTCTTATAACATATGAGATAATCAATGAAGTAATCTTGAATCTTCCCACCAAAAAATGTCCTGGACCAGATATATTCGGCACAGAGTTCTACCAGACATTTAAGGAGATAATAACACTAATATTCCTTAAACTGTTTGAACAAATAGCAAAGGAAGGAACACTGCCAAATTCCTTCTATGAAGCTAATATTGTCTTAATTCTAAAACCTAATAAAGATACAATTAAAAAAGAAAACTATAGGCCAATCTCTCTGATGAATACAGATGCAAAAATTCTCACCAAAGTCTTAGCAAATCGGATTCAAAAACATATCAAAAAGATCATTCACGGGGATCAAGTAGGCTTTATCCCAGGCACACAAGATTGGTTGCACGTATGTAAATCAATAAAAGCAATTCACTATATATACCAATCCAAAGTCCAAGACCACATGATACTCTCGATAGATGCAGAAAAAGCTTTTGACAAGATCCAACAGCCTTTTATGATCAAAACCCTACAGACAGTTGGAGTGGAAGGAGCCTTTATCAATAAAATAAAGACTGTATCAATAAAATAAAGACAGCATATGAACAACAAGGATTTTACTCAATGGGGAAAAACTTGAAGCATTCCCGCTTCAATCAGGAACTAGACAAGGCTGTCCACTCTCAACACTTATAGTCAATATTATACTTGAAGTCTTAGCTGAAGCCATAAGACAAGAAAGGGACATAAAAGGGATTCAAATCGGCTAGAAAGAAGTCAAGTTATCTCTATTTGCAGATGACATGATCTTATACCTGAGTGATTTCAAAAACTCCACCAGGAAGCTCCTGGAACTAATAGAGGAGCTCAGCAGGGTGCCAGGATACAAAATAAACGTACAAAAAGCAGTGGCCTTTCCTATATGCCCAGAATGAAAGAGATAAAAAAGCCCTGAGAGAAACAATACCATTTACTATAGCCCTAAAAAATGAAATACCTTGGTATAAACCTAACCAAGGAAGTAAGTGACCTTTACAATGAAAACTTTAAGGAGGTGCGTGCAGGGCCTGGGAGGAGGAGAGGGAACCCCCTCTGCGCCTGGCCCCTCCCTCAGGTGCCCTGGGTTTAAATGGCACCCCGCCGATGCCCCATCCTCCCATCCCCTCCACTCCACCGCCCAGGATAGGCCTCACCAAGCTGCAATCTAGGTAAACTCGGCCAGAGCCCACCCCCAGGGCCCCCAGGCCAAATAATTCAGTTTAGTGAAAAACACACAGAAATTGAAAGAAGATCTTAAGAGTTAAAACGACAATGCCAAACTCAAAGTGCAAATCCATGAGAAACAACACTCAAGTAAACAAATCTCCCACTGAAGGAATTAATCCCATAATGTTAGACTCCAACCAGAAGAAACCCATGGAAAATGGCCAAGAAAGCCTGACCCAGGATAACGACCTTCAAAATATAATCATTACCATGTTAAATACTATGAAAAAGGAAATCCGGGAGGAATTAAATAATTGAATCAAACACCTTGAGGAGGAACACAACAGACACTTGGAGGAGTTGAGAAAAACAGTGCAAGAAACAAAAACTGGCATAGAGCAGTTAAAGCAGACTCAAGCAGAGTTTAAAACTGAGCTAAAAGACAAGTTATCTTCAACCCAGAACTCCACAGAGAGTCTTATCAGCAGAACTAACAGAAGCAGAAAACAGAATTTGAGATCTTGAAGATAAAGTGGGAGTATTAACCAGCTCAATGGAAGAGGTTGTTAAAGCCAAAAAGATACTTGAGAGAAATATCGAGGAGATATGGGACACCCTGAAGAAGCCCAACATGCGTATTCATGGAATACCAGAGCAAGAATCTCAAAATACAACCCCTGAGGAAATTTTTCAAATGATCATCAAGGAAAACTGTCCTCATCTAAAAAAAAAAACAGGCCCATCCACATACAAGAGGCATTCCACACCCCAAACAGATATGACCAAAACAGAAGCTCGCTATGGCAAATAATAGTCAAAGCAGTCCATATTCAGGATAAAGAACTGGTGCTGAGAGCTTCAAGGGAGAAAAAACAAGTCACTTTTAAAGGTAAACCTATTAAAATAACAAATGACTTCTCAGTCGAAACAGTAAAAGCAAGAAGAGCTTGGAGAGACATACTTCAAGTATTGAATGAGCAAAAATGTCAACCCAGGCTGATTTACCCTGCAAAGCTATCAGTCATGATCGAGGGAGAAAGAAAAATCTTCCAGCACAAAGACAACTTGAAGGGATACACGTCCACCAAACCAAGCCTTCAAAAAATGTTAGAAAGGGGCTGGAGAGGTGGCTCAGGGGTTAAGCCTCCGCCTTGCAAGTGGAAGGTCCCAAGTTCGGATCCCAGATCCCACGTATAGACGCCAGACGGAAGCGGGGGCGGCCTGCGCTTCTGGCCCTGGTAGGGCGGAGCCTGTGAATCCCAGGAGAGAAGGAGGTGGACGCGTCCATGGTGGTTCGCGAATTTGTCCGTGGTTCTACACACACATACACACACACACAGACACACGCGTGTGCACACATACACACAGTTGAATAAATAATAATAAAAAAAAATTTAAAAAAAATGCTAGAAATGATACTCAAGCTTGAAGAAAAGAACAGGCATATCCAGGAGAACACAAGGCACGTATAACACCATTAAAAGCGAAGCAATATACTTATAAAACACAATATACTTATAAACATAATAAATGTCTGGAATTAAAAATAGTTTCTCCATTATAACACTAAATGTTAATGGAACTAACTCACCTATCAAGACACACAGATTACAAATTTGCACTAAAAATCACAATCCATCAATCTGCTGCCTGCAGGAAACCCATCTCACCACAAAAGATAGGCATGCCCTAAAAATGAAAGGCTGGTCAAAAATTCTACAAGCTAACGGAAGCAGAAAACAGGCAGGGGTAGCCATTATGATATCAGACAAAGTGGACTTCAAAAAAAAATTATGAGAGACACGGATGGATACTACATTTTAGTCACAGGTACAATTCATCAGGAAGACTTCACAATACTGAACATATATGCACCCAATACGGGCCCCTCCACATTCATTAAGAAAACCCTACAGCGTCTAAAGCAAGAAATCAACCCCCATCGATAATTCTTGGGGAAGTCAACACCGCCCTCTCAACATGGGATAGATCAACAGGTCAAAAAGCTTAACAGAGACACTTTGGAACTTAATGAAAACTTTAAAGAAATGGACCTTACAGATCTCTATCGAACTTTTCACCCACGCACCAAAGAATACACATTTTTTCAGCAGCACACGGAACTTTCTCCAAAATAGATCACATATTGGGCCACAAAACGAATCTACACATGTACAAAAAAGTTGAAATTCTAACCTGTGCCCTGTCAGACCACCATGGCCTAAAGCTAGACATCCACAGCACAACAAACAAGAGAAAATACAATAACACCTGGAAACTTAACAATATGATGCTGAGTGAGAACTGGATACAGGAAGAAATTAAAAAGGAAATTCAAGATTTCCTGAAAGTGAATGATAATGAAAATACAACTTACCAAAATCTCTGGGACACAATGAAAGCTTTCCTAACAGGTAAGTTCATAGCTCTTAATGCCTACATCAAAAAAATGGAAACATCAGATATAAAGAACTTAACAATGCAGCTTAAAGCTTTAGAGAAACTAGAGCAATCTGATCCCAAAAGTAGTAGAAAAGAGGAGATTAGCAAAATAAGGGGAGAAATATCTAAAATCGAGATTAAGAAAACGATAGAAAAAATCAACCAGTGGAAAAGCTGGTTCTTTGAAAAAAATCAATAAGATTGATACACCCCTTAGCTAAATTAACCAAAAGCAAGTGAGAGAAAACCCAAATTAACAAAATTAAAAATGAACATGGAGTTATCAGTACTGATACCCAAGAAATCCAGAGAATTATAACATCATATTTCAAAAAATTATTCTCTGTGAAGTTTGACAACACAAAAGAGATGGATGGATTTCTAAGTAAACACAACTTACCTAAATTGAATCAAGAAGTTGTGAATTACTTAAATAGCCCTATAACATATAAGGAAATTGAAGAAGTAATCTCAAATCTTCCCACAAAAAAAGGTCCTGGACCAGATGGATTCAGCACAGAGTTCTACCAGACATTTAAGGAGTTAATAACACCAATACTCCTTAAACTCTTCCATCAAATAGCAAAGGAAGGAACACTACCGAATTCCTTCTATGAAGCTAATATCGTTTTAATCCCAACACCTAATAAAGATTCACTTAAAAAAGAAAACTGTAGGCCGATCTCCCTGATGAACACAGACGCAAAGATTCTCAATAAAGTCTTAGCAAATCAGATTCAAAAACATATTCAAAGATCATTCACGGGGACCAAGTAGGCTTCATCCCTGGCACACAAGGTTGGTTCAACATACGCAAATCAATAAATGTAATTCATCATGTAAACCAGTCCAAAGTCCAAGACCACATGATACTCTCGATAGATGCAGAAAAAGCTTTTGACAAGATCCAACAGCCTTTTATGATCAAAACGCTAGAGACAGTAGAAATGGAAGGAACCTTTATCAATATAATAAAAGCAGTATACAACAAGCCTACAGCAAGGATTATGCTCAATGGGGAAATATTGGAAGCATTCCCACTTCGATCAGGAACTGGCCAAGGCTGTCCACTCTCACCACTTCTATTCAATATTGTACTTGAAGTCTTAGCTGAAGCCATAAGACAAGAAAGGAACATAAGAGGGATTCAAATAGGCAAGGAAGAAGTCAAGCTATCCTGATTTGCAGATGACATGATCTTATACCTGAGTGATCCAAAAAACTCCACCAGGAAGCTCCTGGAACTAATTGAGAAGTTCAGCAGCATGGCAGTATACAAAATAAATGTGCAAAAATCAGAGTCCTTCCTATATGCTCAAAATGAAAGAAGTGAAAAAGCCTTGAGAGAAACAATCACATTTACTATAGCCCCTAAAAAAATGAAATACCTTGGTATAAACCTAACCAAGGAGGTAAAAGACCTTTACAATGAAAACTTTAAAACACTCAAGAAAGAAATTGCAGAAGACACCAGAAGGTGGAAAGACCTCCCTTGTTCCTGGATTGGCAGAATCAACATCGTAAAAACGAACATCCTACCAAAGGCAATATTCAGATTCAATGCTATACCAATCAAAATCCCAAAGCAATTCTTCAAAGAAGTTGACCAAACAATCTCAAAGTTCATATGGAGGCACAAAAGACCCAGGAGAGCAAAGACAATCCTGAGTAACAAAAACACTGCTGGAGGTATTACCATACCAAACCTAAGTCTATCCTACAAATCCATAGTTATAAAGACAGCCTGGTACTGGCTCCAAAATTGACACACAGATCAATGGATAAGGATTGAAGACCCAGATATAAGCCCACAAAATTACAGCCATTTGGTCTTTGACAAAGGGCCCCAAAAAATACAATGGAATAAAACTGCATCTTCAACAAATGGTGCTGGCAAAACTGGATCTCCACATGCAGAAGATTAAAGCTGGACCCGTACTTGTCACCATGTACAAGACTTAATTCCAAATAGATCAAGGACCTTGATATAAAGCCAGAGACTATAAAAACCATAGTTGAAAGGATAGGGAACTCCCTCGAGCTGATTGGGCTAGGCCAACATTTCCTAAACAGACATCCAATGGCACAGTCACTGCTGCCAACTCTCAACAGTTGGGATCTTGTGAAATTAAAGAGCTTCTGTTCAGATAAAGAGATTGTAACAGGAGCTCAAAGGCAACCCACAGAATGGGAGAAAATCTTCACTAACCACAAATCTGATAGAACTCTGCTGTCCAGCGTGCACAAAGAACTTAGAAAACTAAACACCAGGGAAAACAATGTCCCAATTAAAAAATGGGCCCTGGAACTTAAAAGAAACTTTACCAGGGATGAAATTAAAATGTCTAACAAATATCTTAAAAAAATGCTCCACTTCCTTAGCCATCAGGGAAATGCAAATCAAAACTTCCCTGAGATATCATCTCACCCCGGTCAGGCTGGCAAAAATCCACAATACAAACAACAAATGCTGTAGAGGATGTGGAGAGAGGGGAACTCTCCTACCTTGCTGGTGGGAATGCAGGCTCATACAGCCACTCTGGCCAGCCGTCTGGAGATTCTTAAAAAATTAAAGATTGAAATGCCATATGACCCTGCTATTCCACTTTTGGGAATAACGCCCCATACAGCAGAGGTTCACCTCAATAGCACAAGCACGACCATGTTCATAGCAGCACTGTTTACAATAGCAAAGTCATGGAATCAACCCAAATGTCCACCAGTTGATGAGTGGATAAGGAAAACTGTGGTACATCTATACAATGCAGTACTACTCAGCCATCAAAAATGATGAATTACTGGAATTTGCTGGGAAATGGATGTCATTAGAAACAACCATATTAAGTGAAGTATCCCAGACCCAGAAAATTAAGTGCTGTATTTACTCCCTAATAGGTGGCTCCTAGTACCAAACCCACCCAGCCCACCTAGAGATAGTAATTGCAAGGATTATGAACAGGAGGGATGGGGTAAGAGGGCCACAACAGAAACAAGGAGAGAAGGGACCATGTTACAGCAGAGAAAATAGGCCTCCATCAAGGACTCAAATAAGTAATGAGACATCTGATTAAGTTCACAGACTTTTGTTCCTGATCATTTACTACTGAGGGGTTATGATCTCACCAGAAGAGGAGGGCATATAGTCTGGCAGATAAAAAGTAACCATTTTGCAAATTGGTGATAGACCCCTCCCTCACTGTGGTTTCCCACTTTTATTACGTCTACCTTTGAATGTGCTCTTATCACAAGACTCTAGTTTAACAGCTTTTTGTCTCTGACCAGGGGGTAACACACAATGCCCACCAGGATGGAGTGAAGGGCATTGAAGGAGCAGCAAAACTGCAAAAGAAAATCAACAAACCACAATCCAGAACTTCAGAGACTCTATATCAACCACCTAGAACTAGGCCAGCTTAATCTCGCCCCATCCTGAAAATCAGGGAAATTTGTGGAAGAGGGGGCAGCAAGAGTGTAAGAGCACAAGGATGGGAGGAGCAATGATATGTAAGATACTCCATACAAGTTAGGGCTGAAGCAATCATAATTGGACTTTACATGCCCTGAGCATTGTCCAACACATTATTGACCTCACAAAGTCTAGCATCTGCTAAAGGCACCAAGATCCTTGGAGGCAAGGGATTGGCAGCCACAGCAGTGTTCCTATACCTAAGGGGAACACGGGAAAGGGTTCAGGGAAAGGCCACTGGGTCCTTGTACATCATCGGAGAGGAGGGCCCAGAGGAAAATCAGGCATTCACAAGAAAGGACTATCTGGGAATTGGGGCGGGAGGCACTGGGGGATGGGAAGGGATGGGGTTGGGGAGGGGGAGCAGGGTGTGCGGGGGGGGGAGGGAGGGAGGGAACTGGTGTACCTATTAAGTTTGTATGAGCTGAAATAATATAAAAATGTATTAATAAAAAAATACAGTCATTACATCAGTGGTTCACTTTGTAACCTTCATGTTCAGCTCTGCTGTAATCCTGGTTCCATTATTAAAAAAAAAAAAACAATGAAAACTTTAAAATCCTCAAGAAAGAAATTGCAGAAGACAGCAGAAGGTGGAAAGACCTCCCATGTTCCTGGATTGGCAGAATCAACATCGTAAAAATGACCTTCCTATCAAAGGCAATATACAGATTCAAGGCTATACCAATCAAAAATCCCAAAGCAATTCTTTAAAGAAGTTGATCAAACAATCTCAAATTTCATATGGAGACACAAAAGACCCAGGATAGGAAAAACAATCCTGAGTAACAAAAACACTGCTGGAGGTATCACCATACCAAACCATAATCTATACTACAAATACAGAGTTGTAAAAACAGCCTGGTATTAGCTCCAAAATAGGCACACAGATCAATGAATAAGAGGTGAAGAACCAGATATAAGCCCACACAACTACAGCCACTTGATCTTTGAAAAAGGGGCCCAAAACTCCAATGGAAAGAGAACAGCATCTTCAACAAATGGTGCTGGCAAAACTGGATCTCCACATGCAGAAGATTAAAACTGGACCCGTACTTGTCACCATGTACAAGAATTAATTCCAAATGAATCAAGGATCTCAATATAAGGCCAGAGGCTATAAAAATCATAGTTCAAAGAGTAGGGAACTCCCTCAAGCTGATTGTCTAGGCCAACAGTTCCTAAATTGACATCCAATAGCACAGTCACTACAACCAACACTCAACAGATGGGATCTTATGAAATTAAAGAGCTTCTGTTCAGATAAAGAGATTGTAACTTGAGCACAAAGGCAAGCCACAGAATGGGAGAAAATCTTCACTAACCACATATCTGATAGAGCTCTATTATCCAGAGTGCACAAAGAACTTAGAAAACTAAACATCAAGGGAACCAATGGCCCAATTAAAAAATGGGCCTCAGAACTTAAAAAAAACTTTATCAGGGACAAAATTAACATGTCTAACAAATATCTGAAAAAATTCTTCACTTCCTTAGCCATCAGGGAAATGCAAATCAAAACTTCCCTGAGATATCATCCCACCCCAGTCAGTATGGCAAAAATCAACAATATAAACAACACCAAATGCTGGAGAGGATGTGGAGAGAGGGGAACTCTCCTACCTTGCTGGTGGGAATGCAGGCTCATACAGCCACTCTGGCCAGCTGTCTGGCAAGTCTTAAAGAAGTTAAAGATTGAAATGCCATATGACCCTGCTATTCCACTTTTGGGAATAACTCCCCATACAGCAAAAATTCACCTTGATAGCACATGTACAACCATGTTCACAGCAGCACTGTTACAATAGCAAAGTCATGGAATCAACCCAAATATCCAAGTGACGAGTGGATAAGGAAACTGTGGTACATTTATACAACGAATACTACTCAGCTATCAAAAATGATGAATTAATTCAATTTGCCTGCAAATGGATGGAATTAGAAACAATTATAGTGAGTGACGTATTCCAGACAGAGAAAATTAAGCATTGTATGTACTTCCTAACAGGTGGATCCTAGTACCAAACCCACTTAGAGACACTCAAAGATAAATCTCTGCAATATCTACAGTAATTGCAAAGATTATAAACAGGAGGGATGGGGAAGGAGGGCCCCACCAGAAATAAGGAAGAGGAGATCATGTTACAGAAGAGAAAATAGGCCACCATCAAGGACTGTAAGTATGTAATGAGACATCTGGTTAAGTTCACAGATTTTCCTTCCTGAATCATTTGCAACTGATGGGGTATGATCTCACTAGAAGTGGAGGGCATATTATCTGGGAGATAGAAAGTAACCATTTTACAAATGGGAGACTGACCCTTCCCTCACCACGGTCTCCTACTTTTATTCCATCTACCTTTGAATATACTCTTATAATAAGACTCTAATTTAACAGGTTTTAACTCTGGCCAGGGTGTGACATCCAATACCCATCAGGATGGAGCCAAGGACATTGCAGTAGCAGCAGAACTGAAAAAAAAATCAACAAACCATAATTCAGAACATCAGAGACTCTATATCAACTACCTGGAACTAGGCCAGACTAATCCCTCCCCATCCTGAAACTCAGGGAAATTTGAGGAAGAGGGGGGCGGTAAGATTGTAAGAGCCTAAAGATGGGGAGGAGCAACGTTATGAAAGATACTCCACACAAGTTAGGGCTGAAGCAATCATAATTGGACTTTGCATGCCCTGCGCAATGTCCAACACATTATTGACCCCTCAAGTCTACCATGGACTGAAGGAACTAGGATCCTTAGAAGCAAGGGACTAACAGTCACAGTAGTGGTCCTATACTTAAGGGGAATACAAGAAAGAGTTCTAGGAAATACCACTGAGTCCTTACACCTCATCAGAGAGGAGGACCCAGAGGAAAGTTGACATACACATTAAAGGATACTCCAGGGATGTTTGGGAGGAGGCACTGGGAGATAGGGAGGGAAGGGGGAAAGGAAAGGGGAAAAGGGGGAAGGGAACAAAGTGGTCCAGGAAAGGGTGGACGGAAGGAGAGGACCGATGTACCTATTAAGTTTGTATGAATGGAAATAAATAAAAAAAAGAAAATGATGTATCATCAATATGGGCATTTGATATTTACTATGTCAGCTCCTTCCTCATAAGGCACTGATGTGGCCACATGGCTAGGAAAGAAAGTAAAAAAATTAACTAATATTCCAGAAGTTCTGGGTATCAGAGATTAAATTTTTTTACACATTATATTGAAATAAAACTCCTAACACAATGAACTTCAGGGAAGAAAAGGTTTAATTGTACCAAAATTCTAAGTCAAAGTTCATCTCTGTGAGGAAGTGATAGCAACCAGAACTTAAAGTAGCTGTTGTTTTCATATCCATTATTAAAATCAGTGGCTTCAATGTTTACCAGCACTGAGCTCATTTCTTCTCATTCTTTTGAACTTAGATTCAATCTCCTAACCACAATAGGCACATCTTCTCACATCCATGAAATAAATCAAGACATTTTCCTGCAGGCATGTCCAGAAGCCAACTTAATCTACAGAATCCTTTTCACATTGTATGGATTATTGCCTCCTAGTTGTCAAGTTGACAATTAATATTACCTATCACTGTCATTAAAGTAGCAGGGAACAATACAAGATGAGGAATGGTATATGGCTGTCCAGCTAGTAAATAATTTAGTCTTGTTTGAGCCTAATTCTCCCAGAGGCTTGGTATAATATGGATAATACTCCTGCTAGCATCTTGGATACTGCTGTTTTGGATGTGTGTACAATGAATTCTAGGCACAACATAATTCAAAGTATAATGTAAAAATTATCTGGTTTGGTGATATCTCCCATGGAGTTTGTATGACTCAGGATTATTTTTGCTATCCTGGATCTTTTACATTTCCATGTGAAATTTGAGATTCTTTTTACCAATTTCTGTGAAGAAAGAGATTGGGATTTTTTATTGGTATTGCATTGAATAAGTGTATTTCTTTTGATAGAATGGTCATTTTAACAATTTTATCTTTGCCAATCCAGGAGCATAGGAGTTTTTTTTTTTTTTTTTTTTTTCAAATCTTCTGATGTCTGCTTTTTTTAGGTCTTTGAAGTTTTCATTACGTAGATCTTTCACATCCTTGGTTAGGTTTATTTAGAAGTAGTTCATCTTATTAGGAACGATGGCAAATGGTATTGATTCTTTCAGGTCTTTATCACTTTGTTTATTTTTGGTGCATAATAAAGCATTGATTTTTGAATATTGATTTTATATCTTGCAACTCTACTGAAATTATCTATTAGCCCCAAAAGTTTTCTGGCAGACTCTTTAGGGTTGTTGAGGTACAGGATCATTTCAGCTGTGAATCGCGACAGCTTGGTTTCTTCTTTTCTAAATCACATGGCTTTGATCTCTTTCTCTCTCGTGTTATGGTTCTAGCTAAGACTTCAAATAAGATGTTGAATATAAGTAGTGAGAGTGGACAAACTTCTTGAGTTCCGAATCTGAGTGTGAGTCCTTCCAAATTTTCACCATTTAGGATCATTTATTTCATATACCATACCAGAACTTAAACTGTATTATAAAGCCATCGTAATAAAAACAACATGCTACTGATTTTATAAAAAGAAATACATCAATCAATTAGAATAGAAGACCTGAATATCAGGGTACCAAAAAAAGTCATTGGAAATAGAGCAGCATCTTCAACAAATGGTGTTGGCAAAAATAGTTATTTACATGTAGAAGGATCTATCTCCATGCATGAAAACCAACTATAATGGATCAACTGTTAATTTAGATAGGCAACTATAAAATACCTAAGAGAAAAATATAGGAAACACCTTTGAATTGATTGACCTTAGACAGCATTTTCTCAATAGGACTCCAAAGGCACAGAGAATAAATCCAACACTAAACAAAAAGGCTCTATATAAACTGAAAAAGCTTTTGCTCAATAAAAGAGACTGTTAATTAAGCAAAAAGACAACTTTCAAAACAGGAGAGCATTTTCACTAACCACACATCTGATAGAGGTCTAATATCCAAAATATACAAAGAATTTACAAAATTAAGTACTAAGGAAGCAAACAATCTCACTGAAAAATGGTATAGAACTGAAAAGAAACTTCTCACAAGACAAAATTCACATGTCTAACAAACATTTTTAATAAAGGTTCCACTTCCCTAGTCATTAGGAAAGTGCAAATATCATGTCACTCCAGTCAGAATGACTGAAATATCATCTCACTCCAGTCAGAATGACTGAACTCCAAAAAACAAACAAGAGCAAATGCTGGTGTGTTGTGGAGAGAATGGGGATCCCATAAATTGCTGATGGGATTGTAAACTCATACAATCCCTTTGGAGATCAATTTGGAGGTTCTTAAAAAGTTCAGGATGGAGTGAAGAGCATTGCAGGAGCAGCAAAACTGGAAAAAAAATCAACAAACCATAATCCAGAACTTCAGAGACTACCTAGAACTAGGCCAGCCTAATCTCTCCCCATCCTGAAGCTCAGGAAAATTTGTGGAAGAGGGGGCAGTAATATTGTAAGAGCACAAGGATGGGAGGAGCAATGATATGCAAGATACTCCACACAAGTTAGGGCCGAAGCAAACATAATTGGACTTTGCATGCCCTGCACAATGTCCAACACACTATTGGCCCCACAAAGTCTAGCATTTGCTAAAGGCACTAAGATCCTTGGAGGCAAGGGATTGACAGCCACAGTAGTGTTCCTATGCTTGAGGGGAACACAGGAGAGGGTTCTGGGAAATGCCATCGAGTCCTTGCACCTCATTGGAGAGGAGGACACAGAGGAGAGTCTGACATGCACATTAAAGGATGCTCCAGGGATGGGAGGGGGAGGCACTGGGGGGATGGGGAGGGAAGGAGGAGAGGAGAGGGGCACAGGGCGGTGGGAGGTTGGAGGGAGGGAGGGGACCAGTGTACCTGTTGAGTTTGTATGAGTGGAAATAAAAAGTTAAAATTTGAAATTATGTATACCTCAGATATACCACTTTTGAGAATATTACCAAGAACACTGCATCCTGGGGCTGGAGAGGTGGCTCAGGGGTTAAGCCTCTGCCTTGCAGGTGGAAGGTTCTGAGTTCGGATCCTAGACCCCACGTATAGACGCCAGGCGGAAGCGGGGGCGGCCTGCGTTTCTGGTCCTGGTAGGGCGGAGCCTGTAAATCCCGGAGTGGAGTAAACAAGAAGGAGGTGGAGGCGGTCTATGGTGGTTCCCCAATTCATCCGTGGTTCTACACACACACACACACACACACACACACACACACACACACACACACACATACACATACACATGCAAATTGAATAAAAAAATAAAAAAAAGAATTAAAAAAAGAACACTGCATCCTGAAACAGAATCATGTGTGTAACCTTCTTCATAGCAGCTCTTTTCCCAATAGAAAAGAAATGCAACCAAACTAGATGTCCAATAGTTGGCAAATGGTTAATAATAATGTGGAATATATGTACAATAGGATGCTATCCAGCTGTCAGAAAAGATGAACAGATGAAATCTGCCAGTAAATGGATGAAATTTGAAGAAATCATACTGAGTGAAATATCCCAGATGCATTCAGATGTTGTATGTTCTCTCTTTTAAATGTATCATAGCATTAAACATTCAGTTCAAAGTAATCAAACAGAAACTCCTACAAAACCCACAAAGGAAAACCCAGCCAGAAGGATGTGGGGTGGGCAAAGAAAATTCCAAAATAGCAGAAGCAAAACAACAATGGCAAACATTTATATAAGACTTTTATGTAAGAAAAATCTTAAGGGGGAGGGAAAAGTAGAAATAGGACACAGTAGGGAGTGAGGCTAGCCTCCAAGTAACCAACCACCTGCTTACTAATAATCCCTAACCCCTCCCCCACCTCAATGCCGAGTAACACAAGATCAGCATTGTAAACCAGTTTAAACAATATTGGAAGAAGAGAAAACTGACAGTAGACATGATCAAATATAAACCATAAACACCTGATAGTAAACCTCCATTTAAACGCTTCTTATTTTATGATAAAAAAGATCGCAACACCCAAACAAGACACAGCCTAGTGCAATGGAAAAGTTTTGAAATAGGCCACAACCACTAACCAGAGTGCACAGTACCAGAGATATGTCAGCCAGAATCAAGGAACTCTGTGGCCCACACAAGCAGAAAATCAGGAGGGTTGTAGGGAATATGGATGGATTGGTGAAGGGAGAGGAGGTGGGAGAGGTAGGAGGTGGAAAGGGGAAAGAAGGGGACAGGGATAAGCATTCATTATGTTTGTATAAGTACAAATGTTGTTTTTAACTCCAAATTGATTTTCCAGAGCAATAATTCTTAAAGTCACAAGTTTCAAGAAAAACAATAATAGGCTAACGTTTTTGAGGATAACCCAGTTTAGGATTTAGTAAAAGGAATGAAATTCAAAACAAAGGTGATACATCCTGTGTAAGACCAATATGCCTTCATGATAATCAGGAAGGGGCCAATCTGCAGGGGTCAAGATGTTAAGAGTTAAATTAATCTATCTTCTGAATATCTTTTTTTTAATATAAAATTGTGTTTAAGCAAAATTACCCTGGGGTTCTTTTTCTCTTATCTCAGCTTCTGAAATAATATAGAAATTTTATACCTGCTTAGGGTTGTTTAATTAAAGAAATGATCACAATAATGGTTATATTTTTAAGTACCTTAAATATTGAAGATACATTTGCAAGTTTCCTGTATATACTTTTCAAATTGAATTCTATCAAAATTTTATGAGAGAATTATAGTGAGCATCCTTTTTATATTTTTTAATTTTTTCTATATTTTATGTGCATGTTTGTTTGTGCATGCACACACATATGTGTGTGTATCAGAGGACACTGTGTGTATCTGTGGAAGACCAAGATGGGATTAAGAATTATTCAGAATTACGTCTGACTCCATTTTACTTTGCTCTGGGATTTTCCCAGGCTTTGTCTACCAAGGCCAGAAGTGCAGGCTCCCACTATTACTGCGTGGCATTTACATGGGACTTGGGATCAAAACTCAGGATCTTCTTCTTGAGAAACAGAATCTTAAATTCTCAGTCATCTATCCAGCCTTCTAGTAATAATAATAAAAAGGGATAATAAAATGGAAATAACTTGTTTGAGGTCATACATTAATAAAAGACAAAAACATATTTGAATCCAGACCTATTGATCCTTGAGTTTGGACTCAATCACTACCAAGAAAGAATTTATAAACTAAATTACAAATCTCAATTGTATATATTTTCAATTTCCAATAACCACAGTAGACTATTTATAAAAGTTCAACAGCTATTAATGCCATATTTTAACAGCAAAACACTAACATAAGTAATGAAATCAATGTTTGTATAAATAATAGATTACATAATTTTTCAAGTAAGTATAGTGAATGCTGTCACAGAAAGTATATTAAAACATTCTTCATTCTATTACTTGATGAATTCCTTTGAGGAGTTTATTTTTTTGTCTCTTCTGTTTTCATGTGAATGTGCATAGTAGTAAAAGCATGTTATATATGTATAGGTATGCGTGCATATGTGTCTGTGTGAGCATGTAAGGAAGTTGAAGTTGATGTCAGGAATCATCTTTGATGACATTTCTACCTAAAATCTTTTTGACATGGGATCCCTGATCTAAACCAGAGTTCATCATTTGGATAACTATGGCTATCTAGTTTGTTCTAAAGGATTCCATGGCTAACTGGCATTTGCCCTGGGATCTCAGAAGCTTTTCATCAGTCCATTTGCTTTCAGAGCAAGCACATTAATCACTTAGCCATATGCCCCACACTCCTTTGAGGAGTTTACAATACCTTCAGTTGTCTTTGGTGTCAGTTACTGTACATACCATAAAATAAAATACTGAAGCAACAATGTGTATTTTTTGCATCATTTCACTATCTAAAAGATGTTTAAGTTAACTGTAGTGATTACTAGGTGTATTTTATGCATACACAATTATAAAGATTGCTTTATATATGACTTTTTATGATTACATGGGAGATTTTAGTCTTCTAAACACTGCGTATGCATTCATAACCCTGTAAAATTATGGACTAATTTTTCAAAATGATTTTCTGAATTAGTAATCATAAATTCCTTCATTTTACTTTAACTCTTAAGACTTATTTCAAGAATAATGACTACCTGGGATCCCAAGACCTCTTCTCCCTCCCACGCCATCTTTGTCTGCCCAAGCACACCGCCTGCTCCCTCTCCACCAGGCCCCAAGGTGAGTCCCTGCCCAGCCCTGCCCAGGTTGCCCCACATCCCTGCAGCACCCAGACTGCCTCTGGCTTTGGCCTGGGACACTGCCCTGGGACCGGGGGACCCCTACTCCCTCCCTCGCCACCTTTGTCAGCCTGAACTCGCTGCCCCCTCCCAACTCCATCAGGCCCCCAGGTGAGTCCCGGCCCAGGCCTGCTCAGGTTGCCCTGTGTCCTGTTTTGGCCTGGGCCTACGCCCCAGGCCCCAGGCCCCTTTCTCCCTCCCTCCTGCCTGTCAGCCCAACTGGACAGGAAGTGCTCCCTTTCCTCCATCCTGGAGCTTGGGTGGGACACTAAGCCAAGTCCTAGGTCCAGGGTGAAGAATTCTTCCATCAACATCAGCCCCTCTGCCTCTCTGGCCCACCAGGGACCCATGCACGTGGTCTACAGAAGACAGACTGCTACTCAGAATTCAATAGAGTTCAAAGAAAACTCAAAATTCTAAGGGTCAAAGGCCATATACCTGTAAACAGTCTACAATCATCCTATCACATGGGAGAGATTCTTCACATCCAGCCCAAAGATAAGTAAACCTCCTTTTATTCACCTTACTGTTCCTTTTTAATATTAATCACTATGGATTAACTTTTCCATAAAGCCACCCCAAAAACACAACCCCAGGGATCATACCACTTACCCTCACATATCACCAAGATGCTACATCATAAAAGTACACTATCATACTAATATTCACTCCTTGTCTACTTAACCTGACTTAATTGATGTACTAACAACCTAACAGCCTCAACTGGGAAATAACAATAAAAAAAGACAAACATACCCAACCCCAAGGCAAGCACTAGTAATAACTGCCCAAGTGTAGGAATACCAACTAAATCAGTCGAAAACACACAGAAACTGAAAAGCCCTAGAAGACAAAACAACAATGCCCAAGTCAAAGTGCAGATCCATGAGAAACAAAACCCATGAAGACCAATCTCCCACTGAAAGAATTAACCCCTTAATGATGGATTCCAACCAGAACAAATTCACAGAAAACAGCCAAGAAAGCCAGACCCAAGACAACGACTTTCAAAGTATGATCATTACCATGATTAATACTATGAAAGAGGAAATCCAAGAGGAGTTAAACAACAGAATCAACCACTTTGAACAGGAACACAACAGGCATTTGGAGAAGTTGACAAAAACAGTTCAAGAAACAAAAATAGGCATAGAGTAGTTAAAACAGTATCAGGCAGAGTTTAAAACTGAACTAAAAGACAAGCTATCTTCAACCCAAAGCTCAACAGAGAGTCTTATCAGGAGAACTAATGAAGCAGAAAATAGAATTTCAGATCTTGAGGACAAAGTGGGAGAATTAACCAGCTCAATGGAAGAGATTGTTAAAGCTAAAAAGATACTTGAGAGGAACATTCAAGAGATATGGGACACCCTGAAGAAGCCTAACATGCGCATTCATGGAATACCAGAGCAAGAATCTCAAAATACCACACCTGAGGAAATTTTTCAAATTATCATAAGTGAAAACTTCCCTCAACTGAAGAATGAGAGGCCCATCCAAATACAAGAGGCATTTCACACTCCAAACAGATATGACCAAAATAGAAAATTGCCACAGCAAATAATAGTCAAAACACTCCACATTCAAGACAAAGAAAAGGCGCTGAGAGCTTCAAGAGAAAAAAAGCAAGTCACTTTTAAAGGTAAACCTATTAAAATAACAAATAACTCTCAATGGAAATAGTAAAAGCAAGAAGAGCTTAGAGAGACGTACTTCAAGTATTAAATGAGCAAAATTCCAAACACAGACTGATATATCAGGCAAAATTATCTGTTATGATTGAGGGAGAAAGAAAAGTTTTCCAGCACAAAGACACCTTGAAGGGATACATGTCTACGAAACCAGGCCTTCAAAAAATGCTAGAAATGATATGCAAACTTGAAGAAAAGAACAAGAGTATCCGGAAGGACAGAAGGGAAGTATAATACCTCAAAATATAAATGTAAAACAATAAGCTTAGAAAATCCACTAAACATAAAAAATGTCCAGAATTAAAAAGAATTTCTCCATTATAACATTAAATGTCAATGGGCTTAACTCACCAATTAAGAGACACAGATTACAAACTTTGATTAAAAATCATAACCCATCAATCTGCTGCCTTCAGGAAACTCATCTTACCACAAAAAGATAGGCACATCCTAAAAATGAAAGGCTGGTCCAAAATTCTGTAAGCTAATGGAACTAGGAAACAAGCAGAGGTAGCCATTATGGTGTCTGAAAACATGGAATTCAAACCCAAAAAAATCATAAGAGACACAGATGGATACTACATTTTAGTCACAGGTACAAGTCACCAGGAAGACTTCACAATACTGAACATATATGCACCCAATACGGGCCCCTCCACATTCATTAAGAAAATCCTACAGCATCTAAAGGGAGAAATCAACCCCAAAATGATAATTCTTTGGGATTTCAACACTGCCCTCTCAACATGGGATATATCAAGAAGTCAAAAGCTTAGCAGGGACACTTTGGAACTTAATCAAACTCTTAAAGAATTTCCTACTCTTATTACATCTACCCTTGAATGTGCTATTACAACAAGACTCCAGTTTAACAGCTTTTTGTCTCTGGCCAGGGGGTGACATACAGTGCCCAGCAGAATGGAGTGAAGGGAATTGCAGGAGCAGCAAAACTGCAAAAGAAAATCAACAAACCACAATCCAGAACTTCAGAGACTCTATATCAATCACATAGAACTAGGCCAGCCTAATCTCTCCCCATCCTGGAGCTCAGGGACATTTGCGGAAGAGGGGGCGGTAAGATTGTAAGAGCAAAAGGATGGGAGGAGCAACGATTTGCAAGATTCTCAACAATAGTTGGGGCCAAAGCAATCATAATGGGACTTTGCATGCCCTGCGCAATGTCCAGCGCACTGTTGCCCTCATAAAGTCTAGCATCTGTTAAGGGCACCGAGACCCCTGGAGGCAAGGGATTGACAGCCATAGTAGTGATCTTATGCTTAAGGGGAACAAGAGAAAGGGCTTATGGAAATGCCACTGGGTCCTTATATGTCATCGGAGAGGAGGACCCAGTGGAGAGTTAGGCGTACACAATAAAGGACTCTCTGGGAATTGGGGGGGAGGCACTGGGGGAAGGGGAGGGGGAGGAGGGGGGAGGGAGGGAACTGGTAAAAAATTTTAAAATGTATAATTAAATTTTTAATTAAAAAAAAGAAAAAACTGATTATGGAAAACCTCTTTCATTATGGAATATCTGATAAAACAGAATAATATCAATCTGTATGTATTGAATACCACACTTCAGCACTGACCAGCTGTAGACTAACCTTGCCGGTTTACAATCCCACTCATTTGTCCATTTGCATGTTTTGTTAGTTTTCTTTTTACTTCTGGCACCTCTTTGAGCCTTGTATGCTATGCTCATAATGCCCTACCACCGAGCTACTGTCAAAAACCTTACTTACTTTTTAAAATGGACATTCACACCTTTCAGGAAAGTTATGAAATAAATGGTAATGACGAACCTGGAAAAAAAAAAAGAAATGGACCTTACAGATCTCTATCGAACTTTTCACCCACACACCAAAGAATGCATATTTTTCACAGCAACACATGTAACTTTCTCCAAAATAGATCACATATTGGGCCACAAAACGAATCTACACATGTACAAAAAAGTTGAAATTCTAACCTGTGCCCTGTCAGACCACCATGGCCTAAAGCTAGACATCCACAACACAACAAAAGACAGAAAATACACTAACTCCTGGAAACTTAACACTATCATGCAATGAGAACTGGATTCAGGAAGAAATTAAAAAGGAAATTCAAGATTTACTGAAAGTGAACGATAATGAAAATAGAACTCACCAAAATCTCTGAGACACAATGAAAGCTGTCCTAAGACATAAGTTCATAGCTCTTAATGCCTACATCAAAAAAAATGGAAACATCAGAAATAAACAACTTAAAAATGCATCTTAAAGCTTTAGAAATACTAGAGAAATCTGATCCCAAAAGCAGTAGAAGAGAGGAGATTAGCAAAATAATGGGAGAAATATCTGAAATTGAGATTAGGAAAAACGATAGAGAAAATTAACCAGTCAAAAAGATGGTTCTTTGAAAAAATCAATAATATTGATACACCCCTAGCTAAATTAAACAAAAGCAAGTGAGAGAAAACCCAAATTAACAAAATTAGGAATGGAAACAGAGTTATCACCACTGATACCCAAGAAATTCAGAGAATTATAACATCATATTTCAAAAACTTGTACTCTGTGAAATATGACAGCACAAAAGACATGGATGAATTTCTAAGTAAACACAACTTACCTAAATTGAATCAGGAAGTTGTGAATTATTTAAATAGTCCTATAACACATAAGGAAATTGAGGAAGTAATCTCAAATCTTCCCAACAAAAAATGTCTTGGACCAGATGGATTCAGCATAGAGTGCTACCAGACATTTAAGGAGTTAATAACACCAGTATTCCTTAAACTGTTCCATCAAATAGCAAAGGAAGGAACACTATCAAATTCCTTCTATGAAGCTAATATTGTTTTAATTCCAAAATCTAATAAAGATACACTTAAAAAAGAAAACTATTGGTCAATCTCTCTGATGAACACAGATGCAAAGATTCTCAACAAAGTCTCAGCAAATCGGATTCAAAAACATATCAAAAAGATCATTCACAGGGACCAAGTAGGCTTTATCCCCGGCACACAAGGTTGGTTCAACATAGGCAAATCAATAAAGGTAATTCACCATATAAACCAGTCCAAAGTCCAAGACCACATGATACTCTCAATAGATGCAGAAAAAGCTTTTGAAAAGATCCAACAGCCTTTTATGATCAAAACGCTAGAGACAGTAGGAATGGAAGGAACCTTTATCAATATAATAAAAGCAGTATACAACAAGCCTACAGCAAAGATTATACTCAATGGGGAAAAACTGGAAGCATTCCCACTTCGATCAGGAACTAGACAAGAATGTCCACTCTCACCACTTCTATTCAATATTGTACTTGAAGTCTTAGCTGAAGCCATAAGACAAGTAAGGGACATAAAAGGACTAGAATCAGCAAAGAAGAAGTTAAGCTATCCCTATTTGCAGATGACATGATCTTATACCTGAGTGATACCAAAAACTCCAACAGGAAGCTCCTGGAACTAATTGAGAAGTTCAGCAGGGTGGCAGGATACAAAATAAATGTACAAAAATCAGAGGCCTTCCTATATGTCCAGAATGAAAGAAGCGAAAAAGCCTTGAGAGAAACAATCCCATTCACTATAGCCCCTAAAAAAATGAAATACCTTGGTATAAACCTAACCAAGGAGGTAAAAGACCTTTGCAATAAAACCTTTAAAACCCTAAGAAAGAAATTGCAGAAGACACCATAAGGTGGAAAGACCTCCCATGTTCCTGGATTGGCAGAATCAACATCGTAAAAATGACCATCCTAACAAAGGCAATATACAAATTCAATGCTATACCAATTAAAATCCCAAAGCAATTCTTTAAAGAAGTTGACCAAAGAATCTCAAAATTCATATGGAGGCACAAAAGACCCAGGATAGCAAAGACAATCCTGAGTAACAAAAACACTGCTGGAGGTATCACCATACCAAATCTTACTCTATACTAAAAATCCATAGTTGTAAAAACAGCCTGGTACCGGCTCCAAAATAGATACACAGATCAATGGATAGGGCTTGAAGAGCCAGATATAAGCCCACAAAACTACAAGCCATTTGGTATTTGACATAGGCGCCCAAAAAATCCAATGGAAAAAAAATGATGCTGGCAAAAGTGAATCTCCACATGTAGAAGATTAAAACTGGACCCGTACTTGTCACCTTGTACAAGACTTAATTCCAAATGATCAAGGACCTTGATTTAAGGCCAGAGTCTATAAAAACCATAGTTGAAAGGGTAGGGAATTCCCTCGAGCTGATTGGGCTAGACCAACAGTTCCTAAATTGACATCCAATGGCACAGTCACTGCTACCAACTCTCAACAGTTGGGATCTTGTGAAATTAAAGAGCTTCTGTTCAGATAAAGAGTTTGTAACTCGAGCTCAAAGACAACCCACAGAATCAGAGAAAATCTTCACTAACCACATATCTGATAGAGCTCTATTATCCAGAGTGCACAAAGAACTTAGAAAACTAAACATCAAGGAAACTAATGCCCCAATTAAAAAATGGGCCCTTGAACTTAAGAGAAACTTTACTAGGGATGAAATTAAAATGTCTAACAAATATCTTAAAAACTGCTCTACTTCCTTAGCCATAAGAGAAATGCAAATCAAAACTTCCCTGAGATATCATTTCACCCCAGTCAGAATGGCAAATATCCACAATACAAACAACAACAAATGCTGGAGAGGATGTGGAGAGAAGGGAACTCTCCTACATTGCTGGTGGGAATGCAGGCTCATATAGCCATTTTGGTGAGCCGTCTGGAGATTCTTAAAGAAATTAAAGATTGAAATGCCATACGACCCTCCGATTCCACTTTTGGGAATAACCCCCGAGGCAGCAGAGGTCCACCTCGATAGCATAAGTGTGACCATGTTCATAGCAGCACTGTTTACAATAGCAAAGTCATGAAATCAACCCAAATGTCCAACAGTTGACAAGTGGATAAGGAAACTGTGGTACATCTATACAATGGAGTACTACTCAGCCATAAAAAATGATGAATCACTGAAATTTGCCGGGAAATGGATGTCATTAGAGACAATTATATTGAGTGAAGTATCCCAGACCCAGAATATTAAGCACCATATGTACTCCCGAATAGGTGGTTCCTAGTACCAAACCCATCCAGCACACCTAGAGATACTCGACGATAAATCTCTGTAATACAGTAATTGCAAGGAGTATGAACAGGCAGGATGGGGTATGAGGGCCACACCGGAAGCAAGGAGAGAGGGGACCATGTAATAGCAGATAAAATAGGCCTCCATCAAGGACTGACAAGTAAGCAATGAGACATCTGGTTAAGTTCACAGACTTTTTGTTCCTGATCATCTACAACTGAGGGGGTGTGATCTCACCAGAAGGGGAGGGCATATAGTCTGGCAGATAATAAGTAACCATTTTGCAAATGGGTGATTGATCCCTCCCTCACTGTGGTTTCCTACTTTTATTGCATCTATCTTTGAATATACTCTGATAACAAGACTCTAGTTTAACAGTTTTTTATCTCTAGCCAGGGGGTTACATCCAATACTTATCAGGATGGAGTGAAGGGCATTGCAGGAGCAGCAAAACCGCAAAAGAAAATCAACAAACCATAATCCAGAACTTCAGAGACTCTATATCAACCACCTAGAACTAGGTCAGCCTAATCTCTCCCCATTCTGAAGCTCAGGGAAATTTGCGGAAGAGTGTAAGAGCAAAGGATGGGAGGAGCAATGATATGGAAGATACAAGTTAGGACTGAAGCAATCATAATTGGACTCTACAAGCCCTGTGCAATGTCCAACACACTATTGTCCCCACAAAGTCTAGCATTTGCTAAAAGCACCATGATCCTTGAAGACAAGGGATTGACAGCCAAAATGGTGTTCCTATGCTTAAGGGGAACACCGGAAAGGGTTCAGGGAAATGCCGCTGGGTCCTTGTATGTCATCGCAGAGGTGGACCCAGAGGAGAGTCAGGTATGCACATTAAAGATTCTCTGGGGATTGGGGAAGTGAGGCACTGAGGGGTGGGGAGGGAGGGGTGAGGGGAGGGCGAGCAGAGGGGTGGAGGGAGGAGGAGGGAGGGAGGGAGGGAACAGGTGTATCTGTTATGTTTGTATGAGCAGAGATAATAAAAAATGTTATATAAAAAAACAAAAACAAAACAACAAACAAACAAACAAAAAAAAATAAGGACCAAGCACAAAATAAACTGAATTCAAGTTTACATCATTTAAAATTTTGTGTTTTTATATTTCTATTGATTGCATTGATTTTTTAACTTTTATTCAGCTTTCCCTTGATTTTAACTTTAAGAGACTTTTTTCTTTCTCATAAAAATTCAGTTTGTGCTGTAGGAAGAGTTTCAAATTACTTTCTCATTTTCTGTTCTACTGTTCTTCTTTCAATTTCATAGTTATCATATTTTTCTATGTATCTTTAATAATATTGTTGCTCTTTTACACATGACTTAGTGCTTCCAAGTACTGGAAATAAAAATGATGTGTACCCTCAGAAGCAAAAGATGGACAATCTTACGATGTCTATGTACTTGTATTTGCTTTTTTATGGTATGGGAATCAAATACATGGCCTTATGCATGCTTGGTCAGTACTGTGCTACTGATCTAATATTTCAAATCCTATACATGTTTTCCTGGTAGAGTACACAATTTGATTTAATTTGTAGCATTTTATAGAAATATTTATTTAATTTACCTGCAAATTTAACAAATAAATGTCTCTAAAATTTTATTGAAGTATTTTTGAATTTGTATCATTATAAGTCTAGGCACATGGATTTAAGTCAATTTTCATATGCAGAAGGGTAGGTTTTGTGACCTCCTGCAACAAAACTTATGTGTCACTTGAATTATACAGATGAAATTGCCAATACTTCCCCTTATACTGGCGTAGATCATAATTTTTCACTGTATTTTTATCTATAATATTTCATTTTATTGGTAAATTTGTCCTTTCTGTTTCTAAAATGGCAGCTGAAGAGTGATTTTGTTCTGCAACTTCTACAAGAGTTAAATGCAGAAACCATTGTGGCTCTTTATGCTTTAGATGGGAAAATATTGAATATTGAATACAATATTAAAAAATTTTCCTATGAAATGATGATCTTTTTTCTACCAGTAAATTTGAAACACCATATTAAACCAATCAATTTTAGGCATTGCTATTATTTTATACTTCAATTCTCTGATTCTGTTTACTGAAATTAATACTGTAAACTAAAATGTCCAGAATCATTTTGAAGGAAAATTACAAACTAACTTAACTGTCACATGTGAATATATGCTAAAATTTTATCTAAATTACAAGAAAAAGCTGATTTGTAATTAAAAGAACACCTTAATATTAGAGAACTTGCTGCTTTAATTGTGTTTATTAGTAGATCAATGGAGAAAAACAACATCCTAACAATAAATTTCAGTTCCTGGCATGCATTATTCAATTCATAAATCTTTGTAAGCTATGAATAAAAGGGGAATAATATATTTCAGAATAAAGGTTGCTGTTATCCTTACTGGGCAAACATTCATTGTAATTTAAATCATGCACATCCTACAAGAACTTAGTAAACAGCAAAAACAGCAAAGTAACAGTAAAGAGAAGAATGTGCTTCCTAGTACTTGAGGCTGATGTAGGCCTCTTACCACAGCTCAGCAGTACATAATGACAAGACACGACATTGAAAGTGTTTCAGCAGTTAGAGACATTTGTGCATAAACCTGGTGGTTTGAATTTGAAAAACGAAGCCCACATGATGAAATGACTTCTGAATTTTGTCCTCTGACCTCCACACACATGGCCTCTTCTCTCTACCTTTTTTTCTTTGTCCCTTTCTTTCTCTCTCTGACATAAATAAAATGCTAAAAAAAGGGGCAAAACAAAGCTCACCATTGTGATAATTATTTTTTAAAGTAGGCTGAAAGCTCTAATAGACCTGGGGAAAAATACATTAAAAACAAATTCAGTGTGAACAGGCAACTAGAAATATTAATAGTTAAATGATATTGTTTTCTACTCTGGAGCTTCAAGGAAACTAATAGCATATTTGTCTTACACTATTATGTATGAGCTGATAATAGAAAAAATAATTTTCCTTGTAAAAGACATACAAATAAAATAAAATAAAATATGGATACATTAGCCAATGAATGTTCTAGACCTGTAACTGATGGAAACTATGCTACTTTTATGTAGATTGTGAAGATGAAGTTAAACTATTTACTTAAATATAAATATATATTTCCATATAATATACTTCAATATAAATACATACTACCATCTAAACATGATTTAGGTACATAGATATTTTAATAAAATAGTAACGGGAAAAGTTTTACTCCATAAATACAAAACAGCTTAATATCATACAGGATAAGGAGAGGTCAGTCCATGCAAGATGAAAGGTTAGCAGCAGATTCACAGTTAATGAATCATAAATTGGCATTTTATATAAGCAGGATGATCAAGTGGAGTAATCGATAGATGTAGTGGAATTGCATTCCTACATCATGTTTTACAGAAAAGTAAATCCCTGGTGGATTAGTCTTTAATCCACAGAAATTCATTTTTTAATATTCAGTGTTGTTGAGGGCACCTAATATGTGGCCAATCAAGTGTGAATTCCATGCAAATATGAAGAAAGCAATTTGAAAATATGTGTCAATTTCTAAAAAGCATTTCATAGAGTATGATGCAGAGATTTTGAAGTTAGAAATGTTTTTCCAAATATGCAGTAAATTTTAGAAATTTCTCTAGTTAATTTACAACAATAATAGTCTATTGTTACAAATGCTGAAAACACCTTGAGTTAAGTTAAATGAATTATGGAATATTCAGACAGTTCATTGCTGTATGTCATTAAAGGATTATATTTTTCTTCTATAAGAAAATAGTCATAATGGCAGTTGGTATGTCTCAGTGGTTAAATACCTTGCTTTGTAAATACAGGGACCTGATTTTTTATATCCAGATTCCATATAAAAACCCCAGTTGGATGCAGGGACCTGCCTGCAATTCTAGTAATTCTAAAAGCAAACTGGTGAGACAGATTCAGCCATATTGGTATGTTCTGGCTATAATTAGAGACCAAAGTTTATGAGAAAGGGAAGAGTGATCAAGGATGAGTCCTAATATAACCTATGGGACTCCACAGCAATACACACTCAAGTTCATTCATGTGCATATATCCCACTCACATGTGCACACTCACATGAAAACATACAGGTATACATATTCCTCATACATTCATCCATGAAGAAAAGATCACACTCAAATTTTTCATTTTTGTATCTTTTTCTCATTTTCTGTTTCTTTCTATTTTTATCTTTGTCATATATGAATGTTTATGGATTTGAAGGAACACATTTCTGTTAAGTACTTATATTGATAAGCATATGAAACTGTAAACCTAGTCAACAAGTAGGTAATAATTGCTACAGATAATTACATCATCCCTAAAATGTATTTCTTTCTTTCTACTGAATTTTCTGATCAGTTTTTCTTTTCCCCTCAACCCTGCTGGATATTACATAGTATATAGCATTTTTTTATTTTCATATGAAGTCAATTCTGACTGCTATTTATCAATAATATTTTCTGAATTATCCCACATTTTATTGTTAATTAATTTTATGTAAAGGTGTATGCTTTTCTATCTTTATTAATCATCTTCATGACTTTTAATTTACCTTGAGAAGATATATATAGAGAAGTAATTAAATTGTAACTTTAAATCATCTTTAAAGCTATCATCTTTAAAGCCTCTTCATAAAGACAACATAGAAATTAACAAACATACACTTAAAACCAATCAAGGAAATAACAGATAAAGGACCCATTCCTGTGTTAGGAGTCAGTCATTTGTGTCAGGAATGGAAGGATCATGCAAAATTCCTTTAGAAACTTTTAATGTATTCTACAGATTTAGATGTTCATCAGGTGAAGATTGAGAAAACTAATACCTCACATTTAAAAAATATTGTAATTATTCATTGGCAAGAGATTAGAAAGAGAGAATAGAGAGATAGATGGTGTAGAAACTATGCTTACTACAGAGGGGCAGAGCTAGTGTTGTCAGCGGACAACTCCAAGAAGGTAGTTTCTCCATACCACACGTAGTAGCTCTGGGGATTGAACACAAGATGATAAGGATGCAAGTAGATGATATCAGCTAAATCATCTCACCAACCAACAAACACTTCTTTTGAAAACAGGAATGACTGGATTTAATTTCACATGGACTTTTATAAGGGTTGTGGAGGGCAGATGTGCCATGGAATCCAAAAGCTTAATTGATGCACAAAAATTTAAGCTTATTTTAAACACAAATATTTTATTCAGTTTTGGTAAGAAATATGGAAAAATACAATGCATACTATCAATTATTCTCAGAATTATTTCATGTATCCATGGGATAGATCAACAGATCAAAAACTTAACAGATACACTTTGGAAATGAATCAAACCCTTACTGATGGACCTTACAGATCTCTAGTGAACTTTTCATCCACACACCAAAGAATACACATTTTTTTCAGCAGCACACAGAACTCTCTCCAAAATAGATCACATATTTGGCCACAAAATGAATCTCCACTGTGATAGTTAAGCCATATCTGGTACTTGACATATCTGGTATTAACTAAGATGGGTTGAGACCATTTCTGTTAAGGATCAACTGAGACCACTTAATAGGATTGTTCTCACCCAAGATCCCATCAGAATCTCCAAAACTCTCATAGGATGCTCCCAGTACTGCATCATATAAAAAGGAGCCACCAAAGAGAACAGATATCTTATTGCAGTTGTGCTAGGAATCGCTCTTCCTTCCAGCCGCCTGGTTTCTTTGACCCTTTAGCCTTCCAACACTCCAAATCGTCATTGCCTAAACTAAAGACTCTAGGAATTCTTCAGCGTTCAGGCATCATTGGACTACTTCAGCTACTGGCAGCCACCCTTGGACTACCTCGGCTACTGACAGCCATTGTTGGACTACCTTGGCCATACCATAAGCTGACTCAATACCTTCCCTATATTATATTCATTGTGTCAATTCTGAATTTCTAGAGAATCTGACTAATATATCCACATACACAGGAAAGTTGAAATCCTAGCCTGCACCTTATCAGACCACCATGGTCTAAAGCTTGACATCTGCAACACAACAAACAACAGAAAATACACTAACTCCTGGAAACTCAACACTATGATTCTGAATGAGAATTGGAAGAAATTAAAAAGGAAATTCAAGATTTCCTGAAAGCGAATGATAATGAAAATACAACTTACCAAAATCTTTGGGACACAATGAAAGCTGTCCTAAGAGGTAAATTTATAACTCTTAATGCCTACATCAATAAAATGGAAAACATCACAAATAAATAACTTAACAATGCAGCTTAAAGTTTAGACAGTAGAGAAATCCAATCCCAAAAGCAGCAGAAGAGAGGAGATTAGCAAAATAAGGGGAGAAATATCCGAAATTGAGATTAGGAAAATGATACAGAGAATCAACCAGTCAAAAAGCTGGTTCTTTGAAAAAAATCAATAATATTGATACACCTCTATCTAAATTAACCAAAAGCAAGAGAGAAAAAACACAAGTTAACAAAATTAGAAATGAAAATGGAGTAATCACTATGGATACCCACAAAATTCAGAGTATTATAATGTCATATTTCAAAAACTTATACTCTGTGAAATTTGAGAACATAAAAGAAATGGATGAATTCCTAAGTAAGCACAATTTACTGAAACTGATTCAGGAAGTTGTGAGTTATTTAAATAGTCCTATAACATATGAGGAAATCTATGAGGTAATCTTAAATCTTCCCACCAAAAAGTGTCCTGGACCAGATGGATTCAGCACAGAGTTCTACCAGACATTTAAGGAGCTAATAACACCAATACTCCTTAAACTGTTCCATCAAATAGTAAAGGAGAGAACACTCCAAATTCCATCTATGAAGCCAATATTGTCTTAATCCCAAAACCTAACAAAGATACACTTAAAAAAGAAAATGATATGCCAATCTCTCTGATGAACACACATGCAAAGATTCTCAACAAAGTCTTAGCAAATCAGATTCAAAAACATTTCGAAAAGATTATCCATGGGGATGAAATAGGCTTTCTTCCAGGCACACAAGGTTGGTTCAACATATACAAATTAATAAATGTAATTCACCATGTAAACCAGTCCAAAATCCAAGACCACATGATAAGCTCAATAGATGTAGAAAAAGCTTTTGACAAAATCCAACAGCTCTTTATGATCAAAACCATACAGACAGTTGGAATGGAAGGAACCTTTATCAATGTAATAAAAGCTGTATACAACAAACCAACAACCAGGATTTTACTCAATGGGGAAAAACTTGAAGCATTCCTGCTTCGATCAGGAACTAGACAAGACTGTCCACTCTCACCACTTGTAGTCAGTATTGTACTTGAAGTCTTAGCTGAAGCCATAAGACAAGAAAGGGACATAAAAGGGATTCAAATCGGCAAGGAAGAAGTCAAGTTATCTCTGTTTGTAGATGATATGATCATATACCTGAGTGATTCCAAAAACTCCACCAGGAAGCTCCCGGAACTAATACAGGAGTTCAGCAGGGTGGCAGGATACAAAATAAACATACAAAAATCAGGGCCCTTCCTATATACCCAGAATGAAAGAGATCAAAAAGCCCTGAGAGAAACAATCCTATTTACTCTAGCCCCTAAAAAATGAAATACCTTGGCATAAATTTAACCAAGGAAATAAGGGACCTATACAATGAAAACTATAAAACCCTGAAAAAGAAACTGCAGAAGATACCAGAATGTGGAAAGAACTTCCATGTTCCTAGATTGGCAAAAATCAATATAAAAATGACCATCCTGTCAAAGGCAATATACAGATTTTCAAAATCCCAAAGCAATTTTTTAAAAAGTTGATTAAATAATCTCAAAATTCATATAGAGGTACAAAAGACCCAGGATAGCAAAGGCAATCCTGAGTAACAAAAACACTGCTGAAGGAATTACCATACCAAACCTTAGTCTATACTACAAATACATAGTTATAAAAACAGCCTGGTACTGGCTCCAAAATAGACACACAGATCAATGGATAGTGTTCAAAGACCCAGATATAAGCCCACACAATTAGAGACATTTGATCTTTGACAAAGGGGCCAAAAAATATAATGGAAAAAGAATAGCATCTTCAACAAATGGTGCTGGCAAAACTGGATATCTACATGCAGAAGATTAAAACTGGACCCATACTTGTCACCAAGTACAAGAATTAATTCTGTTCAGTGTTGGTTGTATTGACTGTGCTATTGGATTTCTGATTAGGAACTGTTGGCCTTGTCCAATCAGCTCCAGGGAGTTTCTTACCTTTTCAATTAAGGTAAAGAACTATAAAAGTCTCTGGCCTTATATTGAGGTAACCTTGATCCATTTGGAATTAAGTCTTGTACATAAGATCAAAACTCCCTGACTAAAAGTGTCTCTTGTTAATGCTTTTTTAGATGACTTTGAAAAGAGATATTTGTGATACAAATATAAAATTAAGTCTTTTATAAAATAATCTGTATTTCTTTTTTTTACATTGTATTTTTTATTTTGTATTTATTTCTTCCACTCATACAAAGTTGATAAGTACTCCATTCCCCTCCCTCCCTCCACCTCTTCCTGGATCCCCTACTCCCTCTCCCGTTGGAATTCCCTTGAGCTGATTAGAATAGGTCAACAGTTCCTAATTGGAAATCCAATAGCACAGTCAATAAAACCAACACTCAACAGATGGGATTTTGTGAAATTAAAGAGCTTCTGTTCAGATAAAGAGATTGCAACTGGACCACAAAGGCTACCCACAGAATGGGAGAAAGTCTTCACTAACCACATATCTGATAGCGCTCTATTATCCAGAGTGCACAAAGAACTTAGAAAACTAAACACCAATGGCCCAATTAAAAAATGGGCCCTGGAACTTAAAAGAAAGTCTACCAGAGAAGAAATTGAAATGTCTAACAAATGTATTAAAAATTTTTCCATATCCTTAGCCACCAGGGAAATGCAAATCAAAACTTCCCTGAGATATCATCTCACCCCAGTCAGGATGAAAAAATCCACAATACAAACAACACCAAATGCTGGAGAGGATGTGAAGAGGGGGGAACTCTCCTACATTGCAGGTCAGAATGCACACTCATACAACCACTTTGGTGAGCCGTCTAGAGATTCTTAAAGAAATTAAAGATTGAAATGCCATATGACACTGCTATTCCACTTTTAGGAATAACCCCCCATGCAGCAGAGGTTCGCCTCGATAGCATAAATGTGACCATGTTCATAGCAGCACTGTTTACAATAGCAAAGTCATGGAATCAACCCAAATGTCCAACAGTTAAGTGGATAAGGAAACTGTGGTACATTTATACAATGGAATACTACTCCGCCATCAAAAATGATGAATTGATGAAATATGCTGGGAAATGGATGGAATTAGAAACAATTGTATTGAGTGAAGTATCACAAACTCAGAAAATTAAGCACCATATGTACTCCCTAATAGGTGGATCCTAGTTCCAAACCCACATAGTGACAAACATAAAGATAAATCTCTGTAATACCTACAGTAATTGCAAAGAGTATAAGCAGGGAAGGAAGGAGAAGGAAGGCCCCGCCAGAAACAAGGAGAGAGGGGATCATGCTACAGCAGAGAAAATAGGCCACCATCAAGGACTACAAGTAAGTAATGAGATATCTGGTTGGGCTTGCAGACTTTCCTTACTGCTCACTTGCATCTGATGGGGTATGATCTCACCAGAAATGGAGGGCATTGAGTCTGGCAGATAGTAGGTAACCATCCTGCAAATGGGAGACTGACTCCTCCACCCACAGCTGTCTTCTACTCTTATTACATCTACCTTTGAATCTACTCTTATAATATGACTCTATTTTAACAGCCTTTTATCTCTGGCCAGGGGGGTGACATCCATCAGGATGGAGCCAAGGGCAGTGCAAAAGCAGTAAAACTCAACAAAAGAAACTCAACAAAACAAAATTCAGAAAATCAGAGACTCTATATCAACCACTTGGAACCAGGCCAGCCTAATCTCTCCCGATCCTAAAGCTCAGGGAAACTTGCAGAATAGGGGGCAGTAAGATTTTAAGAGCCTAAAGATGGGGAGGAGCAATGATATGCAAGATGCTCCATACAAGATTAGTCCAAAGTAATCATAATAAGACTTTGCATGACCTGTGCAATGACCAACATATCATTGAACCCTCAAAGTCCAGCATGGATCACAGGCTCTAGGATCCTTAGAAGCAAGGGATTAACAGCCACAATAATGTTCATATCCTTAAGGGGAACACAAAAAAGAGCTCTAGGCAATGCCACTGAGTCCTTACACCTCATCAGAGTGGCAAACCCAGAGGAAAGTTTGACATGCACAGTGAAGGATGCTCCAGAATGGGGGGATGGGGTGCTGGGTAAAAGGAAGGGAGGGGGAAAAGGAAGGGGAAAACGGGGGAGGGAACAAGAGGGTTCAGGGAGGGGTGGAGGAGGGATGAAGGGGAATAGGGTACTTATCAACTTTGTATGAGTGGAAAAAAAGAAAAAGAAAAGAATTGTTTCATGTATTCAAAACAGAATCTTTCATTAGATATTTAGGAGGTACACATTTGGAAAATTAAGTAACGTCTTAATTTTTCAGTCATTATATATACACTGATAATAAATATAAAATCATTATTTTGTATATAAATGTAATAATTCCTTACAACTTTTTTCAGTGATAAAACATTATTATTATTTTTACATAGTTATACAATCTCAGTAGGTACCACCCTTCTTCCCCCTCCCCCTCACTTCTCCTGTGTTGTTCCCCATCCTACTCTCTTCCCCCCTTCCTCAAGTCTTCCCTTTCTCTCACCCCTTTCCTCCCTCCTCCTTTCTTGGTGTTTCCTTCCTGCTCTCTCCCATCCTCCTGAACATGTGTTTATATGGGCACTGAACTTCCCTCTGAGTCATCTATACTAGTGAGTGTTCAGGACTCAGTGGCATACCTTGAGGACCTTTCTTAGACTGCCCACTAAGAACTCGGTTATATCTGTTTAATCTCTTCCCCTAAGGATCCTATTGCCTGAACCCTTCTCCTTTGAGATCTGTGCTAGTCTGAGGGCTTGTTGACTGTCTGCAATTATGCTGGTCAAGCAGGATGGAATCACAGTGTAGCAATGTCCTGGTTGCTGCTGTCAATACTTAAGTGCAGTATCTTCCTTATGGGTGGTCCTCCCCATCTTTAGGCTCTTACAGTCTTGCTGTCCCCTCTTCCATAAGGTTCCCTAAGCTTTAGGATGGGTAGAGATTTGGCTTGTCTAGTTCCAGGGGAACATTATAGGGTCTTTGGTATTCTGCATTATGGTTGATTATTGTTTTTAGTATTGATGTTCTTGCACTGCTCTTGGCTGTATCCTGATAAGGTATTGAGGTTATCTCTTAACCAAAGAGAGAAGACTGTTTAAACAATTTTCTTAATATAAGAAGAGGCTTAAAAGTAGATTGAATAAAAGGAGTGTGATTCAGTAGTGAATGGGATAATCACCTGTTGCTGGAAGTTCCTTCTGCCAGCCCTTGTCCTCTCCCTGACTAGGGAGATCAGACCTGTCCAGTACCAAGTGAACAGGAAGGGAAGTGAGAATGAGCTACATTAGATGTCTTGCAGTTCATGACCTTGGCCTAATTTTTCTATTAATGTTTGTTCTTTTGTCTCCTTAATTCTAAGGTCTTCTTTCCTCTTCCCTCTTAGTTTTAATCCTTTGTGGTTATAATGGGTGTTACAGAGATTTATCTTTGAGTATGTCATTGAACGAGTTTGGAACTAGGATCCACATATAAATCATCTGGTATCTAACTTTCACTCAGTATAATTTCTTCTAATTCCATCCATTTACTGGCAAATTGCATTAATTCAGTTTTTGACTGCTAAGTAATATTCCATTATATAAATGTACCACATTTTCATTATCTACACATCAACTGTTGGGCATTTAGGTTTTTTCCATGACTCTGCTATTATAAATAGTACTGTAATGAACAAAAATGTACTCATATCACTGTAGTGAATTGGTGCATTTGGGGGGATTTTCCAGTTATGGTATAGCAGGATAATGTAGCATTTCAATCCTTAACTTTTTAATAAACTAGCACACTGATCTCCCAGTACTTTTACAAGCTCACATTCCCACCAGCAATGTATAAGCATTCTTTTCTCCCCACATTATCTCCAGCATAATTCTTTACAATTTATTAAAATTTGTTGACATATACTGTATATCTCACCAAAGAAAAATATGATGCCACTTTTATTGTAATAAAATACTTTCAAAAATTATAAAGAAGGGCTGGAGAGATGGCTCAGGAGTTAAGACTCTGCATTGCAAGCAGAAGGTTCTATGTTCAGATCACAGTTCCCACATAAATATGCCAGGCAAAAATGGCAGTGTCTTATACTTCTGGCCATGGCAGACAGAGTCTGGGAAATTCCAGAGCAAAGGAAGAAGGAGATAGAAGCAATCCAGGATAATCCTGAAGTCACCCTTGGTCTTCCACATGTGCCATCTAGCACACACACACACACACACTAAAATGAATGAGTGAATAAATAATTTAAAAAACAATAAATATATCTGATAGTGAATAAGAATTTTGTTTGCCAAAGTTATTTCTAGTAAATTTTTATTCTTTTTTAAATAAATAAGAAACAAGAATTTTTTAACATTTTTTATTATTTCCGTTCATACAAACTTAATAGGTAGACCAGTTCCCTCCACCCCTCCTCCTCCCCCCGAACCCCTTGCTCCCCCTCCCTCCCTCCCCATCTCCCAGTGCCTCCCCCCCAATTCCCAGAGAGTCCTTTATTGTGTATGCCTAACTCTCCTCTTGGTCCTCCTTTCCGATGACATAAAAGGACCCAGTGGCATTTCCCCAAACCCTTTCTCCTGTTCCCCTTAAGCATAGGAACATTTCTGTGGCCATCAATCCCTTGCCTCCAAGGATCTTGGTGCCTTTAGCCGATGTTAGTCTTTGTGAGGTCAATAGTGTGATGGACATGGCGCAGGGCATGCAAAGTCCTATTATGATTGCTTCAGCCCTATCTAGTGTGGAGACTCTTCAAATTATTGCTCCCCCATCCTTTTGCTCTTACAATCTTACTGCCCCTTCTTCCGCAGATGTCCCTGAGTTTCAGGATGGGGGGAGATTAGGCTGGCTTAGTTCTATGTGGATGATATAGAGTCTCTGAAGTTCTGCATTATGGTTTGTTGATTTTCTTTTACAGTTTTGCTGCTCCTGCAATGCCCTTCACTCCATCCTGATGGGCACTGTATGTCACCCCCTGGTCAGAGACAAAAAACTGTTAAACTGGAGTCTTGTTATAATAGCACATTCAACGGTAGATGTAATAAAAGCAGGAAACCTCGGTGAGGGAGGGATCAGTCACCCATTTGCAAAATGATCTCTTTTCATCTGCCAGACTATATGCCCTCCCCTTCTGGTGAGATCATACCCCCTCAGTTGTACATGATCAGGAACGAACGTCTGTGAACTTAACCAGGTGTCACATTACTTACTTGCATTCCTTGGAGGTCGATTTTTTCTGCTGTAACATGGTCCCCTCTCTCCTTGTGTCTGGTGTGGCCCTCCAACCCCATCTCTCCTGTTCACAATCATTGCAATTACCATATTACATAGGTTTACCCTTGAGTGTCTCAATGTGGGCTGGGTGAGTTTGGTACTAGGAGCCACCTATTAGGGAGTACATATGGCGCTTAACTTTCTGGGATTGGGATACTTCACTTAATATAATTGTTTCTAATGACATCCATTTCCCAGCAAATTCCAGTAATTCATCATTTTTTATGGCTGAGTAGTACTCCATTGTATAGATGTACCACAGTTTCCTTATCCACTCGTCAACTGTTGGACATTTAGGTTGATTCCATGACTTTGCTATTGTAAACAGTGCTGCTATGAACATGGTCGAGCTTGTGCTATTGAGGCAAACCTCTGCTGCATGGGGGGTTATTCCCAAAAGTGGAATAGCAGGGTCATATGGCATTTCAATCTTTAATTTCTTTAAGAATCTCCAGACGGCTTGCCAGAATGGCTGTATGAGCCTGCATTCCCATCAGCAATGTAGCAGAGTTCCCCTCTCTCCACATCCTCTCCAGCACTTGTTGTTGTTTGTATACACACACACTAAAATGAATGAGTGAATAAATAATTAAAAAAACAATAAATATATCTGATAGTGAATAAGAATTTTGTTTGCAAAAGTTATTTCTAGTAAATTTTTATTCTTTTTTAAATAAATAAGAAACAAGAATTTTTTTGTGTGTATATCTATGGAAGTGTACAAGGGTCACCTGAGTGTGTGTGTCTGTGGAGTCCCAAGGTCTACATGCAGAATCATCCTGGATTGCTCTACTTCCTTTTAGTTTTCCTGGGCTGTGTATTTCAGGTACCACAGGTCACTACAGTGTCTTACCAGCATTTTTACATGTGATTTGGGTGCCTGAACTCATGTCTTTTGTTTGTGAATGAAAGGGTTTATCATCTGATTCATCTCTTCAGACCTTAAAGAATATTTATATAATACAAAAATGTGGACAAAAACACATATTTGAAAAGTACTGAGAATAAGGTGGATAATCATAAATATTCTTACTAAAGCACAGACATAATTCAATTTCAGATAGTTTCAAGGGTGGGATAAATCCAGGTCTTCAAAGGAGTGTACCAAACTCATAGGGATGAAAAAATCGTGGCCACATAAGAAAAGGTCCACAAGTTAGATGAATGAAATTGACTCATTTGTGTGATCTTGATTCAGAGATGATAACTTTATAGATGACTAGGTAGACTTCTGCCATAAATAAACACATTATGAAAAAGCCAAAATTCGATCCCACTAGGTCATATCACTGAAAAAGCCACAAAGTTTAGCCATAGGACATGGAAATCAAGCTGGAATTGAAATCGAACCTTCCTGTTGTTTACTATCTTTCATAGTACCAGAAGATGCTGTGCAGATTGCTATGAATTCCCAACTGTGAATCCAGGGAACTACAATAAGAGTCAGCTTGTAAGATATGCTTATCAATGCAATAGTGGCTTATGTATTATGGGGTAAGTAACTGGTTTCCTATTGGATATAATGCTCACTCTACAGGAGGGAACTCATGCCTGGTACTATAAACATGGCTAAAAATACACAGAAGTGGAAATCTATTATAAGATGTAAGACAGAAGCACTGCTAGTGTTTTGCTAATTGAGAAGCATCATGGGGCTGGAGAGATGGCTCAAGGGTTGAGACCCTGTTTTGCAAACTGAAGATCCTGAGTTCCAATCCCAAAGATCTGCACTTCTGGCCCTGGTGGGCAGAGCCTGGGAAATCCCAGAGCCAAGCAAAAAGGAGACAGATTCCTAAAGTCACCTTTTGTCCCTACATGGGAACATACATTGCCCTCTGATACACACACATACATACACACACACACGTGCATGCACACACACACACACTAAATAAATAAGTAAATAGATAAATAAATAAAAATAAAATTTAAAGGAAAGGAAAACATCATAAAATTACCATCAAAATATCTGTCTTTATGTTCATTGATTAGTAAAGTAATTCATCCATGATCCATGAAGCTCTTTTCCATGCATTAAATAGTAGTCCATATATAAAATAACATCTGATCAAAATAAAGGATTAAGTAACAATAGAGAGCTCAATGCAAATTTACCTTCCTCCAAGAGTCATTGAAATAGTTACTCTTAACTGTTGCAGTGAGAGTGCATTCAAAGTCAAGGAACGTAAGGGAAAAAATGGAGATTTATTCAGTTTATGATTTCAGATGGGAAAAACAGTCTTTCATGGTGGAGGCAACATGGCTGATGGCTGAAACTGGAGGCAGGCTAAGTCACTGCAGACATCCTGGAGAGTCCAAGAAGTAGATAAGTCTCTCTTCTAAGTCTTTTGATCTATAAGTCCTTTTATCTTGTTTGCTACTGGGATATTCCCATCAGATCTAAGGATGGTCTTTATATTATAAATGTATTGATTTAGATAATCTCTTCAGGTGGTCTCATAACTGATCTTAGTTAATGCCAGGTGTGGTAAAGTTGAAACCCGGGATTAACTATCACAAGTCACTCCTTGTCAACTTGATACCAGATCACATTTCCTTAGACAACTCTTAATCCTCATATAAAAACAGTAAGAATCATAATTCCAGCTAACATAACTATCCAACTATGCACATACAAGCACACACACATTATTTTCCCAAGATAAATGACAAAGTTCTTTGAGAACTGTTTAGTCTTTGTGTACTGCAATACAATATCATAGCATAGATTATAACATTTTATCACATAACTACAGATTAACATTACATAACAAAGTATCTTCTTAGTGCAAACCATACTCAATCCCACTGTAAAGTCTCAGTACGGACTTCATCAAAAGTCCCAACACAGTTCAAAATTCCATAGCCAAAGCCTCCTATAAATTCAAAAGTTAAGTTACATATTTCCAGCATTCCCATTTTAAAAGGGAAGACTGGGGCATATCTAGAAAAGATAAGTCCAAATAAAAAAACAGCAGGATAAAATCCAAACCCTGCAGCTCCAAATATAACAGGTGAATCTCTCCTTGAAATCATCTCAGTTCCAAATGGCTATGGTTCACCCCTCCAATGCAGCTTCCCATAGAACTTTTTGCTATCTTGGGCTGGCCCCTTCCAGCGTATAGAGCACTTCTTGACAGATGTCGCACATTGTAAGTGGCATCTCTAACATCTTTGTTTCTCAATGGCAACCAGGATTAATTCCACAGCACAAAGTGCACTTCTTGGGCCTCTAAACTTTAGACTTTCTGCCACATGTTGCCTGGATTCTACCATTCACTGAAACCATGGAGCAAACTCCTCAATTTTCTATCTTTGATACCTCTAAAATCAGAACTATGTGGACGGACGACTTTGCCAAGTTTTGCTATTGCCTTGGGCTAGAGATTGGCCCACTTGAATCACAGCTCATTCAGCTTTGCAGTCTCTGTGCAGACTGTAGAAAAAAAAAAAACAAAAAAACTTATTTTCTCCTGGGTGGTAGTTTAAGGGAAGAAACAAACCCTTGCTTTGGAACTCCATGCATTTAGCTCATTTTTTTCCAAAAGGATTTGTATTCTCATGGGTGGTGTCATGGTTAGGCACAGGTGTCAACTTGACTGCTGAGGGTTTGAGCTGGGGCATATTTGTAGAGAATTAGTAGTTGAGTTAAGCCTAGAGCAAACCTGAAGGAGATTGTCTAGCTGATGGGGAAAGCCCAGCCTATGGTGGGTGGGATTAGCCCCTGGAATAAATCACAGAGAGCTGATTGAAAGAGTTGGCATCCTCTGTGTACTTGGCCAGACATGCTGGTCTGGCAAATAAGATTGCCAGTCTTTCAGCCATTATTGGTTGGTGATGGTGTGGCCAGTTCCTTCAGCCCTGGTGTTGGTGCATGCTCTTCTCTCAAGCTGGACTGAAAACTAACCAAACTCTCATAAGAAATTAAACTCCTTGTTCCCTTAAGCTGTATGATGATCATATATTGGTAACTATGCAGGCTGACTGCAGTAGCTGGGAACCTTTTCTGAGACTCTTGCCCTTAAGCTAGGGCCTGTATTATCCAAATTCAAACCAGGTTTCAATTTACTAATGGAGATAATCTCTTTAACAGCTGACATTTTTATCTTCTGCTTCTTCCTGGTTTAACTCTAAGTTTGCCATTGCATTTTTCTTCATCAAATCTTAGAGTTTCTGCTTCTTCTTGATTGATTCCTTGCTCTTTTTCATAACTCTGAAAATAACTAAAAAGTAGCCATATCACATTGTCAAGACTACATTGCTTTGAAATTTGCTCCACTAAGCACTTCAGTTTAACTTCAGGCAAGCTTTCAGGATGAGGTCAAAATTTTGCTAAGCTCTCCACCAACAAATGCCCCCATTTGTCACTTTTCCACTTCCAAACACAGTCTCTCTTCCCCTATGAACTATCACAAGCTGGGTTTCCACTGCCTGTGTCTCTCACAGCATTTCTCTCTTCTGAGCTCTCAAGAGAATGGCCTATTTTGCCCCATTGCCAAGATGAGAAGACTTTCCCAGCACAAAGTCCCAAAGTTCTCCATATTTCTCCCAATATACAGTTCATAAGGCACACTGGCCACATCACAGCATTGGCCATACTGCTGGGTACAAACTTCTATCAGCTTCACAAACATCTTCATCTTGTGGTACCAGATGCTCTTAATCTCATGGCAACTCCTGGTACCAACTTCTATAATAGTTACTCTTAACTGTTGCTGTGAGAGCACATTCAAATAAAGCAACTTAAATGAGAAAAGGATATTTATTCATGTTCCAATTCCAAAGGGGAGGAACAGTCTTTCACAGTGGAACAACATAGCTGATGGCTGAAGCTGGAGTCAGACTAAGTCACTGTAAACTTCCTGGGGAGTCCAAGAAATGGAGAGTCTTTCCTCTAAGTTTTCTGTTTTATGGTTCCTTTTATCTTATTTGCTACTGTGAGGTTCCAATCAGATTTACAGCTGGTCTTTGTATTGTAAATGTACTGATGTAAATAATCTCTTCAGGTGATCTCACAGCTGATCTTAGTTAATGCCAAGTGTGGTCAAGTTAATCCAAGGTTAACTATCATACTTATGGAACATTTTAGAAGAAAGGATGGAAAATATACATCCAAAAAGTGGGGATGAGTAACATTCAAAAGTATCTCTGCACAAAGCAGGGTCATTGCACCCATGAAGTCACTTCAACTGTATGACTTGCACAATATGGGAACAATCAACATTTCATGCATGGGGGAAGATGTTATGAGGCTCTAATCTTTTGTAAAGGATTTGATCATTAAGGGAGATCTACTTGCTCCAGTGGTGTTGCTACTGATATCCTGTCTATGCTACAAAAAGACACATGCTAAAGCTGGAAACCCTTATCTGGATCTCTCTCTCACACACACACACAGCATAAAATAGGAAGAAAACTTATCAAGAAGAAGAGGTTCTCAGCAGGAGGAGAAAAGACTATGATTGGGAAAATTGGAAGAAAATGACAGAAGAATCATACACATGTATGAAACAATCAATGAATTTGTACAAGAAATAAAAATAAAGAATACAAAATAAATATCAAAATCTCAAGAAAATAATAGAATGGGAAAAGATTATAGGCCAGAAAGAAATCATGCAAAAAGGATTAATTATTATCAAAATTAAAACTTTTACTATAAAAGATATAATTGATTGACCCAAGGAGCAATATAAGTTCAAAATATAATCAGATATATACTGCATTAATCATATTAGGAAGTAGAAAAATCTCTAAACATTCTATTGCAAAAGAAGATAGAAACTACCATTTAATTCCAATGTAAGTATAATTTGACAAATTTTATTTAAAAAGTCACCAAACATATCAAACAAATTGATAACACAAAACTAAAATATTTAATTTTAAAAGGCACTAGACATGGGCTAGAGAGATAGCTCAGGGGTAAAGACTTTGTCTCACAATCATAAGAACCTGAGTTTGGATGCCAGATCCCATGTAAAAACATCAGGTAGAAATGGCAGAGCCCTATACTTCTGGCTGTGGAAGGTGGAACTTGGGAAATCCCAGAGTGAAGCAAAAAAGAAGTAAGAGCAATCCACCATGACATCCAAAATTACCCTTTCTCCTTCATAGGAGTTATCTTGTACTGTTGCTGATAAAATCATGACAAAACAGCTTAAGAGAACAAGGAGTTTATTTTCTCTTACAATTCCTGGTTACAGTTGCTTCTCCAACAGGAAAGCATGCACCTTCTTCAAAGGGACAAGGAAACTTGTTCCATCATATTTACTTAACAGCTGAGAGAAGGGCAATTCTCTTCTCCCCGACGAGCATGTCTATCCAAGTGTATAGGAGGATGTCAACTTCTTAAACAGTTCCCTCCATTTTATTCACTTGCCTGGGGACTACTCAAACCCACCATGGACTGAGCCTTGCCCATCAAATAGACAATCTCCTAAAGGTTTGCCTTAGGCCTAATTCAATTACCAATTCTCTTCAAATGTGTCTAGGACTCAAACCCTCAAGCATCAAGTTGACACTTATATTTAACTATGACAGATGCTAAAGAGCAGAACCTGGCAGATGAATCTATGGATATCAATTCCGATTACTTTAAAATATTTTGAAATTATATACATCAAAACTCAAGGTGGAGATGGTGTCAAGCTGCTCTTCTGGCCCTGGAGAGCAGAGCTTGGGAAACTGTAGAGCAAAGCAATGTGGAGGTAGAAGGTAGAATCATCCAGGATGATTCCTGGTGTCTCCCTTGAACCTCCACAGGCATACATATTCAGATTACTTCTACACACACACACACACACACACACACACACACACACACACAAACACAATCATTATCTCCCTCTTTCTATCTTTATACTTTTCAGAAATTTCTACCATAGTGGATCTGAGTTTTTATGTTAAGCTCTTCAAATGGTATAGCATTGTTGAAACACAGAATACAAGTACATTTTCAACATAATGAAGAAATGAAAATATGCATATTTGAGTTAAATATAAAATTATTTATAATAAAACTCACCAAAATATACACAGTACAATATCCAGGGAAAAAAGTGTAGCAGTGATAGCTAAGTAGAAGCAATTATATATAATTACGGACCCATGAAATCATTACTCTGGTTGTACCAATATGGACATTTTACCATATAAATAGTGAAGATTATGTCAGGTAGTTAGCAAGTTCAGGTAGTCTTGCAAATGCACATATGTAGGAAAATTCAGAAGACATGGATGAATATTTGCTAGGAATTACTCTATCAAGATAGACATGTATTCATCATTCATGACTGCGATAAAATGCTTGAAATATTCAATTTATGACTGGAACATTATTTCTTTTTTTTTATTATCTCCGCTCATACAAACTTAATAGGTACACCGGTTCCCTCCCTCCCTCCTCCTCCCTCCACCCCTCTGCTCGCCCTCCCCTCACCCCTCCCTCCCCACCCCCCAGTGCCTCCCCTCCCCCAATCCCCGGAGAATCCTTTAATGTGCATGCCTGACTGTCCTCTGGGTCCTCCTCTCCGAAGACATACAAGGACCCAGGGGCACTTCCCTGAACCCTTTCCCGTGTTCCCCTTAAGCATAGGAACACTATTTTGGCTGTCAATCCCTTGCCTCCAAGGATCTTGGTACTTTTAGCAAATGCTAGACTTTGTGCTGGACATTGCGCAGGGCTTGTAAAGTCCAATTATGATTGCTTCAGCCCTAACTTGTGTGGAATATCTTGCATATCATTGCTCCTCTCATTCTTTTGCTCTTACACTCTTACCGCCCCCTCTTCCGCAAATGTCCCTGAGATTCAGGATGGGGAGTGTTTAGGCTGGCCTAGTTCTAGGTGGTTGATATAGAAGTTCTGCATTATGGTTTGTTGATTTTCTTTTGCAGTTTTGTTCCTCCTGCAATGACCTTCACTCCATCCTGATGGGTATTGGATGTCACCCCCTGGCCAGAGATAAAAAACTGTTAAACTAGAGTCCTGTTATCAGAGTATATTCAAAGGTAGATGCAATAAAAGTAGGAAACCACAGTGAGGGAGGGGTCAATCACCCATTTGCAAAATGGTTACTTATTATCTGCCAGACTATATGCCCTCCCCTTCTAGTGAGATCACACCCCATCAGTTGTAGATGATCAGGAACAAAAAGTCTGTGAACTTAACCAGATGTCTCATTGCTTACTTGCAGTCCTTGATGGAGGCCTATTTTCTCTGCTGTTACATGGTCCCCTCTCTCCTTGTTTCTGGTGTGGCCCTCCTACCCCATCCCGCCTGTTCCTACTCCTTGCAATTACTGTATTACAGAGATTTATCATCGAGTGTCTCTAGGTGGGCTGGATGGGTTTGGTACTAGGAGCCACCTATTAGGGAGTACATACAGCGCTTAATTTTCTGGGTCTGGGATACTTCACTCAATATAATTGTCTCTAATGACATCCATTTCCTGGCAAATTCCAGTATTTCATCATTTTTAGTGGCTGAGTAGTACTCCATTGTATAGATGTACCACAGTTTCCTTATCTACTTGTCAACTGTTGGACATTTGGGTTGATTCCATGACTTTGCTATTGTAAACAGTGCTGCTATGAACATGGTCACACTTATGCTATCGAGGTGGACCTCTGCTGCTTGGAGGGTTATTCCCAAAAGTGGAATCGCAGGGTCATATGGCATTTCAATCTTTAATTTCTTTAAGAATCTCCAGACGGCTCACCAGAGTGGCTGTATGAGCCTGCATTCCCACCAGCAATGTAGGCGGGTTCCCTTCTCTCCACATCCTCTCCAGCATTTGGTGGTGTTTGTATTGTGGATTCTCACCATCCTGACTGGGGTGAGATGATATCTCAGGGAGGTTTTGATTTGGATTTTCCCTGATGGCTAAGGATGTGGAGTATTTTTTAAGATATTTTTTAGACATTCCAATTTCTTCCCTGGTAAAGTTTAAGTTCCAAGGCCCATTTTTAAATTTTTTTTATTATTTATTATTTATTCAATTGTGCATGTATGAATGTGTGCACATGTGTGTATATATGTGTGTATGTATGTAGAACCATGAACGAATTCGGGAACCACCATGGACCGCCTCTACCTCCTCCTTGTTTACTCTGTCCTGGGATTCACAGGCTCCGCCCTACAAGGAACAGAAAAGCAGGCTGCCCCTGCTTCCGCCCTTCGTCTATATGTGGGGTCTAGGATTCGAACTCAGGACTTTCTGCCTGCAAGGCAGTGGCTTAACCTCTGAGCCACCTCTCCAGCCCCCCAAGGTCCATTTTTTAATTGGGCCATTTGTTTCCTCAGTGTTTAGTTTTCTAAGTTCTTTGTGCACTCTGGATAATAGGGCTCTATCAGATATGTGGTTAGTGAAGATTTTCTCCCATTCTGTAGGTTGCCTTTGTGCTCCAGTTACAATCTCTTTATCTAAACCGAAGCTCTTTAATTTCATAAGATCCCATCTGTTGAGTGTTGATTGTATTGTCTTTGCTATTGGATTTCCAATTAGGAACTGTTGACCTATTCCAATCAGCTCAAGGGAATTCCAACGGGGGAGGGAGTAGGGGATCCAGGGAGAGATGGAGGGAGGGAGGGGAATGGGATACTTATCAACTTCATATGAGCAGAAGAAATAAATAAAAAATAAAAAAATAAAAAATACATTGTAAAAAACAAGAAATACAGATTATTTTATAAAAAGACTTAATTTTATATTTTTATCACAAATATCTCTTTTCAAAGTCATCTAAAAAAGCATTAACAAGAGACACTTTTAGTCAGGGAGTTTTGCCAAATGTTTGCATTGTTAATGATGTGGCCAGCATAGTGGTTACAGATTCAAGTTCTATGGAGTCAGTGAGAAATCCCAGAAGACTTGAAATTAACTCTGTGGTATATTTTAATATATGAATGCTTCTAAATAAATTTCAGAGTTCATATAAATTGATTGTCTTCTCACTAACTTCTTAGAGTAATTCATAATGGTACAATGGAAAGTCTTACTTTAGGATGTGAAAGACATTTTAAATTTATTTATTGAAATTTGCTGTACATTTGACCCTGAACTTTTTTCTCAACTTCTTACATCCTTAATCTGCTTCATATGAAAAATAGAATTGTTTAGCTTCAAAGCCATTATGGAAGCTAGTAAATGATACCTATAAGGTTTCCAAATGTGTTTGCCACATAAGGGGATATCTGTGAGAATTTATTAACCTCCAAAATATATAGGTAGCATTTAGAGATCGGCAATATGATGAGAATTATACACATAATATATGTATGATATAATAACATGCAGTTGTTCCCTAATTACCTGGAAAATATACTGCAACAAATAGAGTTTTCAGAATATCAGAATTATGTATTCCCAAGTGAAATATTCCTTCTGGGGTGGGGGATATTCATGAGACTCAGGACTATAATGAATCTCAGGAGACTTAGGAACATAATGAAACTCATAAGATTCAAAGGTAACTCCCCAGTGATAGTACTTTCAGGGTTATGCCATGTCTGGGAAGAAACTTTCGCATGGATGGAGCTGCCTTGTGTGCAGGACCTCCAGCCATGCAGTTTTTATGAGTCATCGCCATGATGGGATGAGAGCTTGGGTGATGCAGCTGCATTTGAGCCTTTGTAAGTAACTCCATTAAACTCATTGGTTCAGCAAGCTAAGTATGGAAAAACTCGTTGTTTTAGTTTGCACATGCCTTGTCTGCTTGATCAGATTAGAAACATACTGTAGCATATTGATAACAAAATTCACCATATTCAAAACAGAAATACATCATTAACTAATGCATGATACTACAATGCTGAAGTGATTAGCATAAATGGCAGTATAGCACGAAGAACTGCACTTCTGAATATCAGTGATGGAAAACTGAATAAAATAATCCTCTAAATTGATATTCAATATAAACTTGTCATAAATAATCGATCCTTTTATTTTTCTATTATGTAAGTACTATCCACAGTTACAATGTTATCAACTAGCATCCTCATCAGTTGTATGTCATTATTTTGCCTCCTTGGTAACTTTCAAAACAGTATATTCCATGCACTGTTATGACAAAACAAAGGTTGAACTGTGGGAATGTTCCAAAGAAGCAACACTAGAGAATAGAATCCTCTGAAAGCAGCTATAATTTCATTCTTTAAAATAGAAGATCCTGTTCTGTTTAAAATTTTTGCCTGATTCTGAACACCTGCCCATTTTATTTTGAAATATGACAACCCATAGCACGGAAAGTGTTGTGTCATATATGACTGAAAATGTTGAATGTTAGTATAAGCATTCCTCTTCACACAATAGAAACCCTTGAATGGAGAAGGCATAGTTTTTTTTCCTGATACATGAGGGGAAGTTATTATGTTTCTGGCTCTAGCTATTGCTATTAATTCTCCAACCCTTTCGACCATGAACAACCGACCTTAAATTTTTTCTTCCCATTTTCATCAATAGAGCTATATATAATTTTGCTTTTGTAAAGAGAAAACACAGACCAACAAGTGCAGTAAAATTGACAGGCTTATGCAAAATTAAATATTACCTGTTGACTTGTTCAGACTGTTATACTAGTTCTCAATGTATGATCATTTTACATATGGAATCTATTGACTAATTTATTTGATTGAAGAAAGTTCACAACCAATATCATCAGCTGTTTTTTTGTTAATAATTTTAAGACACAAGAGGAATTGCCAATGTTTAAAATTTAATGTCACAGGAGCATAATTAAAAGTTATTTTCTGATATGAAGTTATGACTCAGTAGGAAGAGAGCATGCACAAAGTTTGGGGTTCCATATTCAGCCCTTCATGAAACTGGTTGTGTGGTGGCGCATGGTGAAACCACAACATGAAAGAGGTGAAGGCAAAAAAAAAAATCAGATGATCCAGGTCATACACAGTTACATAGAGAGCTCAAAGCTATCCTAGTCTTCCTAAAACCCTGTCTCAACCAAACAAAAGAAAGAATTGGCATGCGTGCACACACAGGTAATGCTAGAGCTCATATGGCAGGAGGAGCAACCATGATTTTAAGATCAACCTGGTCCACATAGTCATTTCTAGGCCAGCCATGATTATAGAGTTTTTTAAAAATGGCCTTTTTTTTTTTTAAATATTTATTCAATTGTGTTTGTGTGCGTATGTATGTGTGTGTGCACGCGCGCTTGTGTCTGTGTGTGTAGAACCACGGACGAATTCGCAAACCACCATGGACGCCTCCACCTCCTTCTGCCCCGGGATTCACAGGCTCCGCCCTACCAGGACCAGAAGCGCAGGCCGTCCCCGCTTTTGCCTGGTGTCTACACATGGGATCTGGGATCCGAACTCAGGACCTTCTGCCTGCAAGGCAGAGGCTTAACCCCTGAGCCACCTCTCCAGCCCCCTAAAAATGGCCTTTTATGTTAACATGGATAACAGTTTCTTACAAATCACTTTTCAGTATTAAACCATATTAATTAATGAATGTGGCCAGTTATCAGGAAAAGACTGAAAGCCTTTCCCTGCCAGAGCCATTTTAATGAACAACAGAAAAATGCAAACAGAAGGGGTGGGTGCTATTTTGATATTCAATAATAGTCTATACTCTTCACAGTCTAAAGCTTGTTTCTGCGGTTCATTAGCTCACTTCTTTTCTTGGAAGCATTTTTCCCTTGTCAATAAAGTGTCACTATTTTCAGTTGCAAGCCCAATGAATCCCTGATAATAATATATAGTCACAAGAGCTTGTCTTGGGATGTCCTCTGAACTCAGGACTCTATCTTAGCAATAACCTTCTCTCTCTCTCTCTCTCTCTCTCTCTCTCTCTCTCTCCAGTCAAAAGTCTAAGCAGACTTTCTCTGAAACCTGGGTTTTTTCATTCCTTTGAAATCTTATCCTTATGCCCCATATTTGCTTTTGGGTTTCCGTTGCTGTACCTCCTGGATTCCTAGGATCCTATCTCAAAAAGTAGGGCTTTTCCTTTTTTTTTTTTTTTTTTTATTATTATTATTATTGTTATTTATTCAACTGTGTGTATGTGCGTGCGCGTGTGTGTCTGTGTGTGTGTGTATGTGTGTGTCTGTGTATGTGTAGAACCACGGACGAATTCGCGAACCACCGTGGACGCCTCCACCTCCTTCCGCCCCGGGATTCACAGGCTCCGCCCTACCAGGACCAGAAGCGCAGGCCGCCCCCGCTTCTGTCTGGCGTCTATACGTGGGATCTGGTATCCGAACTCGGGACCTTCCGCCTGCAAGGCGGAGGCTTAACCCCTGAGCCACCTCTCCAGCCCGGCTTTTCCTTCTTATTCTCCATCTTTCCCCTTTTGCTAGCCACTAACATAGTTTGTCTACCTTATTGAATTTCTTTTAAATGGTAGTAAAGTGGTACCAATCTCTCTCTTTTTTTTAAATCACTTTATTAATGAGACTAAGAACTCAACAGAGAACCCTAGATTCCCAGTAATACCTCTTCAGCAGGTACTTGTTAGTCGTTTAGTAATCAGACTGCTGTTTTTATTTCAAAATATGTGCTGATAGTGTCCTGTTTTGTGTAACAAAACATCTAACTTTGCTTTTGTTGTTTTAAAGTTTATTTATTTCACTTTTGCTGGCTGAAAGTTCAGACAGTAGGGTTGGTGTGATAAATCAGTGGAGTTAGATGACTGATCACAAACCTAGCAACCCAAAGTAGATTCCTAGAAACCCCAGTCGTGGATGGAGAGAACTGACTTCCAAAAGCTATTCTCTGACCTCCATTCTGCCCCATGATCTCTCTCTTTCTCTCTCTTTCTCTCTCTCATGCCCTCAAATCGAACTACTAAGAAAGACAGTTCATATAGCATGGAGAGAGATTTGACATAAAGAGCTCCCTGGGGAGCTTGTGGGGAGAAAATCCTTTACATGTTCTAAAGAAAGTCAGTAGAGAGAGGGTAGGACCAGACTCAGACATTCATAGCTCTCTCTAGAGAATTTTACCAGAATTTTAAGAGAAATGCCTTTGTCTCTTTAGAATGCATTCCTATGAGGAACTCACATTAGACTCCTTCAGGCTTCCATCACAACCTCACAATTTAATAACACTACCTTAGGTTCTAATCTCCTAATACATAAACCTTAAGCATTATGAGCCAAATCTATCCCACGGTAAAACTTTCAAAGCAGCTACTACAGATGATATTGTTTTTATTTCAGGACACTATCAGATGACTTGCTTGCAAGGGGATGGCATTGCTAGTGGGACAGAGAACATAGATTCATTGGCATCATGACTTCTAACCTCAACTTTATATTATCTGAGTGATAGGGTGATTTTTACTCTCTCTCTCTCTCTCTTTCTGTCTCTCTGTCTCTCTGCCTCTCTATCTCTGTCTCTCTCTTCTCAATCTCTCTTCTTTAATCATAACCTTTCAATTGTTCATATGCATTGGCATGTGTGTGAACATTTGTGTGTGTGTGTGTGTGTGTGTGTGTGTGTGTGTGTGTATGTGTGTGTGTGTGTAATATTTACTTCAACTAAGAGAACCAAAGTGGCAACATACACATTTTTCTCCTGCCACTGTCCTTACAATTTGCATTGACTGGCAGAGGTCTGATCAGGAGTTTATTTGTAATGTATATATTTTGAAATTCGATCTTCATATATCTGATATGAAGATTACTTTGGTTTTCTTAAAAGCTGTTGAGAAGACTTAAGCTTCTGCATATACTGTCTAGACCATGACCTAGTGCCAAACAGCTACTTATAGGTAAGTAGCTGTGGTTCTAAAAATTGATCTTAATCAAATTATTAAACTTTCTGGGAAATCTGCTAATTTTTCTACAAATCCATATAATACACATTTTAACCAGCTCCATTTGCATATATAATAAAATATTATTTTATTAAATAGTTGAAATAAATTAGCCATTATAAAAATAATGTATTAGTTACAATAGGAAGCACCTAATTTGGACACATTACCCAGAAGTTTCTTCAATCAAGAACTTTACGAGCTTTTCTTTCTCTCACTTCGTTTTTACCTTCCTTCTGTCCTTGCATCCTCTCTTTTTACCTTTTTTCCATTAACTTCTCTCTCTGTTTACTCTTTTCTCATTTTATTTTCCTTTCCAAATTATTCCTACAGCTGTACACACAAACACATACACACAGACACACACACACACACACACACACACACACACACACCACAGAAAGAGAGAGAGAGACTCTAGACATTCATACCACTTATTCTGAAGAAATTTCTTTATTTTCCTATTTGCCATTTCAGATAATCTGAAAGAATGTTTTAAAGGATTTTTATCCTTAATGGGAAGAATATCAGCAATATCTCTGCTTTTAAATAATGGAAATCAGTGCCTTTTTTTCTTAAACACATAAAAGCTGCAGATAAATGATGTGAAACATATATGGGAATGTTTTTAGTTTGCTACTAAAAATCTATTCTCAAAATCATTTCAGTAATTAAAGTTTAACATTTTAGAATCATGTTTTGTAGTTTTAAATATCTAAGTTGTGATTAGCCATTTATTTATGAATGTTCTCTTTTTCTTATAAGTCCCATCTCTCTCTGCTCCATTGTCTCCTTTGCAACATATGGTATTTCAGTTCTACACATTGGTCTACACATGTGCCTATAATTGCCTTAAAAAAGAGTCACTCTATTTATGAAAAGCAAAGGGATTTATTCCCTTTTGCAGCACTCCCTTCTCAAGCAAAACCAAATAGGTAACTTAAAAATCTAGTGCTTAACTTTCAGAAGCTGTGATGATTAAATAATGAGTTGTGATGATTAAATATGTCACTCCTTTCTCCCTGTCATTCTCCTACATGGTATTCACTTTGAAATCTGTCCCAAAGCCTCTGAATTTGGGGATGTTTTCCTAATGAGTGTTAGGAAATTACATGCACCATGAGCTGAAAGAAATGTGAAGAATGAAATCTTCCAGTTAATTTTTTCTCTAAAGTTGAACCTCAAGTTTCCCAAAGCAGGAGACTAGAGGAGCACAGTAGCCTCACTTTGCTCAGCAGCTGAGCCTTTATGAGTTGGAAGTGATATTCATTGACCTCAGTCTGTCCATAAGGCTGGTAAGCAAGCAGCCAGAACTGCAGGTAGAGCCCTGGGCAGGCAGTCAGTGGGTAACTGCAACCATGTTGAACTGAATGCAGTTGTTTCCTGTGTCTAAAATACCAACGTGACAGGTGTCTTAGTGGCAGTTCTGGCCTTCTGTAGCTCTGAAAGGATTTGGGGGAGCTCTGTACTCTTGAGTGAAACAAAGTGAGTTGTTTTCTTATTAGTGGGCAGTAACTTACAAGCACATGGGCATTGAAAATATTCCTATTGACTTAGAGGGAAGATTCTCTTCCTTTCTGAGTACAGTTTTCAAGGGAGGGGACCATGTAAACTTAATGATCATTTGAAAAATTGACATCTGTAACTACACTTCACAGAAGCAAAGAAATGGTTTGATCAGCTTTTTTCTTTAACTTTATTTTATTCCTGCTCATACAAATTTAACAGGTACACCGATCCCCTCCCTCCCTCCAATCCCCCAACCCTCTTTTCCCCCTCCCTTCCCCCCTCACTCCCCATCCCCCAATTCCCTCCCCATCCCCAGAGCATCCTTTAATGTTTTTGAGGGGAACAGAAAAGGGAAATCTTCTACATCATATAGAGATTAATGAGAATTGGGAATTTTTTTCTTTCAGCCTTCCATAAGTTATTTTTCAAAGGAGAATGTTGCAATGAGCTGTATATGAAGATACAGAGTTTTCCTTTTTTAGTATCCCATTTTATTTCCTCAAGATATCTCCGTAGCTCAGACTGACCTTGAAGTCACTCTGCAGTGCAGGCTGATCATAATTCATGGAAATCTTCCTACCTCAGTTTTCTAGGAACATTGATTACAGGCCTGAGCCACCGTACTAACCAAATGATTCACAATTTTTCTATCACAAATTTATTGTTATATACATGTACATATATATATATATATATATATTTACACTGATTATAGTTTTAAAGATTCTATGGATGTAATTCATTTATTCATATTGTATTTTTACCTTTTATCCCTGCACAACAAACATATTTTTAACATTGCTATTCAACAAAATAATTGTTACATTAACCAAGCAAAATTTTGATTAACCTTCACATGCAACTTTGATGCAAAGCCTTTGCCAAAATAGCATGCTACAACTAAATTCACAGGGAATGCTCATTAATAGGGGCAAAACATCGGTTTTATATTTACTCTAAAGTTACACATTATCCAGATTTTGGAAGAGAATACGTAAACTATGTACAAAGATCTCAGAGTATGTATTTTTAGCATGATGTTAATAATTCAGCAAGATACATGTTATTGACTGAGTCCTACAAACAATTGTTAGTTTATGGATTCAATTGTTATTATTCAATCTTTGCAAAAGCAGCATAAATTACTATAGTTTGCTGGCAGTATGAAGCCACCAATTTACTTTTCCTCACCACAACATTAAATGTTAAGGTGTCAAGTTGTCCCTCCAGGTTCATTGGCAAACATAAATTATTGCTAATAGAATGCACCAGTGAAATTTCTGAATAACAAATGTCTTTGGAAAGCGTCACTATTAGAAGGAAATATAAGACACTTGAGATAATTTATGATACAAATATTTTCCAAGGCTAGTCAGCTTGGAAAGTTGATTTCTAACTGTGAAATAAATAACTGATGAAGTTCTGCACATTCAACACATCTCCGGCAATTTCTGTCAAATATATTCTTAAGGATGTCATAGCTCTTTCTGCAGACCTATAACCTCTGGAGTGCCAAGTGTGGTGGAATTCTGAGCTTCCCAGAAGTCAGCCAGGTTCTTCCAAACTAACTTTCTTGGTTAAGTCAAAGTTTGTGCTCCATATAATATGCAGTATCTGTTTCATATTATGAAGTAACCTGCACCACAACGAGATAGAATCCCTAGGATTCTGACTTGCTAAGTGTTTTTTCTTTTCCATTCTGCTTCCTTACATTTATGAACAAATGAGACAGTGTCCAGAAACAAACAGAAAGCACTCTCAATAAATAGGTGACTGGCAAATTATAGATACGCATATTCATAATATATGTATAGATAGCTTTGTATATATTTAAAATTTAACAAAATCATTAACCTTTGGAGAATACTGTGAAAGCAAATTCTTTGAAACAACTTAGAGGAGAAAAAGAACAAAAAGAAATATTTAACTATGATTAAACGAATGAACATTAGAAACACCATATTGTACATGTGATCATTCTGATTTATAATGTTTTTATTTATTTATTCAATTGTGTGCACGTGTGTGTGTGTAGAACCACGGACGAATTCGGGAACCACCTTGTTTACTCTGTCCCGGGATTCACAGGCTCCGCCCTACCAGGACCAGAAACGCAGGCCGCCACCACTTCCGCCCGGCGTCTATACATGGGGTCTAGGATCCGAACTCAGGACCTTCTGCCTGCAAGGCAAAGGCTTAACCCCTGAGCCACCTCTCCAGCCTCCCATTCTGATTTATAACACACAATATTTCAGTTAACAGAACAGTAGACAGATTTAAAAGAATCACATGAACCTGAATGATTCCCAAGACAGGTTGATATTTCCTTCACAGAAATCTATATCATGTAAAAGCAATTCTAATAACCAACTTTTCAAAACCTCTATATAAATATTTTAAAGCATTAGCTATGGAAAAGTAATGGTGTTTTTCTTAATGCTGGAAATATGGTGGAATGAACATTTTGTCAGATATCAAAAAAATGATGTGAACAATGTAAGACAGGTATGACATGTCTACATCACCTTTATGTGACCAACATTATCTATGAAACCCTACCTAAATGCACAAATTGCTGATATGAAGAGAAATTTTATGATACTTAATGATGATAAAATAGATCGTGGAAATTGGAACTAAATTCATTAGTAAACTGTACTCTTCAGGTTTGTCAAACATCTTTTTATATTTAAGACATTATTTTAATGTTACTGCTTTTTTCTTTAAAGTACATTTTTTACTCACATTTATTTTTTTCTTTTTTTTAAGGGAATAAGGGTTTTATTCTCTTTTAAAAAAAACATTTTTTATTATTATTTCCGCTCATACAAACTTAGTAGATACACCGGTTCCCTCCCTCCCTCCTCCTCCCCCTGACCCCCCTGCTCTCCCTCCCCTCACCCCTCCTTCCCCATCCCCCAGTGCCTCCCCCCACAATCCCCGGAGAGTCTTTTAATGTACATGCCAGTCTCTCCTCTGGGCTCTCCTCTCCGATGACATACAAGGACCCAATGACATTTCCCTGAGTCCTTTCCTGTGTTCCCCTTAAGCATAGGAACACTACTGTGGCTGTCAATCCCTTACCTCCAAGGATCTTGGTGCCTTTAGCAAATGCTAGACTATGTGGGGTCAATAGTGTGTTAGACATTGCGCAGGGCATGCAAAGTCCAATTATGATTGCTTCACCCCTAACTTGTGTGGAGTATCTTGCATATCATTGCTCCTCCCATCCTTGTGCTCTTAGACTCCTACCGCTGCCCCCTCTTCCACAAATTTCCTTGAGCTTCAGGATGGGGGAGAGATTAGGTTGGCCTAGTTCTAGGTGGTTGATATAGAGTCTCTGAAGTTCTGCATTATGGTTTGTTGATTTTCTTTTGCAGTTTTGCTGCTCCTGCCATGTCCTTCATTCCATCCTGATGAGTGTAGTATGTCACCCCCTGGCCAGAGACAAAAAGCTGTTAAAATAGAGTCTTTGTTATAAGAGCCCATTCAAAGGTAGATGTAATAAAAGTAGGAAACCACAGTGAGAGAGGGGTCAATCACCCTTTTTATCTCCCAGACTATATGTCCTCCCCTTTTGGTGAGATCATGCCTCCTCAGTTGTAAATGATCAGGAATGCAAGTCTGTGAACTTAACCAGATGTCTCATTACTTACTTGCAGTCCTTGATGGAGGCCTATTTTCTCTGCTGTTACATGGTCCCCTCTCTCCTTGTTTCTGATGTGGCCCTACCGCATCCCTCCTATTCATAATCCTTGCAATTACTGTAGGTATTACAGAGATTTATCTTTGAGTGTCTCTAGGAGGGCTGGGTGGGTTTGGTACTAGGAGCCACTTATTAGGGAGTACATACGGCGCTTAATTTTCTAGGTCTGGGATACTTCACTTAATATAATTGTTTCTAATGACATCTATTTCCCAATATGTACCCCCATCTTCTCTCTACCTCTTGCCTTCCCAGTTGTACCCTCTTGCACTCTCCCTTTTACACCTCTTCTTTTCACACCCCTTCCTCCCTCAACCTCTCCCAGTGTCTCCTCCTCCCTCCCTCCCATCTCTGGATCATCCTTTCCTGTGAACCAAACCTCCTTCTGAGTCCCCCACACTACTGGAGTGATATGACCTCAGTGACATAGCCTAGAGCCCATTCTCGGTGTCCCTGTTAGTATGAGAACTCTATTAGGAATGTTTCTCCCTTGCCTCTAAAATTCCTAGTGCATGCCGCTTTCTCCCCTGTGATCTATGCTTGACTTTGGGGGGGTCCTTGACATGTCAGCCATTGTGCAGGTCAGGCAAAGTCCAATTCTAGCAGTTGCAGCCTTAACGTGTGGAGCATCTTGCATATCGTTGGTCCTCCCCATCTTTAGGATCTTACAATGTTGCCCACCCCCCCCACCTTCCACAAATTTCCCTGAGTTTTAGGATGCGAAGAGATTTGCCTGGTCTGGTTCCAGGTGATCAATGCAGGGTCTTTAGTGTTCTGAACTGTGGTTTGTTGTTTTCAGTCTTGCTGTTCCTGCACAGCTCTTCCTTGGCTACATCCTGATTAGAATCGAAGGGAACCACCTGACGAAAGGTAAAAGACTGTTTAAACGAAGATCTTAATATAAGAGGAGACTCAAAGGTAGATGGAAGAACAGGAGTAGGACACAGAAGTGAGGGGGCATCAGTGTCTCATTTGCAGGATGGATAACATCTTCCTGGTTGGTGAGACAAAAACCTGTTAAATCGTAAGTACCCAGGAAGGAAAGTGAGAGTCTCACTATTTACATGCAATACTTGAAGGTGACCTATTTTCTCTCCTTATTTCTGGGGGTGGTAGGCTTCCTTCCCTTTATCTCCTCTTTATAATCTTTGCTATTACTGTAGGTATTACAGAGATTTATCTTTGAATATATCATTAAGTGGGTTTGTTACTAGGATCCACCTATTAGGGAGTACATACGTTGTCTACTTTTCTGTGTCTGAGATATTTCACTCAATATAATTTTTTCTAATTCCATCCATTTCTCGGCAAATTTCATTAATTCATCTTTTTTGATGGCTGAATAGTATTCCATTGTATAAATGTACCACATTTTTCTTATCCACTCATCAACTATTGAACATTTGGGTTGATTCCATGACTTTGCTATTGTAAATAGTGCTGCTACGAATGTGTTGTGCTTGTGTCATTGTAGTGAATTTTTGCTTTTAAAAACTTTTTTATTTTTATTTTCTTAATATTTATATATTTTTTCCAATCATACAAGCTTGATAGGTACCCCATTCCCCTCCCTCCCTCCACTCCTCCCTGGATCCTCTTGCTCTCTCCCCCTTTTCCCCTTCCTTCCCTCCTCCCTTTCTCCCATTCCCCCCCCATCCCTAGATTATCTTTTAGTGTGCATGTCAAACTTCCTTCTGGGTCCTCCTTTCTGATGAGGTATAAGGACTCAGTAGCATTGCCTAGAGTAATTTTTTGTGTTCCCCTTTAGTATTGGAACACTATTGTTTCTGTTAATCTCTTGCCTCTAAGGATTCTAGTGCCTGTAATCTCTACTAGACTTTGTGGGGTCAATGATATGTTGGTCAATGCACAGTTCATGCAAAGTTCTTGTGTGGAGTATCTTGCATATCATAGCTCCTTCCCATCTTTAGGCTCTTACAATCTTACTGCTCCCTCTTCCGCAAATGTCCCTGAGCTTCAGGATGGGGAGAGATTAGGCTGGCCTGGCTCCAGATGGTTGATGAAGAGTCTCTGATGTTCTGAATTATGGTTTGTTGATTTTTTTGTTTGTTTTGCTGCTCCTGCACTGCCCTTAGCTCCATTCTGATGGGTATTGGATGTCACCCCCTGGTAAGAGATAAAAGGCTGTTAAAATAGTCTTATTATAAGAGTAGATTCAAAGGTAGATGGAATAAGAGTAGGAGACTGCAGTGAGTGGGCAGGTCAGTCTCCCATTTGCAAAAAGGTTGCCTTCTATCTGCCAGACTATATGCCCTCCCTTTCTGGTGAGCTCACACCTCAACAGTTACAAGTGACCAGGAAGGAAAGTCTGTGAGATTAACCAGATGTCTCATTACTTACCTGCAGTCATTGATGGTGGCCTATTTTCGCCGCTGTAGCATGATCCCCTCTCTCCCCATTGCTGGTGGGGCCTCCTTCCCCTTCCCTGGGGATTATTCCCAGAAGTGGTATAACAGGATCACATGGCATTTCAATCTTTAACTTTTTTAGAAATCGCCACATCCTTCTCTCCACATTCTCTCTAGCATTTGATGGTGTTTCTATTGTGGATGTTGGTCATGCTGACTGGGGAGAGATGATATCTCAGGGAAGTTTTGATTTGCACTTCCTGATAGCTAAGGACATGGAGCATTTTTAAAGATATTTGTTACACATTTCAATTTCCTCAGTGGACAAGTTTCTTTTGAAACTATTTTAATTGCGCTTTGGTTGTTTAGTTTTTTAAGTTCTTCGTGTACTCTGGATATTTGAGTTCTATCATATACGCGTTTAGTGAAGATTTTCTCCCATTTTGAGGGTTGCCTTTTTTCTTGGTTTACAATCTCTTTATCTTTAATTTCATGAGATCCCATTTTCTGTATGATCTCACCAGAAGGGGAGGGCAAATAGTCTGGCAGATTAAAAAGTAGCCATTTTGCAAATAGGTGATTAACCCCTCCCTCACTGTGGTTTCCTCTTTTATTACATTTACCTTTGAATATACTCTTATAACAAGACTCTAGTTTAACACCTTTTTGTCTCTGGCCAGGGGATGGCATCCAATACCCATCAGGATGGAGTGAAGGGCATTGTAAGAGCAGCAAAACTGTAAAAGAAAATCAACAAACCATAATCCAGAACTTCAGAGACTCTATATCAACCACCTAGAACTAGGCCAGACTAATCTCTCCCCATCCTGAAGCTCAGGGAAATTTGCAGAAGAGGGGGCAGTAAGAGTGTAAGAGCAAAAGGATGGGATGAGCAATGATATGCAAGATACTCCACACAAGTTAGGGCCGAAGCTATTATAATTGGACTTTGTATGCCCTGCGCAATGTCCAACACACTATTGACCTAACAAAGTCTAGCATCTGCTAAAGGCACCAAGATCCTTGGAGGCAAGGGACTGAGAGCCACAGTAGTGTTCCTATGCTTAAGGGGAACACAGGAAAGGGTTCGGGGAAATGCTACTGGGTTCTTGTACGTCATCGGAGTGGAGGGCCCAGAGGAGAGTCTGGCATGCACATTAAAGGATTCTCCAGGGATTGGGGGGAGGCACTGGGGGATGGGGAGGAAGGGGTGAGGGGAGGGGTAGAGGGGGGTAGGGGGGGAGGGAGGAAACTGGTGTACCTATTAAGTTTTTATGAGTGGAAATAATAATAATAAATAAAAAAAGGAAAAAAATAAATAAAGCAGATCCCATTTTTTGAGTGTTGGTTCTAGGGCCCATACTATTGAATTTCTGTTTAGGAACAGTTGGCTTAGCCAACACCAAGGGAGTTCCCTACCTTATCAGCTAGGATTTTTACAGTGTCTCGCACAGTATTAAGGTCGTTTATCCATTTGGAATTAATTTTTATGCATGGTTACAAGTGTGGGTCTAGTTTAAATTTTCTACATGAAGATTTCCAGTTTTGCCATTTGTTGAAGTGCTGTTCTTTTCCCACTGAATTTTTGGGACCCTTTGTCAAAGATCAAATGACAGTAATTTTGTGAGCTTATATCTGGGTCTTCAATCCTTATCCATTGATCTATGTGTCTATTTTGGAGCCAGTACCAGGATGTTTTGATTATTACGAATTTGTAGTATAGATTAAGGCTTCATATGGTGATACCTCCAGCAGTGTTTTTTTACTCTGGAATATTTTTGCTATCCTGGGCCTTTTGTTCTTCTATGAATTTTGAGATTGTTTGGTCAATTTCTTTAAAGAATTGCTTTGGGATTTTGATTGGTATAGCACTGAATTTGGATATTGCTTTTGGTAGGCTGATTATTTTTATGATGCTGATTAAGCTAATCCAAGAGCATGGGAGGTCTGTCCACTTTTTAGTGTCTTATGTAATTTCTTTTCTTCACGGTTTTAAAGTTTTCATTATAGAGGTCTCTCACTACTTTGGTTGGATTTATACCAAGGTATTTCATATTTTAGAGGCTATAGTAAATGGGATTCTTTCTTTTAGGACTTTTTCACTTTTTTCATCCTTGGTGTATAAGAAGTCCAATGATTTTGTGTACTTTGTATCCTGACACTGTGCTGAACTTATAGAGATATCTTGACTTCTTCCTTTCTCATTTAGATCAATTTTATCTGTCTCCCTTGTCTTATGGCTCCTAAGAATTCAAGTACAATATTGAATAGAAGTGGTGAGAGGGGACAGCTTACTTTAGTATCTGATTAAAGTGGGAATTACTGAAGTTTTTCCCCATTGAATTGCTGTTGGGTTGTTGTATATGGTTTTTATTGTGTTTATATAAGTTCCTTACATTACAGCTGTCTCTAGGATTTTGATTATGAAAAGATGTTGGAGCTTGTCAAAGGTTTTTCTTTTTTTTTTTTAAATAATGAATTTATTTTTTTTCTGCTCATACAAACTTAATAGGTACCCCGATACCCTCCCTCCCTCCACCCCTCCCTGGACCTCCCTGCTCCCTCCCCCCTTTTCCTCTTCCTTTCCCTCCTACCTCCATTTATTCCAGTGCCCCCTCCCCCATCCCTGGAGCATTCTTTAGTGTGTATGTCAAAATTTCCTCTGTGTCCTCCTCTCTGATGAGATGTAAGGACTCAGTAGCATTTCCTAGAACTCTTTCTTGCATTCCCCTTAAGTATAGGAGATTGCTTTGGCCCTAACTTGTGTGGAGTATCTTGCATTTCATAGCTCCTCCCCATCTTTGGGCTTTTACAATCTTACTGGCCCCTCTTCCGCAAATTTCCCTGAGCTTCAGGATGAGGCGAGATTAGGCAGGCCTGATTCCAGGTGGTTGATATAGAGTCTCTGATATTCTGTATTATGATTTCTTGATTTTTTTTTCAGTTTTGGTGCTCCTGCAATGCCCTTGGCTCCATCCTGATGGGTATTATATGTCAACCTCTGGCCAGAGATTAAAAAGCTGTTAAAATAGAGTCTTATTATAAGAGTAGATTCAAAGGTAGATAGAGTAAGAGAGGAGACCGCAGTGGGGGAGGGTCAATCTCCCATTTGCAAAAATGTTACCCTCTATCTGCCAGACTATAAGCCCTCCCTTTCTGGAAAGATCGTACCCCATCAGTTGCAAGTGAGCAGGAAAGAAAGTCTGTGAACTTAACCAGTTGTCTCTTTACTTACTTGCAGTCCTTGATGGTGGCCTATGTTCTCTGCTGTTGCATGATCCCATCTCTCCTTGTTTCTGGCAGGGCCCTCCTTCCCCTTCCCTCCTGTTATGATCTTTTCAATTGCTGTAGGTATTACAGAGATTTAATTTTGAGTGTGTCTCTAAGTGGGTTTGGTACTAGGAACCACCTATTAAGGAGTACATACGGCGCTTAATTTTCTGTGTCTGTGAGTCTTCACTCAATATAAGTGTTTCTAATTCCATCCATTTCCAGGCAAATTGAATTAATTCATCATTTTTGATGGCTGAGTAGTATTCCATTGTATAAATGTACCACACTTTCCTTATCCACTCGTCAACTGTTGGTCATTTGGGTTGATTCCATGACTTTGCTATTGTACACAGTGCTTCTATGAGCGTGGTTGTGCTTGTGCTATCAAGCTGAATTTTTGCTGTATGGGGTTTTATTCCCAAAAGTGGAATAGCAGGGTCATATGGCATTTCAATCTTTAATTTCTTTAAGAATTGCCAGATGGCTCGCCAGAGTGGTTGTATGAGCTTGCATTCCCACCAGCAATGTAGGAGAGTTTCCCTTTCTCCACATCCTCTCCAGCATTTGTTGTTGTTTGTATTGTGGATTTTTGCCATCCTTACTGGGGTGAGATGATATCTCAGGGAGGTTGTTATTTGCATTTCCCTGGTGGCTAAGGATGTGAGCATTTTAATTTTGTTCCTGGTAAAGTTTGTTTTAAGTTCCAAGGCCCATTTTTCAATTGGGCCATTTGTTTCCTTGGTGTTTAATTTTGTAAGTTCTTTGTGCACTCTGGATAATAGAGCTCTATCAGATATGTGTTTAGTGAAGATTTTTCTCCCATCCTGTGGGATGAAACTCTTTAATTTCATAACATCCCATCGGTCAAGTGTTGGTTGCATTGGCTATGCTATTGGATTTCTGATTAGGAACATGGGCCTAGTCCAATTAGCTCCAGGGAGTTCCCTAGTCTTTCAATTAATATTTTTATAGTCTCTGGCCTTATATTGATGTCCTTGATTCATTTGGAATTAATTCTTGTACATGGTGATAAATACGGGTCCAGTTTTAATCTTCTGCATGTGGATATCCAGTTTTGCCAGCACCATTTGTTGGAGATGCTGTTTTTTTTTTTCCATTGGATATTTTGAGCCCTTTTGTCAAAGATCAAATGGCTGTAGTTGTGTGGGCTTATATCTGAGTCTTCAACCCTTATCCATTAATTTGTGTGTTTATTTTGGAGCCAGTACCAAGGTTTTTTTAAATTCTTTTTTTAAAATTATTATTATTGTTTCTGCTCATAAAAACTTAACAGGTACACCAGTCCCCTCCCTCCCTCCACCTGCCCCTGACCCCCCTGCTCCCCCCTCCCCTATCCCCTCCCTACCCATCCCCCAGTTCCTCCCCCCCAATCCTTGGAGCATCCTTTAATGTGCAACTCACCTCTGGCTCCTCCTCTCCAATGAGGTACAAGGACCCAGGGGCATATCCCAGAACCCTTTCTTGTGTTCCCCTTAAGCTTAGGAACACTACTTTGACTGTCAGTCCCTAGCCTGCAAGGATCCTAGTGCCTTTAGTCCATGCTAGACTTTGTGGGGTTAATAATGTGTTGGACATAGCACAGGTCATGCAAAGTCCTATTATGATTGCTTCAGCCCTAACTTGAGTGGGTATCTTGCATATCATTACTCTTCCCATCCTTGTGTTCTTACAATCTTATCACCCCCTCTTCCTCAAATTTCCCTGAGCTTCAGGATGGGGAGAGATTAGGCTGGCCCAGTTCCATGTAGTTGATGTAGAGTCTCTGATGTTCTGAATTATGGATTGTTGATTTTTTTTTTCAGTTTTGCTGCTCCTGCAATGCCCTTGGCTCCATCCTGATGGGTATTGGAATTCACCCCTTGGCCAGAGAAAAAAACCTGTTAAATTAGAGTCTTGTTATAAGAGTATAAGGAAAATGTGGTACATTTATACAATGGAATACTACTCAGCCATCAAAAATGATGAATTAATGCAATTTGCTGGGAACTGGATGGAATTAGAAACAATTATATTGAGTGAAGTATCCCAGACATGGAAAATTTTTTTTATAATATATTTTTTATTATTATTTCAGCTCATACAAACTTAATAGGTACACCAGTTCCCTCCCTCCCTCCTCCTCCCCCCCGAACCCCCTACTCTCCCTCCCCTCATCCCTCCGGCCCCATCCCCCCGTGCCTCCCGCCCCGATTCCCAGAGTCCTTTCTTGTGCATGCCTGACTCTCCTCTGGGCCCTCCTCTCCAATGACGTACAAGGACCCAGTGGCATTTCCCTGAACCCTTTCCTGTGTTCCCCTTAAGCATAGGAACACTATTGTGGCTCTCAGTCCCTTGCCTCCAAGGATCTTGGTGCCTTTAGCAGATGCTAGACTTTGTTAGGTCAATAGTGTGTTGGACATTGCACCGGGCATGCAATGTCCAATTATGATTGCTTCGGCCCTAACTTGTGTGGAGTATCTTGCAAATCATTGCTCATTCCATCCTTTTGCTCTTACACTCTTACTGCCCCCTCTTCCGCAAATGTCACTGAGCTTCAGGATGGGGAGAGATTAGTCTGGCCTAGTTCTAGGTGGTTGATATAGAGTCTCTGAAGTTCTGGATAGTAGTTTGTTGGTTTTCTTTTGCAGCTTTGTTGCTCCTGCAATGCCCTTCACTCCATCGTGATGGGCACTATATGTCACCCCCTGGCCAGAGACAGAAAGCTGTTAAACTGGAGTCTTATTATAAGAGCACATTCAAGGGTAGATGTGATACTTATACCCAAAAGTGGAATCGCAGGGTCATATGGCATTTGGCCATGGGAGGGGTCAATCACCCATTTGCAAAATGGTTACTTTTTAATCTGCCAGTCTATATGCCCTTCCCTTCTGGTGAGTTCATAACCCCTTAGTTGTAAATGATCAGAAACAAATGTCTGTGAACTTAACTATGTGTCACATTACTTTATTGTAGTCCTTGATGGAGGCCTATTTTCTCTACTGTAACCTGGTCACTTCTCTCCTTGTTTCTGGTGTGGCCTTCCAACCCCATCCCTCCTGTTCATAATCCTTGCAATTATTGTAGGTAATACATAGATTTACCTATGAGTGTCTCAAGATGGGCTGGGTGGGTTTGGTATTAGGAGTCACCTATTAGGAAGTACATACAGCGCTTAATTTTCTGGGTCTGGGATACTTCACTTAATATAATTGTTTCTAATGACATCCATTTCCCAGCAAATTCCAGTAATTCATCATTTTTGATGTCTGAGTAGTACTCCATTGTATAGATGTATCACAGTTTCCTTATCCACTCGTCAATTGTTGGACATTTGGGTTGATTCCATGTCTTTGCTACCAGACATGGAAAATTAAGTGCTGTATGTACTCCCTAATAGGTGGATCCTAGTATTAAACCCACTTAGAGACACTCAAAGACAAATCTCTGTAATACCTACAGTAATTGCAAAGATTATAAACAGGAAGGATGGGGAAGGAGGGCCCCACCAGAAACAAGGAGAGAAGGGACTATGTTATAGCAGAGAACATCAGCCACCATCAAGGACTGCAAGTAAATAATGAGACATCTGGTTAAGTTCACAGCCTTTCCTTCCTGATCGTATGCAAGTGATGGGGTACGATTTCAACAGAAGGGGTGGGCATATAGACTACCTGATAGAAAATAACCATTTTGCAAATGGGTGATTGACCTCTCTCTCACAACAGTCTCTTACTTTTATTCCAAGTTGTTTTTATAACTATGTATTTGTAGTATAGATCAAGGTTTGGTGTTGTGGTACCTCCAGCAGTGTTTTTGTTACTCAGGATTGTTTTTGCTATCCTAGGTCTTTTGTGCCTCCATATGAATTTTGAGATTGTTTTATCAACCTCGTTAAAGAATTGCTTTGGGTTTTTGATTGGTATAGCATTGAATCTGTATATTGTCTTTGATAGGATGGTCATTGTTTTATGATATTGATGCTGCCAATCCAGGAACATGGGAGGTCTTTCCACCTTCTAGTGTGTTCTGTAATTTCTTTCTTTAAGGTTTTAAGGTTTTTGTAAAGGTCACTTACTTCCTTGATAAGGTTTATATCAAGGTATTTCATTTTTTTAGGGGCTATAGTAAATGGGATTGTTTCTCTCAGGGCTTTTTCACTTCTGTCATTCTGGCCATATAGGAAGGCCGCTGATATTTGTATGTTTATTTTGTATCCTGCCACCCTGCTTAACTTCTTTATTAGTTCCAGGAGTTTCCTAGTGGAGTTTTTGGGATCACTTAGTTATAAGATCATGTCATCAGCAAATAGAGATAACTTGACTTCTTCCTTGCTGATTTGAATCCCATCAAAGGTTTTTCTGCATCTATTAAGAGTATCATGAGGTCTTGGACTTTAGATTTGTTTATATGATGGACTTCATTTATCAATTTGCATATGTTGAACCACAGTGAATGATCTTTTTGATATGTTTTTTAAATTCAATTTTGCTGTTTTTGTTGAGAAATTTTGGAACTGTGTTCATCAATGATATTGGACTATAGTTTTCTTTTTTAAGTGTATCTTTATTAGGTTTGAGGATTAGTATGACATTAAATTTTTGGAAAGAATTTTGAAGTGTTCCTTCCTTTGCTAATTTATGAAAGAATTTAAGGAATATTAGTGTGGGTTCTTTAAATGTCTCGTAGAATTCTGTGTTAAATCCATCTGGTCTAGGACATTTTTTGGTGGGAAAATTCGAGATTACTTCACCAATTTACTTATTTGTTATAGGAATATTTAAATAATTCAAAGGTTTTTGAATCAATTTAGGTAAGTTGGAATTACTCAAGCATTCATCAATTTCTTTTATGTCATCAAATTTTATGGAGTATAAGTTTTTGAAATATGATCTTATAATTCTCTGAATTTCTTGGGTGTCAATAGCGATAACTCCGTTTTCATTTCCAGTTTTGTTATTTTGGGTTTTCTGTCTCTTAATTTTGGTTAATTTACCTAGGGATGTATCAATCTTATTGATTTTTTTCAAAGAACAAGCTTTCTGTGTGGTTCATTCTTTGTATTGTTTACTTTATCTCAGTTTCCGCTATTTTTGCCCTGATTTTGCTAATCTTTTTTCTTTTGCTTTTGTGATTGGATTGCTCATGTATCTAAAGCTTTAGGCTGCATTGTTATTTATTATTGATGTTTCCATTTTTTTGATTTGGGCATTCAGAAGTATAAACTTACCTCTTAGGATAGCTTTCATTATTCCCAGAGATTTCGATATGTTGTATTTTCATTGTCATTCGCTTCCAGGAATTCTTGAATTTTAGATTTTATTTTCAGCATGTGCCTATATTTTGTGGTGAGGTATGTTTCCTGAAGTCAGCAGATGAATGGTTGTGATTTCTAATCCATGTTTATAACGTGTGTCTTTTGATTGGTGAGTTAATATCATTGACATTTAGTGTTATAATAGAGAAATTACTTTTAATTCCTGACTTTTTTTGTGTTTAATCAGTGTCATACATGTATTATTTAGCTTGTAGGTTGTGGTGGTATTATACTTCCCTTCTATCCCCCTGCTTATGCTAGTTCTTTTCTTCAAGCTTGAGTATCTTTTCTATCATTTTTTGATAGCATGGTTTGGCATTCATATAAGCCTTCAAGTTGTCTTTATTGTAGAAAATTTTTCTTTCACCCTAGATCATGACTGATAATTTGCTAGATATATCAGCCTGGATTAACATTTGTGCTCATTCAATACTACAAGTACCTCTTTCCAAACTCTTCTGTCTTTTACTGTTTCCATTGAAAAAAATCATTTGTCATTTTAATAGGTTTCCTTTAAAAGTGACTTTTTTTTCTCCTAAAGGTCTCAGCACATTCTCTTTGTCTTGTGTGTGTAGTATTTTTACTATTATTTGTCTTGTCATGTTTCTATTTTGGTCATATCTGTTTGGGGTGCATAATGCCTCTTGTAGTTTTTTTTAGATGTGGGAAGTTTTCTTTTATAATAATTTGAAAAATTTCCTCAAGTGTGGTATTTTGAGTTTATTCTTCTATTCCATGAATGTGCATGATAGGCTTCTTCAAGGTGTCCCATAGCTCTTGAATATTCCTCTCAAGTATCTTTTTGGCTATAACAACCTCTTTGCTTGAATTGGTTAATTCTTTCAAAATCTGAAATTTTATTTTCTGCTTCCTTAGTTCAACTGGTAAGACTCTCAGTTGATTTCTGTGTTGAAGGTAGCTTGTCTTTTAAACTGATTGAAATTGTTTAAACTGCTCTATGCCTATTGCTTCTTCAACTGCTTTCATCATCTCCTCCAAGTACCTGTTGTCTTCCTGTTCAAACTGGTTTATGTGCTCATTTAACTCCTCCTGGATTCCTCTTTCATTGTTTTTATCATAATAAAGATCTGGCTTTGAAAATCATTATCTTGGGAATGGCTTTCTTTGCTATTTTCTGTGAGTTTGTTCTGGTTGATTCTTTATTGTTTGTAGGAAATTTGCTGTCTTAGCTTTTGTTTCTTGTGGATTTACCGCAAGTGTTTTATCACTTATGTTCTTCTTTTTATTTTTGTGTGTTTTTGGCTGAACTGAATTAGACAGCATTACTACACTTGAGCAGTTACTGCTAGTGTTTGCCTTGGAGTTAGGTATGTCTGTCTGGTGTTGGTGTTATTTCTTAGATGAAGCTATTGGACTGTTAGTATATCAATTAAGTGAGTTTAGTAGACAGGGTATTGAAGATTAGTATGAGAGTGCATGGTATGCCTGTTTGGTGCTGGTGTTATTTCCTAGATGAGGCTATTGGACTGTTAGTATATCAATTAAGTGAGTTTAGTAGACAGGGTATTGAAGATTAGTATGGTGGTCCATGTTTTAGGTTTACTTCCTTGGTGACATGTGGGGGTGAATGGTATAGTTCCTGAAGTTGTATGGGTTTTTGGGTGGCTGTATGGAAATGTTAAAGTACAGTGACTAATAGTGGAGAGAAACAAGATGCTAAAAAGGGTTTATTTATCTTAGAACTGGAGATGAAGATTCTCTCCCATATGAGGGGATGATTTCAGAAGACCTCAGATGAATGGTATTGGACCCCTAGCTATTTGCTTGGGTTTTCTCTAGATTCTGTTGAATTCTGAGGAGCAGGACGTCTGCCCTGGGACTGAGGAACAGGGATTTTGCCCTGGTTCAGGTCAAGGTTAAGGAGTGCACCCAGGTCTGGGTTGGAATCCAAGGTAGCTTTTAAAAGTTACTTATTCCAGTTTTCTGTGGACACTCATATATTAACATGCTCAGCATTTTTGTGTATCACATCTTTGTGTATCACTTTGTGTGAAAAATAATCATGGTATAGGTTTATATTTGGCATAAAGAACTTCGTTTTTTACCCCCACGGATCATTTTACATGATTTATACTTAAAATAAAAGGAGCTTTAAGTATTAGAAGAAATTTATCAGTAAATCAGTATATGGGATAAATTCAAACTATTTTCTTCACATGCAACTTCAGAATTAAGCTGTGAACTGATACTTCACAAATATGGTCATTACTAGTAGAACAGGTTTATGGGAAACATTTGAAAAATCACTCTCTGTGAAGACGACTCATTGGCAGAGCATTTATCTCAACATATACTAAGATCTGAGTTTGACCTACAGCACTGAAAAAAAAAACCTAATCTCTAATATTTTATTATGACTAAAAGTTTTGGAGAAAGATATAGCACATGTATCGCTGTCAGTTTCCATACTATTACAAAATATGTAAGTATATGTGCTTCTTTGTATGTGGGTATATCCCAACGTGGATTGAAAAAATTTTTATTGTTATTAAATGATTTGTAAAGTCACCAAGTTCTCTCCTAGTAATGTGATGGATACACCACATTTTACAACTCTGTAGACATATTGGTGTTTCATTTGCCCCTACACCTCCACTTTTCTGTCCCTAGAGTGTAAATAGATAAATTCAGTAGATTTGTAACTATGACAACATTTTAATTTCTAATAATACTGAGGCTACAAGATGTGCTCCGTATCAGAATTTTAATTGTCAGAGTACTTTTCCCACTTTTTTATTTGGGGGCAGGGAATAGAGAGGCAATGTTCTAAAAAAGCAGAATACATAACAAATATAGATTCCCTAAAAATAATTCTGGTCAAATCAATGTATCTCCATTTTAACTGGTTATATGATTATTTGTTAGATGAAATATTTTATTTTTGTTATTTTTTTTTATTTCAGCTCATACAAACTTATTAGGTACACCAGTTCCGTCTCTCCCTCCTCCTCCCCCTGTACCCCCTGCTCCCCCTCCCCACCCCTCTCCCTCCCCATCCCCCAGTGCCTCCCACCCCAGTTCCCAGAGAGTCCTTTCTTGTGCATGACTGATTTTCCTCTGGGCCCTCCTCTCCGATGACGTACAAGGACCCAGTGGCCTTTCCCGAACCCTTTCCCATGTTCCCCTTAGGTATAGGAACACTGCTGTGGCTGCCAATCCTTTGCCTCCAAGGATCTTGGTGCCTTTAGCAGATGCTAGACTTTGTGAGGTCAACAGTGTGTTGGACAATGCGCAGGGCATGCAAAGTCCAATTATGATTGCTTCAGCCCTAACTAGTATAGAGTATCTTACATATCATTGCTCCTCCCATCCTTATGCTCTTACACTCTTACCGCCCCCTCTTCCACAAATTTCCCTGAGCTTCCAGATGGGGAGAGACTAAGCTGGCCTAGTTCTAGGTGGTTGATATAGCGTCTCTGAAGTTCTGGATTGTGGTTTGTTGATTTTCTTTTGCAGTTTTGCTGCTCCTGCAATGCCCTTCACTCCATCCTGGTGGGCATTGTATGTTACCCCCTGGCCAGAGACAAAAAGCTGTTAGAGTCTTGTGATAAAAGCACATTCAAAGGTAGATGTAATAAAAGTGGGAAACCACAGTGAGGGAGGGGTCTATCACCCATTTGCAAAATTGTTACTTTTTATCTGCCAGACTATATGCCCTCCTCTTCTGGTGAGATCACATGACCTCAGTAGTAAATGATCAGGAACAAAAGTCTGTGAACTTAATCAGATGTCTCATTACTTATTTGGGTCCTTGGTGGAGGATTATTTTCCATGCTGTAACATGGTCCCTTCTCTCCTTGTTTCTGGTGTGGCCCTCCTACCCCATCCCTCCTGTTCATAATCCTTGGAATTACTGTCTCTAGGTGGGCTGGGTGGGTTTTGTACTAGGAGCCACCTATTAAGGAGTACATACAGCACTTAATTTTCTGGGTCTGGGATACTTCACTTAATATAATTGTTTCTAATGACATCCATTTCCCGGCAAATTGCAGTAATTCATCATTTTTGATGGCTGAGTAGTACTCCATTGTATAGATGTACCACAGTTTCCTTATCCATTCGTCAACTGTTGGACATCTGGGCTGATTCCATGACTTTGCTATTGTAAACAGTGCTGCTATGAACATGGTCGTGCTTGTGCTATCGAGGTGAACCTCGGCTGTATGGGGGGTTATTCCCAAAAGTGGAATAGCAGGGTCATATAGCATTTCAATCCTTAATTTCTTTAAGAATCTCCAGACGTCTTGCCAGAGTGGCTGTATGAGCCTGCATTCCCACCAGCAATGTAGGAGAGTTCCCCTCTCTCCACATCCTCTCCAGCATTTGTCGTTGTTAGTATTGTGGATTTTTGCCCTCCTGACGGGGGTGAGATGATATCTCAGGGAAGTTTTGATTTGCATTTCCCTGATGGCTAAAGAAGTGGAGCATTTTTTAAGATATATGTTAGACATTTTAATTTCATCCCTGGTAAAGTTTCCTTTAAGTTCCAGGGCCCATTTTTTAATTGGGCCATTGGTTTCCTTGGTATTTAGTTTTCTAAGTTCTTTGTGCACTCTGGACAATAGAGCTCTATCAGATATATGGTTAGTGAAGATTTTCTCCCATTCTGTGGGTTGCCTTTGAGCTCGTGTGACAATCTCTTTATCTGAACAGAAGCTCTTTAATTTCACAAGATCCCAACTGGTGAGAGTTGGTAGCAATGACTGTGCCATTGAATGTCTGTTTAGGAACTGTTGGTCTAGCCCAATCAGCTCGAAGGAGTTCCCTATCCTTTCAACTATGGTTTTTATAGTCTCTGGCCTGATATCAAGGTCCTTGATTCATTTGGAATTAAGTCTTGTACATGGTGACAAGTACGAGTCCAGCTTTAATCTTCTGCATGTGGAGATCCAGTTTTGCCAGCACCATTTGTTGAAGATGCTGTTCTTTTTCCATTGGATTCTTTGGGCCCCTTTGTCAAAGACCAAATGGCTGTAACTTTGTGGGCTTATATCTGGGTCTTCAATCCTTATCCATTGATCTGTGTGTCTGTTTCGGAGCCAGTAACAGGCTGTCTTTACAACTACGGATTTGTAGTATAGACTCAGGTTTGGTATGGTTATACCTCCAGCTGTGTTTTTGTTACTCAGGATTGTTTTTGCTATCCTGGGTCTTTTGTGCCTTCATATGAACTTTGAGATTGTTTGGTCAACTTCTTTGAAGAATTGCTTTGGGATTTTGATTGGTATAGCATTGAATCTGTATATTGCCTTTGGTAGGATGGTCATTTTCACGATGTTGATTCTGCCAATCCAGGAATAAGGGAGGTCTTTCCACCTTCTGGTGTCTTCTGCTATTTCTTTCTTTAGGGTTTTAAAGTTTTCATTATAAAGGTCTTTTACCTCCTTAGTTAGGTTTATACCAAGGTATTTCATTTTTTTAGGGGCTATAATAAATGGGATTGTTTCTCTCAAGGCTTTTTCACTTCTTTCATTCTGGGCATATAGGAAGGCCACTGATTTTTGCATATTTATTTTGTATCCTGCCACCGTGCTGAACTTCTCAATTAGTTTCAGGAACTACCTGGTGGAGTTTTTGGAATCACTCAGGTGTAAGATCATGTCATATGCAAATAGGGATAGCTTGACTTCTTCCTTGCCGATTTGAATCCCTCTTATGTCCCTTTCTTGTCTTATGGCTTCAGCTAAGACTTCAAGTACAATATTGAATAGAAGTGGTGACAGTGGACAGCCTTGTCTAGTTCCTGATCGAAGTGGGAATGCTTCCAATTGTTCCCCATTGAGCATAATCCTTGCTGTGGGCTTGTTGTATATAGCTTTTATTATATTGAAAAAGGTTCCTTCCATTCCTACTGTCTCTAGCGTTTTGATCATAAAAGGCTGTTGGATCTTGTCAAAAGCTTTTTCTGCATCTATCGAGAGTATCATGTGGTCTTGTACTTTGGACTGGTTTACATGATGAATTACATTTATTGATTTGCGTATGTTGAACCAACCTTGTGTGCCGGGATGAAGCCTACTTGGTCCCCATGAATGATCTTTTTAATATGTTTTTGAATCCGATTTGCTAAGACTTTGTTGAGAATCTTTGCGTCTGTGTTCATCAGGGAGATCGGCCTATAGTTTTCTTTTTTAAGTGAATCTTTATTAGGTTTTGGGATTAAAACGATATTAGCTTCATAGAAGGAATTTGGTAGTGTTCCTTCCTTTGCTATTTGATGGAACAGTTTAAGGAGTATTGGTGTTATTAACTCCTTAAATGTCTGGTAGAACTCTGTGCTGAATCCATCTGGTCCAGGACCTTTTTTGTTGGGAAGATTTGAGATTACTTCCTCAATTTCCTTATATGTTATAGGACTATTTAAATAATTCACAACTTCCTGATTCAATTTAGGTAAGTTGTGTTTACTTAGAAATTCATTCATCTCTTTTGTGTTGTCAAACTTCACAGAGTATAAGTTTTTGAAATATGATGTTATAATTCTCTGGATTTCTTGGGTATCAGTAGTGATAACTCCATGTTCATTTCTAATTTTGTTAATTTGAGTTTTCTCTCTCTTGCTTTTGGTTAGTTTAGCTAGGGGTGTATCAATCTTATTGATTTTTTCAAAGAACCAGCTTTTCCACTGGTTGATTTTTTCTATCATTATCTTAATCTCGATTTCAGATATTTCTCCCCTTATTTTGCTAATCTCCTCTCTTCTACTACTTTTGGGATCAGATTGCTCTAGTTTCTCTAAAGCTTTAAGCTGCATTGTTAAGTTGTTTATTTCTGATGTTTCCATTTTTTTGATGTAGGCATTAATAGCTATGAACTTACCTCTTAGAACAGCTTTCATTGTGTCCCAGAGATTTTGGTAAGTTGTATTTTCATTATCATTCACTTTCAGGAAATCTTGAATTTTCTTTTTAATTTCTTCCTGAATCCAGTTCTCATTCAGCATCTAGTGTTAAGTTTCCAGGAGTTAGTGTATTTTCTCTTATTTAATGTGTTGTGGATGTCCAGCTTTAGGCCGTGATGGTCTGATAGGGCACAGGTTAGAATTTCAACTTTCTTGTATATGTGTAGATTCATTTCGTGGCCCAATATGTGATCTATTTTGGAGAAAGTTCCGTGTGCTGCTGAGAAAAATGTGTATTCTTTGGTGCGTGGGTGAAAAGTTCGATAGAGATCTGTAAGGTCCATTTCTTTCAGGGTTTGATTAAGTTCCAAAGTGTCTCTGTTAAGCTTTTGACCTGTTGATCTATCCCACGTTGAGAGGGCGGTGTTGAAGTTCCCAAGAATTATCGTTTGGGGATTGATTTCTTGCTTTAGACGCTGTAGGGTTTTCTTAATGAATGTGGAGGAACCCGTATTGGGTGCATATATGTTCAGTATTGTGAAGTCTTCCTGGTGAATTGTACCTGTGACTAAAATGTAGTATCCATCCGTGTCTCTTATAATTTTCTTTGGTTTGAAGCCCACTTTGTCTGATAGCATAATGGCTACCCCTGCCTGTTTTCTGCTTCCATTTGCTTGTAGAATTGTTGACCAGCCTTTCATTTTTAGAGCGTGCCTATCTTTTGTGGTGAGATGGGTTTCCTGCAGGCAGCAGATTGATGGATTGTGATTTTTAATCCAAGTTTGTAATCTGTGTCTCTTGATTGGTGAATTAATTCCATTAACATTTAGTGTTATAATGGAGAAACTATTGTTAATTCCAGACATTTATTATGTTTAGTAGCTTTTATAAGTACATTGCTTCGTTTTTAATGATGTTATACTTGCCTTCTGTTCTCCTGGATATGCCTGTTTTTTTCTTCATGCTTGAGTATCATTTCTAGCATTTTTTGAAGGCCTGCTTTGGTGGCCATGTATCCCTTAAAGTTGTCTTTGTGCTGGGAAATTTTTCTTTCTCCCTCGATCATGACTGATAGTTTTGCAGGGTAAATCAGCCTGGGTTGACATTTTTGCTCATTCAATACTTGAAGTATATCTCTCCAAGCTCTTCTTGCTTTTACTGTTTCGACTGAGAAGTCATTTGTTATTTTAATAGGTTTACCTTTAAAAGTGACTTGTTTTTTCTCCCTTGAAGCTCTCAGCACCAGTTCTTTATCTTGAATGTGGAGTGTTTTAACTTTTATTTGCCCGGGGGTGCTTCTATTTTGGTCATATCTGTTTGGGGTGTGGAATGCCTCTTGTATATGGATGGGCCTCTCTTTTTTTAGATGAGGAACGTTTTCCTTGATGATCGTTTGAAAAATTTCCTCAGGGGTGGTATTTTGAGATTCTTGCTCTGGTATTCCATGAATACGCATTTTAGGCTTTTTCAGGGTGTCCCATATCTCTTGGATATTTCTCTCAAGTATCTTTTTGGCTTTAACAACCTCTTCCATTGAGCTGGTTAGTACTCCCACTTTATCTTCAAGGTCTGAAATTCTGTTTTCTGCTTCATTAGTTCTGTTGATAAGACTCTCTGTGGCGTTCTGGGTTGAAGATAACTTGTCTTTTAGCTCAGTTTTAAACTCTGCTTGAGTTTGTTTTAACTGCTCTATGCCACTTTTTGTTTCTTGCACTGTTTTTCTCAACTCCTCCAGATGTCTGTTGTGTTCCTCTTCAAAGCGATTGATTCGATTATGTAATTCCTCCCTGATTTCCTCTTTCATAGTATTGAACATGGTAATGATCATATTTTGAAAGTCTTTATCCTGGGTGGGGCTTTCTTGGCCTTTTTCCGTGGGTTTGTTTTTGTTGGAGTCTAACATTATGGGATTAATTTCTTCAGTGGGAAATTTGTTTACTTGATTGTTGCTTCTCATGGATTTGCACTTTTTCTTTGGCATTGTCATTTTAACTCTTAAGATCTCTCAATTTCACTAAACTGAATTATTTGGCCTGTGGTCCTGGTGGGCGGGGCGGGCAGAGACTTACCTAGGTCGTGGGGTGAGGCCCAGCTGGACAGCGCGCATCCAGACCGGTGGAGCCAGGGTGGGGTGCAAAGGGGGAATGGGGGCGACAGCGTGGAGCTATTTAACCCGAGGGCTGCTGGGGCGGGCCCGGGCACAGGGGGAGGTCCTCTTCGTCCCTAGGCCCCCCACGCGCGGCTCTGGCTGGATGGTGGGAGTCGGAGCCGGGTCCCTGTGGGCTGACCTGGGGTCCTGGTGGGCGGTGCGTGGGGCGGGGACTCACCAGCTAGGACGCGGGGTTGAGGGCCGGCTGGACCGCGTGCCTGTGCGCGTCCCGACCGGCAGAGCGGGGTGGGGTGCAAAGGGCTATTTTTGTTATTTTTAAATCAGTACATTTGTGTTAAAATCTTAAGCAGATAACCTTTATGGTTTTATACTACAAGTATTCATTAAATGCGTGTATTTTATTTCATTTTATTTTGCAGTGTTCATGTGTCTATATGTGTGTATGTATGTATATCAGCAGACATTATGTATGCCCATAGAAGTCCAAGGATGACTTCAGGAATATTCCTGGACTGCTCTAACTCCTATTTTTGCTGCTGTAAAGGTTTCCAGGCTCCATCTTCCAGGGCCAGAGGTACTGGATCGTGCCATTTCTGCCTGGCACTTTTATGTGGGATATAGAATCCTTGAGATCTTCTGCTTGAAAGGCAGACATAACCCCTGAGCCTTCTCTTCAGATGTAACATAATTTTTACATACTTGTGTTTATACATGTATTTTCCCTGACATTAAGGAAGCATTATTTGGATATATACATGTATTTTCCCTGACATTAAAGAAACATTCCTTAGAAAATCAGTTCCACTCAAACACCAAATACATGGGCGACAATTCAGTAGCATATTCATACTGGTTTAAAAAAACATAATAAATTATATGGATTCCCTAAAAATAATTCAGGTCAAATTAATGTATCTCCATTTTAACCAATTATATGATTACTTCTTAGATGAAATATTTTATTTTCGTTATTTTTAAATCAGTACATTTGTGTTAAAATCTTTTTTAAATTTGTTTATTATTATTATTTATTCAATTGTGCATGTGTGTGCGTGTGTATATGTATGTGTGTGTAGAACCACGGACAAATTTGGGAACCACCGTGACCGCTTCCACCTCCTTGTTTACTCTGCCTCGGGATTCACAGGCTCTGCCCTACCAGGACCAGAAACGCAGGCCGCCCCCATTTCCGCGTCTATACGTGGGGTCTAGGATTCGAACTCAGGACCTACTGCCTGCAAGGCAGAGGCTTAACCCCTGAGCCACCTCTCCAGCCCCTGTGTTAAAATCTTAATAACTGTACAATTATCTAAATGAATTATAACTTTATGCTTGAAGTTTTTTAAGTTATTTGTTTTAATTAGCATAAGGTAAATTTTCCACTCAATTTTTTCAATCTCCCTCTGTGCAGTTTTACAATATAGAACTATATTTTGAATAGCTGCTTAATTTTTTAATTTCAAAGAATGTTTATCCAGCCCCCATATGAGTTGGACAATATTCTTGGAAATGAATTTACAAAAAAGAAAAAAATTAGAATTAAACTGAAAATTGACCTCATGTGTCTTACACTTAAAGGAAGGAAAACTAAAAACAAAGTCAGAAATGATTATGAAGAAGATGATGACTGACTTAAGGAGCTTAATTGAGAAAATTCAGTGAGGCAGATATTATTTCATGAAAGTTTTGGAAATGAAAAATCAGTATATAACAGCACAGTCAGTTGAAGAATAAGATATATTGTTCCACATTTTTAATTATACAAGAACAGGATGTATATATAGTGTGAAAGTATTTAATTTGTAAAAGTTTTGGCAAAAGTGTGTGTGACTACTCCCCTATACATTAGTGTATTTACACACATACAAACACACACATGCAGTCTTACCAGAATTTTGTGTGACTTTTGCTTGCTGTTAGTTGAATGAAGAGTAGTAGCACTCCAGGACAGTTAATAAATACATATTTGTACCCCTAGTTGATCTTAATCAATAAAAGGAAGGGAAAAATTTGAAAATATGACACATATAACATATCGTGTTCAATATAATATTAAGAACTATGGCAATTCAAAACTTTAAAGAACGGGAAATCATTGAAATAGGAAGGCACTAGTTTGGGAAGATGGGCATTATAGAACTGTTCAAACATCTGGAAATCAGCCAAAGGATTTCATCTTATTATTCCATAGAATGGGCTATATTTGCTAAAAGCAAAAATGGAGGAGAGAAAAAAGAATAGATTTTGTTCTCAACACGTGAATGTACTATTTTGTCCATTAACAACAAGGATGACTTTTTCTATGATCCCTAAAGAAAAATCTTTATGAACATCTTCGAGGAGAGACTGATGATTTTTAATAAAGGACTCAAGAAAGACACTGTTGTATCTGAGTACATTCAACAACATGTGCTCCTTTATGACTCTGAGGTGCCCATTAAATGTAGCTGTGCCTTTAAGCTCCTGAATCAGATGTGCTGCTTTTCCTTAGTTACAAGCTTATGTTTTTTTTTTTTCCTGTTAAAAACTGATGTCTTGGCTTCATATCAGTATTTGCTTATAGGCAAGCAAATATGATCCAGAGACAGCATTTATTTTTCAGAATATTACTTCAAAATGGATATAAGAGAACCCAAAGCTGAAAAAAAGGATAAGAACATTTTTTTCTGGGATAAATTTTATCATTCTCCTCACAGCCACTAATAACACAATTTTCCTTTTCAACATACTGCTCGTTTGACTGGCTTAATAAAAAGGTGGGCCCTTGGTTATAAAAGAGGCTTTGATCAAACAATTCTCACTAACAGCTTAGAGAAGAAAAGTGTTCAAAACCAAAAGTAAAAGATTTCAAGCCTCTTCAAGGAAAGCATCCTGCCCTGAGAAAGAAGATTGTGGTCATTTATTGTAGCAATCATAAAATACAGCAGACTGGGGAAGTTATCATTCCATTTTAATCAGGTTACTCAGAAAAGCTGCAAGCAGAGATTGCTGTTTAGTCTGAAATGGGAAAGACTCTTTCTTTTATGATACTGTAGGGTCATATGTGAAAAATGAGACCTTTCTCTGCTTTTTCATAACAAAGCATAAAAGCACATTTTAACCGGTTTGCAGCCTAACTCAGTATTGATTAATATCACATGTAATAGCCTGAATGTACTTGGAGGGACAAAGGAGAGTAAAAGAAATCATTTTAACCACAAAATTTAATCTTTTCATGCAATTTATTGTTTTCAAAATTATTATTCTTAATTTGTAAAAGAATATGACATTCAAAAGTTTGAGCAGATTATTTAGATCTCTAAAATACCCTGTAGATTTGAAATTGGCAACAATCAGCAGCAATTTTTCAAATTGCCAATGCTACTTATAAGTTAAAGTACAGTAGTTTTTATTATTCTTTACTTCTCTTGAGTAAAGAGAAAATGTATAGATTGAATGATAATGGTCATTCTCTCTTATTTTCAAAAAATGTGAAAAAAAATCATAATTTGCCATCACAATTTAATCAACATCAGTGTACTACCCTAACACATAAAAGGTCAATTTATCTTAATAACATCTATATAATGTTGAGTCTTAATGTTACAGAATGTAGACACTTCAGAAGTTATAATAAAACAAGTTTTCATTTCAGAAAACTAAAATAAAGACACTTCTTTCACCTGCCGAGCTCTGTGCTGTCAGAGAGAAACCAGAGGATTTGCTTCAGGGCTGTAATGGGAGCTTAGTGATCAGCCTTCCATGTGCATATTCTGCCCTTCTTGATGCAAGGAATCCTCCTGCCATCCTGGAGGAAAAAGGAAGCACTTTGGTGGAAAGGACATTTTCATTGCACAATAATCTTTCCCTGGAGAGCTTTGTTCTTACTCCAGGCTCTGGTGCCTGGCTGTATTTGTCACTCCCACTCAAACCATCCCAGAGCCCATCTCTCACTCAAGAATATTCAGGCATCATCACAATTGTCAATTTTCTCTTCATTAATATCCTTGTACTTTATTTCATGCTTGGATACTAATTCCTTCAGCTATTAAGATTTAAACAACAAAAGATGATAATGTTTTTAGGATTTTTAATAGGTTTATAATAGTCTGAAGTAGCTCAGTTTGTTTTAAGATTGGTGTCCAAGAGAACTTAGATTACATAAATGAGAACAAGCAGAAGTAGAAGGATTATGTCAATAAAAATTGCAAACAATGAAGGGGAATATTTAAATATTTTGAAGGTGTAACTCAAAGGGCCGCTCTAATCATGCTAGCTGGGAAAAGTATATACTATCAGAAACATGCGCTTGTCTTTTGTACATACTGGAGTTAAACAGAACACCATTTCCTTCAGGATGCTTTTGATCTCGGGTGATTGACTTCCATTGTATCAATTCTTTTTTTTTTTTAATTTTTTTATTATTATTTATTCAACTGTGTGCATATGCGTGTGTATGTGTGTGCACGCCTCTGTGTGTGTGTGTCTGTGTATGTGTAGAACCACGGACGAATTCAAGAACCACCATGGACGCCTCCACCTCCTTCTGCCTCGGGATTCACAGGCTCCGCCCTACCAGGACCAGAAGCGCAGGCCGCCCCCACTTCCGCCTGGCGTCTATACGTGGGATCTGGGATCCGAACTCAGGACCTTCCACCTGCAAGGCGGAGGCTTAACCCCTGAGCCACCTCTCCAGCCCTGTATCAATTCTTAACATTTGGTGATTTGTTATTTGAGAACAATAATAAAAATCCCATCTGTGTGGTTTGAATGAAAAATTTCCCTCACAGGCTCATATGTTTGAACAGTTGGTTTCCATTGGCAGCATTATTTGGGAGGTTTTTGAAACATTTAGAAGGTGGAGCTTTAGTTGAGGAAGTATGTCATTGGGATAGGCTTTCAAGATTGTAAGGCAACAGTCAGCTTCCTGCTCCTGTCACCATGCCTTTGCCTATTACCATGTGCTTGCCTCCATGATGGAGTCTATGTCCTTTAGAATCATAAACCAAATCATAAACTCTTTCTCCATTAAAATTCTTGAGTCAGAAAATTTTATCATAACAATGGAAGAATAGTGGGAACAACACACCATCATTTAGAAATGGTTAATGTTATTGCCTACTTCATAGGCACAGCCAACAAAAGCCTAAAGCAACATGGCAAGTGGAGTACTTTTCAGTTTCTCCAAAATAGTAAACATAGTATTTAATCTGCTTTGCAACTTGAAGATCTTTCCACTAATGAATCAATACAATGCCAAGAGGGGGAGGTAAGGCGGGTGAGAGGACAGGGGAAGGAAAGGAAAGAAAAAGAAGTCAGAAAAAGAGAAAGATTTAAAATGTGAAAGACTGAAGAGGAAACAAAAATCAAATTCACAGACATAGTACAATAGTAAGATTACTACATTTATATAAAAATATAAAATGTTTTTTTAGTATTTATACTCACTAATTTCTTGATACATCAAAAAAAAACTAATGATGCTAAACCAAGTATCCAAAATGAATAGCTTTGATATCATTCCTACATGTAAAGATATCATCACTTCAATTCTTAGAGAATTTTTAGAAGTAGGACAAGTTCTAAAACTTGTGTTCTTATTTTAATTCTAAAATGTGCTGATGTAGACATTTATTTTGTAAACACTAAGCTTTTAAATTTTTCATAAGTCTATAACAATTTTGTTGAGTAAATGGCATGGGAAAAACAACAGCAGTTGCCCTTGTTAGAGGTGGAAATTCATGAGTAGAATTGTCAGCAGCTACAGATATCCTCATATCACTCACCATCATGCACATAAAGAAGCTGATTCCCTGTGTTGTTTTAGGCTTCTACCTGACTAGAAGGACTGTGCTTTCTTGTTGCTCTTCCTTCCTTTGGCTGAGAACATAAGTTATTCTGTTATTCTGGCAGAAATCCTCAGTTGTAGAACTGAGGCTTAATATTACCATCCATTGAAAGACTTCCAGGAAAAGAAAGTATAGAAAACAGTCCTTAACAGGGAGTACTTATCTGTCTGAGGTTGGGGACTTGTCCTTTTGTGTTACTTTCTATAACACAGAAGATATGTGCATGAATTGTCTCCCCTTTACTCTCCAGTAATCTGTCTTCAGGACACCTAAAGACTATAGGACCTGATGGTAGGAAACAGAAGGTCATGGCTTGAGGAAAATGAGGTGCAAGGGCATTCCACAATTAGTGTTCTAATAATTTTTTTCATCCAGTCCCATGAATGCCATCCTATTTCTTCCATACATAGTCTATGGAAAGATGTCTTTTAAACCAATGGTTTCTAGTAGATTCTTACCTAATTTTGGTTCCAATATATTGAATACCTATTTGCCAAACTTCTAATAGACATTACCTCTAACATCACCTTCTACCACACAACATAAGGTGGCCATTCCAAAGACTGGTTTCCTATTACATTTTCAGTTCTTAAGATTCTGCCCTGACTTGTCAATCTGACAGTTTCTAAAGCTGTGCTTTCTCATTACCATCCATGACTCTCTGCACATAGCTTCCCACACTCTATTTATCTTCCTGATATCCTTGGCTTACTTAAGGATAGCGTATTGGCACCTTGGAGACTATCCCCACAATTGTCTTAATTCCCTGGCCAAAAATGCTGCAACTCTGGATTTTACATTTGAAATCCTCTTCCATTCCCTTAAGCAAGGTGTGCTTCTATTTTTGTTATTTATCTCATTGCTATAACAAAGTAGCTGCTGAAAAAGCAAACTTGGGGAAAAGGGGTTTATTTGACTCACTAATCAAGTTTCCCATCCACTATTGTGGACTTCCACTTCACTTTCATAGTCAAGAAACAGGGATTGAATGCATGCATGTTTGCAGTGTTCAGTTCTCCTAATCTATATACAGGAAATCATTCCACTCACAATGGGTGAATTTTCTTACTCAAAATAATCAAGACAATTTCCTGCAGCAGTACGGAAGGCCAGCTCCCTAGATGCCAGACTGATAGTTAATACTAATTAATCACAGTCTCACAAGGAAAACCACTTAAGATAACACCAGTAGCATTATGTGATTAGAGATAGAGATGTGTTATATGAGCTTTCTATTCACTTGGTGTTCTTCAGAGCATCATACTTGAGTGATGCCTATGAATATATCATGTGAGAAAATTCTAGAAATCTACTTCACCCATCATTTTTCTTTGGAATGTAGTCAATATATGAGTAATCCTATTAGTGATCCTATTAGGCACCTGTTGTAGATGTGTAGAAACAGAGCAAACTTCCTTCAAGAAAAACTTAATGTCTGCCATAGAGTCTGTCCTAGACAAAGACATAGTTGCCACAGCTACTTTAGCTGAAGGGGAACCTCCAATTTATTAATTCCTCTTTGGATTTCTTGCCCCTATCACTATAAAATTAAGAGAGAGGTTGGAAAGCAAGGCTGAAGAAGAACTTTGATTCTAGTGCTATTTTTGGCTATTGGGAGTCCAGAGCAAGAAACTTTACTAAAATCTACCTGATAAATTAGGTATAGAAACACATATTTTATAAACAAGTTTTAACCAGATTTTAAAGGTTCAGCTATTTCTAATGTTACACATTTTATTTCCCCTCACATTAGGCAATTGCATGCTTAGGCACCCCATGAAGAAATAGGGTTTCATTTTTAGTGCATGGTTAGGATGAGGGAGTAATTCTGTTTCTGATTATGAACATATAATTTTCTAAATATATATTTTTTAAATTTGACAAAAATGAGCCCAAAGTCTCTGAACTTGGATTTTAAATGTTACCACTGCTGAGCATAAGACTTGAGAAAATATGAACATTATCATTTTAAAGTAATCTGAAAATTTTGAAATTTTTGCATGCCAACTCTTATAGTATATTAGCATGTTACACAGTATGGCAGAGAAATCAAGTACCATACCATGGATCTTATGTGACCCAGGAAGAAAATAAAAAATCATTAAGAAAATGATTTTATCACAAGCTTACAGCTTTATGAAATATTTTTATCACTTTTATTGCAACTATATTATGTGATACTATTACATAAGCATTGTGCATGATAATGTTGGGTTGCAACACCACACACAATAAATGTATACATGAGCATGCATCTCTAGCTTCAGTCTAACAGTGGCATGTGGTATGGAGTGTATTGTCTTCCAGGCACAGATAGTTGAATTGGTATCATGAGATACTGTACATGCTCATGATGTTGGTAAGTTAAACCCAATAATTATTAATAATATTTTGACCTATTATTGCAAATAATAGATATTATGTAGCAGACTGACAGTACTCTGTTTACCATTTAGAATTATTACATTTTTCTAACACACTTCTTGCATTATTTTTCTATTTTCATCTCAATTAATTATCATAGTGAAAGAAACTGTAGTAACTTATCTACTTTTTTAATGCTGGGATAGCTTTGACAATATTTCAAAAGAAAGTAGAATCCTTGAAAGGAAAAAACAGAGAAAAAATTAGTTCAATATAAAGTAAACAGTTATGAGACTGGAGATTGCACTCAGTAGTTAAAACACTGCTGTTGCTGAATCCCTGCCCGGCCAGCCTGGGGAAAGGGGAAACGGCAAGGGCCTCGTGTGCGCGAGGCAAATGTGCAAGACGACAGGGTCACCACCCAGACCCCAGGAGTCAGGTGAGAAGCAGCAGACAGAGGACAAGTTTGCTGAAGACTCAGCATTAGTCAGGAAGTGTTTTGGATTATATAGGGTCAGGGTCCAATCAGGTGTTGCCATCCCTCTGCTTGGGGGAAGGGAGGAGCAGCCACCAATCATTTAGCTGTTTACTAGGTGTCCAGGTTGGATGGTAGCTTCCCACTGGTTGTGCATCCCTCCATTCCCATTGGTTGTTCATCCCTCCTTCCCATTGGTTGTCCATCCTTCCTTCTCATTGGTTGTCCATTCCTCCGCCTGTATGGTTCTTCTATTGGGACATGTTTGGGGAATGTCCAAACTTGTTCAGGCTTGTCTGTAGCCAGACCTCCTGGATTCAGAAGCCCTGAGCTATGGCCTCCCTGAATCGATAGTGCCACACATTGCCTTGCAAGCAAAAGAACCTGATTTCTAGAGTCCACGTAAAAATGCTGAGCAGGTATGGTAACAGACTAGTATTCTGGCCTTCAAGGCAGAGCCTCAGAAACCCCAGAAGATAAAAATAAGTAGGTAGAGCAATTGAGAATGATGCCTAGGGATCCACAGGTACATACTTCTAAATACAATCTTGTACACACACGTATAAGCACACACATAACAGTAGTAATACAGTGGTAGTAGGACAGTCATAGTAGTAGTAATAATAATAATAATAAAAACAAAATGGTGACAAATTTTAAAACAAAGCAAGTAAGATAATATATAGGATAACATAAATGTACATGTCAAATTTCAAGTGGAATGTAGGAAGCTACACCCAGCCTTCAGCTTAAAGAAAACATGTCGTTACACTTTCCTTAATTAGCTTTATTATTACAAAGAAAAAATTAAATTAAGTGTACACTTCACAGCATTATATAGGAAACAATTCCCAAACTATATGTAGAAATGATATCACAGTGCTTCACACAATGCATAAAGACAGAAATTCAGAGGAATGCTACTCCATCCAAAAACCCAACCAAATCTACAGTTCTGAGTTATGAGAGACACACTACCACACAAACCTTCCAATCCAATAGACAGAACTCATCACCCAACTATGTGCAATATCACCTTCTACCAAATCCTTAGCCATCTCTGCTTCAATCACATCAGCATACTCAACCCTGCCTCCAAATCCCACATCACAGAATTTGTCAGCTGACCCAAGCATCTCAGGCCCAAAAATATCTATAATAAATATAGCATATACAGCAAGCTCCATAAATTGCATCAGAATTCCAATCCAAATACTCCAGACAAAACTATAATGGTAGCATCCACATGTGAGAGAACATGTGACATTTATTTTGGGGGCTGTAATAACCTGCCTACCATCTTATTTTATAAATCTAGATCCATTTGCTAACAAATTTTACAATTTCATCCTTTCTGATAGCTGAATAGTATTACATTGTGTATATGTGTCACAGTTTCATTACCCTCTGTTGATAGGCATGATGGTTGATTTCATTTCCTTCAATTGTAAATAGAACTGCAATGAACATGGAAGAACAAGTGTTTGCAGCAAGACATAGAATCCCTTTGGAATAGTCCGAGTAAGTGGTATGGCTGAGTCATATGGTAGCTCCATTTTTAACTTTCTGAGGAATCTCTATATTGATTTCCAAAGTAACTATACAAGTCTCCATATCCTCATCAATATTCATTTCTGTTTGTGCTTTTGATTTTAGCCAATCTAAATGAGGTAAGATGGTATCACAGGATAGTCTTAATTTGCATTTTACTGAAGAACAGAGAGTGAGCATGTTTTAAGATATTTTTTGACATTTGAATTTCTGTCTGAGTGAAGTCACTTTTAAGTCTGAGGCCCATTTTTAAAATTGGATTGTTTGTTTTCATGGTGTCCAAGAAAGGGAATACTGTAGATTATGCCTATACTTACATAGACTGGCCTACTTTCAGTAAGATAGTACATGAATCTTTTGCTTTAATCAACATTATTATCAAAAACTTTTTTATGTTTTAAGTGAAACTTTGGCTTCCAAAATTTTTGATAGATTTTCATAGGTCCTGCCTTTCAGACACAATTGTAAGCTTTTTTTGCTATCATATTCTATTGCTGTTGTCACATTTGGAAGTACCTGAATTTATTAGCAATTGTTTGGAAGAATGAAACATACTGAGATAAATTAGAACATTTACCGATGGAAAACTCGTGAACTCAGTCGGATCTAAGTCCATGTAACCTGGATAGTTTCTCAAAATCCCAATACGTTGCCCTTCTCTTAAAAATTATAATAAAATGCATAAATTGATGAGGTTTTATTAGGCATATTCATTTTCTTTGTTACTGATCACAATTGCTGGAGGAGTCTAAAATTGTCTCTGAATGGGGTCCTTTCTAATAATGATTTTGTGAGTATTTTTGATCTGGGGTAGCAGGAACCAAAATAATTATACACAGAACAAGTTCTTTTACTTATCAGCTTTCATTAGTATTTGTTTATTTAATGTGTGACTCAAACTTTTTTTCTTCACTAAAGTAGCCCAGAAAAGTCAATGTTTTGGTATCCCTCCTGTGAGTGCTAATTGTTTGAAAGCTGCTTCCAGCTGATGGTGTTCAGCACCATTGTAAAGAATCTCTACCTCTCCTAAAGATCTAAACTCAAATTAGAATAATAATTCCTTAAACATTATTGTTTTTACCCCACAGTAAAATTGAAAACTTGTAAAAGTTAATACATTATACGTTGGAGGTTATCTATGCTAAAAATATTGTGTAACATTGTCTAATAGCATATTTAAGCAAAAATAAGTCCATGTTCATAGGACCTTTCAAAGTTCCCACTCATTTCCGACACTCATTCACACTCAGGAGGCTAACCTGAAATACTTTACTGGATTTTTGTAATTACTTTTCATCAGTTCGCTCTTCATTCACTTTGCTTTTGTGGCTTTTTCTGCTAGGAAGCATTACAGAAGCACACTAGCAATGACAAATCTAATGTTTGAGCCATTTCCACTAAGGCATGTGGTGACTGCTCTTCAGTAAAACTTACAGTGTTCCTTTAATTTTAAACTCTCAATTTCATTGTTAAGTCCCTTGTTCTCTAACTGATCCTCAAGGCAAATAGGAAGGAATCCTGAGACTGCCAACACCTTTCACTCCCTCCAGGGGAATTTTACTTTCAGGTCAGCACAGTGTTGACAGGGCGCCTGGTGAATGCCTTCATTCAAAAACTGATTTTAAGATTTGCTGAACAACTTCCATATCATCCTCCAATACAATGTCTAATGTATTGAATAGATCAAACAAACACAATTTAATACAAATCTGAATCACTAGCTATCTTAGATATGTTTTGAGCTCCATTTTACAAAGTCCTAAGGTTAATGAAAATGAAACCTTTGGAATTAGATATTACAAGTTTCTTAAAATCTTCCTTATTTTCATTGTTTTGAATAAAAATAATAGAAAAGTTATTGTGAAAACTAAGTTCATGTAAATAATGCCGGTCAACCAAGGTTGTAGGACCCAACCTAACCTAGCTTGTCCTTTAAAGACTTTCTAGATATATTAATTATGGCTGACTAGCTGGAAAAAAATCCAAAAGTTTGTTATTTTAAATTCTTCCTTCATTTGCTGATTTTTTAGGGAAACATATAGTTTGATTTTTGTCTATTATTTTTTTCATTTCCAGCCATAAAATGATTCCGTGATGCTAAAGTTAAATGTGCAACCCTCCACTTATACATGAGTGATATATATAATGAGGTGATAAATATTGATATAATTCAAAAAGTGCTGCTAGTTGCTGTTAACATTAGAGAGCTATGGTAGCATAATATGTTACATATAATTAATCCTAATTTCAATAATATGACATTTAAAGACATTAAACACTAATGAAGAAGTAGCTGGTAGTTGGTAGTATGCACCTCCAGTCTAAAAACATTTTAATATCATCTAGAAGTCACCAGATGGTGATTGAGAGAGAGAAAAACAGAGAAAGAGAGAGAGAGACCACACTTAACTTCAGGCCATACAAAAAGCTTGGAATACTGTGATTTAAAGTTGACATCATCCATCCATTCATTGCTTTTCCTGATATTTTCACTAACTCATCTAAAAAAAAACGGATGAAGTGAGAGAAGAGGGGAAAATATCTCTTTCATTTTTTGAAAAAGCATTGCATTTTTTTCAATATTACCCACTGCTATTCTTCCTAACTACGACAAAGGAGCATTAAGGAACATTTTATCGCTTTATTATGAGTTTTTTTTCTAAATTTGAATAATAAGACAAGTTGATAAATGGCTCACTGTTCAATTGAGAAAAAGCCCATGTTGTGGGGCAAGACAAAGCAAATCACTCCAGGCTGGCATCTTGATTTGTCACCCCCTGGCTTGTGACAAGAAAATTAATTCATGAAGCATCTACTCCTTTCTTCTGCAAAATGCTGGTGAAAGTGTCTCTCCAGCTGAATTGTAGCAGGCTTGAGATAAGTATTTTTAGGATTATATCCTTTGGGTCCTTGCTCTTCAGTGTCATCTACAGACACACAGAACTGGCATCACAGAAGCATGGAGAGAAGTGCAGTATCTCATCCTCAAAGGTGGATCAAATTCATCAATCAGAATTCGAGGTCCCTTTTGATGCTGATGTTGCTGGTTTATGGACAACAGTAAGCATTAACAATAAGATTTTTGTTTACTTAAGTATCAAATCAAAACCACAAAATTTTGTGTGAGTTGAAAAATTTTAGATTTCCTTGCAGAAAACTTTAATGTATAGCTCTATATTATGGTAGAACAGCAGCAGCATAATTAAAATAAAACAGTCTTAAATCCCAGAGATTTTGAACTAATCAGCTTGTAGCTGAGATTAATGATAAGTTAAATTTATAAAGCTTGGAAAACATCACTTGACCAACAATCAGGATATACTATCAAGAAATTAGGTTTCTGGGGCTGGAGAGGTGGCTCAGGGGTTAAGCCTCTGCCTTGCAGACGGAAGGTCCTGTAGGATCCTAGACACCATGTATAGACGCCGGGTGGAAGCGGGGGCAGCCTGTGTTTCTGGTCCTGGTAGGGCAGAGCCTGTGAATCCCGGGGCAGAGTAAACAAGGAGGAGGTGGAAGCGTCCATGGTGGTTCCCAAATTGGTCCGTGGTTCTACACACACACACACACACACACACACACACACACACACACACACACATGCATACACGCACAATTGAATAAATAATAAAAAAATAAAGAAATTAGGTTTCCATAGGATTCCACAAGTGCAGCCATGCCGATGCCACAGGAGGCATACTAGACTCTTCTGTAGAACCATATGATACTTTTGTCACTTTAGTCACTAGGCTTATGTATTTTGGTTAGAAAAGCAAAGAAACCCAATTCAAGGACATAGCAGAGTTGATTATGCTTCCCATTTAAATTCAGCTGAGAAAAACAGCCTTCAGCATTTGTCAAGGAAAATTGTTTTTCTATACTAATATGCTGGTGTAATTTGAACCAAAATAATATAAAGAAATAAAGATATTGTTCTATCTTTCTTTAGGGTCAATTGGTAATGAGCTTAAGAGCTAATTGAGTAAACTAGTTGATAATATCCTTCAGGCACATGGGTTGAATGTCTGTTATGAGCAAGACACTGTGTCAGCATTTTATGTCACAGTATTAAACATTAAACATCCATTGACATATTCTTTTGGCTTCCCAGAATCTTCGGTGTGAGGGTATTTATCACCTACCATCCATCATGCAGATGATACCGAAGCACAGACATTTCAAAGAATGGTGCAAACTAGCTTGAGAGCAGTAGCCCAAGTCATTTGTTCAATGCATAGAATTCCTAATTTAGACAGAAGAGGTATTTCCACATACACAATTAAGTAATAATAAATAGGAGAAATTATCTAGACATCGCAGTGTAACAAGTCATTGAAAGGGCATGTCAAGTTCAGATTTCTCAAGTCTAATAAAACCAACTTGGTGGTTGAACAGTGAATACACAGAATCTGAAAAGTCACCATCCCAAATTTCCTGTACTATAAAACACATAATAACCTGTTCTTGGAGAATATTTGATGAAGTAAAATGTGAAGACTCATTAATTTCCATTTGCAGGCAAGATAAGGAACCTTTGAAGACTGAAGAAGAATGCCATGACCTCAGGGTAACCAAACTGAAGCCTTCATTCAAGGATGTTATTAAGGCCTGAATTTGCACTCCAAAATAATTTCTGAAATGATTCCGATAACTATGTGAAGGTAATCTAAGACACTTGAATTGGAGATTAGTTGTGAAACAAAGAATGGTTCTGCCCTCTGTTTTTTCCTCACTGTAGGAAATGCTAACGGCAGAAGGCTGAGGAAATATAGCAGCTTTTAAAAAAATCTATTTTTTTTCTTTTTCTTGCATGCACAAGCCACAGAATAAAAGAAAAACTGAGTCCTCCACAGAATAAGTCCATGCTTTCTTGTCTGCTCACCCCACAACAGTTTTTTTAAGCCCTTCATCTGAGACTTCTGGAGATAAAAGGATTTGTTATCTCAATAGATAAAGGACTCCACTGGAGAAAAACTTAAATAAAGATTTAGAGATGGACAAACCCATGTGGAATGACAAAGGGACACCTTGATAGAAGGTGGCATTACAAAAAGTGTCAATGAGTCTAGAGTCCAAAGAAAAAGAATAAAAAGGAGAGATGTATTCAGGCTATTATATTTGGGTACAGAGAAGACTTAAGATGTTTTATCAGGAAAAAAAATTCATTTATGAATCCTCTCACTCTAACTTCAAAGATTAGCATTGTGTTTTCTGTAACATTTTACACAAGAAACAAAAACTATAAATAAATGTCAGCTGTGCTGGCCATGTTCTGTGACACAATACACTTTCCTGTAGTCATTTAGTGTATTTTCTTCTAACTGTTGACAGGTTGAGTTGTCAACTAACTGAAAAAAAAAAAAAACTAATAAAGTATTAATTTCATTTTGTGCTTGAGACCAGCTCCTCAATTACCCACAAAACTCTTGTGAAAATAGAACATAAATCTAGGCAGAAGAGAGAAAGTCCAATCTAAGCAACTTCAGCAGATCATTCAGTGTATCACATTGTAAAGTGAGCTTCTTAGTAATTTGTGCTTTTCTATATACACAACTCAAATGTATGTGATTATTTTGTTTCTCAATTTACAGAAAAATAGAGGACAAAAATTTGAATCATAAGGTGAGTTTTTTTGAAGCTTCCCATCTTTGGCTCAGCAAAACATGAATTAAAAATATAAAATATTTCTACTCCATTAAATGAACATCAATTAGTGTGTACATACACACTATGTGACTGTGTATATGTATGCATATATGTGTGCATATTTGTGCAAGTGTGTTTGTGTATGCATGTGTTGTGTTTGTGTGACTGTGTATGTTTGTGTGTGAGTGTGCCTGTATGTCACATATGTGCATTTATGTGTATGTTTATATGCATGTGTGTGCATATGCACCTGTACATATATATGTGTATGTGCGTGTGCATGTGTGTGTGTGTGTGTGTGTGTGTGTATGTGTGTGTGTGCATAAGTTTTTAATAAGGTGTTTCAAGATTGGTCAATCATTCCTATAACACTTTTGCTCTCCACAATTTCCAGACAGATAGAGCACCTAAACCCCTGCTGGTAAAGTCTTCACTAGATCCCTAAAGTCACACTAACCACCACAAACTTTGCAGCAAGACTCCCATATTGGCTTTATTTTATTTTTTATGTATTGACTTTAATTTATAAATTATCTTCTAGGGACCTTCTGTGTTGCCTTATAGATCATATCCACACCTTTAATCTTCCCCCAACTAGAGCTGGGATTGCATTCATAAACTTGATTCTTCCACTTAAATGTTTAGTGACTGGAAGCAGACCTTTCATTACACTTTTATTTATTTTTGTTCAGCAAAATTATGTAATGTTAATCTCCCTACTTCATGACTTAAGACAAAAGGCTTTCTGGGGGCTGGAGAGGTGGCTCAAGGGTTAAGCCTCCACCTTGCAGGCAGAAGGTCCTGAGTTCAGATCCTAGACCCCAGTATAGACGCTGGGTGGGTGGAAGCGGGGCGGCCTGCATTTCTGATCCTGGTAGGGCGGTGCCTGTAAATTCCTGGGGCAGAGTAAACAAGGAGGAGGTGGAGGTTGTCCATGGTGGCTCCCGAATTCACCAGTGATTCTACATACACACACATGCGCACACACATGTGCACACACGTATAATTGAATAAATAATATTAATAATAAAAGACATAAGGCTTTCTGATAGTGCATGAAAAGATGGATGAGCCAAGATGAAGTTCAGTTAGATCCCTTTTCAGAGATCTCAGCTTCCTTATTTATTCATGATTTCACTTCTCCCATTTTTTAAGGAACCTACTATTTCTACTGAGCATTCTCATTTAACTCTTACTGATGTAAATTATGTACACATATCAGTCATTTTCTAATATGTTCAATATTTTCCAATATATGAAGGCTTAATCCTTTACATAAGTTTTAAAGTTGCATCATGGCAGAAGTGTGTCATGTGAAACAATGAATTTTTAAATATCTGACAAATTCATGGCAATGTCTTTGACGAACCTTTTCTCTAGTCAGCTAGGGCAACCATAGGCTACAATTAATTGTGTGCACTCTGGGTGTTCACAGCAGGCTGGCCCAGTCAAATTCTCACAATGAATTTGATTTCGGAACAACTATGTCCAACTGATATCTGAATAATGATATAAAATACCAGGACTGTGGGTCTGCACTCCATAGTCATGGACTGTTATGAAACAAACAGGTCTGGGAAAGCAAAGAATAAAAATTTATATTACAAATAAAATTTCAGTAAGGAAAGATGTGAATCTATTGTGTTTTTAATATATTCTAACTCTTAAATTTTATTACACACCATCATTTTCATGTCTAAATTAACCCTTTTAAGTTAAAATAAAATCAGCTTTTGTTACTTGTACTACAAAGGATGTATGATAATTTTCATGCTACTTCTCTTTCTGACAAAATGTTCCAATATTCTGTGTGGAGATAAAAATTATTTCACCTGCAGTTTGTAGGTTTATATGAAATTGTTTCTACTTCTAGCTCCCAAGTACACAATTTAATCTTAGCTTACTAGAGCTTCATATTCTGAGACAGTATGATTGGTTTCAAGATGAACTCCAGGTCCACTGGGAATTTCTGAGACATTTACACTTTTCTTGCTGGATTACATATCATTGGGGTGGCCTGAAGAGAGGTACCTTGATATACCATGGGAGCCGGAGCACCCACAGGAGTCGACAGGTCAGAGTGAACCCTGGGGTCCATAGAAGCACATAGGTGGAAGAGTGGAAGGAGTGGAGAGTGTGGTGAAGGGAAGGGAGAGAATGGGGGAAGAGAAGGAAATTGGGATGAATATGCAAAATGCTTGTAAAAGTAGAAAAATAAAATATAAATAAATAAGTAAGTAAATAAATTTTAAATTTGTATACTAGAACAACTGAAACACTCTTCCAAGAAAAAAGAGGTGATTTACAAGGAAGAAAGATTGGATGAGGGAAGTGGAAAGAATTCCTGTGTCACTACCACCCCAGATACAAAACTTGTTTTATGGGTTATGTACTGTATACAAAATAATAACAGCTCTTGTGCTACTGCTCTGGTGTCAGCATTGCTTTCTTTACACAACTTACACCTTTATCTTCAAAGTAAGAACTTTTCAGATACTTTTATCTTTACATTTAAAGCTATTTATTTACAAAAGACTATGATTTTAGTTTGTCATTAATTTATGTTGAAACATCAACTTGTTCTTCAGTCTAGAAGTATTTGAAGTATAATCTTGAAGTATAATCTTAGGGAAATAAATAAAAATGTCTTCTTAGTCAATTCTTAAAAAAAGTAACAGATAGATACACTGAAAAGTAACAGATAGATACACTGAAAGCTCACTGGAAATATTTACAATAGTAAGCACATGTACTTCTTAAAAGTGACTTCTTAAAAGTTAAATTAAGTTCCTTAGGTAATTATATTTATAATTTTTCTTATTCATATTTAATTCATAGAATATGATATTAGTATCACAGTGAGCAAATTTTCATACTAGACTGAAGAGAAGCATTTCATTTCTGCTTGTGTATTGTCTCAATTCAACATGTGAGGCTCACATCTTTTAGAGTAGTATAATAGTGTTGGTCTGAGAAAATGAACAAAACAGAGTTCAATCCTAAGATACAGACAAGATCTTTTCTGGCCCTAATAGGCTTTCATTGTGATGAAATAATGATTTGGGGACATACTGGCAGAAAAATCCAAAGACATTATAGGAAACATAGGCAATATATTTCAATATATGAGCCCAGGGCAGAGCATTCTGCAAAGGACAACAGTAGTACTGGAAATATTCCCAAGAATTGACAAGTGGGATTACAGGAAATTAAAAGTGGAACAGGAATGGAAACAGGGACCAAAATGAAGAGACACCCTACAGGATGGAGGAAAACATCTACCAGCTACACAACAGTAAGAGATTATTATCTATAATACATAAAAACCTGCAAAAACAAAATATTCAATCAACATTCACCTGGATGAATAATTCTGAAAAGAAGTCATCCAGATGAACCAAATAAATACTTCAAAACATATTCAGCATCATTAGTTATCATGGAAATGAAATTAAATTATTTTAATGCTTGTTCTTTGACAAGGAAGTATATGGTGACAGGTGTACTGAATGGTCAACCAATATTTGTCTTTAGCATATATTCGGTACCATTTTGGACATCGCGTCTTTATCAAATCTGATTATGAAAATAAGCTATTATTTGCTTTTTTTTGCCCTTACTCTGCTTGGCAATACTTTAATTGTGCTATGAAATTCTATATTTTTATGAACTTGGGCAGAGTTTAGTATTTTTTCTACTTGTTCTTGCTGGAAATTTCTGAACACTTGAGGGCTGGGTCATATATTTCAATTGTTATATACTTAGAAATAATAGTTGCCTCTTAAGTGAATCCATGCAAAATTGCTTATGAAGTATCTCTAAACTATACAAATGCCATCAGGCTAAAATTTGTTTTGCACAAATGTTAATGTCCGCAAAGTCATGGAATCAATCCAAATGTCCAACAGTTGACAAGGAGATAAAGAAAATTTGGTACATCTATACAATGGAGTACTACTCAGCCATCAAAAATGATGAATTACTGGAATTTGCCGGAAATGGATGTCATTAGAAACAATTATATTGAGTGAAGTATCCCAGACCCAGAAAATTAAGCGCCATATGTACTCCTTAATAGGTGGCTGCTAGTACCAAACCCACCTAGCCCACCTAGAGACATTCAAGGATAAATCTCTGTAATACTGTAATTGCAAGGAGTATGAACAGGAGGGATGGGGTAAGCAGGCCACACCAGAAACATGGAGAAAAGGGACCATGTTACAGCAGAGAAAACAGGCTTCCATCACGGACTGTGAGTAAGCAATGAGACATCTGGTTAAGTTCACAGACTTTTCCCTCCTGATCATTTACAACTGAGGGGTGTGATCTCACTAGAAGGGGAGGGCATATAGTCTGGCAGATAATAAGTAACCATTTTGCAAATGGGTGATTGACCCCTCCCTCACTATGGTTTCCTACTTTTATTACATCTACCTTTGAATATACTCTTATAAAAAGACTCTAGTTTAACAGCTTTTTATCTCTGGCCAGGGGGTGACATCCAATACCCATCAGGATGGAATGAAGGGCATTGCAGGAGCAGCAAAACCGCAAAAGAAAATCAACAAACCATAATCCAGAACTTCAGAGACTCTATATCAACCACCTAGAACTAGGTCAGCCTAATCGCTCCCCATCCTGAAGCTCAGGGAAATTTGCAGAAGAGGGGGCAGTAAGATTGTAAGAGCACAAGGATGGGAGGAGCAATGATAAGCAAGATACTCCACACAAGTTAGGGCTGAAGCAATCATAATTGGACTTTGCATGCCCTCCACAATGTCCAACACACTATTGACCCCACAAAGTCTAGCATTTGCTAAAAGCACCAAGATCCTTGGAGGCAAGGGATTGACAGCCAAAATAGTGTTCCTATGCTTAAGGGGAACAAAGGAAAGGGTTCAGGGAAATGCTGCTGGGTCCTTGTACATCATCGGAGAGGAGGACCCAGAGGGGAGTTTGGCATGCACATTAAAGGATTCTCCGGGTATTGGGGGAGGGGAGGTACTGGGCGGTGGGGAGGGAGGGGAGGGGGAGCAAGGGGTTCGGGGGGAGGAGGAGGGAGGGAGGGAACCTATTAAGTTTGTATGAGCGGAGATAATAAAAAATGTTTAAAAATGTTAATGTCACAAAACATATAGACATATGTTGGAAAAAGTTGGACTCTACTTTTTAAAATAAAATTCAGTAGAGGCTAGAGAGGTGGCTCAGGGGTTAAGCCTGTGCCTTGCAGGTGGAAGGTCCTGAGTTCGGTCCTAGACCCCATGAATAGACACCGGGCGGAAGCGGGGGCGGCCTGTGTTTCTGGTCCTGTTAGGGCAGAGCCTGTGAATCCCGGGGCAGAGTAAACAGGAGATGGCGGCGGTCCATGATGGTTCCCGAATTCGCCCGTGGTTCTGCACACACATACATACACACACATGCACACACACTTACATAAACAATTGAATAATAATAAAAAATAAAAATTCAGTAATGATATTTTAAAAGCATTTTCCTCTTATTACTGGTAACAGAAATAGAATGGTATGGGTTATTTAAAAATTAATATTCTTTTTTAAGTAGAACAAATTGTTTACTATATAGTTTTATTAAGCACTGAAATGTTAAAGAATGTAATTAAATTTAATTAAAATATATTTTATGAAAGTATCTCAATAAGTTCTAATATTTGTTAAATTTCACAATAACATTTTCATGTACATATGTACATACTAAACAAACCATTACATATGAAAGACTTTAGTAATGTGCCAGTATGTGTAAGCACAGGATTTCAAAGTCAGGTTTTTCTGTGCTGCCTTCAAATCTTGATAGCTACATCTATGTGATCTCAAATATCTTCAGAAGTATTAGCACAGATCAGGGATAGTGTGGTAAAAAGGAAATGATTCCCAACTTAGATTTGAATTCTGTTTCTGGAATATTTTTTATCAATCTCATGATTTGTAAGGAAGATTAGAATCTGAGGTTGTGGCTGAGTTGTCTGACCAACCTAGGAAATATTGAAAACTACAGCAACATTTCTGAAGTGTCTGGCCTCAAGCTAATTGGTTGTTTTAGCAAATTAGCTGGAAGAATGGTATATTACTTTGAAATTTAATTTTCTGTAATCAATTTAGCTTAGAAAAGTGCTGATGTGGACAGGAGTGAGAGCCCTGAGGTTAAGCTTCTGCCTTGTAAGCAGAGTTCTGAGTTCTGATTCTGGATCCCACTTAAATCAAGTGGAAATAACAATAATCTGTATTTCAGCCTCTGGAAGGAGGAGCCTGTGATACTCCAGAGAAAATCCAAGAAAAGGGAGAACACTCCGGAGTGATTCCTGAAGTCATCCTTGAACTGCCACAGGCACATACAGACACATAGACATGCAGACAAAACAGACCCCTCCACACACTCATACAAATAAAAGTGCTGGTGAGAATGGCAGAATGTGTTGTAGCTCACCATCTGGTGATGCCTGGTATGAGACAAAGGTCTTTAAATGCTCTGTCTTGCTCTCTTTGGAAACACCAATCTGATTTTTGGGAAGAATGGTTATACACAGTGCACTTTTGGATATCCTTGATACTGGAAACCACTAAAAAGAGGAAAATTATTTTAAAATATTACTGCTGTCAACTCAGACTAATGTGACTTTATTTTGAACTCAAGTAGTAAAACTCCTTATTGTGGAAAAACTTTTATCATCTTATTTCAGCTATGTGCTAAGAATGCTCCTCTCAATTTTTCACCTATCACTCTAGTATTTAAGTAAAGAATTTGAAATTATAATTGTGGTAACTATCATTACTCATTTTTATGGTTTTTGTTTTTGCTTTTATGCAGGCAGATATTTTTCTGCTTCAATTATTTGTTCCTTTTGTTTGCTTTTTAGAATCTCTATTTTAATTATTATTTCCTTAAATGATGAAATAGATGCATTTTTGATGCACTTTGGCAAAGATTTCTGTTCTAATGAGACCTCTGAAGATCTATGGACTTCTAACCACTAATGATGAACAGTGAAAAACTATGAATATGAAATTATGTATACAAATTTCCCATACACTTAAAGCATCATTTTGGCAAATCTTGATTTATTCAGGTTGTATCTGTGATACAATGATTTGTATTTTCCAGAGTAAATTCAGGACATTATAAATTTTGCCATGTTTTTCAAATATAGGAACCCTCATTAAGGAAGACATAAACTATATAATGGCATGCCCATAGAAACCACTAAAGGTTGAAACATGTGCTTACAGACAGAAATGACTATTGCATTGCTTGAAAGGAAGCAGTAATACATGATCAAAGGGATAATCACCAACACTGTTATTTTATGATTTACATGAAACCAAGTTCTTTTTTTTAATTACTATTTATTCAACTGTGCGCATGTGCATGTGTTCGCGCGCGCGGGTGCGCACGTGTGTGTGTGTGTGTGTGTGTGTAGAACCACGGACGAATTCGCGAACCACCATGGAAGCCTCCACCTCCTTCTGCCCCGGGATTCATAGTCTCCGCCCTACCAGGACCAGAAGCGCAGGCCGCCCCCGCTTCCACCTGGCGTCTATACATGGGATCTGGGATCGGAACTCAGGACCTTCCACCTGCAAGGAAGAGGCTTAACCCCTGAGCCACCTCTCCAGCCCCGAAACCAAGTTCTATATAACACTTTTTCACAATATAGATTTTTACTTTTCTAGAGTGATGGAAGAGGATGCAAATTCTTCTTGTCAATAAATATTTTAAATAAGAAACTTTGAGTTTTTATATATAAGTAAGTATTCATTCAATAACAAGATTATGTAAATATCAACAGGTTAAAGGGTATATTTTTGGAGTAATGGTGACTTCCAAGTGTGAATTATTAGTGAAGTGATAACCTTGTTCATTTTGTTTATTAAATTACTGTCATAAAATGGCTTGAAAGTAGTGAAGTTAGATTCTGAGTCTTTACATTATGACATGTAAAGTGTTGATATAAAGCAATTTTATTTAATATAAATGTAAGCAATAGATTTGTGTCTTTCACCTTTTAGGTGCAGTAACAAAAAAATACTTAAATAGAAAAGCAAAGCTTTGTTCCACTCAGAACCATTGATGGTTCAGGGAAGTGGCTGGCTCAGTTTTAAACTAAGAGCACAAAAGCAGAAGAGTGTATTTCAGGTGAGGTACTCTACTTCAAGAATGGGGGGGCACAGAGGCAGAGCCAGGGGTAGGCCAGTCAGTCTGCACAGCACGGCTTAAGCAAACATTGCTCCAAGCAGACCCCACCTCCTTAAGACTCATTTAATCATGAACCCATGAAATGGTCAGTACCTTGATCCCGTCACCTTTCATTAACAGCGGCACCCTTAAAGGGACACTTTATCTCCAAACCAGAATGATGACCAATCCTAACAGCCCTACTGTCCTTACATATGAATAAGCTCAACTGAAATGATCAGAGCTGACAAAATAAATCCATGTATTTGTAAATTGCTTTCTACCTGTGAGTAATAAGCCTTATTTTCTTTCCTCTGTCAAGGCAAAAAAAAAAAAAAATGACTGAAGTTTCCAGGATCAGTTTTAGGTTCATCTGAAAGTTTTCTTGCAAGTCAGGAACATGTTGTTTGCTTGGAATATTTGGTGTACCCATTGGTATACCCATTACTCTTTTATACTGCTTTGAGACACCACTGAGGATCAAAGAATTTAAAAGAGAAAGAAAAATTAATTTAACTTATGATTCAAGAGGGGGAATCACAGTCCATCACAGCAGAAAAGTTAAGGCTGGCTGGCAGATGCTGGTATTCTAGATCATATCCTTCATAGAGGCTGAGAGAACAGAAAATTGCAAACTGCAAGAGAAGACTTGTCCTGGAATAGGGTGAGACTAACCAACTTCAAGACCCACTCTGTGACCTCCTTCCTCAGCTAAGGCTCTACCTTTTAAATGTGCCATGACTTTCCCAAACAACTGTAGATTCAAACAAATGAGCCTGTGGTTGATAGCTCACATTTCAAACCACAAAGTTCAGGTGGAAGGACTGTGAGTTCAATATCATGGTGAGCAACTTGTAAGGACTCTGAAAAGCAGCTTAAAATATGTTATTTACATGGAACATATTATTTTATGCCTGTCCTTCATATTTAATCACGAGTTATTCAATGTGTAATTGTTAATGCCTGTCCTCTTCCCCTTTACCTACAATCCTTTTTTCTACTAGCATCACAATCTCTTCTCTTGATGTCACTTTCACCCACATTAAAAGAGTCTTGACTCATTCTTCAACATATTTTATAGAGTTAAACATATTTTTATAGAGTTGTGTATTAAGTAAGTTCAAATAAAAGATAAGTAATAATATGGCAATAAAGGTATTATAAATATTTTAAGCAAATGTTTGTTAAAGAATAAAATGCTGTTAATTTTTCAAGATATAGAATTGGATCCAAGAAAATAATTTAATAACATAAGGCACAATTTCAATATATTTTTAAATAATAATCTTTTCATTGAATTACATACAGCACCTATAGAAAACTTATTGTGAGCTTTACATGTTTTTACAAGAAGTAGAGCCACTAAACCAGAACAGGTGGTACACTGGTTATTCTGTTTCTCTCTGTGGATGTGAGACAACACTCAAACACAACTTAAGGGGAGAAAAGGAAGATTTATTTGGCTTTAGTCCATACTGGTGGTAAAGGCACGGCAGAAACTTGAGGCAGCTCTAAAATTTAGGCCTTCATCATGGAGACAGAGAGCTGACTGTAGACTGCAAGAACAGACTCCTACTGATAGCAAGGCAAGTTTAACTAACCTCAACTCATGCTCCTAGTGACAAGCCATCCTTCATGAAGGCTCCACCTCTTACAGTTACCATAATCTCCCCAAATAGAAGCTGAGGAGTCAAACACATGATTTTATGGGAGAAACCATGGCAACTGGAGACATTTAGAGTGGCTATGCCCACAGGAGCTTCCAGTGTTTGCCACCTGTTTCAGTATTCTGTGAAAGGTAACTACTCTATTGATCCTGAATGTCTCTGTTTGAGTGCACTTAGTTTTGAGTGGTACAGAGTAAGTGAAAAAAATATACCACACAATCTAGTTTTTTCTAAGTAAATTCTCAGTGGAGTTGCAGTTTCCTTCAGGAGCTCTAAGTGGGCCATTGCAAAAATCCAACTTGGTGACTATCCATTCCATGCGCACCAATGTTACTGGAAGTTTTATTTGCTAAGAATAATGCTACTATTGTATATCCTTTTCACATTGTATTCCTTTTTTGGCTGATTAGTGCAATTTGTGGTATTTTTCACACTTTGTCACAACTTCAAGCAATGTTACTTTTAAGACAGCCTGATAAGAGCATATTCCATGACAAAAACAAATAAAAAAAAATATGGCCACAAATCCAGGGCTACAGAGAATACTGGAAGAAATAAAAAACATGGAAGAAAAGTATAAACACATAAAGAAGCTAAAGGGAATAAATAATATTGGCACAAGAGCTGAATGAGGGACTAAAACATGCAAACACCCCAAGATCAATAAAATGTCAGGAACCATTAAACACCTATAGATAATAACTTTAAATGTCAATGGGATCAAGTTCCCAAATAAGAGACACAGGATTATAACTTGGATCAAACATCATGACCCATCAATTCTCTGCCTCCAAGAAGCACACCTCACTTGAAAGATAAACACTTTCTCAGGGTAAAAGGATGGTCAAAAATAATCCAAGCAAATGGAAAGAGGAAGCAAGGAGGAATTTCTATCTTAATATCAGACAAAATAGACTTTCAATAAAGCAAACCATATAGGATGCAAATGGATACTATATCTTAGTAGAGAGAAAAGTCTAGCAAGATGATTGTATAAACTTAAACATATGTGAACCAAACATGGAAGCACCCAGATTCATCAAACAAATAGGACAGGAGACAAAACAACTAATCAACCCAAACACAGCAGTAGTAGAGTCAAAGGAGATTTCTATACCCTATTCAAACCATTGGACAAGTCAATGGGCCAAAATTAAACAAACATACATTGGAGATAAGTGGAACCATAAATCAAATGGATCTTACATGTATCTACAGAAATATTTCATTCAAACACTAAAGGATACACATTCTACTCAGCATTTCATGGGAAATGAATAAGACCATATACAAGGACAGAAATCAAATATCCATATATTTAGAAAAATTGAAATCATTCACTGCATACTATCTGACCATCATAGAATAAAGGTAGATATCTACAACAAAGGAGACAATAGAAACCACACGAACTCCTGGAGGTTAATAACACATTTTACATGAGGATTGGATCAAAATGAAATAAAAGAGGAAATTAAAAACTTCCTTGAAGACAATGAAAATGAAGTTACAACCTACCAAAACTACCAAATGGCTGAAAGCTTTGGAAAAAAAGGAGCAAACCATCCTAAAAGTAGCACATGGGAAGAAATAACAAAGGTCCAAAACAGAAAAAAAAAAGGAATTAGAACTGAAAAAGTCAATACAAAAAAAATCAATGAAATGAAAAGCTGATTTTTCAAAATGATAAAGATTGACAAGCTCTTAGCATCATTAACCAAAGGAAGAAAACAGAACACACGAATCCACAAAATCAGAAATGAAATAGGAGAAATTACAACAAATATTGGAGAAATCTAAAAAATCATAAGGGCATATTTTTAAAATTTATATTCTTTTAAATTGGACAATCTAAAGGAAATGAATGAATTCCTAAATACATACAACTTACCAAAATTTACTCAAGATAAACTATCAAGATGAATTATTATAATAAATAGACGAATAATAAGAAATGAAATTAATTTTTTCACCCCACCCCACTCCGCCTGTCAGGACGCGCACGCAAGGTCCAGCCGGGCCTCACCCCGCACCCTAGGACCCCAGGTCAGCCCACAGGGACCCGGCTCCAACTCCCACCATCCAGCCGGAGCCGCGCGGGGGCCGAGGGACAAGGAGGACCTCCCCCTGCGCCCAGGTCCCGCCCCAGCTGCTCTCAGGTTAAATAGCTCCATGCCGACACACCCATAATCCCTTTTCACCCCACCCCGCTCCACTGGTCGGACCCGCACGCCCAGTCCAGCCGGGCCCACCAGTACCCCAGGCCAAATAATTCAGTTTAGTGAAATTGAGAGATCTTAAGAGTTAAAATGACAATGCCAAAGTCAAAGTGCAAATCCATGAGAAGCAACACTCAAGTAAACAAATTTCCCACTGAAGAAATTAATCCCATGTTAGACTCCAACAAGAACAAACCCGTGGAAAAAGGCCAAGAAAGCCTCACCCAGGATAAGGTCTTCCAAAATATGATCATTACCATGTTCAATACTATGAAAGAGGAAATCCGGGAGGAATTACATAATCGAATCAATCGCTTTGAAGAGGAACACAACAGACATCTGGAGGAGTTGAGAAAAACAGTGCAAGAAACAAAAAGTGGCATAGAGCAGTTAAAACAAACTCAAGCAGAATTTAAAACTGAGCTAAAAGACAAGTTATCTTCAACCCAGAACGCCACAGATTGTCTTATCAACAGAACTAATGAAGCAGAAAACAGAATTTCAGACCTTGAAGATAAAGTGGGAGTACTAACCAGCTCAATGGAAGAGGTTGTTAAAGCCAAAAAGATACTTGAGAGAAATATCCAAGAGATACGGGACACCCTGAAGAAGCCTAACATGCGTATTCATGGAATACCAGAGCAAGAATCTCAAAATACCACCCCTGAGGAAATTTTTCAAATGATCATCAAGGAAAGCTTTCCTCATCTAAAAAAAGAGAGGCCCATTCATATACAAGAGGCATTCCACACCCCAAACAGATACGACCAAAATAGAAGCACCCCGCATAGTTAAAACACTCCACATTCAAGATAAAGAACTGGTGCTGAGAGCTTCAAGGGAGAAAAAACAAGTCACTTTTAAAGGTAAACCTATTAATATAAAAAATGACTTCTCAGTCGAAACAGTAAAAGCAAGAAGAGCTTGGAGAGACATAGTTCAAGTATTGAATGAGCAAAAATGTCAACCCAGGCTGATTTACCCTGCAAAACTATCAGTCATGATCGAGGGAGAAAGAAAAATTTTCCAGCACAAAGACAACTTTAAGGGATACATGTCCACCAAACCAGGCCTTCAAAAACTGCTAGAAATGATACTCAAGCTTGAAGAAAAAAACAGGCATATCCAGGAGAACAGAAGGCAAATATAACACCATTAAAAGCGAAGCAATATACTTATAAAAGCTACTAAACATAATAAATGTCTGGAATTAACAATAGTTTCTCCATTATAACACTAAATGTTAATGGACTTAATTCACCGATCAAGAGACACAGATTACAAACTTGGATTAAAAATCACAATCCATCAATCTGTTGCCTGCAGGAAACCCATCTCACCACAAAAGATAGGCACGCTCTAAAAATAAAAGGCTGGTCAACAATTCTACAAGCAAATGGAAGCAGAAAACAGGCAGGGGTAGCCATTATGCTATCAGACAAAGTGGATTTCAAACCAAAGAAAATTATAAGAGACACGGATGGATAGTACATTTTAGTCACAGGTACAATTCACCAGGAAGATTTCACAATACTGAACATATATGCACCCAATACGGGCCCCTCCACATTCATTAAGAAAACCCTACAGCGTCTAAAGCAAGAAATCAACCCCCAAACGATAATTCTTGGGGACTTCAACACCGCCCTCTCTACATGGGATAGATCTACAGGTCAAAAGCTTTGGAACTTAATCAAACCCTGAAAGAAATGGACCTTACAGATCTCTATCAAACTTTTCACCCACGCACCAAAGAATACACATTTTTCTCAGCAGCACACGGAACTTTCTCAAAAAAAGATCACATATTGGGCCACAAAATGAATCTACACATATACAAAAAAGTTGAAATTCTAAATTGTGCCCTATCAGACCACCACGGCCTAAAGCTGGACATCCACAACACATCAAACAAGGGAAAATACACTAACTCCTGGAAACTTAACACTATGATGCTGAATGAGAACTGGATTCAGGAAGAAATTAAAAAGGAAATTCAAGATTTCCTGAAAGTGAATGATAACGAAAATACAACTTACCAAAATCTCTGGGACACAATGAAAGCTGTTCTAAGAGGTAAGTTCATAGCTCTTAATGCCCACGTCAAAAAAATGGAAACATCAGAACAAACAACTTAACAATGCAGCTTAAGGCTTTAGAGAAACTAGAGCAATCTGATCCCAAAAGCAGTAGAAGAGAGGAGATTAGCAAAATAAGGGGAGAAATATCTGAAATCGAGACTAAGAAAACGATAGAAAAAATCAACCAATCGAAAAGCTGGTTCTTTGAAAAAATCAACAAGATTGATACACCCCTAGCTAAACTAACCTAAAGCAAGAGAGAGAAAACCCAAATTCACAAAATTAGAAATGAACATGGAGTTATCACTACTGATACCCAAGAAATCCAGAGAATTATAACATCATATTTCAAAAACTTATACTCTGTGAAGTTTGACAACACAAAAGAGATGGATGAATTTCTAAGTAAACACAACTTACCTAAATTGAATCAGGAAGTTGTGAATTATTTAACTAGTCCTATAACATATAAGGAAATTGAGGAAGTAATCTCGAATCTTCCCACCAAAAAATGTCCTGGACCAGATGGATTCAGCACAGAATTCTACCAGACATTTAAGGAGTTAATAACACCAATACTCCTTAAACTGTTCATCAAATAGCAAACGAAGGAACACTACCAAATTCCTTCTATGAAGCTAATATCGTTTTAATCCCAAAACCTAATAAAGATTCACTTAAAAAAGAAAACAATAGGCCGATCTCCCTGATGAACACAGACGCAAAGATTCTCAACAAAGTCTTAGCAAATCGGATTCAAAAACATATTAAAAAGATCATTCATGGGGACCAAGTAGGCTTCATCCCCGGCACACAAGGTTGGTTCAACATACGCAAATCAATAAATGTAATTCATCATGTAAACCAGTCCAAAGTCCAAGACCACATGATACTCTCCATAGATGCAGAAAAAGCTTTTGACAAGATCCAACAGCCTTTTATGATCAAAACGCTAGAGACAGTGGGAATGGAAGGAACCTTAGTCAATATAATTAAAGCTATATACAACAAGCCCACAGCAAGGATTATGCTCAATGGGGAACAATTGGAAGCATTCCCACTTCGATCAGGAACTAGACAAGGCTGTCCACTCTTACCACTTCTATTCAATATTGTACTTGAAGTCTTAGCTGAAGCCATAAGACAAGAAAGGGACATAAGAGGGATTCAAATCGGCAAGGAAGAAGTCAAGCTATCCCTATTTGCAGATGACATGATCCTATACCTGAGTGATCCCAAAAACTCCACCAGGAAGCTCCTGGAACTAATTGAGAAGTTCAGCAGGGTGGCAGGATACAAAATAAATGTGCAAAAATCAGAGGCCTTCCTATATGCCCAGAATGAAAGAAGTGAAAAAGCCTTGAGAGAAACAATCCCATTTACTATAGCCCCTAAGAAAATGAAATACCTTGGTATAAACCTAACTAAGGAGGTAAAAGACCTTTACAATAAAAACTTTAAAACCCTAAAGAAAGAAATTGCAGAAGACACCAGAAGTTGGAAAGACCTCCCATGTTCCTGGATTGGCAGAATCAACATCGTAAAAATGACTATCCTACAAAAGGCAATATACAAATTCAGTGCTATACCAATTAAAATCCCAAAGCAATTCTTCAAAGAAGTTGACCAAACAATCTCAAAATTCATATGGAGGGACAAAAGACCCAGGATAGCAAAGACAATCCTGAGTAACAAAAACACTGCTGGAGGTATTACCATACCAAACCTAAGTCTATACTACAAATCCATAGTTATAAAGACAGCCTGGTACTGGCTCCAAAATAGACACACAGATCAATGGATAAGGATTGAAGACCCAGATATAAGCCCACAAAGTTACAGCCATTTGGTCTTTGACAAAGGGGCCCAAAGAATCCAATGGAAAAAGAACAGCATCTTCAACAAATGGTGCTGGGAAAACTGGATCTCCACATGCAGAAGATTAAAGCTGGACCCGTACTTGTCACCATGTACAAGATTTAATTCCAAATGGATCAAGGACCTTGATATCAGGCCAGAGACTTTAAAAACCATAGTTGAAAGGATAGGGAACTCCTTCGAGCTGATTGGGCTAGGCCAACACTTCCTAAACAGACATCCAATGGCACAGTCACTGCTACCAACTCTCAACAGTTGGGATCTTGTGAAATTAAAGAGCTTCTGTTCAGATAAAGAGATTGTCATACGAGCTCAAAGGAAACCCACAGAATGGGAGAAAATCTTCACTAACCACATATCTGACAGAGCTCTACTGTACAGAGTGCACAAAGAACTTAGAAAACTAAACTCCAAGGAAAACACTGGCCCAATTAAAAAATGGGCCCTGGAACTTCAAAGAAACTTTACCAGGGATGAAATTAAAATGTCTAACAAATATCTGAAAAAATGCTCCACTTCCTTCGCCATCAGGGAAATGCAAATCAAAACTTCCCTGAGATATCATCTCACCCCGGTCAGGATGGCAAAAATCCACAATACAAACGACAAATGCTGGAGAGGATGTGGAGAGAGGGGAACTCTCCTACATTGTTGGTGTGAATGCAGGCTCATACAGCCACTCTGGCGAGCCGTCTGGAGATTCTTAAAGAAATTAAAGATTGAAATGCCATATGACCCTGCTATCCCACTTTTGGGAATAACCCCCCATGCAGCAGAGGTTCGCCTTGATAGCACAAGCTCGACCATGTTCATAGCAGCACTGTTTACAATAGCAAAGTCATGGAATCAACCTAAATGTCCAACAGTTGACGAGTGGATAAGGAAACTGTGGTACATCTATACAATGGAGTACTACTCAGCCATCAAAAATGATGAATTACTGGAATTTGCTGGGAAATGGATGTCATTAGAAAGAATTATATTAAGTGAAGTATCCCAAACCCAGAAAATTAAGCGCCGTATGTACTCCCTAATAGGTGGCTCCTAGTACCAAACTCACCCAGCCCACATTGAGACACTCAAAAGTAAACCTATGTAACACAGTAATTGCAAGGATTATGAACAAGAGAGATGGGTTAAGAGGGCCTCACCAGAAACAAGGAGAGAGGGGACCATGTTACAGCAGAGAAAATAGGCCTCCATCGAGGTCTGCAAATAAGTAATGAGAAACCTGGTTAAGTTCACAGACGTTCTTTCCTGATCTTACCAGAAGGGGAGGGCATATAGTCTAGCAGATAAAAAGTAATCATTTTGCAAATGGGTGATGGACCCCTCCCTCAGGGAGGTTTCTTACTCTTATTACATCTACCCTTGAATGTGCTATTGCAACAAGACTCCAGTTTAACAGCTTTTTGTCTCTGGCCAGGGGGTGACATACAGTACCCAGCAGAATGGAGTGAAGGGAATTGCAGGAGTAGCAAAACTGCAAAAGAAAATCAACAAACCACAATCCAGAACTTCAGAGACTCTATATTAATCACATAGAACTAGGCCAGCCTAATCTCTCTCCATCCTGGAGCTCAGGGACATTTGCGGAAGAGGGAGCGGTAAGATTGTAAGAGCAAAAGGATTGGAGGAGCAACGATTTGCAAGATTCTCAACAATAGTTGGGGCCAAAGCAATCATAATGGGACTTTGCATGCCCTGCGCAATGTCCAGCGCACTGTTGCCCTCATAAAGTCTAGCATCTGTTAAGGGCACTGAGATCCCTGGAGGCAAGGGATTGACAGCCATAGTAGTGATCTTATGCTTAAGGGGAACAAGAGAAAGGGCTTATGGAAATGCCACTGGGTCCTTATATGTCATCAGAGAGGAGGACCCAGTGGAGAGTTAGGCGTACACAATAAAGGACTCTCTGGGAATTGGGGGGGAGGCATTGGGGGAAGGGGAGGGGGAGGAGGGTGTTCCGGGGGAGGAGGGGGGAGGGAGGGAACTGGTAAAAAATTTTAAAATGTATAATTAAATTTTTAATAAAAAAAGGAAAAAAAAGAAATGAAATTAAAATTTAGTAATTACAAATCTTCCAACTAAAAAATGGCAAAACCAGATGTATCCAGTGCAGAATTCTACTGGGCATTCAGAGGGGAACTAACACCACTATTTCTCAAATTATTCCATAAAATAGAGAAAAAAGAAATAGCCCCAAACTCTTTTTATGAACCCAATACACATCTGATTCCAAAGCCAAACAAAGACACATCAAAGAAAGAGAATTATAGGCCAATCTCATGAATGAACACAGATGCAAAAATCCTCAACAAAATGCTAGCAAATTGTATCCAAATCATATGATTAAGTTGTGGTCATATCAGGAAGGCAAGGATGGTTTAACACATGTAAATCAGTAAACACGACTCACCATTTAATAGACACAAAAACAAAAATCATGAGTTCCACTCAACAAACACAGAAAAGCTTTTGAAAAAATTCAACATCTTTTCATCATGAAATCTTTGGCAAAAATAAGAAAAGAGGGGACCTATCTAAACTTAATAAAGGGTATGTAGGACAAGCCTGAAGCAAATATTATTCTAATAGGGAAAAATGAACCATTCCAACTTAGATCAAAACAAGACAAGAATGTCTATTGTCCCCACTCATGTTCATCTGCTTGAAGTTTTAGCTAGAGCAATAAGGTAAGAGACAGAGATAAAATTGATACAGGTAGATAAAGAAGAAGTTAAAGTATCCCTACTTCCAGATGATATAATTCTATACTGAGAGATCATGACTCCACCAAGAAATTATTTGATTTAATAAACTATTTTCAGAAAGTGGCAGCATACAAAATCAACATTCAAAATCAGTTGCTTTCCTAAAAGAGACAAGCTAAGAAGGAAACATGAGAATCAATACAATTCACCATAGAAGCAAAAAAAAAAAAAAAAATACCTTGGAATAAATTTAACCAAGGAAGTAAACTACCTGTATGATAGAAACTACAAAACACTACAGGAAGACATTATAGGTGTTATCATAAAATGGAAAGACCTTCCTTATTCATGGATCAGAAGGATCAATATTATGAAAATGACCATCCTACCTAAGGCAATATACAGATTCACTGCAATTTTAATTAAAATCCCAATGTAATTCTTCATATATTTGGAAAAAAAATCTCAAAATGTTTATGGAAGAGTAAAGACAGCATGATTAGTCAAAACAATTTTAGGCAATAATAAGAATGCTAGAGGTATCACCATATCAGATTTCAAACTATACTACAGAGCTATAGTATTAAAATCAGTTTGGTACTGGCATAAAGATAGATACATTGACCAATGGATTAGAAGAGAGAATCAAGATGTAAGCTCCCACACTACAGACACTTGATGTGTAACAAATGTGTCAAACATGCAAGCTGGGGAAAAGACAGCATTTCAACAAGTCGTGTTGGGAAAATTGAACATCTACATGTAGAGGAAATTGACTGTTGCCTCTTTCCTTAACACAAAAATCAACTGGATTAGAGACATTGATGTCAAAGCCAGAACTCTGAAATTGTTAAAAGAAAGAGCAGTAGGTACACTTGAAATGCTAGGCCAAGGCAAAGATTTCCTAAACCAAACAGTGAATGCTAACAAACTAAGACCAATAATCAGCAATAAAACTTTATGAAATTAAAAAGCTTTTGTTCTGCCAAAGAAACTGTTAATTGTGCAAAAACACAACCAACAAAATGGGAGAAAAATCTTTGATATCTATGAATCTGACAAAGGATTAATTTCAAGAATATACAAAGAGCTCAAAAAACTAAACACCAAGACAGCAAACATTTCAATTAAAAAATGAGCCATAGAACTGAACTGGAACTTCACTCAAAAAAAAATTGAAAGGTCAGAGGAATATCTTTCTGATTATCAGATAAATGTAAATTAATACTATGCTGTTATACCATCTCACCACAGTCAGAAGGGCTAAGATCAAGAACACATACAACAAAGAATCCTAGCAAGATTGTGGAGAGAAAGGAACACTTATTCACTGCTGATGGAGTGTGAACTGGTACAATCTCTTTGGAGATCAGAGTGAAGGTTCCTCAGAAAGTCAAAAATGAAACTGCCATATGACTCAGCTTAAGAATATTCCCGAAAGATTCTACATCTTATTACAAAGACACCTGTTAATCTATGTTGCTATGTTCATTGCAGCTTTATTCACAATAGTGAAAAAAAGGAACCAGCCAATATGCCCCTCAACAGAAGAATGGATTACGGAAGTGTGATACATCTATACAATAGAATATTACTTAACCATCAGAAATTATGAGATTATGGAATTTTATGGAAAACAGATGAAACTGAAAAATTTAGTATTGAGTGAGGTATCTCAGACACAGAAAGTTAAGCACTGCATGTTCTCTCATATATGCAGATGCTAGCACAGATATCTTTGTCAATGTATTTTGATTGGAATTACTGCATATCATAGTTAGACATATCAGGGTTTGAGCTGCGGGAATATCTGTAGAGAATTAATGGTTGAGTTAAGTCTAGAGCAAACCTTCAGGGGATTGTCTAGTTGATGTGGAAGGCCCAGCCTTGGTGGGTCGGACTATGCCTTGGAATAAAATATTGAAAACTGGTTGAGAAAGTTGGCATCCTTGTGTATACTCGGCCAGACATGCTGATCTGGCAAGCAAGGCTCATTCCTCTGTCAGCCACTTTGTAGAGATCGTGTGGCCAATTCCCTTGGCCTAATGTTCATGCATGCTCTCCCATCAAGCTGGACTATGACTGTAACTGGACTGTCAGTAAGAGAATAAAACTCTTGTTCCCTTAAATAATTTGATGATCATTTATCAGTAACCATGCAGGTGAACTGCAACACTACAAGTACCAGAAAATTTGAATGAGACCAATGATTGGGAAGGAATGGTTGAAGTGAAACCTTTTAAAGGGGAGTTTTATGATACAATGACAAGTAGGGTGATGTAATTGAGAAAAATACATAGCAGGGAATGAGGGTATAGGAGATTAGAGGTCCAGAAGGCTTACAGAAAAACCCTACAATTGTGGGAAATAACCCCCAACATGGCAAAGAAACCTTCTATGTTAGTAATATGTCAAAAAATGTCTTTAACAGAAAGGAACAAAAAAGAGCAGTCCATATGCCAAAGAGCACAGAGTGAGGAAAATGGTGAAAAAAAGCGCTGAACTGACCCAGGTGACAAAATTATGCTAGAATTAACAGAAATATGACATCTCCTGATAAAATGTTGCTCAGAGAGGTCTCAAAGACCTCTCAGCAAGGATCACCCAAAATCAGTAATGGCTTTTGCCATTACTCTAAAAAACTGTTGCTCTCTAAAAAACTGTCAATAAGAACCTATTACTGAAAATGCAACACATATGGATCAATACTGGTCTGAGAAGTTCCTTCTTGCTAGATAGCTCACATAGTACCAAGGAAAATTGTAGAAGCACCTGAGGGAGGCCTGAGATCTTTAAATTGCAATAAAAATTCCCATTTCAATAGATGACCACCAGCGTATTAGTGGAATGAGTTACAAGTTGTCATAGTTAGGCACAGTAGTTGATTTGACAGTTGAGGGTTTGAGCTCTGGGAATTAGTGGTTGAGTTGGGCCCAGAATATTGTCTAGCTGATGGGAAGGCCCAATCCATGATGGGTGGGACTAGGCCCTGAAATAAAATATAGAGAGTTGATTGAGAAAGTTAGGATCCTTGTGTGTACTTGGCTAGACATGCTGGTCTGGCAAGTAAGCATTGTCCCTCTTTTAACCATTATGTGGATATTATGGGGCCAGTTCCCTAGGCCTGGTGTTGTTGGTGTAAGCTCTCCTGCTAAGATAAACAAACTCTAACCAGAACTTGTAAAGGAAAATAAATCCCTTGTTCCCTTAAGCCATTCAATGGTGATTTTATCAGGTGAACTGCTATACAATGAGACGACTATCAGCTAGCTATCTGATTGTACTCAAAACCGGCTTGTCAGAATGGAACATATTTCTGTTACTGTTAACTAGAACAAAAACCTAAAAAAGGAAAGGAAATAGATCGATAGGGAAAAAATACAATGGACCTATACTTAGAAAGACAGTACACCAAACTGCTCTACAAGTAGCTACTCTTATGCTCATAGATTTGAAGAGCACTTAGCACTCAGCCTATAAATCTTCAATCTCAGCACCCTGATAGCATGCAATATAGGACGATAGAAAAGCAGTGAAATAAACAGCAATGTCTACGAGGGACTCAGCAAGGATCACCCAAAATCAGATCAACCCAATCTCCCCATTGTAAGGCTTTGGTAACCTCACAGTAGACAGGATGATGAGAATGTAAGAACTTAAAGTTGATAAGGTTCACTTCCAGACAAGACATCCCACTCAAGAAAGGACCACTGCATCTAGAAACTCATTACAGTGAGACTTGTCTTTACTGGACCTGCATAATGAGTGACATATCTACATGCCCCCATAGAATATCGAGGAACTCAGGAGAGAGAAGAATGTACAATGGAAGCCTTTGGGACTAATCCTGAATGAGTGACAGGAAACGCCCATCAGTAGGCAACTTGGTATGCCACAGAGGCCTGAACCACCACAAGAGAAAAAAACAAGTCTGTGGCAACCCTGGGATCTACAGAAGTAGCCAGGCAGGAACTTGGAATTGATGGAGGGATGGTTGGGAGAGACAATGGAAGGAAGCAGAGATAAGTATTCAATATGCTTGTAAAAGTAGAAAAATTTAAATAAAGAGTTGATAAACCAGAGGAAACCCTGGGGTTCAAAGAAGCAGACAGGCAAAAGGGTAGGAAGGCATGGGATAGATTGAGGAAGGGAAGGGAAGTGAGATGGGGGAGATGGAGTGAAACACAGATAAAAATTCCATATTCCTGTAAAACTAGAAAAATATTTTAAATAAAAATATTTATATTCTTTTTGTTAAATTTATGTTTATAGTTTATTCTTTGACAATTTTATACAGATATGTAATCTATTCTGACTTATCTCCTTCATTTTCCCTTATCTCTCTTGCATCCCTAGAAATCCATATTGCCCCCTAGCAGTTTCTTTTCCAGACTCATAACTTTTAGTTTTGTTTTCTGACCCACTTAATTTAAAAGACGTTCCACCTGTTTAACCACAGGATTGGATTTATCCATTGATACCTGGTAGGGTCACCAGTATGTGTACAAATGAAGGCAACATTTCCATCCCCATGAATCTATGGGAAGTAAACAGCTAAGCACTGAGACGTGGGTCCCCGAGTCCTTCCTCCATATATGGCTACATGCTATATGGACCCATTTTTATGAAGATTCCCTCACTACATTGCAATAAAAAACTTTCTAATCTGTATCTTGATCCTCAAATACATATTTTTGTGATGAGTACATTTGCTGATTATGAAGTTGGTGAGACTATATTCATTTTTAGTAATTGAACACAAAATACTTTCCCCAATGATTTAACAACAGTTTACTCTCCCATGAGTGGTATATAAGATCCTGTGTATAAACATTCAATAGACTTTTGAGTGAAGGCTGTTTAGTCTTCTCCTATATTAGTGAGTATGTTTTTTTGTCATTATAACACAATGAAATGAGAAGATAAACTCATAAGGAGGAAAAGGTTTCTTTGGTTCACAGTTTTGGAGGTGTGGTGTATATATCACATGGATATATTTTTATGTTCTGCTTTTGCACCCTGAGAAGTTGGATCTTGAAGTGCAGCTCCCCATCCTGGTCATCATTTCTCCATTTCCAAGGTTTTTTTTTTCATGTCAAGTATCCTCCAATATTGTTTAGGGTCAGCCTGTTTTCTCAAATCTGAAAAATAGAGAGATGGGAAATATATCAAGCAGCTAAGATTATTTTAAAAATATCTTATCATATATTGAGCTATGAGGTAATACCTCATCAGCTCCTTTATCCCATGATATGAAAATACATATAGTGGGAAAAACTGGTCATGAGTTCATGCAGATAAGAATCCTCTTCCCTGTCCAAACTTTTCCATTAGGAAGACCAGCTGAATACTTCATCTGGGATGCTCCACTCATTTCTGATGGATGATTCTGAGTGTCTGATTCGAAGATATTTTCTTTCTGCTCTTTTTATATTATATGTCTCATCTAGGAAGAAGTTTTCTCTTTGTTTTGTCTGTCAGAGGCTCTAGATGATTGCTTCTCTCATACCCTTCTCCAAGCTGATCCATTTAAAAATGAAAGCATAGCTGAAATAGATCAGTCTCCAGATGGACCATTATTTGCATAGTTTGCAGTATCACTGAAATGCATTTTCAATTTCAAAGGTGTAAATAGAAGAGGTGTGGGATGCTGAAAACCCCCACGTTAAATGCAGTGATGCTAATCAAAAGCCTCATCTAAGGACTCTGGATGAGGACCTGAAGCCATGGCCTCTTTGGGATGTCCAGTTTCTGCAGGGTGTTTTACACACTGGATTTATGATGTTGCCTGTTGTTTGCTTTCCTGTCCTGGCTATTCCAGATCCTTGCTGGATGTTATGATCACTGGAGTTGATCTATTTACTATCTGTCATTCCCCTCTGTCTGTTGTTTGCTATTTACTCTCTGGATCAAACTGAATAAACTGCCAGTCTGTAGTCCATTTGGTCTATCTTTTATGTAGCAACTCTTAACACAGTGACATGCCTGCATAAAAAATAAGGGATCTTGGCTGGAGAGATGGCTCAAGGGTGAAGACTTTGCCTCACAAGCAGAAGGTTCTGAGTTCAGATTCCAGTTTCCACATTAACAAATCCAGACTGACAGAAATTGCAGCAGTCTACACTTATGACCCTGGTGGACAGAGTCTGGAAAATCCCAAGGTAAAGCAAAAAGGAGGTAGAAGCAATCCAGGATGATTCTGAAAATCACCCTTGGGTCACAGGGTCACACATATGGTGTCCTATAATACACACACACACACACACACACACACACACACACACACACACAAAGAATATCATTCACTATCTCTGTAACTCCCCCAGTATTGCCCTCTTTGTGGTAGTCAACCCTCAAGATATCATTCAGACACTACCAACCCGAAACCCCTGTCAATGTTTATCCACTCCGACACTGAAACAGATTGGGTCTGGGGTAGCAAGAACATTCACCAGGGATGTTGTTGTGCTGCTTAGAATATTCAGTTATGAAAGGTTGTGCCTTCCATTTCAGGTACTCTCTGCTTAGGCTTGGTTCCCCCATGGTTTTTACCTAGGAAGTCAGCTGCTCTAGAAACCTATGGAGAAACTCACACTTTTTACCTGAAGCTTGGATTACACCACCAGAGCTACTGAACAAGGCTGCTCCAGGATTCCCAGCACTGACCATGTGTGGGTTAAGCTTGGAAATGACTTATCAAGGATACATGACAAGTACAATTGCTAAATGAATCTGTATTTTAGTTTATTTATAGATTCTCTTCTGTTCCTTAAATTCATTTTTCTCTTTGCACAACCTCAAGACTGAATAATTATCATAGTATCAAAAGAAATCTCTCCATGTGTTAGTGTAAGTATGCACATGTTATTCCAATGCTTTTTAATTTGTATATAAATTTTAGAATCAACTCTTTGACTTAAATATACTCATAGTTCTTCCACATGTACACAACAATACAGACAGAAGACATATGACATGATTTTGATTGTGATTTAATCCAAATATATCAACTATGTAGAACACATATTTAATGATATTTTAATTCAAGAATTCATGGTTATTCCTATTTTCATTCCAGTATCAAAATACCTGTCATTAATACTATATATTGTGCACTGTAGAAGTCTTATACATGTTCCCATGAGTTTGAAGATCAAAAACCTATTGAAACTACACCATTTTTTTCTGTACTTCCTCATAGATGGAAATTCATGGGCATTGTTATCTTACAAATGTCAGTTATTGACACTAATATTTTCTTGTGGAATTCTCTGGATTTTCTGTATGTATATTCACACTGTTCACAAAACTAATTATTTTATGTCTATCATTCAAATGTTTCTCTTTGGCTCTTTAATTTAGTGGACAGGTACTTGACTACTTGTGGAACACAGATTGTCTCACTGCATATCAACATATTTGCCATTACTTATATTTATATTTTCAGTACCTAAGAGGATACTCAGGTCCTCAGAGAACATTATGTTTGATGAAGTTTTTTATTCAAAGATGCTCTTTATCACAGCCTAGACATCTCTACTTCATTATGTAGTAGATCTCAATCATGAATGAGCATTGAATCTGTTCAAATACTTTTCCTATGTCTATGGAAATGTGAGCTTTTTCTCCTTTTCAAGCTTATACAGATAAATTCCAACAATGGGCTTGTTAAAATTACTATTCTTTTGAAAATTTTAGTTGAAGAAATGTCAACATATAGTTTAAAACAATTTTATGAGGAGCATCAACATTCTCATCACATATATTAAAATATATTTCATGTTTTTCCTGTAATTCTCCATCATGATCCCTATATCCATTCATCAGTTCACCATGAAAATAATAAATGTTTAACTTTTTCCTGGAGTAAATTTAATTTGGTTTTAGCATTTTTTTCTGGGACAAATTGCTGCTTTTTTGTTAGATACTTGCATCCATTTTAAAAAGTCATCTCCACGAGCTGGAGAGGTGGCTCAGGGGTTAAGCCTCCACCTTGCAGGTGGAAGGTCCTGGGTTCGGATCCCAGATCCCACGTATAGATGTCAGGCAGAAGCGGGGGCGGCCTGTGCTTCTGGTCCTGGTAGGGCGGAGCCTGTGAATCCCGGGGCAGAAGGAGGTGGAGGCTTCCATGGTGGTTCGCGAATTCGTCCGTGGTTCTACACACACACACAGACACACGCGCGTGCACATACACACGCATATGCACACAGTTGAATAAATAATAATAATAATAAAAAAATTTTAAAAAGTCATCTCCACATTTTCTTCAGGTATTTTGATAAAGTTTGTGTCTCAACAATGTTAACCACATAAAATTAATTGCTTAAGAGTCTTTCACTCATTATTGGATAGTTTTTTAAAAAATTGTGTAGTATTGATTTTTTTCCCTTTAACTTCCGAGGATAATTCATACAATGGGAAGCTAAGATTTGACTTTTCTTGGGAATTTTTTTTTTAAAAACTCTATTTCTGGATTCTATTATCTGTAGTATTGGGAGCGTTGTTTTATGACCCATGCTACATTTAATTTAATTGGAGATTAACCCTTGTATATTACAAATAATGTGTATTCCTACATTTTGAATTAAGTATGATTGAATATCGTTAGCTCCAGTTTATGAAACTGATTGCTAACTTTTTAAGAACTTTTGTAACTTCTTGTGTTTTTTTCCTGCTACCTTCAGTAGCATTTGCACATGTCTCTGTGCATTTATTATTTTCCCATTTAATTGTACCCATTATTATGGTTCATGTATTTGAACTGAATTTGCACAAATGAATAGTGAGAATCACAACATTTACATTTTCCTAGTATGGTGATACTTTATAATACCTAGTTCATCATTGCTCCATTTGAAGTTTCTCTTGAAAGCCCACAGTTTGAACTGCTTGGTTATGCATGGGCTTTGCGTACGTGTGTGTGTCTGTGTCAATAAGTATGTGAGCATATGTACTTTCACATATATATGTGGATGTTAATAAACAAATGTGCATATATGTATACAGATATCAGTTATCGCCTGTAGGTGTCTTTTCTTAGTAACAATCCACCCTGGTACTCGTTTTATTCTTTTCATATTTTATGCATAAATTAGTGAATTTTTAATACTTTTCAACCTTAATCCTGAATTATATCTTTCATACTTTACTAAACTTAGTCCTCCTCCCTTGCTAATCTCTCTTCTATTTTTTTCTTTATTTTTTAGATTTACCAATTCTTTATTCTTTTTGTGATTTTTTTTATTTCTTCCACTCATACAAAGTTGATAAGTACCCCATTCCCCTCCCTCCCTCCACCCCTCCCTGGATCCCTTGCTCCTTCCCCAATTTTCTCTTTCCTTTCCCCCCTCCCTCCCTTTTTGATATGATTTTGAATCTGATTTCCTAAGACTTTGTTGAGAATCTTTGCATCTGTGTTAATTAAAGAGATTGGCCTGTAGTTTTCTTTTTTAAGAGTATCTTCATTAAGCTTGGGGATTAAGACGATATTTGCTTCACAGGAAGAATCTGGTAGTATTCCTTCTTTGCTATTTGATGGAACAGCTTAAAGAGTATTGGTGTTATTAGCTCCTTAAATATCTGATAGAACTCTGTGATGAATCCATCTAGCCCAGGACATTTTTTGGTGGGAAGATTCGAGATAACTTCATCAATTTCCCATATGTTATAGAGCTATTTAAATAATTCACAACTTTCTGATTCAGTTTAGGTAAATTGTGCTTAATTAGGAATTCATCCATTTCTTTTGTGTTGTCAAATTTCACAGTCTAAATTTTTGAAATATAACATTATAATACTCTGAATTTCTTGGGTATCAGTAGTGATAACTCCATTTTCATTTCTAATTTTGTTAATTTGTGTTTTCTTTCTCTTGCTTTTGGGTAATTTAGCTAGGAGTGTATTTTTTCAGAGAACTAGCTTTTTGACCGGTTGATTCTCTGTGTTGTTTTCTTAATCTCAATTTCGGGTTTTTCTTTCCTTATTTTGCTAATCTCTTCTCTTCTACTGCACTTGGGATTGGATTGCTCTAGTGGCTCTAGAGCTTTATGCTGTATTGTTATTTATTTGTGATGTTTCTATTTGATGTAGGCATTAAGAGCTTTGAACTTACCTCTTAGGACAGCTTTCATTGTGTCCAAAAGATTTTCACAAGTTGTATTTTCATTATCATTTACTTTCAGGAAATCTTGAAATTCCTTTTTAATTTCTTCCTGAATCCAATTCTCATTCAACATGATAGTGTTAAGTTTCCAGGTTAGTGTATTTTCTGTTGTTTGTTGTTTTGTGGATGTCAAGCTTTAGTCCATAGTGGTCTGATAGGGTATAGGCTAGAATTTTTATTTTCCTGTATATGTGGAGATTCATTTTGTGGCCCAATATGTGATCTATTTTGGAGAAAGTTCCATGTGCTGCTGAGAAAAATGTGTATTCTTTGGTGTGTGGATGAAAAGTTCAATAGAGATCTGTAAGGTCCATTTCAGTAAGGGTTTCATTAAGTTCCCATGTGTCTCTGTTAGGCTTTTCACCTGTTGATCTATCCCATGTTGAGAGGGCAGTGTTGAAATGCCCAAGAATTATCGTTTGGGGGTTGATTTCTTACTTTAGAGGCTATAGGGTTTGCTTAATGAGGAGGAGCCCATTTTAGGTGCATATATGTTCAGTATTGTGACATCTTCCTAGTGAATTTTACCTGTGACTAAAATGTAGTATCCATCTGTGTCTCTTATGATTTTTTTTTTTGGTTTGAAGTCCACTTTGTCCCATAGCATAATAGCTATCCCTGCCTGTTTCCTGGTTCCATTAGCTTGCAGAATTTTGGACCAGCCTTTTATTTTTAGGATGTGCCAATCTTTTGTGGTGAGATGAGTTTCCTGAAGGCAGCAATTTGATGGCTTGTGATTTTTAATCCAAGTTTGTAATCTGTGTCTTTTGATTGGTGAATTAATTCCATTGACATTTAATGTTATAATGGAGATTTTTTTTAATTCTGGACATTTTTTGGTTTAGTGACTTTTGTAAGTGTATTGTTTTAGGTTTTGGTGGTATTCTACTTCCTTTCTGTCTTCCTGGATATGCTTGTTTTTTTCTTCAAGCTTAAGTATCATTTCTAGCATTTTTTGAAACCTGGTTTGGTAGACATGTAAGCCTTCTTCTTGTCGTCGTGCTGGAAAACTTTTCTTTCTCCTTCAATCATGACAGATAATTTTGTCGGGTATATCAGCCGGAGTTGACATTTTTGCTCATTTAATTCTTGAAGTATATCTCTCCAAGCTCTTCTTGCTCTTACTGTTTCCATTGAGAAGTCTTTGTTATTTTAATAGGTTTACATTTAAAAGTGACTTTTTTTTTTTTTCTCAAAGCTCTCAGCATCTTTTCTTTGTCTTTAATGTGGAGTGTTTTGACTGTTATTTGCTGTGGTGATTTTCTATTTTGGTCGTATTTGTTTGGGGTGTGGAATGCTTCTTTTAGTAGGATGGGCCTCTCATTCTTTAGTTGAGGGAAGTTTTCATTTATGATAATTTGAAAAATTTCCTCAGGTGTGGTATTTTGTGATTCTTGTTCTGGTACTCCATGAATGCGCATGTTAGGCTTCTTCAGGGTGTCCCATAACTCTTGAATATTCCTCTCAAGTATCTCTTTGGCTTTAACAATCTCTTTCTTTGAGCTGGTTAATATTCCCTGGACTGGGGCGCAATGCATCCTTGCTGGACTGAGCAAGCGCCCGGTGGCCGGGAAAGGGCAGAGGTGCTGGGGGCAGGCACAATTAATCTAAGGCCCTGGTGTGTGGCCCAGGGGTCCTCTCAGGCCTGGAGCAGCACCTGCTCAGGCTGGCTGGTGGAAGAAGCTGGGACAAGTGGCGACTTGGGTGCTGGTGGCACTTATCTGGGATGGAGGACCGCAAGCAAGTCCTGTCCCTGGCAATCGGTCTGGCGGGACCATCTCTCTTCTATTTTCAACTGTTTTTGTAACTGTGGGCCTCTGAGTTTCATCAGGAATGCCCTTAAAGTCATGCGCCTGAGTACTCTGTGGAACTTGAATCCTATATCAATGTATATAGGATAGAGGATAGAGTATATTCTATATACATTGATATACAATTGAAGAAATCATCTTCTGTCACTCCTATTTGCATTAAAATTCAGTGTCTTTGGGAAGTGTGAGGCCTGAGATTTTTGGCACTGATTTTGAAAGAAGTTCACATAAGGCTGACTGACAAATTAGCAAGCTGCAAGAATCAAAATCTCTCCATCTCTTCAGTATTGAGATTATAAGAAAGTGAATTACCATGTCTGTTGTTATGGTTGTCCTTTTGGTTTTGTTAATTCTCATGTTCCTAAGGTAAGCTGTTTACCAACTGGGCTATTTCTCCAGCACTTATCTGCTTTACATAATGCATGCAAACTATCATTTTCAGTCCTTTCATTTTCTATAGTTCTGTTTTATATCAAGGAAAATTTCATATATCAATTGCTTAACCAAAATAGATATTTTTAGTCATTTTGGAGCATTTCACTTCTTATTTCATCAATAACTTTTTACGATGAATTTTGTGCCCTTCATAATCTCCTACCTTTCCCACCAAGGATCCTCATTATTAATATAATTATGATAATTTTAGTGAGTATCTAACATTTATTTGTTTTCTGTCATGCCTTAGCAAATGTCTATACTAACCTAAGTGTTAAAGCAGGCAAACGTGAAGAAATTCAAGAGATCATGTGTTCAAAAAAATGTGAAAGATGGGTTTTCAGCACAATGAAGTGGGGTGGCATCCAATGACATGGGATGAAAATGAATTAAATTAATTGTATAATGCATGAAACTGTTAAAATGTCAAATATATATAGATATGTAGATATTAAGAAGCTCAAAGTCAAAATATAAATGTTACATAATTATCTTCAATCCAACTGAAGAAAATTTAGAAACAAAGATCTTGATTGGAAGTTTTCTGTACAGTTTATATATTATTCAGTTTTTGTTGTTCTAAGTAAAATCTAGAAAACTAACAAAGAATCAAGAAAACTATCAATAAAACTCATAGTACTTTATTTTACCACTTTTTACTACATGAAACAACTTGCTGTCAGATTATCAGACTACTGCCTAGTCTTCAAAAGTATATTCTGCAGTCTGGCATTGTATGTTCTTTCTTCCTTCCTTCCTTCCTTCCTTCCTTCCTTCCTTCCTTCCTTCCTTCCTTCCTTCCTTCCTTCCTTCCTTTCCTTCTTTTTTCCTTCTCTCTCTCTCTCTCCTTTTCTTTCTATCTTTCTTTCCTGCTCAGTATTGATTGGTATCTTTATTACCAAAACATACTAGCATCCTTATCTTCTTTTATGCAATATTTTATGCTTAAGGAAGTAATATGGGAAGTCAACAGAAACAGCTAATTCTCTCTTCACCAAGAATAAAGACAGAATCTAAGCAAATTAATGCATCATTTCATTTGTTTAGACTATGAAACTTGAATTTAATTGCTAAAAGGCTGAAAATGATTAGAGAGTATCCTCGTGAATTTGCTGCTTTCCAATAACACATAATTGTACTTGACACCTTGATCATCTCTAGTTTTTTCCAATACTGTAGTTTTTCTACAATTACTAAAAAACTAATTATAATATGTATTGCATTTGGGAGAGTTACTACACTATTTAACTATGGGATGAATATAGATGAGAACTTTATAATAAATAACCATATAGCTGAAAAGATTCTAAAATGCCTGAATACTATGCACCCACAAAAGACTTAAGCATTAGTATCACATTTTTAAGCGGATGTATCTGAATTGGTCTATCTTTTTGCAAGTTTATAGAATAAATCAAAAGATAGAAGAAATGGTGATAAAATTTTAATTAAATTATTTATTCATTTTTCCTGAAAATAAATTTAAAGTTGGCTAGTTGTTGAAGTGTGTCATCATATTGCTAATGAACTTATGATCATGCCTTAGGGGAACAAGAGAATTTATCCTTCCTTACAATTGTCTCTTAGTACAGTAAGGAAAGAGAGCTCAAACCAACACCAGGGACCAAAAGAACTAGCCAGTCAAACATAATCATTGCTGAGAGATGGACACAATCCTCACTTGCCAGACCAGTGTGTCTAACCCAGTAAATTGAAGAATGCTAACTATCTAAATCACCTCCCTCCATCTGCCCATGGAAAAGTCACATCCACTAAGGGCTGGCTCTTCTTCATCAAGTAGAATATTATTTTCAGGCTTGTTTAGAATAAAACTGAACTATTAATTCTTCACAACTGTGTCTAGAGCTTAAACTTTCAATTGTAAAGTTGATATCTGTAACTAACTATCACACTAGTATTATTATTTGACTAGTAATGACATTGGTTTTCATACTCTATTATGCACTTTATTTTGAAAGTATGAGAGTCAGATATGCTTGTACAGGAAAATGGAGATGGAATATGTTTCTGAAATAATTGGATTGAAATTTATAGAGGATTTCATAGAGTATTCCTCTCTGCTCCTCCCTAGAATTGGAGAGAAATATAATTGGTCAAATATAAGTAAATATTACTTGTAAGGTATGATGGTTTGGGTGCTAGTCATGCTCACAAACTTATGTGTTTATATCTTTTGCTGCTTACTGTTAATGTTTGTGAAGGTTGTCACAATTTCAGTAGTTGGAGACTTTCTGGAGGAAGTCAGACCAAAGGAGGGTGGCTTGATGTTGGATAGCTGAGTGATACTTCTTCTCAGTTGCTACTGCTCATTCTGCCTCTTTAAACAGCCTAGTTTCCTGTCTCCAGTCACGTTTCTGTTATGATGTTTCCTCTACAATTGATTATTTTCCCTCTGGCACCTTAGGCCAAATAAATCTTCCTAAAGTGGTTGTATATGATATTGTCTCACAGCAAAAGACAAGTAACAGATAAATGAGAATAAAATAAGTCCTAGTTTATATATAATTGAAATTTAAGTGAATAGCCTCTCATTTTATTAATTTTTAAAGTGATCTCTTTGCTGTAGCAGTAAAATAGCTTTTACCTGTTTCTAGAAGCAAATATTTTATCAATTACCCTACGACTATTTCAAACTTGTGATTCAAAGTAGTTTCATCTTTTTTCATAAAAAAGCATTATGAATGCAAAAATGATTTCTCTATAATTGCATAAAAGTCACTGCTATCTTGTCATGAATAAGAAATTAAATTCAATTAAAATTTGGTTAATGAGAGATGTGTTGTCTCATCTACATTATTCAAGTCTCAAACCATGTAAAATATTTAAAAGATTTGATGTATGGGACTTTAAGCATCTAACAAGCCTGTAGATTGGATGTACGTGTCATCTAGACTAAGCAGGAGGCAGATGGCATGCTCAGATTGGGATATAAAAATACTTAAATGAGTGGATCTTTTGCAAAAGTATGACTATGCACAAAAGGATCTCATAAGAACCAATGGAGAATTTGGGGATTGCAAGCACTGAGAAACCATCACCATTCTAATTTGAAGGCATAAATGACTGGTAGCTAGAATTCACATATTTCAGTGCCTTCATCTGTAGGAAAAGGCCATACATCAGAAACCAGAGTCTTCCATGAAGGATGTGCTAGGCCCAGCTATTTGCACCTTGGAAGCAAGATGTAAATATCTAGACACTATTTTGATGTTAGTCCTACCACATTCTCAGTCTTCTGCTGATACTTTCCACTTGATGCAACTATAGGAAAACATTAATATGAGGAGTCTATATGATTGAATCTGAAAAAAGTCATACACTATACACATATTATGAAGGTATATTATGAGTAAATAAAATAACCTTTTATCTAAACATTTCTATGTATATATGACCTAATAGAACTTTGTGATTCTCTGATGCTATGAAATTCCAATTCTATCACATGTGTTCAAGAAAGCTCAAATTTGTGAAGAAAATACAGAAATGAATACAGTATTTCCTTCTCTGTATACATGAATACATATACAATCCAAGAAAATGCTAGCATTACAAAATTGATATAACTAAATGAAAATTTAAATCATTCTACACTCATGGAAGAGGCTAGATTTTACCTGCTTTTGACATCTTTGAACCTTAGGTTTTATTCTGAATTCTAGTTTTTAAATTTTTTTTTGGCCAAAATTTTCTTTTTTTCCCAGTCATACAAGCTGAATAGGGACTCCCATGCACTTTGCCCCTTGCACTTTCTCCCCTTTTCCCTTTCTTTTCACTCCCTCCCTCCCTTCTCTTTTCCCAATGCCTTACCCCTTCCTTACTTCCATCCCCTGGAACATCCTTTTCTGTGAATGCCAAATCTCTCTCTTAGTCCTCTACCCTATTGAGGGGTAAGGACTCAGATGCATAGCCTAGAACCCTTTATTGGACCCCCATTAGTATGGGACCTCCATTACGACTGTTAATCCCTTGCCTCGAAGGATCCTACTGCCTGAAGCTTTCTCCCTGTGATGCATGCTAGACTTTGCGGGGTTTTTGATATGTCAGCCATTGAGTACATCGGGCAAGGTCCAATGCTAGCTGCTGAAGCCCTAACTTGTGTGGAGTATCTTGCATATCATTTAATCTTCCCATCTTTAGGCTCTTACAATCTTGCTGACCACTCATCCTCAAGATTCCCTCAGCTTTAGGATGGGGACAGAGTTGGCTGGTCTGGTTGCAAGTGATTAATGTAGGGTCTTTGGTGTTCTGAATTATGATTTATAGTTGTTTTAAGTTTTGGATTTCTTGCACTTCCCTTGGTTGCATCCTGATTTCTTTAGAAGGTCACTTCCTAAACAAAGGTAAAAATCTGTTTAAATGAAGATCTTAATATAGGAGGAGACTCCCTGCCCACCCAGGATGTTCATGATCCAAGGAGCACACACTTCTTCTCAGGTAAATCCCACCAGCCCCAAGGTCACAGGCTCATCCCAGCTCCTCCGATCAGCCAGCGTGAGCAGCACCCAGGCTACCCCTGCTAAGGTGGGCCCTAGGCCACACCGCAGGTCCCAGGTAAAGAGTGTCACCATAGCCATCAGCCTCTCTGCCCGGGATGCTCGTGGTTTAGGGAGGACACCCTCCTCCTCAGAATTCAACAGAGTCCAAAAAAAAAAAAAAATAACCCAAGCAAAGCTCTAGGGGAAAAAGGACATACATCTGAAGTCCTCTAAAATTCTATCACATGGGAGAGATTCTTCACATCCAGCCCAAAGATAAGTAAACCACATTTTTACCATTCTGCTCCTTTCAATTATTAATCACTGTAGATTAACTTTTCCATATAGCAACCCTCAAAACATATACAACTTCAGGTACTATACCACTCACCCTCACATATCACCAAGGTAATAAATCGTAAAAGTGCACTACCATACAAATATTCACCCCCTGTCTACTAAACTTCTCTTAATTGATGTACTAACAGTCTAACAGCCCCATCTAGGAAATAACAATAACAACAGACAAACATACCCAATTCCAAGCAAACACTAGTAACTGCCTGAGAGTAGTAATACCAATAAAATCAGTTCAGTCAAAAACACACAGAAACTGAAAGGTCTTAAGAGACAAAACAACAATGCACAAGTCAAAATTCAGATCCATGAGAAACAAAACCCAAAAAAACAAATCTCCCACCGAGAGAATTAACCCCGTAATGATAGGTTCCTACCAGAAGAAATTCACAGACAATGGCCAAGAAGTCAGGCCCAAGAAAACGACATTCAAAACACGATAATTACCATGATCAACACTATGAGTTCTTTCCTCACCCTCCCGGGAACCAAGCAGAACAGAAGGGACTCACAGCAACCTAGGTAAGCTCCCTCTACCCACCCCCAAATCCCAGGCAGCCCACTGGTCCCAGGTCCTCCCACCAGCCAGCTGGAGCAGAAGCTGCTCCAGGCCAACTAATTCAGTTCAGTGAAAAACACACAGAAATTGAAAGAAGGTCTTAAGAGTTAAAAAGACAATGCCCAAGTCAAAGGGCAAATGCATGAAAAACAAAACCCAAGAAAACAAATTTCCCACTGAAGGAATTAATCCCGTAATGACAGACTCCAACCAGAACAAATCCATGGAAAATAACCTAGAAAGACTGACCCAGGATAATGACTTTCAAAACATGATCATTACCATGATCAATACTATGAAAGAGGAAATCCAGGAGGAATTAAATAACTACATCAATCACTTTGAAGAGGAATACAACAGACACTTGGAAGAGTTGAGAAAAACAGTTCAAGAAACAAAAACAGGCATAGAGCTGTTAAAACAGTCTCAAGCAGAGTTTACAATTGAACTAAAAGACAAGTTATCTTCAACTCAAAACTAAACAGAGTCTTATCAGCAGAATTAATGAAGCAGAAAACAGAATGTCAGACCTTGAAGACAAAGTGGAAGTATTAACTAGCTCAATGGAAGAGGTTGTTAAAGCGAAAAGATACTTGAGAGGAATACACAAGAGTTATGGGATACCTTGAAGAAGCTTAGCATGCACATTTATAGAATACCAGAGCAAGAATCCCAAAATACCACACCTGAGGAAATTTTTCAAATTATCATAAATGAAAACCTCCCTCACCTAAAGAAGGATAGGCCCATCCAAGTACAAGAAGCATTCTGCACCTCAAACAGATATGACCAAAATAGAAACTTGCCATGGCAAATAATAGTCAAAACACTCCATATTCAAGATAAATTAAAGGGGCTGAGAGATTCAAGGGAAAAAAAACAAGTCACTTTTGAAGATAAACCTATTAAAATAACAAATGACTTCTCAATGGAAACAGTAAAAGCAAGAAGAGCTTGGAGAGATGTACTTCAAGTATCAAATGAGCAAAATTGTCAACCTAGGCTGACATACCCAGCAAAACTATCTTCCATGATCAAGGGAGAAAGAAAAGTTTTCCAGCAGCAAGACAACAAGAAGGCTTATATGTCTACCAAACCAGGCCTCAAAAAATGCTAGAAATGATATTCAAGCTTGAAGAAGAAAACAAGTGTTTCCAGGAGGACAGAAGGGAAGTATAATACCACCAAAACCTAAAAGCCAAATCATACACTTACAAAAGCCACTAAACATAAAAAATGTCCGGAATTAAAAATAACTTCTCCATTATAACATTAAAGGTGAATGGAATTAACTCACTGATCAAGAGACACAGATTACAAACTAGGATTACAAATCACAACCCATCAATCTGCTGCCTGCAGGAAACCCATTTCACCACAAAAGATAGGCACATGCTGAAAATAAATGACTGGTCCAAAATTCTGCAAGCTAATGGAACCAAGAAACAGGCAGGGGAAACCATTATGCTGTCAGACAAAGTCAACTTCAAACCAATAAAAATCATAAGAGACACAAATGGATACTACATTTTAGTCACAGGTACAATTCACCAGGAAGACTTCACAGTACTGAACATATATGGACATAATACGGGCCTCTCCACACTCATTAACCAAATCCTACAGCTTCTAAAGTGATAAATCAACTCCTAGACATTAGTTCTTAGGGATTTCAACACTACACTCTCAGCATGGGATAGATTAACAGGTCAAAAACTTAAGAAAGACACATTGGAACTTAATCAAACTCTTACTGAAATGGACCTTACAGTTCTCTAGCAAACTTTTCATCCACGCACCAAAGAATACACATTTTTCTCAGCAGCACATGGAACTTTCTCTAAAATAGACCTCACACTGGGCCACAAGACAATTCTCCACATATACAGGAAAGTTGAAATTTTAGCCTGTACTCCATCAGACCACCATGGTCTAAAGCTTCCATCTGCAACACTACAAACAACAGAAAATATGCTTACTGTTGGGAACTAAACACTATGATGTTGAATGAGAATTGGATTCAAAAAAATTACAAAGGAAATTCAAGATTTCCTGAAAGTGAATGATAATGAAAATACAACTTATCAAAATCTTTTGGACACAATGAAAGCTGTCATAAGAGATACGTTCAAAGCTCTTAATGCCTCATACTACATCAAAAAAATAGAAACATCACAAAAAAAAAACTTAACAATGCAACTTAAAACATTAGAGACGCTATAGTAATCCAATCCCAAAAGCAGTAGAAGAGAGGAGATTAGCAAAATCAGGGGAGAAACATCTGAAATTGAGACAAGAAAAATGATACAGAGAATCAACCAGTCAAAAAGCTGGTTCTCTGAAAAACTCAATAACACTGATACACCCCTATCTAAATTAATCAAAAGCAAGAGCGAGAAAACCCAAATTAACAAAATTAGAAATGAAAATGGAGTAACCACAAGTGATACCCAAGTAATTCAGAAAATTAAAGGTCATATTTCAAAAACTTATACTCCATGAAATTTGACAACACAATAGAAATGGATGAATTTCTAATTAAGCACAACTTACCTATTAAATCAGGAAATGTTAAATTATTTAAGTAGTCCTATAACATATGAGGAAATCAATGGAATAATTTCGAATCTTCCCACAAAAAATATCCTGGAACCAGATGGATTCAGCACAGAGTTCTACCAGATATTTAAGGAACAAATAACACCAATACTCCTTAAACTGATCCATCAAACAGCAAAGAAAGGAACACAACCAAATTCTTTTTTTTTGCTAATTTTTTTTTATTTATTCAATTGTGCGTGTGTGCATATGTATGTGTGTGTGTGTGGAACCACGGATGAATTTGGAAATCACCATGGACCTCCTCCAACTCCTCCTTGTTTACTCTGCCCCTGGATGAACAGGCCCCGCCCTACCAGGACCAGAAACACACACTGCCCCTGCTTCAGCCCAGCGTCTATAAGTGGGGTCAAGGATCCAAACTCAGGACCTTCTGTCTGCATGGCAGAGGCTTAAACCGTGAGCCACCTCTCCAGGCCAAATTTTTTTCTTTCTTTTTAGTTTTACAAATACATTAATAGTTTACATATCAGTATAAGTAAAAATGTAATCCACAATTCTTATGCAAAATTAGTCAAAAGCAATGCCAGCTGACTTAATAACTATCCTAATCAAGAATGCCCAAATAAAGTTAAACAAACCATAGATATTTTATTTTTTAATATATTTTTTTTTATTATTTCCACTCATACAAGCTTACAAGGTACACAGGTTCTCTCCCTCCCTCCTTCTCTCCCCAACCCCTTGCTCCCCCTCCCCTCACCCCCATCTACCAGTGCCTCCCGCCCCAATTCCCAGAGACTCCTTTATTGTGCATGCCTAACTCTCCTCTGGCCCCTCCTCTCCGATGACACACAAGGACCCAGTGTCATTTCCTTGAACCCTTTCCCATGTTCCACTTAAGCACAGGAACATTTCTGTGCCTGTCAATTCCTTGCCTCCAAGGATCTTGGTGCCTTTAGCAAATGCTAGACTTTGTGAGGTCAATAGTGTGTTGGACATTGCGCCAGGCATGCAATGTCCAATTATGATTGCTTCAGCCCTAACTTGTGTGGAGTATCTTGCAAATCATTGCTCCTCCCATTTTTTTTGCTCTTACACTCTTACCACCCCCTCTTCCGCAAATTTCCCTGAGCTTCAGAATGGGGAGAGATTAGTCTGGCCTAGTTCTTGGTGGTTGAGATAGAGTCTCTGAACTTCTGGATTGTGGTTTGTTGATTTTCTTTCACAGTTTTGCTGCTCCTGTAATGCCCTTCACTCCATCCTGCTGGACACTGTATGTCACCCCCTGGCCAGAGACAAAAAGCTGTTTAACTAGAGTCTTACTATAATACCACATTCAAGGGTAAATGTAATAAAAGTAGGAAACCTCAGTGAGGGAAGGGTCAATCACCCATTTGCAAAATGGTTACTTTTTCTCTGCCAGATTATATGCCCTCCCCTTCTGGTGAGATCATACCCCCACAGTTGAAAATGATCAGGAACGAACGTCTGTGAACTTAACCAGGTGTCACATTACTTACTTGCAGTCCTTGATGGAGGCCTATTTTCTCTGCTGTAACATGGTCACTTCTCTTCTTGTTTCTGGTGTGGCCGTCCGACCCCATCCCTCGTGTTCATGATCCTTGCAATTACTGTAGGTATTACATAGATTTACCTTTGAGTATCTCAAGGTGGGCTGGGTGGGTTTGGTACTAGGAGCCACCAATTAGGGAGTACATACGGCACTTAATTTTCTGGGTTTGGGATACTTCACTTAATATAATTGTTTCTAATGACATCCATTTCCCGGCAAATTCCAGTAATACATCATTTTTGATGGCTGAGTAGTACTCCATTGTATAGATGTACACGGTTTCCTTATGCACTCGTCAACTGTTGGACATTTGGGTTGATTCCCTGACTTTGCTATTGTAAACAGTGCTGCTATGAATATGGTTGCACTTGTGCTATCAAGGTGAACCTCTGCTGCATGGGGGGTTATTCCCAAAAGTGGAATCGCAGGGTCATATGGCATTTCAATCTTTAATTTCTTTAAGAATCTCCAGACGGCTTGCCAAAGTGGCTGTATTAGCCTGAAATCCCAGCAACAATGTAGGAGAGTTCCCCTCTCTCCACATCCTCTCCAGCATTTGTTGTTGTTTGTATTGTGGATTTTTGCAATCCTGAACGGGGTGAGATGGTATCTCAGGGAAGTTTTGATTGCATTTCCCTGAAAGAAGTGGAGCATATTTTAAGATATTTCTTAGACATTTTAATTTCATCCCTGGTAAGGTTTCTTTTAAGTTCCAGGGCCCATTTTTTAATTGGGCCAGTGATTTCCTTGGTGTTTAGTTTCCTAAGTTCTTTGTGCACTCTGGACAGTAGAGCTCTATCAGATATGTGGTTAGTGAAGATTTTCTCCCATTCTGTGGGTTGCCTTTGAGCTCACGTTACAATCTCTTTCTTTATCTGAACAAAAGCTCTTTAATTTCACAAGATCTCAACTGTTGAGAGTTGGTAGCAGTTACTGTGCCATTGGATGTCTGTTTAGTGAATGTTGGCCTAGCCCAATCAGCTCGAGGGAGTTCCCTTTTCTTTCAACTATGGTTTTTAAAGTCTCTGGCCTTATATCAGGGTCCTTGATCCATTTGGAATTAAATCTTGTCCATGGTGACAAGTACGGGTCCAGCTTTAATCTTCTGCATGTGGAGATCCAGTTTTGCCAGCACCATTTGTTGAAGATGCTGTATTTTTTTTTCCCATTGGATTCTTTGTGCCCCTTTGTCAAAGACCAAATGGCTGTAATTTTGTGGGCTTCTATCTGGGTCTTCAATCCTTATCCATTGATCTGTGTGTCTATTTTGGAGCCAGGATCAGGCTGTTTTTATAACTATGGATTTGTAGTATAAACTTAGGTTTGGTATGGTAATACCTCCAGCAGTGTTTTTGTTACTCAGGATTGTCTTTGCTATCCTGGGTCTTTTGTGCCTCCATATGAATTTTGAGATTGTTTGGTCAACTTCTCTGAAGAATTGCTTTGGGATTTTAATTGGTATAGCACTGAATTTGTATATTGCCTTTGGTAGGATAGTCATTTTTATGATGTTGATTCTGCCAATCCAGGAACATGGGAGGTCTTTCCAACTTCTGGTGTCTTCTGCAACTTCTTTCTTTAGGGTTTTAAAGTTTTTATTGTAAAGGTCACTTACTTCCTTGGTTAGGTTTATACCATGGTATTTCATTTTTTAGAGGCTATAGTAAATGGGATTGTTTCTCTCAAGGCTTTTTCACTTCTTTCATTCTGGGCATATAGAAAGGCCTCTGATTTTTGCACATTTATTTTGTATCCTGCCACCCTGCTGAACTTCTCAATTAGTTTCAGGAACTTCCTGGTGGAGTTTTTGGAATCACGCACGTATAAGATCATGTCATCTGCAAATAGGGATAGTCTGACTTCTTCCTTGCCGATTTGAATCTCTCTTATGTACCTTTCTTGTCTTATGGCTTCAGCTAAGACTTCAAGTACAATATTGAATAGAAGTGGTGAGAGTGGACAGCCTTGTCAAGTTCCTGATCGAAGTGGGAATGCTTCCAATATTTCCCCATTGAGCATAATCCTTGCTGTGGGCTTGTTGTATATAGCTTTTATTATATTGATAAAGGTTCCTTCCATTCCTACTGTCTCTAGCTTTTTGATTATAAAAGGCTGTTGGATCTTGTCAAAAGCTTTTTCTGCATCTATCGAGAGTATCATGTGATCTTGGACTTTGGACTGGTTTACATGATGAATTACAGTTATTCATTTGTGTATGTTGAACCAACCTTGTGTGCCGGGGATGAAGCCTACTTGGTCCCTGTGAATGATCTTTTTGATATATTTTTTAATCCGGTTTGCTAATACTTTGTTGAGAATCTTTGCATCTGTGTTCATCAGAGAGATCAGCCTATAGTTTTCTTTTTTAAGTGAATCTTTATTAGGTTTTGGGATTAAAACGATATTAGCTTCATAGAAGGAATTTGGTAGTGTTCCTTCCTTTGTTATTGATGGAACAATTTAAGGAGTATTGGTGTTATTAACTCCTTAAATGTCTAGTAGAACTCTGTGCTGAATCCATCTGGTCCAGGACATTTTTTGGTGGGAAGATTCGAGATTACTTCTTAAATTTCCTTATATGTTATAGGACTATTTAAATAATTCACAGCTTTCTGATTCAATTTAGGTAAGTTGTGTTTACTTAGAAATTCATCCATCTCTTTTGTGTTGTCAAACTTCACAGATTATAAGTTTTTGAAATATGATGTTATAATTCTCTGGATTTCTTGGGTATCAGTAGTGATAACTCCATGTTCATTTCTAATTTTGTTAATTTGGGTTTTCCCTCTCTTGCTTTCGGTTACTTTAGCTAGGGGTGTATCAATCTTACTGATTTTTTCAAAGAACCAGCTTTCTGATGTTTGATTTTTTCTATCGTTTTTTTAATCTCGATTTCAGATATTTCTCCCCTTATTTTGCTAATCTCCTCTCTTCTACTGCTTTTGGGATCAGATTGCTCTAGTTTCTCCAAAGCTTAATCTGCATTGTTAACTTGTTTATTTCTCATGTTTCCATTTTTTTGATGTAGGCATTAAGAGCTATGAACTTACCCCTTAGAACAGCTTTCATTGTGTCCCAGAGATTTTGGTATGTTGTATTTTCATTATCATTCGCTTTCAGGAAATCTTGAATTTCCTTTTTAATTTCTTCGTGAATCCAGTTCTCATTCAGCATCATATTGTTAAGTTTCCAGGAGTTAGTGTATTTTCCTTTGTTTGTTGTGCTGTGGATGTCCAGCTTTAGGCCGTGGTGGTCTGATAGAGCATAGGTTAGAATTTCAACTTTTTTGTATATGTGTAGATTCATTTTGTGGCCCAATATGTGATCTATTTTGGAGAAAGTTCCGTGTACTGCTGAGAAAAAATGTGTATTCTTTGGTGCGTCGGTGAAAAATTCGATAGAGATCTGTAAGGTCCATTTCTTTCAGGGTTTGATTAAGTGCCAAAGTGTCTCTGTTAAGCTTTTGGCCTGTTGATCTATCCCATGTTGAGAGGGCAGTGTTGAAATGCCCAAGAATTATCGTTTGGGGATTGATTTCTTATTTTAGACGCTGTAGGGTTTTCTTAATGAACGTGGAGGGGCCCATATTGGTTGCATATATGTTCAGTATTGTGAAGTCTTCCTTGTGAATTGTACCTGTGACTAAAATGTAGTATCCATCTGTGTTTCTTAGGATTTCTTTGGTTTGAAGTCCACTTTGTCTGATAGCATAATCGCTAACCCTGCCTGTTTTCTGGTTCCATTAGCTTGCAAGATTTTGGACCAGCTTTTCATTCTTAGGATGTGCCTATCTTTTGTGGGGAGATGAGTTTCCTGAAGGCAGTAGATTGTTGGATTGTGGTTTTTAATCCAAGTTTGTAATCTGTGTCTCTTAATTGGTGAGTTAATATCATTGACATTTAATGTTATAATGGAGAAATTATTTTTAATTCTGGACAATTTTTACGTTTAGTAGATTTTGTAAGTGTGTTGTTTGATATTTATGTTTTGGTGGTATTATACTTTCCTTCTGTCCTCCTGAATACGCTTGTTTTATCTTCAAGCTTGAGTATCATTTCTAGCATTTTTTAAAGGCCTGGTTTGGTAGACATGTAACCTTTCAAGGTGTCTTTGTGCTGGAAAACTTTTCCTTCTCCCTCAATCATGACAGATAGTTTTTCCGGGTATATCACTCTTGGTTGGCATGTTTGCTCATTTAATACTTGAAGTATGTCTTTCTAAGCTCTTCTTGCTTTTACTGTTTCCATTGAGAAGTCTTTTTATTCTAATAGGTTTATCTTTATTGTTTTAATTTTTTAAGTTGATGATTAACTGATTTTTATACCTTTTTATTGCTATTTCAGCTCATACAAACTTAATAGGTACACCAGTTCCCTCCCTCCCTCCTCCTCCCCCCGATCCCCCTGCTCTCCCTCCTCTAATCCCTCCCTCCCCATCCCCCAGTGCCTTCTGCCCCAATTCCCAGAGAGTCCTTTCTTGTGCATGCCTGACTCTCCTCTGGGCCTTCCTCTCTGATGACATACAAGGACCCAGTGGCATTTCCCTGAACCCTTTCCCGTGTTCCCCTTAAGCAGATGCTAGACTTTGTGAGGTCAATAGTGTGTTGGACATTGTGCTGGGCATGAAAAGTCCAATTATGATTGCTTCGGCCCTAACTTGTGTGGAGTATCTTGCAAATCATTGCTCTTCCCTTTCTTTTGCTCTTTCACTCTTATAGCCCCCTCTTCCGCAAATGTCTCTGAGCTTCAGGATGGGGAGAGATTATTCTGGTCTAGTTCTAGGTGGTTGATATAGAGTCTCTGAACTTCTGGATTGTGGTTTGTTGATTTTCTTTTGCAGTTTTGCTGCTCCTCAATGCCCTTCACTCCATCCTGCTGGGCACTGTATGTCACTCCCTGGCCAGAGACAAAAAGCTGTTTAACTAGAGTCTTACTATAAGAGCACATTCAAGGGTAGATATAGTAAAAGTAGGAAACCTCAGTGAGGAAGGGGTCAATCACCCATTTGCAAAATGGTTACTTTTTCTCTGACAGACTATATGCCCTCCCCTTCTGGTGAGATCATACCCCCTTAGTTGTAAATGATCAGGAACGAACGTCTGTGAACTTAACCAGGTGTCACATTACTTACCGGCAATCATTGATGGAGGCCTATTTTCTCTACTGTAATATGGTCAATTCTCTCTTTGTTTCTGGTGTAGCCCTCCTACCCCATCCCTCATGTTCATAATCCTTGCAATTACTGTAGGTAATACATAGATTTACCTATGAGTTTCTCAAGGTTGGGCTGGGTGGGTTTGGTACTAGGAGCCACCTATTAGGGAGTACGTACGGCACTTAATTTTCTGGGTTTGGGATACTTCACTTAATATAATTGTTTCTAATTACATCCATTTCTTGGCAAATTCCAGTAGTTCATCTTTTTGATAGTTGAGTACTATTCCATTGTATAGATGTACCACAGTTTCCTTATGCACTCGCCAACTGTTGGACATTTGGGTTGATTCCCTGACTTTGCTATTGTAAACAGTGCTGCTATGAATATGGTTGCACTTGTGCTATCGAGGTGAACCTCTGCTGCATGGGGGGTTATTCCCAAAAGTGGAATCACAGGGTCATATGGCATTTCAATCTTTAATTTCTTTAAGAATCTCCAGACGGCTTGCCAAAGTGGCTGTATGAGCCTGAATTCCCAGCAGCAATGTAGGAGAGTTCCTCTCTCTCCACATCCTCTCCAGCATTTGTTGTTGTTTGTATTGTGGATTTTTGCAATCCTGAACGGGGTGAGATGGTATCTCAGGGAAGTTTCGATTGCATTTCCCTGAAAGAAGTGGAGCATATTTTAAGATATTTCTTAGACATTTTAATTTCATCCCTGGTAAGGTTTCTTTTAAGTTCCAGGTCCCATTTTTTAATTGGGCCAGTGATTTCCTTGGTGTTTAGTTTCCTAAGTTCTTTGTGCACTCTGGACAGTAGAGCTCTATCAGATATGTGGTTAGTGAAGATTTTCTTCCATTCTGTTGGTTGCCTTTGAGCTGGCGTTACAATCTCTTTATCTGAACAGAAGCTCTTTAATTTCACAAGATCTCAACTGTTGAGAGTTGGTAGCAGTGACTGTGCCATTGGATGTCTGTTTAGGGAATGTTGGCCTAGCCCAATCAGCTCGAGGGAGTTCCCTATTCTTTCAACTATGGTTTTTAAAGTCTCTGGCCTAGTTGTGTTTTTGGGATCACTTAGGTATAAGATCATGTCCTCTGCAAATAGAGATGATTTGACTTCTTTCTTTGCTGATTTCAATTCCTTTTATATCCCTTTCTTGTTTTATGGCTTCAGCTAAGACTTCAAGTACTAAATTAAATAGAAGTCGTGACAGGAATGCTTCAAGTTTTTCCCCATTGTGTATAATCCTTGCTGTTGGCTTGGATAAAGATTTTATTATATTGATAATGGTTCCTTCCATTCCAACTGTCTCAAGGGTTTTGATCAAAAAGGGTTTTTTCTGTATTTAATGAGAGTATCATGTGGTTTTGGATTTTGGAGTGGTTTTTATGGTGAATTACATTTATTGGTTTATGTATGCTGAACCAAACTTGTTTGCCTGGAATAAAGCTTACTTGATCCATGTGAATGATCTTTTGGATATGTTTTTGAATCCGATTTGCTATGACTTTGTTGAGAATATTTGCCTCTGTGTTCATCAGAGAGATTGGCCTATAGTTTTCTTTTTTAAATGTATCTTTATTAGGTTTTGGGATTAAGATGATATTAGCTTCATAATAGGAATTTGGTGGGGTTCCTTCCTTTGCTATTTGATGGAAAAGTTTAAGGAGTATTGGTGTTATTACCTCCTTAAATGTCTGGTAAAATTCTGTGCTGAATTCAGCTGGTCCAGACCATTTTTTGTAGGGAAGATTCGAGATAACTTTATGGATTTCCTCATATGTTACAGTACTATTTAAATAATTCACAACTTCCTGATTCAATTTAGGTAAGTTGTGTTAACTTAGGAATTCATCCTTCTCTTTTATGTTGTCAAATTGTCATAATTCTCTGGATTTCTTGGGTATCAGTAGTAATAACTCCATTTTCTGTTCTAATTTTGTTAATTTGTGTTTTCTCTCTATTGAGTTTGGTTAATTTAGGTAGGGGTGTATCAATCTTGTTGATTTTTTTCAAAAAAAATGCTTTTTTAAACATTTTTATTATTATTTCCACTCATACAAACTTAGTAGGTATACCGGTAACCCCCTGCCTCTTCCTTCCCCCGACCCCCCTGCTCCCCCTCCCCTCACACTTCCCTCTCCATCCCCCAGTACCTCCCCCCCAATCCCCGGAGAATCCTTTAATGTGCATGCCAGACTCTCCTCTGGCCGCTCCTCTCCGATGATGTACAAGGACCCAGTGGCATTTCCCTGAACCCTTTCCTGTGTTCCCCTTAAGCATAGGCACACTACTGTGGCTGTCAATCCCTTGCCTCCAAGGATCTTGGTGCCTTTAGCAAATGCTAGACTTTGTGGGGTCAATAGTGTGTTGGACATTGCGTGGGCATGCAAAGTCCAATTATGATTGCTTTGGCCCTAACTTGTATGGAGTATCTTGCATATCATTACTTCTCCCATCCTTGTGCTCTTACAATCGTAACGCCCCCTCTTTTAAAAATTTCCCTGAGCTTCAGGATGGGGAGAGATTAGTCTGGCTCACTTCTAGGTGGTTGATATAGTCTCTGAGGTTCTGGATTGTGATTTGTTGATTTTGTTTTGCAGTTTAAGAGCTGTTGTCCAGATAAAAAGATTGTAACACAAGCTCAAAGGCAACCCACAAAATGGGAGAAAATCTTCACTAACCACATATCTGATAGAGCTCTACTATCCAGAGTGCACAAAGAACTTAGAAAACTAAACACCAAGGAAATCACTGGCCCAATTAAAAAATGGGCCCTGGAACTTAAAAGAAACTTTACCAGGGATGAAATTAAAATGTCTAACAAATATCTTAAAAAATGGTCCACTTCCTTAGCCATCAGGGAATTGCAAATCAAAACTTCCCTGAGATACCATCTCACCCCGTTCAGGATTGCAAAAATCCACAATACAAACAACAACAAATGCTGGAGAGGATGTGGAAAGAGGGGAACTCTCCGACATTACTGGTGGGAATGCAGGCTCATACAACCACTCTGGTGAGCCGTCTGGAGATTCTTAAAGAAATTAAAGATTGAAATGCCATTTGACCCTGCGATTCCACTTCTGGGAATAACCTCCCCATACAGCAGAAATTCACCTCGATAGCACAAGCACGACCATGTTCATAGCAGCACTGTTTACAATAGCAAATTCATGGAATCAACCCAAATGTCCAACAGTTGACGCGTGGATAATGAAACTGTGGTACATGTATACAATGGAGTAGTACTCAGCCATCAAAAATGACGATTTACTGGAATTTGCCAGGAAATGGATGTTATTAGAAACAATTATATTAAGTGAAGTATCACAGTCCCAGAAAATTAAGTGCTATGTGTACTCCCTAGTAGGTGGCTCCTAGTACCAAACCTACCCAGCCTAACTAGAGTCACTCAAAGATAAATCTCTGTAATACCCACAGTAATTGCAAAGATTATGAATATGAGGGATGGGGTAGGAGGGCCACACCAGAAACAAGGAGAGAGAGGACTATGTTACAAAAACCAGCTTTTTGACTGTTTGATTTTCTGTATCGGGTTCCTAATCTCAAGTTTTGATATTTCTCCCCTTATTTTGCTAATCTCCTCTCTTCTACTGCTTTTGGGATTGGAGTGCTCTGGTCTCTAAAGCTTTAAGCTGCATTGTTAAGTTATTTATTTGTGATGTTTCCATTTTTTTTTGATATAGGCAGTAATTGCTTTGAACTTACCTCTTAGGACAGCTTTCATTGTGTCCCAGAAATTTTGGTAAGTTGTATTTTCATACACTTTCAGGAAATCTTGAATTTTCTTTTTAATTTCTTCCTGAATCCAATTCTTCTTCACCATTACACTGTTAACGTTCCAGGAGTTAGTTTATTTTCGGTTGTTCATTGTGTTGTGGATGTCAAGCTTTAGACCATGGTGGACTGGTAGGGTACTGGCTAGAATTTCAACTTTCCTGTATAAGTGGACATTCGTTTTGTGGCCCAATATATGATCTATTTTGAAGAAACTTCTGTGTGCTGCTGAGAAAAATGTGTATTCTTTGGTGCGTGGATGAAAAGTTTGCTGGAGATCTGTAAGGTCCATTTCAGTAAGAATTTGATTAAGTTCCAATGTGTCTCTCTGAAGTTTTTGACCTGTTGATCTATCCCACGTTGAGATGGCGGTGTTGAAATCCCCAAGAATTATTGTTTTGGGGTTGATTTCTCGCTTTGGAAGTTGTAGGGTTAACGCATGTGGGGAGCCCCATATTGGATGCATATATATTCAGTATTGTGCAGTCTTCCTGGTGAATTGTACCTGTGACTAAAATGTAGTATTCATCTGTGTCTCTTATGATTTTTTTTTGGTTTGAAGTCCACTTTGTCCTATACCATAATGGCTACCCCTGTTTTTTTCCTGGTTCCATTAGCTTGCAGAACTTTGGACCAGCCTTTTATTTTCAATATGTGCCTATCTTTTGTGGTGAGATGGGTTTCCTGCCGGCAGCAGATTGATGGGTTGTGATTTGTAATCCTAGTTTGTAATCTGTGTCTCTTGATCAGTGAGTTAATTCCATTCACCTTTAATGTTATAATGGAGAAGTTATTTTTAATTCCGGATATTTTTTATGTTTAGTGGCTTTTGTAAGTGTATGATTTGGCTTTTAGGTTTTGGTGGTATTATACTTCCCTTCTGTCCTCCTGGAAACACTTGTTTTCTTCTTCAAGCTTGAGTATCATTCTAGCATTTTTTGAAGGCCTGGTTTGGCAGACATGTAAGCCTTCTTGTTGTCTTGCTGCTGGAAAACTTTTCTTTCTCCCTTGAACATGCAAGATAGTTTTGCTGGGTATGTCAGTCTGGCTTGACATTTTTGCTCATTTGATACTTGAAGTACATCTCTCCAAGCTCTTCTTGCTTTTACTGTTTCCATTGAGAAGTCATTTGTTATTTTAATAGGTTTATCTTCAAAAGTGACTTGTTTTTTTTCCCTTGAATCTCTCAGCCCCTTTAATTTATCTTGAATATGGAGTGTTTTGACTATTATTTGCCATGGCAAGTTTCTATTTTGGTCATATCTGTTTGAGGTGCAGAATGCCTCTTGTACTTGGATGGGCCTATCCTTCTTTAGGTGAGGGAGGTTTTCATTTATGATAATTTGAAAAATTACCTCAGGTGTGGTATTTTGGGATTCTTGCTCTGAATTCCCTGAATACGCAACCTGGGCTTCTTCAGGGTGCCCCATAACTCTTGAATATTTCTCTCGAGTATCTTTTTGGCTTTAACAAGCTCTTCTATTGAGCTGGTGAATACACCCACTTTGTCTTCAAGTTCTGAAATTCTGTTTTCTGCTTCATTAGTTCTGCTGGTAAGACTCTCTGTTGAGTTTTGGGTTGAAGATAACTTGTCGGTTCATTTGGTTTTAAAGTCTGCTTTAGTCTGTTTTAACTGCTCTATGCCTATTTTTGTTTCATGAACTGTTTTTCTCATCTCCTCCAAGTATCTGTTGTGTTTCTCTTCAACGTGGTTGATGCGGTTATTTAATTCCTCCTGGATTTCCTTTTTCATTGTTTTGATCATGGTAATGATCATGTTTTGAAAGTTGTTATCTTGGCTCATGCTTTCTTGGCTATTTTCCATGGATTTGTTCTGTTGCAGTCTATCATTATGGGATTAATTCCTTCCATGGGAGATTTATTTTATTGGGTTTTGTTTATCATGGATTTGCACTTTGACTTAGGTAATGTCGTTTTAACTCTTTAAAAACCTTCTTTCAATTTCTGAGTGTTTTTCATTGAACTGAATTAGTTGTCTTGGAGTAGCTCCTGCTCAGGCTGGCTGGTGGGAGGAGCTGTGACTAGTGTGTTGTCTGGCGTTTGCATGTGAGCAGGGGGAGCTTTCCTAGGTTACAGTGTGTCCTGGCTGGACCAGGCGGTGACCTGGGTGGGTGAGGAAAGGGAAGAGGTTGTGGTGGCAGGAGCTATTGACTTGGGGACCTGGGGCGTGGTCCAGGGATCCTCCTCGGTCCATAGCAGCGCCTGCTCTGGCTGGCTCGTCTGAGGAGCTGGGACTAGTGTGTTGCCTGGGATTTTGGGGTGGGCAGGGGGGAGATTACCTAGGTCACAGTGTGTCTTGGCTGGAATATGCAGCATCCCAGGTGTTTGGGAGAGAATACCAATTTCTTTCTATGAAGGTAATATCTTCTTAATCCCAAAAACTAATAAACATACACTTAAAAAAGAAAATTATAGGTAATCTGTTTGATGAATACAGATGCAAAGACTCTCAACTTAGGTAATGTCAAATGAGCAAATATCAAAAACATCAAAAAGATCATCCATGGGGATCAAGTAGGCTTTATCCCAGGCACACAAGGTTGGGTCAACATATGCACATCAATAAACATAATTCACCATATAAACGAGCCCAAAATTCAAGACACATGATACTCTTGATAGATGCAGAAAAACTTTTGACAAGATCCAACAGCCCTGTATGATCAAAACCCTAGAGAAATTTGTAGTGTAAGAAACCTTTATTGATGTAATAAAAGTTGTATACAACAAGCCAACAACAAGGATTATACTAAATGGGGAAAAACTTGAAATATTCCTGCTTTGATCAGGAATTAGACAAGACTGTCCACTCTCACCACTTCTATTCAATATTGTACTTGAAGTCTTAGCTGAAGCCATAACACAGAAAGGGAGATAAAAGGGATTGAAATTGGCAAAGAAGAATTCAAGTTACTTCTATTTGCCGGTGACACAATCTTATACCTTAGTGATCCCAAAAATTCCACCAAGAAACTCCTGGAACTAGTACAGAAGTTGAGCAGGGTGTCAGGATGCAAAATAAATGTACAAAAATTGGTGCCCTTGCTATATGCCCAGAATGAAAGAAGTGAAAAAGGCACGAAAGAAACAATTCCATTTACTATAACCCCTAAAAAAAAGAAATAGCTTGGTATAAACCTAACCAAAGAAGTAAGAGACTTGTACAATGAATACTTTAAAACTCTAAAGAAAGAAATTATAGAAGACACCAGAAGGTGGAAAAACCTCCCATGTTCCTGGATTGGCAGAATCAATATCATAAAAATGACCATACTACCAAAGGTAATATACAGATTCAATGCTATACCAATCAAAATCCCATTGTAATTCTTTAAAGAAGTTGACCAAACAATCTCAAAATTCATATGAAGGCACAAAAGATCCAGGATAGCAAAAAACAATGCTGAGTAACAGAAACAGTGCTGGATGAATCACCATACCAAACTATAATCTAAATTACAAATCCATAGTTATAAAAACAGCCTGGTACTGGCTGTAAAATAGACATACAAATCAATGGATAATGGTTGAAGACCCAGATATAACCCTACACAATTACAGGCATTTGATCTTTGACAAAGGATCCAAAAAAATCCAATGGAAAACAAAAAGCATCTTCAACAAATGGTGCTGACAAAACTGGATGTCCACATGCACAAGATTAAAACTGGACCCATATGTGCCATCATATATAAGACATAATTCCAAATGGATCAAGGACTTCAATATAAGGCCAGAGACTATAAAAATCTTAGTTGAAAGGGTAGGGAACTCCCTCAGGCTGGTTGAACTAGGCCAAGAGTTCCTAAATGGAAATCCAATAGCACAGTCACTACAACCAACACTCAACAAATGGGATCTTACGGAATTAAAGAGCTTCTGTTTAGATAAAGAGATAGTAACTTGCACACAAAGGCAAGCCACAGAATGAGAGAAAATCTTCACTAAGCATATATCTGATCTAGCTCTTTTATCCAGAGTGCACAAAGAATTTAGAAAACTGAACATCAAGGAAACAAATGGCCCAATTAGGAAATGGACCTTGGAACTTAAAAGTAACTTTACCAGGGAAGAAACTGAAATGTCTAACAAATATCTTTAAAAATGTTCAGCATCCTTAGCCATCAGGGAAATGCAAATCAAAACCTCCCTGAGATATTATCTCACACTGGACAGGATGGCAAAAATCCCCAATACAAACACCATCAAATGCTGGAAAGGATGTCGCGAGAAGGGAACTTTCCCACATTGCTAGTGGGAATGCAGGCTTATACAACCACTCTGGTGAGCCATCTGGTGATTCTTAAAAACGTTAAAGATTGAAATGCCATATGATCTTGCTATTCCACTTTTGGGAATAATCACCCATATACCAAAAATTCACCTCAATAGCACAAACACAACCATGTTCATAGCAGCACTATTTACAATAGCAAAATCATGGAATCAACACAAATGCCCAACCATTCATGAATGGATAAGAAAAGTGTGGTATATTTACACAATGGAATACTACTCAGCCATCAAAAATGATGAATTAAAGATATCTGCTGTTAAATGGATGAAATTAGAAAAAATTATATTAAGTGAAGTATCCCAGACACAGAAAATTAAGCACCATATGTCCTCCTAAATAGGTGGATCCTAGTACCAAACCCACTCCATGACACATTCAAAGATAAATCTCTGTAATACTTATAGTAATTGCACAGATTATAAGGAGGGAAGGAAGGGGAAGGAGGGCCCCGCCAGAAACAAGGAGAGAGGGAATCATGCTACAGCAGAGATAATAGGCCACCATCAAGTACTGTAAATATGTAATGAGACATCTGGTTAAGCTCACAGACTTTCCTTCCTGGTCACTTACAACTGATGGGGTTTGATCTCACTAGACAGGAAGGGCATAGAGTCTGACAGATAGATGTCAACCATTCTGCAAATGGGAGACTGACCCACCCTCCCTGTGGTCTCCTACTCTTATTCCATCTACCTTTGAATCTACTCTTATAGGATGACTCTATTTTGAGACCCATTTATCTCTGGCTATGAAGTGACATCCAGTGTCCATCGGGATGGATCCGAGGGCAGTGCAGCAACAGAAAACTGGAAGAAAAAAACCCATAATTCAGAATATCAGAGACTCTACATTAATCACCAAAAACCAGTCTAATCTCTCCCCATCCCAAACCTCAGGGAAATTTGTGGAAGAGGGGGCAGTAAGATTGTGAGATCCTAAAGATGGGGAGGAGCAACGATATGCAAGATACTCCACACTAGTTAGGGCTGAAGTAATCATAATAAGAATTTGCATGACCTGCACAATGACCAACATATTGACCCCAATGTCTAGCATGGATCACAGGCACTAGGATCCTTAGAAGCAAGGGATTAACAGCCATAATAGTGTTCCTATACTAAAGGGGAACACAAGAAAGAGCTCTAGGCAATGCTACTGAATCCTTACACCTCATCAGAGAGAAGGACACAGAGGAAAGTTTGACATGCACACAAAAGGATGCTCCAGAAATGGGGGGGGGTGCACTGGGAGAAAGGGAGGGAGGGAGGAGGGAAAGGAAGGGGAAAATGGGGGAGGAAACAAGGGGTTCCAAGGAAGGGTGGAGGGAGGGAGGGGAATGGGGTACCTTATCAAGTTTGTATGAGTGAAAAAACAATGAAGTCTTTATTTATTCAGAAAAAGAAAGAGGAGACTCAAGGTTGATGGAATAGGAGTAAGACACAGCAGTGTGGGAATGGTCAGTTTCTCATTTGCCAGATGTTACCAACTATGTGCCAGTCCCTATGCCTTTTCTGATTGTTTAGATAAAAACATCCTCAGTAACATGTGACCAGGAAGGGCAGTAAGATGAGTTTCACCAGGTGCCTTGCTACTTACATGCAATATTTGAAAGTGACCTATTTTCTCTTCTTTTGTTCTGGGGGGGACCCTCCTTCCCCATCCTTCCTGCTTATAATCATTGCAATTACAGTAGGTATTACAGAGATTTACCTTTGAGTATGTCATTAAGTCGTTTGGTTCTAGGATCCACCTCTTAGGGAGTACATAAGATGTTTAATTTTATGTGTCTCAGATACTTCACCGAATATGTTTTTCCTGATTCCATCCATTTCCCAGAAAATTTCACTAATTCATCTTTTTCATGGATGACTAGTATTCCATTGTATAAATGTACCACATTTTCCTTATCCATTCATCAGCTTTTGGGAATTTGGGTTAATTCCATGATGTTGCTATTGTAAACAGTGCTGCAATGAACATGGTTTTGCTTTTGTCACTATAGTGAATTTTTGTATTATGGGGGATTATTCCCAGAAGTGCTATAGCAGGATCATATGGCATTTTGATCTTTCAATTTTTTTAGAAACCTCCAAACTGATTGCCAGAGTGGTTGTGTTAGTGTGCATTACCACCAGCAATGTAAGAGAGTTCACTTCTCTCCACATCCTCTGCAGCATTTGGGAGTTTTTGTATTGTGGATTTTTTCCATCTTGACCCGGGTGAAATGATATCTCAGGGAAATTTTGATTTGCATTTCCCTGATGGCTAAAGATGTGGAGCATTTTTTAAGATATATGTTAGATATTTTAATTTCATTCTTGGAAAAGTTTCTTTTGAGTTCCCAGGCCCATTTTTTAGTTGGGTCATTTATCTCCTCGGTGTTTAGTTTTTTAAGATCTTTGTGAACTCTGGATAATACAACTCTATCAGATATGTGGTTAGTAGATTTTTCTCCCATTTTGTGGTTGCCTTTGTTCTCAGTTTATTATCTCTTTATCTGAACAAAGTTCTTTAATTTCATAAGATCTCATTTATTGAGTGTTAATTCTAGTGACTGTGTTAATGGATTTCTGTTTAGGAACTGTTGGCATAGTCCAATCAGCTCCAGGGAGTTCCCTACACTTTCAGCTAGGGTTTTATGGTCTCTGGCCTAATATTAAGGTCCTTAATCCATTTGGAATTAAATTTTGTGAATGGGACAAGTACAGTCCAATTACAATCTTCTGCATGTGCATGTCCAGTTTTGCCAGCACCATTTGTTGAAGATGCTGTTCTTTGTTCATTGAATTTTTGGACCCCTTTGTCAAAGATCAAATGGCTGTAATTGTGTGGGCTTATATCTGGGTTTTCAACCCTTATCCATTGATCTACATGTCTATTGTGGAGCCAGTACCAGACGGCTTTTATCATTATGGACTTGTAATATAGATTAAGATTTGGTATGGTGATACTTCCAACAGTGTTTTTGTTACTCATCATTGTTTTACTGCCCTGGACTTTTTAATTCCATATCAATTTTTAGATTGTTTGCACAATTTGGACAAAGAATTGCTTGGTGATTTTTATTGGTATAATGTTGAATCTATGTATTGCTTTTGGTAGGATGGCCATTTTTATGATGTTGATTCTGTGGATCCAGGAGCGTGGGATGTCTTTCCACATTCTGCTGTCTTCTGTAACTTCTTTCTTTAGGGTTTTAAAGTTTTCATTGTGGAGGTCTTTCACTTCTTTGGTTAGATTTATACCAAGATATTTCATTTTTTTATGTGGTATAGTAAGTGGGATTGTTTCTCTTTAGGACTTGTTAACTATTTTCATCCTTGTTGTATAGGAAGGCCACTGATTTTTGCACTTTCATTTTGTAACCTGCCACACTGCTGAACTTATATATTAGTTTCAGGAGTTTCCTAGTGGAGTTTTTATTATTACTCAGGAATATAATTATGATATCTGCAAATAGAGATATTGACTTCTTCTTTGCTGATTTGAATCCTTTTTTTCTGCCTTTCTTGTCTTATGGCTCTAGTTGAGACTTCATGTACAATATTGAGTAGAAGTGGTGAGAGTAGATAGCCTTGTCTAAATCTTGATTAAAGCATGAATCCTATAAATTTTTCTCCATATATTATACAGATTTTATTATGATGCTTGTATACAGATTTTATTATGTTGATACAGGTTGCTTTCATTCCAACTGTCTTTAGGGTTTTGATTCTGAAAGGATGTTGGATCTTCTCAAAAGGTTTTTCTGCATCCACCTAGAGTATCATATGGTCTTGGACTTTGGATTGGTTTATGTAACTTATTGCATTTATTGAACATTTGCATATGTTGAACCAACCTTGTGTGCCTGGGATGAAGCCTACTTAATGACAATGAATGATGTTTTTGATATCCATTTGAATCCAATTTGCTAAGATTTTGTTGAGAATTTTTGCATCTGTATTCATCAAAGAAATTGGCCTATAGTTTTCTTTTATAAGTGTATCTTTATTAGGTTTTGGGATTAAAACAATATCAGCTGCATAGAAAGAATTTGGTAGTGTTCCTTCCTTTGCTATTTGATGGTATATTTTAAGGAGTATTGGTGTTTTTTGTTCTTTAAATGTCTGGTAGAATTCTGTGCTGAATCCATCTGGTCCATGACAGTTTTTGGTGGAAAGATTCGAGATTACTTCATCGATTTCCTCATATGTTATAGGACCATTTAAATAATTCAAAACTTCCTGATTCAATTTAAAGAAGTTGTGCTTACTCAGGGTCATCCATTTCTATTGTGTTGTTAAATTTCATGGAGTATAAGTTTTTGAAATATGACCTTATGATTTTCTGAATTTCTTGGGTATCAGTTGTGGTTACTCCATTTTTATTTCTAATTTTGTTAATTTAGGTTTTCTCTCTCTTGATTTTGGTTAGTTTAGCTAAAAGTTTATCAATCCAATTGATTTTTTAAACAACCAGCTTTTTGTCTGGTTTATTCTTTGTATCATTTTCCTTATCTCAATTTCTGATATTTCTCTCCTGATTTTGCTAAAGTAACATTCAGGCTTTGAAAGTCATTATCTTATGTATGGCTTTCTTGGCTATTATCTGTGAGTTTGTTTTAGCTCAAACCCATAATTAAGGGGTTGATTGTATTTGTTTGTCAGAGATTTGTTGTCTTGGCCCTTGTTTCTTATGAATTTGCAATGTGACCTTGACATTTTTGTTTTATCTCTTATGACCTTTTTATTTCTGTGTGTTTTTGACTGAACTGAATTTAGACAATATTACTACCCTTGAGCAGTTATTGCTAGTGTTTGCCTTGGAGTTGGGTATGCTTGTGTGGAGTTAGTATTATGTCCTAGATGAGGCTATTGGACTATTAGTACATCAATTAAGTCGGCTTTAGTAGACATGGAGTGAAGCTTAGTATGTTAGTGCACTTTTTATGTTCACTTCCTTGCTTATATGTGAGGCTGAATGGTATAGTCTCTGAAAGTGAATGTGTTTTTGAGCGGCTATACAGAAATGCTAAACTACAGTGACTAATATTTGAGAGGAACAATGTGGTAAAAAGGGTTTACTTATCTTAGAGCTGGATGTGAAGATTCTCTCCCAAATGATGGGATGATTTTAGGGACCTCAAATGAATCTTTTTGCCCCGTATATCTTTGCTTGGGTTTTCTCTGGACTGTTGAATTCTGAAGAGGAGGGAGTCTGACCAGGTCTAAGTCTGGGGCAAAAAGGCAGAGTGGGTAGTGGGGTGCACAGATGACCTGGGACTTGGGGCATGGCCTAAGGGCCTCCCTCAGGTCAGAAAGGTAGGCTTGTTGCTAGTGAGGCATGTAGATGACCAGTGGCCTGAGGCATGATCTCGGGGCTTATCTGAGGAGCAGGGAGTCTGCCAGGGTCCAGGCTCTGAGTAAAAAGCCTGAAATTTTGTTTAAGATACATTAGCTGTTAGATTTTTACTGTTTCATCTCAGACGGATACTGAACAAGTCCAAGATATATACCATGTGGATCAGATGAAAGGAGACTTGGGCTGATGCCAACTTCATCCTGATGGCATTACATCTTGAAACATCTCACAAGTTCCCTATGAGGTTTCATTGAAAAGACTTCACAGATAGCACCATATGTCATCAGAAGCTGTAAGGGCAAGTCAAGAGTTGGGAAAAATGTGTATAAAAGCTACTGGTTTCTCATGCTTTCAGTTTCAAATTCAGAAATAGGTATAACTGAGATAAAATGCTTTTATCTGTCACCTTTCATCTCTTTGAAAATTTTAACTGGCAGTCAATAGTAATGCAATCTAGATATTTGAATCAATTATATGCTGCCTTCTGTCATAAATTTAATGTTCCATTAACTAAACAAATTCTCAATGGCATAAATCAACGTACACTAAGTAAATCATAGAGAAGACAAAATTGTAATTCCGTAAAAGTGATTAAGTGTTGGCAAGATACAGCGAGATATATCATTTAGTAGTGGAGAGAATGATTATTTACTATCTGTAAGTCATGTATTTTAGATTGGGTAATTTTTTTCAATGTTAGACATTGAAACTATTTAAAGAAAGTCTAGATATACAATAATATTTACACTTTGACCTTATTTTGAATGCATTTATTATTGATTTCTTATTAAAAACATAAAATATAGCTGATGGCTGATTCTGCAAATTTGAAAAGCTTTTATAGATAAGGAATTTGCCATAATACAGAAATAGCATCCTGCCAATAGAACTAATAATTTCTAAACTATAAAATTCATTTTGCTGATATGTTATGAACATCAATGCACAACTTAGTTATTTCTTTTGTGAACTCACTTTTGCCAGTGAATTAGCCTAGAAACTTTACAGAATAATACTAAGTGAAATTTAATTTATGTTAGGAAGCATTGATATAATGTATACTTGTTTCTGAAGCACAATCAGAAAATAATTAAAAGCTACTTGTGATATCCTTAAGGTTGCTTTATCAGGGAATTTTGGACAAATAACATGGTGTAGGGTTCTTTCCTCCATGCTTGCTAAAACTTCTACTACGTCATCGGAGAGGAGGACCCATAGGAGAGTTAGGCATACACAATAAATGACTCTCTGGGAATTGGGGGGGAGGCACTGGGGAATGGGGAGGGAGAGGAGGGGGGAGCAAGGGGGCCGGGGGGAGGAGGAGGGAGGGAGGGAACTGGTCTACCTATTAAGTTTGTATGAGCGGAAATAATAAAAAATGTATTAAAAAAAAGAAAAAAAATAGAAAATCTACACTTGTCCCAAGATTCCGCACATACTTGTGCCTTCTCCACACTCATCCTCTCCAATTCCTTTACTTCTTGGTCTTGTTCTTTCATGTAGTCATTATTTCTAGTCTCCAAACTCATCAACATGTTCTCCCTCATTCCCACCGAACCTAGACTACACCTAATGTTTTCCTTTCTTACAGGTTTATGAGTAATTGTTTCCACATTGGCTGAAATGTCATCTCTTCAAAGAGACTCTATTTTATCTTCCTGTCAACATTGCTAGTGGCCATCACTTCTTCATGTACTTTCTAGACTTCATTTTATGTCATTTTATAAAAATATAAATATATATTCATATGTGTATGTGTATGTAAATATAGACAGAAATTTGTTTCTCTATGCAGATTCATATGATTTACTTCATGTCTGTTCACATGGTTTACTTATTTTCTGTCATCTTTGTTAAAACATTAACACCATGTGGACATTTTTATTTCTTTACAGCCTGAAACAATTTCTATAAATTAATGACAGATCAATAAAATTTTGTTAGATGAACCAATATTGATCAGTGAAATACATCTAGTAAAACTGTATTATTCACCTGCTAATATTTTGTATTAGCAATGATTACATATTTATTTTCAAACACATTACACCATTCTTCCTTTATGTCTGGGCTGCTAAGGGCTATTAAGACCATGTGATTGAGTTGCTTGAGCCAACATGAAGGGTTGTTCCTTAAGTTGTGCTTAGTACTAGTAGCCTAGGAAACACAGACAGGATTGTATATAAGCTCATGTACCAACTCTTGTCATTGAGATTCCTTTGGTCATGAGCAATCCCTTATTGACTGGATAGCCAAAAATAAGATGGAACTTCAATTTATGTTTTGTTCCAATTCCTTGATGGTGAGCTAGTAGGAAGTTCTACCTTTGTGGGATTGTAGGAAATTGTACTGCTAACATGATCATAATCATTTGTTTTTGAATTATTGTCTCATTTAGACTGCAATACCAATCATGTTTTCATAGTTATTACAAAAGAGGTTGATCATTTTATCTATGATGTAATGAAGTTTATTTAGTTCATAGTGTTGGAGCCTTGTAGTCATACAAAAATTCATTGTTTCAGTTCTGGTAGACAGACAATAATGATGGTAACAATGTTTAAAAGAATATGAACATCATGAGTCAGGAAGCAGAAAAGATAGGAGGGTATGGATTTCATCTTATTGAAATATCCCTCTTGGTAAACATTTTGATTTCATTCATGGAAAAGTTTCTTTTGAGTTCTGAGGCCAATTTTTAATTGGGCCAATTATCTCCATGGTGTTTATTTTTTTAAGTTCTTTCAGATATGTTGTTAGTGATGATTTTCTCCAATTCTGAGGGTTGCCTTTTTGCTAGGATTACAATCTCTTTAGCCTAATAGAAGCTCTTTAATTTCATAAGATCTCATTTTGTTGAGTGTTGGTTCTGGTGCCTGTACTATGGGATATCTGTTTAGGAACTGTTAGCCTAGCCCAATCAGTTTGAGTGAATCCTTTACCCTTTCAAGTAGGGATTTTATAGTCTCTGGCCTAATACTAAGGTTCTTGATCCATTTGGAATTAATTTTTGTGAATGGGACAAGTACAGGTCCAGTTATAATCTTCTGCATGTGCATGTCCAGTTTTGCCAGGACTATTTGTTGAAGATGCTATTCTTTTTCCATTGAATTTTTGGACCCCTTTGTCAAAGATCAAATGGCTGTAATTGTGTGGGCTTATATCTGGGACTTCAATCCTTATCCATTGATCTACATGTCTATTGTGGACCCAGTACAAGACTGTTTTTACCACGATAGATTTGTAATATAGATTAAAGTTTGGTATGGTGATACCTTCAACTGTTTTTATTACTCATCATTGTTTTTACTGCCCTGGGCCTTTTTGATTCCATATCAATTTTTAGATTGTTTGCACAATTTGGACAAAGAATTGCTTGGTGATTTTTATTGGTATAATGTTGAATCTGTGTATTGCTTTTGGTAGGATGGTCATTTCTATGATGTTGATTCTGTGGATCCAGGAGCATGGGATGTCTTTCCACCTTCTGCTGTCTTCTGTAATTTCTGTCTTTAGGGTTTTAAAGTTTTCATTGTGGAGGTCTTTCACTTCTTTGGTTAGATTTATACCAAGATATTTCATTTTTTTATGTGGTATAGTAAGTGGGATTGTTTCTCTTTAGGACTTGTTAACTTTTTCATCCTTGTTGTATAGGAAGGCCACTGATTTTTGCACTTTCATTTTGTAACCTGCCACATTGCTGAACTTATGTATTAGTTCCAGTAGTTTTCTGATGGAGTTTTTAGGATCACTCAGGTATATGATCATGTCATCTGCAAATAGAGATATCATGACTTTTTCCTTGCTGATTTGAATTCCTTTTTACTACCTCTTTTGTCTTATGACTCTGGCTAGACTTCAAGTATAATATTAAAAAGAAGTGAGAGTGGACAGCCTTGTCTAATTCCTGATCCACATGATCCACATTTTCCCTTCAGTATAATTGTTGCTCTTGGCTTGTTGTTTACAATTTTTATTATCCAAGTTCCTTCCATTACAACTTTCTCTAGGATTTTGATCATAAAAGGATGTTGGATCATGTCAAAAATTTTCTCTGCATCTATTTAGAGTATCATGTGGTCTTGGACTTTGGATTTGTTTATATGATGGATTACATTTATTGATTTGTGTATGTTGCACCTACCTTGTATTCCATAAAGCTTACTTGAAATTCAAATCAAAACTACACTGTGATATCATCTTACCTCCATCAGGATTGCAAAAATCCATAATACAACACCACCAAATGCTGGAGAAAATGTGGAGAAAAAGGAACTGTCACACATTGCTGGTGGGAATGCAAGTTTATACAACCACTCTGGTGATCAGTATGGTGATTTCTAAAAATGTTAAACATTAAAATGCCATATGACCCTACTTTATCACTACTTAAATAATCCCCCAAAATGTAGAAATTCATTACAGTGACACAAGCACAAACATGTTCATTACTGCACTATTTACAATAGCAAAGTCATGGAATCAATCCCAATGCCCAAGAGTTGATGAATAGATAATGGAAATATGGTACATTTATACAATGGAAAGCTACTCAGCCATCAAAAAGATGAATTCATGAAATTTGCTAGGACATGGATGGAATTAGAAAATAATTATATTGAGCGAAGTATCCCAGACACAGAAAGTTAGACATTGTTTATACTCCCTAATAAGTGTATCCTAGTTCCAAAAACATACTTAATAATATAATAGAAGGTAATTTCTGTAATACCCACTGAAATTGTAAAGGATTTTAAACAGGAGTGAAGGGAAAGGAGGACCTCAAAAGAAAAGATATAGGGGATCATGCTTCAGTAGAGAAACTAGGCCACAGGTAAATATTACATGTAAGTAGCATGACATCTGGTGCAGCTCTCACTCTTACTTCCCTTCCTGGTTTCTTGTGACTGAACAGGTTTGATCTCACCAATCAAGGAGGATACAGGAAATGGCAGATAGAAGGTAACCATCTGTCAAATGAGATACTGACCCCACACACACACACACACACACATTTGGTGTGCCCTATTCTTATTCTTTCATCCTTTGAGACTCCTTTTATATTAAGATCTTCATTTAAACAGTCTTCTCTTTGGTTAGGAGGTGACCTTTGATACTAATCAGGATGCAGCCAAGGGTGGTGTAGGAAAAACAAACCTGAAAACAACAACAAACTGTAATTCAGAACACCAAAGATCCTACATTATTCACCTGGAACAAGACCAGCCAAACCTCTCCCTATCCTGAAGTTCAGGAAACCTTGTGGAAGAGAGGGTGGCAAGATTCTAAGAGCCAAAAGATGGGTAGCACCAACAATATGGAAGATACTGCACACAAGTTAGGGCTGCAGCAGCCAGAATTGGACTTTTCCTGACCTGCACAATGGCTGACATGTCAATGAACCTGCCCCCCAACATCTAGCATGGATCACAGGGAAGAAGGCTCCAGCCAGTAGGATCCTTAGAAGCAAGGGAGTAAACAATCAAAATAGAGTTCCCATCCAAATAGGGAGCCAAAAAAGGGGCTCTAGGCTATGCCACTGAGCTCTGAACCCTAACTAGGATGGGGAACTGAGAGAAAGATTTGGTGTTCAAACAAAAGTATGATCCAGAGGATGGAAGGGATGAAGCTGAAGGCATTAAGGGAGGGAGTGAAAGGAAGAGGGATTGAAGATGACTGGGGATGGGTGGGTGGAAGGAGAGGGTGGGTGTAACTATTGAACTTGTATGAGTAGGAAAAAATAAATGTGGGAGAAAAAATATCCCTCTTGCATGAATCACCAAGAGGTCACAGAACTAGCAGCTTCTTATGATAACAACTCCAGTGATCAAGAGCCCATCTTTCACTCTTCACCTCTGAAGAGGATTCCAAGAAATATCTTAACATGCTACCCTGTGGACACAGCCCCAATTATATCAAATGTGAGAAATACGAATACTATATTAAGAGATCTGACATATCACCTCTTCACTGCCAAACATTGTCATTTAGCTTCTGTATGTGCCCTTCAGCTGGTTCTCAAACCTCTGTTTTCCAGTTGAAGTATGGAGAGTTTCAGAGCTGGTACCAGGCACAAATGACCTTTACAGTAGCTTCTCTGTTTTTTAGCTTTGGAGCAGTGTTTGTGCTTCTCTTACCTCTTCTGAAGCTTCTAAGACCTTTGTTTTAAGACAACAGATTATTTTTATTAACATTTTACGTTATATTGGACCAAGGTTGTAGCTTCATGCTTCTTTGGTTTTATCTTTAAACATGCTAACTTCCTTCTCTTTATCAATGGGGTCTTTACCTATGGTTGTTACATTGTATGACCATAAAGTGTAGTCGAAGATGATGCTATCACACCCTAAGAATGTGAATATCAGAATCCGGACAGATGAAGAATAACTAAATAGAAAAATCTCATTTTTTATTATTTATTCAACTGTGCATGTGTGTGTATGTATGTGTGCACGCGTGTGTGTGTGTCTGTGTGTGTGTAGAACCACGGACGAATTCGGGAACCACCATGGATGCCTCCACCTCCTTCTTGTTTACTCTGCCGGGGATTCACTGGCTCCGCCCTACCAGTACCAGAAGTGCAGATGGCCCCCGCTTCCGCCTGGCATCTATACATGGGATCTGGGATCCGAACTCAGGACCTTCCACCTGCAAGGCAGAGGCTTCACTCCTGAGCCACCTCTCCAGCCCAGAAAAATCTCTTGTTCTATTCTCATGCTATAAAATTCTAAGATATACATTATCTCTCTTTAAAAAATTTATTGTTTTCTAAGTTTTTTGAACTGGGTGGAAAAGATTTTCATCTGTGGTATAAGAAGCTATCTTCACAGAGATTATAATGATGAGGGAGACAGCACTAATTAGAAAAATACAGAGATAAGAACAATTATATTATTTCCATAGATGCAGCTTCTAAGGAGATCATAAAGGATAATTTTGTTAGCTTTGCCTCATCATGGAAAATATGAACTCAATCAGGAATTGCATGTTTAATCATAAAGAACATAGATCATCTGGGCACAAAATAAAATATTTAATCATCTCTGTAGTTGTTAGTCTATTTTTATGGAAACATTAATGCATTTTATATAGACCTACAGATCTTATAATGCATTTTAAATAATTTTACTTATATAGACAGGTCCTTAGAAATTCTCTAAAGATCTTTAAAATGCTAAGGACATTTTGGTGACAAAGTTCTGCCTTTGAAATACAACCTTGCTTAATTATTTCCCTAATGTTACAATGGCAAAGTTGAAATATTAGGTCTTTAAATGTAAATTTTATTATATTTTTTGCCCAATTATACAAGATTAATAGGTACTCCCTTCTTATCCCTCCTCCCTCCCATTGCAGTCTCCCCCCTTCATGCTCTCTCCTCCTCCATCTCATCTATTTTCCTTCCCTCCTTTTCTCTTGGTGCTTCCTGCTTTCTCTCTTCTCTCCTCCAGAGCATCATTTTTTTTCTATTAATACATTTTTCATTATTATTTCAGCTTATACAAACTTAATAGGTACACCAGTTCCCTCCCTCCCTCCTCCTCCTCCCGTACCCCCTGCTCCCCCTCCCCACCTTCCTCCCTCCCCATCCCCCAATGCCTCCCGCCCCAATTCCCAGAGAGTCCTTTCTTGTGCATGACTGATTTTCCTCTGGGCCCTCCTCTCCGATGACCTACAAGGACCCAGTGGCCTTTCCCTGAACCCTTTCCCATGTTCCCCTTAGGTATAGGAACACTGCTGTGGCTGCCAATCCCTTGCCTCCAAGGATCTTGGTGCCTTTAGCAGATGCTAGACTTTGTAAGGTCAATAGTGTGTTGGACAATGTGCAGGGCATATAAAGTCCAATTATGATTGCTTCGGCCCTAACTTGTATGAAGTATCTTACATATCATTGCTCCACCCATCCTTTTGCTCTTACAATCTTACTGCCCCCTCTTCTGCAAATTTCCCTGAGCTTCAGGATGGGGAGAGATTAAGCTGGCCTAGTTCTAGGTGGTTGATATAGAGTCTCTGAAGTTCTGGATTGTGGTTTGTTGATTTTCTTTTGCAGTTTTGCTGCTCCTGTAATGCCCTTCACTCCATCCTGGTGGGCATTGTATGTTACCCCCTGGCCAGAGACAAAAAGCTGTTAAACTAGAGTCTTGTGATAAAAGCACATTCAAAGGTAGATGTAATAAAAGTGGGAAACCACAGTGAGGGAGGGGTCTATCATCCATTTGCAACATGGTTACTTTTTATCTGCCAGATTATATGCCCTCCTCTTCTGGGAGATCATACCCCCTCAGTAGTAAATGATCAGGAACAAAAGTTTATGAACTTAATCAAATGTCTCATTACTTATTTGAGTCCTTGATGGAGGCCTATTTTCTCTGCTGTAACATGGTCCCTTCTCTCCTTGTTTCTGGTGTGACCCTCCTACCCCATCCCTCCTGTTCATAATCCTTGCAATTACTGTCGCTAGGTGGGCTGGGTGGGTTTGGTACTAGGAGCCACTTATTAGGGAGTACATACGGCGCTTAACTTTCTGGGTATGGAATACTTCACTTAATATAATTGTTTCTAATGACATCCATTTCCTGGCAAATTCCAGTAATTCATCGTTTTTGATGGCTGAGTAGTACTCCATTGTATAGATGTACCACAGTTTCCTTATCCGCTGGTCAACTGTTGGACATTTGGGTTGGTTCCATGACTTTGCTATTGTAAACAGTGCTGCTATGAACATGGTCATGCTTGTGCTATCGAGGTGAACCTCTGCTGTATGGGGGGTTATTCCCAAAAGTGGAATAGCAGGGTCATATGGCATTTCAATCTTTAATTTCTTTAAGAATCTCCAGACAGCTCGCCAGAGTGGCTGTATGAGCCTGCATTCACACCAACAATGTAGGAGAGTTCCCCTCTCTCCACATCCTCTCCAACATTTGTTGTTGTTTGTATTGTGGATTTTTGCCATCCTGACCGGGGTGAAATGATATCTCAGGGAAGTTTTGATTTGCATTTACCTGATGGCTAAGGAAGTGGAGCATTTTTTCAGATATTTGTTAGACATTTTAATTTCATCCCTGGTAAAGTTTCGTTTAAGTTCCAGGGCCCATTTCTTAATTGGGCCATTGCTTTCCTTGGTGTTTAGTTTTCTAAGTTCTTTGTGCACTCTGGACAGCATAGCTGTATCAGACGTGTGGTTAGTGAAGCTTTTCTACCATTCTCTGGGTTGGCTTTGTGCTCTTATTACAATCTCTTTATCTGAACAGAAGCTCTTTAATTTCACAAGATCCCAACTGTTGAGAGATGGTAGCAGTGACTGTGCCATTGGATGTCTGTTTAGGAAATGTTGGCCTAGCCCAATCAGCTCGAGGGAGTTCCCTATCCTTTCAACTATGGTTTTTATAGTCTCTGCCCTGATATGAAGGTCCTTGATCCATTTGGAATTAAGACTTGTACATGGTGACAAGTACGGGTCCAGCTTTAATCTTTTGCATGTGGAGATCCAGTTTGTCAGCACCATTTGTTGAAGATGCTGTTCTTTTTCCATTGGAGTTTTTTGGCCCCTTTGTCAAAGACTAAATGGCTGTAATTTTGTGGGCTTATATCTGGGTCTTCAATCCTTCTCCATTGATCTGTGTGTCTATTTTGGAGCCAGTACCAGGCTGTCTTTGTAACTATGGATTTGTAGTATAGACTTAGGTTTGGTATGGTAATTCCTCCAGCAGTGTTTTTGTTACTCAGGATTGTCTTTGCTATCCTGGGTCTTTTGTGCCTCCATATGAACTTTGAGATTGTTTGGTCAACTTCTTTGAAGAATTCCTTTGTTATTTTGATTGTTATAGCATTGAATCTGTACATTGCCTTTGGTAATATGGTCATTTTTACGATGTTCATTCTGCCAATCCAGGAACAAGGGAGGTCTTTCCACCTTCTGGTGTCTTCTGCTATTTCTTTCTTGAGGGTTTTAAAGTTTTCATTGTAAAGGTCACTTACTTCCTTGGTTAGGTTTATACCAAGGTATTTCATTTTTTTAGGGGCTATAGTAAATGGGATTGTTTCTCTCAAGGCTTTTTCACTTCTTTCATTCTGGGCATATAGAAAGGCCTCTGATTTGTGCACATTTATTTTGTATCCTGCCACCCTGCTGATCTTCTCAATTAGTTCCAGAAGGTTCCTGGTGGAGTTTTTGGGATCACTCAGGTATAAGTTCATGTCATCTGCAAAGAGGGATAGCTTGACTTCTTCCTTGCCGATTTGAATCCCTCTTATGACCCTTTCTTGTCTTATGGCTTCAGCTAAGTACAATATTGAATAGAAGTGGTCAGAGTGGACAGCCTTGTCTAGTTCCTGATCAAAGTGGGAATGCTTCCAATTGTTCCCCATTGAGCATAATCCTTGCTGTGGGCTTGTTGTATACAGCTTTAATTATATTGATAAAGGTTCCTTCCATTCCTACTGTCTCTAGCATTTTGATCATAAAATGCTGTTGGACCTTGTCAAAAGCTTTTTCTGCATCTATCGAGAGTATCATGTGGTCTTGGACTTTGGACTGGTTTACATGATGAATTACATTTATTGATTTGCGTATGTTGAACCAACCTTGTGTGCCAGGGATGAAGCCTACTTGGTCCCCGTGAATGATCTTTTTAATATGTTTTTGAATCCGATTTCCTAAGACTTTGTTGAGAATCTTTGCCTCTGTGTTCATCAGAGAGATCGGCCCATAGTTTTCTTTTTCAAGTGAATCTTTATTAGGTTTTGGGATTAAGACGACATTAGCTTCATAGAAGGAATTTGGTAGTGTTCCTTCCTTTGCTATTTGATGGAACAGTTTAAGGAGTATTGGTGTTATTAACTCCTTAAATGTCTGGTAGAATTCTGTGCTGAATCCATCTGGTCCAGGACATTTTTTGGTGGGAAGATTCGAGATTACTTCTTCAATTTCCTTAAATGTTATAGGACTATTTAAATAACTCACAACTTTCTGATTCAATTTAGGTAAGTTGTGTTTACTTAGAAATTCATCCATCTCTTTTGTGTTGTCAAACTTCACAGAGTATAAGTTTTTGAAATATAATGTTATAATTCTCTGGATTTCTTGGGTATCAGTAGTGATAACTCCATGTTCATTTCTGATTTTGTTAATTTGGGTTTTTCCTCTCTTGCTTTTGGTTGCTTTAGCTAGATGTGTATCAATCTTATTTATTTTTTCAAAGAACCAGCTTTTTTTTTTCTTTTTTTTTTTATTGTTATTATTTATTCAACTGTGTGCATGTGCGTGTGTGTCTGTATGTGTGTGTGTGTGTGTGTGTGTGTGTAGAACCACGGACGAATTCGTGAACCACCATGGACGCCTCCACCTCCTCCTGCCCCGGGATTCACAGGCTCCGCCCTACCAGGACCAGAAGCGCAGGCCGCCCCCGCTTCCGCCCGGCCTCTATACCTGGGATCTGGGATCCGAACTCAGGACCTTCCGCCTGCAAGGTGGAGGCTTAACCCCTGAGCCACCTCTCCAGCCCAGAACCAGCTTTTTGACTGGTTGATTTTTTCTATCGTTTTTTTAATCTCGATTTCAGATATTTCTCCCCTTATTTTGCTAATCTCCTCTCTTCTACTACTTTTGGGATCAGATTGCTCTAGTTTCTCTAAAGCTTTAAACTGCATTGTTAAGTTGTTTATTTCTGATGTTTCCATTTTTTTGATGTAGGCATTAGGAGCTATGAACTTACCCCTTAGAACAGCTTTCATTGTGTCCCAGAGATTTTGGTAAGTTGCATTTTCATTATCATTCACTTTCAGGAAATCTTGAATTTCCTTTTTAATTTCTTCCTGAATCCAGTTCTCATTCTGCATCATATTGTTAAGTTTCCAGGAGTTAGTGTATTTTCTCTTCTTTGTTGTGTTGTGGATGTCCAGCTTTAGGCCATGGTGGTCTGACAGGGCACAGGTTATTATTTCAACTTTTTTGTACATGTGTAGATTCGTTTTGTGGCTCAGTATGTGATCTATTTTGGAGAAAGTTCTGTGTGCTGCTGAGAAAAATGCGTATTCTTTGGTGCGTGGGTGAAAAGTTCAATAGAGATCTGTAAGGTCCATTTCTTTGAAGGTTTGATTAATTTCCAAAGTGTCTCTGTTAAGCTTTTGACCTGTTGATCTACCCCATGTTGAGAGGTCGTTGTTGAAGTCCGCAAGAATTATTGTTTGGGGGTTGATTTCTTGCTTTATATGCTGTTTTCTTAATGAATGTGGAGGGGCCCGTATTGGGTGCATATATGTTCAATATTGTGAAGTCTTCCTTGAGAATTGTACCTGTGACTAAAATGTAGTATCCATCTGTGTCTCTTATAATTTTCTTTGGTTTGAAGTCCACTTTGTATGATATCATAATGGGTACCCCTGCCTGTTTTCTGCTTCCATTAGCTTGTAGAATTATTGACCAGCCTTTCATTTTTAGGGCATGCCTATCTTTTGTGGTGAGATGGGTTTCCTGTAGGCAGCAGATTGATGGATTGTGATTTTTAATCCAAATTTGTAATCTGTGTCTCTCGATCGGTGAGTTAATTCCATTAACATTTAGTGTTATAACGGTGAAACTATTTTTGATTCCAGACATTTATTATGTTTAGTAGTTTTTATAAGTATATTGCTTCGCTTTTAATGGTGTTATACTTGCCTTCTGTTCTCCTGGATATGCCTGTTTTTTTCTTCACGCTTGAGTATCATTTCTAGCATTTTTTGAAGGCCTGGTTTGGTGGACATATATCCCTTCAAGTTGTCTTTGTGCTGGAAGATTTTTCTTTCTCCCTCGATCATGACTGATAGTTTTGCAAGGTAAATCAGCCTGGGTTGACATTTTTGCTCATTCAATACTTGAACTATGTCTCTCCAAGCTCTTCTTGCTTTTACTGTTTCCATTGAGAAGTCATTTGTTATTTTAATAGGTTTACCTTTAAAAGTGACTTGCTTTTTCTCCCTTGAAGCTCTCAGCACCAGTTGTTTATCTTGAATGTGGACTGTTTTGACTATTATTTGCCATGGCGAGCTTCTGTTTTGGTCATATCTGTTTGGGGTGCGGAATGCCTCTTGTATATGGATGGGCCTCTCTTTTTTTAGATGAGGAAAGTTTTCCTTGATGGTCGTTTGAAAAATTTCCTCAGGGGTGGTATTTTGAGATTCTTCCTCTGGTATTCCATGAACACGCATGTTGGGCTTCTTCAGTGTGTCCCATATCTCCTGGATATTTCTCTCAAGTATCTTTTTGGCTTTAACAATCTCTTCCATTGAGCTGGTTAATACTCCCACTTTATCTTCAAGATCTGAAATTCTGTTTTCTGCTTTGTTAATTCTGCTGATAAGACTCTCTGTGGAGTTCTGGGTTGAAGATAACTTGTCTTTTAGTTCAGTTTTAAACTCTGCTTGAGTCTGCTTTAACTGCTCTATGCCAGTTTTTGATTCTTGCACTTTTTCTCAACTCCTCCAAGTGTCTGTTATATTCCTCCTCAAAGCGGTTGATTCAATTATTTAATTCCTCCCGGATTTCCTCTTTCATAGTATTGAACATGGTAATGATCATATTTTGAAGGTTGTCATCCTGGGTCAGGCTTTCTTGGCCATTTTCCATGGGTTTGTTCTGGTTGGAGTCTTAACATTCTGGGATTAATTCCTTCAGTGGGAGATTTGTTTACTTGAGTGTTGTTTCTCATGGATTTGCACTTTGACTTTGGCATCATCGTTTTAACTCTTAAGATCTTCTTTTAATTTCTGTGTGTTTTTCACTAAACTGAATTATTTGGTCTGGAGTTTTGGAGGTGGGCGGAGACAGAGTTTACCTAGGTCGAGGTGAGTCCAGGCTGGACCCCGCTGGTCCCGGGCGGTGGAGTGGGTGAAGGAAGGATGGGGTGTCGGGGTGCTATTTAAACCTGGGGGACCTGAGGGTGGGACCCGGGCACAGAGGGGTGCCCTCTCCTCCTCCCAGGCCCTGCGCACGCAGCTCCGGCTGGATGGTTGGAGGAGCTGGGTCCACTCCCGTGGCCTGGGGCTCTGGGGGTGGGCGGGACCGAGCTTACCTGGGTCGCGGGGCGGTGAGGCCCGGCTGGACTGCGCGTGCACGCGTCCCGGGGGGTGGAGTGGAGGGGAAGGGCAGAGCATCATTTTTTGTGGGCACTGAATTTTTCTCAGAATCATCTACACCACTGATGGTTCAGTACTCATTGTCATATTTAGGGCCCTTGCTTGGGTTGCCCACTAGTATAAGAACTCTATTATGATTGTTTAACCCATTGTCTCTAAGAATCCTACTTCCTGAAGCCTTCTCATCTGTCATCCATACAAGTATTCTGGGGGTTGTTGACATGTCAGACATTGTGCAGCCCTGATTTGTGTGGAGTATCTTGTATATCAATAGTCTTTCCCATCTTTAGGCTCTTACAGTCTTGACCCCCCCTCTTCTGTAAGGTTCCTTGAACTTTAGGATGAAGAGAGATTTGTCTAGTCTGGTTCCAAGTGAATAATATAGTGTCTTTGGTGTTCTGAATTATGATTTGCTGTTGTTTTCAGTTTTCCTGTTCCTGCACAGCCTACATCCTGATTGGTTGTCCCAGTCATCTCCTAACCAAAGGTAAATTTAAAAATCATTGGGCCCCTACATATTTAACCAAATATGGAAGGGTCCTTGTGATAGTAACCTTTTTTATTAAATTTAAATGAATTGTATCCTGACATCATATATTTACTGGAAAAATAATTCATATGTTTTATTATATAACACTTCTGGTACCAATTTCTGTATTATTTAGGGTTCTCTAGAATCACAAAATTCACAGAATGAATATACATATGAAATTTATTGAGTTGGCTTACAGATATGGCCGAGGTAGTCCAACAAAGACTGCCAGTAGCCGAGGTAGTTCCAACGATGGTTGCCAATAGCTAGCTGCTCCATTTGGTAGTCAAGTGGGTGATGGTTGAAGGTTGGAGAACTCCTAGAGTCTTAATCTAGTCAAAAGCTAGAAGGTCGAAGAAACAGGGTGGCCCGAAGGAAGAACAATTCCTGGCACAGCTGCAAGAAGGCATCCGTTCTACTTGGTGGCTCCTTTTTATATGATGTAGTATTGGGAGGATCCTTTGAGAGCTTTGGAGTTCGGGTAGGATCTGGGGCGTGTATAATCCTTTCAAGTAGTCTCAGTTGATCCTTTCCAGAGGTGGTCTCAGCCCAGCTTAGTTAATACTGGGTGTGTCAAGTTGACACCCAGGCTTAACTCTCACACATTAGAATGATGACATTAATGTATGAAGCAATGTGACAACTATACAGTATTCCAGGCCATCTTGGCTACTGCAGACTAGATTTTGATAAAGAGAAGGAAATTGAACAAAACTCTGAAGCAAAACCATGAATCCACACACTATTCCTATCAAATAATTAATGAATTTTATCCAATTGATTGATACATAAGAAATGTAAGATTATATATTGGTATTCCAATAAATACACAAAGAAATGGTAATTACATCTTTAACATTTCAATAGCATCTATCATGGGCTGAAAAGAGACATAGGATTCAAGTGTGGTGACCCAAATTTAGATGCAGGAAGCTCCCTATGAATTCAAAGTAAGCCTAGATTATAGTACTCTAAGGGCTACAGGCAATACTCTGTTTCAAAGTAAAAAAAGAGGGAAAGCTAAGGAAAATTCATGCCTGCAATATATAAAAAACAAGCACTCAGTCAACTTTGTAGAGCCATTCTAATTATTCAAGCAAGGATCAGAAAAAATTTTGTGTTTGATTTATTGTACATTGTGAGTCTGCTTTTGTTCTACAAGCCACAATTCCAACAAGAATAATGGTATATGGCACCTATGACAAGTTGGAATAGATTCTCATTCTAACATACTTAAAAGTATCTATGTATTTCTTCTCTGTTGAATTGTTTTACAAATAAAGGACACAAATTTCTTTGGAAAAGAACTTGAAAATATCCATCTTCTATATCCTTGACAATAGTGAAAGACCTTTGTTAAGAAGTCCTAGTCTACTTATCAATGCAATCAAAATGCCACAGGTTCTTTATTCTGTTGTAGGTTCTCACTGTGGCAACATATAGCACCTTTTATTCACCAGCTCCTAACTTCAATTTTCTGGTCATATTATGTAAAGGTGTTTGTGTTGATCAGGCGTTGAATCATTCCCTCAGAACATTATAGCATATTCTCAAGTCCATAGATTGTAGTAAAAGCAAACACACAGTTTATTGTTTCCCTGTGATGGTAATTAAATGAACCTTTCTTCTGATTGGTATTTGCTGGTACATAAGCTAAAAATGCCAAAAATTTACCTTTTTTGACCTCCATTTCTCAGTTCTGTTGGTACTTTATTTCGATCCCTAGATTTTGATGACAGCTGCTATATAGCTTCCAACAGGTACTGATATCTCTGTGCATATTGCTTTTAGTGAAGACAAGGTTATCAAATCATGTCTGTGGACACTAACATGTAGTAGATTACCTAGCCACTTGGAGCACAAAGTTTAAATTTCTGTCCCTTTAGAACCATTCTTCTATGTTATGAAAATTCTGCCCAAAAGGCACACCTAATTATTGAATGCTGATGTCATGAGTTGATGTGTAAGTTTGAAAAAAATCCCAATAGAGTTCTGAGACTTGGCTCAAACTTTGCTTGTGGGATCTTAAACAGTGAGGCACAATGTAATATTTTTCTCACGTCAATAATTCTTCCCTACCCAGGTTCATATTTTACCAACATACTCAATTACAGCTTTTAAACTCCAAGCTTAGATATCCCATTGTATCTGCTGTTATTTATTAGCCTGTGCACACATCTATTTTATCATGCTTATCATAGCATAATATTTGATAAGGCCTCTGTCAATAAGGAACATAGTTTCCTTTGGCTTGAGTATCAGCAGTAGCCTCACTAAAGCTACAGAGGATGACAGTCTTATTCAATACTGTCCTGGAAGCATTCACATTAAGCACATATTGGAGACATCATAATCTTCCACGTAAGTCATTTCATAAGAGCCTTTGCAACCCAAATTGATGGCTTGCTCCCATTCTTTTCGAATGTTAGAAAGTTACTACAGAAACCAACTTTTCTTATTCTTCTAGATCTTCTAACACTTATGTTTTCAGATATAAGAAAATCTACAACATTCTAGGAGTTAATAGTAGTCCCTCAGTGTTTGCTTCAGTCCATTTATATCCTTTGTTCAGTCAGTGATCTTATTCATCAATGGTTGCATGTTCTCCTGTATAAGTCCTATAAGCAAATCCTTACACATGGATTTAGATGTGATAATTTATATAGGAGTAAATAAGACTTGGAGGCAGAATTGAGTGAGCTTTGAGAGTGAGCTTTGGCAAACTAGCCAAAGTAATGTGCTATTTATTTGCTTACTACTGTGAGAAATTAGAACTAAACTTCACTGGTATTTTCTAAGGTACCTTATAGAATGTATCTTCAATATCATCTATAGTTAAGGATGCTGAAACATTTATTCCCCACTTACCAAAAAATAAATCCCTAATAAATTTGTTCATGTGTGGGATAAGAGAATCACATGGGTTTGAAAAAGGCAAAATTGGAAAGTTAGTATCAATGTTGTCAAACCAAGGTGCAGTTCAGGTTAGTTGAAAAAATGTCATTTGCACTATACCTGCTATGGGCACACTTCTATATGTAAGGATATCCAAATGTTACATACATGAATACATATTTTCCACCATCTTGTCTAAGAAAAATGAGGAGCTGGCACAAACTTCTTCCTTGCTAGATAGATTACACTGTATCAAGGAATATTGTAGAAGCTACTGTGGGAGGAGATAATCACAAGCTTCATCAACAGCGTCAGATCTTTAAGTTGAAATAAAAATCATCATAGTAACAGGTGACCACCATGTAACAGTTGCATAAGAATCAAGGAGAAAATCAACAGCTTTCAGATTCCACTCAAGACCTGCTTATCAGAATAAAATACATTTCTGTTACTGTTAACTAGAATAAGAACCTGAAACAGGGAAGGAAAGAGCTCAATAGGGAAAACAGCCAATAAACTTATAAGTAGGAAGACAGTACACCAAACTACTCTATAAATAGCTACTATTATACTCATAGATTTGAAAAGCACTTAGCACAGGAGGTAGGGGAAGAGGGATAGGTGGGAAGGGGCATGAAGGGAAGCCCCAATGAATAGTCAATATGCTTGTAAAACTAGAAAAATGAAATAACTTAAATTTTTTAAAAGGGCAGTTGGGCCTACGAACTGGCTTTTTTTCTAGCATTTCATTGGTATTTATCTGACTCACTAATTGAAAATATTCCCTAAACTATGGAAATGGATCAGGTAGTGTAACAGTTACTCTTCACTATTGCTGTGAGAAAGCACCCAAAGTCAAGAAACTTAAGGGAGAAAGGGAGATTTATTCAGATTATGGTTCCAGAGGGGAGGTACAGTCTCTCAAAGCAGAGGTGGCATTGCTGGCTGGCCAAAACTGGAGGAGACTAAGTCACCACAGACATCTTGTAAACTGAGAGCTGCAGACTGTTTGCTGCAAAGGCTGACTTCTCCTGGAGGTAGGGTGGGACTAATCCACCTCAAAGCCCACCCCTTGTGACTGCCTTCCTCCAGCAAGGCTCTACCTCTCAAGGTGCCATGACCTTGCCAAACACGTGAGACTCTGGGGGACACATTTCAAACCATGACAGGTGGCTGATCAGGACTGTGTATCATCAATATGTACATGTTAAAATTGAAAAGTGGATGGAGAGGTGGCTCAGTGGTAAGGACTTCGTTTTCTGAGTTCATTTACTAGATCCCAATTAAAAAGGCTGGGCAGAAATAGTGGCTTCCTGAACTACTGACTCTGCAAATTGGACCCTGAGAAATCCCAGAGTGAAGTAAAAAGGAGGTAGAAGTAATCCAAGATGATTCCTGAAGTCACCCTTGGGCCTCCATGGTCACACTCAGTGCCTTGTGATGCACACAGACACACATACACACATACAAGATAGGAAGGGAGGAAGGGAGGGAGGGAGAGAGAGAGAGAGATACCTTTTCTTTTTTTATTATTATTATTATTTATTCAACTGTGCGCATGTGCATGTGTATGTGCACACACACGCGCGTGTGTGTGTGTGTGTGTGTCTCTGTGTGTGTAGAACCACGGACGAATTCACGAACCATCATGGACGCCTCCATCTCCTTCTGCCCCGGGATTCACAGGCTCTGCCTTACCAGGACCAGAAGCGCAGGCCGCCCCCGCCTCCGCCTGGCGTCTATACGTGGGATCTGGGATCCGAACTCAGGACCTTCCGCCTGCAAGGCGGAGGCTTAACCCCTGAGCCACCTCTCCAGCCCGAGAGATACCTTTTCTGTCCCAGATTCCCGACACAGACGTGGACCAGGGCAGACATCCTTTTCCTCAGAAGGTGACTTTGGGATCAATCAGGATGCAGCCAAGAGCGGTGCAGGAAAAGCAAACCTGAAAACAACAAACCATAATTCAAAACAACAAAGACCTTACATTAACCCCTAGAACCAGACAAGTCAAATTTCTCTCCATCCTAAAGCTCAGGGAACCTTTCAGAAGAGGGAGTGAAGATTGTAAGAGCCTAAAAATGGGGAGGACCGACTATATACAAGATACTGAACACAACTTAGGGCTGCAGCCGCCAGAATTGGACTTTACTTGACCTGCACAATGGCTGACATATCAATAACCCCCTCCCCAACATCTAGCATAGATCACAAGAGAGAAGAGTCCAGGCAGTAGGATCCATAGAGGCAAGGGATTAACAATCGTAATAGAGTTCCCATACTAATGGGGAGCCCAGGAAGGGACTCTGGGCTAAGCCGCTGAGTCCTGAACCTTCACTAGATTGGAAGACTCAGAGGGAGGTTTGGCATTCACACAAAGGAATGCTCTAGGGGATAGGAGGGAGGAAGGGGGAGGCACTTGGAGAGGGAGAAGGAAGAAGGGGGTGAAAGGAAGGGGACAAGAGGGAGAGAGTGCAAGGGTGAGGACTAGGGAGGAGAGGACCTAGGGAGAGGACAGAGGTACATATCAAGCTTGTATGATTAGGAAAAAAATAAGATGCAGGAGAAAAAAAGAAATAGCTAGATAAATGATAGAGAGATAGATATATAATAAAATTTTTGAAAATACTGAAAAGGGGAGAGATAGAGTTAAATGGAAAGAATGAGTCAGGGAGAGCATAAAAGCTTCTGTAATCACAATATATACGTATAAAATGGAAGAAGTGCACTGGTTATAATGCCTAGCACACTCAAAGATATACATTGTCAAGCCAAGCACATTAGGAACAAAGCTATGGAAACTACAAAACTACAATGTCCCATTAAACTCTCACTCAGGACACTGTGTCATATGAACAGAGTGCCTATGTGACTTCTTAACAGTCTTCCACTAGTTATGCTTTTCCACCTGCACACAGCCATAGTCATTGACATGATTCCTCTCCTGCCGTAGTTGCCAATGCATGGGTTTCCTAGGTACTTAATACATCTCTTTCCAAGCCTATGAGCATTAGCTGGCAATCACTGTTCTTGTAAGGACATAGGATAGAAACAAGACTGCTGAGAAATATCAGCTTCAAAGACATTGCATTCAATGCCACCCCATCCCAGAAATGGACTTAGAATTTATAGTTGTCCCAAGGTATTCAGGAGCTACACTATGGATACAGTACCTGTACTTCTGTCCTATCCTCCCAAGCTATGATCAAAGCAGGTATATTTAGTAAAACATTCATAAACTATTTAGCAGTTGTGGATAGCAGATTAGAATTGTTCTGCAAAGAAGTTAAAGGCAGAATTTCCCACTAAAAACCCCCAAACACTATCTACATAGGAACAGTTAGAGCCAGGCTGCAGTCAGTGTAGCCTACAAAGAAACAGTTGCAACAGCAAGCATAGCACATTCTAAAAGACCATCCCTGAAGCATTAACATTTGAGGAATAGTTACAGGATTTTTCATAGCAGGAAGGAGTCAGAATATGAGAGCTCTGATAATCCAGGCATTGTAAGAGAAAGATTTGACGTAAAGATGTGAGGCAAAGATGGACAGGAGGAAAGATGCAGTGGCTTAGGGAAAGGATTGTAAAGATCATTGTGTGCTCATGGGGGGAAGAGAAGAGCTAAATCCCCATCCAGGTCCACCTGAACAAAAACCCTGACAACAGTGTTGACTTATATATGACTTGATGATTATGACTCCAAGGGATCTATACGCTTCTTCAGCATTGCTAGATGAACCTGAGAACAAACTAGGACACCAGAATGCACAATTTATGGTATAGTGTCTAAGATTATGGTGGGATGGTTTAATTGAAAATGGGAAAGATTTTCCAGAGAGTAGGCAGTCATTTCTCTTGGTTAAAAATAACTTCTATGGGCTGGAGAGGTGGCTCAGGGGTTAAGCCTCCACCTTGCAGGCGGAAGGTCCTGAGTTCGGATCCCAGATCCCACGTATAGACGCCAGGCAGAAGCGGGACGGCCTGCACTTCTGGTCCTGGTAGGGCAAAGCCTGTGAATCCCGGGGCGGAAGGAGGTGGAGGCGTCCATGGTGGTTTGCGAATTCGTCCGTGGTTCTACACACACACACACACACACGCACACACACACGCACATGCACACAGTTGAATAATAATAATAATAAATTCTTTAAAAATAACTTCTATGAGAAGCATGTGGATGCTACAATGCCTGTTAAGTACAGAAACAGGTGATTACTGCTCCAGGTAACCTACATTGTTTTTGAGGAGGGCACAGATCATGGTGGTAATAAGTAGACTTCCCCTTGAGCTTCATAAATCCTGAGAATGTAGTCTTGATGGAGGAAGTATCCAGAACTGAACTTGGAACTGCCGTTGGCTCAACCAAAAATTTTAAACCAGAATATCACTTGGCATTGTGGAAGAAAGAAAAGATATTGGGAACCTTTTCAAAGATTAAACAGGAAGGAGATGTAGATGAGAGTGACCTGCTAAAAGACCAAGAAGAACATGCCCAGGAATGCAGTTTTATTGCATGTGGCACTGTAGAGCTGTATTGACCACAAAATTTAATGTTGAACTAATATTTTTAAAAATTACTTTGTGTATGTGTGTGTGTGTGTGTGTGTGTGTGTGTGTGTGAGAGAGAGAGAGAGAGAGAGAGAGAGAGAGAGAGAGAGAGAGAGGGCACTCTGTGTCTCTGTGGGGTACCGAGGGTGACTTCGGAAATCATGGATTGGTTCTCCCTCCTTGATTCACTCTGGGATTTCTCAGGCTCTGCTCATAGGGTCTGGAAGTGTAGGCTACCACCATTTCCACCTGACATTTTTATGTGGGACCTGGGATGCAAACTCAGGACATTCTGCTTGCAAATCAGTCTTAATCCCTGAGCCATCTCTCCAGCCTTCAAAACTTTTTTTCAAATTACTAATTCTACAGTCTTAATGTTGATCATAACAATCTGATGATTCTCCTTTTACTTCAGAAATTTTCACCTTTTGTGAAGAATACTAAAATTGATAATGTGCTATGGGGTTTACTATTACTATTTACTACTTAAGCAGACAACTATAGAGCACAGTCGGCAGCATTGTGAAGAAGAAAAGGAACATTGATAACTTTAACTCAACTAACATTTTTCATGACTATTTTTAAAATAAAAGTTAAAACTATATAAAAAGAAATAAAATATTTTTATTAATCAAAATCAGCCAATTAGAAAATCTAATATACCTAAATCTTTTTGTATCATAAAAACACACATGTAATAAATGTATGGTGCATAGTGTTAATATAAACTATTGGCAACCTGAGAATTATAAATAGCTTAGAATAGGCTAAAAAATTAGAATTACTAAATAAATCTACTTATTTTTTCAAAGAAAACACTTAGGATTCTACAAAGAAAGCAACAATCTGAATGGCAATCTGTGGAATGTGAGCAAACATCAATTACAGATCTCATAAAATGTAATACTGAAAAGAATTGGAAAGTTCAATGACATAACTGCAAAAATATCTATTAACTATATTAAATCAGATAAAATATACATATATATTTTTCTAAAGACATTAAAATTTTATTTCAAACATGTGTGAGAGATATTATGAGCCAATCATTTAAATTGAATTTGCATTATGTGCAAATATCAACTGTTATTTCATTTCTAAATCATAATCAGAGTTTTGAATTGCAAGATTGAGTTAATAAAATAAATCTATGTCCTAAAAGAATGAAGATTACTTGCAGTGAAAAATGCAAACAAGCCTATCACAATCATGAAAAAGGCATAATAATAGGTAGATACCCATTTGTCATGTAACAAGATTGTATTTGTCTTTACAAAATTGGCTTTTCATAGTAAAAGTTAACAGTTCACTAAGAACAGAAAAGATGAATAGAGAATTCCAAAAGAACTAGGATCATAATGTCAGTGTCTTCGAAGTGACTATAGAATTAGGGATGCAGCTGAAATTTGAAATTTAAAGATTGCAGGAATGAAGTTAACATGTCTAGAGAGTATAGTGTCCTAGGAACCAGAAGATGCAGAGCAAGCAAGCTTTAGAAATCAGGATGCATTGATTGTTCTTAAACAGCATTAAAATCACTCTTGACATTTCATAGAATTCCGAAATATTTCTTTGTTTTTTGGAAGATTCACATATAATATGGGAAAACTCTGAATACTAACAAGGTAAAACTCATCTCCATGCAGTTTTGTGAACATAATCTGCAACCCAGTAGTTCTCATTTGTCGGCATTGGGTAGTCCCTGGAGAGTGTGCTGCAGCATAAACCACTGTGCATCATGCTTTTCTTCTGAATACTTGAGTTCAGTCTGTGAAATTTATTTTTGCAGTACATCATATCTGCCTAGGTGAGGCTGAGTTGATTATATTTTGAAAAACACCACCACGGTCATTGATTTACTATTGATTTCAACCATGGAACACATCACAGGAAGATCCTGCTAAAATAACTTCACACATATCCCATGCCAGCACTTACACTCTTTCTAATAATACCTTCTCTACCTCCATCTTACGTGCACTCCTTCTTTCACTCTGTCCAAACACCACCACGTAGTTAAAAGAACCTTTCATGATTCCTTGGTAGAAAATCAAGTGTGCTGCTGCCACTGTAATAGGAAGTGATTTATAACTGGAAAGAGCTTGGACATGATTCGTTTCTAACACAGAAACATTGTTCAAAAGAATCTCAAATTCAAAGTGAATTCTAGCGTGGCCAGAGTGGCAAACTGAATTTTTAGAACCAGTAGAGAAAATAAAGAGAACAATAGAACTTCAGTACATTTTAGAAGTACTTATTTAGCATTTATTCTTATGCCCTTCCTATAGCTGCAAGTTTGTGGGTCCCATTAGGTGTTATGCAGAAAACAGCAGTACTTGTAACTATGAGTTATATGACTATTTGTTAGTGCTGCAGAAGTATTTTAGTTCAAAACAGAAAGTCGCAGTATTCCCAGGAAAGTGAAAATTGTGGTAAGACATCGATAGACAAAGAGAACTACTTCACAGCCTATAATCGTTGTAGAGAATGCAATGGAACAAAAACAGACAAAGGAGCATTTAAATGCTTCCTATGGAATAAAGGTAATTTTTTGTAATAAATGCAAGGAGGTAATTATGGTCTGAAATAAGTGCTTTTTTTCATAAAACCCCTCCTAACAAAATGAGAAAGAATGAACTCTTCATAAAAGGTGTCAGCTGGAGATAGTCATAGTATGATGTTATTATTTTACCTTCCTTAGTTCTAAAAATAAATATATAAACAAACAAACAAACAAACAAATAAAATCACTTATTTAAACTTGCTGAGATTATATTGTACACAAATTCAAAAGTTAAGTAGCAATTACCCCCATCACATCCAATAACGGCATCAGTCTTTGTTTTCAAAACAAGACTTCCTTAAACATGTTTCAAGTCACAAAACATAAATCATTCAGAACTCCTGCATCTTATAATGATTTCCGTGTCATTTTTGTGAGGGTAGATGTGAAAAAAGTTTAGATGAATAAGACAGGGAAAAGTCAATACATATTCCAGGAACTACAGACATTGAGAGAAAGCATGTTAGCTTCATATTTCCTCACAGTCCAATTCCACGCTTTTGATAAAAGAATACAAATTTTATTCTAGTTTATATAAGTTGTAGCCTATAGCAAGTGTGTGATAAATATTGATTAATTCATTCTTGATTGAAAATTAAACACAAAGTCCTACATATATTAGGTAAGTGATTTACCACTATGATTCATCTTTAGGCCCTTCATAAATGTCTATTAAGCTTCATTTGATGCAGCTACTAGCATGACTGGCAATTGGAAGGCAGAATGGAGTTATTGTCTTACTATTAAGACTAATTAGAGATTTGATGAGGCTTTGTCAAAAGTCAGCACCTTTCAAAGTGGAGAAATCTCACTTTGATATTAAGTAGAATAATTAATTTGCTGACTGAGTTTTCATGTGTTTATATAGCAAGTACCAGGTAGGCCATCACGAAAGAGGAAGCCTACAAGATTTTATGTGATTCAAGATTATTACAGCTATAAGAACAAGAGAAAAATAGATTAAATAGTTAGATGTAGTAAATATTGGTGACTGTTTTCCAGGGGGAAATGAACTAAACATAACTTTAACAAATTAAAATCCTAAGCAGGATAAGTTTGTTAAAATATTGTATTGCAATTATTTATCTCTTCAGCTCTCTGTGCTTCTTATTGGCACATGTAAAATAACTTCCTGTTCCTGTTGCTCATGTTCCTTATCAAAAAGTATCAGTATTCACTGATGATATTTTTGGTCAAATTTCTATCTTACAAAAGACACAGATTTGTCTTCTTTAACCACATAGAGCACAATTCATAAAAGTTGAGAGCTTGAACAGATTTGTCATATCAAAGGTCTGTCAGACTTGATTTGGAGAAAATAGTAAAAGTGGCCAGCAATTCAACTCAATGTATCTCTCTGTGACAGAGGTAGGTTTGTTGAATATATTATATTTGGTTTACATGTGCAGAACCCCACTGACTAACATGCTGAGGCTTTTTCTAATATCACAATCGCATGTTTTCCATAGACTATTATAAGAAATAGCTACAGGAAAAAGGAGTTTGTCATTACAAGAAGCTGTAGTAAGTAGCAAGGGAGAGAATGTTTTTGATATCAGATCCTAAGTAAAAATTGTTTTTTAGAAATTTGGGGGTAGGAAGACTTTTTCTTCTACACAGTAACACATACTAAAGAATAAAATCCATTACATTTTCACAAGTAAGCACAGGTAAGTGACCAAGACAATAGATTCCAGTGACCGTTTATGTAGCTGTAACTCTCATTATCATTAAGTTCATAGTTTGTGTTTAACCTTCTTTTTTTTTGCTATTTCTTTTCTTTTTCCCCAATCATACAAACTCAATAGATACCCCATCCTTTCCCTTCCTACACCCCCTCCCCAGTCCCCCTTGCACCCTCCCCTTTCCGTTTCCTTTTACCCCATCTCTCCCCCATTCCCAATGCCTCCTTCTTACCTCCTCCTATCGCCTAGAGCATCCCCCTGTGTAAATGCCAAACTTCTCTCTGATTCCTCCACTCCAATGAGGTATAAGCATAGCCCAGAGTGTCCCCCATCCCCCAGGTTCCCCCTCAGTATAGGAACACTACTATGACTATTAATCCCTTTCCTCTAAGGATCCTACTGTCTGTGATCCATGCTAGACCCTGGGGGGATCATGGACACATCAGTCATTGTGCAAGTAATGCAAAGTCTCACTATGTCTACTGTGGCCCTAACTTGTGTGGAGCATCTTACATAATGTTGGTCCTCCTCATCTTTAGGTTCTTGTAATCTTGACATCTCCTCTTCCACAAGTTTCCCTCAGCTTTAGGATGGGGAGAGACTTGGCTGGTCTAGTTCCAGGTGATCAATGCAGGATCTTTGGTGTTCTGAACGATGGTTTGTTGTTGTTTTCAGTCTTGCTGTTCTTGCACCATCCTTGGCTTCATCCTGATTGGAATTGGAGGTCACCTCCTAGCCCAAGATAAAAAGCTGTTTAAATGAAGATTTTACTATAAGAGGAGATTCAAAGATATATGGAATAGGAGTAGGAGACCGGAGTGAGGGGGGTGGTCAGTGTCCCATTTGCAGGATGGTTACCATCTATCTGCCAGTCCCTATACCCTCCCTATTATCTCCTGTTTATAATCTTTGCGATTACTGTAGGTATTACAGAGATTTATCTTTGCATATGTCATTAATGGGTTTGGTACTAGGATCCACCTATTAGGGAATACATATGGTGTCTACTTTTCTGTGTCTGGGATACTTCACTTAGTATAATTTTTTCTAATTTTATCCATTTACCAGCTAATTTCATTAGTTCATCTTTTTTGATAGCCTTTTTGAAAGTATAGAATCAACTCATTCTCAATTGTGATTGCTCTTTTAGGGGTAAACTCACCATCTGGCTTCAAAGGAAAGTGACTTTTATTAGTTTCTGACTCCTTTAGTTAATCAAGATGAACTGAAATTATCTCCCACATTTCTATCTCCATAATGTTTTCTGCAACTTGGAGATTTTTGATTTAGAAAGTTTGCTTTCCTTATCATCAAATCAATTTTGTAAAGAGGACAATCCACTTATGCTATTGCACAATATTTAATCTCTGGATGTGAAAGAAGAGATTTAAATTCAGTCACCTGATAGGATTGTATTAGAATATCAGTACCACATGGGTTCAACCACGAATGTCTATGCTTTTCCACACTGTCCAAACAGTATGTAATAGTTCTGTATAACCTAGCCACTTCTATAGTTTTATCACTATTGAAATTTCTTAAATCATTGTTTTACACATAATTTTGTGGATTTTTTTAAAAAGAAGAGAGAGAGAGAATATGCATACTATAGAACTGAGGTAGAGGCCAAAAGACAGTTTTCAATCAGTTGTCTCTTTCTACTATGTGGCCTTCCAAGAATTAAACTCAGGTTAACAGATTAATGATCAGTCTTTCCTGCTGACCTATCTGACTACCCCCTCCAGGAAAGAGATTTTAAAATTTCATAGCACAATCTTTACATAACAAGAGCTAGTTTTTTTGTACAAGGAGAAGCTAGTGGATCAATGGAGTACATCTTTTTTGTTTGTTGTTTATTCTGCCTAATGACAGAAATTCAAAGATGTAATTTATTTTTGTTGTTTACATTAGGTCTCTGTGTTATCTACCTGATCTCTTGTATATTTATTTGCTCATAATACTTAAATTTTAGAGCATGGAATTGATAAATTATACTAATCTACCAAACATTTGACGTCATAGAAAAACACATGAAATAGTTAATGCAAGATGATTTTATGAATCTGTGGAAAGGTTGAAGGAGAGAATAAACTCAACAAAGTTGTCCTCTGATGACCACATGTCCACTAAGCACATGTACCACCCACACACAAATATGTTATAAAACACACATACATACATTAAATTATAATTTAAAAAAGAAAATAGCCATGTGTAGAAAGGATCCATATTTTTATTTCATACAGAGGAGATGAATTTAGAAGTAAGTACTGAAAGAATAAAGTATTTTCCCTGTGAAATATAGTAAAAAAATCTAAGTATCTTTTCTATTAATGCTTTCATTTTACCTTTATATCAATGTTTTTGTGTGACATCAACAAAATGAGTTTGTTTGAATTCAGTGTAATTTGTTGCATATTGAACATACACAAAACTCTGCATATGAGCAAGGATGGACTAAGATATACCATAATGAGATATTTCTGAATTAAAAAATTTATATATTGCATTTTTGGACTAGAAATCTCAATTGTTGATTACAATAAAACATGCCATTACACCACTATTAATATCAACATTCCTAATGATCAATGAAGTAAAGCCAGGAAGCAAACAATACTATTGCGTTCATGTCTATAAGCCCATAGCTGATGGAGCATAAATAACATCTGAATTCTACCTGTAAGTTTGGAATGAGTCCTTTCCATATGCCAGGCCTTCTATTTATTGAACTTTTTCTGATGTACATTTTATAGTCTTCATTTCTGTAGTGAATCCAGTTAAGAAATATATGATAAGAAGCCTTTCCCCTCAGGGTCACAGCAGGCTCTCATTCCTGGCTCGCTCTCCTTGTGGTAAGGTTGTTTCAGCTCACAGGCCATCCCCCCTGGGTCCCAGGCCATCTGCTGATCACACTAGCAATCAGGCCCTTCCCCCTCTGGGTTGCAACAGGCTTGCTATGCCTCATGGTAAGGTTTCAGTGCCCCTAGGACATGCATGAGCACCCAGAAGCCTCCACCAAGACACCTACCCATCCTCCAGCAGTGTTCTTCTTCCTTCTCCTCCTCCTGCTCTCTCTCTCTCTCTCTCTCTCTCTCTCTCTCTCTCTCTCTCTCTCTCTCTCTTTCTCTCTTGCTCTCTTCCCTCCCACTCATTTAATCATCAAAGAACTTAAAGTTTCCAAGAATTGAACAGAGTTCAAAGAAAACCCAAGAAATGGGCTAGGGGACCAACAACATTCATCTGAGAACTTGTAAAATCATCCCATCAGTTAGGACAACAGGGGAGAGAATCTTCACTTCCAGCTAAGGCAAAGAAACTTTTTTAAACTTTGGATTACTCTCAATTGTTAGCTTATGATTTCCATGTAGCCCACCCAAAACCCATACAACTTCAGGGACTATATTACTTACCCTTACACATTGCCAAGAAAATAAACCTAAAAAGTGCACTACAATACTAATCTTCAATCCCTGTCTACTAAACCAGCCTTAATTGTTATACTAACAGTATGATAGCCTCATCTAGGAAACAACAAGCAACACCAGTCAGACACATCCAGCTCCAAGTTAAATACTAGTAATAACTAATCAAGTGTAGCAATACTATTTAATTCAGAGCAGCTAAAAACACACATCAAGAGGGACATAAGAGAAAAAGGAAAAATTCCAAGGTAACAGTGCAAATCCATGAGAGATAAAAACCAATTCAACAAATATTCTACAAAACATCAACCCAATAATGATGGAATCCAACCAAACAAACTCACAGAAAATAGCCAAGCCAGCCATAACCAAGATAATAATTTTCAAAACCTCATCTTTACTATGATCAAAACAATGAAAGAGGAAATATGGCAGGAATTAAATAACCACATCCACCAATTTGAACAAGAACACTACAGGAACTTGGATGAGATGAGAAAAGCAGTTAAAGAAACAAAATAGGCATAGAGCAGTTAAAACAAACAATCTCAAGCAGAGATTAAACTCAAACTAAAAGACAAGCTCTCTTCAACCCAGATCACAAATGAGGGTCTTATTAGCAGAATTTATTATTATAAATCAGAAAACAGAATATCAGATATTGAAGACAAGCTGGAAGTACTAACCAGTTCAATCAAAGAAGTTGTTAAAGCCAAAAAGATACTTGAGAGAAATATTGAAGAATAATGGGACACCTTGAAGAAGCTAACAGGCATATTCATGGAATATCAGAACAAGAAACTCAAAATAGTACACCTAAGGAAATTTTTCAAATTATAGTAAAGGAAAACATTCCACATCTAAAGAAAAAGATACCCATCCAAATACAAGAGGCATATTGCACCCCAACCAGATAAAACCAACATAGAAATTCTCTATGGCAAATAATACTCAAAACACTATATATACAATACAAGAAGAATATGCCAAGAGCTTCAAGAGAAAAAAATCCAAGTCACTTTTATAGGTAAACCTATTAAAATAACAAATGATTTTTTCAATGGAAATAGTAAAAACCAAGAGAGCTAGGAGAGGTGTAGTTCAAGTAACAAATAGGCACAAGTGTTAACCCAGGATGATATTCTCACCAAAAGTATCAGTAATGATTGAGGGTGAAAGCAAAGTTTTCCACCATAAAGACAAGTTGAATGCTTATGTGACCACTAAACCAGGTTGTCAAAAAATGCTAAAAAAGTTACTCAAACTTGAAGAAAACTACAAATATATCCAGGATGAAAGAAGGGAAGTATAATATAATAACCTATAAGCTGAATAATACACATATGAAACCCATTAATCACAAAATGTCAGTAATCAAAAGTAGTTTCTCCATTATAACTCTAAATGTCAATGGAATTAATTCACCAATCAAAGGACATAGGTTATAAATATGCGTTAGATATCATAACCCATCTGTCTGGTACCTTCAAGAAACACATCTCACCGCAAAAGATAGGCACATTCAAAAAGTAAAAGGCAGATCAAAAATTTTTCAAGCTAATGGAACTAGGAAACAAGCAGGGATAGAAATTATGGTATCTGACAAAGTGAACTTCCAACCATAGGAAATTGTAAAAGATACAGAAGGATACTACATTTTAGTCACAGAAACAATTTACCAGTAAGACTTCACTATATGGGCTCCTCTATATTCATTAAGCAAACACTGCAATATCTAAAACAACAAATCAGTACTAAAATGATAATAGTTGGAGATTTCAATAACCCACTCTCAACATGGAATAAATCAAATGGCTAAGAACTCAACAGAACACTTTAGAACTAAATCAAAACCTTACTGAAATGGACCAAACATAACTCTATTGAACATTTCATACAGGCACTAAGGAATACACATTCTTCTCAAGAGTCCATGTAACTTTGTCCAAAATAGACCACATACTAGGCCACAATATGAATCTCAACATATACTGGAAAGTTGAAATTATATCAGACCATCATGATATAAGCTTGACATTCAAAACACAACAAATAGTAGAAAACACAGTAATTCTTGGAAATTAAATACCATGATGTTGAATGAGAGATGAATTCAGAAAGCAAACAAAAAGAAAATTCAAGTGAACCATAATAAAAATTCAGTATATCAAAATCAATGGAAGACAGCAAAAGCTGCCCTAAGAGGTAATTTCTTTTTATCTATCTATCTATCTATCTATCTATCTATCTATCTATCTATCTATCTATCTATCTATCTATTTTATTTGCACTCACACAAACTTAACAGGTACACCGGTCCCCTCTGCCCCCCCCAATGCCCCACCTCCCCTGTGACCCCCTCCCCTCTCTTCTCCCTCCCCATCCCCCAGTGCCTCCCATTCCCATGCCCGGAGCATCCTTTAATGTGAATGCCAAACTCTCCTCTGGGTCCTCCTCTCTGATGAGGTGCAAGGACCCAGTGGCATTTCCCATAACCTTTTCTTGTGTTCCCCTTAAGCATAGGAAGACTACTGTGGCTGCCAAGAACTTGCCTCAAAGGATCCTAGTGCCTTTAGCAAATGCTAGACTTTCTGGGGTCAATAGTGTGTTGGACATTGCGCAGGGCATGCAAAGTCCAATTATGATTGCTTTGGCCCTAACTTGTGTGGAGTATCTTGCATATCATTGCTCCTCCCATCCTTGTGCTCTTACAATCTTGCTGCCCCTTCTTCCACAAATTTCCCTGAGCTTCAGGATGGGGAGAGATTAGACTGGCCTAGTTCCAGGTGGTAGATATAGAGTCTCTGATGTTCTGGATTATGGTTTGTTGATTTTTTTTTCAGTTTTTCTACTCCTACAATGCCCTTCACTCCATCCTGATGGATATTGAATATCTCCCCCTGGCCAGAGATAAAAAGCTGTTAAACTAGAGTCTTGTTATAAGAGTATATTCAAAGATAGATGCAATAAAAGTAGGAAACCATGGTGAGGGAGGGGTCAATCATCCATTTGCAAAATGGTTACATTCTATCTGCCAGACTATATGTCCTCCCCTTCTAGTAAGATCATACCCCATCAGTTGCAAATGATCAGAAAGGAAAGTCGGTGGTGAACTTAACTAGATGTCTCATTACTTACTTGTAGTCCTTGATGGTGGCCTGTTTTCTCTGCTGTTTTCTCTCCTTGTTTCTGGTGGGGCCCTCCTTCCCCATCCCTCCTGTTCATAATCTTTGCAATTACTGTAGATATTACAGAGATCTGACCTTGAGTGTCTCTAAGTGGGTTTGGTATAAGGATCCACGTATTAGGAAGTACATATGGTGCTTAATTTTCTGTGTCTGGCATACTTCACTCAATATATTTCTTTCTGATTCCATCCATTTCCAGGAAAATTCCATTGATTCATCATTTTTGATAGCTGAGTAGTATTCAAACTGTATAGATGTACCACTTTTTCCTCATCCACTTGTCAACTTTTGGACATTTGGGTTGATTCCATGACTTTGCTATTGTGAACAGTGCTGCTATGAACATGGTCGTGCTTGTGCTATCAAGGTGAATTTTTGCTGTATGGGGGGTTATTCCCAAAAGTGGAATAGCAGGGTCATATGGCATTTCAATCTTTAATTTCTTTAAGAATCTCCAGACGGCTCACCAGAGTGGTTGTATGAGCCTGCATTCCCATCTGCAATGTAGGAGAGTTCCCCTCTCTTCACATTCTCTCCAGCATTTGGTGTTGTTTGTATTGTGGAATTTTGTCATCCTGACCAGGGTTAGATGTAATCTCAGGGAAGTTTTGATTTGCATTTCCCTGATGGCTAAGGAAGTGGAGCATTTTGTAAGATATTTGTTAGACATTTTAATTTCATCCCTGGTAAAGTTTCTTTCAGTTTCAGGGCCCATTTTTTAATTGGGCAATTTGTTTCCTTAGTGTTTAGTTTTCTAAGTTCTTTGTGCACTCTGGATAATAGATCTCTATCAGATATGTGGTTAGTGAAGATTTTCTTCCATTCTGTGGGTTGCCTTTGTGCTCAAGTTACAATCTCTTTATCTGAACAGAAGCTCTTTAATTTCACAAGATCCCATCAGTTGAGTGTTAATTGTAGTGACTGTGCTATTGGATGTCTGTTCAGGAACTGTTGGCCTAGACGAATCAGCTCGAGGGAGTTCCTACCCTTTCAAGTATGGTTTTTATGGTCTCTGGCCTTATATCAAAGTCCTTGATTCATTTGGAATTAATTCTTGTACATGGTGACAAGTATGGGTCCAGTTTTAATCTTCTGCATGTGAAGATCCAGTTTTGCCAGCACCATTTGTTGAAGATACTGTTCTTTTTCCACTGGATTTTTTGGGCCCCTTTGTCAAAGATCAAATGGCTGTGGTTGTGTTGGCTTATATCTGGGTCTTCAACCCTTATCCACTGGGACAGTGGGGTCACCTGGGGCCTGGATGAACCCTAAAAGGTAATTTCATTGCTCTCAATGCTTATATCAAAAAATGGAAATGCCACAAGTAAATCAGTAAGCAATGGAGCTTAAACTGTTAGAAACACACAAGCAATCCAATCCCAAAGGCAATAGAAGAGAGAAGATTAGCAAAATCAATGGACAAACATCTGAAACTGAGATAAGGAAAACAATGCAAAGCATCAACCAGACAAAAAGGTGGTTCTTTGAAAAAATCAAAAAGATTGATATGAGCCTAGCTAAATTAACCAAAATCAAGAGAGATAAAAGTAACAAAATTAGAGATGAAAATGAAATTATTTCAACTTATACCCACAAAATTTAGAGAATTACAGGATCATATTTCAAAAACATATACTCTATTAAATTTGATGACCTGAAATAAATGGATGAATTTCTGAGTAAGCACAATTTACCTTAATTGAATTAGGAAATTTTGAATTATTTAAATAGTCTTGTAACAAAAAAGGAAATTAGTGAAGTAGTCTTGAATTGTCCCACCAAAATGTCCTGGACCAGATGGAGTCAGCACAAAATTTTGAATTCTACCAGACATTTAAGGAACAACTAATACCACTACTCCTTAAACTACTACGTAAAATAACAAAGGGAGGAACACATCCAAATTATTTCTAATATCATACTGATCCCAAAACCTATAAAAGATACACTTAATAAAGAAAACTATAGACCAATCTCTTTGATGAACACAGATAGAAGAATCTCAATAAAATCTTAACAAATCCTATTAAAAAATGTATGAAAAAATTCAGTATGATCAACTAGGATTTATCCCATGCACACAAGGTTCATTCAATGTATGAAAATCAATAAATATAATCCATAAATATACTCTTTATAGAAACAGAAAAAGCTTTTGACAAGATCCAACATCATTTTATGATTAAAACTATAGAAAGGGTAAGAAGGGAAGGAATTTACGTGAACAAAATAAAATCTGTATTCAACAAGGCAACATCAAGGATTTTACTAAATGGGGAAAAACTTGAAGCGTTCTCCCTTTGATCAGGAACTAGATAAGGCTGTCTGCTCTCACCATTTCTATTCAATATTGTACTTGAAGTCTTAGGTAGAGCCAAAGGACAAGAGAGGGAGATAAAAAAGGATTTAAATCAGAAAAGAAGAAAGACAAGATACTTCTATTTGCAGATGACTATCATATACCTGAGACATCCTAAAAACTACACCAGGAAACTCCTGAAACTAGTACATAAGCTCAATAAAATGCCAGGTTGCAAAATAAATGGGTAAAATTCAGTGGCCTTCCTATACACCAAGGATGAAAATAGTGAACAAGTCCCAAGAAAAACAATCCTATTTACTATGGCCCATAAAAAATGAAATACCTTGGTATGAATCTAACCAAAGAAGTGAAAGAACATTATAATGAAAACTTTAAAACCTTAAAGAAAGAAATTATATAGAACACCAGAAGGTGGAAAGACCTCTCATGCTCCTGGATCAGTAGAATCAACATCATAAAAATGACCATCCTACCAAAAGGAATATACAGATTCAATGCTATATAAATCAAAATCCCTAAGCCAACCAATCTCAAAATTCATGTGGAAGCATAAAAGGCCTGGGATAGCAAAAACAATCCTGAGTAGCAGAAACACTTCTGGAGTTATCACCATACCAAACCTTAATCTATATTACAAATCCATAGTAATAAAACAGATCAATGGATAAGGGTTGAAGACCCAGATATAAGCCCACACAATTACATCCATTTGATCTTTGACAAAGAGGCCCAAAAAACTACATGGAAAAACAACAGTATCTTCAACAAATCGTGCAGGCAAAACTGTATATCCACATGCAGAAGATTAAAATGTGATCCATAATGGTCATCATGTACAATAATCAATTCCAAATGGATCAAGGACTTTAATATTAGGCCAGAAACTATAAAAACCCTAGTTGAGAGAGTAGGGAACTCTTCAAACAGCTTGGGCTAAGCCAACATTTCCTAACAGAAACCCAAAAGCACAGGCACTAGAATCAACACTCAACAAATGTGATCTTATGAAATTAAAAGCATCTGTTCAGCTAAAGAGATTGTAAACTGAGCAAAAAGGCAACCCACAGGATGGGAGAAAATCTTCAGTAGACACAAATCTGATAGAGCTCTATTATCCAGAGTACACAAAGAACTTACAAAATTGAGTTCCAAGGAGATAAATAGCTCAATTAGAAAATGGGCCTCAGAAATCAAAACAAACCTTTCCAGGGATGAAATTGAAATGTCTAACTAATATCTTAAAAAATACTCCATATCCCCAACCATCAGGGAAATACAAATAAAAACCACCCTGAGATATTATCTCCCCCCAGTCAGGATGCTCCAAATAACACCCAGTGTTTCAGGTGATGTTGAGAGAAGGGAATTTCATAATTGCTGGAGGAAATGCAGACTTATGCAACCATGCTGGAGATCAGTATGGCTATTTCTTAAAAGAGTTAAGGATTGAAATACCATATGACCCTGCTATACCACTGTCATAGTTAAGCACAGGTGTAAACTTGACTGTTGAGGGTTTGAGATCTGGGCACATTTGTAGAGAATTAGTGGTTGATTTAGGTCCAGAGTAAACCTACAGGAGATGTCTAGCTGATGGGGAACGCACAACCTATGGTGGGTGGGATTAGGCCCTGGAATAAATCATGGAGAACTGGTTGAGAGAGTCAGCATCTTTTTGTTCCCTTAGCCAAACATGCTAGTCTGGCAAGTAAGGATTGTCCATCTCTCAGCTCTTATGTGGTAATGGTGTGGCCAGTTCCCTCAGCCCTGATGTTGGTGCATGCTCTCCCATCAAGCTGGACTGAGAACTGTAACCAGGGATCATAATAGAGAATAAAACCTTGTTCCTTTAAGCAATTTAGTAGTCATTTATTAGCAACCATGCAGGAGAACTGTAACAACCACTACTAGGAATAATTTCCCAAAAGGCATTAATTCTTTACAGTGTCATAAGTACAAACATGTTCATTGGAGTACTATTTACTAAAACAAAGTCATGGGATCAACCCAAGTCCAACAGTTGATGAATGGATAATAAAAATTTAGTACATTTATACAATGGAATATTACTCAGCCATCAAAAAAGATGAATTAATGAAATTTTCTGGAAAATGGATGTTATTCGAGGTAATTATAGTGAGTGAGGTATCATAGACACAGAAATCTAGACTACCTGATAAGCAGATCCTAGTTCCAAGTTCACTTAATGACATATTGAAAGGTAAGTCTTTTTAATACACACAATAGTTGCAAAGGAACATAAACAGTAGGGAAGGGAAAAGAAGACATAAAAGAAAGGAGACACAAGAACACACTTAGACCATTGTTATGTACAACATGTTAGTTATGAGCCATCTTATGCAACTAACTCTCACTTCCCTTCTTGTTCACTTGGTACTGAATAGATTTGACCTCCCCAGTCCGAGAGGGTATAGGGACTGGCAGTTAGATAGTAACCAACCAAAAAATGGGTGACCAACCTCTCTCACTGCTGTGTCCTATTCCTATTCTTCCATCTACCTTAGAGCCTCTTAAAATCTTCATTTAAATTAGTTTTTTATTGTTGGTTAGGAGATGAGCTCGACAACCAATCAGGTTGAAGCCAAGGGCAGTGCAGGAAAAGCAAAACTGAAAACAAGAACAAACCATAATTCAGACTACGAAATATGCTACAATGTTCACCTTGGACCAGACCAGCCAAATCTCTCCCCATCCTAAAGCTCAAGGAAACTTGAAGAAGAGTGTGTGGCAAGATTGTAAGAACATAAAAATGGAGAGAAACAACGATATGCGAAATGCTCCATACAAGTCAGGGCCACATTATGGCCAGGATATAGCCATAATGTGATTTGATCTTACCTGACCTGCACAATGGCTGTAATGGCAACAAGCCCCCAAACTCTAGTATGGATCACAAGGGAGAAGGCTTCAGGCAGTAGGATCTTTAGAGGCAAAGGGTTAAACAGCCATAATTGAATTCCCATACTAGCGGGAAGCCCAGGAAGGGGCCCCAAGTATGTCAGTGAGTACTGAACCCTCACTAGTGTAGATGGACTCAGAGTGAAATTCAGCATCCACTGAAATAGATGTTCTGGAAGATGAGAGGGAGAAGCATCAAGAGAGGATGAGGGAAGGAAATAAGTGAGGGGGAGAGTGGGAAGGCACGGGGAAGATTGGAATTGAGGACAATGGGAGGACAGAAGGGAGAGGGAGAAAATGAGAGGTACCTATTGAGCTTGAATATCTAAGCAAAAAATTGAATGACTTCACCTTCACAATTTTAATGTTTTGTGCTAACTGTCCTTATCATAGTTGCATCTAAAATTCACTGTTTTTAATTATTTTTTATTTATTATTCATTCAATTGTGCATGTATGCGTGTGTGCGTGTGTGTATGTATGTGTAGAACCACGGACCAATTCGGGAACCACCATGGACCGCTTCCACCTTCTCCTTATTTACTCTGCCCCGGGATTCACAGACTCCGCCCTACCAGGACCAGAAACGCAGGCCACCCCCACTTCCGCCCGGCATCTATATGTGGGGTCTAGGATCTGAACTCAGGACCTTCCACCTGCAAGGCAGAAGCTTAACCCCTGAGCCACCTCTCCAGCCCCAAATTCACTGTTTTTAAGGAAATGCATAGTTATCAGTGTCCTGGTTTCATTATAAATAACTTCTTACTGTATTCTGGCTCCCATCTTGCCATTAAAACTTTCATACTTAAAAAGACTCTTTTGCTGCATAAAACTCACAAATGTAACACACTGATTCAATAATTTCTGAGTATTTGATATTTCCAAATGCATCCTTAATTGATGTTACATATGTGCTCAGTCTCTATAGGGGATGAGCTTAACTCCTTTTATTTTATAAAACTCTTCTTTGTCCTTCAAGGTGTAATCCCAAACATGCAATTCCAATGCAAATAAACCTTCCCCTTTGGGATCTCTAACACTTACACTTGCATTTATATTGCATACAAAGGGATTGCTAAATTCGAAATTGTTAAAGGATATATTCTGATTACCTAATCATACATATATGCATTTGGTTGTGTAATGCATTTTTGTGTATTTTGCATGTAAGTGGGCACATGTGCTCGTGAGGGTTCATGTGTGCACATATATGAAATGCACATAAGTGTTGAGGCCTGAGGGTGACACTTGGGATCATATCCATTTACTCTTCCACATTATTCTTTAAAGGCTGTGTCTCTAAACCCACACTCATACTGGCACTAGTCTAGATCCATACCTTGCTCTGTGGAGTCCCAGTCTCTTCCATCCAGGGCTGGAAATGCAAGAATGTTACTACTACTGCCAGGAATTTTCTAAGAGATCTGAAGATCCAAATTCTGCTTCTTTTCTTTGTAGTGGAAACACTGTTACCACTGAACCATCTCTCCAGTGCTAAAATGTATATTTTCCATAGTGCAAAATTCCATTAAATTTGAAATTATGCCTCATTAAAATTCCAGATGCTGGTATTGAATAGTTTTACAAAGTCTTTCTCAAGCTTTCTCCCTCCCTGACCAGTTTCTGGTGAAAGTATCTTTCTAAATACAAGAATATTTATATTTTCCTTTTACTGAAAACTTTAATAATTCTTCCATTTTTGCAAAGACATCCTAAATTCCTTAGCATGACACAAATGGCTCTCCATATTTGTTCCTTACTCTTTGAACATAAGAAACAATTTCTAACATACAGCATCTGGGATTTAAAACACATTGCTATACCACTCTATATCATTCATTTTTGTATTGTCAAGATACAAAAAGTTGTTTGGAAAATAGGGTCACAAAATAAGTGTGTTATAAAAGATAAAAATGAATGAAAAGTGAATGCATTAACTTCTGTCAAACCACAGCCTTTTATCTATAAACTATATGGCACTATACATATTTGTCCACTCGAAAAGCGACAACTCACCACTTCTAAGGAATTGAAATTTTGGCAACATAAGAAATGTTGCCATCAAATCCTAAATTAATGGGAATAAAAGTGGATAAATCATGGACTGATAATTGTTTCTTTGGAGGAAAGTGTGAAATTTCCTGGTAATTCAGAACCACTTTGTATACTTTCAAAGCTAAATCATCTTTAGCATAAAAATACTTTTCGTTTTGTTTCTTCCAAGCTACAGATGGAAGAGGTACATTAATGAATAATGTATTGAGGTAACAGAGAGGCAAGTTTAGCATAGCTTAAGTTAAATATGCAATGTTACATTTCTGTGTAGCATTACTTGTACTATTGGACTGCTGCTCTCTTACCATGACACACCACATATTTTCATGTCAGAGACTCATTCAAACAGTGTGATGAACTTCTACTCATGCCTATTTTGTATTCATTCTACTTCCACTTTTTATCATTCATTTATACATTGTAATTCCTAAAGCATATACCTAATTTTTTGGCGTGTATTTGTGTGTGGGAGAACCCATATGAGAAAGTGCACATTCACAAGTGTTGTAGATGATTGAATCTGATATAAGGTGTCTGCTAAAATGTCAACTTTATTTTCTAAAGGAAAGTTCTCTCAATGAACATGAAACTCACATTTCTGGCTAGTATATATAGCTAGCCAGCTTGCTCTGAGGATACCCTCCTTGGAATCCAAGAGCCAGGGAGACTGCTACGTCCATCAGAAATTTTTGTAGGGCTGGGGATGCAAACATAGGTCCTCATGTGTATATTATAAGCAATTTATGCACTAGCCTTCTCCAAAGCCCTGATCTTTGAAACAAGAGCACCTTAGATTTTCTTATAACATAGGGACTCTGGTTTAGGTTTTGTATCATCAAGATATATTCATACTTATTTTTGTAATATATATAATATTATAGAAGTAATATAGTAGTAATTCTTTTTATGCTACTTTGATAGTATTTTACTACTATAACAAGTACTATTTTATTTACTTTGTTGTGGCACCATTGATTCAGGGAGGCCCATAGCTTGAGCTCCAGAATCCAGGAGGTCGGGTTACAGACAAGCCCCGAATAAGTACGTGCCTGCCCCTGAAATGTCCCAATAGAGGAACCATATAGGCAGAGGGATGAATAACCAATGGGACAGAGGGGATAACCAATGAGAAGGATGGATGAACAACCAGTGGGAAGCGGCCATCTAACCTGCAATGGACACCTAGTAAACATCTAAATGATTGGTGGCTGCTCCCCCCCCCCCCCCCGCCCCGTGCAACACTTGATTGGACCATATATAAGCTCAAACACCTCTTGAAATAAATTGAGTCTGAACCGAACTTAGCAACTGCCTGCTCTTTGCCTGACTCCCAGAGTCTGTGGTGAGTCCACACCACTTACTCCTCGCCTGGAGTCTGGAGGCTTCAGTCTAATTTCCCCCTCCTTCCCTTGGCTGGCCCGGTGGGGATTGGGCAACACTTGGCAATACTTCATCTATTTTCAAATAGCCAATTAATCAGAGATGAGGTATCAAAGAAAGGAAAGGAATATCTCTCCAGAAGTTTTATATATGAAAACATTTAATCATTTATTTGTTTATGCTTAATTCTACTCTGCATCTGTTTATATAAGATGCTCAGCCAATCTTTAAAAAAATAAAAAGGCCAAATTATGATACAATAAGTTAAAAATAATGGTCACATCAAAAGCTTCCCAGTGCTGATGTAGATTTTGGAAATAAAAAAAAAAAACAACAATAGCAACAACAAAAAACATGTTCTGTGGGAGTGGACAAATGATTCTGGGACTAAAATCTTTGTCTCACAAGCAAAAGGACATGAGTCTAATTATCCAAATCCATGAAAAATTGTTGATATGGTAAAAACTTGTAATTCTGGCCCTGGAAGGCTGAGTCTGGGAAAGCCCAGAGCAAAGGAGGTAGATCAATCCAGGATGATTCCTGATGTTACACTTGAGACTGTATAGGCACATATACTCAAATGCCCACATACATGCATAGATACATAAAAGCACTCTAAAATATAAGAATATGGTTACATGAGCTAATTCAGAGCATTTTAGAATTTCTATTTGTTTCTGAATAAATGATACTTAAGATGGTAATATTAGATTTCCATTTTTTTTAAATTTTTTTTGTTATTTATTCAATTGTGTGTGTGTGTGTGTATGTATGTGCGCACGCATGTGTGTATGTGTGTGTGTAGAACCACGGACGAATCGGGAACCACCATGGACGCCTCCACCTCCTTCTGCCCCGGGATTCACAGGCTCCGCCCTACCAGGACCAGAAGCGCAGGCCGCCCCCGCTTCGGCCTGGCGTCTATACATGGGATCTGGGATCCGAACTCAGGACCTTCCGCCTGCAAGGCAGAGACTTAACCCCTGAGCCACCTCTCCAGCCCTAAATTTCCATTTTTTTATTTTATCATCTTATTATAACTGTTTGCTGATTTCATTCCACTGTGGCCAGAACAAACAGTTTCATGACCTTCTTCTCTCTAAGTCTGTCACTTAACATGATCTGTACTGATGTGTTTCTGCACCTGCTTTGGAAGAATGCATTCATGCATTATTTTGCTGTCAGGAGTGAGTTCTCTAGTATGTCACCTGTTTAATCCATACTTTTGCACAATTTGAATTTTTCTAGGTCTATGTCCATTTACTCTCTGGATATCCCGTTGGCTATGGAAATTAATTTCTTTCTTTCTCAGGTATTCATGTTTTTCAATACTTTTGAAATATGCTTGGGAGGTGTGAACATGCATATTTATAGTTTTTATGTCATGTTGTTTAGTTGATTGCAGATCAAAGACTCATTAGTGGTTAATCTGTGAAAAGTATAAAGTTTATGTTTATATTCACTTCATTTTTGCATGTGACTGCTTAACTATTGTTAAATAATTATTGGAAAATACTGTTTGGATTCCATATTTTTTATTCCAGTGTCAAAAAATACTGACTTTATTTAAATTTGTACTTTGGGCATCCCTATCTGATCTCTTAAATCCAAGTTCACTTACAAATATGGAGCAGGGGTTCAGGGAAGGGTGGAGGGAGGGAGGGGACCAGTGTACCTGTTAAGTTTGTATGAGCGGAAATAAAAAAACAAATATTACATATTGTTAACTAATAGGCTGTTTATGATTTCAGATTTGGATAGTTTTATTATCTAACTATACTCATCTCTTATCATAAAAAGTTTGTTACCATAAAATTATTGCAAAATGTTTATTGCTGTCTACAAAATAACTTTCTTCCATTAGACTTGGATTTATAAATTCAATTCCTTTCCACATCATTGCATTTTTAGAGTGATTGTGACATAAACATAGAATATCTCTACTTTTTTCATTCTTGTTTTGGTGAATCTTTGTATAGTTAAGTGGATTTAAAATCAGCATGAAGGCACTCTTCTAAGTGAAACTGATGAGGAAATCATTATATTAGATGAACCATCACCAAATGTCTCATGCTTCTGCGTCATAACTTTCCCATAATGATAGGATTCACCTTCAGACTGTGAGCCAAATATCATCCCTCTTGTAATGTGTATTCTGTTAGTATTGTCAGAGTAACTAGAAGAGTAAATGATTCAGTTATTTCTATTCACCAAATGTTCCTCATGTATTTTACATATAGATCATTCATTTAGAGTTATCTAAAGCAACTGACTGATATGATGGTTGGACAGACAGATGTGGTAAGAACAGGGCACAGAATCTGGTTAGCAAGTTAACTTGATTCCTGTACTTCATCAGAACCTTGCTATGTACTGGCTAGAAGGACAGAAATGTTCATGGCTCAGGCTCCTACTCTGGATTCTTGCTATCTTTCTTTCTATTATGCTATTGTTTTCAATCCAGGTTTCCAGATAGTAGGATACTGAGTATGACATTTTGCTTCAGCTGTCAATATGGCACTTCAGAACTGAGACTTTAGGCACACCTATTAATTATCTAGTTAGTGCAAGTATGTGGTTTTCTTAATTGCATGATTGATGTGAGCAAACCCAGTGCATATTGAATGGGACCATATCCTAGGCAGACAGATATAACAGAGCTAATGAATAGCTTAGACAGGCAGGCTAAAAAACAGTATCCCTTCTTTTAGCTCTTGACTTTGGCTATGTTTTGGCCAGTTCCCTCATTCTCCTGCAAAGACTAACTGTAAGGTGAAATCAATCATGAGACAAAAAAAATGTATTTCCCCTACAGTGTTTGTCATGTCATATTATTAGAGAAATGTAATGTGAAATCAAGACAGGAGTGCTTGTACTGAGGTACAACTTCTGAATTTAGGCTACTAACCTGCAGGACAACTGCTTCCCAATTTCCTTTGAAAACATCTAAGCAGAACACACCTGTGTCAGTTCAGTCATTCTAATGAAAAGCAGAGTCTACAGGATCTCCCAATGAGTAGAAGGTAAAATTCAATGCTCACTGAAACACTAAGATTAAAAACTATGAGAGTTTCCCTTGAAGTTAGGAATGTGACACTGAGAATCAGTAATAATATACCTATATTACTAAATATGTAACTAAGCATTTAAATTCTAATGTAGACAATATTATGATATTTATTTCAGTGCTTGTTTGTTGTTAAATAAGAAAGAGATTGATTTCCAACTTCTAGCTGTGATTGCTTATTATTCCTAGGAGGTTTAGCTTTTCTGCATAATCATATCATCTGCAAAGTAAAGGACTTATATTTCTTACTTTTTGAGTCATATGCCCTCATTGCCTTTTCATATCTTATTTCACTCATAAGCAATGTCAGAGGGGGAGAGAGTAGACAATATGTCCCTACATCTGACACTGAGGTTAAGTATTGACTTTCTAACCAGTCAATGTGATGCCAGCTATAGATTTTTAAAGGGAATTTTTTACTAAGGTATAGAAGCTCCCCAGTGTTTCTTGCCCACAGAGAGTTTCCATAGTGAATAAGCTTAGGATTTTGGCAAACATACTTTCTGTGTCTTCTCAAAAGACCCAGTGATATTTATTTTACTTTTTAATGTGAAAAATTACATAAACTGAATTTTAATTTTGAAATAGATTTTCTTTTTTTAAATTTTATTTATTTAATTTATTTTTCCCCAATCACACATACTCAATAGGTAACCCTGTCCTCTCCCTCCTCCACCCCTCCTCAGACCCCTTGCACCCTCCCCACCTTTTTACCTTCCTTTCACTCAAACCCTCCCCTTCCCCTTTCCTATCCCTTGGAGCATCCTTTTATGTAAATGCTGAAACAGATTTTCATAGTAGGGATAAATGATTATTTAATGTAACATTTTAATATATTTATACGTCGGGTAATAGGTTATAGAAAAATTTTTACCTGCAATCTGAAAGATTGTGGTCTTTTAAATAATTAATTAATTAATTTGTTTGTTTGTTTTGATATTATCTAAGAATTAAACCCAGGGCCTTGTGAACATAAAATAATTATTCTTCTTGAGCTCTGCTGGCTCAAACATTCTAATTTTCATCTGTAACATGTAAAAATAATTCTGACTATTAATGGAGTTCAATAGTAGATTCCTTATGTAATTCTCAGGCTTAAGCCCCAACATCAAAAAAAGCAATAGATGAATGACTGGTAATGAGTGCTAACAATGGCTCTTAAATGAAGAGCATAAAATTTAAGTTAATGAAGGCATCTGTACAACTTCACTTGAAATGCAAAAGAACATATGCTCCCCTTCCTTGCATCTTAAAAATCAAATTTTTCTATAAATTACGTTACTTATGGCTTTTGACTCTTGATGATCCTTTAGCTAGTAGACTTAAGTGATATAGGTCTTGTGACTTAGGTTTGTTTTCTCCATTAAATAAATAATCATTAAGTGAAAAAATAACCGAAAATACACATTTTTTTAAAACGGAAAAAAATAGGACCAGAAATTCTGGGAATCTAAGCATCTGGGAATCCCTACAAGATGCAAGTGGCCATATTGTTAATAAATGAGTGATGTTGCCCGAGTGATGTTCTTCCTCCAGCAAGGATCTACTTTGGAAAGAATCCATTACCTTCCCAAACAGTGCCAGCTGCTGAGGATCATCATTCCAAACACGGGATCCTATCTTCAACAATTCATTTTCAAACATGACAAAGTTTGTTCCTAACAGTAACTGAAGTTTGGACCTTTCATGCAGCAATGATAAGATAGTCTAAATATTGAGGAAAAACATGTCTCTAACTTCTAGAAGTTTAGATAAGAGTATAGAAGAGAGAGATTCTTCTTTGAAATATCAAAGAACATGTTGCTCACCAAAAATTACACCTTGAAAGTTTTGACCTGTTTTTGCTTGTGTCTTGCTGAAAGGAAGAAGAGAGAGACTGGGAGGTGACTTCTGGGATTGAATAGATAAACATCTCCAGTGTCCTTGTCATACCTCCAAGGTGGATCAAATTTTCTGTGCTGTAGGAATCCCGTCCATGTGATTGGCCCAGCTGATGCAGCTCCAAAGTGGAGACTGATATGCCAGCATTACCATGGAAAAAAGAGGCCAGGTCTAGTTAAATCCCTAACATTAGATAAAGGGTTTTATTTAAAATATATGTGGTCTAGGAAGTATCTCGTTTTTTTTTTTGTTTCAGCAATTGTTGGATGCATAACCATCAGCTTCCCCAAAAGTGCTCACCCTAATGCCATTCTTTCTTTCTTAATAGGTATGTCATATTTTGGCTTCATACCTTATTAAATATGCTCTTTGGACATCAACTCAGGACTTTTGCCAAAGACCACAGGCTAAAACAGCTAGTACAATAGCTTTCGATGGTGCAGTTCATTCTCTCTTCCTTTTCCAGTCAGATCTGCTTCAATTACTCTTCTATTACTGTCATAAAATGCTCTAATCCATGCAATTTAATCAAGAAAGTGATTGTTAGATGCCTTAATGTTCCGCATGTTATAAACTCTATAACATTGGGGAACACATAACTGATGGCAAGGAGGCGGAAGCAGGAAGCTATCTCATATTATAGTAACCATCAGGAGTCATACAGAAACAGAAAGAGAGACAGAGAGAGACAGAGAGAGACAGAGAGAGAGACAGACAGACAGAGAAAGACAGAGAGAGACAGAAGATACAGGACATGTAACCTCAAGACTTGCCTGAGCGATGTTCTTCCTCCAGCAAGGATCTACTTCGGAAAGAATCCATTACCTTCCCATACAGTGCCAACTGCTGAGGATCATTGTTCCAAACACGGGATCCTATCTTCAACAATTCATTTTCAAACATGACAAAGTTTGTTCCTAACAGTAACTGAAGTTTGGACCTTTCATGCAGCAATGCTGAAAAGCTTTGAAAATACTGTGGATAGAAAAGTGAAAAAAAGAGAAGTGAACTTTAAGACAGTGATCTTTAAAAGATTTAAAAAGAGAGATTAGTTTTCCCCATGACATAAGTGTATTTTGGGAAAGCAGTGACATGTGAATTAGTCTAAAAGATAGTTCAAAAACTGAAAACAAATCCATACCAGAAAATGTGGGAGAATAAATAACATGAAAATAAATTCATACTAAATTATGTGATATTTGTTCATGTAGGATGACTTTGCTTTTCGGATCAACTTTTTATAGGAACATGAATCAATTTCCTATGAACAATATAACTTCATTCTTCTTTGTGACTCAGTAAAACCAGACTGTATACATATTTTAAAAAGAAAATTTCTGATTTGTTGGTGACTTTAAATTAGTTCATATAGGTAAAGAGTTTATAACAATCATTGGATCATTGTGGTATATATGGTTATAAATCTGATCTGCAGTCTCCTTTAAGGAAAGATTTATTATTTTTATTATTCAATGTGCCTTAAAGAGATATCCTTCACCTGCTTATCTTTCCAAATATCTCATCAGCTATGGTCATGATACCCCAGTTGAATTTTCTGGGGATATTTTATGTTCAAAGACTTCCACACAAGCAATGATGAATACTCAGGAAAACCATTTCAGCACAGAATGTCTCAGATGGACCATGCTAACTCCTCCATTGCCCCTAAGGTAGCCTGACACTGTTGGTTCAATTCTGCCTCCCAGTCGATCTTCTCTACAGCTGGTGTTCTAAAGTTGTCTCTTTACACAACTTTACTAGTTAGTCTTTTTTTTTTTTTGACCTTTAGAACCACAATGTTAAAAAGCAAGATGTGAGGTAACTTAATTCAATTTCAATACAAAAGGAGTCCTCTATTATTAATTGGTACTAAAAGCAATGGCAGTAATAACATGTATCCAGAATTTCTCATAATTTTCACCAAAGAATCTTGAAAAACCATTATATCCAATTTACAGATGGATCATGCAACTATTCAAAGTTATCCCTAAAGTATCATAGTCTTTAATCAGCACAATTTCAACCAAGTAATGCCAAATATATTGTATAATATGATTCTAGGATTCAGAAGTACTTTAAAAGTTCTATTTTAAAAACAGAAGCAACAACTGAATCCCCATGTGCCATTTACTCATACTAATCATTTTCTTTTCAATTTGGAGTTACGTCAGGTACTATTAGATTTGTTAACCTAAAATAGAACCCTACCAGCAGCAGCAACCAAACATAGCAATGCTTTCAGCAAGGTAGACATTTATTTTCCTCACAGTGGGTAAAATTCAGAAGCAGAGTTCAGAGATGAGAGAGAGAGAGAGAGAGAGAGAAAGAAAGAGAGAGGGGGGAAGAGATAGAGAGTCCTTTTGAAAGTCGGGAGGACAGCCTAGTCTAACGTCACTCTTACTGTGTAGAATCAATTTCCATTGTCAGTAGAACCTCATGATCCAAGTTGATGTACTTAGATGTTAGCCATCTAGAATCAGGCAACAGGAAGGATTAGAGATGGAAGGAGAGAGATCCTTCCTGCTTGGCAAAGAGTTAAAATGCTTAAAATTTTTCCTAGAAACACTAATAGCACATGGTGTGCCCACATCACATTGTTCCCTCCTCCCATAACTCCAGGAAGTTTACAAAATATAGTCTTGAGACTGGGTAAACTGCTATTAATGAAACACAAGATAAAATAGAAAACATGCTTACAACAGCATACCCAACAGTGAGACACAATTAGCAGTAGGGTTGTTGTGCTTTTTTTTTAATATACATTTTTATTATTATTTCAGCTCATACAAACTTAATAGGTACACCAGTTCCCTCCCTCCCTCCTCCTCCCCTCGAACCCCCTGCTCCCCCTCCCCTCACCCCTCCCTCCCCATCCCCCAGTGCCTCCCACCCCAATTCCCAGAGAGTATTTATTGTCTTTTCAATTTGACATAGAATAGTATTTTTTTTTGGAATTGTTCTTGTTTATTTTCAGTAAAAGATTTTGATTTATACTTTTTTTTTAAAAAAAGCATTTTTATTGTTATTTCCTCTCATACAAACTTAATAGGTATACCAGTTCCCTTCCTCCTTCCTCCTCCCCCCTGACCCCCCTACTCCCCCTCCCCTCACCTTTCCCTCCTCATCCCCCAGTGCCCCCCCAAACCTCGGAGAATCCTTTAATGTGCATGCCAGACTCTCCTCTGTGCCCTCCTCTCGGATGAAGTACAAGGACCCAGTGGCATTTCCCTGAACCCTTTCCTGTGTTCCACTTAAGCATAGGAACACTACTATGGCCGTCAATTCCTTGCCTCCAAGGATCTTGGTGCTTTTAGCAAATGCTAGACTTTGTGGGGTCAATAGTGTGTGGGACATTGCGCAAGGCATGCAAAGTCCAATTATGATTGCTTCGGCCATAACTTGTGTGGAGTATCTTGCATATCATTGCTCCTCCCATCCTTGTGCTCTTACAATCTTACCGCCCCCTCTTCTGCAAATTTCCCTGAGCTTCAGGATGGGGAGAGATTAGGCTGGCCTAGTTCTAGGTGGTTGATATAATCTCTGAAGTTCTGGATTATGGTTCGTTGATTTTCTTTTGCAGTTTTGCTGCTCCTGCAATGCCCTTCACTCCATCCTGATGGGTATTTTATTTCACCCCTTGCAGTCCTTGATGGAGGCCTATTTTCTCTGCTGTAACATGGTCCCCTCTCTCCTTGTTTCTGGTGTGGCCCTCCTACCCCATCTCTCCTGTTCATAATCCTAGCAATTACTGTAGGTATTACAGAGATTTGTCTTTGAGTATCTCTAGGAGGGCTGTGTGGGTTTGGTACTAGGAGCCATTTATTAGGGAGTACATATGGTGCTTAATTTTCTGGGTCTGGGATACTTCATAATTGTTTCTAATAACATCCATTTCCTGGCAAATTCCAGTAATTCACCATTTTTGATGCCTGAGTAGTACTCCATTGTATAGATCTGTATTTTAAGTATGATGAATGACCAGAGGCAAATGGGTTGGATTTTTTCAAACTATATTTGAAAAACATACTAATACCAAACCATGAAGTTTTCAAATGAATTTGTGCTCATATTTCATATTTGTACTAGTAAAGAAAATTTACTGATGACAAGCTAAATTTTATAATCTGATATTTCACATGGATAAACATCCTTCTGGGAAACTTGCGTTGGAGATTTAGACAATAAAATATAAGTTACAAATAGCATAACTGTCTTATTAAGAATCTCTCACTAACTCTCAATACAGCTTATATTCACCCATGCTTGAAATTATGTATTTGCATAAATTAAAATAATAAATCAAATGTGCAAAAAAAACTGATGCTATACTCATTAAAGTGAAATATGGAGAAAACACTGTCACTGTAATTGATAGGCTCAATAGGCCAATTTAAAAAAAATAAAAAATAAGGGTCATCTGGACAGCTCATTAGGTAAAAGTATATATTGCCAAGTTGATCACCTGAGCTGGGTTCTCATAACCCACAAAGTAAGAGAAGAGCACTGAGTCTTCTCTTAAGTTTTCCTCTGATTTATACATATTTGTCGAGGCTTCTGCATGCAGAAGTGTGCATGAGTATTCACACACACATACACTGAGTGAATGTATGTTTTCAAATGATCATTTAAAAATAAATTCTACAAAATGGATAACTGAGATTTATTCAATGTAGTCACTTTAAGAAAGTAACAAAGACTAATGATCACCTATGTCTATTTTCACAGTACTGATAATAATTTTAGGCTTAAGTGAAGGTAAAGAGTTATGTACAAGTAAGCCTGACTGAACCAGCATCTTAATCTCTGTTGCAGTCTCTTATGCAAGTTGTCAGAACCATGTGAGATCTCATTTCTAGAGACTTGTTCCATGTTTTTCTGTCAGCAGATGAGTTTTTTCATTCTTTCAGTCTCAGTTCCTACTTGCATTCCAATTTCTAGGGTCCCATTATTCCAGTAGTCTTTGTGTTTGTGTGCATACATGTGCATATGTGTGTACACATGTGCATGTGAGTATACATATATTTGTGTATGTATTCACAAATACAATAGCCCTGTCTTGTCTAGAAGATAGTGTGTGGTGACGCCCCTGCCCAATTTCAGGCTCTTTCAGTCTTTCTGCCTCCTCTTCTGTAATGCTTCCTGAGCTTTGTGATGGGAAAGGGTGTGACTTAGATGTCTTATCCAGAATAGGCAGTTGGCAGTCTACAATAAGCACCTTCCATTGCAGTGGGAAACTTCTATTTTGAGTGCTACATTGAACACTGAGTGGTCCTCCAGTCTAACAAAATCAGTTTCTGATTTTTATTAAAAAATACAGTTGAAGATTTTGAGTCAGGAGTCAAACAAAAGGCAAAAAATTCACAAATCTAAAAATTCTGAGCTGGGGTTGGTGATGTAACTCAGTGAGTAGTGTGTTTATCCATCATACCTGAGGCCTTGATTTCCACTCTCAGCACTAAGTACAACCAGGCATATGGCATATAACTTTAATTGTAATACTGAAGAGATGGAAGCAGAAGTTCAAGGGTGTCCTCTGCTACTTAGGCCTAGGCCACCTAACATGTTCTGTAGTTCAGTCAATCAGTCAGTCATTAATCAAAGACTGTTATGTTATTTTGTGCTACTAAATGAGATCTGATTTAGTTTCTTTTCATTTCTGTGCCAAAGAATATCATATATTCTTTGCTTACTTTTGTTTTTGCTCACACTGAAATTAGTGAATGGATGAGGTAGGGTGGTAGTGAGACATTCTCACATTTTTTGCTACATGGAAAGAAACAACAAACACAAATACAAAACTAGGATTTAAGTCAAAGATAAGTTAGTGGTTGTCTTCTAAACTAGTACATCTGATGAAGACTGCTGAAGAGTATGGAATTGTAACATGTCTTTGGCCTATGGCATAAGTAATCTAAAGCCCCAAAGATTTCCCTGGTGAGCAGTAATTACTTAGAGTTTCCAAAAAGTGACTGTACAGCAAAGCAGAAAGTACCTGTAAATATGACTTAGACTTATATTACAAAATATTGCCTGAACAATATTTCTGTTTAAAGCAAAGTATATGTGTGTGTGCATGTGAGGGGGATGCAATAAATTATATGCACCTTAGTGAATCTGCTATATAACCTCTGAAATTCAGCATATGTTCTTTGGAAGAAAAATCTAGTATACAGTAAATACAAGTTATGATTACTTAATACTAATGTCACTGAATCCATTTTTATTCTGAATATTGAGCACTTGCTTTCAATTTTCCTATTTCTTTTTATAATTTTGAGACAGAAATTGTTCTGTTGCCTTAATCTGAACACAAGCCATCATCCCTCCCAGGTGCCCTGGGTGTTTGTGCTACTAGTTTAGCAATACTTTTCTATTTTTTCACTTTCCCTTCACTCTCCTTTCCTCTCCTCTCCTCCTTCCCCCTTCCCACCTCTCATCTCTTCTCCCCTTCTCTTTCCTTTACCTTTACTTTCTCTCTAAGTTTTCCTTTTCCAGATATTTTAAGTATAATTTTATTCTGACTTTAAAGGACAAGAATGGAAATGACAGAAGCAAGCAAGATGTAGCATGACATACATAAAATGATGGTTGCAGTACCATCTTTGAAACTCTGGAAAGAAACAAGTGTATTAAAAACAGCTAAATATGCAAGCCCTGGAAATGAGGATTTCTTTGGAACTAACAGATTGATTTCCTTCAGTATACCAAAAAAAGAAGAACACCTTCTGTTTGGTGAGTTAAATAAGGTGACATAAGTACTACAATATAGCATCGCAGGTTAATTGCTTATAAAGATAGACATCTGAGGTTTATACAGCACAACATTCACACATGAGAGGGCAGCTGTTTGAATGAACTTTAAATCACGCTCATACTACACTTCAAACCCACCCAGCCCACCTAGAGACACTCAAAGATAAATCTCTGTAATACTTACAGTAATTGCTAGGATTATGAACAGGAGAGATGGGGTAGGAGGGCCACACCAGAAACAAGGAGAAAGGGGACCATGTTACAGCAGAGAAAATAGGCCTCCATCAAGGACTGCAAGTAAGTAATGAGATATCTGGTTAAGTTCACAGACTTTCCTTCCTGATCATTTACAACTGAGGGGGTATGATCTCACCAGACGGGGAAGGCATATAGTCTGGCAGATAAGAAGTAACCATTTTGCATATGGGTAATTGACCCCTCCTTCACTGTGGTTTCCTACTTTTATTACATCTACCTTTGAATATACTCTTATAACAAGACTCTGGTTTAACAGCTTTTTCTCTCTGGCCAGGGGGTGAAATACAATACCCATCAGGATGGAGTGAAGGACATTGCAGGAGCAGCAAAACTGCAAAAGAAAATCAACGAACCATAATCCAGAACTTCAGAGACTCTATATCAACCACATAGAACTAGGCCAGCCTAATCTCTCCCCATCCTGAATCTCAGGGACATTTGCAGAAGAGGGGGCGGTAAGATTGTAAGAGCACAAGGATGGGAGGAGCAATGATATGCAAGATACTCCACACAACTTAGGGCCAAAGCAATCATAATTGGACTTTGCATGCCCTGCGCAATGTCCCACACACTGTTGACCCCACAAAGTTTAGCATTTGCTAAAGGCACCAAGATCCTTGGAGGCAAGGAATTGACAGCCATAGTAGTGTTCCTATGCTTAAGGGGAACACAGGAAAGGGTTCAGGGAAATGCCACTGGGTCCTTGTACTTCATCGGAGAGGAGGGCACAGAGGAGAGTCTGGCATGCACATTAAAGGATTCTCTGGGGTTTGGGGGGGAGGCACTAGGGGATGAGGAGGGAGGGGTGAGGGGAGGGGGAGCAGGAGGGTGGGGGGGGGAGGAGGGAGGGAAGGAACCCGTGTACCTATTAAGTTTGTATGAGCAGAAATAATAATAAAAAATGTTTTAAAAAAATGGTGGGAAGTGAAGAAGAAACAGCTGGCATTGATCAGATAACTCCTGATCATAGCATTCACATTCAGGTGATCTTGCATATAGATCTTTTAGTCTATTTTGTTTCTTATAGATAAAATCTCACAAATCAAGAAAAATGAAAGATGAAATTATTTCATAAATTATTATATAGGATAATTATATAAAGTTTAATTAAAGCAAAATAACAAAAGAAAAGCATTAAAAAGCATGGACCATAGGATCCTACACCTCAAGAGGCTACCATAATTAGGCATGTCCATATAGGTCCATAAAACCTTCACCCATTTGGATCCTCTAAAGGAAGTTGCCAAGACAATGCAGGAAATGTGCATGATTTATTTGGTAATTACATATGAAAGATAAGGGAAGAGTTAAAAAAAAAAAAAAAAAACTGGTTCCATGACCACTCTGGGTGAGGCAAGGACTAGCCAGGTTACCAATTGCAGCTTACTGTGTCCAGTGAGTTTTCCAGCAAACTTAAGAAAGTTTTTATAGTACTAGAAGTGCCTAGAGTGGAGATTCTTCATGTCCAGGCTGGCCATACTGGAAAACTGCAATGAGACACTTCAACACACCTATTAATTTCAAACACATTTTGCCCTAAATGCATATTGATAATGAATGAAACTCATCTAAGAGATGAGTTGAAAAATGTGCAGCAACGTTTCTATAGAGTGATAAATTACTTGGATTAGATTTTCTTACATAGTTAAATGACTTTTCAATGAAGCTCAATAGCGCCTTTGCTTCAGACCTCATGTTCTGAGGAGCTTGGTAGAAATGAAATGCATGCCATACTTCTCAGAGTAACTGTAGTCACAACATTCCCCTCTTTCAAGATGACCTCCTCAGCTCTTGCAAGCTTTCTAGACCTTTCTACAGATGGATCCTAGGAAGCTATAGGCTTTAGGCAGCATTGTTGCCTTACTTAGACATGAACATAAGTATTTTAGAGTACCTTATAACAAATTTTAGAATGATTAAATTTAAAAAGGAAACCATAGTGTGTTTAATAACAGCACAATAACATTTAGCTGCAAAAGTATGATAATTTTCTCAGTGGGAATTATGAATAAAATGTCAGCAATGAAATAAATTTCTGAAGAGATTAGCATCCAGAGAGAAGCCATTATATTCACTTACAAATTTATCCTGAAATAGGAATCAAATTTTAAATTACATATATATATAATGAATATTCTCTAATGAAATTTTAAGTGAAACTGACAGTCAGCCTTGATGATGTTTGTCTCAGCATACAAGAAATATGAACATTACAACTAGCTTGGTCTATGTAGTGAGACCTTGCTTCCAAAATTCCAAAATTTCAAACAATGCAAAATCAAAGCAACAACAGAAGGATCATAAAGGATAAAATGCACTAACAAAACAAAAAAAATACATGGATTAAAACTACATTTTTGTGCACTTCAATACATAGCTGGTGGTTCAAGTGTTTGCTATGCAAGCAAGAAGATCAAAGTTTGGTTCCCTGATCACATGTATAACTCAGGGTGGATGTGGTAGTCTGTCTTAATCCCAGGCTTGCCTTGTGGAGCAAAAAGAGGGATTCTTCATACCAGAGTAGCAAGTTAGACTAGCCTTATCGGTGAGCTCTGGGTTTGACTAATATGTTAAAAAACAATTGGAGATGATCATATCAGCATATGCATTTACATGCAAATATCACCCACACATAAACAGGTGCAACATACACATACACACATACATGTACAGACATGTAACCCAAACATAGATGGAAAAATGTAAAAATAAAAAGAAGTAAAGCTCTAATTCTTATCTTAGAAAAGTCACAGCAATCTAATTGATCAATATGAAAAGACTGTGAAATGCAAAGCAGTAAATAATAAAAGGTTAGATTTAGCAATAAATACTAAGAATGAACTCTTTGTTCAGACTCATTTGAGGAAAATTACATCACCTTTTTTCCTGTTTCTCCAACCATACCTCTTTTCCTCATCTACAAATTTTAGAATAATAAATTTACCCAAGGCTCACTACAACATTTATAGGTTAAACATAATTTTGCATAGTTATCTTAAAGTCAAAGTAATTAAGTCCAGAATTTTGATTTAAATCACATTTAAGCATAGTGAACAATGCCTAATAGCATGGTCTAAGAATCTTCCCTTGGAGTTGAGGACATGACTCTGTAATTAAAGACTTTTCTTCATAAAGAAAAGGACCTGAGTTTAGATTCCCAGATTCCATTTAAAAATGTCAAGTGGGAATATGAAAGTATTCCCAAAGGACTACAATCTTACTACAGACACTTGTATAGTCACTTCATCATAGTTCTCTTCACAATAGCAAAGGAATGGAATCAGCCTATGTGCCTATCAGTGAAGAAATATGATAATATCCAATCATCAGGAAAAATGAAATTATGTAATTTTCTAGTGAATAAAACTAGAAATATAATGCCATATGTTTTCTCTTATATGTGGATGGTAGCATTAAACCTCTGCTTGATATAATTAATTTGGAAATTATGTAACATCCAGAAGACTTCAGCAGGACCATTAACTTTGGGTGGAAGGGAGAGATAGGGATAGGACGAAAAAGTAGGAGATAGGAAATAAATTTAGCACCCACATCAACAGATGCTCTGAAGGATAGGAAAGAGAAAGCAAGAAGCACCAAGAGAGGAGGAGGGAAGGAAAAAGGATGACAGGGAGGGGGGGCAGGGAAGGGGGAGAAGTGTAAAGCGGGACAACAGGGAAAGAGGGGGAGGGAAAAGAAGGAGGTACATATTGAGCTTGTATGATTAGCCAAAAAATTAATTAATTAATTAAAAAGTAATATAAAAGACCATAGGCAAGACAGTGAAATAATGGGTAGGGATGTTTCAGTGGGGGGTCATGAAGAGGTAAGCGTACAGGAAGGGCTAAGAAAGAACATTAAGACTGCATGACACATTGCATGATACTACCAGATAGAAACATCTATATCAAAGAGCACATTTTTAAAAAGAGTGAGAGCAGACATACCCTACTCAGAAAAACATAGAGAGGAAAAAAAGTAACAAGCAATGCCCTAACCTATGATGCTCCAGCTGGAACCTAGAAGCAAGTAAACAAAACATGATAAATTGTTGATTAGTGAGGTCTCCCAGGTTCAACCAGTACAGACTTTTGTTATTGCTCTTTGGTTGGACTGAAGAAACTGATGGCAAGATTTTATTATTAATGGTAATACAACACATGTAGATCATAACATGGACAAAATATGCCATATGGAACTGGTCTGGAAACTTTGTCTTTACTGGCCCACTTATGCAATACCAGAAAATACTATGCAAGCTATTGGGATGGGAAAGCAATCAATATTCTTGTCAATCTGTAAAAACTGCAAGCTGTAACAATAATCACTGTGACAAGAGGCAATCCCTCAGCATAGTAGTGACATGAATTTCAAGAGGGCAACCGCTAGATTTCTGATAGGATTTAAGACCCACTGTAAAGTAGGGATCATAGTCCTTATACTGTAAACCAGAAAAAGAACATACAAAATGGGTGGAATTAAGTCTTACAGGGAAAGGAAGCTATTAACTTTAACATAAAAGATACTCCATCAAAGGCCCTTTTACACATTTGTCATTATAACCAGAGATTAAAGGAACACTCAATACTCAACCTAGAATGTTCCTTTTGCAGTGGAAGGGGTTTACTTCAGAATAGTGTAAGTAGTCAATGTGCAGAAAATAAGTGACTGTGGACAGCTTGGTCCTAAACAGGACATCTGAGTCACTCTTCTCAACCCAAGGCTCAGGGAACATTGTGGAAGAGAATAGGATTGTAAGAAACTGAAGAGAAGAGTAGACATTTTCTGGACTTAATAGAGCTATTCACTAATTGAGAGTGAATATATAATCACACACTCAAGTGCCTTATTGTACACGTGCCTGTATGAGCATATGTACGCATACACACACACACATACACACACGCACACACACCACACACACATCACACACACACCACTCCTCTCCAAAGGAAACCTTATTTCATAACTGAAAACTATTAAGCAGCCTTAGTTAATAATTGAAAACTATTTTAATTTTTTTAAAAAAAGTATTCTTGTACTATTTTAGGTTAATATCTAGTATAGCTCCACTGAATTCATATATTCATTTCAACAATTTCCCTAAAAACAGGCACATGGGATGGTAAGATGCAAGTCCATGTTGCTCAGGAAGCATCCAGAAGAAACTGAAATTAGTCTACATCCTAAAACAAGAAAGGATGTTAATAGCAAAGACTACAAGTCCAGATATTAGGGAACATGTTTATAAAGAGATTAACAGAGTGTCTGGAATCTAACAGAAAAGTTGTTATTATCTAGCTTCAGTCTCTGGAATAATGGCTCTTCTTATGTAATGTGATCTCTCTCTCTCTCTTTCTCTTTTTCTTATTCTCTCTTCCTTCCCTTTTCTCTTTCTCTCACCTCCCTACTTTGTCATATGAGTATAAGACTATGGAAGCAACTCCCCTGATGGAACTGGAATTAACAAGTATATTTATACCTTCTGAAAACAAAGTGTCATTTTAAAATAAGTATTTCAAAGGCAGATCATGCATGAATTTTATAGCCTAAATAAAATCCAGGTAAAACAGTGTTTGTGGAAATTCAACTTTTGCTGTATTACTGCGTAAGTAGTCACACAACGACAGTAGTTTTCTAGATCTATACAGCTGAAGAATGCTTTCCTGCACTGAGTAGCTCTAAGTGTGTTTTTACAGGTAGATAGATTGTTAGCTTCCCAGTTAGCTTGTCAGATTGAATGATATTTTAAGTATGACAATCAGCCATGAAGTTGTTCACATTAGTAGTTCTCTTTCTTGGCTATAATTTTCACAAGGCAAAGTCAATGAACCAGACAAATAAAAATATGGGTGAGTATGTTTACAAATACCTGCAGTCTGCACCCTTCCTAGATTATGCACTCCTGTTGGTGCATCTTCCCTGCCCTAATTCTAAATATGACAATGATGGAAAAGCACTGTCTCAAAAACTTTTCACTTGACTACAAATTAGGCCCTGAAGCAGAATAGAGGATTTTCAAATATTTTCAGAAAAGAGTTCTATGTTGACTGTTTCATAATTTTTTCAGTTATGCTTGTAAAATTTTGGAAATTTCACAACTGGGCTGGCAGGTTGAAATGTTTCCTCCATACAACCTGGGGTTGATTAGAGATTTAACTGTGAAATTCAGTGGCGGTTAATAGTCATGGGTTAAAATAATTTGTAAGGTTTAATTAAGTGCACGAACAACTTATAGACCTGGCAAATTGGCAGGTGAGTTCATTGATCTTAAAATTCAGCTGACAAAATGATCTGTACAGTGTGACAGAGGAGACAGCTGGAGATAAGTCACATGCACAGGTAGAGTAGAGGCTAATCAAACATAAAATGGGATGGTGTTTCCAAAGAAATAATATGCCTACATTTCTCCGAAGACAAGAGCCAAGGCTCAAGGTAGCTATTATTCATCTTAAATCTTGAACCTAACGTTCATTTTTAGTCCCATTAATAACCTCCTACTTTCCAGCTTATCCTTCTCACATGATAAATAGGCAGATTCCATGCCAAACTTATGAAATCCCAAGCTATGAATGCAGAAATGTGCATGTAGCAGTTTGAGCACAAGGAGAGACAGACCTTATGTTCCATAACCTGCTGATCTTCAGTTTTCCATGTAAGCCTCCAGAGATGAAATAGCCTTCTGAATTCTCTTAAGGTAATGTCTAAATAAATACGCTTTGCACTGTGATCTAAAGTTCTTTTCCAAACTTCCTGACATCCAGGCTATGGCATATCTTTCTTCAATAATCACAAACCTTTCTCTGATGTTTTGAATTCCCAAGAAAGAGTGAGCAAACCCATCTATGCAATGTCTGAATTGTGATTCAGTGTTTTAATCATCGCAGCTAGTAGTGTAATTGGCAGCAATTTTGATGCTCACTCCTCTATAGATGGGACAAAATAATTAGTTATACATTAGTTATGTTGTGTATTTTTCAGGTTCTTTATAGTTGCAGAATCAACAGAATAATATATAAATAGGGAATAGTGGAGTTGATTTACTAGATATGGCTGAGGTAGTCCAAAGATGGCTGCCAGTAGCTTCTCAGTCCAGTAGTCCAGTGAGTTATAGCTGAAGGCTGGAGGATTCCAAGAGAATCTTTAGTCACATTGAAGACTTGGAAGGTTGGAGCCCTAGAGAGTCAAAGAAGTGAAGAAACTGAGTGACTGGAGGGAAGAGCAATTCCTAGCAGAGCTACAGAGAGTCTCTCTTCTTCTTAGTCTTCTATTCTGTGGTTTTTTTTATCTGGTCCACTACTGTAAGGTTCCAATGGGATCTATGGAGGTTTTGAATGCATCTAAGGCTGATCTTTGTATTATCCAGATAATGTCTTCAGATGGTCTCAGCTGATCTTGACAGATGTGGTCTCAGTTGATCTTAATTAATGCCAGGTGTTTCAAGTTGACACCCAGGATTAGCTATCACATGTTGTATTTCAAAATTTTGAAATGAGTTGTGGAGAATGCAATAATAACAACCTAGTGAAATTGTTCAGAAAAAAATAGTTGAACAAAACTGTTGTGCTATGTATCAGTCATTTCTGAAACGCTCATCTAAGCATTTTGGTCTCATCTGTCTCCTTTGTCTAGGACTTCTGAGCACAATTCAAAGTCCTAATCATGGCTAAAGTGATCCTATAAATTCTTCCTCCAAAATCTATCTTTAGAGACAGACACATCCACCCCTTCTAAATATGGTCATGTAACAACTGAGTCCCAGTTGACACTAATAACTGATATTCAACACTCCTCCTTCCCTGACTTAACTTTCCTTTGATCTAACTGTGATCTATGGAATTGTATTCTGTTGTAAATTAGGGAATCTATGAGCCTCAGCTACAGTAAATAAAATTTATGGCTGGCTGTTGATCTGCACTCACTGCCACATTAGACCTCCACAGCTCAGCTCAACATGGAGACATTTACTAACATTCTGCATCACCAAAAGAAAATCCATAAATATTTACTTGCAAGATCTGTCTTTCTGAGTAATTAAGAGGCATAGTAACCAAGATCCAGAAGAGGTCGGCTTGTGGGAAAAACAAATCACTCAGAACCAGCATGATGAATAAATCCCCTCTGTTTTAATTCATAGAATGAAAGTTACTTGAAATAGCTTGATTAATGACCATTTCTATTTGGGAAGCATGTTGCTTTGTTGCCCTTGCTCAAGTAACTTCTGAACAGAACTGTTTCCCAGATATCTTAGAAGTAATTCTAGTTATCAAAACATATTACATGATTATTTATGAAATATTTATTTCTATCTTTATTAGAGAAAAAGAGAGAGAGAGAGAGAGAGAGAGAGAAATGTCTGTTTTCTACTTCTACCTTGAAGTATATGGAGCACAAATTCAAGTTACCAGGTTTTCCTGAAGGTTCATTTATCCACTAAGCCCTCTTGATGGTACATGAATTAGATTTTAAAAACTGAATTTGTTGGATTTTTATTGCTTGATACTTTCCATCCACTTTACAGTTACTTGGTAGTAAAATAAAATTCCTTTTGGAAGTAAAGAAAGGAAAATACTTCTTACAAGAACAAAGATTAACATGATTCAAAGACTTAAAAACTAAAATGCTGGGCTGGAGAGGTGGCTCAGGGGTTAAGCCTCAGCCTTGCAGGCAGAAGGTCCTGAGTTCTGATCCCCAGATCCCACGTATAGACGCCAGGCGGAAGCGGGGGTGGCCTGCACTTCTGGTCCTGGTAGGGCGGAGCCTGTGAATCCCGGGGCGGAGGAAGTGGAGGCGTCCATGGTGGTTCCCGAATTCGTCCGTGGTTCTACACACACAGACACATGCACGCACACACATACATACATACGCACACACACACAATTGAATAAATAAAAATAAAAAAAAACTAAAATGCTCTGTTTTTTCTGAAACTTACAAGATCTAAATCTTCCATTATCAAAGAGAGTTACCCATAATTTATGAATTTTTCATATATCTAACTACAGTCAAAGTGTTTGGGGAACAACTATATTTTTTCATATACTATTAGCTTCTAAAGAAAAGATGTAAGACATAGAAGTTGTTGAAATAACTGATATTTTCTGACCCTTGACAAATTTTTGAAGAAAGAAATTCATTATTATGTGTTCAGTCTATTTATTTGTTATGATTCTGTTAAGTCATAGGTACAAAGTTTTCAGTTATATAGCTTTGATTCAGATAGATATGATATATTACACATATTACACATATGATATATTACACATATTACACATATATATTACACATATTACACATATGATATATTACACATAATTACACATATTATGTGCAATGATTACACGTAATATGTGTAATGATATATTACACATATTAATACATTGAAATAACTAGGGAAATTAACTGTTCTCTTTCAGGGTGTTAATGTTGCTTTTGCTCATGAGTGGGAAGCTTTGGTTGAGAAGATAGGAAAGGCTGTTTTATTCCCTCTTCAATTCTCCACTCCCGCTTGAGAGTTTTCCATGAAGGCTTCTTTTTATTGGTGTAAAACTACATTTTTTATTTCTCATAGAAACTTGTAGTGAACCCCTTTTCTTCAGGAATATATTTTCAGTGGGGTACTTTAAGTTCTCTAAGGCAGAATAAAAAGCTAGAAGAAATTAATGGTGCAGATCTTTCTGAATTTTTGTATAAATATAATTTCAAAGACTCTGACTTAAAGAAGTCATGATCAATGAATTAAGAAAAATACAGCACATTAGCAAACACTGGAGTGACTGATATTTTCTGATCATTGACAAATTTTTGAAGAAAGAAATTCATTATTATGTGTTCAGTCTATTTATTTGTTATGATTCTGTTAAGTCATAGGTATAAAGTTTTCAGTTATATACCTTTGATTCAGATAGAACTATATAATGATATATTACACATATTAATGCATTGTCACATAAGTTTATGTAACAATTTCATTATTTAATATATTAATCATTTGTCAGAAAATTAAATTCCAGAAATGGAATTTACAGCTTACAAATTAAATTATAAATTATATTTAATTTAATTATATATTGATATATTAATATTTATAATATATAAAGTATATAATATATAATAATTATATATTAATTATATTAAATTTAATTTTAAATTATAAATTAAGACTATCCTAACTTAAATTATGGCTGATTTTTATGAAGAAGACTTTTGGATTGCAATGTTGAAGTACTTCTCTTAGGGGTTAATACATAGGGAGAGTAGACTGAGGATATGGAGCCATCTCTGAGCAGATATTCTTCATTCTTTAAAGAGAAGTGATGCACATATGGAACTATATTGATCACATATAGAGCATATATCACAAGTAACATTAATAACCATGCTGTTATTACTGTTTACATGGCAATGTTCTTGGGTCAAGTAGTTCATGATAATGCATGAGAGATGTAATATAATGCAATATACACCATGAATTTTATTTTGATATCTTGGAAAACCCTAACATGACTTTTAAAATAATATAATATAGATAATAGGCTTCTACTTGAAGAAATCTTACTCTCAATATATGTGCAATGACTACAGCAGAGCTCGGGATTTCTTTGCCCAAAATATGCATTTGCATGTTACCTTACATGCATGAAAACTTATAACTGAAAATCTAAAAGTAGATGAGGTTTCATAGGGGAAATTAAAGGTATAACAGAGAATAGAGCATTTAAAATATTTGCATTTGATAGTTTATGTTGAAGAAAACTATATAGAAACAGTAAGAAAAAGCAAGTAAATTGCTAAAAGAGTCTATCCTGGTGATGTTAATCTCAATAAAGTTTTTTTATTCATCCTGAATAGTACACCAGGTTAAATTTCTTATGTAAACTTTGTCAAAGCCTGAGTTCAGGATGGTAGGAATTCATATAGAGCAGTCAAGATAAGGTTTACTGAGTGAAATAAATTGTATTTTCCAAAAAGAGTTGTTTAGATGCTTCTGATTGCTGCCTTCAGTAAGGTCCTCCCAACACTGTGATTTTGAAGGGTGTATGAATATTTTTCCATGTTCCTTTGGTCTGGCACATTTATCAAGCCATCTCTGTTGTTGTTGGGCCTCTTTAGCAGGCCTGAGGCCTGCTGGAACTTCCAGAGCCTGGCTACAGTTTCAAGACCTGACTTTAGGTTTCGAATCTCATCTCCACAGGAAAGTTTCATTTCCCTGGGATGATGTCACATCTATTCAATCAGCTTCTGGTCACTTAATCACTTCCGATTGGTTACCCCATAATCACACCACCCTTCACCCTTCCCTTCACTGCACAATCTATATAATTCACCCACTGTTCAATAAAGTTGAGTTCCTCCTTTGACAGACCTCCCAGCTCCATTGTGTTCATTGCACCGTGACACTCATCACCAGCTCAGCCCCACAGGTTGCCCGGCTGGTCCAGTAGTCCCTAGCCGCACTATCTGCAGTGGCCCCTGAGTCCTGAGGACTGGTGTCCTGTGTGTGAGGCTGTCTCAACTCGCTGATGGACAAGTCGATCTTCAGGTGAATATACCCTCATAAATTATGGGGCAGTCCTCGTCCTGGGCTGATCCAGCCCTGGACTCCCTACGAGTGCTTTTAAAAAGCCCAGGTTTGAACCTCACAGATAACCAAGCACAGCAATCATGGTCCTGCTTGCTCAAGGTGGCCCCATTGCTACCTGAGAGCAATTGATTTGATTGGGACACTTGGGACCAGATAGAGAAGTTGATTCTAAAGGCCCAAAAACAGAAGGGGGAAATTCCCCCCTTGGGGGTGCTACCCACCATAGGTGCCTTCAATAGTTGTTTTCCCCCTTGACCTGTTAAGGAGAAAAGAGAAACTGGGGTGGAGGGGGATAATAGACCAAGAGATGAAGTGAAACTGCCCCCTGGTGAGAGCCCAAGCCTGGCTAACCCAACTGCCATCAATCACTCTCCCCCTGATTCCTTTGCTCTTGCGACCTCTGGATCACCTCCCACAAACCCCTTTCCATCCCCTTCTGCTCCTCCCCCATATCCTCCCTCAGGGCTGACTGAGCTTTTCCCGGTTAACATTGTTCCGAGGGGGAAATCACCCTGTAGCATGGTACCCTTGGACAGCTATTGAGATCAAAGAGTTAAAAAAGGCTGTAGCCGAGGATGGGCCCAACTCCCCTTGGGCAGAGACCATCCTTCCAGGGCTTGTTCATCAGCCCTGCACAGCCCAAGACTGGACGGACTTAGCTAAAGCCATCTTGCCTGGGGCACTCTTTATCAAATGGAGTGCCTTTTTTCAAGATGAATGTAGAATTCAGGGACAGAGTTATCAGGAGGCCAACCCTGCGATCCCCATCACCTAAAGATTGTTTTTTTCTCCATTCCCTTGCATCCAGAAGATGCAGAAAAATTTGCATTCTCTGTTCCTCCTGTTAACATCGTGGGGGGGCTGGATTTAAGATATGGATGGACTGTCCTGCCTATGGAATGTCCAATAGCCCACCAATATGTCAGTATTTTATGTCACAAATTTTTTATCCTTGCTTAACTGCCCTAACATTTTATTTTACATTTATATGGATGATATAATTTTGGGGGCTCTCTCCCCCGCCAGTCTCCAAAAAATTACTAATGAGTGCCTTGCTGTCTTGGAGGCCAAGAGGTTTAGGGTGGATCCTGATAAGATTCAGACTGTCCCTCCTTTTAAGATCCTGGGCTCTGTGCTGTCCCTTGATAAGATATCCCCTATTAAGCCTCAGTTACATGTTAAAGATTCTTATATACTGCCTCAACTCCAAAAAATCCTGGGAGAAATTAACTGGATGAGATCATGAATACCTATTACCACTGAGGAACTGTCTCCCCTATTTGATCTTTTAAAGGGCTTGGATCTCTCCTCCCAGGTGACCCTCACTTCTTATCATCATCAAATTTTTCACAAAATTCAATGAGCTATAGATCATTCTGCCTTAAAGAGATATGATCCTGGCCTTCCCATTGTCCTTTACCCTTTTTCTGGAGAGATGTTATGTACTGCCATGTTGGCACAAGGAGGTGATCCCCTTCAATGGATCCACCTCTCAGTTGGGGGAGCCCCTAGAGTTTATTCTATGACTGATCAAGTTGCTGACTGTATTATCAAAGGCAGAGATGCTTGCACCCAGTTATTTGGGCTGGAACCTCACCTTCTTGTTGTTCCTTTTAAGCTGTCAGACTTTACCTGGCTTCAGAGAAAAAATGACAAGGTTGCTTTAGCCCTTGAGGGATACTTAGGAAAGATTGATTGCCATTATGGCCCTCATAAATGGATGAGCTCATTTTTAAGACTAGATTGGAGACCCCTAGGCTCTTCCTCCCTCAACCTGATCCTAATTTTCTTACTGTATTTATAGATGGGGGACGCCTAGGAGTCTCCTTGGTGGCTTTTCCCCCTCATAAAAAGGGGCAACCGTTGTTCCCCCTTAAGAGGGTCACCCATGAGGTTGAGGGTTCGGCACAATTTAAAGAATTGTTTGTGGTGGTATTAGCACTGAGCAATATACCTGAGCCTTTTAATCTGTTTTCTGATAGCCTTTATGTTAACCTACTGCTTAATCTACCTAATGCGTATATTAAAATAGATTCTAATCCTATAACTCCATTGATGTTACAGGCACAATCATTACTCAAACAAAGACTTAATCCCATCTACATCAAACACGTTCGGGGTCACCAAAATCTGGTTAGGTTTCTATCTGAAAGAAATGCCCTGGCAGATAAGATGGCATCTGCTTTAACTTTTCAAGAGGTGGCTAGTTTCCATGAGTTAACCCACATTAACTGGAGAAGCCTCCATCACAAATATCCTTTGGTGCCCATAAAAGATCTTAAAAAGATCATCTGCACTTGTAAGTCCTGCCAACCCTTTCTTCAACTCCCTCCTTTACAGAAGATAGGAGTTAACCCCCGTGGATTATGGCCTAACAATCTATGGCAAACAGATGTTACTCATTACCCCCCATTTGATAAACTTAAATATATCTTTCTCATTATTGATACATTCTCTCATGCCTGCTGGGCTATGGCACACGCAGGGGAAAAATCTAAACAAGCTGCCAGTCATATGTTACAATGCTTTGCTGTTCTTGGTTTGCCTGATCAACTTAAAACAGATAATGGCCCTTGTTTTATTAATAAGGCCTTTTCCAAGTTTCTCCAGACCTGGAATATTATCCACTCCACTGGCACCCTCATAATCCTTGGGGACAGGCAATCATAGAAGGTCAAAATCAAACTCTTAAGGCCCAATTACAAAAACAAAAGGGGAGTCTCTTCCCCCCCATGATCAGCTGAAGAAGGCATTGTTAATGTTTAATATTTTAAATTTGACAAAAACAGATATAGAAACACCATTCCAGAGGCATTGAACTTCTAAGATTTTATACAAATCCATCCAGGTTTGCTGGAAGGACCCCCTTATCGGGGTATGGAGGGGTCCAGACCCCCTCAACACTGTGGGGAGAGGATTCGGATGTGTTTTCCCCCAAAGTGAAAAAAGGCCTATCTGGGTCCCTGCTTGGGACATCAAATACCTTCCTCCATTGGCACAGGGAGAGGATAAAAATCTTCCCAGGGAGTCATCTCCCCCTGAGGATTTTCTTTCTTCTCTCTCCACAGAGAAGCATGAAGACTCCACTAATTTTACTCTACCTGACAGTGATCTTCTGGCTGTCAAGAAAAGGATTCAGAGATCCACATGAGGCCCAATAAGGTTCATCATTGAACCACAGATGGATCAGGATTCGTATGGGACAAGATAAAGAAACTACAGGAGGACCTGGATCAGCGAAGGAATGAGCTCCAGGGACACTCCTTTTGGTCCTCCTTTGGCGGCCTCTTCCCATACCTTACTCCCCTCCTGGGTCCCGTGTCCATGATACTTCTCCTTGCAGCCGTTGGGCCTTGTGTGATTAATGCTCTTACTCACTTTATTAAAAGACAGATTGAAACTATCCAGCTTCACCAGGTCCACATCAACTATCAGATGCTCGCCGCTCAGGAGTCCAGCTCTGAATATTTGGCCTTAGAGCCATTTGATGACTCCCTGTGCCCATAAAATCCCCAAGTCTGGCCTAACCAGGAACTTAAGTGAAGCCTGGTGGCCAGAGACGGGTAAGTGAGGGCCCAGCCAGAGATCAACCTAAGACAAGACTTGTAACACTCAAAGTTGCAAACTCCCATGATGGGTAAGACTCCAGAGGGGGGCTCTCACACCTAAGACAGGCACAGTCATTTGAGGCCATATGGCCTGCTCAATCACAGGTAGCCCCTGGATCGCCTTTAAAAAAAAAAAAAGAAGGGGGAGGTGTTGGGCCTCTTTAGCAGGCTTGAGGTCTGCTGGAACTTCCAGAGCCTGGCTACAGTTTCAGGACCTGACTTCCTTAGGTTTCGAATCTCATCTCCACAGGAAAGTTTCATTTCCCTGGGATGATGTCACACCTATTCAAAAACCTTCTGGTCACTTAATCACTTCCTATTGGTTACCCCATAATCACACCACCCTTCACCCTTCCCTCCACTGTACAATCTATATAATTCACCCCCCTGTTTAATAAAGTTGAGTTCCTGCTTTGACAGACCTCCCGGCTCCATTGTGTTCATTGCACCGTGACACTCATCACCAGCTCAGCCCCACAGGTTGCCCGGCTGGTCCAGTAGTCCCTAGCCGCACTACCTGCAGGAGCCCCTGGGTCCTGCATGTTGTACTACTTATTCTGTTACTATAAGACAACACTTAAACTCAAGCAATTTAAGGGAGAAAGGGAGGTTTATTCATCTTATGTTTCTAGAAGGGACTACACTCTGGCTGGCTGAAAGAAGCTGGAGGAGGCCTAAGTCAGGTCCATCAAGGAGTCTTCAGAGTTGTAAAACTGCCAGAGAAAAATCAATAACTGAAACAAGGAGTGCAGAATAAAGGCCTACCTCTCATAACTGACTTTCTCTAGCAAGCCTCCACTTACTAAAGGTGCCATGATCTTCACAAACAACTAAAGATTCAAACACATGAGGCTATGGGGGACAACTCACAATTCAAATTATGACATTGGTCATAAGAGAATGCCTATTAGGAATTACAGAGTCCTGTATAGAATAGATTATAATCTCTAGTTCACAAACAACCCAGTTAGGCTCTCTTTTTGTATGACTGATATTATATCCCTTTAAATTAGGTATTGTAGCTGTTTTAAGCCACTACAATTTAGGATTACATTTATGTGCAATTATGGAAAAATGATATAGATTTTGACAACTTCAAGTTGTGAATAGGTATGAAAGCTTCTAAAAATTGGTGATAATGCCTTGAACTTGACAATAAGCAAAACATGAAAGGTTCTTAAAGAGTCACAGAAAAATACTAAAGTATCCATGGTAGGTTACTGTCGAGCAAAGAAAAAGAATGAAATCATGAGAGTCTAAGATTGTGAACATCTGTTATGCTATGTTGATCAATTTTGAGAGGTTTTTGGGATACAAATTTCTGGGGAAGTGAAGAGCTTTTACCCTCAGTCTTTTATGTTCAATCATTCCTTTCAATCACTTCAGAGTGGCTGTTGAAGAATAGAATTTCTTGATTTTAATGAAGTAAACATTTTTCTATTCTTTGTGTATTTAGAGCTGCATCAAGGAAGTTGTCAGCTATTTCAAAGTTACAAATATTTTTCCCAGTTGTTTCTTTTAAAAGTTTTCTTATTAAAATTTTTGCATATACAAACAAACACGTTTATGCCCTCATCCTTTTCCCCTCCCTTCTTACTACTTTCAACAATCCAGTCATCCTTTCCCCTTCACCCCCTCCCCTACCCTCATGGTTCTCTGGCCATGTGGAACACAGGCTTCCTTGAGAGCACCTAAAGTACCAAAGAACCAGGACTGTGCAGTAATGTAAGTAGTCCTTCAGTGAGCAATGTCTGAATTGCATATGTGTGGCGCATTTGGATTTGACTAGAGTTTTATTTTGTATGTATTGTATATATGTCTTACTTTCATAAATTCATTTCTGAAATAAATACCCGATACAAATCATTTAGAGGAACCATGGATTTTATTGGTTAAGATTTTTAGATTAATGTTCATCATGGCAGGAACTGTCAAGGGAAACTAGCTAGGCCATATGTATAAGAACAGAAAGCAAGAAACAATACATGATAGCTGCCAACTTTACCAAATACTGAATCAGTTCCCTCCATTTACAGCACCTGCCCAATGGAACAGATCATCCACTGGAACTGGATCTTCCAACATCAATCATGCAATTAAAATTATTTCTTTGAAGCTTGCTCAGAGTTTCCCTTAACTAAGGAAACTTACATCTTAAGTGTCAAGCTACCACTGAATGATCACAATGTGCATATTCAATTGTATCATCAGTGCTTATTAGAAAGAATGCATTTTCTTTATTGAATTAAATATGCTTAGGTCTAGAAAATTGATTGGCAACATATGAGTCCCTTATATAATTCTTTTCTTTTCATTTTTTTATGTTCTATGTTTCCATGCTACTATGTCCTTAGGCTTTAAAAAGGGTCCCGAAATTAAATAGAGAAATACCTCTTAACTCAGTGCATCTGCTAAAAATTTATTTGACTTAAAGGGTTTTTTAATTTTACTATATACATTTTAATATTGATAGTACAATATCAATGTACATATATAGGCATACATACATGTGGTTATAATTAAGACAAAAGTGCCCTCTCAAACTTAATGGAATTTTGATGATTCATCAGTTTTGAGAAGAAATAATTCCTTAAAAATGTGATTCCTCAATCTACATCAGAATTGCCACCATTTAATTTAGTTTTATTTAAACTGTTTAGATTAATACCTTTAACAGTTCTGAATTTGATTGTATCTTTATATGCAAATGCAAATCTAATTTTTAATTTTGTTACTATTATAAGAATTTAAAATTGATTTTAGTGCTTTGCTGTTTTGCTAAATATGTGTTTAATTATTTTAGGTATATTTTTGTTGATCTTTATTGACAATTGTGTTAAATCAATTGTGTTAAATACTATGCTTTTATTTTTCTTGGTCTGTACTTATTTTATAATTAAATTATTTTGGCTAGATATACAAGTTCAATAAGTAGCCCCTTCTTCACCTCCCACCCTCTCTTCCCTCCTGTAGTCCCACTGTATTAGTTAGGGTCCTCTAGAGTCACGGAATTCACAGAATGAATACATACATACATACATATATATATATATATGGAATTTATTGAGTTGTCTTACAGATATGGCCAAGGTAGTCCAGCGATAGCTGCCAGTAGCCGAGGTACTCCAATGATGGCTGCCAATAGCTAGCTGCTCAGTTCTGTAGTCAAGTGGTTTATGGCTGAAGGCTGGAGAACTCTTAGAGTCTTAGTCTAGTCAAAGGCTAGAAGGTGGAAGAAACCAGGCGGCAGGAAGGAAGAATGATTCCTAGCACAGCGGTAAGAAGGCATCTGTTCTCCTTTTTGTATGTACTGGGAGGATTCTATGAGAGCTTTGGCCATCCTGATAGGATCTAGGGCAAGTAAAATCCTATCAAGTGGTCTCAGTCCATCTTATTTAATACCGGATGTGTCAAGTTGACACCCAGGCTTAACTATCACACCCCCGTTGAACTCTTTCCCCCTCTCATTCCTTTTCTTTTCTTCCTCCTCTCTCGGTGCTTCCTGCCTTCTCCCTCCCATCCTCTACCGCATCTGTTTATATGGGCAGTGAGTTTCTCTCTCTGTCAGTCTTTTACAGTAGTGAGGGTTCAGGACACATTGGCATAGCTTGGGGCCACTTAGTGGGCTGCCCACTAATAGGGGACGTCTTTTATAATTGTTTAACCCCTTGCCTCTAAAGATCCTACTACCTCAAACCTCCTCCCCTGTGATCCCTGCTAGACTTTGGGGGGTTGTTGATATATCGGCCATTGGGCAGGTCAGGCAAAGTCCAATTACATTGTGGCTATATCTTGGGTGCTGCAACCTTAACTTCTGTGGAGTATCTTGCATATCATTGGTCCTCCCTATCTTTAGGCTCTAACAATCTTGCTGTCCCCTCTTCCACAAGGTTCCCTGAGCTTTAGAATGTAGATATATTTGGCTAGTCTGTTTCTGAGTGAATTTTGTAGGGTCTTTGGTGTTTTGAATTATGGTTTGATTTTTTTTTAAGTTTTGTTCTTTCTGCACTGCCCTTGGCTACATCCTGATTGGTTGTTGAGGTCATCTCCTAACCAAAGATAAAAGACTGTTTAAACAAAGATGTTAATATTAAAGGAGACTCAAAGGTAGATGGAAAGATAGGAGTAAGATAAAGAGGTGAGAGGGTTTATTCTCCCATTAGCCAGTCGGTTACCATCTAACTGCCAGTCCCTTTGTGCTGTAGATTTTAGCAATCCTGACCAGGATGAGATGATATCTCAGAGTACTTTTGATTTGTATTTCCCCAATGGCTAGGGATGTGGAGTGTTTTTTAAGATATTAGTTGGACATTTCAATTTTGCCCCTGAAAGAGTTTCATTGAGTTCCAAAGCCCATTTTCTAATTGGGCTATTTATCTCTTTGGAACTTAATTTTGTGAGTTTTTTGTGCATTCTAGATAATAGCTCTGTCAGATATGTGGGTAGTGAAGTTTTTCTTCCATTCTGTGGGTTGCCTTTTTGTTCACTTCACAATCTCTTTAGCTTAACATAAATTCCTTAATTTCATGAGATTCCCATTTGTTAAGGTTCTAGTGACTGTGCTATTGGGTTTCTGTTTAGGAAATCTTGGTTTAGCCCAATCTGATCAAGGGAGGTCCCTAATCATTCAACTAGGGTTTTTATAGTCTCTAGCCTAATATTAAGGTCCTTGATCCATTTGGAGTTGATTTTTGTGCATGGTTACAAGTACAGGTCTAGTTTCAATCTTTGCTCCTGGATTTCCAGATTTTGCAACAAAATTTTTGAAGATATTGTTATTTATCCACTGAGTTTTTTTGGCCCCTTGGTCGAAGATCAAATGGTTGTAATTGTGTGAGCTTATTTCTGGGTTGTCAACCCTTATGCATTTATCTATGTGTCTATTTTGAAGCCAGTACTAAGCTGTATAAATTACTATTGGTTTGTAGGATAGATTAAGTTTTAATACAGTTACACCTCCAGTAGTGTTTTTGTTACAAAGGATGATTTTGACTATACTAGGCCTTTTGTGCTTCCATATGAATTTTGAAATTGTTTGCTCAATTTCATTAAGGATATGTATTAGGATTTAGATTGGAATAGAATTATATTGCTTTTTGTAGGATGTTCCTTTTTTATATAGATCCAGGAGGATGAGGGTGTTTCATTTTCTGGTGTCTTCTCTAATTTCTTTTGTGGGGTTTTAAAGTTTTGATTATAAAGGATCTCTCAATAGTTTTAATAGATTTATACCAAGGTATTTCCTATTTTAGGGGCTAGAATAAGTGTGATGACTTCATTTAGGACTAATTCACATTTTTTATCCTTGGTGTATAAGAAGGACACTGATTTTTGCACATTTATCTTGAAATCTGCCACTCTGCTGAACTTATATAATAGTTCTAGCAGTTTCCTGGTGGAGTTTTTTTGAATCTCTAGATATCTTGATTTCTTCCTTCCCAATTTCAATATCTTTTATTTCCTATTCTTTTCTTATGAGTCTAAATGAGACTTCAAGTACAATATTGAATAGAAATGATGAGAATAGACAGCCTTGTCTAGTTTCTGATCCACATGTGAATGCTTAAGTTTTTCCCTTTTAGTCTAATTGATGCTGTTGGCTTGTTTTTTGCAACTTTTATTATGTTGACAGAAGTTCTTTCCATTCCAACTTTTTCTAGCGTTTTGATCAAAAAAGGATGTTGCATCTTGTCAAAAGCTTGCTCTGCATGTGTGGAGAGTATCATGTGATCTTGGACTTTGGATTGGTTTATATGATAGATTACATTTATTGACTTGTATATGTTGAACAAACTTTGTGTATCTTGGATAAAAATAATCTTTTGAACCCAACCCTCACCCCGGAGCCCCACGCCCCCGGCGGCGAGCACCCAGGCCGGCTCCAGCTTGGCCTGCACCAGGCCCAGACGACCCCAGGGCCCTCCGCGCCGCCCCCCAGCTCCACAAGGTCCCAGGTGAAGAGTTCTGCCATTGAGCCAGCGAGCGAGAGAGACCAGCCCAGCCCCGCCCCCCACCTTGGAGCCTCCCGACCAGCAGCACCCCCCACCCTGCCGCCAGCTTTGCCCCTGGGGCCCCGGCCCCCTCCGTGCCGACCTTCCCAGGTGAGCCAGCGAGCCAGAGAGCCCAGCCCAGCCCCGCCCCCGACCCGGAAGCCACCCGGCCAGGAGCACCACGCCGCACGCGGCCGCCTGCTTAGCCCCAGAGCCCAGCCCCTCGCACCCTTCCGCGCCTCCACCCCCCCCCATGTCGCAGGTGAAGAATTCTGCCATTGGGCTGGAGAGGTGGCTCAGGGGTTAAGCCTCCGCCTTGCAGGCGGAAGGACCAGAGTTCGGATCCCAGATCCCATGTATAGACGCCAGGCGGAAGCGTGGCGGCCTGTGCTTCTGGTCCTGGTAGGGCGGAGCCTGTGAATCCCGGGGCAGAAGGAGGTGGAGGCGTCCATGGTGGTTCGCGAATTCGTCCGTGGTTCTACACACACATATACACACACACGCACACAGACACATGCGCGCGCGCACATACACACACATATGCACACAGTTGAATAAAAAAAAAAAAAAAAAAAGAATTCTGCCATCAACATCAGACCCTCTACCTCTCTGGCCCACCTGGGATCTACGAACGTGGTCCACGGAAGACACACTGCTACTCAGAATTCATTACCGCCCAAAGGAAACTCAAGCAAAATTCTAAGGAACAAAGGGAACACAGGCCATACATCTGGACTCCACTACAATCAATATATCATGTGAGCGAGATTCTTCTCATCCAGCCCAAAGATAAGTAAACTTTTTCTTTTTACCTCGCTGATCCTTTAAAGTATCAATACTGTAAATCAACTTTCTCATATAGCCACCCCAGAACATACAACTCCAGAGAGTACACCACTCACCCCCACATACTAAATCATAAAAGTGCACTACCAAACTAATATTCACCCCCTGGTAACATAACCTGACTTAACACGTACTAACAGCCTAGTAGCCTCATCTAGGATATAACAATAACAATCACAAACATACCCAATCCAAGGCAAGCACTAGTAATAACTGGCAAGTTAACAATACCAACTACATCGTTCAGTGAAAAACACACAGAAACTGAAAGGTCCTAAAAAACAAAACAACAATATACAAGTCAAAGTGCAGATCCACGAGAAACAAAACCCAAGAAGACCAATCTCCCACCGAAAGAATCAATCCCATAATGAGGGATTCCACCAGAACAAATCCACAGAAAATAGCCATGAAAGCCAGACCCAACATAACACTTTCAGAGTATGATCATTACCATGATTAATACTATGAAAGAGGAATCCGAGAAGAGTTAAACAACCATATCAACCACTTTGAACAGGAACACAACAGGCACTTGGAGGAGTTGAGAAAAACAGTTCAAGAAACAAAAATAGGTATAAGCAGTTAAAACAGTCTCAGGCAGAGTTTAAAATTGAACTAAAAGACAAGTTATCTTCAACCCAAAACTCAACAGAGAGTCTTATCAGCAGAACAAATGAGGCAGAAAATAGAATTTCAGATCTTGAAGACAAAGTGGGAGAATTAACCAGCTCAATGGAAGAGATTGTTAAAGCCAAAAAGATACTGGAGAGGAACATTCAAGAGATATGGGACACCCTGAAGAAGCCTAACATGGCATTCATGGAATACCAGAACAAGAATCCCAAAATACCACACTGGGAAATATTTCAATTCATCATAAATGAAAACTTCCCACAACTAAAGAATGAGAGGCCTATCCAAATATATCTTCACAAAGAAAAGGTGCTGAGAGCTTCAAGAGAAAAAAAGCAAATCACTTTTAAAGGTAAACCTATTGAATAACAAATAACTACTCAAATGGAAATAGTAAAAGCAAGAAGAGCTTGAAGAGACATAATTCAAGTATGAAATGAGCATAAATGCCAACCCAGACTGATATACCCGGCAAAACTAGATGTCATGATTGAGGGAGAAAGAAAAGTTTTCCAGCACAAAGACAACTTGAAGGGATACATGTCTACCAAACCAGGCCTTCAAAAAATCCTAGAAATGATAGCTTGAAGAAAAGAACAAGCGTATCCAGGAGGACAGAAGGGAAGAGTAATACCACCAAAACATAAATATCAAACAACATGCTTACAAAATCTACTAAACATAAAAAATATCCGGAATTAAAAATAATTTCTCCATTATAACATTAAATGTCAATGGTATTAACTCACCGATTAAGAGACACAGATTACAAACTTGGATTAAAAACCACAATCCAACAATCTGCTTCAGGAAACTCATCTCACCACAAAATATAGGCACATCCTAAGAATGAAAGGCTGGTCCAAAATCTTGCAAGCTAATGGAACCAGGAAAAAGGCAGGGGTAGCAATTATGCTTTCAGACAAAGTGGACTTCAAACCAAAGAAAATCATAAGAGACACAGATGGATACTACATTTTAGTCACAGATACAATTCACCAGGAAGACTTCACAATCCTCAACATTTATGCACCCAATACAGGCCCCTCCACATTCATTAAGAAAACCCTACAACGCCGAAAGCAAGAAATCAACCCCCAAACAATAATTCTTGGGGATTTCAACACCATCCTTTCAACATGGGATAGATCAACAGGTCAAAAGCTTAACAGAGACACTTTGGAACTTAATCTAACCCCGAAAGAAATGGACCTTACAGATCTCTATCGAACTTTTCACCCACGCACCAAAGAATACACATTTTTCTCAGCAGCACACGGAACTTTTTCCAAAATAGATCACATATATTGGGCCACAAAACGAATCTACACATATACAAAAAAGTTGAAATTCTAACCTGTGCCGTATCAGACCACCACGGCCTAAAGCTGGACATCCACAACACAACAAACAAGAGAAAATACACTAACTCCTGGAAACTTAACACTATGATGCTGAATGAGAACTGGATACAGGAAGAAATTAAAAAGGAAATTCGACATTTCCTGAAAGTGAACAATAATGAAAATACAACTTACCAAAATTTCTGAGACACAATGAAAGCTGCCTAAGAGGTAAGTTCATAGCTCTTAATGCCTACATCAAAAAATGGTAACATCAGAAATAAATAATTTAACGATGCAGCTTAAGGCTTTAGAGAAACTTGAGCAATCTGATCCCAAAAGTAGTAGAAGGGAGGAGATTAACAAAATAAGGGGAGAAATATCTGAAATCGAGACTAAGAAAACGATAGAGAAAGTCAAACAGTCAAAAAGCTGGTTCTTTGAAAAAATCAATAAGATTGATACACCACTAGCTAAATTAACCAAAAGCAAGAGAGAGAAAACCCAAATTAACAAAATTAGAAATGAAGAAGGAGTTATCACTACTGATACCCAAGAAATCCAGAGAATTATAACATCATATTTCAAAAACTTATACTCAGTAAATTTTTGACAACACAAAAGAGATGGATGAATTTCTAAGTAATCACAAACTACCTAAATGGAATCAGGAAGTTGTGAAAATTATTTAAATATTCCTATAACATATAAGGAAATTGAAGAAGTAAAAAATGTCCTGGACCAGATGGATTCAGCACAGAATTCTACCAGACATTTAAGGAGTTAATAACACCAATACTCCTTAAACTGTTCCATCAAATAGCCAAGGAAGAAACACTACCAAATTCCTTCTATGAAGCTAATATCGTCTTAATCCCAAAAACTAATAAAGATTCACTTGAAAAAGAAAACCATAGGCTGATCTCTCTGATGAACACTGATGCAAAGATTCTCAACAAAGTCTTAGCAAATCGGATTCAAAAACATATCAAAAAGATCATTCAAGGGAACCAAGTAGGCTTCATCCCCGGCAAACAAGGTTGGTTCAACATATGAAAATCAATAAATGTAATTCATCATGTAAACCAGTCCAAACACCAAGACCACATGATACTCTCGATAGATGCAGAAAAAGCCTTTGACAAGATCCAAAAGCCTTTTATGATCAAAACGCTAGAGACAGTACGAATGCAAGGAATCTTTATCAATATAATAAAAGCTGTATACAACAAGCCTACAACAAGGATTATACTCAATGGGGAAAAACTGGAAGCATTCCCACTTCGATCAAAAACTAGACGAGGCTGTTCTCTCTCACCACTTCTTTTCAATATTATACTTGAAGTGTTAGCTGAAGCCATAAGATAAGAAAGGGACATAAAAGGGATTAGAATCAGCAAGGAAGAAGTCAAGCTATCCCTATTTGCAGATGACAGGATCTTATAACTGAGTGATCCCAAAAAATACACCAGGAAGCTCCTGGAACTAATTGAGAAGTTCAGCAGGGTAGCAGGATACAAAATAAATGTACAAAAATCAGTGGATTTCCTATATGACCAGAATGAAAGAAGTGAAAAAGCCCTGAGAGAAACAATCCCATTTACTATAGTCCCTAAAAAAATGAAATACCTTGGTATAAACCTAACCAAGGAGGTAAAAGACCTTTACAATGAAAACTTTAAAACCCTAAAGAAAGAAATTGCAGAAGACACCAGAAGGTGGAAAGACCTCCCATGTTCCTGGATTGGTAGAATCAACATCGTAAAAATGACCATCCTACCAAAGGCAATATACAAATTCAATGCTATACCAATTAAAATCCCAATGCAATTCTTCAAAGAAGTTGACCAAACAATGTCAAAGTTCATATGGAGGCACAAAAGACCCAGGATAGCAAAGACAATCCTGAGTAACAAAAACATTGCTGGAGGTAACACCATACCAAATCTTAGTCTATACTACAAATACATAGTTGTAAAAACAGCCTGGTATTGGCTCCAAAATAGACACACAGATCAATGGATAAGGGTTGAAGACCCAGATATAAGCCCACAAAAATACAGCCATTTGATCTTTGACAAAGGGGCCCAAAGAATCCAATGGAAAAAGAACAGCATCTTCAACAAATGGTGCTGGCAAAACTGGATCTCCACATGCAGAAGATTAAAGCTGGACCCGTACTTGTCACCATGTACAAGACTTAATTCCAAATGGATCAAGGACCTTGATATCAGGCCAGAGACTATAAAAACAATAGTTGAAAGGATAGGGAACTCCCTCGAGCTGATTGGGCTAGGCCAACATTTCCTAAACAGACATCCAATGGCACAGTCACTGCTACCAACTCTCAACAGTTGGCATATTGTGAAATTAAAGAGCTTCTGTTCAGATAAAGAGATTGTTACATGAGCTCAAAGGCAACCCACAGAATGGGAGAAAATCTTCACTAACCACATATCTGATAGAGCTCTACTGTCCAGAGTGCACAAAGAACTTAGAAAATTAAACACCAAGGAAACCAATGGCCCAATTAAAAAATGGGCCCTGGAACTTAAAAGAAATTTTATCAGGGATGAAATTAAAATGTAAAACAAATATCTTCAAAAATGCTCCACTTCTTTAGCCATCAGGGAAATGCAAATCAAAACTTCCCTGAGATATCATCTCACCCCGGTCAGAATGGCAAAAATCCACAATACAAACAACAAGTGCTGGAGAGGATGTGGAGAGAGGGGAACTCTGCTACATTGCTGGTGGGAATGCAGGCTCATACAGCGACTCTGGTGAGCCGTCTGGAGATTCTTAAAGAAATTAAAGATTGAAATGCCATATGACCCTGCAATTCCACTTTTGGGAATAACCCCCCATGCTGCAGAGGTTCACCTCGATAGCACAAGCACGCCCATGTTCATAGCAGCACTGTTTACAATAGCAAAATCATTAAATCAACCCAAATGTCCAAGAGTTGATGAGTGGATAAGGAAAAGGTGGTACATCTATACAATGGAGTACTACTCAGCCATCAAAAATGATGAATTACTGGAATTTGCTGGGAAATGGATGTCATTAGAAACAATTATATTAAGTGAAGTATCCCAAACCCAGAAAGTTAAGTGCCATATGTACTCCCTAATAGGTGGCTCCTAGTACCAAAGTCACCCAGCCCATATTGAGACACTCAAAGGTAAACCTATGTAATACAGTAATTGCAAGGATTATGAACAGGAGGGATGGGGTTGGAGGGCCACACCAGAAACAACAAGAGAGTGGACCATGTTACAGCAGAGAAAATAGGCTTCCTTCAAGGACTGCAAGTAAGTAATGTGACACCTGGTTAAGTTCCCAGATGTTAGTTCCTGATCATGTACAACCAAGGGAGTATGATCTCACCAGAAGGGGAGGGCATATAGTCTGGCAGATGAAAGGTGATCATTTTGCAAATGGGTGACTGACCCCTCCCTCACCGAGATTTCCTGCTTTTATTACATCTATCCTTGAATGTGCTATTATAACAAGACTCCAGTTTAACAGCTTTTTGTCTGACCAGGGGGTGACATACAGTGCCCATCAGGATGGAGTGAAGGGCATTGCAGGAGCAGCAAAACTGCAAAAGAAAATCAACAAACCACAATCCAGAACTTCAGAGACTCTATATCAACCACATAGAACTAGGCCAGCCTAATCTCCCCCATCCTGAAACTCAGGGACATTTGCGGAAGAGGGGGTGGTAAGATTGTAAGAGCAAAAAATGGGAGGAGCAATGATTTGCAAGAGTCTCCACACAAGTTAGGGCCGAAGTAATCATAATAGGACTTTGCATGCCCTGCGCAATGTCCAACACAATATTGACCTCACAAAGTCTAGCATTTGCTAAAGGCACCAAGATCCTTGGATCCTAAGTTATTTATTCTGACATTTCCATTTTTATATATAGACAATGAGAGCTATGAACACAGCTTTCTTTGTCTTCCAGAGATTTTGATACATTGTATGTTTATTATCCTTTGCTTCTAGGAAATCTTGAATTTCCTTTTGTTTTTTTTTGAACCCCTTTCTCATTCAGCATCATAGTGTTTAATTTTCAAGAATTAGTGTATTTTCTGCTATTCATTGTGTTGTGGATGTCAAGCTTTAGAATGGTGATAAAATCTGATAGGTTACAAGCTGTAATTTCAACTTTTGTGTATATGTGATTTGTTTTGTGGCCCAATATGTGGTCTATTTTGGAGAAAGTACTGTAGGTTGGTGAGAAGAGTGCGTATTACTTGGTGCTTGGGTGGAAGGTTCAGTATAGTTCTACTAGGTCCATTTCAGTAAGGGTTTGATACAGTTTCAGTGCATCTCTGTTGAGTTTTTGGCCAGTTGATCTATCCCATGTTGACAGTGAGATATGGAAATCCCCAGCATTATCATTTTATGATTGACTTGTTCTTTAGACATTGTAGTGTTTGTTTAATGAATGTGGAAGAGTCCATATTATGTGTTTATATTCAGTATATTTAAATCTTCCTAGTGATTTATTCCTGTAACTAAAATGTAATAGCCTCCTGTATCTGTTATGATTTTCTTTGGTTTAAAGTTCACTTTATCAGATACCATAAGTGCTATCCCACTTGTTTCCTAGTTCCACTAGCTTGAAGTATTTTTGAATGTGCCTATCTTTTGTAGTGAAATGTGTTTCTTGAAGGCAGCAGACAGATGGGTTCTGATATCTAAAGCATGTTTGTAGCCTGTGTCTTTTGATTGGTGAGTTAATTCCATTGACATTTGGGTTATAATTGAGAAATTACTTTTGATCACTACATTTTTGTTATTAGTGGATTTCATATGTGTACTTAGGTTATAGGTTGTTACGATATTATACTTCCATTCTTTTCTCCTGGATATACTTGTAGTTTTCTTCAGGCTTGAGTATCTTTTCTAGTATTTTTTGACAACCTGGTTTGGTGGTCACATAAGCTTTCAACTTGTCTTTATGGTGGAAAAATTTTCTTTCATCTTTGATCATGACTGATAGTTTTGCTGGGTACATAAACCTGGGTTGACATTTGTGCTCATGAAGTACATCTGTCTTAGCTCTTCTGGCTTTCATTGTTTACAGTGGAAAATAATTTGTTATATTAATATTTTTACCTTTTAAAATGACTTGGTATTTTTTTCTTGAAATTCTTAACATATACTCTTTGTCTAGTATATGTAGTATTTTTACTATTATTTGATGTGGCAAATTTCTATTTTGGTCATATCTGTTTGAGGTGTGATATACCTCTTGTATTTGGATAGACATCTCTTTCTTTAGATGTGAAAAAAATTTTTTATGACAATTTGAAAAATTTCCTTAGGTATTTTTGGATTCTTTTGATATTCCATGAATGCACATATTAGACTCCTTCAAAGTGCCTCATAACTCTTGTATATTCCTCTCAAAGATCTTTTTGGCTTTAACCACCTCTTGGGTTAAACTGGTTTGTTCTTCCAATTTGCCTTCAAGATCTGACATTCTATTTTCTGTTTCTTTAGTTCTGCTGATAAGACCCTCTGTCGTGTTCTGAGTTGAGGATACGTTGTGTTTTAGTTTGAGTTTAATCCCTGATTGCATTTGTTTTAACTGCTCTATGCCTATTTTTGCTTCCTCAACTGTTTTTTTTTCATCTCATACATGTGCTTGTTGTGTTCCTGTTCAAATTGGTTAATGCCATTATTTAACTCTTCCCACATTTTCTCTTTCATTGTTTTGATCATTGTTAAGATCAGGCTTGAAAAATCATTATCGTGGATATGGCTTTCTTGGCTATTTTCTGTGAGTTTGTTCTGGTTGGATTCCATCATTATTTGGTTGATGCTTCTTGTAGATTTATTGTCTTGGTTTTTGTTTCTCATGGATTTGCGCTGTGACATGGGTATTTTTCCTTTTATCTCTTATGTCATTCTTGATATGTGTTTTGGGTTATGTGAATTAAGACAGTATTACTATACTTAAGCAAGTATCGCTAATGTTTCCTTTGGAGTTAGATATGTCTATCTGATGTTGTTTGGTGCTGTTTCCTAGATGAGGCTATTGTCCTGTTAATATATCAATTATGCTGGTTTAGTAGACAGGGATTGAAGATTAATATGGTAGTGCACTTTTTAGGTTTATTTCCTTGACAATGTATAAGGGTGAGTGGTATAGTCCCTGAAGTTGTATGGGTTTTTTTGGGTGGGATACATGGAAATCTTAAGATACAGTGACTACCAATTTAGAGTGATACAAAGGTGAAAAGTGTTTACTTATCTTAGTGCTGGAAGGGAAGATTCCTTCCTGACTGATGGGATGATTTTAGATGTCCTCAGATATATGGTTTTGGTCCTCTAGCCATTGCTTGATTTTTCTTTAGGCTCTGTTGAATTCTTGAAAATTTTAAAGTTATTTAATGATTTACAGTGGGTGTGGAAGGGAAAAATGAGTTCCATATCTGCACAATAAACATAATATATAGTGAGGATGCTAAATCGCATAGTCGCAGTTACAAACTTAGGAATTAATTGTTTGAACTTGCATTTTATTAATATGATAAATTGATTTATTGAAGGTTAATCAATTAATTGCCTTTAAATACTACAATTATTAACATATTTCCCCAATTTTTACTATTTGACTTTGTCCTGTACTATATTAAAATTTGTTCCTATGAGAGTAACTGGCAGCTAGATTGATGGGCAGATTTTTTTCTTTACAATGTCTTTTTAGTATTGGTTGAATAATACAAGGGTATTTCTTCAGCTTTAAATTTCTGTATGAGTTTCAATAGCGTTGATATTACTTTTTCTTTTAATTTTGGTAGAAATAGCCATTGAAAATTTTAAACCTTACATATTTGTTAGTGGAAATCTGTTAAGCTAAAGTAAAACTCATTAGATTAAAAACTGTTTTCATTACTTCTTTTTTGTGTCATGTGCATCTTGCATGGAATTTATCTACTTTATGTAAATATTTACATTGATTGATATAATGTCTTCTTTGCTCATAGCTAGATGGCTTATAAAACTTTATGGCATTGCCTCCCTTTGCAATGCTTCTAGCACCAGGCATTCATTGAAATCTGCTTTATATCAGGATTTCAGGAAATAGCTTTGTGACAGTATTTTTAACTCAGAGCAATCCTTATATGCAACAAGGACTGATGTGTCTGAGAATGCATTCCAAGAAGGCTTGGTCACATGACCACTGGAAGAAGACTTCTGAACCTTCAAGACCATTGACAGAAACTTTATTCCTCACATCTTTAGTCTCTTCACAAGCTACTGAAGTAGATTGCCTATCTTCATCACATTAAAACATCATCCAGAGTGATTTGTCTAAGAAAGGGAGAGAAGTAAAACATCCTATTCTTTCATCATTTTCTCTAACACTACTTTTCATTGTTTTCTGTATTGTTAATTTTACAATTAATAATCAAATGGTCAATAACTAGTATAATATCAAATATACCTCAGTAGCCCATTTCTTCATTATTTTTCATGACAGAAATGCATTTTCTCTCAATTTTGTCATCTCCCTTAATTTGGCTGCAAATGGAAAAATTCAGTGATTCATGAAAAAGCTTATCTTTATTACCTTTATGCCTTGCCTTTATTGCCTGTATTATCACTTCTACTTCTATCCTTCTGTCTACTATCTATCCTATCTACCTATTTTGATTTTTCTATCACTTTTTGGTTTCTTCTATTAAGTGGGATATATTTTTTTTTAATTGCAAATGACACAAACTTTAATTCAGTCCTTCCAAGAAGCACATTCACCTTGCTCCTGCTTGGGCACCATGTCTGGACCACAAACCTCAGGGCCACCCTTCCCTCCTATACTCCCTCATCCCATGTAAGAAAAGGAAACCCATTCGTACTAAGGCATAGAGCACTGACATCGTAAAACTCACCATGGCTCAGTTCAACTACAAGGAATATGACAGGAGATGAAATCTTTTTTTTTTCTTTTAAATCTTTCTTTAACATTTTTTGTTATTATTTCTGCTCATACAAACTTAATAGATACACCGGTGCCCTCCCTCCCTCCTCCTCCCCCCGAAGCCCCTGCTTCCCTTCCCCTCACCCCTCCTTCCCCATCCCCCAGTGCCTCCTGCCCCAATTCCCAGAGAGTCCTTTAATGTGCATCCCTGACTCTCCTCTGGGCCCTCCTCTCCAATGACATACAAGGACCCAGCGGCATTTCCCTGAACCCTTTCCCGTGTTCCCCTTAAGTATAGGAACACTACTGTGGCTGACAATCCCTTGCCTCCAAGGATCTTGGTGCCTTTAGCAGATGCTAGACTTTGTGAGGTCAATAGTGTGTTGGACATTGTGCAGGGCATGCAAAAGTCCAATTATGATTGCTTCAGCCCTAACTTGTGTGGAGTATCTTGCAAATCATTGCTCCTCCCATCCTTTTGCTCTTACACTCTTACGGCCCCCTCTTCTGCAAATTTCCCTGATGGGGAAAGATTAGTCTGGTCTGTTTTAGGTGGTTGATATAGAGTCTCTGAAGTTCTAGATTGTGGTTTGTTGATTTTCTTTTGCAGTTTTGCTTCTGCAGCAATGCCCTTCACTCCATCCTGTTAGGAACTGTATGTCAGCCCCTGGCCAGAGACAAAAAGCTGTTAAACTGGAGTATTACTATAAGAGCACATTCAACGATAGATGTAATAAAAGTAGGAAACCTCAGTGAGGAAGGGGTCAATCACCCATTTGCAAAATGGTTACTTTTTATCTGCCAGACTATAGGCCCTCCCCTTCTCGTGATATCATACCCCCTTAGTTGTAAATGATCAGGAACGAACGTCTCTGAACTTAACCAGGTGTCACATTACTTACTTGCAGTCCTTGAAGGAAGCCTATTTTCTCTATTGTAACATAGTCACTTCTCTCCTTGTTTCTGGTGTGGCCCTCCAACCCCATCCCTCCTGTTCATAATCCTTGGAATTACTGTAGTTAATACGTAGATTTACCTATGAATGTCTCAATGTGGGCTGGGTGGGTTTGGTACTAGGAGCTACCTATTAGGGAGTACATAGGGTGCTTAATTTTCTGGGTTTGGGATACTTCACTTAATATAATTGTTTCTAACGACATCCATTTTCCGGCAAATTCCAGTACTTCATCATTTTTTATGCCTGCGTAGTACTCCATTTTATAGATGTACCACATTTTCCTTATCCACTCGTCAACTCTTGGACATTTGGGTTGATTCCATGACTTTGCTATTGTAAACAGTGCTGCTATGAACATGGTCGTGCTTGTGCTATAGAGGTGAACCTCTGCTGTATGGGGGGTTATTCCCAAAAGTGGAATCACAAGGTCACATGGCATTTCAATCTTTGATTTCTTTAAGAATCTCCAGATGGCTCGCCAGAGTGGCTGTATGAGCCTGCACTCCCACCAGCAATGTAGGAGAGTTCCCCTTTCTCCACATCCTCTCCAGATTTGTTGTTATTAAGTGGGATATATTTATTAAGTGAGATATTAAGTGGGATATTATGCGAGAACTTCCTGTTTTTCAATGGGATATTTAGAGAGAGGTATGAGAACTAACTTATTTAAGTTTGGAATTAAGTAATTATTTAACTAATTAGTAAATATTAGTTGAATTTCTTTTTTTAAATGCAAGCATTTGTTCAATGAATACATTATAGGGCATGAGTCCAATTATAGTTGTCTCACATGATATATATGTTTCATTTTCTCCAATTTAAATGTGTTTGACTTCTTTCTCATTAAATCATGGGTTGCACAGAAATATATTTCATTTCTTATATCCGGAAAATTTAAAATACCCATGTTATTCTTTCTATCTATAAATATCTCACAGACAGGGAGCATACTTGTACAGTTTCAGCCTTTTTAAATGTACTGAGTATAATTTTATTACTCAGAATGTTGTGTCCCAGTAAAAGTTCCTTGTGGCCTTGAAAAGATTGTTCATTTTACACAGATGTATGTGATAGTTCATAAATTTCCACTAGTCAAAATCTTATAATATTCATATAATGTGCATTTTCACTAAATGCCTTTAAGGATCATCTGTCAGTGATTCTGGAGATATACAGCTTGTAATTGAGTTCACTAATATGTTGGATGGATCACTTCTTGTGATGAACATGGAACATGATATTTACCCCAGTTCATCTGACATGTAGTTGTCATGATCCATAACTATTAGTACTAAGCATCATGTGATATTTAGATAATTACATCAAGTTTGGGTTTATTACATATATGTATGTATATATGCATAAATACATACATATATTACATGTTTCTAACTTCTTATTTTAAACTTTTCAATCTGTTTGGACTTCATGCATGGGAGACATGATAAAGTGCAAATTTTTGGGATCAGACATTCTTTCAATTGAGATACTATTTAAGTTTTTGATATAGTTTTTGACATTGGTGGATTCAAGTTTAACATCTCATTATTTTCTGTCTTTTAAATGTTTATGTTTGTATTTGCTTCCATTTTTCTGCCTTTCATAAAAATTATTTTTCATCATTTCATATCAGAAATAAATTTTGGTTTGTGTCATAGTATGAAATGTAAGTCATCTTCTACAGGCTCATGTATTTTTAATCTTCAATTATTTGGGAAATTCATGATATCTTTAAGAGGTGGAGCATTATGGTTTAAACTATATCTCTTCTTTGTGCATAAGTAGATTTCTTTTTTAATTTTTATTATTATTTCTGCTCATACAAAATTAATAGGTACACTGTTCCTTTCCTCGCTCCTCCTCCCCCCGACACCCCTGCTCTCCCTCCCCATCCCCCAATGCCTCTCCCCCAATCCCCGGAGAATCCTTTAATGTGCATGCCAAACTCTCCTCTGTGCCCTCCTCTCCGATGACGTACAAGGACCCAGTGGCATTTCCCTGAACCCTTTCCTGTGTTCCCCTTAAGCATAGGAACACTACTGTGGCTGTCAATCCCTTGCCTCCAAGGATCTTGGTGCCTTTAGCAAATGCTAGACTTTGTGGGGTCAATAGTGTGTTGGACATTTTGCAGGGCATGCAAAGTCCAATTATGATTGCTTTGGCCCTAAGTTGTGTGGAGTATCTTGCATATATTGCTCCTCCCATCCTTTTGCTCTTACAATCTTTCCACACCCTCTTCCGCAAATTTCCTTGAGCTTCAGGATGGGGAGAGATTAGTCTGGCCTAGTTCTAGGTGGTTGATATAGAGTCTCTGAAGTTCTGGATTATGGTTTGTTGATTGTCTTTTGCAGTTTTGCTGCTCCTGCAATGCCCTTCACTCCATCCTGATGGGTATTGTATTTTGCCCCCTGGCCAGAGATAAAAAGCTGTTAACCCAGAGTCTTGTTATAAGAGTATATGCAAAGATAGATGTAATAAAAGTAGGAAACCACAGTGAGGGAGGGTTCAATCGCCCATTTGCAAAATGGTTACTTCTTATCTGCCAGACTATATGCCCTCCCTTTCTGGTGAGATCATACCCCTCAGTTGTAAATGATCAGGAACGAAAGTCTGTGAACTTAACTAGATGTCTCATTACTTACTTGCAGTCCTTGATGGAGGCCTATTTTCTCTGCTGTAACATGGTCTCCTCTCTCCTTGTTTCTGGTGTGGCCCTCCTACTCCATCCCTCCTGTTCATACTCATTGCAATTACTGTAGGTATTACAGAGATTTATCTTTGAGTGTCTCTAGGTGGGTTTCGTACTAGGAGCCACCTATTAGGGAGTACATACGGTGCTTAATTTACTGTGTCTGGGATACTTCACTTAATACAATTGCTTCTAATTCCATCCATTTCCTGGCAAATTCCATTAATTCATCTTTTTTTTTTTTTATTCAACTGTGTGCATGTGTGTATGTATATGCGTGTGCGCGCGTGTGTGTGTGTGTGTGTGTGTGTGTGCGCACGCGTTTGTGTATGTGTAGAACCACGGACGAATTCGGGAACCACCATGGACGCCTCCCCCACCTTCTGCCCCGGGATTCACAGGCTCCGACCTACCAGGACCAGAGGCGCAGGCTGCCCCCGCTTCCGCCTGGCGTCTGTACGTGGGATCTGGGATCCAAACTCAAGACCTTCCACCTTCAAGGCAGAGGCTTAACCCCTGAGCCACCTCTCCAGCCCTAATTCATCATTTTTGATGGCTGAATAGTACTCCATTGTATAGACATACCGCATTTTCCTTATCCACTTGTCAACTGTTGGACATTTGGGTTGATTCCATGACTTTGCTATTGTAAACAGTGCTGCTATGAATATGGGCGTGCTTGTGCTATTGAGGAACCTCTGCTGTATAGGGGGTTATTCCCATAAGTGGAATCACAGGGTAGTATGGCATTTCAATCTTTAATTTCTTTAAGAATCTTCAGATGGCTCACCAGAGAGGTTGTATGAGCCTGCATTCCCACCAGCAATGTAGGAGAGTTCCCCTCTCTCCACATCCTCTCCTGCATTTGTTGTTTGTATTGTGCATTTTTGCCATCCTGACTGGGGTGAGATCTTGAAAACTTTGCATAACACTCTCTGATTCCTTATTATTACTAAGACACCATAAAGCACACAGGAAATTAGTAAGGCATCATAAAACACAGGGGAAATAAATGTCAGAAGTTTATTTGAACATAAGTTCATTATATGAAAATTTTAAGGGATTTGTCTATTTTTCTACTTTTGCAAGCCTGTTGAGTCATCCCAGCTACCCTCCCATCTTCCTCCCTTCCCTTCATCAATCCATCCCACTCCCTCACACACTTCAACTTGTATGATTCTATGGATCCCAGGATTCACTCTGTATAAACATCAAATGTAGAGGGAAGGGACTTTAACCTAGCTAGTCTTGAGAAAAACAAACAAACCAAAAGATCTAAGAACATATAAGAGGTAACTCACTCCCAGAGGAAGGAATCCTCCTGCCAGAAGCAAAACTTAATTTACACAGGGAGAGCCCCTAGCACCTAGCAACTGCCCATTTAAATGTTTTTTTTTTTTTTTTTTTTTTTTTTTTTTTTTATGATTGACAGGACTTTATTATGCAACTGCAGGGTCTACCTTTGCCCGCCCACCCAACCCTAGTTCCCTTAAACAGATACCATTATTTACAGAATTCACCTTTACATTGATGGTGAAAATTATACCAAAGTCGCTCTGTTTTCTGTAAACTTATAGGTTTCTGACTTGGAACAGTGTCTTACAGCAATTCAGAAACCAACCTCCATCCAGACAATATTTCAACAAAGCTAACTTTATTTTTCTTTTCCCTTCTTAAAAGTCTTTACTAAATATCTTCACTGTGCCAATGACTTAATTTCTGGGTGCACGCAGAGTCCTTAACCTGCTCTGGGTTTCTGCACCTCTCTTGGCACCTCGAGTTGCTTTTGGCTGGGGTTTTTAAAAAATTTAAAAAACTCACAAAATTCAGAAAATAACAGAAAAATTAATTACTTTCCTGTAGGACTGCTTTTTTTTTTTTATTTATTTATTTTGCTTGTGTGTGTGTGTGTGTATTAAAGGGCACTGTTGTCCCTGTGGAGGACCAAGGGAGACTTCAGGAATCATCCTGGATTGCTTCTGCCTCCTTTTTGCTTTGCTCTGGGATTCCCCAGACTCTACCCACCAGGACAGGAAGTGCAGACTCCCATCATATCCACCTGGCGTTTTTACATGGGATCTGGGATTCACACTCAGGACCTTCTGCTTACTAGGCAGAGTCTTAACCCCTGAGCTGACTTTATAATGTAGATATCCAAACTGACTGAGTATCTTTGTTGGTCCTCTTCATTAGGCTGAGTGAGGTCCTGCACTCATAAGAGGATGTCTGTCTCTGGGCTTCTCTTATTGTACATCTTGGTTATAGTTGCCTTTGGTAGTTTAGATTTTTTTTTTTTTTTTTTATTAAAAATTTAATTATACATTTTAAAATTTTTTACCAGTTCCCTCCCTCCCCCCTCCCCTTCCCCCAGTGTCTCCCCCCCAATTCCCAGAGAGTCCTTTATTGTGTGCGCCTAACTCTCCACTGGGTCCTCCTCTCCGATGACATATAAGGACCCAGTGGCATTTCCATAAGCCCTTTCTCTTGTTCCCCTTAATCATAAGATTACTACTATGGCTGTCAATCCCTTGCCTCCAGGGGTCTCGGTGCCCTTAACAGATGCTAGACTTTATGAGGGCAACAGTGCGCTGGACATTGCGCAGGGCATGCAAAGTTCCATTATGATTGCTTTGGCCCCAACTATTGTTGAGAATCTTGCAAATCGTTGCTCCTCCCATCCTTTTGCTCTTACAATCTTACCGCCCCCCTCTTCCGCAAATGTCCCTGAGCTCCAGGATGGGGAGAGATTAGGCTGTCCTAGTTCTATGTGATTGATATAGAGTCTCTGAAGTTCTGGATTGTGGTTTGTTGATTTTCTTTTGCAGTTTTTCTGCTCCTGCAATTCCCTTCACTCCATTCTGTTGGGCACTGTATGTCACCCCCTGGCCAGAGACAAAAGCTGTTAAACTGGAGTCTTGTTGTAATAGCACATTCAAGGGTAGATGTAATAAGAGTAGGAAACCTCACTGAGGGCGGGGTCCATTACCCATTTGCACAATGATTACTTTTTATCTGCTAGACTATATGCCCTCCCCTTCTGGTGAGATCAGGAAAGAACGTCTGTGAAGCTTAACCCCTGAGCCACCTCTCCAGCCCCCATTTAAATGTTAATGTGTCACTTTTCAGCTAGCTGGCTGTAGGCCAGAACCCAGAGTAACACTAAGGCAAGTAGTAACACTAAGGCCTGACTCTCCTCATATTTTTATATTTCTCTTATTTATATCAAATAATGTCATGTCCTTTATCCAGAAATTGTTTCCTTGAAACAATATTCTGCCATGCCGGGCCTTGTCAAAACAACAAAGTTGGAAAAGGACATGGCAATAGGTCACCATCAAGTATTGTATGTAAGTAGCAACACATCTGGTGAAGCTCACTCTCACTTTCCTTCCTGGTCACCTGTGACTAAAGAGGTTTAATCTTACAAATTAGGGAGGTTATAGAGACTGGCAGATAGATGGGAAAAATCCTGAAAATGGGACACTGTCCTTTGAGTTTCCTCTTATATTAAGATCTTCATTTTAGCAGCCTTTTTTTAACATTTTTTATTATTATTTCCGCTCATACAAACTTAATAGGTACACTGGTTCCCTCCCTCCCTTCTCCTTCCCCTGACCTTCCTGCTCCCCCTCCCCTCACCTTTCCCTTCCCATCCCCCAGTGCCTCCCCCCTCAATCCCTGGAGAATCTTTAATGTGCATGCCAGACTCTCCTCTGTGCCCTCCTCTCCGATGAAGTACAAGGACCCAGTGGCATTTCCTTGAACCCTTTCCTGTGTTCCCCTTAAGCATAGGAACACTACTGTGGCTGTCAATCCCTTGCCTCCAAGGATCTTGGTGCCTTTAGCAAATGCCAGACTTTGTGAGGTCAATAGTGTATTGGACATTGCGCAGGGCATGCAAAGTCCAATTACGATCACTAAGTTGTGTGGAGTATCTTGCATATCATTGCTCCTCCCATCATTGTGCTCTTACAATCTTACTGCCCCCTCTTCCGCAAATTTTCCTGAGCTTCAGGATGGGGAGAGATTAGACTGGCCTAGTTCTAAGTGGTTGATATAGAGTCTCTATAGTTCTGGATATGGTTTGTTGGTATTCTTTTGCAGTTTTGCAGCTCCTGCAATGCCCTTCACTCCATCCTGATGGGTATTGTATGTCACCCCCTGGCCAGAGATAAAAAGCTGTTAAACCAGAGTCTTGTTATAAGAGTATATTCAAAGGTAGATGTAATAAAAGTAGGAAACCACAGTGAGGGAGGAGGTCAATCACCCATTTGTAAAATGATTACTTTTTATCTGCCATACTATATGCCCTCCCCTTCTGGTGATATCATACCCCCTCAGTTGTAAATGATCAGGAACAAAAGTCTGTGAACTTAACCAGATGTCTCATTACTTACTTGCAGTCCTTGTTGGAGGCCTATTTTCTCTGCTGTAACTGTGTTCTCCTCTCTCCTTGTTTCTAGGTGTGGCCCTCCTACCCCATCCCTCCTGTTCATAATTCTTGCAATTACTGTGGGTATTGCATAGATTTATCTTTGAGTGTCTCAAGATGGGCTGGGTGGGTTCAGAACTAGGAGCCACCTATTAGGGAGTACATAGGATGCTTAATTATCTGGGTCTGGGATACTTCACTTAATATATCTTTAGTTAGGAGGTGATCTCCAATACCAATCAGGATGGAGCCAAAGGCAGTACAGAAGAAGCAAAACAAAACAACAACAAACCATAATTCGGAACACTAAAGACCTACATTAATCACCTGGAACCAGACCAGCCAAATCTCTCCTCATCCTAAAGCTCAGGAAACTTTCAGAAGAGGGGGTGGCAAGATTGCAAGAGCCTAAAGATGGGGAGGACCAATGATATTCAAGACTCCCCAGAAGTTAGGGCTGAAATAGCCATAATTGGACTTTGCATGACCTGCATAATGACTGACATGTAAATGACTCCCCAAAGTTCAGGACTCATCACAGGCAGTAGGATCCTTAGAGGCAAGGAATTTATAGTCATAATAGTGTTCCTACTAACAGGGAGCTCAAGGAAAGGCTCTGGACTATGCCACTGAGTCCCTACACCTCACTGTGTTGGGGGACTCAGAGGGAAGTTTGGAGTTCACATAAAAGGATGCTCCTGGGAATGAGATGGAGGGAAAGGGGAGGCACTGGGAGAAGGGGAGGGGGTGAAAGGAAAGAGAAAATGTGGCCGCTAGAGTACAAGGGTGAAATGGGGAGGTTTGGAGGGATGGAAAGGACGGGGTACCTATTGAGCTTGCATTATTGGGAAAAAGAAAATAAAAGAAAAAAATTAAAATTCAAAGTTCCATATAACTGATCTATGTCACTCTTGATAATATTCCCCGAAAAAATCTACATCTTACTACAATGATGTATATGTACATCTATGTCCTCTACAACTCTAATCACATTAGCAAAGAGATGGACTCAGCTTAGATGTACAAGAATAGCAAACAGATAATGAAAATGTGTTACATATAAGGAATGGATTGCTATTCAGCTGTCAAGAAAAAAAAAGAAATTTCCTTTTAAACGGATGGCGTTGAAAGACATTATGCTGAGTGAAGTAATCACAGACACAGAAAGAAAAATGTTCCACAATTTCCCTTATAAAGCGGAGCTTAGCAGTGAACCTTCAGATTGAAATAATTAATTGGAAACTTACATAACATGCACAGACTACAAAGAAACCATAAATTGGGGAGGAAGAGAAGATCCCAAAAGAGTGGAGATATAAGAACACAGAGAAGCAGGGCTGGAGAGGTGGCTCAGGGATTAAGTCTCTGCCTTGCAGGCGGAAGGTCCTGAGTTCAGATCCTAGACCCCACGTATAGACGCTGGCGAAAGCGGGGGTGGCCTGGGTTTCTGGTCCTGGTAGGGCGGAGCCTGTGAATCCAGGGGCAGAGTAAACAAGGAGGAGGTGGAGGCGTCCATGGTGGTTTCCGAATTCGCCCGTGGTTCTACACACACACACACATACATACACACATGTGCACACACACACACACGCATACATGCATAATTGAATTAAAAAAAAAGAACACAGAGAAGCCTTATGGACTGCAGGCTTTTGCCAGGCACTGCACTCCTGATTGGTTTTTGGTCACTCCTGTAGAACCAGGGGAACAGCTCCTTTTGGGCTCAGGGACTGAACAGGGCACTGGGATCCTGGCTGGTCCTCGGCCACTCCCCTAGGTCAAATTAATCAAAGCCAAAAGAGAAAAAAACTAAAATTAATAAAATTGGAGATGAAAATGGAGTAATTAAAACTGATACCAAATAAATTCAGAGGTCATACTTCAAAAATTTATACTCTACAAAGTTTGACAATCAGAAAGAAAGGTATGAATTTATTAATATAAACTAATTACCAAAATTGAATCAGGATGAATTGTATCATTTAAACAATCCTGGAACAAGTGGTGAAATTAAAGAAGTAATTACAAAATTCTTAAGACCAAATGAATTCAGTGCAGAATTCTACCAAACATTTGAACAACAATTAACACCACTACAAAATACCAAAAGAAGGAATATTTCCATATTCTTTCATGATGCTAATACTACACTGATCCTAAAACTAAGTAAAAATACATAAAAAAGAAAACTATAGACAAACTTCATTGAAAAACACAGATGCATAGTTCTTTAAGAAAATTTTAGCAAGCCATATTCAAAAAAAATCATTCACTATGATCATCTAGGGTTTATTCCACCATTCCTGGTTGATTAATCATATGCAAATTAATAAGTGCAATCCATTATATAAATAAACCCAAGGAACAAAATCATATCATTCTCTCCATAGATGCAGAAGAAGCTTTGGACAAGATACAAAAACTCTTAATGATCAAACTCCTGGAGACAATTATAATTAAGGTTATATTCAAGAAGCCTATAGCGCAGAACATTTCAAGTACTTGAAGCATTCCCTCTTGGATCAGGAACTAGGCAAGTTTGCACGCTCTCACAACTTTTATTCAATATCATAATGTAATTCTTAGTTGATATATTAGACAAGAGAAGAAAACAAAAGAGATACAAATGGGAAAAGAAAAAGTCAAATTATCTGTTTTTGCTGATTTTTTTTCTGAGAAACCCAAAAACACTCCACCAGGAAATCCCTGTAACTAATACATAAGTTCAACAAAGTGGCAGGGCACAAAATCAATGTGCAAAAATCAGTGGCTTTCTTATACATCAAAGATGAAAAAAGTGAGAAAGTCCTGGGAGAAACAATTCCATTTACCCTTAAAAAATGAAGTATTTTGGTATCAAGCAACCAAGGAAATGAGACCTGTGCAACAGAAATTTTAAAACCCTTAACAAAGATATTTCCGAAGATACCAGAAAGTGTAAAGATTTCCCATGCTCATAGATTGGTAGAATTAACCCCATAAAAATGGCCATCGTACAAAATCCAGTATATTAATTCAGTGCTATACCAATCAAAATTCCAAGGCAATTATTCACAGATATTGACAAAGCAATCTCAAAATTCACATGGAAAAAGAAACAGTCCAGGATAGCTAAAGTAATACTGAATAATAAAAATTATGCAGGAAGAATCACCTTAATCTGTGCTAAAAATCCATAGTAATAAAGACAACATGGTACTGGTTCCAAAAAGGAAACATGTATCAATGGATAAACATTGAAGACCCAGAAATAAGCCCCTATACATATGGTCATCTGATTTGTGACATAGGAGCACAGAAAACTCAATGACAAAATAACAATATCTTTAACATTGGTGCTGGCAAAACTGGATATCCACATGTAGAAGATTGAAACTTGGACCTTTACTCGTCATTATGCATGAAAATCAACTCAAATGGATCAAAGACCTTAACATTAAACCAGAGGCTAATAAAATTCCTAAGAGAAAGAGTAGGTAATTCCCTAGAACTGATTGGACTAAGCCAACACTTTCTAAACAGGACCAAATAGCTCAGAAAATAGATGCAACCCTCAATCAATAGGATCTTATGAAATTAAAGAGCTTTTATTAGTCTAAAGATACTGTCTTTATGAGCAAAAAGAAAACCCTCAGAATGGGAGAAAATCTTCCCTAACCATACATCTATAGATGACTAATATCTAGAGTGTGCAAAGAACTCAAAAAATTAAACATCAAGGAGATAACAGCCCAATTAGAAAGTGGGCCATGGAATTAAAAGGATTGTTTTCCCAGGAAGAAAATGAAATGTCCTCCAAATACCTTAATAAAATGTTCCATCTACCTAGCCCATAAGGAAGATAAAAATAAAAATTATCCTGAGATATTATCTCTCACAGGCCAGAATGGCGAAAATCAAAAAGACATGCAAAACACATGGTAGAGAGGATATGGGGATAAGGGAACATTGCTTGTAGAAATGTAGACTTGTACAACCACTATGATGAACAGTATGGCAGTTCCTAAAAAAGTCAAAAATTAAAATGCCTATGACCCCGCTACACCACTGCTGGAAGATTCCCCAAAAAATGTTGCATCCATGTACATTGCAGCACTATTCACAATAACAAAATCATGGGATCAACCTAGATGTCAGAGAGTTAACAAGTAGAAAATGGAAAATGTGGTACATATACAGGATGGAATATTATACAAAATATCATATATATTATATGTATCATATACAAAATATTATATCAAAAAAATGAATCAATGAAATTTGCTGTTACATGGAATGGAGCTGGAAGAAATCATGCTGAGTGAAGTATCCCAGAGAAAACCAGAAGTTGCATGTTCTCCCTTATAAGTGGAATCTAATTCCAAGCCCTCATCATGACATACACAAAGGAAAATCTTTTAATTACTCTTTACAACCATGAAGGATATAAGATTGAAACTAGAGGTAGGGCAAAGAAGACCCAAAGAGAATCAAGAAAACGAAACAAAATTCAATAGAGAAATAAGTCTACTAAGATAGCTAAACTTGGGCGTGAACTTCACCATACCCAGTATTAATTAAAATCAGCTGTGGGCTCCCTTTCTCCACTCCGCCGCCTGGGACGTGTCGTGACCTAGGTAAGCTCCGCCCCTGCACACTCCCAGAACTCCAGGGCAAATAATTCAGTTCATTGAAAAACGCACAGAAATTGAAAGAAGATCTTAAGACTTAAAACGACAATGCCCAAGTCAAAGTGCAAATCCATGAGAAACAACACTCAAGTAAACAAATCTCCCACTGAAGGAATTAATCCCATAATGTTAGACTCCAACCAGAACAAACCCACGGAAAATGGCCAAGAAAGCCTGACACAGGATAATGACTTTCAAAATATGATCATTACCATCTTCAATATTATGAAAGAGGAAATCCAGGAGGAATTAAATAATCGAATCAATCGCTTTGAAGAGGAACACAATAGACACATGGAGGAGGTGAGAAAAACAGTGCAAGAAACAAAAACAGGCATACAGCAGTTAAAACAGACTCAAGCAGAGTTTAAAACTGAGCTAAAAGACAAGTTATCTTCAAACCAGAACTTCACAGAGTCTTATCAGCAGAACTAACAAAGCAGAAAACAGAATTTCAGACCTTGAAGATAAAGCGGGAGTATTAACCAGCTCAATGGAAGAGGTTATTAAAGCCAAAAAGACACTTGAGAGAAATATTCAAGAGATATGGGACACCCTGAAGAAGCCTAACATGCGTATTCACAGAATACCACAGCAAGTATCTCAAAATACCACCCCTGAGGAAATTTTTCAAAAGATCATAAGGGAAAACTTTTCTCATCTAAAAAAAGAGAGGCCCATCCATATACAAGAGGCATTCCGCACCCCAAAAAGATATGACCAAAACAGAAGCACGCAACGGCAAATAATAGTTAAAACACTCCACATTCAAGATAAAAAAATGGTGCTGAGAGCTTCAAGGGAGTAAAAACAAGTCACTATTAAAGATAAACCTATTAAAATAACAAATGACTTCTCAGTCAAAAAAGTAAAAGCAAGGAGAGCTTGGAGAGACATACTTCAAGTATTGAATGAGCAAAAATGTCAACCCAGGCTGATTTACCCTGCAAAACTATCCGTCATGATCGAGGGAGAAAGAAAAATCTTCCAGCACAAAGACAACTTGAAGGGATACATGTCTACCAAACCACGCCTTCAGAAAATTCTAGAAATGATACTCAAGCTTGAAGAAAAAAACAGACATATCCAGGAGAACAGAAGGGAAGTATAACACCATTAAAAGCAAAGCAATATACTTAAAAAACTACTAAACATAATAAATACCTGGAATTAAAAATAGTTTCTCTATTATAACACTAAATGTTAATGGAATTAACTCACCGATCAAGAGACACAGATTACAAACTTGGATTAAAAATCACAATCCATCAATCTGCTGCCTGCAGGAAACCCATCTCACCACAAAAGATAGGCACACCCTAAAAATAAAAGGCTGGTCAACAATTCTACAAGCTAATGGAAGGAGAAAACAGGCAGGGGTAGCCATTATGCTATCGGACAAAGTGGACTTCAAACCAAAGAAAATCATAAGAGACACGGATAGATACTACATTTTAGTCACAGGTACAATTCACCAGGAAGACTTCACAATACTGAACATATATGCACCCAACACATCCCCTCCCATATTCACTAAGCAAAACCTACAACGTCTAAAGTGAAAAATCAATCCCAAAACGATAATTCTTGGGGATTTGAATACCACCCTCTCAACATGGGATAGATATACAGGTAAAAAACTTAACAGAGATACTTTGGAGCTTAACCAAACCCTTACTGAAATGGACCTTACAGATCTCTATCGTACTTTTCATCCACGCACCAAAGAATACACATTTTTTTCAGCAGCACACGGAACTTTCTCCAAAATAGATCACATATTGGGCTGCAAAACGAATCTCCACATATACAGGAATGTTGAAATTCTAGCCTGCACCTTATCAGACCACCACGGCTTAAAGCTTGACATCCACAACACAACAAGCAACAGAAAATACACTAACTCCTGTAAACTTAACACTATGATGCTGAATGAGAATTGGATTCTGGAAGAAATTAAAAAGGAAATTCAAGATTTCCTGAAAGTGAACAATAATGAAAATTCAACTTACCAAAATCTCTGGGAAACAATGAAAGCTGTCCTAAGAGGTAAGTTCATAGCTCTTAATGCTTATATCAAAAAAATGGAAACATCAGAAATAAATAAATTAACAATGCAGCCAAAATGCAGTTAGAGACACTAGAGCAATCTGATCCCAAAAGCAGTAAAAGGGAGGAGATTAGCAAAATAAGGGGAGAAATATCTGAAATCGAGATTAGGAAAATGATAGAGAAAATTAACCAGTCAAAAAGCTTGTTTTTTGAAAAAATCAATAAGATTGATACACCCCTAGCTAAATTAACCAAAAGCAAGAGAGAGAAAATCCAAATTAATAAAATTAGAAATGAACAAGGAGTTATCACTACTGATACCCAAGAAATCCAGAGAATTATAACGTCATATTTCAAAAACTTATACTCTGTGAAATTTGACAATACAAAAGACATGGATGAATTCCTAAGTAAACACAACTTACCTAAATGGAATCAGGAAGTTGTGAATTATTTAAATAGTCCTATAACATATGAGGAAATTGAGAAAGTAATCTCAAATCTTCCCATGAAAAAATGTCCTGGACCAGATGGATTCAGCACAGATTTCTACCATACATTTAAGGAGCTAATAACACCAATACTCCTTAAACTGTTCCATCAAATAGCAAAGGAAGGAGTACTACCAAATTCCTTCTATGAAGCTAATATCGTCTTAATCCCAAAACCTAATAAAGAAACACTTAAAAAAGAAAACTAGGACAATCTCTCTGATGAACACAGACGCAAAGATTCTCAACAAAGTCTTAGCAAATCAGATTCAAAAACACATCAAAAAGATCATTCATTGGGATCAGGTAGGCTTCATCCCTGGCACATAGGTTGGTTCAACATATGCCAATCAATAAATGTAATTCACCATATACACCAGTCCAGTGTTCAAGACCACATTATACTCTCGATAGGTGCAGAAAAAGCTTTTGACAAAGATCCAATAGCCCTTTATGATCAAAACCCTAGAGAAGGTTGGAATGGAAGGAATCTTTATCAATATAATAAAAGCTGTATACAACAAGTGGGGAAAAACTTGAAGCATTCAAACTTCGATCAGGAACTAGACAAGGCTGTCCACTGTCACCACTTCTTTTCAATATTTTACTTGAAGTCTTAACTGAAGCCATAAGACAAGAAAGGAACATAAAAGGGATTCAAATGGGCAAGGAAGAATTCACGTTATCTCTATTTGCAGATGATATGATCCTATACAGGAGTGATCCCAAAAACTCCACTAGGAAGCGCAGAAGGGTGGCAGGATACAAAATAAATGTACAAAACTCAGTGGCTTTCCTATATGCCCAGAATGAAAGAAGTGAAAAAGCCCTGAGAGACTCAATTCCATTTACAATAGCCCCTTAAAAAATGAAATACCTTGATATAAACCTAACCAGGGAGGTAAAAGACCTTTACAATGAAAAGTTTAAAACCTCAAGAAAGAAATTGCAGAAGACACCAGAAGGTGGAAAGACCTCCCATGTTTCTGTATTGGCAGAATCAACATGATTAAAATGATCATCCTATCAAAGGCAATATACAAAATCAACACTATACCAATTAAAATCCCAACGCAATTCTTCAAAGAAGTTGACAAAACAATCTCAAAGTTCATATGGAGGCACAAAAGACCCAGGATAGCAAAGAAAATCCTGAGTAACAAAAACACTGCTGGAGGTAGCACCATACCAAACCTTAGTCTATACTACAAATTCATAGTTATAAAAACAGCCTGGTCCTGGCTCCAAAATAGACACACAGATCAATGTATAAGGATTGAAGACCCCGATATAAGCCCACAAAATTATAGCCATTTGGTCTTTGACAACATGGCCCAAAAAATCCAATGGAATAGGAACAGTATCTTCAACAAATGGTGCTGGCAAAACTGGATCTCCACATACAGAAGATTAAAACTGGACCCATACTTGTCACCATGTACAAGACTTAATTCCAAATGGATCAAGGACCTTGATATCAGGCCAGAGACTATTGGGCTAGGCCAACAGTTTCTTAACAGACATCTAATGGTGCAGTCACTGCTACCAACTTTCAACAGTTGGCATCTTGTGAAATTAAAGAGCTTTTGTTCAGATAAAGAGATTGTAACACAAGCTCAAAGGCAAACCACAGAATGGGAGAAAATCTTCACTAACCACATATCTGATAGAGCTCTACTCTCCAGAGTGCACAAAGAACTTAGAAAACAAAACACTAAGGAAACCAATGGCCCAATTAAAAAATGGGTCCTGGAACTTAAAAGAAACTTTACCAGGGATGAAATTAAAATGTCTAACAAATATTTTACAAAATGCTCCACTTCTTTAGCCATCAGCGAAATGCAAATCAAACTTCCCTGAGATATCATCTCATCCCGGTCCAGGATGGCAAAAATCCACAATACAAACAACAACCAATGCTAGAGAGGATGTGGAGAGAGGGGAACTCTCCTACATTGCTGGTGGGAATGCAGGCTCATACAGCCACTCTGGCCAGCCATCTGGAGATTCTTAAAGAAATTAAAGATTGAAATGCCATATGACCCTGCTATTCCACTTTTGGGAATAACCCCTCATGCAGCAGAGGTTCACCTCAATAGCACAAGCACGACCATGTTCATAGCAGCACTGTTTACAATAGCAAAGTCATGAAATCAACCCAAATGTCCAACAGTTGATGAGTGGATAAGAAGAATGTGATACATGTATACAATGGAGTACTACTCAGCCCTCAAAAGTGATGAATTACTGCAATTTGTCAGGAAATGGATGTTGTTAGATATTAAGTGAAGTATCCCAGACCCAGAAAATTAAGTGCCGTATGTACTCCCTAATAGGTGGCTCCTAGTACCAAACCCACCCAGCTCACATTGAGACACTCAAAAATAAATCTATGTAATACCTACAGTAATTGCTAGGATTATGAACAGGAGAGATGGGGTAGGAGGGCCACACCAGAAACAAGGAGAGAGGAGACCATGTTACAGCAGAGAAAATAGGCCTCCATCAAGGACTGCAAGTAAGTAACGAGACACCTGGTTAAGTTCTCAGACGTTCCTTCCTGATTATTTACAAATGAGGGAGTATGGTCTCACTAGAAGGGGAGGGCATATAGTATGGCAGATAAAAAGTAACTATTTTGCAAATGGGCGATTGACACCTTCCTCACTGTGGTTTCCTACTTTTATTACATCTACTCTTGAATGTGCTCTTATAACAAGACTCCGGTTTAATACCTTTTTGTCTCTGGCTAGGGGATGTCATACAATGCCCATCAGGATGGAGTGAAGGGCATTACAGGAGCAGCAAAACTGCAAAAGAAAATCAACAAACCACAATCCAGAACTTCAGAGACTCTATATCAACCACTTAGAACTAGGCCAGCCTAATCTCTCCCCATCCTGAAGCTCAGGGAAATTTGCAGAAGAGGGGGTGGTAAGATTGTAAGAACAAAAGGATGGGAGGAGCAATGATATGCAAGATACTCCACACAACTTAGGGCCGAAGCAATCATAATTGGACTTTACATGCCCTGAGCAATGTCCAATACACTATTGACCTCACAAAGTCTAGCATTTGCTAAAGGCACCAAGATCCTTGGAGGCAAGGGATTGGCAGCCACAGTAGTGTTCCTATGCTTAAAGGGTAGCACAGAAAAGGGTTCAGAGAAATGCCACTGGGTCATTGTATGTCATCAGAGAGGAGGGCTGAGAGGAGAGTCTGGCATGCACATTAAAGGATTCTCTGGGGATCGGGGTGGGGGGAGGCACTGGGGGATGGGAAAGGTGGGGTGAGGGGAGGGGGAGCAGGGAGTTCGGTGGGAGGAGAAGGGAGGGAGGGAAGTGGTGTACCTATTAAGTTTGTATGAGCAGAACTAATAATAAAAAAATGTTAAAAAAATCAGCTGTGGGACTACTTGAAGAGATTATCCAGATCAATATATTTATAATACAAAGCCTTAAATTTGATTGGAAACTCTCTAGATCTGACTGGAACCTCCCAGTAAGAGACCACATAAAAGAAACACAGAACAAAAGACTAAGAAAAGAGACTTTAGGATATTTGCACTGACTTAGCCTGCCTGTAGCTTCAGCCACTACCCATGTTGCCTCCTCCATGAAAGGCTGCTTTTTCCCCTCTGGAACCTTAAGCTGAATAAATCTCCCTTTCTCTCTTAAGTTGCTTGACTTTGAATGCTCTCTCACAGCAACAGTTAAAAGGAACTATTACAACCACCATCAATAAAGACCTGTAATTAGTCAGGTATCTGATCCAATCCACGTTAGTCTCATTTCTTAGCACTGGACATGTGCTCCCTGTCATGGTTAGGAAGGTTAGTGATTAGTATACATCTGAAAGATGGCCTGGAGATTGACCCTACCTACTGCTATGCCCTAATCCTGATGCTCTCTCTCTCAAACCTTCTCTTACATAAAGGTCTCTCTTTAACAGTTTCTGTATTGTTGGATAGGAGAGGATCGCAACACCTAGATAGGATACAACCTTGTGCAATGCAAGAATAGCAAAATGGACAATAACAAACAACCTGAATACAGAACAGAAAACCAACAACCCCATGATTGTTAGTTGGAACCAAGCCAGCCAAATGTCTCCCCATCCAGAGGCTTGGGAACTTTGGAGATGAGGAGGCGATTAGATTCGAAGAGCCTGAAGATATACAGTTCTGTTGTTAGACAGGTCTCCACACTCAAGATAGGGCGGCCGCAGCAAGGAACTCATGGCAATGGGACTTGAACTCATCAGACCTGCCCAGCAGTGGACATAACCTCCATGGACTGGAATGGATCTTAGAAGAAATGGTTTCAGGAAGTAGGATCCTTAAGGGAAAGGGGTCAGATAGAGGTAGGGGAGTACCCATATGTCGTGGTTTGAAATGTGTCCCCCAAAGTCTCATGTGTTTGGCAAGGTCATGGAATCTTAAGAGGTGGAGCATTGCTGGAGGAAGGCAGTCACAAGGGGCGGACCTTGAGGTGGATTAGTCCCACCCTATCTCTAGGAGAAGTCTGCCTTTGCAGCAAGTGGATTTGCAACTCTCAGCTTCCAAGATGTCTGCAGTGATTTAGCCTCCTCCAGCTTTGGCCAACCAGCCATGTTGCCTACACTTTGAAAGACTGTTTCTCCCCTCTGGAAACTGTAAGCTAAATAAATCTTTTCTCCTTTAAGTTGCTTGACTTTTGGTGCTCTCTCACAGCAATAGTTAAAAACAACTGCTACACCATATCAACGGGCTGCCAAGGAAGGGCCTCTTGGTCTGCCACAGAGGCCTGAATACCATGAAAACCGATGATACAGAGGGAACCCTAGGACCCATAGAACCAAAGGACAGAAAATTGGAGGGAGTAGACCTGACCCAGTAGGGAAGGGAAGGAGGGTGGGATGAGATTAGAGTTGAAGTGAAGGGAAGGAGGAAAGCAGGGGGAATTGAGGGAGGCAAGGAGCATGCATATAAAAATCTAAATTTAATTTTTTTTTCAAAAAATGGACACAGAAAAAAATTCTCAGTAGTAAATCAAGCTCAATCCTATTGTGGTAAAATATTAATAAGGCATAAATTACTGCTGGCCAGAGTACTATGTATTGATGATCTTAGTAAGTTCAGACAAAACAGGCTACCAAAACCTCTCCTCATCCTAAAGCTCAGGAAACTTTTCAGAATAAAGGGCTGTAAGATTATAAGGGTATAGGGTGGGATGATGTACAGCCATCCATGACATGCCAGTCTTGTCTGGGCCACTGCATTTAAGAGTTACTGCAATAAGAAATACTTCCATCAGATCTATACAATGGATGACATGTCCGCATTCCTCCATAGATCTGTGATGCCCTCAGGAGTTACAACTACACTGAGAGATTATATCTGGAGCAAGTTCTGGACAAAAGAAAAGGAATGTCATAGTTAAGCAAAGGTGTAAACTTGACTGTTGAGGGTTTGAGCTCTGGGCACATTTGTAGAAAATTAATGGTCGAGTTAAGCTAGAGCAAACCTGCAACAGATCGTCTAGCTGATGGGGAAGGCCCAGTCTATCAAGAGTGGGATTAGGCCCTGGAATAAATCACGGAGACCTGGTTGAGAGAGTTGGCATCCTTCTGTTCACTTGGCCAGACATGGTGGTCTGGCAAGTAAAGATTGTCCATCTCTCAGCTGTTATCTGGTGATGGTGTGGTCAGTTTCCTCAGCCCTGATGTTGGTGCATGTTCTCCTGTCAAGCTTGACTGAGAACTGTAACCAAGAATCATAAGAGAAAATAAACCCTTTGTTCCCTTAAGCCGTTTGATAGTCATTTATCAGCAACCATGCAAGTGGACTGCAACAAGGAGCTTATGTGGGTATACTCACTGAAGACCCACTTAAACTAACACAGAGTTTTGGTCCTTTACTGGCACAGGCATTTCAATGGGGCATGTGGTCCACTCATATACAAGAACGTGAGAACATGAGGGACATGACATTAGAAAAGGGAGGGGAGAGTATTAGAGAAGGAGATAATTAAAGGAATTGAATGGTTATGGATATAGATAATTTAAAAATATTGAAAAAGAAAAGACAATCATCAGATAATAATGCTCTGTAAACTTTTCTCATTTTATCTTTCAGGATTTTATCTAAATAAGCAGCTTCCCTAAAGTGCTAGAAAAGCACACCTGAGACACATCATATATAATTTCTTTGTCTTCCATTGTCTTGCTCCAGAGGTATTTGCAAGAAAGCAAACATCATTTACTTCTGCTGCTAAGGGTTTATTTGTTCATATTTCCTATTTCAAACAATTTTATCTAAAAAACTTATGGACCTAGTTGGCAAACAGTTTTTGACATTTCAGATTTTGGGCTTTGTTGTTTCTTTAGTTTCCAGGTAATATTTATTAGTAACTCAGTAGATGCTAAGTGTTCGCCTAAATACTGAAGCAGTATACAAGACAATAAAAATGGTCAAAGATTTATGAGCACTAAATAGTATGATATAAACCAGACAGAAATCTGGAATTTGACCAGATTGCTAAGAAAAATATGTGATGTTCAAAAAGTTCATGATATTGCAGGTTTTGGGGAATGTCTTCAACTGGAACCAAAGTAAGGTAACTGCTGACTTTCAGAAGTTAGTGTTTGAAAAAAATATTGGAGGTAATTGTCATCACTCAGAAAGGTAAATTATCTAATTTATTACAGTTACTGGGAATAAATTTTAATATTTATTGCAGGTTGTGTTTTTCAAATTTTGTTCGGAAAACTATGTAAATTGCCATTGAAAAAAATGTTCAAGTTTTCCTGTGTCAATTGTCTTTGTTAACATGTTGTGAAGTTTCTAATTACACATATCACTTAGACTTTGCTACTTAACAGTAGCTATCTTTTATTTAATATTACTTCACTGGTAATTTTTTAGATCTTGGAAAACATCTTAAAATGCATGCTCAGTTCTATGAATTCAAATTACTTTTATTCTTTTGCTCTTTACTATGGAGGGGATTATCTCCAACATTTTTGACTGTTTGTTGTTCTAATATTATTGCAATATCAAATATATTGATTATTATGATAAAATATATTTATAATTGTCAAAGAATACTTTTATTCTCCCTAAAATATCCATGTAATTTTCCATTATATTATATTTGCCTCAAAATGGTAAATGATATTAACAAAAAATTTAAGTCCTCTTCTTTCAAATTCCAATTAAATATGTGAAGTTGATACATAATAACAATGATCCTGTGTATGTTACTTGAAGAAAAAGGAAAATCTTAATAAAATTCCAGAAAACTATGAAAGTGCACCCTCTTTAGTGCACCTATCATTTTCATATACAGAGGACCTATTTGTCCCTTCACACCTTTTAAGCCACCAGAATCACTCTTTTGCTACTGATTCTGAACTGGCTGACTCAACTCAGTGCTGTTATATTGAGGAGAGCAACAGCAGGCACACTCTTAATGATGCAGATGTGATGGTCTAAGCAGACTGCCTTGCTGCCTTGTAGGTGAAGCAACACTAAGAAATGAACTTAAATTTTCTGGGGCACTTGACTTTACATAAATTTCTCTGTGTGTGTGTGTGTGTGTGTGTGTGTGTGTGTGTGAATGTGTTTGTCCAATAGTTCATATTAGGTGTGTTCCTTTATCATTCTTCACTTTAGTTTTTTTATTTTTATTATTTATTCAATTGTGCGTGTGTGCGTGTGCATGTGTGTATGTATGTGTGTGTGTGTGTGTGTGTGTATGTATGTGTATGTAGAACCACCATGGACCGCCTCTATCTTCTCCTTGTTTACTCTGCCCTGGGATTCACACGCTCTGCCCTACCAGAAACGCAGGCTGCCCCAGCTTCTGCCCGATGTCTATACATGGGGTCTAGGATCCAAACTCAGGACCTTCCACCTGTAAGACAGAGGATTAACCCTTGAGCTACCTCTCCAGCCCCTACACTTTAGTTTTTGAAACAACCTCTTTAACTGAGCCTGGAGCTTAATCAATAGCCAAGGCTAGATGGCCAGAAATACTGTATGATTCCCTTGTGTTCACTCCTTCGGAACTAGGTTATTGCCACCTGACCAGTCTTTTCATGTGCATGCTGGAAATCTGAATTAAGGTATTTGGGCTTGTGCCAGGCCTGATACAACATATTGGGTTTACCTCTTTCTCTTCCCAAACACTGTGCCTCAATCAACTACAATTTATCCCTAAATACTTTTTAAGTAAACTCTTTCAAAGTATTAGTCATCTTATGGTCTGCTTTCAAGAAAGCAAGAGCAAGAGGAAGCTTATTTAACCCGGTGAGTAAAGCCTGTCGCTGGCTTGACAGGTGCAACATTCTGACTATAAGTGAAATGATCTCTTCTGCAGAACTACTGGACAAGGATACCTGCAGAAGCACTCCTTAAACAAAGTCTTTTTCAATGAACATCAGAGAAGACTGGCTGAGAACTGTCTTAAATAAAACATCTGAACTTCCATACACCACATCTTCATACAATTAAGATTATGCCTTGAAAGAATGGAGCCAGGATGCGGAGAAAGCAAACATGGGCCACAGAATAAGGAGAATGATTTTATTTTGAAAACAATGGAATTATGATCTACAAGCATGAAGGATGTTGTGCCATGTATAGAAAAGGAGTTTTTGGAAATAACAAAGGCCATTAGTTTTATACTTCTTCCCTACCAGAATTATTAAGAGGATAAAGCTAAGAAAATCTCTATAAGAGGATTTGGAAGAAGAAATGTAATTCTATTTGTGATTTGGACTACTAATGAAGAAGAAACACACTAATGAAGAAAAACAGACATTGAGATTAGCACTATAGTAATACAAAATACTCCTAAAAACCAGTTTTCATTTTGAAATGTGACGTGCATAATGAGCATTTTGTACAACTGAGATCTTCCCTATCTTTATATCACAGAAAAATAATGGAGACAAGAGAGAGAGAGAGAGAGAGAGAGAGAGAGAGAGAGAGAGAGAGAGAGAGAGAGAGAGAGTTCAGAATGCTTGGAGGTGAAATTGTGGAGGAGAAAGCAACCCAAAAATGAGAATGAAATATATGACATCCCTTCTAAAACAACACAATTGTTTTTAGAAACCAGATCCATCAATTGTTGCTACAATGGTGAGAGCAGAGTGGATTTAGGACATGTTACACATGCCTCAAATTTATCTTCCTTGATTCCCTTTAATCTACTGGAAAGTTGGCTTTAAAAATAAAGTAGTATGCTACTTTATTTATAAAATTTATAAAGACAGGGAATACATTAAAAAACTGTCTTTGTCCATTCTGAGTTTGTATTATACAAAATATATTAGACAACAAGTAATTACATAGCAGTGATAAATGCAAAATAGATAAGAAAATAGGTCAAAATTGGGTTAAAGTGCATATCCTTCAAGTTAGACAAATTAAACTTGATCATTCAAATCCATGTAAACTGGAAAAAACATACTCCTAAAAAACGCCTTCTGGTCTTTATGTGCACATAATGATAGGTTCATGAATCCACATATTCTCCACATTCACACTCACATATAAATAAAAATTTAAATGGAAAGAGAAAACAAATGAAAAAACAGAGAATATTTTGATGAGAGGAATATTTGGGACAAGATGTATAAGCCATGAGACTTATCACACTTTTTCATTAATTTGAACCTGGCTCTCTAATGGAACACAGAGCTTGCTCTCTGATAGACATGGTGTGACTAGCCAGGTTGCTCTGGGAATTCCCAGGCTCCACCTTCCAGGAACTGGAATTACAAACAGGCAAGAACAATTGCTGAGCATTTTAAATGGATTTGGGGAATCTTAACTTTTATACTTTGCCTTGTGGGCTAGAGCTTTCACTGTTAAGCAATCTTCCCAGTAACAAAGTTTACTTTCTATATTATGTGAGTCTTTCTCACTTATAAGTATCCATCATAAGATTTGGTAACAGTGAACACATGCAAACATTAACATAATAAAAAAGTGTTTAATCTCTGTGCACTCAACCATTGAAATGGTGTGTAACTATAGAGTTTGCTACAGGTAGTGCACATCTGTACCTCCAGCACTTAGTCAGCCACCATAGGGAAATCCTCTCAAATATTCAGTCAAATAAAATACTGCTGTGGTCAGATAAGACATTTGATGTCTTTGAAGCTAAATATTTGTGTAGGAGGGTGAGGAAGATGAACGTGTCAGTTGTTCACATGTTCAGAGTTTCAGCTTGTGCAGAAGCAAACAATTACGAAAAGGAATCACTTTAAATATATCAGAAACATAGCAGATAAAGTTAACTTGATGAACCAATTATACAAATGAATAGATCACTTGGCATTCATTGCAATTATCTTTATTTTTCTTTCCCTTTATCTTTCCATTTTCCTCCTCTTAGTTTCCATTTCATTTTCTCATTATAAAAGTCAAAATATTTTAAATTAAGATGTGTATTTCTTAAGTGGAAGGAATGGCTGTTTTCACTGCTGACAACAGTAGCTTTAGTTAATCCTCAGACATCTGTTAGAAATGGAAGCTGGTATCATACTATATTTCCAGTCTTCTGGGAATATTTTATTAATTCCAAAGGCTATAATATTCACCATAAATCCTTATGGCAGTAATCCACAAATGCTAATTACTTCATTTTTGTATGTTAGCAGGGATGTGCAGGGTCAACAAAGAATCATCAGACAAACAAGAGGAATGCAGAAAGCCTGAGCTGTTTGCATGGAGTGTGTTTGCACGCACTTTGTTTTCTGAAGCCTATGAGTTATCAAGAAGTTACCCTATCACGCCTTCCTTTCACATGATGCTCTGATTAGGAAAGGTCAGTGTGTCTTTGAGGAAATTGACAGTGATGATATAGTAACTGTGCAAAGCTAAGTCTCTGGAGTAATATTTGTGTCTAATCTATGTGGTTGCAGAAAATATAACTGCCGAGAATACTATATTCATCATCCTGAGTGGTTTTATCAGTACAACCTGATGTCGCACTCAAAAGAAAAATCACCAAAAATTTGCTTGGCCATTCAATCATGCATCCTTATGAAATATGCTTGGGCAAATTGTATGCCTGGTTCTTAGATACTATAGGTGAAAATAAGATACTGTTCTCATTGTGCCCAAAAATAAGAGGGAACACATATAAAAAATTGATCATTTTGTAATTTGTTAATTGCTGCAGTAGATTTAAAATCATATGTTGGAGGAAGTAATATGTTGGTTGCACATAATCACCAAAAATGTACATTAGTAATATAGGAACAAAGGAGACTTTATCAAAGATAAAAATTCTTATACACTTGAAAAAAATCCTAGTAACTTTTATATTCTAAAAATTCCTTGTACTAAAATGCTAAAAACTAATTTCTAATACTCTTAACAGATTATATAAAAAATTAACAAATCATATAATATATTTTTTGCTTACCTTATGATTATTTTTACTATAGTTAGGTAATATCAACAATTAATATAGTAATGATTTTATAATATCTTGCATTCTGTAAGAGCAGGCATGTATTACTCAAGTTTAAATTAGAATTTAATCCCTATGTATTTATTTAATAATATATGAAATGTACTTTTTTATCAACTCTCAGAGAATTTATCAGCACTAATTGTATTCTAATTAAGAATAGCTGAAAATGCTGTAGAGTGAAAGATATAAGAAGTCTTTGAAGAGGAATCAAACTGAAAAAAAGTAATTGCATACAGTTTGTCCTGTTTATGCTTAAAGATAGATCATGTATGTTTTACTAGACTTCTACACGTTTCAGAATACAATACAGTTGACATTCAAACTTAATCATCACAAATCCCAACCAATATGACACTCCCAAATATGCCTAAATTACAATATTACACTTCTAGCTTCCCAATAGTCCATACCCCTTCAATAATGGAAAAGAAACTCAGTTCATCTTCATGAAGATCATGAACAGGTCCAAGCACCAAATGTTTTAATCTCGAGCTGTGAATCTGGGACACATTATGGAATCATCTAAAATGGTGAAAGGACTTGAGTAGCCCCATGAGTTGTCCATGCCTCCAGCTCTGTTGCTTGCCACATATATAGCCTCTGTCCTAGGCTGCTCCACTTCAGACCTGTAACTTTCCTTGGCATATGTTCCACAGTCCTGGCATCACTGACCTGCTGAGTTGTCCATTAGAACTCAAGTTGCTACTTCATAACTTCAGGTGGTGACCAATCAAGGCATTTTTGCAAGAGATGCAACTATAGCACATATTGCTCAGTAATTTTCTGGAACCATGGTGCCAGGTTCCTAACTACTTCCATCTTTTATGTCCACAAGCTGGTACCATATGGACAATGCTTCAGGTTCTGATGCCAGCCATGGATGTATTCTAATCTCTTCAGCCTACTCTGCCTGATCTCTGTCTACCTTCTAGGCTTACACTGTGGAAAGATTTTTCCTAGGCAGCTATCTTCAATCATGGAGCCACTTTATTTACATTCTCAGTTTAGATTCTCCCTTGTCAGGTGAATTTGTGTTCTCACAACATTGATGGCTTTTTGGCTTCATGACAAATTTCTTGTTGTGTCTGTGGAGAACAGGAGGTTTCTCTTTAGTGGAACTAACTTGTTTAACATTAAAACTGCTTTTTCAACACTAGCCTTATCTACAACTATAAATTCTCTCTCTTCCATTTAAAAATAGCATAATTTTTGGATTTTTTTAACCAGTTTGTTGCTCACTCTCTCACTGTGGAACTGGGTAACAACTTAGAAAATAAAATATTAACCTGTCCTGACATTTCCTTTACTTTTAAATTCATCCTCATGCAAGTTCTCATGACATTGACAGAATACTACTTGAATTCATGATAGACTATAACTGAAATGATAGACTATAACTGAAATGACCTTTCACCCAGTCCTCTTCCTGTATTCTATGATATTCTATGTGAAAGCACTATTTTAAGCACACTTAGTGATTTTATTGTGTGTGTGTATGTGTGTGTGTGTATGAACACGTGTGTGCATATATGTGTCATGTTGCATGTGGAAATCAGAGGACAAGTTTGAGAGTCAGTTTTTTTCTTCATCCTTATTTAGCAGTAGGATGTATTTTATTCTTTCTGAAAATCTGTGGCATACAATGGGCATACTCACCCACAAACTTCAAGGAGGTACTACTGTTTGCACCTTGCCTCTCACTGTAGAAATACTGGGTCTACAAATTTGCACCACATCTTATATTTTTTCACTTCAAAAATTAAAAAAAAAATTCACATACAAACAAAATGCGTTTATGTCCATTCTCCCTTTCTTCTTTCCAGCCTTCCTTATGACTCCTCTCCCACTCTCCCTTTCCTTAACCTACCCAACCTCAGCCCTCTTGCTCTCATGTCCCTCTGCATGCATGCACCAAACTGGTCCCTTTGGGGTTCCTGTACTAGGAGCAGGTCTTTAATAGACTATGTGACTCTTCAGTGGGCAAACTCACAGACGTGGAAGCTGCCCTTCTCTTGTTCATCACCTGTCTCAATGATTCTCACTGAGTATAGTTGTTTTTCTAGAGAACCTTGCTTGTCCAGTGGAGATATGACATGATCCTGCTGTGTCATCACAGTGAACTACTTGAATGCAATAGCCCTCTCATGACTAGAATATCATAGATGACAGAAGACCTCTCCAACCTCAGGCTCTTACATTCCAACCAACCCTTCTTCAGCTAGGTTCCTTGAACCTTAGGATGTGGAGAGGATTTGAAGACTTATTTTAAAATGAACATTCCAGGGTTACCATTACTCTGGTTTCTGGACATTTGGGTTTCTGTGTTATTAATCTTTCAATGTAATAGATGTATCTTGATGAGTGTAAATAAATTCTGTTATATAGAGCCTTATATAGATCCCTGCTCCACAGGATTCCTCTTATCAGTTATTATAGCTTGTAACATTCATAAGTGGGTGATCCGCAAACCACTTGCTTTTTTTGTTTTGTTTACCTTTGTTTTGCTGCACTATTCCTTATTATGCTGCATGTTTTCTTTCAGTCCACTTCAATATTTTCCTTCTATGGACCTCCCCCATCAGTTGGACAATCTCCTGTAGATTTGCTCTGGGCTTAATTACTAATTTTCTACAAATGTTCCCAGAGCTCAAACCCTCAACTGTCATGTTGATACCTGTGCCTCACTATGACATACCCTTTGTGGACAATGGCCTTAGTTTTTTTATTGAGCTGTATTATGGTTTTCTTTCTTCTACACTCCTAGTTATAATCTTTTACATTTTTAATGGGTATTAAAAGATTTCCCCTTGGGTATGTCACTACCAGGGATGGAAACTAGGTTCCACTTACAAAGAAAAACATGAGACTTCTGACTGTGTACTTGGGATACTTCACTCAGTATGATTTCTTCCAAATCCATACATTTACTAGCAAATTTCACTAATTCATTTTTTGATAGCTAAGTACTATTCCATCATGTATATGTGTCACATGTTCATTATTCATTCGTCAATTGTTGGGCATGTAAGTTGATTCAATGATTTTGCTATCATGAATATTGCTGCAATGAACATGGATGTACATTAAAATGCAGCATTTAAGGGGGAATATTCTCAGCAGTGAAATAGCAGGATCATGTGACATTTAAATTATTAACTTTTTTATAAATCACCATACTGATCTCCAGAGCAGTTGCACAGCTCTACCTTCCTACCTGCATTGTATGAGGGTTCTCTTCTCCTCTAATCCTCTCCAGAATTTGTCATTGTATGTATTTTGGATTTTTACCAATCTCACCAGAGTGAGATGTCTAAGGCAGTTTTTATTTGCATTTTCCTGATGGCTAGGGAAGTGGAACATTTCCTAAGGTATCTGTTAGACATTTCAATTTTGTTTTGGGGAAAAAACTTCTTTCAAGTTTCATGGCCTGTTTCCTAATTGGGACGTTTATCTTATTAGTGTTTAAATTGGTGGGTCTTATCATATGTGTTATTGAAGATTTTCTCCCATTCCATTGGTTGGTTTTTGCATGGTTAGCAATACCTTTAGCTGAATAGAAGCTCTTTAATTTCATGAGATGTCATTTTTGAGTGTTGGCTCTCTTTTCTGAGCTATTGAGATCTTGTTTGGAAAGTATTGGATCAGGCCAGTCAGTTCAAGGGAATTCCCTACTCTTTGTTATAAGATATTTATAGTCTCTGGTCTAATATTAAGGTATTTTATCTATTAAGAGTTGATTTTAATATGCGGTGACAAGTTAGGGTACAGTTTCATTCTTCTACTTATAGATATCCAATTTTTCCAGCATCATTTATTGAAGATGCTGCTCTTTTTCCATTGGGTTTTCTGAGAACCTATGTCAAACATTAGATTGTTGTAAGTGTATGGACTTATGTCTGGGTCTTCAACCTTTATCAATTAATCTATGTGTCAGTTTTAGATTCAGTGCCATGTTGTTTTTATTAGTGTGGATTTGCAGTATAGATTGAAGTCTAGTAAAGACAGACCTCCAGCAGAGTTTTTATTATTTAGTATAATTTTTGGTTTTCTGGGCATTTTATATATTCATATTAATTTCTAGATTGTGTTGTCAATTTCTGTGAAGAATTGCCTTGGAATTTTTATTGGCATAGCATTGGCTCTGTATACTGCTTTTGGTAGGATGGACAATTTCATGGTGATAAATCTACTGATCCAGTGTCATAGAAGGTCTTTCTACCTTCTGGTATCTTCTGAAATTTATTTCTTTAGGATTTTAAATTTTTTTAACATTTTTTATTATCTCCGCTCATACAAACTTAATAGGTACACCGGTTCCCTCCCTCCCTCCTCCTCCCCCAAACCCTCTGCTCGCCCTTCCCTCACCCCTCCCTCCCCATCCCCCAGTGCCCCCCCCCCATTCCCAGAGAATCCTTTAATGTGCATGCCTTAGTGTCCTCTCGATCCTCCTCTCCGATGACATACAAGGACCCAGTGGCATTTCCCTGAACCCTTTCCTGTGTTCCCCTTAAGCACAGGAACACTATTTTGGCTGTCAATCCCTTGCCTCCAAGGATCTTGGTGCTTTTAGCAAATGCTAGACTTTGTGGGGACAATAATGTGTTGGACATTGCGCAGGGCATGTAAAGTCCAATTATGATTGCTTCGGCCCTAACTTGTGTGGAGTATCTTGCATATCATTGCTCCTCCCATCCTTGTGCTCTTACAATCTTACCGCTCCCTCTTCCGCAAATTTCCCTGAGCTTTCTGGTCCTGGTAGGGCGGAGCCTGTGAATCCCGGGACAGAGTAAACAAGGAGGAGGTGGAGGCGGCCGTGGTGGTTTCCGAATTCGTCCGTGGTTCTACACACACACACAGACATACACACACACACACACACACACACGTGCGCGCACATACATACACACACACCCACGATTGAATAAATAATAATAAAAAAATTTAAAAAAAAGTTCTTTCTGCATCTATCTAGATAATCATGTGTTTTTGCATTATGTTGAATTAATTTTGTGTGCCTGGGATAAATCCTGTTTGAGCATAGTGAATGATTTTTTAAAATGTATTTTTGAAACTGTTTACTACTCAACAAAATTTCATTGAGGATCTTTGCCTCTGTGTTCATTAATGAGATTGGCCTATTTCTTCTTTATTTTTGACTATTAGCTGATATTTTTATGTATTTATTTATTTATTTTTATTTTTTCCCACATTTTTATTTTGTCCCAATTAAATATAGGCTTAATAAGTACCCCAGTCCTCTCCATCCCTCTTCCCCCTAGATCCCTCTTGCACTCTCCCCCCATTTTCACCATCTTTTCACGACCCTCCCTCACTCCCCTTTGCCCAGTGCCTCCCCCTTAATCCTTCTCATCCTCTGGAGCATACTTTTGTGTGAATGCCAAACCTCCCCTTGAGTCCTCCACCAAAATGAGGTGTAAGGACTCAGTGGCATAGCCCAGAGCCCTATCTTGAGTACCCCCATTATTGTAAGAGCTCTATTATGTCTGTTAATCCCCTGCCTCTAAAGATCCTACTGCCTGGAGCCTTCTCCTCTGTGATCCATGCTAGACTTTGGAGGGGGTGTCCTTGAGAGTCAGCCATTGTGCAGGTCATGCACAGTAGCCAATTATGGCTTCTGCAGCCCTAACGTCTGTGGAGTATCTTGCATATCATTGGTCCTCCCTATCTTTAGGCTCTTACAATCTTGCTGCCCCCCTCTTCCACAAGGTTCCCTGAGCTTTAGGATGGGGAGAGATTTGGTTGGTCTCATTCCAGGTGAATAATGTAGTGTCTTTGGTGTTATGAATTATAATTTTTTTTTCAGTTTTGCCTTTTCTGCATTGCCCTTGGCTCCATCCTGTTTGGTATCAAAGGTCACCTCCTAACCAAAGATTAAAAGCTGCTTAAATGAAGATCTTAATGTGAGGAGACTCAAAGGTAGATGGAATAGAAGTAGGAAACAGCAGTGAGAGGGGTCATTGTCCCATTTTATGGATGGTCACCATCCATTTGCCAGTCCTAATACCGTCCCTGATTGTTGAGATCAGAATTCCTCAGTGCTAGATGATCAGGAAGGGAAATAAGAGTGAGCTACACGAGATGTCTGGTTATTTACACACAATAATCAACTGTGACCTATTTTCTCTACTGAAGCATGATCACCTCTCTCTTTTGTTTCTGGGGATGGACCCTTCTTCCCATTCCTCCTGTTTATAATCAGTGCGATTACAGTAAGTATTACAGAAATTTACCTTTAAATATGTCCTTAAGTGGGTTTGGTATTAGAATCAAACTATTAGGGAGTAAATACATTGTCTAACTTTCTGTATCAATATAATTTTTTCTAATTCCATCCATTTCCCAGAATATTTCATTAATTCATCTTTTTTGATGGCTGAGTAGCATTCCATTGTATAAATTTTCCACATTTTCTTTATTCCTTTGTCAATTGTTGGATTGATTCCATGACTTTACTATGGTAAATAGTGCTGCAATGAACATGGTTGTGCTTCTGTCACTGCAGTGAATTTTTGCATTGTGGGAGGTTATACCCAGAAGTGGAATAGCAGGGTCATATGACATTTCAATTTAACTTTTTTAGAAATCACCAAACTGATATCCAGGGTGGTTGTATAAGCCTGCATTCCTAAAAGCAATGCATGAGCGTTCCCTTCTCTCCACATCCTCTCCAGCATTTGGTGTTTGTGTTGTGGATTTTTGCCATCCTGACTGGGGTGAGATGATATCAGCAGGGAAGTTTTGATTTGCATTTCCCTGGTGACTAAGAATATGGAGGATTTTTAAAGATATTTGTTAAATAAATTGACACTTCATTTTCGTCCCTGGAAAAATTTCTTTTGAGTTTAATTGGGCCATTAATCTCCTTGGTATTTAGTTTTTTAAGTTCTTTGTTCACTCTGGATAATAGAGCTCTATCAGATATGTGGTTAGTGAAGATTTTCTCCCATTCTGTGGGTTTCCTTTTGCTCAGTTTACAACCTCTTTATTTGTACAGAAGCTCTTTAATTTCTTAAGATCCTATTTGTTGAGTGTTGGTTCTAGTAACTGTGCTATTGCATTTCCTATTGGAACTGTTGGCCTTGCCCAGTCAGCTCCAAGGTGTTCGCTACCCTTTCTACTAAGGTTTTTATAGTCTGTTGTCTAATATTACTGTCCTTGATTCATTTGGAATTAATTTTTGTGCATGGTGACAATTATTGGTCCAGTTTTAATATTCTGCATGTGCATATCCAGTTTTGCTAGTACCATTTGTTTGAATATGCTTTTTCCATTGAATCTTGTCAAAGATCAAATGGCTATAATTGTGTGGGCTTATATCTGGGTCTTCAACACTTATCTACTGATTTACCATGCCAATTTTGGAGCCAGTACCAGGCTGTTTTTATTACAATGGATTTGTAATATAGATTAAGGTTTGGTATGGTGATACCTACAACAGTGTTTTTGTTACTCAGGATTGTTTTTGATATCCCGGGCCTTTTGTGCTTCCATACGAATTTTGAGATTATTTAGTCAATTTCTTCAAATTGCTTTGGGATTTTGATTAGTATAAGGTTGAATTCGTACATTGCTTTTGGTAGGATGGTCATTTTTATGTTGATTCTGCCAATCCAGGAACATGGGAGTTATTTCCAACTTCTGGTGTCCTCTGTATTCTTTCTTTAGGGTTTTAAAGTTTTTGTTACAAAGATCTCTTACTTCTTTGGTTAGATTTATAAAAAGATTTTTCATTTTTTAGGGATTATAGTAAATGGGACTGTTTCTCTTAGGACTTTTTCACCTTTTTCATCCTTGGTGTATAAGAAGGCCATTGATTTTTGCCCTTTTTTTTTGTAACCTGCTACCCTGCTGAACTTATGTATTTGTTCTAGGAGTTTCCTGGTGGAGTTTTTAGGATCATTCAGGTATTCGATTATGTCATCTGCAAATGGTGATTTCTTTACTTCTTCCTTGACTATTTGAATCCCTTTCATCTCCCTCTTTTGTCTTATGGCTCTAGCTAAGATTTCAAGTACAATATTCAATAGAAGTGATAAGAGTGGGCAGCCTTGTCTAGCTCTTGATTAAAGTAGGAATGCTTCAAGTTTTTCCCCATTAAGTATAATCTTGCTGTTGACTTGTTGTAGACAGCTTTTATTATGTTGATGAAGATTCCTTCCATTGCAACTGTCTCTAGAGGTTTGATCATAAAAGGATGTTGGATCTTGTCCAAAACATTTTTCTGCATCTATCGAGAGTATCATGTGCTCTTGGACTTTGGATTGATTTACATGATGGGTTATATTTCTTGATTTCTGTATGTTGCACAAACCTTATGTGCCTGGGATAAAGCCTACTTGATCATGGTGAATGATCTTTTCGATATGTTTTTACATCAGATTTGCTAAGATTTTGTTGAGAAATTTTGCATCTGTGTTCATCAAAGAGATTGGCCTATTGTTTTCTTTTTTTAAATGTATCTTTATTAGGTTTTGGGATTAGTATGATATTAGCTTTGTGGAAAGAATTTGGAAGTGTTACTTCCTTCGCAATTTTATGGAACAGCTTAAGGAGTATTGGTGTTAGTTGTTCTTTAAATGACTGGTAGAATTCGTGCTGAATCCATCTGGTCCAGGATATTTTTTGGTGAGAAGATTCAAGATTAATTCATCTATTTCCTCATATGGTATAGGACCATTTAAATAATTCAATACTTCCTGATTCAATTTAGCAAACTTTTGCTTACTCAGGAATTCATCCATTTCTTTTGTGTTGTCAAATTTCATGAGGTAAATGTTTTTGAAATATGACCTTATAATTCTCTGAATTTCATGGATTTTAGTTGTGATTACTCCATTTTCATTTATAATTTTGTTAATTTGGGTTTTCTCTCTCTTGATTTTGGTTAATTTAGCTACTGGTTTATCAATCTAATTGATTTTTTCAGACAACCAGCTTTTTTTTTAATTTTTTTTATTATTATTATTTATTCAACTGTGCGCATGTGCGTGTGTGCGTCTGTGTGTGTGTGTGTCTGTGTGTGTGTGTGTCTGTGTGTGTGTAGAACCACGAACGAATTCGCAAACCACCATGGACGCCTCCACCTCCTTCTGCCCTGGGATTCACAGGCTCCGCCCTACCAGGACCAGAAGCGCAGGCCGCCCCCGCTTCTGCCTGGCGTCTATACGTGGGATCTGGGATCCGAACTCAGGACCTTCCGCCTGCAAGGCGGAGGCTTAACCCCTGAGCCACCTCTCCAGCCCTGACAACCAGCTTTTTGTCTGGTTGATTCTTTGTATTTTTTTTCCTTATTTCAATTTTGTATATTTCTCCCTTGCTTTTGCTTATCTCGTCTCTTCTACTGCTTTTGAGATTGGATTGCTCTTGTATCCCTAAAGCTTTAAACTGCATTGTTATTTACTTGTGATGCTTCTATTTTTTTGATATAGGCATTAAGAGCTATAAATTTACATCTTGGGAAAGATTTCTTTGTGTACCAGCGATTTTGATATGTTGTATTTTCATTATCTTTCACTTCTAAGAAATCTTGAATTCCATTTTGATTTTCTTCCTGAACCAAATTCTCATTCATCATCCTAGCCTTTAGTTTCCAAGAGTTAGTATATTTTCTGCTCTTTGTTGTTTTGTGGATGTCAAGCTTTAGACCATGGTGGTCTGATAGGTTATAGGCTGTAACTTAAACTTTCGTGTATATGGGGAGATTCATTTTGTAGCCCAATATATGGTCAATTTTGGAGAAAGTTCCATGAACTACTGAGAAAAATGTGTATTCCTTGGTGCTTGGATGGATGGCTTGATAGAGATCTGTAAGGTCCATTTCAGTAAGGGTTTGATTTAATTTCAGTGTGTCTTCTGGTAAGATTTTGGCCTGTTGACGTATTCCACATTGAGAGTGCAATATGGAAACCCCTGAGTATTATTGTTTTGGGATTGGTTTCTTGTTTTAGTCATAGTAGCATTTGCTTAATGAATGTGGGGTAACCCATATAGTTGCGTATATGTTCAGTATTGTGAAGTGTTCTTGGCGAATTGTGCCTGTGACTAAAATATAGTATCCCTCTGTATATCTTATGATTTCTTTACTTTGTCAGATAGCATAATTGCTACCCCTGCTTGTTTCCTGGTTCCATTAGCTTTAAGAACTTTTGACCAAACTTTTACTTTTCCTATCTTTTGTGGTGAGATGTGTTCCCTGAAGTCAGCAGATAGATAGGTTGTAATTTCTATTTCATGTTGCTGACCTGTGTGTTTTGATTGGTGAGTAATTCCATTGACATTTAAGGTTATAATGGAGAAATTACTTTTAATTCCTGACTTTTTTGTGTTTAGAGGCTTTCATAAGTGTATTATTTAGCTTGTAGGTGATGTTGTTATTATATTTCCCTTCTGTCCTCCCAGATATGCTTGTTCTTTTCTTCAAGCTTGAGTATCATTTCTAACATTTTTTGAAGGCTTGGTTTGGTGGACATGTATCCTTTCAAGTTGTCTTTGTGCTGGAAAGTCTTTCTTTCTCCCTTGATCATAATGAATAGTTTTGTGGGGTATATCAGCCTGGGTTGACATTTTTGCTCATTTAATACTTGAACTTCTTGGATTGAACTGGTTTTTTCTTCCACTTTGTCTTCAAGATTTGATATTCTATTTTCTGGTTCATTAGTTCTGCTGATTTATTCTATTATGGATTCTTATTAGATTTTGTGATTATTGAAATATTACCTTTGTAAAAACAATTTGGAATTGTTACTTCCTTTGCTATTTTATGAAGTAATTTATCGAGAAGTAGTATTGGTTGTTGAAATGTCTGGTAGAATTCTCCACTGAATCCATCCATTCCTGGTAGTAAGATTTGTAATTACTTCTTTAATTTTGTCATTTGTTATAGGACTGTTTATGTAACTTAATTGATGCTGATTCAATTTTGGTAAATTGTGATTACTTAAAACTCACTCATTCATTTCTTAGTGATTATCACATTTTTGAAGTGATACATAATGATTCTCTGAATTTCCTTGGTATCTGTCGTAATGACTCTGTTTTCTTCTCCGAATTTATTAATTTGGGTTTTTGTTCTTTTAGCTTTGGTTAATTTGGATAAGATTTGTGAATCTTGTTGATTTTTTCAAAGAACCAAGTCTTTGGATTATTCTTCGCATCATTTTCCTTAATAAGTTTTCGATATTATTCTATCAATTTTACTAATTTCAGTTCATCTACTATTTTGGGGGTTGGATTGTTATTGTCTCTCTAAAGTTTTAAGATACTTTGTCAAGTTATTTACTTGTGATGATTCCTTTTCCAATATTAGCATTGAGTGCTATAATCTTTCCTCTTAGGCCAGCTTTCATCATGTCCCTTAGAGTTTGATATGTTGTGATTTCATTATCATTTTCACTTCTAGCAATTTTAAATTTCCCTTTAGATTTCTGCCTGAATCCATTCCTCATTCAACATCATTGTATTTAATTTCAAAGAGTTTTTGTGTTTTCTGTCATTTACTCAGTTGTGGAAATCTAGTTTTATTCCAGGGTGGTTTTATAAGGTACAGCATGAAATTTCAGCTTTCCTGTATATGTAGATACTTGCTTTATGGCACAATATGTCGTCAGTTCCATGGGCTGATGAAAAGAATGTGTATTGTTTGTTATTGAGATAGATATTGTTTGGTAGAGGTCAGTCAGATACATTTGGGTTATGATTTGTTGATATCTCTATATAGTTCTTAGCCTGTTGAGCCTGTTTTTTCCACAGGTGAGATTGGATTTTGAAGTCCCTACTATTATCGTTTTGTGTTGATTTTATAGTTTTATATATTGTAGTGTTTGGTAAATGAATGTGGATGACCTCAAGTAGGTATATATGTTTATTATTGTAAGGTCTTCTGATGAATTGTTCCTTTGAGTATTATTTAGTATCCTTCTGTGTCTTTCATGATTTTTTTCAGTCTGGAATATATTTTGTCAGACATCAGAATTGTTGATACCACTTGTTTCCTTTTTCTATTAGTTTATTGTACTTTTAACCAGCTTTTTATCTTTCACAGTGAGGTATGTTTCCTGAAGGCAGCAAATTGATGAGTTGTAATTTTTAATCCATGTCGGTAACATATGTCTTTGATTGAAGAGTTAATTTCATTGACATTTAGGGATATAATTGAAAAATATCCATTATTTCCTGTCATTTTCTGTATTTTTGGTTTTTTTATGTGCATATTTCTTTTCTGGGAAGTTATGTTAGTATTATTTTTTCCCTTCTAGCCTCTTGAATATGTTTGTCCTTTTCTTTAATATCTTCTTACTTGGTGTGTGTTTTTGACTGCTATGAGTCAGACATAATTACTGCACATGGATGGTTATTGCTGCTATCTATCTAGCTGATAGTGTCAGTCTAGCATTTCTTGTTGCTATGTTGTGGATAAGGTTATTACAATAAGGAAAATGTGTGTAAGACCTGCTCTGGTTCAGGGTGATAGACTTTGGGTCTAGACTTGACTGAAAAGTTTAAGATTGGGTGCTTAAATTTTGTTTTGGCTTAAGTATCAGATTCACTTTATATCATTAAATAGGGTGGATTTAGTAGCCAGGGGTTAGAGATATGAGTGATTTGGCAGCTTTTAGTTCCTTAGAGATGTGTGAGGGTGAATGGTTAAGAGCTTGAAGTATGAGTGTATGGGGCTTTGGGTGTGTTTTATATAAATCGTAAATAATAGTGAGTATCAATTGAGATTAAAAGGAAAGTAAAAAGGGTTTCTTATCTTAGGGTGGATAGGAAAATTCTCTTCTGTCCTGAAGGGACCTTTAGTGGGGGTCCTCAATTGTATGGTTTGTACTTTCTGTGTACTCTGCTTAATTCTTGGAGGGTTTGGTAGTGTTAACAAGGGGAGAAGGGGACTGGTGGAGACCCCATTTGTGTTGGCAAAGAGGATGTGGCCACTTGGTCAGTACCCATGTAACTGAAAGTCTAGAGAATGTTGCCATAAAGACAATTGTGTGAGGAAAGACCGTATAATACTTTTGACATGATATTAAATTAGGTTTACTAGTACTTTATTCAATATTTTTGGATCTGTGTTCATCAATGATTTTGGCCTATAGTTTACTTTTTGTGGGTCTTTATTTAGCCTTGTATCAGAGTAAAATTGGACTTTGAAAGTGTTCCTTTATTGTTCTTTTATGCAGTATTTGAGCATTAGTGGTGTTATTTGTTCTTTAAATATCTGGTAGAACTCTGCATTGAATCCATGCATTTCTGAATATTTTTGGTTTGGACATGTGGGATTACTGTTTCAATTTGGTCACTAGTTATGAAACTGAGTAATTCACTTTATCTTCATTCAACATTGTAATGTTATATGCATTCAGAAATCCATCTGTTTCTTTCTGATTGTCAAATTTGGTAAAGTGTAAATTTTTGATGTATGTCCTTATGATTTCCTGATTTTCTAATAGAGCTATTTTGTAATAGCTCTATTTTCATCTCTAATTTTATTAATTTGGGTTTTCTCTTTATTTTTGGTTAACTTGGCTAAGAGTTTATCAATTTTGTTCATTTTTTTAAATGACTAGCTTTTGTTTGAATGATTCTTTTTATTGCTTTCTTTGTCTTATTTCAGGTATTTCTTCCTTGATCTTACTAATCTCTATATCTACTGCTTTTAATATTGGTTTGTTCTTGTTTGTCTAAAGTCTTAAGCCATACTTCTAATTTATTTACTTGTGATGTCTCTATTTTTTTTTTGGTTGTAGATATTGAGTAATGTACACTTTCCTCTTAGGATCACATTCCCCAATTTCCATAGATTTAAGAATGTTGTGGTTTTTATTATCATTATATAGGAATTTGGGGGGTTTCCATTTTGGCTTCCACTACAGACCTATTTATTCCTCATTCAGTAGCATGTTGTTTAATGTCCAAGATTTTGTGTTTATTTGTTATTTATCATGTCATAGATGTCCAGCTCCATTGTGGTCATATATAGTACACAATGTATTTTTTATATTTGTTGAGGCTTTTTTTGTGACATAGTATGTGTCCTATTTTGGAGAAAGTTTCATGGTTGATTAAAAGAATGTATATCCCTTGGTATTAGGATGGAAAGTTGAATAGATGTCAGTGAGGTCTATTTGATTGAAAGCCTGAAATACTTCCATGTGTCTTTGTTCAGTTTTTGGCACATTGACCTGTCAAACGGTTAGAGTAAGTTGGTAAAATTTCCTATTATTGTTATAGTAGGTTGATTTCTTTTATTTATTGTAATGTTAGCTTAGTGAGTTAATGTTTTTGAGTCTATATTTGATGCATATATGTTTAGAACTATTACATTTTCAGGATGGCTTGATGAGTATATAGTATTTTTCTGGGTCTTTTATAACTTGTGTTGGTGTGATTTCTATTTTGTCAGATGCTAAAATGGAAACACTTACTTGTTTCCTAGTTGTTTTAACCATAAGATAGTATCTGTCTTTCATGGTTAACTGTGATTCTTGAAAGTAGGAAATTGATGTTATAAGTTTTGATACAAACTGTTATATTGTATCTTTTGCTTGAGTTCAATGACATTTAAGGTAACAGTTGAAAAATTTGGATTGATTTCTGTCTTTTTGTTGATTTTCTTTTCTTTTTTATAATTTTGGCTCTTTGCTAAGTGGTTGTGATGCCATCATTTTCCCTTCTGTCCTTTTGGGAGTGTTTACTTCATCTTGAGTATTTTTTTTTCTGTTTTCTTCTTAATGGTAGTTTTATAGGCATTCAATTTATTTTTATCTTGGAAAAATTTTCTTTGGCCTTCAATAATGGCTGATATAACATGGCTATATATAACAACCTGGCTTAATATTTTTGACTATTTATACTTTGAAGTATGCCTCTTTAAGATCCTCTCAATTTTACTGTTTCCATTGTGAAGTCAATTGTTATTCTGATAGGCTGGTCTTTAAATATCCTTTGATTTTTTTCTCTTACAGTTTTCACTTTTATTTGTCATGGGATGTCTCTATTTTGTCCATATCTGATGAAAGTGTAGCATGCATCTTGTACATAGGTGGGGATATCTTTCATTAAGTGTGGAAAGTTTTCATTCATGATTGGCTGAAAGATATATGCTGGAACATTTTCTTGGCTTTCTTATTCTGGGATTCAATGACTGCACAGATTTGGCTTCTTTGTTTGCTCTCATGACTCTTGAATGTTCTTTTCTTGTTTTTTATTCTTGCTATTTTTTTCAGCTGCTTTAATTTAACAATTTTGTTCTGTTAGCTGCAGGGATGGATTAGTGGTGTGGAAGAGAAGACTGATTTGGGGGTTTATTGGAGATATGCAAGAGTAAATGAATAAGGGATGTATTTGGTGAGTTGTGGGTGTAATGTATAGTAATGTATAGAGAACTTCTGCTTGATTTGTCATGTTGGTGAAATTTTGTGTTGAGCTTTTGATTGCAATTATCCTGAAATTTAGTTCAAGTATAATTTTGGCCTGAGATTTTTTTCCAACTGTTTTATATTCTGTTTTTGTTTCATTGATTGTGTTTTTCATCTCATTTACCTTTTTATTATTTTCCCCTTCACATATGTTGATGCATATATTTAACTCCTTGCAGTTTTTCCTTTTCTTGTTGGAGTTCCTGTCACATTTCCATGAGGATATTAATAATATACCTTTGGAATACATCATCTGGTGTTTTGTTTTCCTGGTTTGTATCTAAGAACTTATTCTGGTTGAAGTCTATCAATAAGGAATTGGTGCTTTTTGCAGGAGATATATTTTCCTGCTATTTGGCACATGTAGTGGTTTTACAAAGTGGATTGGGCACCTTGTGTTAGGTGTTTGTTTACTTTCTTTCGTGTGTGTTTCTGTCTCTTTTCATTCATAATCAGGTTTCAAGATTTTCATTCACTATTGTTAGATTTAATTCCTTAGAATTGACTGGGATGGTGTCATTCAAGGGTTGCTTTGTGGGTGTGGTAGCTGCAATGCACTTGTGGTGTCTGGGTCTAACACTGATTAAGTATTGAACGCATTTAGGATCTAATATTAATGAAGAAGTTTAAGATCAGAAATCAGGTTTATTGAGTAGGGTTGGCATAAATATCAGAACAGCTTTGATATTTCGATATTGTGAGTATAATAGCTAGGAGTGTAGGATTAGATCTGTAGGAGAGATGAGAGCTTTGGGGGTTTATTAGAGGTATGCAATTATTAAGGGATGAAGTTTATGAGGTATAGGTGTATTCTATGGCAGTCTTAAGCAGCTGTGACAATCACCTTTGGAAAGATGTTAAAAAATGAGTTACTTTTTTTTTCAGTTTTGCTGCTTTTGAAATGCCCTCCACTCCATCCTGATGGGTATTGGATGTCACCTCCTGGCCAGAGATTAAAAAAAAAAACTGTTAAATTAGAGTCTTGTTATAAGAGTGTATTCAAAGGTAGATGTAATAAAAGCAGGAAACCGCAGTGAGGGAGGGGTCAATCATCCATCTGCGAAATGGTTACTTTCTATCTGCCAGACTATATGCCCTCCCCTTCTGGTAAGATCATACCCCATCAGTTGTAAATGATCAGGAAGGAAAGTCTGTGTACTTAACCAGATGTCTCATTACTTACTTGCAGTCCTTGATAGTGGCCTATTTTCTCTGTTGTAACATGGTCCCCTCTCTCCTTGTTATTGGTGTGTCCCTCCTTGCCCATCCCTCCTGTTCATAAACTTTGCAATTACTGTAGATAAAAAAATCAACAAACCATAATCCAGAATATCAGAGACTCTATATCAACCACCTGGAACTAGGCCAGCCTAATCTCTCTCCTCCTGAAGCTCAGGGAAATTTGCGGAAGTGGGGGCAGTAAGAATGTGAGAGCACAAGGATGGGAGGAGTAATGAAATGGAAAATACTCCACACAAGTTAGGGCCTAAGCAATCATATTTGGACTTTACATGCCCTGCATAATGTCCAATACACTATTGACCGCACAAAGTCTAGCATGGGCTGCCTCCTTGGAGGCAACAGATTGACAGCCTCAGTAGTGTTCCTATGCTTAAGGGGAACACAGGAAAAGGTTCTGGGAAATGCCACTGGGTCCTTGCACCTCATCGGAGAGAAGGACCCAGAGGAGAGTTTGGCATGAACATTAAAGGATGCTCCAGGGATTGGAGGGGGAGACACTGGGGAATTGGGAGAGAAGGGAGAGGGGAGGGGGGGCACAGGGAGATAGGGGGTTGGAGGGAGGGGGAGACCGGTGTATCTGTTAAGTTTGTATGAGTGGAAATAAAAAAATTAAATAAAAAATTAAATAAAATAAATGAGTTACTTATCTAATGGTTGAGTGGTAAGGTTGTCCTTCTGGAATGGTGAGATTCTCAGAGTTCTCATGGACATGGACAGTTGGAAACCTTAGACCTTTGTGGTGTCTAATATATTCATGGGATTTATTATTGATTAGCACATTTGGAGATGAACAATAAAGCCAGCTGTGTCATGGATGTGGCCACAGCCATGCCCTGAACACAGGACCATTACGGAGAATGGGCAAGGAAAGAGGCACATGAGTGTGGCGTGGGGCCTGCTTTGAATGTAGCTGGCATGTCTGCAGCCATGTATTAGATATTCACATCTTATATTTACATGAGCTCTGAGGATCAACATCTTGTCATGTTCATACAGTATGTTGCTTTCATTACCTTCTGCTATAATAAAACAGCAGATTTTAAAATCTGCTGGGAAAATCATGTTGGGGAAAAGATTTATTGCAGCTTACAATTCCAGGTTACAATCATCCAAAAAAGGAAATCACACTAACAAGAATCAAGGGAACTGGTCATTTCCCATCCACAGCGACAGCGGATAACAATGAATCAGTGCATACATAATCACATGCTTCCTAATGATCAATCTTCTTTTTCTTTACACAGTATTAGATTTTCTATGAAGGGAGTATCATACCCACTATGGTCTTAGTCTTCACAAATCTATTTTTCAGTCAGGAAAGTTCCCTCCTGTTGGGCCCGCCCAGGATTTGCCCCAGGGCATGGCCTAGCACATGGGACTAAAGATGGCACTGAGGGCAAGGGTCTTGAGTGTAACCTGATCACTTCACAGAGAACCCTAATTGGCTTTTAGGTATCTACCTGTCCTCTGTGCTGCTTGACATTGAACTTGACCATTAGCACCTGTAGGGTGTCTTGACCTTGTGATACAATTGGTTGCCAGTTTCACGCCTTGGTGGCCTTTGTCTATAAAAGTTCCTTTTCTCCCCCGCCCCAATAAAGAGAGATCTGCTTCTGACAATCTCCCCGTCCTGTGCTGAATCTCTGGGGATAGAGGCGGAGGTGGGGACCGATGGAACCTGCTTTCTTCACAGCCAGCAGCTGTGTGTTTGAGTGAGTGAATGGATGCATGAGTGGGAACCGGTTCCCACAAGTGGCAACCACGAAGGGACACTTCTGAAATCGGACGGAGCTAAGCAGGCTTCGGGGTAAGTGAAAACTTGGGAAATATGGGGAATTCAACGTGCAAGAATAAAGAGGTGCCAGCAGCACTGGGGTCCATACTACAAAGACAGGGTTTAAAAGTTACAAGCTCTGCTATTTCAGAAATATGGCAAACAGCCCTTAAATTAGCACCTTGGATCCAATCGGGCAATGTGTTTTCGTCCACCACCTGGACTCGGGTAAAGGATCTAGCCAGGAATCGGGAAGAACATTTTGGGGTGTCCCCTTCTCGGGGATTTTACAGCATTGTTTCTGCCCTTGAGGCAGTGTTCCTTCCCCATCCAATCCAGCCTCCACCAGAGGCAAGGGGGGAGGAGAAGGAGCTACCAGAGCAAGCCCTTTAGCTCCCGGAGCAACTCTGGGCCGGCCCCAGCCGCTGGAGCCAACAAGCCATCCTGGGTGCCCCGCAGGGGGCTCCCCGGACAAGCCATGCAGGGATGCGGAGTCGCGTGGGACCACAGAGCTGGGGCCAGGTGGCAAAGCTGTGGGCATGTTGAGCCAGGGCTGGGCGGGTTTTCTGCTGGACCATGGCAGGGTGCAGGAAATCATGGGGATGGTGGGCATGTCTGCTGTTTAGAGAATGATAGCCCATCACTGTGCGAACACCAAGAATGTTATACAGAATTGTGGGCTGCAACAGGGGCACATGGTACTGGTATCGAAGCCGCTATCAGCGGTGGTTGAGAGAATGCACGCAGCTGCAGTGGGGCAACACGTGGGGATGTGGAACCATGTGGCGGGGGAGCTGTACATGGCTGCGAGGAGGCTGCACACAGCCGGGGGGCAGAGGTTCGCAGAAGCAGACCAGTGTGTGGGCCCTCGTATGGGCCGGCATGCGGGGACAACCCAATGCCTGAGGGAGCAGAGCTTCCCATTTGGGAGGGCCATGAGGAACAGCTGCTTGGTGAGCAAGGGCATGGCCTACGCCAAGAGCCCAAAAAGTATATGGGAAAGTCACTGGAGAAAGTGCCCTGCTCCCTTTATCAAAGAAAAGGGGTTATCAGTGCTCTGAGAACAGGGAGTGGTCCCCTGTATCTGGATTTAACTCCAATAGGGAGAAAATGGGATGGAGAAGGATTAGAAGGAGACCCACCTCCATATCCCTTAACAAAAATCCATCCTGACTCCGTGCGCAGGCACACTGGGCCCTGCCATGCTAAAGCAGGGAACCCAGGGCTGGAGCCCACATGTGCTGAGGCGTATCAAGTACAAGCCTATCCTGTTAACTTAAATCCAGGAGCCAATCACCCTACAGTGTGGTATCCTTGGAAAGCAAAACATTTATAAGAATTAAAGTGGGCTGTGCTGAAGGATGGTCCAAATTCTCCTTGGGTTGAGGCCCTCCTTCAAGAGCTAGCTCACCAACCCTGTACTACTAAGGACTGGATGGATATGGCCAAAGCGGTGCTCCCCAGTCCCACATTCATTAAGTGGACAGCGCTATTTAAGAAAGAATGTGGGGTCCAGAAACCAACCATGGAAGCCCCATACCAAGACCAAGTCTGCTTGATAGGTTTAGCTGCATGGAAAAAGCTAGATGAAGGTCCTTCTGAAATACCTCCAGCAGGCGTTATACAAAAATTGGGTGAGACCCTTCCCAAGTTCATTGACCTAGTGAAAAAAAGCTTCCATAGTAAACTTCCCCCAGGTCCCCTAAGGGAACAATTTGCTAAATTGCTAGTATGGGAAAGAATGAATGGGGACTACAAAAATACCATGTTCAGGTCTTAAGGAGAGATCTATGGGCACTTGGATTATTGCTTCACAGGATGTGGGGAGTCAAAAACACCAGAGTCAGACACTGGCTGAGGCCCTGGAGACACAGACAAAGACACTGGCCAACACACAGCCTGCAGGGCCAAGAGGGGAGGGGAAACAATGGAGTTTGTTTTCATTATGGCCAGGTGGGGCATTTCAGGAGGGAGTGTCCCCAGGGCAAGAAAGGGAAGCCAAGGGAGGTAAGAGGGGCTAAGCCCCCTACAACTCCATGTCCTAGATGCCACAGAGGGCTTCACTGGAGAAGAGACTGTGGATCAAAATTCAATTTGGAGGACAAGCCATTGTTAAAAGAAATCACCAATATTTAAAGGCCCAATTACAAAAACAAAAAGGGGGAGTAAGCCAGCACCAATGTCTGGGGTTGGCATTATTTACCATCAACGTTTTAAATTTTAAATTTTATAAAAGGACAACTTAAATTGAGATTCCAAAAACACTGGGGAAACCTATCCACCAAACCTTCTGTTAAGGTGCATTGGAAGGACCCCCCTAACTGGGCATTGGGGACCTGAGCCCTTGATTACTATGGGAAGAGGATTTGGATGTGTCTTCCCAATTGGGCAGTCTTCCCCGATTTAGATTCCAACAAGGAATCTTAAATTCTATCCACAGGAGGATCCTCATGAAGGAGACCCAAAAGAATCATCCCCAGACTAACAAGCCAAACCAAGGGACAAAAAGCCCTTGGGGCAGCTTTCTTTGCTTTTCTCTTTCAGAAACTATCCATGGTGTGCTCAAGGAAGATGTTAATTGTGATCCTTATAGGCCTGATTGATACCTTGCCTGGATGGAGCCAATCTGGGTTTGACCTAACATCTAGAAAAATTGTTCTTTTAATAACTATATCGCTTAAGTTTTTTTTCAGCACATCTCTCAGCAGCGCTCCATCATCTAGACCATGCTACAGGCACCTATGGCCTTTGAACATCCCTGCCACGCCCCCGAAAAGTCACCTGCTGCCATGCCTGGTGCTGATGCCAACCTGTCTTCTCTGCCATATGCATGACTCCTGCCCAATGGAAAAATGTCTCCCGTCTAGCTAACTTGTCAAGTGCAGTACATGTCCAATGTGCAATACAGGCCTTTAAGTAAGGCTCAAATCCCCAAGGTTGGTAAAGCCAACCTCAAACAGAGGACTGGTACCCAGAGACGGGCAAGTGGAAACCCAGCCGTGGATCAACCTAAGACAGGACTTGTAGTATTATACCTGGAGACTACAAGATCCCATGACAGGTCAGACCATGGTGGGAGGTTTTTCACGCCTAAGACAGGCACAGTCACTCAAGACCATTTGGTCTGCTCGGTCCAGGTAGCCTCCTGGACAGTCTCATACAAAAACAAAAGGGGGAGATGTTGGGCCTGCCCAGGATTTGCCCTAGGGCATGGCCGAGCACATGGGACTAAAGATGGCGCTGAGGGCAAGGGTCTTGGGTGTAACCTGATCACTTCACAGAGAGCCCTAATTGGCTTTCAGGTATCCACCTGTCCTCTGTGCTGATTGACACTGAACTTGACCATTAGCACCTGTAGGATGTCTTGACCTTGTGATACAATTGGATGCCAGTTTCGTGCTTTGGTGGCCTTTGTCTATAAAAGTTCCTTTTCTCCCCCCCAATAAAGAGAGATCTGCTTCTGACAATCTCCCCGTCCCAAGCCGAGTCTCTGGGGGTAGAAGCAGAGGTGGGGATGGCTGGAACCTGCTTCTTCACAGCCAGCAGCTGTGTGTTCGAGTGAGTGAATGGATGTGTGAGTGGGATCCGGTTCCCACACCCTTCAGATATAGTTACTAGGCTAAACTCCATCTAAAGATTAATTCTTAATTAAGCAAGCCTCCAAGATATCAGAATAAAAATGAAAACTTACCCTCATATACAACAATACATTTGATAAACTAGACTGACTATTCTTTAACGTTAAGCCACTCAGAAGAGTATGCTTGAATTATGAAATTGATTTATCATTACACACACAAACTGGCTCAAAGAAACATCTCAAAATTAGAACAACAATGAGAACTCAAATAGTATTCACATACTAAAATATAAGTACCCATGAATAAATCATGGATATTGAGGAAGACACCAGAGAGAAATGGGAAAGAGCAGGAGGGTAAAGAAAAGCTGAACATTACTGGATAAAGAAAACATACTTACTTTAGGGCAGATCTATATATCATGCATATGTTTACACCAAAGATTAATCTACCAAGAAACAGGATAAATATATGAACATCACAACAGTAACGAATAAGAAATAAAAAGAAAAAAGGAATTGTTGCAAGATGTCATTTATTTAAAGAAAACATAAAAATGAGACTAACTCAATTGCATATTGACATTAAAAAGGAGGTTGCTGTCAAATGAATAAGTAAAAGTCTAACAATTTATGACCAGTTCTTAACATTTAATTTAAAGCACAATGTCAAAGATAGCATATGGAGGGAAAGAAGGGAAGGAAATAAGGGCGAGTGAGGGAAGCAGAGAGAGCAAAAATATTCCTTATTCAAAGGTATTTTCTCAGCAGAACAGCATCCCACAAATTGCAAGGGATCTTAAGTGAGAGTGATTGTTCTTACTCTTGGGAATACTACATAGGCACAGCCCTTGGGCTTTTTTGGAAATGCTGAAAATTCTGAAAGTATTTGAAAACTTTGAATGAGAGAATAGGGAAAAAAACAGAAAATATAGAAAGAACATGCATATTGGTTAACTAAATTTCCGCATTAAAGATTAAGACCTAAATAATCTTCTGGCATCTCTTCCAAGATATGTATATTTTCACATTATCTGTTTTATACTGTTACAAATATGTAAGATTTTAAGCATGAATTTTCAATTGACTGGTATGAAGAATCAGATATCGTTGCCAATTACTATCATTAAACTTAATAATCCAGGGCTGGAGAGGTGGCTCAGGGGTTAAGCCTCTGCCTTGCAGGCAGAAGGTCCTGAGTTCGGATCATAGACCCCACATATAGACGCCCGGCGGAAGCGGGGGCGGCCTGCGTTTCTGGTCCTGGTAGGGAGGAGCCTGTGAATCCTGGGCAGAGTAAACAAGGAGAAGGTGGAGGCATCCATGGTGGTTCCCGAATTTGCACGTGGTTCTACACACACGCGTGCACATACACACACACACATAAACACACACGGACACACAAATACAATTAAATAAAAAAGGTTAAATTTAATAATCCATGTGTATCATAGTAATATTTATAGAATAATAATTACTATGGTATAGAAATATTGATTGTGAGGAAAAATTGTTTGGAATTGGAATTATTAACTAATTGCAAAAAAATTAGCAGAACTATTATTACAAGAGACTTAGAATCCCTTTTAATGGTTTTTACTTTCATTAATAAAATATTTAGAAATTGCGTCTGGAGAGATGACTCAGGGGTTAATCCTCTGCCTTACAACCAGAAGGTCCTTAGTTCAGTTCCTAGATCCCAAGTAAAAATTCCAGGCAGAAAAGGCAACAGCCTTTATTTCTGGTCTTGGTGGATGGAGCCTGGGAAATCCCACAGTAAAGCAAGAAGGAGATAGAAACAATACAGGTTGATTTCCGAAAATCACCCTTGGTCCTCCACAGGGACATATGTACCCTCTAATACACACACATACACACACACACACACACACACACATACACACACACACACACACACACTAACTAAATGAATGAAAAATAAATAAATGAATAAATAAATAAATAAGTTTTCAAAAAAGATTTAGAAATTTATTCCAAAGGACACTTGAAGATCATTTAAGGCAGTCAAGAGAGCCATTCCATAGGATATAGAGAAAGTCATACCATTTGAATGAAGAATCAGATATTGTTGTCAATTACTATCATTAAACTTAATAATCCAGGGCTGGAGAGGTGGCTCAGGGGTTAAGCCTCTGCCTTGCAGGTGGTAGGTCCTGAGTTCAGATCTTAGACCCCACATATAGATGCCAGGCTGAAGTAGGGGCAGCCTGCGTTTCTGCATTGTAAATATAAGCTCCTAGGAAGAGGCTGTGCCTTCCAGATTGACTTACTGATTAGTTTCAACTACCTGGAAAGGTCTGGACTGTTTCATGTCCAAAGAAATGTTATGTTTAGCAATCTTTAATGCCTGTCTTTGAGCTGAAATGTAAGTTGTTCTCTACAAGTCCATGTATTTGACCAGGAGTCCCACCTCAAGGAAGTCTGATCCATTAGGTGGTATGCCATAAAGATGGGAAAGTCTGATGTTTTTCATTTTCCTAGGACTTGTCCTTTAAGTCTTTATTTTCCAATGGACTTGTAAAGAAGTGGGGAAAATAACTGATCCATGTTGTAGGTCACAAATTCAGATAATAAAGCATTTAATTTTCTCTTTGTGCTTTAATTTCCAACTCTAAATATGTGTTCTCTATCTCCTTCCTCCCTCAGCTGTTGACATTCTTTAGATTTTCTTGTTTCATGTTACTTACCATTTGAAAGCCAATGCATGCATTCCTAATTCTTTTCCTGTTACATATATCATTGTATTGCTAAGAATATGTATTTGTACTCATAGACCATACCATTGCTTGAACAGAATTGCTTTCACATGTAACTTTTCCCATGCAATGGTTTCTATGTCATTGCTATGAAGATCATGAAATGGGATTTAATTTACTAACTTTATGATCAGGGAATGAATTACTGAGCATCACATTAGTAAAATATTTTTTGCTTCTCTCTTTACTTTTTTTTAATGTTGATAGTGATTATAATATTTTCAACCCTTAGTCACAAGTCCCATTGACACTCTTATTCCCCTTATAGCCTTCATCTTCCTTGCCAGACTCCCTCATATTTTTTCATAGCCCACTGTGATTCAGAGTCTGTTATAATTTACACCTGACCTGATTCATCCTCCAGTAAGCATCCCAAATCAATAGATATACCATTAAGGAAAGCATTCTCCTTTACTTCCTCATCAGCATTAGTCCTCATCAGTCTCAGTGCGGAGTTTGTTGAAATCTTTCTGATGTTACGGTGAGATGTTGGTAAGACAGTTTCCATATAATTCTTGTGTAAGTATGCAAATCTGCCATGGAAACCTATATATTACAGCTATGCCATGTCCAGGAAATAATGTATGGCCCACCATATTCCCACCATATTCAGTGTCTTACAATCTTACTGCCCCCTCTTTTGTTATGGTCCCTGGGTCTTGGGGTAAGGATGGATAAGGCTCATATGTTATGTTTAGAGGCTAGTGTTTCATAACCCTTATTTTCTGCATTTTGGTAAGTCATGTTTTTGAGTAACAAGAATCTTCTCTTATAGAAGGTTTTTAGTACTGAGTGTTTTTCTAATCTTTAGGCATAATAATAGGTACTTATAGAACAGTTCAGTGGGGATGAATTTTTCTGAAAGACATTGTATCCTATGTAATATAGCTTAAGGAAGAATAGAAGTTTGTGTGACATCTTGATTTAAGCATAAGGTGAAGGATACATCTGCAGGATAACAAAGCAGTAGTAATCCTGTTATTTTCAAAAGAAAAAATATCAGAGAGTTCCCTAATTTGCTATAAATACTTCAGTCCTTATAACTGTTTTCAGTCATTCTTCAATATGTATGGATTGAAGTCACTCCATCTGTTCTATTATTTTGCTGTAGACATTGATTTGATGATCAGTTCATAGATGGTCAGAAAATATTGAAACAACAGTACTTGAGTTCACACCTCTGTTATCATCCTCTTGCTTGGTAACACCAACAGTATTAGAATTTTTATTTAGTTAAAGTAAATATCTGCCTGTTTGAAAACTTAAAAATTTCCTTGAGGAAAGTCGAGTTTGGAATCATATTCAGCATGTAAAATTATAAATGGGTATATCTAAAATAAGAGGTAATTAAGGCTGAGGAAAAATGGAGAATAGTTATGATTACTACTTAGTTATGATCAGCTTGATTATCTACCAACTGATGTTGGTAGTTGGCATATGATCCTACCGAGAATATTTTGTGTTTAAGAATGTGCATGTATATGCACATACAGGAATATAAACACACACACATATGTGGAGTCAGTAGGTTTTCTGATAGGAAAGAATCTTTGCTGTGTTTTCAGACTCGAAGGAACCAGTGGCTGCTCAGTACATATTTTCAACTGCTCCTTCCTTTGTGGATAAAGTAGATATTCCAAGAAGGAATTATACATACTGAATGTATCCTATGTAGTCACAGACAAAGGGAGACAGAAAGAGAGAGGGATAGAGGGATACATTATATATACATATATATATATATATATACAGAGAGAGAGAGAGAGAGAGAGAGAGAGAGAGAGACAGAGAAAGAGAAAGAGAGAAAGAGAGAGAGAGAGAGTCAAGCTGGTAGTAAAAGAAAAGCATGCACAGTGATGCACTTCCTCCAGCAAGGTTCAATCTCCAAAAGGTCCCATACCTTCCTAAACAGTGCCACCATCTGGAGACCAAATAGCCAACACATGCCCTTATAAATGATAATTCACATCAAACCATGACAGAAAAGACAATTATAAAGAAACTTAGTTTATTATCCTATTATATGCGGACAATAACATTAGAAAGAAATTCTCTATAGATATAAAACAAATACAAATGTGCTATGAGCAGTCAAGACACACTTGGATAAGCAAAGTAACAAATTCTTCCTAGGATTTCTCCACAGAGATTTGAGGAAAATAATCTAACCTCCTGTCTCTGGAGTCACCGTCATTCATGTTCCAACATGTTGTTTTATATGCTCCCTAGGCCAAGCTATTGTTAGTGAATATACAGTTATCATGGAATATTAGTATTTGGTGGGTACCTTCTGGGATTTCCAGATTCTTATGCATAGATCAAGGACTTGCATGGGGACAGTTAGAGAGTAATAGAAATAATCAATTTACTAAAATATAACTTCATTCCTTCTAAGGAAAGGGTTACAATTATTCTTTCTACTACTGTGAGACAGAACTCAGTCACAATTAAGGCAGAAAGGGGGATTTATTTGACTTAAGATTCTAAAGGGGATGGAATCTATTATTGCTTTTATATTTTTAAATTTATTGTGTGTGTGTGTGTGTGTGTGTGAGAGAGAGAGAGAGAGAGAGAGAGAGAGAGAGAGAGAGAGGGCACTGTGTGTCTCTGTGTAGGATCAATGGTGATGTCCATAATCGTCCTGGATTGCTTCTACCTCCTTCTTACTTTGCTCTAGGATTTCCCAGGCTCCATTCACCAGGGCCAGAAGTGAAGGCCGCACCATTTCTACCTGGCATTTTTTTATGTGGTACCTGGGATCCAAACTCAAGACCTTGTGCTTGCCAGACAGTCTTAACCCCTGAACCATTTCTCCAGTCCTGGTTTTTGAGAGTTACAAAGGGGAAGTTTATTTGGAGTTGAGGTCCTCGTGGCTAAGGGAGCTATAGAATAGCTTTAAGACAGGAAGACATTTAAACAAAAGAGATATAACATCAGAGAAAATAAGAAGAGAGCTCCCATGATTGCATGAAGGTGGAATGTTGGGAGAGCCAGAGAATAGAACAGAAGATGTAATTCAGAACTCACATACAGAAAACATGACTGATTCAGGAGGCTGGTTCAGCAAGACATCATGGAGGCAGAGCAAGCATGAACAAACTCAGAAGAAACAGGGCTGGGCTACTAAACCTCCTAGGCCCACCTTCTCTGACATGTCTTATTCCAACAAGTCTTCATTTCCTAATGTTTCACAGCCTTCAAAAACATTAACACTAGCTATGAGCATTAGGTAGGAAACATCATGACAGAGAAGGAGGTGGGCCAAAGCTGAGACATAGGTTGGTACTCATGATTCTAGGTAAGCATGCTTTATAAGGCACAGGTTTTCCTGTACAGTTGCACATTATGAACTTTCTATAAGTAAGCTGTACTGCACTAAAGCCTTGTGTGAAAGGTTCCAATTATTCCTCTGTACAACTAGTTCCTTCAATGGCCTGTATGCCTTACTCTCTGCCCTACTCCCCTGCCCTGGAAATTGAGCTCACAGAATTTTTTTTCTAGCAATAAGAGAGATGATCATTATTCCCTAAGTTCTTGTTGATGAGGGGGGTAGTCTCTGTGTGAAAGGAACTACAATACTTCTTTGTTTTCTGTCTAAAGTCAATAGGTAGGTCTCTTTTCCCTATAGTAATAATGACTAGAAATTGCTCCATCATGAAAAATTAGAACTTCTGGAACTATTTAGTCCAGAAGACATGAATTTTACAAGGAAGCTAAAAATTTCAAGTTAAACAAGGGTTTTACAATTATATCAAGCAGTATTCCTCAAGGACAAGAACCAGAAGTCCCAGTCTGTGAAGAACCTTGAGTTGTAACAAATACTAATGGTTATATGTTATCAAATTTTCAAGGAAATTTAAGAAGGAATCCAATAGTAGACTAAACTTAAATGTAAGTAGTATAAAGTATATTTATTAGGTATCATTTTAGCAACACTTTCTAAGAAAAATAAGGAAGAACACTAAAACATAAATTCAAAAACAAATTAATAAATAAGACTAATCATTGTACTTAAGATTTCATTTTTCACTTGCTTGAACAACAGATGAAAGTAGTTTAACCTTATAGTTTTCTGGAGACTGGGGACATTGAAAATAGTGTTGTTTATTTCTGGAGAATAACGTGAATATGGCTGGAGTCTTTATCCCAGTGGAAAAGATGTCCGATATGTAGATATCCGGTAGGGTTCTTTTATCAGCATTGATTTATTATATATTGCCTGCATGCCATAAAGTAGCATAAGTAACTTTTAGGCAAAGATTGTTCTACCATGCCTTTATATCTGCCATGTACAGGATTATTTCAAAAGTGAAAGTACAAATAGTATTTCCTTGGCTACTGATCAAGTTTACTTTATAAGGGATCATGGATTATCACTTACATCAAGGAAAGAGTGACCTAATGTTGGAAAGAAAATTAGAACCTCTATCTCTCATGTCAAGATATCTGTGTGGCCTGGAACTCACCTGATTGGGGCTTTTCTAGGGGACATTTGGCAGCCACAGTCTTTGAGGTGGTCATCACTGGAGTTTGAGCTTTATTCACCTTCTGGTGAATGGGGCAGCAGGGGTTACACAGGGACCAAAGTAGTGTTTGTTTGGTATTTTATTTATTTATTTATTTATTTATTTATTTATTTATCTATTTATCTATTTATTTATTTATTGGAACTAGACTTTTTAGATTTTACCTATATTCTTATTTTCCCCAAGGCAATTCTTTCCCAGAATTCTGGCTTCCAGAAGCTCTGGGGAGCACTGCACCTTCAACATCTCTTTGTTTACTTTAGTGTCTCAATGAGAGAGCAGCTTATCATCAGCCTAGGGTGATATTCACAAGGATAAGGTTATAAAATGGGTCTGCTTTGTATTTATAATTACTTATGTTAGGCCATTGGAACTGTTCCTATTTTATCTCTGTGGTTGATAATTAGAAGAGCCAAATTAAATGTCAGTATAGAGTGCAAGGGTCTCATTGTCTCCTATTGTCTGCAAAAATACAAGGAGAAGAGTAGTTTTTAATTGTGGTGAGCATCTTATGTGATATGTATTCTTGTATGGGTTTTCAATTATTGAGTCAGACCTCCTGTGTATGTTTAATCTTCCTGAATCTATCTTCACTATTCTGTATTTGAACAAATCATTACTTTAGGATAAAACTGCCATCAAGATCCATGTTCATCTAAAAACATTTTCTATTTAATATTCTTTATCAAAAATACATTTAGTCTACAACTTTCTGAATCCTTTTTACCAATGGTTTATTTTGTACATGGGAAACTATGTGTGTAACTCAATCAATAACATTATTAGCTGTTGCAGTTTACCTGTGTGTTGCAGAGAAATTTACAACAATAGCTTAAGGAAACAGGAAGTTTATAATGGCTTATGATTGTCTAGTTGCAACTATTAGTCCAGCTTGGCAGGAGAGCTCATATCAACACCAAAGACCTAGGAAACTGGCCAAAATAATATTCACGGGATTGTTGAGAGAATGGCAAACCTAATTCACTATACAGTATGTATCATAGGCACAGGTATCAACTTGATAGTTGAGGGTTTAAGTTCTGGGAACATTTGTAGAGAATTAGTTGTTGAATTAATCCCAGAGCAAACCTGAAGGAGATTGTCTAGCTGATGGGAAAGGTCCAACCCATTATGGTGGGTGGGACTAGGCCCTGAAATAAAATACAGAGAGCCTATGGAGAAAATTAGGATTCTTGTGTGTACTTGGCCAGACATGCTGATCTGAAAGTAAGGATTGTCCTTTACTTAACCATTATGTGGATATTATGGAGCCAGTTCCCTAGGCCCTGGCATTGGTGTGAGCTCTCTTGTTAAGATAGAAAAACAACTGAAATTCTAAGGGAAAATAAACCCCTTGTTCCTTAAGCTGTGATTTATGGTGATTTATGAGCAGCCATGCAGGCGATCTGCAACAGCATGCATTTACAATATGTTTAGGTAGCCAACTCATTGAAGCAGCTAAACAAGCATGACAGTGGACTTATGCTCACGGATTTCACTGGTCTTACCAGGTACCTCATCTTACCCACCTGCCCAGGGAATAATCCCACTCATCATTGGCTGGTTATTCTCATAAATTAAGCAATCTCCTGCAGGATTGCTTTAACTATCAATTCTTCTCATAGGACCCATAGCTCAACCAGCAGTTGTGAGGTTGTCACATGTATCTAACTATCACATTAGCCCTTTTTTTCCCCTCCTAATAAGCTTAAAATACTCAGTTTGTTAGAGATGTGCATCACGTGTGACTACTAGTGTTGCAAAGCATTTAGTGAAATTGGACCTGTAAAATAATGAAGAGTAAGAAAGAGAGACTGGCATTTTTAAACTGTATTTCACATTAGCTTCCTTTCCTTTCGATGACACTCTCTGTGTGTAAGCATGCTCAAGCACAAGAATCCACTTCTTTGGGTTCCAAAATCAACAGAACATAGGAGGACCACTCCAAACTCACTTTGTTGATACATCTTATCCTAAGTTGTAAAAATATGAGTTAAAAACAGCAGAAAACATAATCCATTGTCTTAATAACACAAAACGTTTTTTAAATGTAATTTTGTAACTTCATGAATGACAAAACTTTTCACCTTAGAGAAATAGTTCAATAGATTTCCATTTAGAAAAATAATTTGCACATTTTTAAAATATATTATGGATGTCAGAAACAGACTAATCACCTAGTATAGAAATATCTCATTGTCTTAGCATATTTAATCAAAGCTATAACATACATAGGAAAAAATTTGTTCAAAACTTAACAAAATAAATAGAAAATATAGAGTCTCTGATGTTCTAGATTATGGTTCGTTGATTTATTTTTTTCAGTTTTGCTGCTCCTTCAATGCCCTTCACTCCATCCTGATGGGCATTGGATATCACCCCCTGGCCAGAAATAAAAACCTGTTAAAATAGAGTTTTGTTATAAGAGTATATTCAAAGGTAGATGTAATGAAAGTAGGAAACCGCAGTGAGAGGGGGGTCAATCACCCATTTGCAAAATGGTTTCTTTCTGTCTGCCAGACTATACGCCCTCCCCTTCTAATAAGATCACACTTCATCAGTTGTAAATGATCAGGAAAGAAAGTCTGTGAACTTAACCAGATGTCTCCTTACTTACTTGCAGTCCTTGATGGTGGCGTATTTTCTCTGCTGTAACATGGTCCCCTCTCTCCTTGTTATTAGTATTCTAGTATTAGTATTAGTATAGTTATTCTTTCCCCATCCCTCCTGTTCATAATCTTTGCAATTACTGTAGGTATTACAAAGATTTATCTTTGAGTGTCTCTAAGTAGGTTTGGTACTAGGAGCCACCTATTAGGGAGTACATACGGTGCTTAATTTTCTGTGTCTGGGATACTTCACTCAATATAATTGTTTCTAATCCCATCCATTTCCCAGCAAATTTCAGTAATCCATCATTTTTGATGGCTGAGTAGTACTCCACTGTATAGATGTACCACATTTTCCTTATCCACTTGTCAACTGTTGGACATTTGGGTTGATTCCATGACTTTGCTATTGTAAACAGTGCTGCTATGAACATGGTCGTGCTTGTGCTATCGAGGTGAATTTTTCCTGTATGTGGGGTTATTCCCAAAAGTGGAATAGCAGGATCATATGGCATTTCAGGGAAATTTGCAGAAGAGGGAGCAGTAAGATTGTAAGAGCACAAGGATGGGAGGAGTAATGATATGCAAGAATCTCCACACATGCTAGGGCCGAAGCAATTATAATTGGACTTTGCATGCCCTGCGCAATGTCCTACACACTATTGACCCCAGAAAGTGTATCATTTGCTAAAGGTACTAGGATCCTTGTAGGCAAGGGATTGACAGCCACAGTAGTGTTCCTATGCTTAAAGGGAACACAGGAAACGGTTCTGGGAAATGCCCCTGGGTCTTTGCACCTCATCGGAGAGGAGGACTCAGAGGAGAGTTTGGCATGCTCATTAAAAGAGGCTCTGCAGATGAGAGGGGGAGGCACTGGGGGATGGGGAGCGAAAGGGGGGTGTGGGGCACAGAGGGATAGGGGGTTGGAGGGAGGGGGGACCGGTATACCTGTTAAGTTTGTATGAGTGGAAATAAAAATAAATAAATAAACAAACAAATAAATAAATTGAAAATGAAAAGTATTAAATTCCTCTTTTGTGAGAGTAGCTTTTTAATCTGATTTTAATTAAAGGAAGATCCACAATTTGGAAGTTTCAATTGTTTGACTACATAAAGCATTAAAAAAAACTCATGTAAGTATCACTTATGGTTGTTTTAGTTATTTTTATAAGATTTGTTAGTTTGTGCCTCTTCTTCAGAAAAAAATTTAATGATTTTCAATTATGTAAAATATCTATATAGTTTTATACTATAAAATTATGAATGATATTTTATTAAAATATGAATATTATGTCTAATGATATAATAATCAGAATTTGTAATTAATATTGACATTTTGTGAATGGTACTTGTATATTTATAACTTTATATAGTGCTTATATACCAAATTGGCATGAGATATCGGGTCTTATTTGTGATAAACATTATTTCTCACATCTATTAGTAATATGTACATATTGAATAACAACTTTATCTCAATAGGAGTTGGACTATAGCTCCATAAGGACAGGGTACATGTGAATTTTATATGTACCAAGCCCAGAAAACATGCAAGAGTATTTTTATGTAAAAGATAGTCACAAAAATAAGCCTGAAAATTTAATATTTAAATTTTTCACCATGAAGCAGTTTAAAAGCTTATAATTATTTAACAAAAGTATATTTGAGCAATTAGTTATTCTTTAATAGAACATATTAAATATCTACCTTTAAGAAAAGATAATAGCAGTAGTTCTCTATTATTCATGGAGTAATATTACCTAGATTCCAAATGTTATCAACCTATTGGGATATATCTTCTCTAGTTTTTATCATGTAAAGGAAACACAGCGTATTTGGCCAATACACAGACATAAGTACACACACACACACACACACACACACGCATGCACATACACATACATCTCTTCATATATTTCATTGTCTTAATTAAATTATCTCTTTTTATATATCCATTGAGAATATTCCTGGAAAAAAATTCTTAGCAATTAGTGTGTGTGTAATTTGCAGGCTTTTTATTAAAATAAAATCTTTTAGGTCTCAGCTTTCTCTTAAACCTGGATATTATAATTACAATAATTTTATTTTTTTTCTTGAATATGTTTGCTGCAAATTCCTTTATCAAAATCTTTGCAGTTTATGGGAACTTTTCTCATATGAAAACAACACTGTACATAAGCAAACAACACTTTAAATGAAGTATTTTGTTCATTGTTTTTCTACTAACAAGATCAAAGAACTTTTATGCTATATTTAAAGATTTTTAATGTATTATGAAATACATTCACAGATTTAAAAAATAACTAAGTATTAAGAGAACTTATGCGTCTTTTTGGGTTTGCTTCATTTTAGTTTATTCCACCTAAAAGAATAAAGGTTTCGCTGACAGGTCCAGAGAAGATAGCATGAATTAAAGGGGCAAAACACAGGAGAATGCATAGGGGTTGAAGCAGGAGGCTACATAGGAGGCCAAAAAGAGACAGAGAGAAAAAGCAAACTCATGCAGTCCTGGCATGAACGGTAACTACAACCCATGCCCAGAATAGTAGTTTAATACCAAGTAACTTAAAAGAAATGCAAAAAATTAAGGATCCAGATTTCTGTTACTTAGTATGATGGTTTACATTAGTGGTTATCCTATCACTGAAGAGGCGGGCTCCAGGCACAACTGAGGGATTATCTAAATTAAAGTACATCTCTGCACAAACATGTCAGAAATCATCTACATTGCTTTAGATGAGATGGGGTGCCCCTCTTGGTTTTTTCTCCCACATTTTATTTTTTTCCTAATCATACAAGCTCCATAATTACACCCATCCTCTCTCTCCTCCCCTCGCAAGGTCCCCTTGCACTCTCCCCCTTTTCCCCTTCCTTTCACGCTCCTCCTTCCCTCCCACTCTCCCAGTGCCCCCACATTCCTCGCTCCCATCCCTTGGAACATCCATTTGTGTGAATGCCAAGCCTCACTCTGAGTCCTGTACCCTAGTGAGGGGTAAGGACTCAGTGACATACCCCACAGCCCTTTCTTTATTCCCGTTAGTATGAGAACTCTATTATGACTATTAATCTCTTGCCTCTAAGGTTTCTATTGCCTAAAGCCTTCTCTTCTGTGATCCATGCTAGATTTTGGGTGATCATTGACATGTCAGCCATTGTGTAGGTCAGAAAAAGTCCAATTCTCGCTGCTGCAGCCCTAACTTGTGTGCAGTAAAGATGTCATTGGTCTTCCCCATCTTTGAGTTCTTATAATTTTGCTCCCACCCTCGGGAGTTATTTGGCTGGTCTGGTTACAAGTGAATAATGTAGGATGCCCTTGGTTGCATCCCAATTTGTATCGAAGATCACCTCCTTAGCAAAGATAAAAGACTGTTTAAATGAAGGTCTTAATATAAGAAGAGTGTATTAGTCAGTGTTCTCTGAAGAAAGGGAATCTATGGAATGAAATATATATAAATAAGTTTATTAAAATAACTCACAATAAAAAAGTGTCCTTCAAAGTAGCTGCCTATAGCCACCTAGCTCTTGACTGAAATATTACACAAAGCCAAATGATCCCAAGAAGGTCTCAATCCCTTGCTTCTCTGGAGGGTCAAAGATGCTGAATTCCAGGGGCTGGAGAGGTGGCTCAGAGGTTAAGCCTCTGCCTTGCAGGCAGAAGGTCCTGAGTTTGGATCCTAGACCCCACATATAGATTCTGGGCAGAAGTGGGGTAGCCTGCGTTTCTGGTCCTGGTAGGGCTGAGCCTGTGAATCCCGGGGCAAAGTAAACAAGGAGGAGGTGGAGATGGTCCACGGTGGTTCCCGAATTTGCCTTTGGTTCTATACACACATATACACACATACATACACGTGCACACATACATACACGCACCATTGAATAAATAAAAAAATTATTTTTAAAAAAGATGCTGAATTCCAATGTCCATGAAGAACAGCTGGGCTCCAAATTCAGTGATGAACAGCTAGCAGTAGCAAGGCCTGGATGTCAAGCTCCAAAGGAGTAGAAATAGCAACAACGTGGTTGAAAAGATGAACCTCTGAGTCAACCAAGGACTGAAGCAGTAACAGCAACAAAGAAAGCTCCAAAAGTGAGTGACATTTGTAGAATGGACTTGATGGCAAGTCAACACAAGATGAGGGAAGAGCAAGTCCCTTCTCCTTGTACCTCCTATTATCTGGTCCACCATTGGAATGTACTACCCACTATGGCTGGGTTTAACATAACAATCAAGCAAGTACTTGCAGACTTGTTCAGGGGCCATTCCAACCATTAACCTTACAAAGCTGCAACACAAATAGTCTGCAACTGTCAAGTTGACACTAAAATGCAACCCTAACAATGTCTTCGATCAAAAATATCTATTATACATCATACATTCCTTGAAAAAGAGCAAGGCATTCTCTCCCTTTGACAGGTCCCTTTTCTCACATTCCTTAGCCCTCTGTTGACACCAAAAAGCAACTGTAACAAGGAGACCCAAAGTTAGATGGAAGAATAGGAGAAGGACACAGCAGTGAGGAGGGGTCAGTGTCCCATATGTGGGATGGTTACCATCTTTCTCCAAGTTCCATAGCCTCCTGAATGGTGAGCTCAAGCCTGTTCAACCAGTGACAAGAAAGGAAAGTGAGAGTGAGCTTCACCAGAGTCTCCTACTTACATGCAATACATGACAGTGACCTATTTTCTCTACTGCAGCATGATCCCCTAACTCCCTTTTTTGGGGGGGCCTCCTTCTCTATCCCTGCCATTTATAATCTTTGAAATCACAAAAATTTATCTTTGAATATCTCAATAAATAGGATTGGAAATGGGATCCACCTATTAGGGAGTACATACAGTGTATAAATTTCTGTGCCTGGGATATTTCACTCAATATGATTTTTTCTAATTCCATCCATTTTCTAGCAAATTTCATTAATACATCTTCTTTGATGGCTGAGTAGTATTCCATTGTATAAATGTACCACATTTTAATTATCTATTTGTCAACTCTTGGGAATTTGGGTTAATTCCATGACTTTACTATTGTAAATAGTGCTCAATGAAAATCGATGAGCTCATATCATTGTAGTGAATTTCTGCACTGTGGGGGATTATTCCCAGTAGTGGTAAAGCAGCATCATATGGAATTTTTAACATTTAACTTCTTTAGAAATTGCAAAATTGATCACCAGAGTGGTTCTGTAAGCCTGCATTCTCACCAGCAATGTAGAATAGTTTCCTTCTCTCCATATCCTCTCCAGCATTTGGTGTTGTTTAATATTGTGAAAAATTTCTCCATTTCTGTGGGTTGCTTTTTTGCTTGCTTTACAATCTGTTTATCTGAACAGAAGCTCTTTAATTTCATAGATCCCAACTGTTGACTGATGATTTTAGTGCCTATGCTATTGGGTTCCTGTTTAGTTACTGATAGCCAACTCCGATCAGCTCCAAGGAGTTCCCTAACCTTTCACCTTGAATTTTTATAGTCTCTGTCAATATTAAGAGGTCCTTGATCTATTTGGAATAATTTTTGTGCGTGGTGACAATTATGGGTCCAGTTGTAATCTTATGCATGTGGATATCCAGTTTTGCCAGCACCATTTGTTGAAGATGCTGTTCTTTTTCCTTGAATTTTTTGGGCCCCTTTGTCAAAGATTAAATGGTTGTAATTGTGTGATCTTATATCTGTGTCTTCAACCCTTATCATAGATGTACTTGTCTATTTTGGAGCCAGTACCAGGCTGTATTTATTACTATGGATTTACAGTATGGATTAAGGTTTGGTATGATGATACCTCCAGCACTGTTTTTGTTATTCACTATTGTTTTTGCTGTCCTGTGCCTTTTATGCTTCCATATGAATTTTGAGATTCTTTGGTCAATTTCTTTGAAAAGTTGCCTTGGGACTTTGATTGGTACAGCATTGAATCTATAATTGCTTTTGGTAGGCTGGTCATTTTTATGATTTTGATTCTGTCTTTTGGTGTCTTCTGTAATTTCTTTCTTTCTTTAGGGTTTTAAAGTTTTCATTATAATGTTTTCTTACTTCTTTGGTTAGATTTATACAAGGTATTTCATTGTGTAGAAGCTATACTAAATAGAATAATTTCTCTTAGGACTTTTTTGCTATTTTCATCTTTGGTGCATAGGAAGGCCACTGATTTTTTGCACATTTATTCTGTTACCTTCTCCTATTAAGAGGTCCTTGATCCATTTGGAATTAATTTTTGTGCATGGTGACAATTATGGGTCCAGTTGAACTTATGTTTTAGTTCCCTATTTTTCTGGTTTTTTAGGATCACTTTGATATAAGATCATGTAATCTGTAAATACAAATATCTTGACATCTTCCTTATCAATTTGAATACCTTTTATCTCCCTCTCTTGTCTTATGGCTCTAGCTAAGACTTCAAGTACAATAGTGAATAGAAGTGGTGAAAGGGGACAGCTTGTCTAGTTCCTGTTTGAAGCTGGAATGTTTAAAGTTTTTACCTATTTAGTATAATCCTTGCTATTTGCTTGTTGTATACAGCTTTTATTATGTTGATATAAGTTCCTTCCATTCAACCGGCTTTAGAGTTTTGATCATAAAAGAATGTTGAGGGGGCTGGAGAGGTGGCTCAAGGGTTAAGCCTCTGCCTTGCAGGCAGAAGGTCCTGAGTTCAGAACCTAGACCCCACGTATAGACGCCAGGCGGAAGGGGGGGAGGCCTGCGTTTCCGGTCTGGTAGGGCGGAGCCTGTGAATCCCAGGGCAGAGTAAACAAGGAGAATGTGGAGGCGTCCATGGTGGTTCCCGAATTCGTCCATGGTTCTACACACATGCTCACACATGCATACACGCACAATTGAATAAATAATAATAAATAAATAAATAAATCAGCTTTTATATAAAAAAAAGAATGTTGGATCATGTCAAAAGCTTTTTCTGCAACTATCAAGAGTATCATGTGGTCTTGGACTTTGGATTGGTTTATATGATGGGTTACATTTATTGATTTACATACGTTGGAACAACCATGTATGCCTGGAACAAAGCCTACTTGATCACAGTGAATGATCTTTTTCATATGTTTTTGAATCAGATTTGCTAAGATTTTGTTGAGAAGCTTTGCATCTGTGTTCATCATTTACTTTGAAATATGACCTCATAATTCTCTGAATTTCTTTGGTGTCAGTTGTGATAACTCCATTTTCGCTTTTAATTTTGTTAATTTAGATGTTCTTTCTCTTAATTTTGGTTAATTTGGCTAGGAGTGAATCAATCTTATTGATTTTTTTCAAAGAACCAGCTTTTCATCTGGTTGATTTTTATATCATTTTCTTTATCTCAATTTTCGATATTTCTACACTGATTTTGCTAATCTCTTCTCTTGAACTTCTTTTGGGATTCTATTGCTGTTGTGTCTCTAAAGCTTGAAGCTGCATTGCTATTTACTTGTGAATTTTCTATTTTTTTATAGGCATTAAGAGCTATAGGCTTACTTCTTAGGACAGCTTTTAGTGTGTCCCAGAGATTTGGATGCGTTGTATTTTTGTTATCGTTTGCTTCAAAAAAATCTTGAATTTCTGTTTAAATTTTGTTATGAATCTATTTCTCACTCAGCATTATAGTGTTTAGTTTCCAAGAGTTACTGTATTTTCTGCAGTTTGTCGTATTTGGATATCAAGCTTTTGACCATGGGTGTCTGACAGTATACAGGCTATAATTTCAACTTTCCTATATATGTGGAGATTCATTTTGTGGCCCAATGTGTGTTCTATTTTGGAGAAAGTTCCTTGTGCTGCTGAGAACAATGTGTATTCCTTGGTGCTTGGATGGATGGCTCAATAGAGATCTGTAAGGTCCATTTGAGTAAGGGTTTGATTTATTCCAGTGTGTCTCTGTTGAGTTTATGGCCTCTTTATCTATCCCACATTGAGAGTGCAGTTGGAAATCCTTAAGTATTATCATTTTGGGACTGATTTCTTGTTTTAGAAATAGTAGTGTTTGCTTAATGAGTGTGGAGATGCCCATATTAGGTGCATACATGTTCAGTATTGTGAAGTTTTCCTGGTGAATTGTACCTGTGACTAAAATGTAGTATCTTTCTGTATCTTTTATGATTTTCTTTTGCTTGAAGTCCACTTTGTCAGATAGCATAATTGCTACCCTTGCTTGTTTCTTCATTCCATTAGCTTTAAGAATTTTTGACCAGTCTTTTACTTTTAGAATGTGCCTATCTTTGGTGGTGATATGTGTTTCCTGAAGGCAGCAGATGGGTTGTGATTTCTCATCCATATTTGCAACCTATGTCTTTTGATTGGTGAGTTAATTCCATTGACTTTTAAGGTTATAATGGAGAAATTACTTTTAATTCCTGACTTTTTGTGTTTAGAGGCTTTCATATGTGTATTATTTAGCTTATAGGTTGTGGTGGTATTATATTTCCCTTCTGTCCTCCTGGATATGCTTGTTCTTTTCTTTAAGCTTGAGTATCTTTTCTAACATTTTTGAAGGCCTGGTTTGGTGGTCATGTAAGTCCTTCAACTTTTCTTTATGGTGGAACATTTTCCTTTCACCCTTGATCATGACTTAAAAGTTTTTCTGGGTATTTCAGCCTAGGTTTTCATTTGTGCTCATTCAATATTTGAAGTACATCTCTTCAAGCTCTTCTGGCTTTTATTGTTTCCATTGAAAATCATTTGTTATTTTAATATATTTACCTTTAAAAATGACTTGTTTTTTTTTCTTATGAAGCTGTCAGCACATTCTCTTTCTCTAGTATTTGTAGTGTTTTGACTATTATTTGCCCTGGTGAGTTTCTATTTTTGTCATATCTGTTTGGTGTGTGGAATACTTCTTGTATTTGGACGGGCTTCTCTTTCATTAGATGTGGAAAGTTTTCCATTATAATAAATGGAAACTTTTCCTTTGGTGTGGTATTTTGTGATTCTTATTCTATTATTCCATGATTGTGCATGTTGGCTTTTTCAAGGTGTCCCACAACTTTTGAATATTCCTCCCAAGTATCATTTTGGCTTTAAAAACCTTGTCAGTTTAACTGGTTAGTTCTTCCACTTTCTCCTTAAGAGCTGATATTCTATTTTCTGCTCCATTCGTTTCACTGACAAGACCCTGTTGAATTCTGGGTTGAAGATGGCTTGTCTTTTAGTTTGATTTTAAACTGTTTGAGGTTGTTTTAACTGTTCTATGCTTATTTTTCTTTCTTCAACTGCTTTTCTCATTTCTTCCAAGTGCCTGTTATGTTCTTATTCAAAGTAGTTGATGTGGTTATTTAACTCCTCCTCAATTTCTTCTTTCATTATTTTGATCATTTTAAAGATCAGACTTGAAAATCATTGTCTTGGGTATGGGTTTCTTGGCTATTTTCTGTGAGTTTGTTCTGGTTGGATTCCAATATTACAGGGTTGATTTTTTTGTTAGAAGATTTATTGTCTTCGTTTTTGTTTCTAATGGATTTGTGTTGTGGCCTAGGAATATATTTTTTAAAATTTTTTATTATTATTTATTCAATTGTGCATATGTGTGGATGTGTGTACGCGCGTGTGTATGTATGTGTGTGTGTAGAACCACGGGCGAATTCGGGAACCACCATGGACACCTCCACCTCCTCCTTGTTTACTCTGCCTGGGAATTCACAGGCTCTACCCTACCAGGACCAGAAACACAGGTCGCCCCGGCTTCTGCCTGGCGTCTATACGTGGTCTAGGATCTGAACTCAAGACCTTCCGCCTGCAAGGCAGAAGCTTAACCCCTGAGCCACCTCTCCAGCCCCGAGCTAGGAATATTTTTATCTCTGTGTCCTTCTTTTTCTTTCTGCATGTTTTTTTGCTGAACAGATTTAGACAGTATTACTACATTTGAGCAGTTATTGGTAGTGTCTACCTTGTAGTTGAATATGATTGTCTGGTATTGGTGTTATTTCCTAGATGAGGCTATTGGAGTCTTAGTACATCAATTAAGGCATGTTTAGTAGACAGGTATGTATAGTAGATTAATAGGTTTACTTTCTTGGTGACGTGTGAAGGTGAATGATATAGTCCCTGAATTTGTATGAGTTTTGGGGTAGCTAAAGAGAAATAGTAAACTACACTGACTAATAATTGAGAGGAACAATATGGTTAAAAGGGTTAACTTATCTTAGAGCTGGATGTGAATATTCTTTTCCATGTGATGGTTTGATTTTAGAGGACTTCAGATAAATGGTGTTGGTCCCCTAGCCCTTTGCTTGGATTTTCTCTGGACTCTGCTGAATTCTGAGGATCAAGGAGTCTGCCCTGGTCGAGGTCTGGGTACAGGTCCTGGTCCTGGGCAGACAGGCAGAGTGTCTGAGGAGCAGGGAGTCAGCCCTGGTCCAGGTCCAGGTCAGAGGCAGAAAGGGGGTAGTGGAGTACAAAGATAACCTGGAGCCTGAATCTATAGGACTTACCCGAGGAGCAGGGATTCTTCCTGATGCAGTGGTATGGAGCAGTGGCTAGTGGAGCACACAGATGACCTGGGATCTGGGGCTGCCTAGTGGTCTTCCCCAAGGTGAGAAAGGCAGGCTGGCTACTAGTGGGATCACAGATGATCTGGGGCCTGTAGAGTGGTCTAGGGGTCTTACCTGAGGAACAGGGAGTCAGTCCTGGTCAGGTTTTGAGTCAGGGGCAGAAAGGCCCCTCTTGTTTTATGCAGCAACATTTTCCATATTAGAAAGCAGTAAAACTATCGAGCACTCATGAATACATACATTGGTCCTTCTCTGCTCGTCCTGTGTAGCGACCAATTCCCACTGTTCCTGAGGCTGTGCCTCCCTTTTACAATGAACTATAACTTGAAATAGTGACCAGAAGAAAATTCCTCTCTCTTCTAAGTTGTTTGTTTGGTTTGTTGGTTTATTGTTGTTGTTATTTTTGATTTTTCCATGTGTATATGTTTGTGTGTGTGTGTGTGTGTGTGTGTGTGTGTGTGTGTGTGTGTGTGTGAATGCGCATGTTCCAGAGGACTCTTGAGTATGTTGCTTGTGGAGATGCAAGGGTGACATCAATCATCCTGGTTGTTCTACTTCCTTATTATTTTGTTCTGGTATTTCCCAGGCTCTAACTTTCTAGCATTTTTGCATGGAATCTGGGGATCTGAACTCCAGTCCTTTTGCTTACAAGGCAAAGAATTTAAATTTCGAGCTGACTTTAGCCTATTGGGTTAAGTTTTTTGTTGAAGCAATGTGTGAGTTGTCCTTTACAGGTTCATGTGTTTGAATCTTTGGTTGTTTGGGAAGGCCATGGCACTCTTAGGAAATAGAGCCTTACTAGAGGAAGGAAGTTCCAGGGACTGGACCTTGAGTTGTTATCCCTGCTTTATTTCAGTTAGTTACTCTGCTCTCAAATTTGCAGTTTGCAGCTGTTATCCTCCTTGATGGATGTGACCTCAGCCTCCTCCAAATTCTTCCAGCCATTCATGCCTCTTCTGTCCTAATGTAATGTTGTCACTCTGAAACCATAAGGTGATGAAATCTCCTTTTCTCCTTTAAGTTGCTTGGCTTTGTGTGGTGTTTTACAGCATCAGAAAAGAGTAATTGGAACAGTAATTAGACTCAAATATTCATTTGTTTTTGGAAATGCTATCTACACACTGAGTTTTGTTCCATTCTGTTGTAAACATAAATTGGCAAACAGTCATTAAAGACTCACATCACACAATCACATTCAATTGAAGTATCAGGCTAGTAAATCAAAGTGGGAATTTTTTCCCCTCTGTATCTGAGAACTATAAGGAAGCCCTCATGGAAGTTAAAGATTAAAAGGTGGAACATGATTTGTAGACTTAAACAAAATATGTGAATAGAAGCTTCTTGAAACACACCTTGACCAATGCTAATTAATGATCTGAATTTCAATAATATGTAGAAATTGTAATGTTGCAAGCATAGAATCAAATTATCTTGGATTGTCATTCCCTTAACAATAATTTACTGGTCATTTCTGCATGTTATCCAACATTCTTATGATTATTAGATAGATCCTTTAGGCTGTCTAAACACAACCCTAGTTTCCACTAACTAAAATGCTAAGAATGTTGACAGATATTTTTTGAGTCTTTTGCAAAGTTTTCCATGTTTTGGTGACACCCACTACCCTGATGCTTTCATTAATGTATTTGAAAAGTGCCTTAATGTATGGTTTTCATTGTACTGTATCTGTAAAACTTATTGACTGCATACATTGTAAAGAGATATGGAATTTGAATATCTGATTCCAGACCCTGGTCTCTAATATTTGGGTCTAGAATAAACTATGTCTTAACTCCCCTGAAGCAAGAGCTGTGTGTCAGCCTTGACATCCTTTCCTATTTAATAGATAAACAAAAGAAAGTTGCCTGCCGAGATAACATTAGCAATCTGAATGCCTCAGTTACTTGAGTTTTCTCAGAATCAAACTTCAAATCTTGAGGATGAATTTTGATTTATGTCTGAGGAAACTCTGAATGAGAGAAACTGAAAACAAAGGGTCTTTTCTTAAGAATCAACAAATTCAATTTTTTTCCAAAGGAGAAATTTTGTCTTTCAAAATTGGTTTCTTCATGTGTTTTCTTGAAATGGTATTAAAGAAGTTTAGATACCACTTTGAAAAATAAAGAATTTCTGTTCAAAGACACCATATTAAAATAGTCCCAAAGTAAAGATTATTTTAGTTAAAATATGAAGGTTTCTCCCTTTCCTACCTCATCCCTCTGTCTGTATCCAAACACCATTTGTATTTTCCTGTATTATATGATAAAGAATCTTTATCGAGTCCTTGATCTTTAGAGATCATGTCAACTGTAAAGGTAATTTCAAATTAAAATATTCAATACTGTGGCATGAAATAGATGCCAATATTTCTCTGAACCTAAATTAAGGAGCAAAATGATATTTAGTGATTTGTCAGACTAATTATGTTAAGTAGCTTATATAGTGCCCCCTGAAGGTGTAACTACTTACGATCACAATAACTGTTTGTTTTTTTAAGTTATTATATTAGAAACAATACTCTGATCTGCAAATAATCAAGAATTAAAAACACCTCAGCAACTCCAGACAAATAAAAAACACACTGGACAACTGCATTTAAATTTATTGTAAGATAGCAAAGCCCTTGATCATAAAAATCTGTCTGTAAATTATGAAGTTCTTCTATGACAACAGTAAAAGGTATACTTGCGATTGTCAAAACATTACAAATATCCCTATGAATTCACTTGAAATGTTGTTTTCTATCTAGTAATATATTACTATCACCTGGTATACATAATCCCAAACAGCTCACTGACCACTGTCAAAATGAAAACAAATACCTAAATTGATGGGGCCTAAACACTTTGTTTTTATAAATCTTTGTAGATGTTATATTTGAATAAGTTTTCTAAACCATTCATCTTTGGGCATAAGAATATGTGAATGATTCCTTTGTTCTTGAATTATGATGCTTTTGAAAATTAGTCCTAGAAAGTCATTGCTCTTCATTTCATGACATAAGTTTGATAATGGTAGCTTCTGATACTAGTAAAGGAAAGTAGCAGTAGGAGCAGCAGAAGCAGAAGCAGCATAGATGCATCTGCAAATAGGGACCCCTTTGTGATTATACTGGGTGTTACAGAGATTTACCTTTGACTATGTCATTAAGCGGATTTATAACTAGGATCTACTAATTAGGGAGTATATAAGGTGTCTAACTTTCTGTATCCAGGATATTTCACTCAGTATAATTTCTTTTAATCCCATCCATTTCCTGGCAAATTTCATTAATTCATCATTTTGATGGCTGAGTAGTATTCATTGTATAAATGTACCACATTTTCCTTATACAGTCATCAACTGTTGGGCATTTAGGTTGATTCCATGACTTTGCTAATATAAATAGTGCTGGAATGAACATGGTTGTGCTCGCATCACTTTAGTGAATTGCTGCATATTGGGGTAATATTCCCAGTAGTGGTATATGGTTCATATGGCATTTCAATCTTCAACTTTTTAAGATAGCAACTTGTATTGCCAGAGTGGTTGTATAAGCCTGCATTCCCACCAGCAATGTTGAGAATTCCTTTCTCTCTACATCCTCTCCAGTATTTAGTGTTGTTTGTATTAAGGATTTTCATTATCCTGACTGGGGTGAGAAGATATTTTAGGATAGTTTTGCATTTCCCTGATGGCTAGGGATGTGGAGCATTTTTATAGATATTTGGTTACACATTTCACTTTTGTCCCTGGAAAAGTTTGAGTTCTGAGGCCCATTTAATTGGCCTATTTATCTCATGGTATTAACTTTCTTAGTTCTTTGTGCACTCTGAATAATAGAGCTCTATCAGATGTTTGGTTAGTTAAGATTTCCTCCCATTCTGTGGGTTGCCTTCTTGGTAGGTTTAAAATCATTTTAGCTAAACAGAAGCTCTTTAATATCATAAGATTCCATTTGTTGAGCATTGCTATTTGTTTCTGTTTAGTTGTTCTATTGCAGTAGACTCTAGGGAGGTCCTTACTTTTCAAACTAGAGTATTTTATGGTCTTTCGCCTAATATTAAGGCCTTTGATCCATTTGGAGTTTATTTTTGTGCAATGTGACAAGTACAGATCTAATTTTAATCTTCTGCATGTGTATATCCAGTTTTGTCAGCACCATTTGTTGAAGACAATATTCTTTTTCCATTGAGTTTTTCGGGTCCCTTTGCCAAAGATCAAGTGGATCTACTTGTGTTGGCTCATATCTGGATCTTCAACCCTTATCCATTGATCTATGTGTCTATTTTGGAGTGAGTATTAAGCTGTTTTTATTACTATGGATTTGTAGTATAGATTAAGGTTAGTATGGTGATACATCCAGCAGTGTTTTTGTTACTCATGATTGTTTTTGCTATGTTTGCCTTTTGTGCTTTCCCATGAATTTTGAGATTGTTTGGTCAATTTTATTAGAGAATTGCTTTGGGATTTTGATTGAACCTGTATATTGCTTTTGGTAAGATAGTCAATTCATGATATTAATTCTGCCAATCCAGAGCATGGGAAGTCTTTCCATTTTCTGGTGTCTTCTGTAATTTTCTTCTTTATTTTCATTATAATGTTCTCTCACTACTTTGTTTAGATTTATACCAAGGTATTTCATTTTTTAAGGGCTATAGTAAATGGGATTATTTAGGGGTGTTAGTTATTCTTTAACAGTCTGTTAGAATTCTTTGCTAAATCCATCTGGTCCAGGACACTTCTGTGGGAAGAGTCAAGATTACTTCATTAATTTTCTCATTTATTATAGGACTATTTAAATAATTGAAAACTCCCTGATTCAATTTAGATAAGTTGTTCTTACTAAGAAATTCATCCATTTCTCTCAGGTTAAGAAATTTCATGGAATGTATGTTTTGAAATATGACCCTTGACTAAAAGTAGTATCCTTCTGTATCTGTTATGACTTTCTTTGGTTTGAAATCTATTTTGTCAGATACTATAATTGCTATACTTGCTTTTTTCTTTGTTCCTTTAGCTTGAAGTATTTTTAAAATTTTCTTATTATTTATTCAACTGTGTGTGTATGTGTATGTGAGTGTGTGTGTGTGTGTGTAGAACCATAGGCGATTTCGGGAACGACCATGGATGCCTCCACCTCCTCCTTGTTTACTCTGCCCTGGGAATTCACAGGCCGCCCTACCAGGACCAGAAACTCAGGCCACCCCTGCTTCCGCCTCGCGTCTATACATGGGGTCTAGGATCTGAACTCAGGACCTTCTGCCAGCAAGGCAGAGGCTTAACCCCTGAGCCACCTCTCCAGCCCCTAGCTTGAAGTATTTTGATCAGTCTTTTACTTGATTGAATGCCTGTCTTTTGTTGTGAGAAACATTCCTGAATACAGCAGATTGATGGATTGTGATTTCCAATCCATGTTTCAAATCTGTGTCTTTTGATTGGTGATTTAATTCCATTGACTTTAAGGTTATAAAGGAGAACTTACTTTTGATTCCTATTTTTGTCTCTTTAGTGACTTTAATGTGTGTGTTATTTATCTTGTAGGTTGTGATGGTATACTTCTCTTCTGTCCTCCTGGATATGCTTGTTCTTTTCTTCAAGCTTCGTATCTTTCCTAGCATTTTTTGAAGGCCTGATTTGGTGGTCATGTAAGCCTTCAAGTTGTCTTTATGGTAGAAATTTTTTTTTTCACCCTTGATCATGACTGACAGTTTTGTTTGTATATCATCCTCAGTTCACATTTGTGCTCATTCAATACTTGAAGTGAGTCTCTCCAAGCTCTCTTGACTTTTATTGTTTCCATTAAATTTTTTTATTTTAATAATTTTACATTAAAAGTGACTTGGTTTTTTCTCTCTTGAAGTTCTTAGCACATTCTCTTTGTCTTGTATGTATAGTGATTTGAGCATTATTTGCCATAGCAAGTTTCTATATTAGTCATATCCATTTAGGATGTGATATACCTCTTGTGTTTGAATGCGCCTGTCTTTCTTTTTTTTTATTTACAGTGTATTTTTTCCACTCACACAAGCTTGATACGTACCCCATTCCCCTCCCTTATTCCACCTCTCCCTGGATCCCCCTGCACCCTCCCCCTTTTTCCTCTTCCTTTTTCCCCCTCTCTCCCTTTCTCCTAGTGCCCCCTCCCCCCATTCCTGGAGCATCCTTTAAGGTGCATGTCAAACTTACTGCCCCTTCTTCTGCAAATTTCCCTGAGCTTTAGGATGGGGAGAGATTAGGCTGGCCTGGTTCCTGGTGATTAATGTAGGGTATCTGATATTCTGAATTATTGTTTGTTGTTTTTTTCTTTTTTTTTTCTAGTTTTGCTGTTCCTCCATTGCCCTTGGCTCCATCTTTATGGGTATTGGATGTCACCTCCTAGCCAAAGATAAAAGGCTGTTAAAATAGAGTGTTATTAAAAGAGTAGATTCAAAGGTAGATGGAATAAGAATAGGATACTGCGGTGAGGGGGGGTCAGTCTCCTATTTGCAGGATGGTTACCTTCTATCTGTCTGACTGGTAAGATCAAACCCCGCCAGTTGGATGTGACAAGGAAGGAAAGTCTGTAAGCTTGACCAGATGTTTCACTACTTACTTACAGTACTTGATAATGGGCTATTTTCTCTTTTGTAGCATGATCTCCTCTCTCCTTGTTTCTGGCAAGGTCCTCCTTCCCCTTCCCTCCTGTTTATAATCTCTGCAATTACTGTAGATATTACAGAGATTTATCTTTGAGTGTGTTTCTAAATAGGTTTGGTACCAGGAAACACCTATTAGGGAGTACATACGGTGCTTAATTTTCTGTGTCTGAGATACTTCAATCAATATAATTTTTTTCTAATTCCATCAGTTTCCCAGAAAATTTCATTAATTCATCATTTTTGATGGCCATTGTATAAATGTACCACACTTTACTTATCCTCTTGTCAATTGTTGGGCATTTGGGTTGATTCCATGACTTTGCTAGTGTAAATAGTGCTGCTATGAACATGGTCGTGTTTGTGCTATTGAGATGAATTTTTGCTGTATGGGGGATTATTCCCAAAAGTGAAATAGCAGGGTCATATGGCATTTCAATCTTTAACTTCTTTAAGAATTGAAAGACAGCTCACCAGAGTGGTTGTATAAGCCTGCATTCCCACCAGCAATGTAGGAGAGTTCCCTTCTCTCCATATCCTCTCCAGCATTTGTTATTGTTTGTATCGTGGATTTTTGTCATCCTGATAGGGGTGAGATGATATCTCAGGGAGGTTTTGATTTGCATTTCCCTAATGGCTAAGGATGCAGAACATTTTTAAGGTATTTGTTAGACATTTCAATGTAATCCCTGGTAAAGTTTCTTTTAAGTTCCAAGATTCATTTTTAATTGGGTCGTTTGTTTCCTTGGTGTTTAGTTTTCTAAGTTCTTTGTGCACTCTGGATAATAGAGCTCTATCAGATATATAGTTGGTGAAGATTTTCTCCCATTCTGTGGGTTGCCATTGTGCTTAGGTTGCAATCTCTTTATCTGAACAGAAGCTATTTAATTTCATAAGATCCCAACTGTTCAGTGTTGGTTGTAGTGACTGTGCTATTGGATTTCCATTTAGGAAATGTTGGCCTAGTCCATTCAGCTCAAGGGAGTTCCCTACCCTTTCAACTAAGGTTTGTATAGTCTCTGGCCTTATATTGAGGTCCTTGATCCATTTGGAATTAATTCTTGCACATGGTGACACGTATGTGTTCAGGTTTAATCTGCACATAGACATCCAGTTTTGACAGCACCATTTGTTGAAGTTGCTATTTTTTCCCACTGGATTTTTTAGGCCCCTTTCTTAAGTAACAATGACTGTAATTGTGTGAGCTTATATTTGGGTCCTCAACCCTTATCCATTTATCTGTGTGTCTATTTTGGAGCCAATATCAGGCTGTTTTTATAAGTACGGATTTGTAGCATAGAGTAAGGTTTGGTATGGTGATATGTCCAGCAGTGTTTTTGTTACTCAGAATTGTTTTTGCTATCCTGGGGTTTGTCCCTCCATATGAATTTTAAGATTGTTTGGTCAACTTCTTTAAAGAATTATTTTGGGATTTTAATTGGTATAACATTGTATCTGCATATTGCCTTTGGTAGTATGGTCATTTTTATGATATTGATTTTTACCAATCCAGGAACATGGGAGGTCTTTTCACCTTCTGGTGTCTTCTGTTATTTCTTTCTTTAGAGTTTTAAAGTTCTCACTGTATAGGTCTCATACTTGCTTGGTTAAGTTTATACCAAGTTATTTCTTTTTTTTAGGGGCTATAGTGAATGAGATTGTTTCTCTCAGGGCTTTTTCACTTCTTTCATTCTGTGCATATAGGAAGGCCACTGATTTTTGTACATTTATTTTGTATCCTTCCACCTTGCTGACCTTTTGTATTAGTTCCAAGAGTTTTCTGGTGGATTTTTTGTGGTCACTCAGGTATACAATCATGTCATCTGCAAATAGAGATAACTTGACTTCTTCCTTGCCAAATTGAATCCCTTTTCTTGTCTTATGGCTCCAGTTAAGACTGCAAGTACAATACTGATCAGAATTGGTGAGAATGGACAGCCTTGTCTAGTTCCTGATCAAAGTGGGAACAATTCAAGTTTTTCCCCATTGAGTATAATCGTAGCTATAAGCTTGTTGTACACAGCTTTTATTATATTGATAAAGGTTCCTTCTCTTCCAACTGTCTCTAGAGTTTTGATCACAAATGGCTGTTGCATCTTGTTAAAACCTTTTTCTGCATCTATCGAGAGAGTATCATGTGGTATTGAATTTTGGACTAATTTATTTGGTGAATTATATTTATTGATTTGTGTATGTTGACACAAAATTGTGTGCCTGTGATAAAGCCTACTTGTTCACAGTGAAAGATCTTTTTCATATGTTTTTGAATCCAATTTGGTAAGATATTGTTAGGAATCTTCGCATCTGTGTTCATCAGAGAAATTGGCCAATAGTTTTCTTTTTTAGGTGTTTCTTTATTAGGTTTTGGGATTAAGATGATATTAGCTTCATAGAAAGAATTTGGTACTGTTCCTTCCATTGCTATTTAATGGAACAACTTAAGGAGTATTGGTATTATTAGCTCCATAAATGTCTGTTAGAACTCTCTGTTGAATCCATCTTGTCCAGGACATTTTTTGGTGGGAAGATTTAAGATTCCTTCATTGATTTCCTCATATGATATTGGACTATTTAAATAATTCAAAACTTCCTGATTTAATTTAGATAAGTTGTATTTACTTAGGAATTCATCTGTTTCGTTCATGTTTTCAAATTTCACAGAGTATAAGTTTTTGAAATATGATGTTATAATTCTCTGAATTTCTTGGGTATCAGTAGTGATAACTCCATTTTCATTTCTAGTTTTGTTAATTTGAGTTTTCTCTCTCCCGCTTTTGGTCACTTTAGCGAGGGGTGTATCAATCTTATTGATTTTTTTTCAAAGACCCAGCGTTTTTTATGTTTTCTATCCTTTGACTTTTTTTTTAAATAATGTATTTTTTTCTGCTCATACAAATGTAATAGGTACTCCAGTCCCCTCTCTCCCTCCACCCCTCCCTGAACTTCCCTACTCTCTCCCCCCCCCTTTTCTCCTTCCTTTCCCCCTCTCTTTCTCCCAGTGCCCCCTCTCCCTATCCCTGGAGCGTCCTTTAATGTGTAGGTCAAACTTTCTTCTGGGTCCTCCTCTCTGATGAAGTGTAAGGACTCAGTGGCATTTCCTAGAACTCTTTCTTGTATTCCCCTTAAGTATAGGAACACTATCGTGACTGTTATTCCCTTGCTTCTAAGGATCCTAGTGCCTTTAGTCCATGCTAGACTCTGAGTGGTCAGTGATATATTGGTCATTGCGCAGATCTTGCAGAGTCCTATTCTAAATGCTTTGGCCCTAACTTGTGTGGAGTATCTTCCATATCATGACTCCTCCCATCCTTGTGCTCTTACAATCTTACCACCCCCTCTTCCGCAAATTTCCCTGAGCTTCAGGATGGGGAGAGATTAGGCAGGCCTGATTTCAGGTGGTTGACATAGAGTCACTGATGTTCTGAATTATGGTTTACTGATTTTTTTTTTCAGTTTTGCTGTTCCTGCAATGCCCTTGGTTCCATCCTGATGTGTATTGGCTGCACCCTCTGGCCAAAGACAAAAAGCTGTTAAAATAGAGTCTTATTATAAGAGTTGATTCAAAGGTAGAATGAATAAGAGTAAGAGACTGAGGTGAGGGGGGTTAGTCTCCCATTTGCAAAATGGTTACCTTCTATCTGCCAGACTGTATGCCCTCCCTTTCTAGTAAGATCATACCCCATCTGTTGCAAGTGACCAGGAAGGAAAGTCTGTGAACTTAACCAGATGTCTCATTACTTACTTGCAGTCCTTGATAGTGGCCTATTTTCTCTGCTGTAACATGATCCACTCTCTTCTTGTTTCTGGCAGGGCCCTCCTTCCCCTTCTCTTCTGAAAGAACCAGCTTTTCGACTGGTTGATTCTCTGTATCATTTTCCTTATCTGAATTTCAGATATTTCTCTCCTGATTTTGCTAATCTCCTCTCTTCTACTGCTTTTGGGATCAGGTTGCTCTAGTGTCTCTAAAGCTTTAAGCCTCATTGTTAAGTTATTCATTTGTGATGTTTCTATTTTTTTGATGTAGGAGTTAAGAGCAATGAACTTACCTCTGAGGACAGCTTTCATAGTTTCCCAAACATTTTGATAAGTTGTATTTTCATTATCATTTGTTTCTAGGAAGTTCTGAATATCCTTTATGATTTCTTCCTGAATCCAATTGTCATTCAGCATCATAGTGTTAAGTTTCCAAGATTTAGCATATTTTCTGTTGTTTGTTGTGTTACAGATGTCAAGCTATAGTCCATGATGGTCTGATAGGGTACAGGCTGCAATTTCAACTTTCCTTTATATGTGGAGATTCACTTTGTAGCCCAATGTGTGTTCTATTTTGGAGAAAGTTCCGTGTGCTGCTGAGAAAAATATGTATTCTCTGGTGCGTGGATGTAACATTCGATAGAGATCTGTAAGGATATTTTCAGAAAGAGTTTGATTAAGTTCCGATGTGTCTCTGTTAAGTTTTTGACCTGTTGATCTATCCCATGTTGAGAGGGAGGTGTTGAAATCCCCAAGAATTATCATTTGGGGGTTGATTTCTTGCTTTCAACACTATAGGGTTTGCTTAATGCATGTGGAGGAGCCCGTATTGGGTGCCTATATGTTCATTATTATGAAGTCTTCCTGATGAATAGTACCACTGACTAAAATGTAGCATCCATCTGTGTCTTTTATGAATTTTTTTGGTTTGATGTCCACTTTGCCTGATAGCATAAGAGCTACCCCTGGTTCCTTTAGCTTGCAGAATTTTGGACCAGCCTTTTAATTTTAGGATGTGCCTATCTTTTGTGGTGAGATGAATTTCCTGAAGGCAGCAGATTGATGGGTTGTGATTTTTAATCCAAGTTTGTAATCTGTGTCTCTTGATTGGTGAGTTAATTCCATTGACATTTAATGTTATAATGGAGTTTTTTATGTTTAGTGGCTTTTGTAAGTGTATTATTTGGCTTTAAGCTTTTGTGGGTATTATATTTCCCTTCTGTCCTCCTGAACACGCTTGTTTTTTTCTTGAAGATTGAAGATCATTTCCAGCATTTTTTGAAGGCCTGCTTTGGTAGATATCTAAGCCTTCTTGTTGTCTTGGTGCTGGAAAACTTTTCTTTCTCCCTCAACCATGACAGATATTTTTGCCGGGTATATCAGCCTGGGTTGACATTTTTCCTCATTCAATACTTGAAGTACATCTCTCCAAGCTTTTCTTACTTTGACTGTTTCCATTGAGAAGTTATTTGTTATTTTAATAAGTTTAACTTTAAAAGTGACTTTTTTTTTCCCTTGAGGCCCTCAGTACCTTTTCTTTGTCTTGATTGTGGAGTGTTTTGACTATTATTTGTAGTGGTGAGTTTCTATTTTGGTCATATCTATTTAGGGTGCAGAATACCTTTTTATTTAGATGGAGCTCTCATTCTTTAAATGAGGGAAGTTTTCATTTACGATTGTTTGAAAAATTTCCTCAGATGTGGTATTTTGGGATTCTTGCTCTGGTATTCCATGTGTGTATGTTAGGCTTCTTCAGGGTGTCCCATAACTCTTAAATATTTCTCTCAAGTATCTTTTTGGCTTCAACAACCTCGTCCATTGAGCTGGTTAATGCTCCCACTTTATCTTCAAGGTGTGAAATTCTATTTTTTGCTTCGTTAGTTCTGCTGATAAGACTCTCTGTTGAGTTCTGGGTTGAAGATAACTTGTCTTTTAATTCAATTTTAAACTTTGCTTGGGATTGTTTTAACTGGTCTGTGCTTGTTTTTGTTTCTTGAACTATTTTTCTCAACTCCTCCAAGTGTCTGTTGTGTTCCCGTTTAAAGTGTTTGATGTGGTTATTTAATTCCGCCTGGATTTCCTCTTTTATAGCATGGTAATGATCATGCTTTGAAAGTCATTATCTTGGGCCTGGCTTTCTTGGCTATTTTCTGTGAATTTGTTCTGTTTTGGAACCTATCATTATGGAATTAATTCTTTCGGTGGGAGGTTTGTTTTCTTGGGTTTTGTTTCTCATGAATATGCACTTTGGCTTGGGCATTGTTTTGTCTCTTAAGACCTTTCAGTTTCTGTGTGTTTTTGACTGAACTGATTTAGTTGGTATTACTACTCTTCAGCAGTTATTACTAGTGTTTGCCTTGGAATTGGGTATGTTTGTCTGTTGTTATTTCCTAGATGGCAGTATTAGACTGTTAGTACATCAATTAAGAGAGATTTAGTAAAAGGGGTGAATATTTGTATGGTAGTGCACTTTTACGATTTATTACCTTGGTGATATGTGAGGGTGAGTGGTAGAAAACCTGAAGTTGTATATGTTTTGGGGGTGGCTATATGGAAAAGTTAATCTACAATGATTAATAACTGAAAGGAGCAGGATGGTAAAAAGGGGTTCACTAACCTTGGGGTGGATGTGAAGAATGCCTCTCACTTGAAAGGATGATTTTAGAATACTTCAGATGTATGGCCTTTGTCCCTTTGAGCTATGCTTGGGTTTTCTTTGGACTCTGTTGAATTCTGAAAAGCAAGGTGACCATGAGTGTCCCAGATGGGTGGAGAGAGCAGAGGGGCTGCTGGTGATGGAAGCATGCTTCACCCCATGGCCTAGTGGTCCACCCTAGCTGGGGCACCCTGGGTGCTGCTCAGGCTGGCCAGTGGGAGGAGCTGGGATGAGCAGGTGACCTGGGGGCTGGTGGAATTTACCTGAGAAGCAGAGTGACTGTGAGTGTCCTGGGCAGATAAGCGGGGTGGAGAGGGCTGCCTGTCTTTGTTTAGATGTGGAATTTTCCTTTATGGTAATTTGAAAATTTTTCTCAGGTTTGGTATTTTGTGATTCTTCTGGTATTCCATGAATGATAATATCAGGCTTCTTCATGGTGTCCCTTATCTCATGAATATTCCTCTCAAGTGTCTTTTTTTTTTTTTGGCTTTAACAACCTATTTGATTTAACTTGTTTGTACTTCCATTTTTGTCTTCAAGATCTGATATTGTATTTTCTGCTTCTTTAGTTCCACTGATAAAACTCTCTGTTGTGTTCTGGGTTGAAGATAGCTTGTCTTTGAGTTTGGGTTTAATCTCTGCTTGAGATTGTTTCAATTGCTCTATGCCTAATTTTGTTTCTTTTTTTTATTTAATATTTTTATTATTATTATTTATTCAACTGTGCGCATGTGCGTGCATGTGTGTCTGTGTGTGTGTAGAACCACGGACGAATTCGCGAACCACCATGGACGCCTCCACCTCCTTCTGTCCCGGGATTCACAGGCTCTGCCCTACCAGGACCAGAAGCGCAGGCCGCCCCGCTTCCGCCTGGCGTCTATACGTGGGATCTGGGAACCGAACTCAGGACCTTTCGCCTGCAAGGCGGAGGCTTAACCCCTGAGCCACCTCTCCAGCCCCTAATTTTGTTTCTTAAACTGCAACTACTTGTTGTGTTTCTATTCAAATTTGTTGATCCTTTATTTAACTCCTCCTCAGTTTCTTCTTTCATTGTTTTGGTCATAGTAAAGATCAGATTTTGAAAATCATTATCTTGGTATAGTTTTCTTTATATTTTCAATGAGTTTGTTGTGATTGGATTCCATAATTATGAGTTTGAATCTTTTTGTAGGAGATGTTTTTCTGGAATTTTGTTTTTCATGATTTATGCACTGTAACCTGGCCATTTTACCTTTTATCTCTTATATCCTTGATGTGTGTTTTTGGCTGATCTGAAATAGACACTATTATTACACTTGAGTGTTTATTGCTAGTGTTTGCTTTGGAGTTGGTTGTGTCTATCTGGTATAGTTTGGTGTTGTTTCCTAGATGAGGCTATCGAACTGTTTGTACATCAGTTAATGTTGGTTTAGTAGACATGGTTTGAAGATTAGTATGATAGCTCACTTTTTTATGTTTACTTTTTGGTGATGTGTAAGGATATATGATATAGTCCCTGAAGTTGTATGAGTATTTGAGTGGGTTATATGGAAATATTAAACCATGGTGACCAACCTTGAAAGTAACAGAAAGGTAAAAAGGATTTACTTATGTTAGACCTGGAAGCAAAAATACTCTTCCTTTTGTTGGGATAATTTTAGAAGTCCTCAGATGTATGGTGTTTATCTCCTAGCCTGTTGCTTGGTTTTTCTCTGGACTCTGTTGACTTCTTGAAAACTTTAAAGTTTTTCAATGATTACTAGTGGTGTGAAAGGGAGAGAGAAAGAAAGAGAAAGAAAGAAAGAAAGAAAGAAAAAGAAGAAAAAAGAAGAAAGAAAGAAGAGAAAAGAAAGAAAGAAGAGAAAAAGAAAGAAAGAAAGAAAGAAAGAAAGAAAAAGAGAGAAAGAAAAGAAAGAAGAGAAAGAAAGAAAGAGAAAGAAAGAAAGAAAGAAAGAAAGAAAGAAAGAAAGAAAGAAAGAAAGAAAGAAAGAAAGAAAAAGCAGGAGGAAGAAAGGGAAGAAGAATGACATTGAAGGATGTGTAGATGTCTTGGTAGAGGCTGCTGGGCTTGTGGCTGAGAACTTATTGCTAGGCAGAGGGACCTGCAGATGGCCTGGGGTCTGAGCATTACCTAAGGGCCTTCCGCACCTTACCGTTGAGATCAGGGAACCCACTGGGGCCAGTGCAGATAGGGACAAATATATAATCTTGAATTCATTATTAAGAAGTGATGTTAAGGGAAAAGAATGGTGTAACTAATAAGTCAAGTGGTGCATCTTTGATGATCTCTTCAGTATGTAGGAATCTCTTTCATGTTAATGTCACTAATGGGTTCACGTTAAATCTGTTCTCTTTCCCATTCTGATTGTAAATGAAAATCATATTGTATGTGTTCTGTATGACCATGAGCAATTTTCTCTTCCAGTCTGTTTGCTTCTCTGTTAAAACTGAAACTTGAGGAAGCATATCATCATATTTCAAATACTTAACAATCTAAAGTAGTTTCTCATTTAGTATGTTCCATTTCAAGAACAGATTAAAAAGGCAAAAGAGATGTAATGCCATAATTTTATTTAATCAAGGTAAGACTGACATTAGCGTTTGTATCCATTCACATGGGTTTAATTTGTTCTTAAGTAAAAGCATTTTAGATCCTCTAAAGGATCTGTGGAGATATTGGCTTTGGTTTCCTTTTTTATTTATTTTATTTTATTTTATTTTATTTATGAAGCTAAATACACATACAACATATTCTTGAAGGCTACTTAAAGGAAAATTGCAGCATTGTGGAATACAGCATTTATTGCACACCAAATATTTGTTGCCATTGTCTGGTAAATAAAAGTAATTTTGTTTAAAATATGCCATCCTGCTAATAAGATGTTTTTCATTCTTATTTTCTATCCTGACTGTTAAAAGATGTGCTTTTCCATTCTTATTTTCCATGCTAAACGGTATTGTTCCCAAATTACACTGCTAATAAGTGTAAATTAATTTGAATTTAAGCTTTTTGAATTTGAATTTGAGTATCACGACCTCTCTTTCATGCAGTTGTTAAAATATTCTATTATGTAAGATTTCTTTTCAAACCCAGAAAATTAAGCGCTGTATGTACTCCCTAATAGGTGGCTCCTAGTACCAAACTCACCCAGCCCACATTGAGACACTCAAAAGTAAACCTATGTAACACAGTAATTGCAAGGATTATGAACAAGAGAGATGGGTTAGGAGGGCCACACCAGAAACAAAGAGAGAGGAGACCATGTTACAGCAGAGAAAATAGGCCTCCATCAAGGTCTGCAAGTAAGTAATGAGAAACCTGGTTAAGTTCACAGACGTTCTTTCCTGATCTCACCAGAAGGGGAGGGCATATAGTCTAGCAGATAAAAAGTAATTATTTTGCAAATGGGTGATGGACCCCTCCCTCAGTGAGGTTTCCTACTCTTATTACATCTACCCTTGAATGTGCTATTACAACAAGACTCCAGTTTAACAGCTTTTTGTCTCTGGCCAGGGGGTGACATACAGTGCCCAGCAGAATGGAGTGAAGGGAATTGCAGGAGCAGCAAAACTGCAAAAGAAAATCAACAAACCACAATCCAGAACTTCAGAGACTCTATATCAATCACATAGAACTAGGACAGCCTAATCTCTCCCCATCCTGGAGCTCAGGAACATTTGCGGAAGAGGGGGAGGTAAGATTGTAAGAGCAAAAGGATGGGAGGAGCAACGATTTGCAAGATTCTCAACAATAGTTGGGGCCAAAGCAATCATAATGGGACTTTGCATGCCCTGCGCAATGTCCTGCGCACTGTTGCCCTCATAAAGTCTAGCATCTGTTAAGGGCACCGAGACCCCTGGAGGCAAGGGATTGACAGCCATAGTAGTGATCTTATGCTTAAGGGGAACAAGAGAAAGGGCTTATGGAAATGCCACTGGGTCCTTATATGTCATCGGAGAGGAGGACCCAGTGGAGAGTTAGGCGTACACAATAAAGGACTCTCTGGGAATTGGGGGGGAGGCACTGGGGGAAGGGGAGGGGGAGGAGGGGGGAGGGAGGGAACTGGTAAAAAAATTTAAAATATATAATTAAATTTTTAATAAAAAAAAAAAAAAAAAAAAAAAGAAAAAAAAAGATTTCTTTTCAACTATCTTGACTCTGATTTTCAGCTATCTTTCTATTGCCTATTGTTCTCATCTTACTCCATATTCTACAAGAAACATAAAACTTTTAATCATATCTAATACTTCATGAGGCAGTCAGAACTTGAAATTGGGCACTGTGAACCCTGATGCCCTCCTGGATGAAACACAGGTATGATCCAAGCATATAATCCTAGCTGTGTAAAACTTGGTTATCTACATTCTAGCTTGGCTTAATTTTGAATATACCAATTTATGTTTCTTGTAGAATATGGAGTAAGAAGATGAATAGCAATAGAGAGATAGTAACAGAGGCAGATTTTGATTTCTGCTGTAATAAGAGTTTCTCCACTACTATTTAATTATGACATGCTGCTCATTTTATAAAAGAGTAAAAATTTCACTTTTTCTATATGTAGTAATTGAAAACTTATGATAAACAGTATTCAATTAAATGTTGACATTGCAAAAATCAAAGTTCTGGACAAAAATTTCATATACACATGAAAAGGCAATAAAGATACCAAATGGAAACTGTTACTCTAAATTCCCGTGAACAGTTCTATAATTTCTTATATTTTGTCCTGTATTTGTATAAAGCTTGAAAATTCCATTTTAGCTCTGTATGTAATGATATAACATTTGAAAATATTTGAAGTGTTTAAAAGTAGTATTAAACAAGTTTGTGATAGGTTGAATTATCAGTTGGAATTAAATATATCTGTAATGATAAATTTAATTAAATTTTAATTGCAAGCAAAAATAAATAAAAAGTGTTATAAATGTTTAAATATTTATGCTTTTAGATTCCATTTAAGTTATATACAAACAAGGAATGTATCTATAAGAACTAAAATCAAATAAACACATCAAGGCTAATCATCTTTATCAAAATTACATCTTCTGAAACTGTAAGTCACAAGGTCATGTAGGGAATATGAATATACTTGACAAGTATAATAGGTTTCTGGAACACAATGAACAAAAGCTAATTCAAAATCAAACATAAAATGAACCCATGTGGCTCTGCCTCTTGCAGTATCCACCCATGTTGCACTGCAGGTCTGTACTGCTGACTTGGTTTTGAACACACATACGTAATGTAAGTTCCTAAAAGAAGATACACCTGCAAGGCTGATTAGAGGTTCAGTGATGCAGAGAGGTCTGGAAAGTTGCAAATCCAGAGCCAAATTATCTTGGTACATGTTAAGATCCCTTGCTTTCTCACTTCCATATGCATCCTAACAAATCTTGTCACTATTAGGCAAATCCTTTGAAATATGCAGTCAGAGCCTTTTTTTTTTTTTTCAATCAACAGGAAGGCAAAGGATGTCATCAGATTTTTAAGGTCTGTGTCAGAGATTTCTGAACTTTTTTTGTAGTGTGCCTACCTAAAGTTTCCACCATTGTAATAAAATTTCTTAAGATTTTGTTTTTTTCTGTGATTATAGAATCTCAAGAAACTATTATCACAATAGACTACATGGACTTTGGGTTCACATGACTATGTTCTTGGACCATGGTCAATCACATTTCAAAACAAGCTGCATCTTTTTCCCTTTGAATTGAGAGATTTTATTTGCTGTCTACACTTCACTTTCTTTTCTTATCCTGGGGAGAGATTATCAAAAATCTGCTCACCCCAGATAGGGACCCAATGATGGATCAGCAAGGTACAGCTCCATAAACCAAAGTGTTTAATTGTGTTTACTTAGAAGATTATAGATAAGGAATTAATAGAAACGTCATAGACACAAAGCATCTATATCACTGAAAGCCAGCCATGCCATTGTTGACAACTCAGAAAAACTGCATCCCTGGAGTTCTGTGAATGACCCAAGACAACTCTGTTGTTCAAAGTATCCTATAGATGCCTATGCCTGCCAGAGAGTCTAATCTCACTAACAATGGTTTATAGCTCATACAACCTTATGGAGTGGCCTGGCGAATCTTGTGAGTTGCTCCCTCCTAGAATTTTAGTGTTCTTTATTTCCTGACTTATGAGTCATCATCCTTTCCTCCAGAAGGTAAAATCGACTTGGAGGAAATGTTGTACAACACAAGCGATGAAAAACCTGAAAAACCTGTAAAACCTGGACTCACATTAGAGACAAGATAGTATACATTATGGGCTATACTGTTTTCACTGCATACAAAATGTTCATTTCATAAAGAACAAAATGACTTAATTATGGAATACAATTACAACATGGAATACAACCACAATATTTCCTATAATTTTTTAAAAAATGTAAGTTTCAAACTAGTGCATTTATTGTTGTTTGTTTGAATGTTTTGAAATTTTATACAAGAGTCATTAAAAATTTTTTGGTTTGAATTAGGACATAATTTCAAAAATAGACATAAACATACTTTGCTATTTTTAATACATTTTTATTATTTCCGCTCATACAAACTTAATAAGTAGACCAGTTCCCTCCCTCCCTCCTCCTCCCCCCAGAACCCCCTGCTCCCCCTCCCTCCCTCCCCATCCTCCAGTGTCTCCCCCCAATTCCCAGAGAGTCCTTTATTGTGTATGCCTAACTCACCTCTTGGTACTCCTCTCCGATGACGTACAAGGAAACAGTGGCCTTTCCCTGAACCCTTAAGCATAGGAACACTACTGTGGCTGTCAATCCCTTGCCTCCAAGGATCTTGGTGTCTTTAGCTGATGCTAGACTTTGTGAGGTCAATAGTGTGTTGGACTATTTTGCAGTACTGTGCGAGGAGGCTTTCCACCATTGATGACTGTTACTCAAAATATTGATTAACTAAAAATGGTGATGATAGCTTATATTCTGTGGTATAAAATATTCAATTGATATTTAATTGTATAAAAAAGTGCACACATGTTATTAGTGTACAAATTTGTTTCTGTTTTTAAAAATTATAAATTATCATTTCCTATCAGTAAATGTTTTCTTTGTACAACTATTTTACATTTTTACATATCTGGAGGCCATAATAATTTCTCAGGGCAAAGGAGGTTGGTAGTAGAAGAAATAAAATAGGTGTAGTCTCCCTCCCCCACCACCTTTGTCAGCCCAACCACGCCACCTGCTCCCTGCTCCACCAAGCCCCCAGGGGAGTCCCAATCCAGCCCTGCCCAGGTCGCCCTGCATTTTCGGCTACACCCAGGCTGCCTCGGGCTTTTGCCTGGGCCACCACCGGGACCCCGGGACCCCTTCTCCCTCACACGCGCCTTTGTCCGCCTGACTGTGCCACCCGCTCCCCGCTCTGCCAGGCCCCCAGGTGAGTCCCCACCCCGACACACCCCAGGCCCCAGGCCCCAGGCCCCTTTCTCCCTCCCGCCTGCCTGTCCGCCCAACTGGACAGGAGGTGCTCTCTTTCCTCCATCCCTGGAGCTTGGGTGGGACACTAAGCCAAATGCCAGGTCCAGGGTGAAGAATTCTGCCATCAACATCAGCCCCTCTGACTCTCTGGCCTACCGGGGACCCACGCACGTGGTCTACAGAAGACACACTGCTACTCAGAATTCAATAGAGTCCAAAGTAAACTCAAGCAAAGTTCTAAGGGTCAAAGGCCATACATCTGTAAACCTCTACAATCATCCTATCACATGGGAGAGATTCTTCACATCCAGCCCAAAGATAAGTAAACCTCCTTTTTTTTTAACCTTACTGTTCCTTTCTAATATTAATCACTATAGATTAACTTTTCCATAAAGCCACACCAAAAACACAACTCCAGGGATCATACCACTCACCCTCACATATCACCAAGATACTACATTGTAAAAGTGCACTAACATACTAATATTCACTCCTTGTCTACTTAACCTGACTTAATTGATGTACTAACACCCTAACAGCCTCAACTAGGAAATAATAATAAAAGACAAACATACCCAACCCCAAGGCAAGCACTAGTAATAACTACCCAAGTGTAGGAATACCAACTAAATCAGTCAAAAACACACAGAAACTGAAAAGCCCTAGAAGACAAAACAACAATGCCCAAGTCAAAGTGCAGATCCATGAGAAACAAAAGACAAGAAGACCAATCTCCCACTGAAAGAATTAACCCCTTAATGATGGATTCCAACCAGAACAAATTCACAGAAAACAGCCAAGAAAGCCAGACCCAAGACAACGACTTTCAAAGTATGATCATTACCATGATTAATACTATGAAAGAGGAAATCCAAGAGGAGTTAAATAACAGAATCAACCACTTTGAACAGGAACAATAGCAATTTGGAGGAGTTGAGAAAAACAGTTCAAGAAACAAAAATAGGCATAGAGCAGCTAAAACAGACTCAAGGAGAGTTTAAAACTGAACTAACAGACAAGTTACCTTCAATCCAAAGCTCAACAGAGAGTCTTATCAGCAGAACTAATGAAGCAGAAAATAGAATTTCAGATGTTGAAGACAAAGTGGGACAATTAACCAGCTCAATGGAAGAGATTGTTAAAGTCAAAAAGATACTTGAGAGGAATATTCAAGAGATATGGGACACCCTAACATGCGCACCCATGGAATACCAGAGCAAGAATCTCAAAATACCACACCTGAGGAAATTTTTCAAATTATCATAAATGAAAACTTCCCTCAACTGAAGAATCAGAGGCCCATCCAAATACAAGAGGCATTTCGCACTCCAAACAGATATGACCAAAATAGAAAATCGCCACGGCAAATAATAGTCAAAACACTCCACATTCAAGACAAAGAAAAGGTGCTGAGAGCTTCAAGACAAAAAAAGCAAGTCACTTTTAAAGGTAAACCTATTAAAATAACAAATGACTTCTCAATGGAAACAGTAAAAGCAAGAAGAGCTTGGAGAGACATACTTCAAGTATTAAATGAGCAAAAATGCAAACCCAGACTGATATACCCAGCAAAACTATCTGTCATGATCGAGGGAGAAAGAAAAATTTCCAGCACAAAGACACCTTGAAGGGATACATGTCTACCAAACCAGGCCTTCAAAAAATGCTAGAAATGATACACAAACTGGAAGAAAAGAACAAGAATATCCAGGAGGACAGAAAGGAAGTATAATACCACAAAAATATAAATGTAAAACAATAAGCTTACAAAATCCACTAAACATAAAAAATGTCCAGAATTAAAAAGAATTTCTCCATTATAACGTTAAATGACAATGGGCTTAACTCACTGATTAAGAGACACAGATTACAAACTTGGATTAAAAAAATCACAACCCATCAATCTGCTGCCTTCAGGAAACTCATCTCACCACAAAAGATAGGCACATCCTAAAAATAAAAGGTTACTCAAAAATTCTGCAAGTTAATGAAACTAGGAAACAGGCAGGGGTAGCCATTATGCTGTCGGATAAGATGGACTTCAAACCCAAAAAAATCATAAGAGACACAGATGGATACTACATTTTAGTAACAGGTACAATTCACCAGGAAGACTTCACAACACTAAACATATATGCATCCAATATGGGCCCCTCCACATTCATTAAGAAAATCCTACAGAGTATAAAGGGAGAAATCAACCACCAAACGATAATTCTTGGGGATTTCAACACCGCCCTCTCAACATGGGACAGATCAATAGGTCAAAAGCTTAACAGGGACACTTTGGAACTTAATCCAACCCTTAATGAAATGGGCCTTACAGATCTCTATCGAACTCTTCATCCATTTACCAAAGGATACACATTTTTCTTGGCAGCTCATGGAACTTTCTCCAAAATAGATCACATATTGGGTCACAAAATGAATCTCCACATATACAGGAAAGTTGAAATTCTAGCCTGTGCACTATTAGAAAACCATGGCCTAAAGCTGGACATCCACAACACATCAAACAAGAGAAAATACACTAACTCCTGGAAACTTAACAATATGATGCTGAATGAGAACCGGATTCAGGAAGAAATTAAAAAGGAAATTCAAGATTTCCTGAAAGTGAACAATAATGAAAATACAACTTACCAAAATCTCTGGGACACAATGAAAGCTGTCCTAAGAGGTAAGTTCATAGCTCTTAATGCCTACGTCAAAAAAATGGAAACATCAGATATAAACAACTAAACAGTGCAGCTAAAAGCTTCAGAAAAACTAGAGCAATCTGATCCCAAAAGCAGTAAAAGAGAGATTAGCAAAATAAGGGGAGAAATATCTGAAATGATAGAGAAAATTAACCAGTCAAAAAGCTGGTTCTTTGAAAGAATCAATAAGATTGATATACCACTAGCTAAATTAACCAAAAACAAGAGAGAGAAAACCCAAATTAACAAAATGAGAAATGAAAATGGAGTTATCACTACTGATACCGCAGAAATCCAGAGAATTATAACATCATATTTCAAAAACTTATACTCTGTGGAGTTTGACAACACAAAAGAGATGGATGAATTTCTAAGTAAACACAATTTACCTAAATTGAATCAGGAAGTTGTGACTTATTTAAATAGTCCTATAAAAATAAGGAAATTGAGGAAGTAATCTCGAATCTTCCCACCAAAAAATGTCCTGGACCAGATGGATTCAGCAGAGTTCCACTAGACATTTAAGGAGTTCATAACACCAATACTCCTTAAACTGTTCCACCAAATAGCAAAGGAAGGAACACTACCAAATTCCTTCTATGAAGTTAATATTGTTTTAATTCCAAAACCTAATAAAGATACACCTAAAAAAGAAAACTGTAGGCCAATCTCTCTGATGAACACAGATGCAAAGATTGTCAACAAAGTCTTAGCAAATCTGATTCAAAAACATATCAAAAAATCATTCACGGGGACCAAGTAGGCTTCATCCCAGGCACACAAGGTTGATTCAACATACGCAAATCAATAAATGTAATTCATCATGTAAACCAGTCCAAAGCCCAAGACCACATGATACTCTCAATAGATGCAGAAAAAGTTTTCTACAAGATCCAACAGTCTTTTATGACCGAAACGCTAGAGACAGAAGGAATGGAAAGAACCTTTATCAATATAATAAAAGCAGTATACAACAAGCCTACAACAAGGATTATACTCAATGGGGAAAAGCATTCCCACTTTGATCAGGAACTAGACAGGGCTGTCCACTCTCACCACTTCTATTCAATATTGTACTTGAAGTCTTAGCTGAAGCCATAAGACAAGAAAGGGACATAAAAGGGATAAGAATCAGCAATGAAGAAGTCAAGCTATCCCTATTTGCAGATGACATGATCTTATAATTGAGTGATCCCAAAAAATCCACCAGGAAGCTCCTGGAACTAATTGAGAAGTTCAGCAGGGTGGCAGGATACAAAATAAATGTACAAAAATCAGTGGCTTTCCTATATGCCCAGAATGAAAGAAGTGAAAAAGCCCGGAGAGAAACAATCCCATTTACTATAGCCCCTAAAAAAATGAAATACCTTGGTATAAACCTAAACGAAGGAGGTAAAAGACCTTTACAATGAAAACTTTAAAACCCTCAAGAAAGAAATAGCAGAAGACACCAGAAGGTAGAAAGACCTCCCGTGTTCTTGTATTGGTAGAATCAACATTGTAAAAATGAACATCCTATCAAAGGCAATATACAAATTCAGTGCTATGTCAATTAAAATCCCAAAGCAATTCTTTAAAGAAGTTGACCAAACAATCTTAAAATTCATATGGAGGCTCAAAAGACCCAGGATAGCAAAGCCAATCCTGAGTAACAAACTGCTGGAGGTATCACCATACCAAATCTTAGTCTATACTACAAATCCATAGTTGTAAAAACAGCCTGGTACTGGCTCCAAAATAGACACACAGATCAATGTATAAGGCTTGAAGACCCAGATATAAGCCCACAAAATTACAGCCATTTGGTCTTTGACAAAGGGGCCCAAAGAATCCAATGGAAAAAGAACAGCATCTTCAACAAATGGTGCTGGCAAAACTGGATCCACATGTAGAAGGTTAAAACTGGACCCGTACTTGTCACCTTGTGCAAGACTTAATTCCAAATGGATAAAGGACCTTGATTTAAGGCCACAGTCTATAAAAACCATAGTTGAAAGGGTAGGGAATTCCCTCTAGCTGATTGGGCTAGGCCAACATTTCCTAAACAGACATCCAATGGCACAGTCACTGGTACCAACTCTCAACAGTTGGGATCTTGTGAAATTAAAGAGCATCTGTTCAGATAAAGAGATTGTAACTTGAGCTCAAAGGCAACCCACAGAATGGGAGAAAATGTTCACTAACCACATATCTGATAGAGCTCTATTATCCAGAGTGCACAAACTTAGAAGTTAGAAAACTAAACACCAAGATAACTAATGGCCCAATTAAAAAATGGGTCCTGGAACTTAAAAGAAACTTTACCAGGGATGAAATTAAAATGTCTAACAAATATCTGAAAAAATGCTCCACTTAATTAGCCATCAGGGAAATGCAAATCAAAACTTCCCTGAGATATCATCTCTTCCCGGTCAGGATGGCAAAAATCCACAATACAAACACTAAATGCTGGATAGGATGTGGAGAGAGGGGAACTCTCCTACATTGCTTGTGGGAATGCAGGCTCATACAGCCACTTTGGCAAGTCGTCTGGAGATTCTTAAAGAAATTAAAGATTGAAATGCCATATGACCCTGCTATTCCACTTTTGGGAATAACCCCCCATGCAGCAGAAGTCCACCTCGATAGCACAAGTGCGACCATGTTCATAGCAGCACTCTTTACAATAGCAAAGTCATGGAATCAACCCAAATGTCCAACAGTTGACGATTGGATAAGGAAAATCTGGTATATCTGTACAATGGAGCACTACTCAGCCAATAAAAATGATGAATTACTGAAATTTGGCAGGAAAAGGATGTCATTAGAGACAATTATATTGAGTGAAGTATCCCATACCCAGAAAATTAAGTGCCATATGTACTCCCTAATAGGTGGTTCCTAGTACCAAACCCACTCAGCCCACCTAGAGACACTCGATGATAAATCTCTGTAATACAGTAATTGCAAGGAGTATGAACAGGCGGGATGGGGCAGGAGGGTCACACCAGAAACAAGGAGAGAGGGGACCATGTTACAGCAGAGAAAATAGGCCACCTACAAGGACTGCAAGTAAGCAATGAGACAACTGGTTAAGTTCACAGACTTTTCGTTCCTGATCATCTACAACTGAGGGGGTGTGATCTCACCAGAAGGGGAGGGCATATAATCTGGCAGATAATAAGTAACCATTTTACAAATGGGTGATTGACCTCTCCCTCACTGTGGTTTCCTACTTTTATTGCATCTACTTTTGAATATACTCTTATAACAAAACTCTAGTTTAACAGTTTTTTATCTCAGGCCAGGGGGCGACATCCAATACCCATCAGGATGGAGCCAAGGGCATTGCAGGAGCAGGAAAACCGCAAAAGAAAATCAACAAACCATAATCCAGAACTTCAGAGACTCTATAACAACCACCTAGAACTAGGCCAGCCTAATCTTTCCCCATTCTGAAGCTCAGGGAAATTTGCTGAAGAGGGGGCAGTAAGATTGTAAGAGCACAAGGATGGGAGGAGCAATGATATGCAAGATACTCCACACACGTTAGGGCCCAAGCAATCGTAATTGGACTTTACATGCCCTGCGAAATGTCCCACACACTATTGTCCCCACAAAATCTAGCATTTTCTAAAAGCACCAAGATCCTTGGAGGCAAGGGATTGACAGTCAAAATAGTGTTCCTATGCTTAATGGGAACACAGGAAAGGGTTCAGGGAAATGCCGCTGGGTCCTTGTATTTCATCGGAGAGGAGGACCCAGAGGACAGTTAGGCATTCACATTAAAGGATTCTCCGGGGATTGGGGAAGGGGAGGCACTGGGGGTGGGGAGAGAGTGGTGAGGGGAGGGTGAAAAGAGGGGTGGGGGAGGAGGAGGGAGTAAGGGAACCGGGGTACCTATTAAGTTTGTATGAGTGGAGATAATAAAAAAAAATAAATAAATAGAAAAAAGAAAAAAATAGGTGTGGTCTTAGTCATCTGATTTTAATACTTTTGTGAATGAAATTTATAACATCCAGCATGACTTAATGAATACATAGTATTATTTAGTTAGGACTTCAGTGATTCCATTAAGCAACATGATATTTATTTTGTGAAATTTATTAAAAATCAAGGGAGTTCATATGGGGCTTAATTTTCTGTGTCTGGGATACTTCACTCAATATATTGTTTGTAATTCCATCCATTTCCCGGCAAATTCCATTAATTCACCTTTTTTGATGGCTGCGTAGTACTCCATTGTGTAATGTCCAAAGATTATGAACAGGAGGGTTGGGGAAGAAGGGCCACACCAGAAACAAGAAGAGGGGACCATGTTACAGCAGAGAAAATAGGCCACCTTCAAGGACTGCAAGTAAGTAATGAGACATCTGTTTAAGTTCATAGACTTTCCTTATTGATCAATTGCAACTGATGATCTTACCAGAAGGGAAGGGCATATAGTCTGGCAGATAGAAAGTAACCATTTTGCAAATGGGTGATTGACCCCTCCCTCACCACGGTTTCCTACTTTTATTACATGTACCTTTGAATATAATAACACTCTAGTTTAACAGCTTTTTATCGCAGGCCAGGGGGTGACATCCAATACCTATCAGGATGGAGTGAAGGACATTGCAGGAGCAGCAAAACTGAAAAAAAAATCAACAAATCATAATCCAGAATATCAAAGAATCTGTATCAATCACCTGGAACTAGGCCAGCCTAATCTCTCCCCATCCTGAAGCTCAGGGAAATTTGTGGAAGAGGGGGCTGTAAGACTAAGAGCACAAGGATGGGAGGAGCAATGATATGCAAGATTCTCCACACAAGTTAGGGCCGAAGCAATCACAATTGGACTTTACATGCCCTGCGCAATGTCCCACACACTATTGACCCATCAAAGTCTAGCATTTGCTAAAGGCACCAAGATCCTTGGAGGCAAGGGATTGACAGCCACAGTAGTGTTCCTATGCTTAATGAGAACACAGGAAAGGGTTTTGGGGGATGCCCCTGGGTTCTTGCACCTCATTGGAGAGGAGGACCCAGAGAAGAGTATGGCATGCACATTAAAGGATGCTCCAGGGATGGAAGAGGGAGGCACTGGGGGATGGGGAGGGAGGAGAAAAGGGAGGAGAGTACATGGGGGTGGGGGTGGTGGAGGGAGGGAGGGGACTGGTTTACCTGTTAAGTTTGTATGAGTGGAAATAAAAAAAGAAATTTGCTAGAATAAAAAAAATCAAGGGAGTTGATTATACACTTTAAAATACTTATTTCTGATTATTTATAGCAGTACTTCAAATAGTCTTTACTTTCCTAAACATGCAAATTCATGAAAGAAATTTTTAAAAGTAATTTTTTAATTTTCTTTTATAATTTTTGAATTTTTAGCAATATTTTTCCTTTGTATCCCCCATTCTTATAGAATACCTTTACTGACTACTACTGTTCAAATAGCTTATTCACATTCCATATGCTATTACCATGTGATGTTCATATAGAACATTAAATTTCTTTGCATATTAGAAATTGTAGGGCTATGTGCAAATATATGTAAAGCATAATTCAGATTATTCAAAGATAAATGTTCATTTTAATCTTACAAAAGGAAATATGCAACCTCCAGACCTATTGGTATATTAATTTTTATATTAATTGAAAAACTAAGTGTGACTCAAGCCACAGAAATGAGCACTCTTTGTTTCAAGGTTCTTTCCTGTATGATTTATGACCTATGGATTTGAAAAGTGATGGCTATACAGGATGAAGTATTGAAAATATGCCAGTCGAATATTCTCTGTAGAGTTTGAGAGACAATGATGAGCATAATAAGCTAATAAAATTTTATTTGGTGTCAACTTTACTGTATAGAGCAGTAGTTGGTAGGTCAACTCTTAGACCTTGTAAACATGAATACTTACTTGTTACTTATAGGTGTGTGACAACAAAAAAGTTAATTGCTCTGTGATTCAGTTCATCATTGGAAGAATTGTTTGTAATAATTCCATTTTAATATTGTATGAACTAAGTTACATGTCCATATGTTAGTCTATATTGAGTACCTGATAAATGCATTCATGCTTTTAAAATCATTTTGCTCTATTTCAGAATAGTGCAATTGAAATCTATCTTTAACTCTTGTACAATAAAAATTATGTGTTTCTCCTACCCAATACCCTACTTCTAAACTCTTCAGTGAATACCACCTCTTCTACTAGGATTTCAGTGTGATCAAGATGCTTTTCTCTTTGTTTATTGCTATTTATTTATTGTGTCCTCCTTATAGTAAGGTTAGTGACTGAACTACCATATACTCTGTGTCTGTGTAAAGAATAAATTATTGGTCAATATTCACTTTCTCCATGCCAGGAACACCTTTTACAATACTTTGTAGTAGACAAAATGTTTCTTTTCAATATCCGTCATGGATATGCTCCCCTGCATTCTAATATTAAAACAAAACTTTCATCTTTTTTCTTTAATCTTTTTCCTCATGCTTAAAAAACCCTAAAGTATGCTGTGTTATGAGAAAATTCAGAAAACCTGCTTGATATACCACTAGGCATTTTCCAATTTGGGATATTTCTTATGAAGCAAAACAAATCTACTGAGCCATATCAAAATCCTAATAATAGGAAATGTTGAAATGTAACAGAAAAGCCAAGATTGAACTATTCTAAAGCCACACTTCTGTCTCTCACTCTGGTTTGTTAAAGCCAAGTACCCTGCAGAAATGGAATTTCCTTCCTGAATACAGGAAAAGCAGAAGGCCAAAGCCTATTTCCAGTCAGAAATAGAAGAAATTTCATAAAATGCTGAAAGCTTGTCAAAGTTCCTAACAGGAAACACTGGAGCCAAGACAATAAAGGGTGAATGATAGTACAGGCAACATTGTTAAGTGGAAAACAACAGTTTTCCCCTCAAAGGAGAGAATAATTGCTTATTTTTGGAGCCAGTTATGAATGTCATAGCCTAGGAACACAGATTCATATGGCCCCAAACCCATGTTCCTCTATGATAGAAGTTACTGTAGGCATAATTTCAAAACAAAGAAAGGCATAAATCAAGACACTTATTGCAATGGTGGAAGCTTGACTTAGATAGATTATTAGAGAAACAGAGATTTCTGACATATATTTCACATGCCACTTGTCATTTCTTAGCCTTTTGGTTAATTGAACTCAAGAATCAGGTTATACATTCCAAATACATACCTAATATAAAATATTAAATAAATATAAAAATATAAAACATAAAGACACATCTAACAAGGACCTTAGAGCACATAAAGGGGTGGGTAATCAACAACCATTAAGGGGTTAAAGATAGCCCAGAATAATTTGGCGCTGAACTTGCAACATTCCAAATCTTTCCATAGCACTGAGGTTCTAATCAGTCAGTCAGCCTTTTAGGTGCAACTTCTTTCCAGGAATACACATTCACAGCTTTCTCTGTTTTACATTTGGTGCATGCAGGGGTCTCATATTATTTATGGAGTATTACATTATGTCCCTCATGGCTGGAAATGCATAATATCAGGATATGATATAAATGAAGCTGAGTATTATGAGGGAAAGCCTTCTTCAGGAGAGGGGGAATATCTGGTAAATTAAGCAATAAGATCCCGGTCATATTAAAAGAATAGCCATCATGAATAGAGTCTGTTGTTTCCTTCTTTTGTTTCTGGCTTCTTCATCTGACAAAACTTGTGACACATAATAGAAGTTTTAAACTTGAAATTAAAATAAGTTGATCTAATGAAGCAAGGATAACTGATGAAAGAAACAGAAATTACAAAAAAAATTTCCATATTTAATTTAAAAACAGAATAAAACAAAAAATGGATTGACTGCATATTTGAGATGATTATATTCAGATGTTTACATTCTTTTCATATTTATACTTTTTGCATTCTGGCCAGACTGAACTTACAGCTATAACTCATGTAGTTAGCTATAACTTTTGGAAAACACTTTTTCTTGAAATTCTAAATTATTATAATTATTAATTAATTTGAAAATATAAATTTATCTATTATGTTAACTTGCTATCATAACAGAATTTAGTTAGTGGAAGTCTATGAGTAATTAGCAGTATAGTATTGCACAAAAATATTTTTAGCAATTTGCTATGAACTAATTATTATGGATAGCAGTGATAGAAACAAGAGATTAAATTGAAAAGAGTTAACATTTTATACAATGCATAGGCATAACCAAATCTTATTTCTTAATTTAACAAGACAGAAATGGGACTGCAGTAGGATGTACTATTATTGTGGTTTTATTCTTCCCTGGGGTTATCGTGTGCTGGAGCCAAAGACTGGACCCAGAACATGTTGAGAGGAAGAAGCATTGATTTTATTGAAAATGAGGACAGAAACTCTTGAGCAATTGTTCTAAGGGAGGTACGGAGGAAGCAATAACCTTAAGGTGGGTGAGCATTGGAGCAAAGGAAATAGCTTAATTATCAGAGAGAACAGGGAGACAGCAGCCACCATTTTGGGTCTCTGAGGTCTTTTATGTTTCTAGGTTCTTGTGCTTAGGAAGTGAAGATTGAAACCAGAAACAGAGGATTTAAAAACAGTTTATTAAAGGAGAGAAAGAATGGATCTCATGAATGTGAATCCACAAGGGACAACAGTGCCATTTGATGCACTTGGTCTATTTTTAAGAATGTTGAGCTGATGAATAGAATGTGTATTCTTTTGTGTTTGTATGAAACGTTCTGTAGATATCTATAAGATCCATTTGATTTATGGTTTCATTTAACTCCAATGTGTTTCTCTTTAGCTTTTGGCCCCTTGAACTGTCCAATGGTACAAGTGGGATACTGAAGTCTTCTACTACTACTACTACTACTACTACTGTGTTTGGGTTGATTAGTTGTTTATCTCCTGTAGTGTTTGTTTAATGAATTTGGGTGCTTCCATTTTGGTGTATATTTGTTTAAGATTGTAAGATCTTCTTGCTAGATTTTTCCTTCTAAGATGTAGTATCCATTTGCATCCTGTATGGCATGCTTTCTTTGAAGTCTATATTGTTTGATATCACGATGTCAACTCTGGCTTCTTCCTCTTTCCATTTGCTTGGAGTATTTTTGACCATCCTTTTACCCTGAGAAAGTGTTTATCTTCCAACGTGTGTTTCTTGGAGGCAGAGTATCCATGGGTCACGAAGTTTAATCCAAGTTATAAACCTGAGTCTCTTGTTTAGGCAGTTTTAGCCCATTAGACATTTAAAGTTATTATTGAATTGGTTCTTGACATTTTATTGATCTTGTGGTATTTGCTTGTTTTAGTATATCATTCATATGGCTGTGCTGATAGTATTTACTCCCTTTAGCTTCTTTGATGTGTCTATCCTTCTCTTCCATGTTGCACATTTCTTGTAGTATTCTCTGTAGTATTTTAGTGGCCATATACGTTTTAGTTTTTAATTTGTCACGGAATAGTTTTATTTCACCTTCTATTATGATTAACAATTTTGCTGGATATAATAATCTGGGTTGGCATTTGTGTTCATTCAGAACTTTTATTGTGTCACTCCAGGCCTTTATGTTTTATATTGAGAAGTCAGTTATTATTTTGATGGGTTTACTTCTAAATGTGACTTGTTACTTTTGTCTTGCAGCTCTTAAGATCTTGAATCTAATGTGCTTATTTGGTGTGCAGCCTATCTTATATTGTGGGGTGTTTCTTTTTTTGGCCTGAGTATTTGGTATTTTGTATGCCTTTTGAATCATAATGGGCATCTCTTTTTTTAGGTAAGGACAATTTTCCTCTATTATCTCATTGATTATACATCTTCATTTTGCATGTCTGCTTCTGGGATACCAATGATCTATATGTAGGGCCTTTCGATGGCATCCCAGAGTTTCTGTATTCAGGTGAGTTTTTCAGCTTCTCAGTTTCTTTCATTGGCTTATGAACCTCTTCTATCTTATCTTCCAGTTCTGAGATTCTGTCTTTTACATGGTAAGTTCTATTTTTGAGACTTTTCATTAAAATTTTTATTATACTGTTGAGAGATTTTTGTTTTAGTGCTGTTTCAGTCTATTTTTTCTTAGTGTTTATATGTTTGTTTATAGATTAATTTAGTTTTTTTTCAGTGTTTCTACATATGTTTTCAGGCTTTCTAATTCTATTTGTGTCTTTTTTTTTTGTATTCTTGGAATTCTCTCCTGAGTTTGTTGTGTTCTTCTTGAAATGTGTTTCAACATTCATCTATGTCTTCTCATAGCTGTTTAAATGTATTTAAAATTGATCTTTGAAATTCATTGCCTTGATAATTGTTTTCTTGGATACCTTCCAATGGGCTATTCTCTGTTGGATCTGATGGCTTGGATTCTGTGATCTTGAAATGAGACGTGTTTTCTTGTATTCTTGTGTTCCTTCTGTTTTTTCTGCAAGATGCTTGCATTTCTAAAATGAGTAGCTGTTGATTGTAGTTTTATTTGTTTTTTGGAGACTTTTCTCTCTTTATTCCTTGAAGTTTGGTGATGTATGAAATTTTCTACTTGAAGTTATTTCCTGTAGTGTTTGATTAGTGTGATGGGTGGCTGGGAGTGGGGAGTTGCCAGTGCATGAGAAAACTAGGGGCTCGACTTCCAGAGCAGTGCAAGACTTCAGGCCCAGCCACACACCACTCACCTAGGTCACAGAGAGACATGCCAAGCCAGGCTTTTATTAATATTTTATCCTGTTTCATTCACCACTGACTCTATGGATATGAGTCAAATCATGGATTAATACTGCTCTGGGAATCATATTTTTCCTAAAAATTACATAATTAAAAGTCATCAAGATATTAGGTCACACACAGAGGAGGACAATATTTGGTAATTGGGGTGCTAAAATGGGATCAAGATAATCTGACTCTGGACTTCTAATATTGTATTTTTTTTAATTTCTGCACTTTGTTGGTGGCTCTGGTCAAGTCAATACACCTTATAAGTGTAACAGCATCTTTTCAGGAATTTACATTTAATCGTCTCTATCTGTGTGGGAAAGGATTACGGCTACTCAGAGGATGTGCAGATTATCATTAGCAGATATTTGTATCCCTCATTAATGCATCTCTCATGCAGTCAAAAGTAGTAAAGTCTAGCCTACCCTCTGGCAGTCAGTCTGTGCCTAACAATGGCATTCTGAACAACTGAAAAGTCATTTAATTTAATGGCGTCTCCTAAGTCCTAATTTTAAATTATCAAGCAAAGCCCTGAGGACTGGGTGGGTAAAACTGGACCTTAGATTGCTTGCAACCCATGATGGATGAAGGCTGTCTTTGGGTGAGGTCTCTTTATAGGGATTTTATATGTTCCCTATCCCTTGTATGTGGTACATAAAAAATGGGGCAGGAAGGACCAACCTGCCTGGTTGGTCTGTGTAGAGACTTAAGGAAGTCTTAACAATAAGACAAAAGGTATAAATCCCATGCTCAATCGCCTCTCCCTGGCCCTTTTTGGTAAGAACTGATGAGTGGCCACTAAGCTTAAACAATCTCCAAAGTTAAGACCCATTCAGATCATGTAGGTGCAAAGCTGTGGGAACATGCCATTCACCCTATAATCCAATGAGACTATACATGCCTGGCTGCCAAGCCATCTCACACAAACATTGAGATTCTTGCCTATACATGTATGTTCATTCAATAATCATTCAGAGATTATGCATTCCAATTTTAAATCCTTATCATTCTGTTTTATAGCAACATCAATTCTCCCTAACCAAGACCCAGATTTACTCCTGAGAATACCATCAGGGAATTTAGAATGAAGATCTCCTGAGGGGTGATCAGACCTTTGCTGGCTGCTAATTGTCTAACCCAGAGGAATTTACATTCCCATGTCCCTCCATCTCAAAACTTTAGTCCAGAGTTCTGCAGTTCTATCCTGGCTCCTTGAAAAGAGAATCCTTGAATACTATATAGGATGCACATTTTCCCCAATTCATGAAACCACTGGTGGGCTATGAGGTCTGGGAACAACAGCACTATTTTCGCCAGTGGAGGTCTTTGCAGTGGCATCTTGTTGACATAAAGTGTTATGGTTGCATTTTGATGTCGACTTGACAGTTGCAGACTATTTGGGGCACGGCTGTGGAAGGTTAATGGTTAGAGTGATCCCTGAACAAGTCTGCAGGTATATGACTGATTGCTGGGGAGAACCAGCCCATAGTAGGTGGTACTTTCCAGTGGTGACCAGATAATAAGAGGTGCAAGGAGGAAGGACTTGCTCTTCCCTTATCTGATGATAACTTGCTGTGCAGTCCACTCTGTGTGCATGTTGTTCATTTTTAGAGCATCTGGACTTCTTTGCTACTATTGCTACTACTGCCTCCATCCTTGGCTGACTTGGACCTTCACTTTTTCCATCAAGTTTTTGCTGTTCCCACTGCCTTTGGATCCTTCTCTCTAGGCCTTGTTGCTGTTCACTGTTCATCGCTGATGTCAGAGCCCAGCTGTTCACTGATGTAAGAACCCAGCATCTTCAGCCCTCCAGAGGAGCAAAGGCTTCAGACTTTCTCAGGATCTTTTGGCTTTGTAGAACATTCCACCCAGGAAAAAGGATGCTCTGGGTGGTTACCTTGAAGGATACTATTTTTATCGTGAGCTATTTTTAAAAGGAGCACTGACTCTCTTGTTGGGAACCTGCAGATTCCGGAATGTGCTGTCTAGGCTCGGGGGGGGGGGGGGGGGAGAGCCTTCCATTAATGGAATAGGAACTGAGGTCCCTCAGCCAGTCACTGTCTGGTCTCAGTATAGACTGTGCAGCCAGGAGTATCTGGCAATGAAAGTGGGTCTGAGTAAATGTTATCAATCCCTCTTGATCTCTTTGTCTCTGGTTTATCAGGAACATACAATGGGGACAGATGGAGCGCCTCAGATTTGAAGTCCAGGCTGAGATGTTGGCCTTTCCTAATTGTGGGTCTGATTTTAAAGACATGTGACTTAAAAACTTAGCAGGTCACAAAAGAGACAGACAAATGAGCAGAAAGGACACATTGTGCCCCTCACACTCTCTTGAATTCATTGACCAGATTACAGAATCAGAGGGTCAGAGGTATCTTGCCTGAAACCTTGGACAATGGGCTCAGTAGCTGTGTCCAACTTCACTAGATGGTATCTTAAGGTGCCTCTTCAGACAAATTTACCTCTGGAGGTGTCAGAAATTAGGTGATATTTTCTTTTCCCAATTTAGGGTGGTGGGTAGGTTGGGAACCTTTTGGGTACAATAAGATCTTGAAGGAGTTTTAATACTAGGGATCTAGAACTTCTCAGATTGTACAGCTCTTCAAATGCAGTCCTCCCTCAACCTGCTGTCAGACCCAATCAGCACTCAAGTCCATTTCTGGATTCTCAATACTTGGTGATCCCAGACTAGTCTCCAAATGTTGCATGGAGTGGACCACAAAAGAATACCGACATGAGTTATGCCAAATGGAAAGTCCATATATTCACTGGCCAGTGAACTAAATGGGGCAAAATGTAGTCATGAGCCTCAAGTCTCAAAACAGGTTTTACACAGAAAAAACAAACTTTGATTTGGTGTGTTCCTTCAACAGAATATGCAAAGGCTAAGGTAAGCAGCTAGTTTTCCTCAGAATAATATCTAGTGTTCAATAAGGGCATTTCCAGGATCAGCCAGCATACCGAGATCTTTAGATAAACCCACATCTATTCTCCTAAATAACCAGGTTGAAATTTTTTATCTAGACATTATGGGGGTGAGCCCAGTTTACAAGATGGATTTCTATTTGTTCTTCACCTTGCTACAACCTGAAACCTAAAATAGAAAAGTTTGGTTTAAGTAATAGTAGACATGATTCAGATGTTAAGCCTCTGCCATACCTGCAGAAGGAAATGAATTTAGATCCTGAATTGCACTTTATAAAGCCAGACACAAGTGGCAGCAGCCTGCACTTCAAAACCATTAAAGTTAGGGCCTGATAAACAACCAGAGAAAAGGGAATAGGAGGAAGAACTACTCGGGATGATTTCCAAAGTCATCCTTTGGCCTTCACAGTTGCGTACAATATCCTCTGATACACATACATACACACACACACACACACACACACACACACACATCCTCCAAAACATAAGGTATCAGGTTCTAGATAAACAGACAGCCATAAAAAAAAACTCATGAAAAAAATGAAAGGTGATACTTTCCTCATGTGTAAGTATATTCAAAGCAATATTATCATTATTTACTCCATTAAATATAAATATCCTTTGAAATTAAAATATTTAATTATTAAACATTTAAGAACCATTAAAAGTCAGGGAAATGTTCACTTACTGAGATATTTGTTTACCAGTGTAATTAAAAAATGAGCATTATTTAACATTTGTGAGGTCCATGTACTCTTAGCAGCTTCTGAATTTTTACAGCACAAAAAATGGTTAGAAGTACAGTAACAGCATCCTTTTCCTTTGGTGGAATGCAATATTGACACAATGTTATTTTGTTTTTCTTTTCCTTCAGTTGATGATATCATCTAATCTTTCTTATCTATTAGGAAAGATTTATAAACAATTCTAAATTTCTATTTAGAATTCTTAAAGTCATTTATAAAAACATGTTTTTATAGATATTAATTATATCATTTTTACTTAATTTTTGGATGTCAAAATACTTATTTCACAAGGAGATGATGGATAAGTTCCATAATGGGTAGACTTTAAGTAAAAGCCTCAGCTTTATTTAATTTGAAAGTTTAATATATCATTTGTTTCTTTAATATCCTAATGTTTACACAGCTATATTTAAACATTTATATACTAAAATGAGTATAGGAATTTTCATAGGTAAGCACCGGTGTTAACAAGACTGATGAGGGTTTGAGTTCTGGGCACATTTGTAGAGAATTAGTGGTTGAGTTAAGCCCAGAGCAAATCTACAGAAGATGGTCTAGCTGCTGGGGAAAGGCCCAGCCCATGGTGGATGGGACTAGGCCCTGGAATAAATCATGGAGAGCTAGTTGAGAGAGTTGGCATCCTTTTGTATACTTGGCTAGACATGCTAGTCTGGCAAGTAAGTATTGTTCATCCCTCTTTTGGCTATTACATAGAGATGGTGTGGCCAGTTCCCTAGGCCTGGTGTTGGTGCATGCTCTCCTATCTAGCTGGACTATGAACAATAACCAGACTGTCATAAGGAAATAAACCCCTTGTTCCCTTAAGCCACTGATGGTCATTTATCAGCAACCACGCAGGCTGACTGAAACAGGAAGTGGGGTGTTGTTAATAAATCTGAAATGTTTGAAGATTTTTTTACTTTGTGGATTACAAATACTGTTCTTCAGAATTTAGTTGGCCAATTGGATAATTTCAGACCTGAGAGAGTTATGGATTGTTTGGGCCCAATTTATGATGAGGTGAATAAGGACTTAAGTTGATTTGGAGATGATAAACTGGTTTGCTTGATGGAGGAGAGCTGTGTTGATGGCCATGAAGCTCTGGGTGTGGAAAGGGCAGGCAGCCAGCAGAATAGCTGCCTTTGTTGGAGGAATGAGTATCAATGAGGAAACAACTAGTGACTTGTACTGTGATAGTGGGAAACATGATTACCATTGTATGGCTATTTTATGATGAAAATCTGGATTCCCTCAGGGGCCAAGTTGAAGCCATTTTTATTGCCCTTTGGAAGTTTCAGCTCCTTAGAAGCTTTTGCTGAGTCAAAAGCAAGCTAAAGTTGATATAGCTGCAGCTCAAGTGGACCAAGCTACATTTCAACCTCATTTTGGAATCTGGTAGCATCCTCCAAGTGGTATTAGTTTTGGTGTATGATTATAGGGTTCATGGAGAGCAGTCAAATCCTGAAACCAAATCACAGGTATAGAGTTCCTGGAAGGAAAGATCAAGGTTATGGCTGCGAAGGAGAACCCAGAGTGGTGGTTGAGATGCCAGACCCATGCAATGTATGCTGAGGATGGCTGCAAATGAAGATTCATCCTGGTTCAAAGGAACTCTGTTTTTACAACTTTGAGCTGCAGACAGGGACTGTGAATGCCTAGAATCTTTGAGCCACCTTGATTACATGATGAGCAACAGAAGATGGACATTGAAGCACAGGATTCAGTAATTTGCTGGATTTTGATCTCAATTTAAATATTTTCTTATTACATCAAAATACTTGTTTTAATGTTTTATCTGTTTTAAAGTGTTGAACCTATTTTTATTTAACACGTCCTTAAGGTCAAGAAACTTTGAACTTTTAAAATGGAACTGAGAGAACATTTTAAATTTATCTATGAAATGTACTTATATTTTTAAGATAACTTTTAATACCTATGGGGACAAGGATTGAAGGTTATAGTTTAAAAGTGCTATTGTTTTTGTGTCAAGTTGACAAGGGGTGGAATGACATAGTTAAGTACAGGTGTCAACTTGACTATTGAGTGTTTGAGCTCGGGCACATTTGTAGAGAATTAGTGGTTGAGTTAAGCCCAGAGCAAACCTGCAGAAGATTGTCTAGCTGCTGGGAAAAGCCCAGCCCATGGTGGGTGGGACTAGACCCTGGAATAAATCATGGAGAACTGGTTGAGAGAGTTGGTATCCTTTTGTATACTTGGCCAGACATGCTGGCTTAGCAAGTAAGAATCGTCCCTCTCTCAGCTATTACATACAGATGGTGTGGCCAGTTCCCTAGAGCATGGGAAGTGCATGCTTTCCCATCAAGCTGGACTATGAACTATAACTGGACTGTTGTAAGGAAATAAACACTATGTTTCCTTAAGCCATTTGATAGTCATTTTTCAGCAAACATGCAGTGAACTGCAAGAGAAATCATGAAATAATTTAGCAAGAATGTTTTTAAGTCAGAATAATTCTCTTAAAAATCTCTCTAGGGGCTGGAAAGGTGGCTCAGGGGTTAAGTCTCTGCCTTGCAGGCGGAAGGTCCTGAGTTCTGATCCTAGACCCCATGTATAGATGCCAGGAGAAGCGGGGGCAACCTGCTGGTCCTGGTAGGGCGGAGCCTGTGAATCCCAGGGCAGAGTAAACAAGGAGGAGGCAGTCCATGATGGTTCCCTAATTCGTCCGTGGTTCTATACATATATACACTCATACATGTACACTCATACATACATGTGAACAATTGAATAAATAATAATAAAAATTTTTAAAAATTTCTCTAGTATTAAGGTAATGTCTGCTCAGCAAATGAATGTGTCACTCAGTAGAAAAACATAAAACCATAAGCATATAATCTCATTTAGTAGAGGCTAAGAAAAGTCATTATTTGTATTTTGTAAATTAAGAGTAGATCAATATTTCTTTAAAAAGTCTCATCATTTAAACATTAAACCAGGCATTAGATATTCCTAAAGGTATAGAATTTTGGCCTTATAAAATTAAGAATGTTTATGTTATAATAAATTCAGCTGTAATCATGTCCACTTTTAAGATCAATTATCACAATATTTCTCCAACACTCTTTAATCTTAAAAGGTTTTCCTAATCTTTTTACATTTTGGGAAAAATTGTTTTATTTTCTTATCAAAACATGTTGCTTTTCAACTCAGGTGAAATCAGGATACATGAGAATGAATTAGGTTTAAACAGTTTGTAACAAAGTCATAGATTATATTGAAGAAAGACTTCTGCACAAGTTAAGAGAATGTTTCTATTTTATTACTGAAGGAGAAAGAAACTTCCCAAGAAAAACTGTCTTTATAAAGAATATTTAAGATAGCAGGAAAGTTCTTTTCTCTATAAATATCTTTTATCTTAGACCAGTTTATAACAGGCTGTGATATGAATATTTTTGTTGGAAGAAAATGGTAAGACCAGTCAAAATAGATAAAAAGAATAGTTTTAGAAGTTTTAGTTCTGACAAAATTTCTTAAATTATTTTAAGAATTTCCTATTAAATTTTAATGTTTGTTTTATGTATATTCTAGGACTCATATTAATTTCTACAAATAATAACTTTATGATTTCAGATGTTTTAAATTCCAATTGAAGCAACTGCTTATTTACTTTTTTTTAAAAAAATTCTCATTGTATAGGACATATATAGTATGATAAGCATTCAAAATGAGCCAATTTAGGGGTAGTAACTGTTTTTTTATTGAGAAAAAGAAAAAAAACAATTTAACTTTAGTTAAATCTCTTTCTTTTTAATTATGATTTGAATTAACCAATTTATTTAATTGAAAATATGTTGAATATCCAAAAAATATATTTTATTGCAAATATTCCTCCCTTTCATTAAATCAGATATGAGATGAGTATCTAGGAAAAAAAAAGATTAGCAGCTTAACAAAGAGAAAGATCAGAAACCAAGGGATTATTCAAAGGAAAACAAGCAAACAATATGGATTCCTTAACTCAAACATTTTAACAGCAAACTGTATATATAATATATATAAAACCAATATAGAATAAACAAAGGAACCATTGACCCAATAAAGGGAGGTCCTGCTCCTGCACAACTAAATTTATACATGTTAAAACCTGTGTCCTATGGGTTTTTAACAATTGTAGGATGGTGGCTAGCATAGCAGTAAGAAAATTAAACAATCCCCACAGCCAGTTGAGACAGCATGAAAATAAATCAATTTTTCTTTACCCATTTCTGTTTCCTAATTTGTTTTAAAATACAGATAAACTGGGGTGGTGAGTTTATGGATCTACATGTCAAATAATATTTCCTTTAATTTTCAAATGTCAATACTTCCAACATCAGATATGTTTTTACAGATTAGAGAACTGAAATGTGATATTATTTATTATCATGTCACAAACCAAAAGGTAAAAATAGAGTACCTCACCAGTCTAATATTATCATTAACATTTCTTTTTGTTAGTTCATGTATTAATGTTTATTAGCACATGTGTATAATTTTTGAATGCATATATCCTTCTAGTATTTTCATCCTTGTATATAATGTGTTGTGATTGTATTCACTTACAATTAAACCCCTTATCTACTTCCAACTCTAATTATTTTTTACAGCTAGACTCCCATTTTCTCCTTTATTTATTTATTTATTTACTCCTTTATTTCTTCACTTTGTGTGACTAATGAGTTTCATAACAATTCTTTCATAACAAGAAGCCTATTTATAAAGTATATGCTTACTCAAAACTAAAACACTGGAGAAAATATTCCTCTTCCCATACTCAGCTATTATCTGCATATAAATCTATTGTAAGGACTGATACTATGTAAGTTCCATGACAAGCTTAATCTTTTGAACTTATGAAGCTAATTTTAACTGCTGTGAATTGAAGAGTGAGAAAGATATGCCATTTTTGGAACTCAGTATTCAGCACCATGACCTCCCTGTCCCTGCATTCTCTAGTTTTTACTTGAGTTTCTTCTTCCCTATTGTTCCCTTATGCTTGGAGAGTTAATAGATATTTCATTTATGAGTAGACCTCTCAATATTTTGATGAGTTATGAGTCTTTATACCCAGTCCTGACCACTAGAAAAGGAAACTATTTTACTGAAAGCAGACAAGTGTAGATATTTAGAAGAAAATTCAACAGGCATATGATGTTCACTTAACTGAACAAAAATACTTTCCACAACAGAACTTATGACTTCCTAGCCAAAGATTTTAAGCAGGGTTTTCAGTGTAGACATGATTTATTTATTTGTTGTGTGTGAAATGGAACATTCCAATAAAAATGTAGTTGTTCACCTATTTAACAGTGTTACAAACTACTGCTCCATTGAGCTCTTCTTCCCTTGGTATTGTGTGACATTTTTCTTGGGTAAACAGAAGCCACACAAATGTTTGTTCACTCCAGAAAAGGATCCAGTGACAGACTAACATAACAATCATATCGAAGTTCAATTTAGTGAATCAATGCTTTTATTTTGATCACTGTGGAGCATGGGTAAGGGCTCTAGTAATATTTGGGATGACTCGAAGTTTGGCTACATTCCCAAAAAGCTCACATCAGGTTCTATAATGTTTCATGAGATCTGTGTATAACTTGTAGCCATCTTGACTAGTCAGAGAGTCTCCTTCAGATGATTCATTTGCCTAGAAAGCCTCCTCCAGACTACTGGACTAGTCTGAGATTCTCCTCACTTCAGAAGTTACATGGTGCTTTCTTCACAATGGACAGGAGGCTGAGAATCTTGTTTATTTCAAGAGCTTCCTGATACTTATGATTTATTAACTTCCTGAGTCTCATGGACCGCCCTTTAAGATGGAATATTTCAATTGCTATACAAGAATCTCCCTGTTAGAGTGGCATCATGTTATGCCCTGAGAAAAATAACCACACAACACTAGCTTGGTGGTACTGTTGCAACTGAATCAGAGATAGGAGGCTCTCTTCTGTAAGGCCACCCATCTTCAGTAAATAAAATTTAAAAACTGAAATTTTTTGAATAAAACAGAATATTCAATTTAGTCACATTGAGGAAAGGAATATGGAAATATGCTCCCAAAGTCACTCTTCATGGTTCTACTACATGATTATAAGATAAATAGATATATGTAACTAACATGTGCATAAGCAATTCTGATCCATAATTCCTTTTCCCTAGAAATAGTGGAAGTTCCCTGCAAGGTATATGTCCCTTTTTTTTTAACAGGAGCTTCTGAAGTTTGTTTTTAAGGATCCAAGACATCCTATATCTCTAGTATTATATCAATTGATAAATGGAGGATGCCTCTTTGACAAGAATTAGTTTTACAAGTGAATTATCTTACCTAGATAGCTTGAAATTCCTGGTGTAAATTCCAATGCCTCAGAATATATCAGTGACTTATTCTACATAACTGGAATCAGGACAGGACACAGCATTTATAGGGTTTTTTTTGTTTTTTGCTTGTTTTTGTTGTCTCTATCAAATAGGTCACATTACTACACACAATATTGCTGAGTAAGATTGTTGATGACAATTTTCTCCCACCAGTCAGCATAGCACATTCCTGTGGGAGTCCCCGGGGATTGCATCTCCATCCTGTAGGATAGTCTCATGGGTCCTCTACAAGGGGGATTGGGGAAAGGTGAGTGTGCTGTCCGCTCACTCCCAGACACACTTCCGGAGTACAATCAGATGCGACAGGGAGTCAAGAAAAGCAGGAACTCCTCTATTGCAAGTCTACAGCCATCTTATAAAGGCAGAAACAGTAAGGGGAATTCTAGGGTGGAGAAATGAGCAAACAATCATCTTAAAGGTCAAGCCAGCACCCAGGCTGTATGTAGCAAAATTTCTTCAGAACATCCTGAGCTACTCCCTCCTGATTTCCTCCATCCTGAGCTGTTCAACACATCCTGAGCTGCCCCATCCTGACTTCCTCTGAGCTGGTCAAAATATCCTGAGCTGCCCTGCAGACTTCCTCCATCAAAACATCTTTGTCTAACCTTGCCAGATTATTGAGGTCACCTAGACTGAAGCCCCCACATATCCCCCTTTTTTGTTTTGTTTTGTTCCTTGAGAGCGAACCCCAAGGGAGCACCTCATGAAGGTGGCTACACCCTTAGAGTAGTCTTCTCTATCAAGGAACGTCAGCAACCTCTTGGCGGGCCAATTGTATCCAAGGGTCCTGAGGGCCTCCAGTGGGTGTCTCCTCTAGGATCTGTGCAAACATAATCATCTTTTGTTGTGCAGTATGATTATGGTATATATAATCTTATAGCAAAACGAGCCCAACAATACAGGCCATGGGCTGGGGGACTAAGTCCCAATCCATCTGTTGCAGCATACCAGGATTAATTACATAGCTCCAAAGCAATCCCAACCCCTCAAGTTCTACCCGTAGCAGTAGCAAGAGCATCACAAGTCCATAAGCCTTTAAGCCTTCTTTGATGATCCATGAGAATAGCATTAAGTATGTCCAGGTGAGAAACACCACCAACATGATTTGTCTCTCTCACAGGGTTGAGTTTATCCCTCCAAACTGATGGATTAGGTCAGAATTAGTCAGGAACAGGATCAGCCCCACAACGATGGCCCCTTCGATGAGGATCAATATGATGGTCTATTCTGCATTTGCTATGCCCTGTGGGGAGATAATAAAATCTATCTCAAGGGCGATGCTGCCCATGAATCTGGTTAGATCTGTGTTTCTTTCTCTTTTTTCCCTTCTTCCCCCTTTTATGAGTATTTTTGTCCTTATTAGTCTTTGGCGGTGTCTGACTCTGGTTGGTCAAGTCATCTTCCCCCTGACAATAGAATTTAGATTTCTAGCAGGGACCCATATGGGATTTGAGACTCCTATAGGGTAAACACACCCAAAGCCTCGACAAATTGTTAATAATGGGTTTGCCCCCCCAATGTCCCGTCTTTCCATCTTACCTGTATTTCAGGTCTCTGTTCTTGTCATCCCCAATGTTTTTGGAAGTGGGACTCTATTTGATTTTTTTTTTTTTGAAAACTGAGAATGTTAATAGTGAACAAGGCCATATTTAATTGTTAGTAGGGGCTTATTCCCCTCTTTTGTTTTTGTAATTTGGCCTTAATATTTTGATGATTATGTTCTACAATAGCTTGGACCTGTGGGTTGTAAGGAATCCCTGTAGTGTGCTGAATCCCCCAGAACGTGAAGAAGTCCTGTAGGCTTTTGCTTATAAAACATGGTCCATTATCAGTTTTTTATCTTTTGGGGTAATCCTAGTATGGCAAAGCATTGAATGAAATGGGATTGAGCACATCTAGCCTTTTCTCCCATGTGGGCTGTAGTCCTGCAAGCTTGGGAAAATGTGTCAATGGACACCAAGATATATTTAAGCTCTTCAAATGGAGCATAATGTATGACATCAGTTTGCCATAAAGAGCTGGGTCTCAAGCCTCGGGGATTTACCCCCAGTAGTTGTAATGGTGGTACCTGTAAAAGGGGCTGGCAGGACTTGTAGGTACATATAATCTTTTTTAGGTATTTTATAGAGACCTGAGAGAACCTCTTATGGAGTCCCTCCAGTTGACATGAGTGAGGTCATGTAGGTTCTGAGCTTTCTTTAGATTGGTGGACAGTATCTGAACAGAAGCTATTTTATCTGTTTCAGCATTACCTTGAGATAGGAAAACCAGGCAAACCTTGATGTCCTCTAAGGTGTTGTAGAAAGATTGGGCTATCCATTCTGTAAGAAATGTCCGAGCTTGGATCATTAGGGGTGTAATGGGATTTTCATCCAACCACATGTGGGAATGTAGTAACCCAGGGAGAATATTAATTACATAGAGGCTATCAGAGAATAGGTTCATGGGGCCCCTTATTTCAGTTAATGCCATTGTAACTGCCATAAGTTCTGTGAATTGGGCTGACCCTTTACAGGTATGAATGTACGTTATTGGCTCCTTATTGTCCCTAGAGAAAATTATTATGGCAGACCCATGTCATCCCCCATCAGTAAACATATTAAGTGCTCCTGATAATGGTTCTGTGGAAGAAAAGAAATTTTTAAACAGACCCAAAGACAGAAATGTTTATGTCCTTGAACCTGGTGGTCAGCAGTTTTCAGAGTTCTGAAAACAACAGGTGGCTAGAGACTGAAAAACATCTTCCCTCTCAAGGTCCCTGTGAGAGGGCCAGATGCCAAACCATCCAGACACAGATATCAGACCAAAGTTGGTTCCAGGACTCTTCCCCCTATTCAAGGTCTCAGTCTTCAGTATATGCAGATGTCGCTTGAGCCCACTCACCCCCTCCCAATTTTGTACTAACTAATATGATAGCCAATTATTTTGTAACATGATGTAACCTCCCTGCGATGAGGGTATAAAAAGTGTATGCTTCTTGAGCTCAGGGTCGTCTCTCCCTCTAGTGTATGGGGCGATCCCAGTGCGCTGGAATAAAATCCTCTTGCTTTTGCATCAAACCTGTGTCCGTGAGTATTCTGCAGGGTCCACTTCCTGATGGCCTTTGGGCTTCGGCCCTTTAGGTCTAACAGTTCCTTTGTAAATAATTTAGGTGTCTTCCATTGAAGAACCTGAAAAAAAGTCACCCATTTGTGGGGCCCATAATGGCAAATCAGTTTCCAGAGAAAACGTGCTAGAGATAGGGCTGTTTGGCTGTTGTTTCTGCTTAACAATTCTAGATCTCTGAGTCGATAAGGGGTGACCAATTTGGTTTTTTTTAATTTATTATTATTATTATTATTTATTCAACTGTGTGCATATGCGTGTGTGTGTGTGTGTGTGTGTGTGTGTGTGTGTGTGTGTGTCTGTGTATGTGTAGAAGCATGGACGAATTCGGGAACCACCATGGACGCCTCCACTTCCTTCTGCCCCAGGATTCACAGGCTCCGCCCTACCAAGACCAGAAGCGCAGGCCACCCTTGCTTCCATCTGGCATCTATACGTGGGATCTGGGATCCGAACTCAGGACCGGCAGAGGCTTAACCCCTGAGCCACCTCTCCAGCCCCAGGGGTGACCAATTTGTGAGGATCACTACCATAATGTCTGAGGGCCAAGTCCCATCCCTTTTCTATCAGGTCAGCCAGTTGATCTGCAGGTGTTGATACCCTAGTCATGCCACCCAGGGATGTGTGGACCCATTGAAGAGGCAGTCCATCCTGTACAAGGGCAGAAGTCATCAGTGTCTCACCAGGGAGAACCCATAATTCTAAGGGTTTATCAGACTAATAGTGAGCTAATTGAGCTTGATCTAGTCCTTTTCTATTGTGTGGAAGATCTCAAGATGTTGTGGGGTTAAAGTGATTAGGTCAGAGAGTTGTTTCCCCTTTAGTAGCTGGAGTAAGGGTTCTAACGTTTCACTGGATATAGGTATCCAAGCTCTTAGCCAATTTATTTCTCCTAGTAATTTTTGGAGTTCCGTTAAAGTCAGTGGGGTGGCAATGGCCAGCTGAGGCTTTAGAGGACTCACCCTTTCTAAGTAGAATTGGGCACCCAATATTTTAAAGGGTGGTACAGTGTGGACCTTATCAGCCGATATATGTAGTCTTTCCCTTTGAAGACTCTATAAAGTTCTCTCAACAATAAAGGATTGGGTGCCCCCAGGATGATGTCATCCACATAAACATAGAGTGTGACCTGGTGCACCTGTATTATAGGTTTTAATAGGGCTTTTACATAGTTTTGACAAAATGCTGGCCTGTTAACCATGCCTTGAGGTAAGACTGTCCATTCATATCTACTATCAGGTACCTGATAGTTAGTAGAGGGTACAGAAAGCCAAATTTCTCATAGTCCTGTGGCTGTAATGGTATGGAGAAAAAACAATCTTTAATATCTATCATCATTAGATATAAATCAGAGGGAATGGCAGGAATCCAGGCAATCTGCCTAAGTGGGGCACCTATTAGGGTCATCCTGGCATTGATTTTACAGAGATCTTGTAGCATTCTCCATTTACCAGAGGACTTCTTGATAACAAAAATTGGAGTGTTCCAGGGGCTTGTGGAAGGTTGGATATGTCCCAATTGTAATTGTTCTTGTATTATCTCTTGTAGGGCCTGTAATTTCTCTTTGGGGAGTGGCCACTGCTCCACGCAAACCAGGGGTCCGGGGGACCATTGGATGGCAGGCACCTGAGGAGCAGTGGCCTCTAGGATTGGGGGCGTAGTTGGGGCTCTTTGGTGGGTTCCCCCGACAGTTGAAAACAAAATCCACTTGAGAGGGAGGTGCACAGGCACATTTTTCCATGTCTAAGATATCTCCATAAAAGACCTTATGGTCAGTAGTAATTGGCGTGTGCCTCCCCAGGATGTCCTGTCCTAGGAGTTTGACTGATAAGCCCAGGGCTATTAAAGGGCAGACCCCACCCTGAGTCCCATCTGCATCTTTCCAATAAAGCCAATCCCTGGTTTCCTCTGACTTTGTATTTCCCCCAACCCCTAGAATTTGGGGTCCTGGGACCAGGGACCAATGATGGGGAATTTCTTCTTTCCTAAATACAGTCCTATTTGCTCCTGTGTCAATCAAGCATCAAAACTTTTTTCCTAGAATGAAAATATCCGTTTTAGGCCCCAATCCTGGAATGATAGGAACCGTCCAATTGACAGAGGGATTTTGGGTGGGTTGTGTTATAGGCATTGGACTTTGGCCAAATGAGGAGCTCTGTTTGATACCTCCTTGGTTTGACAGGGCTGGAGGATGCCCCATAGCTAGTTTAAAGGTTTTCCCTCTATGTCAAATTTAGATCTGCAATCTCTCTGCCAATGATAGCCTTCGTGGCAATGGGGACAGGGGGTTGTGGGGGCCTTTTTTGTGGTTCTCTGTCCTTCAGAAGCTGCATGTCTGGGTAGCCCCCCAACCCTTGGGCAGTTTCTCTTAAAGTGTCCCATTTGGCCACATCCAAAGCATTGTCCTCCATTATTCTTAGTGGGCATCTCAACTCCTTTTCATTCCCAAGTCAATCCTGCAAAGGCCTGCATAAGTGCAGAAATTAAAGCTTCCGTTTGGGCTTGTAGGGTTGTAGTCATGGGCCTAGTCTGTTGTGGTTGAGTCCCTATGTCCTTAGATGCGATTATCCATTGGCTCATAGATCTATCTTTGAGGCCCACACAAGCCAATTTATGATCCCCGGTCATTCCTTCCCAGACGAGCAATTTGATAAATTGATCCTTCAGGGGCCTGGTGGGAGCTTGTGTCTTAAACATTTTTCAACGCTATCTATGAATTCACTGAGAGATTCTGTGGATTTTTGAGTTACCCCCACAATAGAAGCCTCTGACGGTCCTTTGTCTAGTTTTCCCCATGCAGCCAGCCCCAAGGCACAGACCTGGTCCATATGGGGGTGGGCAGTAGTTGCCTGTTGTGGCCCAGTGGAGTACTGAGCTGCCTGTTGTGGCCCAGTGGAGTACTGATCTGTTGATCCTGAGAGCATCCCGAATGAAATAGGGAACATTGGGTTAGCTGCTTGGTTTCTTTCTGCTTGAATGCGACATTCCTCCTTAAAGAGGTCACACCATTTAATGAATGTGGGACTGGGAGGATGGCCTTGCTGAGATCCATCCAGTCTTTGGTAGTACAGGGCTGGTGGGCTAGACCCTGAAGTAATGTCTCTGCCCAAGTCGAGGTAGGCCCTTCTTCTGTTAACAGACTTTTTTTTTTAACTCCTTGAGGTCTTTAGCCTCGCAAGGATACCAGGCTGTAGGGCGGTTCTCCAGGGTTGAGGTTTACTGAGAACACTTCAATGGCCCTGTGATCTGGTTCCCAGTTAAGGTACCTGTAAGTTGAAGGTTGAGATTGTAAAGTTTCCTAATCCCCATGTCTCATGTTGTCATTGGTGAGGGTGAATGGGGGGAGAGTCGGGTACACCTGTTTAGGGGGTCTCTTCTCTGGAGATTTATGTTGGTCCTCCTAAGGGTCCCTGGGGGACATTTTAAGCCAATCTGCCATTTTAGATGGGAGAGGTCTCACTTTTAGAACGTCCTTCATTTCTTCATTGAATTTATCCCAATCTTCAAAGAACAGATCAGTGTCAGCCAGGCAAGAATCAAACAAATTGGCGGATGTGATCCAGGGGGCAAGTTGTACTACCACCTCCCAAACCTTTAAGGCATTGGAGTTAGAGATTTCAAGGCCCCTACTTTTAAGCATGCATCTCAATGCCTTAAGTGCTGGGTTCTGGAGCAGCAAGGGTAGAAAAAGGAGCAGCATAAACAAAAGGAGCAGCAGGAGTAGAAGTAACATCAGGAGTATCAGGAGTATTAGGGGCAGCAAGGCCAGAAGGAAGAGGAGCAACATGAACAGAACAAACTTATTAGTTGTGTTACCCATCTCTTGAGAGTCTCACTCACCTCGTAGACCACTTAGCCCCAATTGGACTTTTTGTCACTCTCAAATCTTCATGTCCCACATTGGGCGCCAGATGTGGGGGTCCCCAGGCATCGCAGCTCCGTCCTGTAGGTCAGTCCCGCAGGTCCTCCACAAAGGGGATGGGGAAAGGTAAGTCCACAAAGGGGATGGGGAAAGGTAAGTGCACTATCTGCCTGCTCCCAGCCCTCCTTCCAGAGGACAATCAGACGCGATAGGGAGTCTAGTCAAGCAGGAGCTCCTCTATTGTAAGTCCACAGCCATCTTATAAAGGCAGAAACAGTAAGGGGAATTCCAGGGTGGAGAAATGCGCAACCAATCATCTTAAAGGTCAAGCCAGCACACAGACTGTATGTAGCAAAATTTCTTCAGAACATCCTGAGCTACTCCCTCCTGACTTCCTCTATCCTGAGCTGTTCAACACATCCTGAGCCACCCCCTCCTGACTTCCCTTGAGCTGCTCAAAACATCCTGAGCTGCCCTCCAGACTTCCCCCATCAACACATCTTTGTCTAACCTTGCCAGATTATTGAGGTCACCTAGACTGAGACCCCACACACATTATGACATAATGACAACTAGCCAGCAAGGAAGTACCTTCCAGTCTGATTATGGCTTGTTTTCTCTGTCTCTTTATTACTTAAGCAATGTAACTACCTTTCTCTGTCTTGCTGTGAGACAATACTCATACTCAAGAATGCTGGGGAGTAGGGGGGATAGAAATTCATTTAACAAATGGTTCTAGGGGGGAGACATAGTCCACTGTGGTGGAAAAAACATGGTTTGTGGTAGATGCTGGAGGTTATTCAGGTCAGAAAAGTTATCAGTGAGACACGGAGATCAAGAGTTTAAAATGCATGGAGAAGTAATGTGAGTCTACCCAATCTCATGGCTCATTTTTGTGACTTACCTTCTACCAGCAAAGATCGACCACTTAAAATTATCAGATCTTCTTAAACATTAACATCAGCTAAGGATTCAAGCACATGACTGATTTTGAGAGACAGCTCATATTCAATCAATGACATTAATCATATAATAGATTTCCTTTTTCATTCATCTCTAGTCCTCTTATTACCAATGTTTTCCATCTTTATATATGGCATCATTATTATTAAGCTATAGATGTGATGATTTCATATACATTAAGATAAAAATAGCAATAAATTAGCTATTAGTTAAATAGGTCTTCTGGCTTGGTAGATTTGACTTTGAATTGAAATTTCAAAGAACTAAATTCTAACAGCAAATTTCAGACCCTACTGGTAGGGGGAGAAGGGGTGGCTTTTATCAAAGTGAAATTGAGGTAATAAATACAAAAGCTTTCTAGCTAGAAGGAAACCAGTGAGAGAACAAAACAAACCAACAGCCAAAACAAGAGCAAAAAGCCTCAAGAGCTTTTTGGCTGACTATAATCAGGACAGGAGACAGTTGCCAGACCATGGTGTGTGTTCCCTATCTTTCTCCTTTTACTTTCATTCTCTCTTTGCAGTACTGTGGGAGACGGGAGGGCCTGAGGAAGGTAATGGAGAGAGAAAACTACTTTTTTTATTGGTTCTACTATGATACAACACTTGCATGGACCCACACATTTCAAGTTAGGATGCTGCTTAGCCTATCTAATGGAGCAACTCTGCAGACTGCAGTCAGCTCAGCTCAAGATACAGCTAGGAGTCTGGATTCCACAGGAATCCTCTGTTTACAGAGAAGGGAGAGGAAGAAGACTAGAAGGCTGTTTCTACCTAAGAGAACAGCTAAAAAGTAGACTTACTGGAGAATTCATAGGACTTCTTCCTCAAGTAGAGAAACTTGCTTGGGTATCTAATGCCCCAGCCTCTAAGATGTGCTATTTACCTCTGTGACCCACAGCTTCAGGCAAGGTACCCAGCCCCTAAAGCCTCCATCTGCAAGACTGTAGCCAAGAACTCATTCCTGTTCTGGAAATTGACTACTGCACCTGCCCTCTGAGACCTACTTTGTTGCCATTTAGAGATCTGAATGAAGATCTGTAACAGTTCTCAATGTTGTGAGAATTCTGTGAGTGATGTATCATTTCAGACCTGAGGGCTTCAGGCACACTCTCAGCTCTTGTCCTATTGCTTCCAAGATTTCAGATGCCTCTGTTTCATTCCAGTTGTTGCCCAGTGTGATGACATCTTTTCCTATTCTACATGCTATTCCCATGTAGCAAATAAAACTTCTCTTTGTTTAGTCTTTGCTGTTTAACCAGTTCATTCTTCAAGGGCATAAAACAAGAACCCCATCTAAGATAAAAGAATAGACCACTTCAATAGGACTCAAATAGACTTAATAACTTTGACTTGATAACTCCTATCTGGACATTATCAGTTAGAAACATTGACAATTCATTGTACTGTGTTCCAGTTTTTCATCTACATATTTGGCCTTGAATCATCCCCTATAAAACAAATGGATACGCCCTTCATTAGTTATTTAATAAATTTCATCATTGAATTCTTAAATATTTGCTATTTACCACACACCTATTTAGATTTCTAATTAAAAAGACCTAAAATTTCACAGCTTGCTGTATGTCAAAGATTTTCATACACATAGTTATAGTATAATAGAAGACACAAAGCAACTTACCATAGAAATGGAAATGAAAACTGCATACATTTTTTCTAGAAAATACACTGATAAAAACTTACTGAAATAGTTAACACTGAACTGAAATTGCTGAGGAAAAACAGGGAGCACAAAAAGAATTTTTTGAGGGGGATTTTTTTTTATCCAGGCTTATTTAGTCAGAGTAAAAAAGACATTTAAAGGACTGTGTGGTCAGGTACAATAAACCAGGAAGACTTCACAATACTGAACATATATGCACCCAATACGGGCCCCTCCACATTCATTAAGAACACCCTACAGCGTCTAAAGCAAGAAAACAACCCCGAAAAGATAATTCCTGGGGACTTCAACACCACCCTCTCAACATGGGATATATCAATAGGTCAAAAGCTTAACAGAGACAATTTGGAATTTAATCAAACCCTTAAAGAAATGGACCTTACAGCTCTCTATCGAACTTTTCACCCATGCAACAAAGAATACACAATTTTCTCAGCAGCACACGGAACTTTCTTCAAAATAGATCACATATTGGGCCACAAAACCAATCTACACATATACAAAAAAGATGAAATTCTAACCTGTGCCCTATCAGACCACCACGGCCTAAAGCTGGACATCCACAAAACAACAAACAAGAGAATATACACTAACTCCTGGAAACTTAACAATATGATGCTGAATGAGAACTGGATTCACGAAGAAATTACAAAGGAAATTCAAGATTTCCTGAAAGCGAATGATAATGAAAATACAACTTACCAAAATCTCCTAAGAGGTAAGTTCATAGCTCTTAATGCCTACATCAAAAAAATGGAAACATCAGAAATAAACAACTTAACAATGCAGCTTAAAGCTTTAGAGAAACTAGAGCAATCTGATCCCAAAAGTAGTAGAAGAGAGGAGATTAGTAAAATAAGGGGAGAAATATGTGAAATTGAGATTAAGAAAATGATAGAAAAAATCAACCAGTCAAAAAGCTGGTTCTTTGAAAAAATCAATAAAATTGATACACCCCAAGCTAAACTAACCAAAAACAAGAGAGAGAAAACCCAAATTAACAAAATTAGAAATGAACATGGAGTTATCACTACTGATACCCAAGAAATTCAGAGAATTATAACGTCATATTTCAAAAACTTATACTCTGTGAAGTTTGACAACACAAAATAGATGGATGAATTTCTAAGTAAACACAACTTACCTAAATTGAAACAGGAAGTTGTGAGTTATTTAAATAGTCCTATAACATATAATGAAATTGAGGACATAATCTCGAATCTTCCCACCAAAAACTGTCCTGGACCAGATGGATTCAGCACAGAGTTCTACCAGACATTTAAGGAGTTAATAACACCAATATTCCTTAAACTGTTCCATCAAATAGCAAAGGAAGGAACACTACCAAATTCCTTCTCTGAAGCTAATATCGTTTTAATCCCAAAACCTAATAAAGATTCACTTAAAAAAGAAAACTATAGGCCGATCTCTCTGATGAACACAGATGCAAAGATTCTCAACAAAGTCTTAGCAAATTGGATTCAAAAACATATTAAAAAGATCATTCACGGGAACAACTCTGAAGTAGGCTTCATCCTAGGCACACAAGGTTGGTTCAACATACACAAATCAATAAATGTAATTCATCATGTAAACCAGTCCAAAGTCCAAAACCACATGATAATCTCGATAGATGCAGAAAAAGCTTTTGACAAGATCCAACAACCTTTTATGATCAAAATGCCAGAGACAGTAGGAATGGAAGGAACCTTTATCAATATAATAAAAGCTGTATATGACAAGCCCACAGCAAAGATTATACTCAATGGGAAAAAACTTGAAGCACTCCTACTTCGATCAGGAACTAGACAAGGCTGTCCACTGTCACCATTTCTATTCAATATTATACTTGAAGTCTTAGCCGAAGCCATAAGACAAGAAAGAGACATAAGAGGGATTCAAATCGGCAAGGAAGAAGTCAAGCTATCCCTATTTGCAGATGACATGATCTTATACCTAAGTGATCCCAAAAACTCTACCAGGAAGCTCCTGGAACTGATTGAGAAGTTCAGAAGGGTGGCAGGATACAAAATAAATGTGCAAAATCAGAGGCCTTCCTATATGCCCAGAATGAAAGAAGTGAAAAAGCCTTGAGAGAAATAATCCCCTAAAAAAATGAAATACCTTGGTATAAACCTAACCAAGGAGGTAAAAGACCTTTACAATGAAAACTTTAAAACCCTAAAGAAAGAAATAGTAGAAGACATCAGAAGGTGGAAAGACCTCCCATATTCCTGGATTGGTAGAATCAACATTGTAAAAATGACCATCCTACCAAAGGCAATATACAAATTCAATGCTATACCAATTAAAATCCCAATGCAATTCTTCAAAGAAGTTGACCAAACAATCTCAAAATTCATATGGAGGCACAAAAGACCCAGGATAGCAAAGACAATCCTGAGTAACAAAAACACTGCTGGAGGTATTACCATACCAAACCTAAGTCTATACTACAAATCCATAGTTATAAAAACAGCCTGGTACTGGCTCCAAAATAGACACACAGATCAATGGATAAGGATTGAAGACCCAGATATAAGCCAACAAAATTACAGCCATTTGGTCTTTGACAAAGGGGCACAAAGAATCCAATGGAAAAAGAACAGCATCTTCAGCAAATGGTGCTGGCAAAACTGGATCTCCACATTCTGAAAATTAAAGCTGGATCCATACTTATCACCATGTACAAGACTAATAACAAATGGATCAAGGACCTTGATATAAGGCCAGAGTCTATAAAAACCATAGTTGAAAGGATAGGGAATTCCCTCTAGCTGATTGGGCTAGGACAACATTTCCTAAACAGACATCCAATGGCACAGTCACTGCTACCAACTCTCAACAGTTGGGATCTTATGAAATTAAAGAGCTTCTGTTCAGATAAAGAGATTGTAACGCGAGCTCAAAGGCAACTCACAGAATGGGAGAAAATCTTCACTAACCACATATCTGATAGAGCTCTACTATCCAGAGTGCACAAAGAACTTAGAAAACTAAACACCAAGGAAACCAATGGCCCAATTAAAAAATGGGCCCTGGAACTTAAAAGAAATTTTACCAGGGATGAAATTAAAATGTCTAACAAATATCTGAAAAAATGCTCCACTTCTTTAGCCATCAGGGAAATGCAAATCAAAACTTCCCTGAGATATCATTTCATCCCGGTCAGGATGGCAAAAATCCACAATACAAACAACAACAAATGCTGGAGAGGATGTGGAGAGAGGGGAACTCTCCTACATTGCTGGTGGGTTTAGGCTCATACAGCCACTCTGGCGAGCCGTCTGGAGATTCTTAAAGAAATTAAAGATTGAAATGCTATATGACCCTGCTATTGCACTTTTGGGAATAACCCCACATACAGCAGAGGTTCACCTCGATAGCACAAGCACGACCATGTTTATAGCAGCACTGTTTACAATAGCAAAGTCATGAAATCAACCCAAATGTCCAACAGTTGACGAGTGGATAAGGAAAGGTGGTACATCTATAAAATAGAGTACTACTCAGCCATCAAAAATGATGTATTAATGGAATTTGCCGGGAAATGGATGTCATTAGAAACAATTATATTAAGTGAAGTATCCCAAACCCAGAAAATTAAGTGCCATATGTATTCCCTAATAGGTGGCTCTTAGTACCAAACCCACCCAGCCCACCTTGTGATGGTAAATCTATGTATTACCTACAGTAATTGCAAGGATTATGAACAGGAGGGATGGGGTTGGAGGGCCACACCAGAAACAAGGAGAGAAGTGACCATGTTACAGTAGAGAAAAATAGGCTGCCTTCAAGGACTGCAAGTAAGTAATGTGACACCTGGTTAAGTTCACAGACGTTCGTTCCTGATCATTTACTACTGAGGGGGTGTGATCCCACCAGAAGGAGAAAGCCTACAGTCTGGCAGAGAAAAAGTAACCATTTTGCAAATGGGTGATTGACCCCTCCCTCAGTGAGGTTTCCTACTTTTATTACATATACCCTTGAATGTGCTCTTATAATAAGACTCCAGTTTAACAGCTTTTTGTCTCTGGCCAGGGGGTGACATACAGTGCCCAGCAGGATGGAGTGAAGGGCATTGCAGGAGCAGCAAAACTGCAAAAGAAAATCAACAAACCACAATCCAGAACTTCAGAGACCCTATATCAACCACCTAGAACTAGACCAGACTAATCTCTCCCCATCCTGAAGCTCAGGCAAATTTGTGGAAGAGGGGGTGGTAAGAGTGTCAGAGCAAAAGGATGGGAGGAGCAATGATTTGCAAGATACTCCACACAAGTTAGGGCTGAAGCAATCATAATTGGACTTTGCATGCCCTGCGCAATGTCCAACACACTATTGACCTCACAAAGTCTAGCATCTGCTAAAGGCACCAAGATCCTTGACATGCCCCCCATTTTTGTTTTGTAATGAAGTAGGCTCAAAGGGTTGTTCCTCGAGAGCAAACACCAGGGGAGCACCTCATGAAGGTGGCTACACCCTTAGCCGAGTCATCTCTACCAAGAAACTCGAGCAACCTCTTGGAGGATCAATTGTATCCAAGGGTCCTGAGGCCCTCCAGCAGGTGTCTCCTGTAGGATATGTGCAAGTATAATCATCTTTTTTGTATAATATGAGTTTTTGTATTATCTTTTTTATCGTGTATATAATCTATAGCAAAGCAAGCCCAACAATATAGGCCATGAGCTGGGAGACTAAGTCCCAACCCATTGGTTGTAGCATACCAAGATTAATTATGTAGCTCCAAAACAATTCCCTCCCCCCATGAGTTCTACCAGTAGCAGTAGCAAGAGCATCACAAGTCCTTCTCTGAAAACCCATGAGTATAGCAGTAAGTTCAGGTGAGGAACACTGCCAAGATGATTTCAATCTCTCTCAAAGGGTTGAGTTGATCCCTCCAAGCTGATGGATTAGGTCAGAATTAGTCAGGAACATGGGCTGGAGAGGTGGCTCAGGGGTTAAGGCTCCGCCTTGCTGGCGGAGGGTCCTGAGTTCGGATCCCAGATCCCACGTATAGACGCCAGGCGGAAGCGGGGGAGGCCTGCGTTTCTGGTCCTGGTAGGGCGGAGCCTGTGAATCCCGGGGCAGAAGGAGGTGGAGGTGTCCATGGTGGTTTGCGAATTCGTTCGTGGTTCTACACAGACACACACACACACACACACTCACACTCACACACACAGACGCGCGCACATGTACACAGTTGAATAAATAATAATAATAATAATAAAAAAATTAAAAAAAAAAGAATTAGTCAGGAACAGGATCAGCCCCACAACGATGGCCTCTTCGATGAGATCAATGTGATGAGGATCAATGTGATGGTCTATTCTGCATTTGCTATGCCCTGTGAGGAGATAATAAAATCTATCTCAAGGGCGATCCTGCCCATGAATCTGGTTAGGTCTGTGTTTGTTCCTCTTTTTTCCCTTCTTCCCCCTTTTACATGTATTAGTGAAGAGCCTGTTGAACCTGTTGCACAGCCACATTTCTTTCTTTTTGTCCTTTTAGTCTTTGGCAGTGTCTGACTCTGGTTGGTCAGGGTCATCTTCCCCCTGACAATAGAACTTAAGATTTCTAGCAGGCACCCATATGGGGTTTGAGAATCCTATAGAGTAGACACACCTGAAGCCTTGACCCATTGTTAATAATGGGTCTGGGCCTCTCCATTGTCCCATAATGGGATCCTTACGTCTTACCTGTATTTCAGGTTTCTGTTCTTGTTACCACCAATGTTTTCGGAAGCAGAACTCTATTTGATTTTTTTGAAAATTGAGAATATTTAATTGTTGGTGGGAGCATATTCCCCCTTTTTGTTTTTGTAATTGGACCTTAATATTTTGATGATTGTGTTCTATAATACCTTGGCCCTGTGGGTTGTAAGGAATTCCCCTAGGTGTGTTAAATTACCCATAGAATGAAGAAGTCCTGTAAGCTTTTCCTTATAAAGCATCGGCCATAATTAGTTTTTATTTTTGTGGTAGTCTTAGTGCAGCAAAACATTGTAAAAAATGACATTGAGCATATTTATACCTTTCTCCTATGTGGGTTGGAGACCAAAGGCTTGGGGAATGTATCAATAGATACAAAAACATATTTAAGCTTACCAAATGGTGAATAATGTGTTACATCAGTCTGCCAATGAAGAATTGAGCCTCAGTCCATGGGGATTTACCCCTGGTCATTGTAATGATGGCATCTGTGAGAATGGCTAGCAAGACATGTATGTGTGCATAATTTTCTTTAGGTGTTTGATAGGAATTTGAGAGAATTTCTTGTGAAGCCCCCTCCAATTAATATGAGTGAGGTCATGTTGACCTTGGGCCCCTTCCAAATTGGTGGATAAAATATGGGCAGTGGACATTTTATTTGCTTCAGCATTACTTTGAGATAAAAACCCTAGTACTCCTTGATGTCCCCTAAGGTGCTATGAAAAGATTGGGTGTTTTCTCTCCATGAGGAGAGTTTGGGTCTGAATCATTAAGGGCAAGATGAGGTTTTTGTCCAGACAATTGTGAGCATTTAGCAGCCAAGGGAGGCGATCAATTACATAAAGGCTGTCTGAAAACAGATCAAAATTACTTGTTCTTAAGTATGTATATATGTATTTAAAAATGGCATGCAATAATTATAATATTAGCATGCAACAGAAATGAAAAAAAATTGAAATGGCCACAAATTTTTTGTTGAAACACAAGACATACAACATGTAAACACAGAACATATAAACATACAAGCACAATAACAACATTTATCAGCAATTTATCAGCAACTGTCTTAAAATTACCTTTGAAAGCTTTATCAAAGGTGAATTAAGATTTAGGAAAACTTATTTAAAACAAGACCTCATATTATTTAAATCCAGCAGCTTAGCTTAATTATGAAAAACATCTAGCAAGGAAAAGCACCCTTATCCATAGGTCCAGTTCCCACATATTTTTTGGGGAAATCCAAGGTGCTAAAACAATAGCCTCATTCTAAAATTCCTCTAGGCCAGCAGTCTCTAGGCCTCTAGTCTCTAGGAGAAATTTTAAGACATGTATTTGGGGCTCCTTACAGTGTGAGGAGTGGGTGTCATTTTTTTAAAGAACAGAGAACCCTCTACTCTTAAGCATATATCTCAGTGCTTTAAGTGCCAGGTCTTTAGGCTTCTTAGTTGTGTTACCCATCTCTTGGGGTCTCACTCACCTCATAGACCACTTAGCCCCAATCAAATTCTTCAACATTCCATGAACTCTTTTGGCCCCAAGTTGGGCGCCAGATGTGGGGGTCCCCAGGGATCGCAGCTCCATCTTGCAAGCTGGTCTCACATGTCCTCCACAAGGGGAATCAGGGAAAGGTGAGTGCGCTGTCTGCCCACTCCCAGCCATGCTTCCCAAGGACAATCAGATGCGACAGGGAGTCTAGTCAAGCAGGAACTTATTTATTGTAAGTCCACAACCATCTTATAAAGGTAGAAACCCCAAGGGGAATTCCAGGGGATACAAGCATCTTAAAAGTATCTTAAAAGTCAAGCCAGCACACAGGGTTTATGTAGTGAAATTTCTTCAAAACATCCTGAGCTATGCCCTCCAGATGTCCTCCATCAAAACATCCTGAGCTGTTCAGAACATCCTGAGCCACCGCCTCCTAACTTCCTCCATCAAAACATCTTTGTCTAAGCTTGCCAGATTATTGAGGTCACCTAGCATGAGGCCCCCATAACACTGAAATGTGGAACAAAATTAGTATCACTTGACTGTGGACATACAATTTGAAGATATCACTACTGATTCTTTCTTTTATGTATCTCAAACATGAGGGCCAAATATTGGATTTTCCTGACTGCTTTCAACTTTGGGTGTCTGTAACTTACTGCATTTTCTCTAGAACATTTATTAACACTTACCAAGTGCTAGCTCTGCCTCTGTAGGAACATTCAAATTATTGCTAATTATATTACCCATGTTTTGCTGAAGAAAATAATTCAGAACTATAAAATGAGGAAATTTTTAAAACTAAGAATGTAATAAGAAGTAGAAGGTGGGAGAGAATCATATCAGTTACTATCTCAATATAGCATATGGAATTCTAATATGATTACTTTTAGAAGTTTTATATATAATATAATATATACATATATATCACTATACATATATAAATATATATGACACACACATATATGTAGTGGTTGATATACAAGAATGTAAATTCTTTGCTTACTTTATGAGGTGAACAAATGAAAATAAAGAACCTTTATTCCTAGTAACAACGTACACACCTAGGATTCATACCCATTATCAATGCTTCCTAATAAAAATAACCACATCAGAGCAGTAGTTGATTCAAGGAATGAGGAAGGAATAATTGACATGACTCTTGAAAATCTTATTGTGGCACCCACACAAGGGAAGACTAAAGGAAAAACAAAATGGGAAACATATCATTATGGATTGTCAAAATGTACCCAAACCAATGGAAAGTGTTCCTAATGATTGAAGCTAGAAAAGTTAAAGAATAAAATTAAGTGTTCTTGAATTATAATGAAAGCATGAAATAGGTATATAGGAGTCTATTCACATACAGATACTTGATTTAATAAGTTACAGGTGTAAAGACAATATATTTTCCATACAGAATCCATACATTTAGATATTTAGAATTCTGTCTAAAAAATGGAAGTAGCTCAAAACTCCTTAATGAGATATATACAATTTCTGTAGCAATTACCTTTTTTTGACTGTGAGTCAACACTCATCCACAACTAAAAGGAAAAAGAGAGATTTATTTGGCTGTGATTCCACAGGGGATATAGTCTATTATGACGGGAATTGCATAGCAGAAGACATGGTTGTAGACAGAATCAGGGGGTTGCCATACATTACCAAGGTTATCAAGAGGACAGAGAAAGGAAGAAGAAATCAAGATGAGTTAGAGCAGAGCTAACCAACCTCAAAGCCAATATTCTGTTACCAGTCTTCTTCCAGCAAGTATACACCTCTTAAAGTGACATAGCCTTCATAAGTATTGACAAAAGCGAAAGATTTAAACAAATGAGCTGATGGGGATCAGTTCACATTCAAGCTATAACGATGTCCTTCTACATTAGATTAAAATTCTGGAAGCAAAAGCAGGAAAGAATGAATTTTATAGTGAAAAAAACTTGAAATCTAGTAAATGTAGGGAGTGATATAGGTCTGCAACAGCAGTACAAAGGCATCACGAATCATGCAGGTTATATACACCTTTCATTTATGATGGAAATCACATGCTACATTCTGTGATCTTCCTGGGAAAACAACTACTCTAGTGTAATGATGAAAAATATCAGAAAATCTCAATAACGGGACATTCTACACTCAAGGTCATGTGAAAAAGAACTTTTTCTACCATTAACAACCAAGCAGATCTGGCAGAAACATAAAAGCTAAATTAGGCTGATGAAGAGTGTTCACAAGTGAAAGTTGATGACAAGAGTTTCATCACTGAGCCTACATGGTGGAAGAAGAAAAATGAATTCTGACAGTAGTCATCATACCTCCACATGCACACAATGGCATTTGTGCTTTTGCTTTTTCTTCCTCCTCCCCATAATATATAAAAAAAAAAAGATGGATGGAAGCCTGGAGCTATAAAGAGACATTAGGGAAGAACTCAAGACCAACTTCCAGTGTCCATTTGCAGATGAATCTGATTTCACCATCAAAGTGATCTTACTAGAATTTGGTGGGAAATATTTTTGTTTGTTTTGATTTTGAGACAGGGTCTGACTTTGCAACCAAGCTTGGCCAGAATCTCAAGATTGTCATGCCTCTGCTATCCAAATCTCAGCATTGTAGCATGTATTGTTAAAATTATTGGTAGAAACTTTCCTTTTTTTCTTTAAGGTATTGACCAATACTTTCTGAGTATTTGTGCCCTAGAAGTGAATTAGAATTTTGTAAGATATGACTTTCTTGCCTGCCTACTGACCATGAATATCAGCTGGTCATTTTCTCCTGTTCGGATTTTAATTTCCCAATTCAGCTTGAACATAGATTTTCCCTAAATATGTACATACGTATTGTACATAAAGTACTCCACCAGGGCCAGCTCTATCTATGAACTGCTTCTATGAAGAACTTTGGATACTTCTAGGGAACCAGGAAAAGTAGAAACCAGACAGATGACACAGAAAATAGATACCAAGGTTTTATAAGAAGAAAAAGTGGGAACACTTGTTAGTCATCAATATCCAGTCCAACACTTTTCAGTCTTTGCTTGGAAAACAAGGAAACTGGTGACAATAAGATGCATTTTTCTTCACTAAAATCTCTGCAAGTCAAAGGCCTGTCTGGACACTGAAAAATGAACTCAGTTAAGACAAGAGATACTTTCCAAAGGTAGATAGTGACTGATGTGCAGATTTCAACATGTCTAGGGTAGTACGGCAGAGTATGCTCGTGACTCACTGTGATTTTTGTATCTGTTGTGAATTACTGTGCAGACACCACAAAACATGAATATTTTATTGTTTTGAATTCCTCTGTATTAGTTCCCTCTGATGGAGTGAAGAATTATATGTCCTTTCAATAAGACTGAGATAAATGCAGAATGAATACATCAGGTTTTAATTTCTACAAAGTATAGAAAAATCTAGAAAATAATACTTGTCATTTTACTTAAGAGAAAAAATGTTTGTTTGCAATTAAATGAGGACAAACACATGTCAACCTGAAAAAGTTACTACAATTTGAAAAATATTTAGAGCTGAATCCCATAGCAAATGATTCCATCTCTCCTGACTCTTAGAGTTTCCTTAATGAAACCTGCCTCAATGTAGATTTTTTAAACTACATAAGTGCTAAACTGATAAAATATCATTATTCTAAACCTTTGCCCCTGCCATTTTTCTTTCCTAAATGTCCCTATTTGTGTATGGTTTTGTGCGCGTGTGCGCATGCGCACGCGCACACACACACACACACACACACACAAACACACAGGCACACCTTATGGGAAAATTCACTATTGCATGATCAACGTTCAAAGGAATATCAAGAAAAGTAGAATTGTATCACAGGCAGGCTACTTCATTTGTATCTTTCACACAGCTTAGTCTTGATTAAAAGAGCAAGGAGAGAAAATACATAGTACTGTATGAGAGTGAAAGGTAAGGGGAAATGACAGGAGAAAATAAGTATTTTGTAACTGGAATGCAGGAAGCTTAAGGGAAGAAGAGATAGGATGTCAAAGATTTTCAGAATATTTTAACTCTACCATAACTGAAAGAAAAAAATATAAAAGTGAGAAATAAGATTTGGGCTCCCTCCACCCTCTACCTAAACTTTTGGTATGGATTACTTGTTAAATAAAGAGTACCTTTTGTGGTCTTTACAATAAAGTAGAACCAAATTATTTAATTCTCTTATTGAAATCAATCAGTGACTGCTGAAATAAAGAGACATTTTTAAAACTTGATAAGATACTATAGTAGGATTGCTATTTAAAACACTCCAGCAGAATCAAATAAAAAGTGTAATCAAGCCTAATAAAATTCTGTCTGATATTATTCTTTTTCGAATTTACTATGTCCAGTACATACTTTCATAGTTTAATGATTATCACCAAAGAACAGTAAGAGAAGTTTAATTTAATCATCATACGTGGCTTGAGAATCATTTGAAAAGTTTACTTTTTAATTATTCTTTTAATGTTTCATACAGGTTACAGTGAACTTATGATAGTTTCTGGACTTAATTCCCTGCCCCATCTTACCTTCACTTCTTACTATAACCCTTTATTTACCAAATATATACTGTGTTCTGTAACAGTGAAAATGGAAGTTTCATGGTGGCCAACAGTCTCAGCAGGAGCCAGTCATATCTGTGGACGTAGACCCACTGCCTCAGAGAAGCCAACCTACCACAGGCAGCCAAAACCCCAGCTGAGCCATTTGAAAAACAAACAAGATTGCAAATAAGTTTATTTTAACCATCTAACATTCTCCTTCCTCTGAAAGTTCTGGTATGTTGATTATTAATTTGTCTCAAATTTTAATGCTCTTCTAGGATTTTGGACTGAACGACGAAAAGGGCGAAGTCTGGCGACTTCCAGCCTGGTCCTACACTTGTATTGGAATTTCAGACAGTGGATGTAGATTTTGTGTCAAAGAATTGACACTCGTCTTCACAGAAAAACCCTAGAGGTACCCACCCTCAGACCTAGACCACACTTTCATGGTGAGCTACTGCCAGGCTCACCAGAAATACTGAGGCCTGGAAGAAGGATATGGACAGAGAGGCAAGACCTAAGAAGGAAGAGCAGGAGAAATGAGATGCTGTCTAGCAGAATAGAAGGGCAAGCCTCTTCTCCCAACAGGCTGGAGAATGGTCTTCAGTGGAACATCTCACATAATAGCCACACAGAGCCAAGGCACAGAGAAAGTTTGAAGTAGCCAAGATAAATAGAACTACATGGGGGAGAGGTTAAAGAAAAAAAGTCATCTCCTATCCTCTTAAAAATGTCTTACCATGGGCACCAAAATATATTAATATCTGTACATTTGTCATATTTAAAAAATGAAATAAATTTTCTTGGCATCTTGAAAAACAAAAGAAATACTTGAATATTTTGAATGCTGGAAAGTATTCATTAGGAAATATTTCCACAATTTTACTATCGATCAATCCTTACAGGTATTGTTTGTGTGAATGGCATTTTTGCAAGTGTTTTGAAGAAATACTCATTATTGCAATGTCTTGAGTTCAACTGGAAAGGAGAAACCACTGTTGAAAGAAAGTTGGAGGGCTTTATAGTCTTTAGGCCCAATGGATACAGTGAAGGACAAAGGGGAGTAATCTATATAAATGGTTTGCATCTGTCCCAGCCCCCTTGGCATGAGGTACCATAACTAAGGATCATGTTAAGGTGGGCTTTTCACAGGCATGGGCTTGCAGCTGGGGTTGCTAACAATAAACCAAACTCATTTGAAAGTGGAGCAGGAAAAATTCTATCAATTACTGCTATCATATAATTATATATCATGCACAGATGTGTCTGCTATGGCAGCATTTCAGTATAATTTTGTAAAAACTATTTGGTACATTTTTATTTTCTTTTAATTTTTCTTTTTTCATGTATATGCATTTATCTGGGAAGGTGCATGTGTGCTTCCCTATGTGTGTATGAGGAAGGGACTGAGGTTGATATTGGGAATCATCTTCAATTGCTCTTTCTCCTTATTCTCTTGAGCATGCATGACTAATTAACCATAGAGCTCCTTGATAGAACTAGTATGGATCTCCAGCTGCCTCTGGGAATTCCCAGGTTTCATCTTGTATAGCTGGAGTTGCAGTTCAGTTATCACTGCAAATATCACTGCCAAATATTTTATGTGAGATACAGGGATTTGAAATCTTGTCCTCTATTTTCTGCATGAAGCAGTAAAATCACTAAGCCAAACCAGCAAGTCTGTTCTTTTTTCAAAAAATAATTTATTTATTTATTTATTTTCACTCATACAAACTTAATAGGTACATTGGTCCCCTCCTTCCCTCCACCCCTCCCTGGGCCCTCTTCCTCCCACCGCCTTTCCCCTTCCTTCCCCCCTCCCTACCTCCCAGTGCCTCTTCCCGCCCATCCCTGGAGCATTCTTTAATGTGTATGTCAAACTTTCCTCTGGGTCCTCTTCTCTGATGAGGTGTAAGGACTCAGTGGCATATCCTAGAACTCTTTCTTGTGTTCCCCTTAAGTATAGGAACACTGTTGTGGCTGTTAATCCTTAGCTTCTAAGGATCCTAGTGCCTTTAGTCCATGCTAGACTTTGAGGGGTCAATAATGTGTTGGTCGCAGGTCATGGAAAGTTCTATTACCAATCTCACTTAAAGACACACTCAAAGATAAATCTCTGTAATACCTACAGTAATTGCAAAGATTATAAACAAGAAAGAATGGGAAGGAGGGCCCCACCAGAAAAAAGTAGAGAGGAGATCATGTTACAGAAGAGAAAATAGGCCACCATCAAGGACTGCAAGTAAGTAATGAGACATCTGGTTAAGTTCACAGACTTTCCTTCCTGATCATTTCCAACTGATGGAGTATGATCTCACCAGAAGGGCAGGGCATATAGTCTGGCAGATAGAAAGTAACCATTTTGCAAATGGGAGACTGCCCCCCCCCACGGTTTCCTACTTTTATTCCATCTACCTTTGAGTATACTCTTATAATAAGACTCTATTTTAACAGCTTTTTATCTCTGGCCATGGGGTGACATCCAAAACCCATCAGGATGGAGCCAAGGGCATTGCAGGAGCAAGTCTGTTCTTGGCAAAGAGTACAGATATGCTATTAGTTCATAGATCACAGAAATCCTTTGGTTAATTTGTGTGTGTGTGTGTGTGTGTGTGTGTGTGTGTGTGTGTGTGTATGTGTGTGTGTGTGTGTGTGCACACGTGTGTATGCATGTGTGTGTGTGTGTACTTTTGTGGGAGACTGGACACATAGGGAAGTCAGAGGTCGATGGAGGATGTTAATCTTTACCATCCACCTTGAGACAAGGTATCTTTTATGCCACTGTGCTTGCCAGGTTAGTTAATAGGTGAGCTTCTGTCTCTGCAACTCATCTAGCAACAGAAACACAGGTGCTCATACTTCCAAAGGAAGTGTTTTATGCACTGAACTATCTTTCTAGCCCCAGAAATCTTTTAAAAGCAATGTGAAAGTTAAATGAAGAATAATTATGTCATTGAAAATACAAATTAAAAACTCAGATTTTTTATTTCACGTTTTATTTTTTATTTTTTATTTGTACTTGAAAGTATTTAGTTGAGTGATATATTCTCCTTGAAGACAATTAGCTAACCAAAGTAATTACTTCATCTGACATGGATAAAGAATTATTGATTTGTCTAGTCCATAGTTTTGAATTATGCTCCACTTAAAAAATGAACCTTTGTCTGGCATCTATACAAAGTTAATGAATGTTAATTATCTTCAGTATGTTGAAATTCTTTTAGTTTACTCATAGACAGGACATTTTAGGAATCAGGAAACTTGTTTTATTCACCTAAATAAAGAATTTAAGAAATTCTATGTCAAGATAATTTTCTAAATTAACTTGGCTAATTTATTATATTCTTTTAAAAAGTATAATTTACTGGACAGTAATTTTGTCTTATACACTCAAAATTATTTTTAGTATTTTGTAAAATGTTTGATGAATATAATTATACTTTTGTTGTTGCTAGCTTGAAAACAAAACATTTGGTCTTTAGAAATTGGTATTGCTAAAGTTTAAAGAAACATGGCAAATGATTACATTGTCACAAATGGTATTAGTTGAAGCTAGTTATGTTTTTTTAAATAATAGGCTTATTTTATATAACGAATGAACAAATTAGCAACAAAGCAAATTTACATATGTCATTTTCTTTTCGAGTGTAATTATACGTATTAGAAATTGTGGTTTTGCCAATAGAAATAGTAATACAATTTTACAGAAGCAAGTTAAAGAATCAAAACCTCTTCTAGAAAGTACTCAGTTGCTATTTGTTTCAATGATTCAATCTGATGAAAATGCTAGGTTTGCATTCACAGGATTCTCTTGGCTTTTCAGGAAAATATCTGAAGGTTTCCAAACTCTAATCAAGATACAATTGAAAATGGCATAAAGTCAAGGAGACTTTATTTTATTACAATAAATCAGATGTTTACCCAAAAAACTTTCTTTGGACACACCACACCATCTTATGGTTGTGCTCAATCACACCCAATCTTGAATGCTTTATGAGCAGGATACTTATTTTTTTTTTGCTCTATATTTCTAGTGGTGTTTGTGGAGGGTTAGACACATAGTGGTTGCTAAGCAAGTAGTGTCTTTCACACATTGCTTCTCATTTTGCAGAGACCAATCACATTACTTCTAATAATAGGTGGCAGGCATTGTTCTCAGTATCTGATCATTTTCCTTGCCCTACTGAATTTCAAATTTCACACTTGCAACTTTTGTTTTTCATTTTATCTCAGGGTATCATCCAGGTTAATGCACAATGTTTCTGTCTTTTCACAAACAAGGACACTGAAGCATTGACTCTTCATGTTACTTTGTTCAGAAACAAGGTGTTCACAAAGTGTCAAGAATACTGGCCTATTCTAACAGACTTAGTAAGTAGTATACACAAATGTAGGACTTCTAGTACTTTGAATTTAGAATTACTTCATGGTTCCATGAAGACTTTTCAAAAGGAAACGTGCTTTGGAGTAGCATTGTCTGAGTTGGTTACTGATGATCTTGGTTAATAATGAAAGTGTTTATTGTTCTTCAAATTAGAAGATAGTGTGTTCCATCTAACATTGATTTCTTTTCTCTTTTTATATGTTGAGGTGAGAAGATTTGATTTCAATAGAGTAAATATAGATGTTAGGGTCTAGATCATCTTCAGAAAAAAATGCCTAAAATTTTTGTGACTTATTTTGTATCTTAGCATAATATCATTCACAATCAAAATATAGCAATGTAAATTATAGATTATATAATGTCACACACTGACATTCCAAATAGGAATGTTGTTTACAGTATAGGTCTATGGACATGGCAAAATGGCTCAATTGATAAAATGCTTGCCTGCAATCTCCAGAATCTGTGCAAAAATGCTGACCTTTGTGTAATATATTTGAAATCCTTAGGATTGGAAGGCAGAGACTAGAGCATCCTTGGGCCTCTCCAACCAGTGAGACAAATTTTAATTGAGCTCCAGGTCAGTGATAGCCGGCATCTCAAAGTGGTGAGCATGGTGTATGTTTGGATGATTGAGATCCTCTCTGGTAGATGGGGAAGTATTGATAAGTCAGCTATTGATTAGATATGAAAGTGGTATATTTCATTACAGTGTGCTCCTAGATGCAGTAGCCCTGTCATGACTGGAGTTTCCTGGCTGGCAGTACACCTTCCTACCTTTAGGTCCTTAAAATGTTACTGCTCCCTCTTCCACATGGTTTCCTGAGTCTTAGGATGGGGAGGGACTTTGATGACCTGATAAGGGCTGAGTATTCCATGATCTCCAATACTCTGCATTTCAGCCAGTTGTGATATTCTGGATCACTAATCTTCCATTGTAGTAGGGTACATCTTGGTTGAGTGCAGAGAGCATTTCTTATTTAAGTGAATAACAAGAAGTGTTTAGTGATAGTTTGGTATAAAATTATTTATTGGCTAACACTATGTGTTCCTGTCTAGTGCCTATTTTCTTCCCTTCAATTAATGTTTAAATAGGGTTACAGTACCAGACGTGTCCCCTGATAACAAAGGGGTTTAGAACACATTTATACACCATTATTCCTCTCTTTGATTCTTCTTACCGGAATTATTATTGTAGCTTGCAGCATTTGTAGCAGTGTGAGACCCTATCCCCCCACACACCTCTTTCCCTTTTTTTCCCTCTGCTACTTTACTTTTGCCCCATTCCTTTACTCTCCTTTAAGTGTTTTCTTCCATAACTGCCTCATTCATCTTTTTGCCTGTGTCTCTACTTTTTTGGGATATCCCACACACACCTCCAACTTCCATCTATAAAAGATGGAAGATGTTATATAAAAGTTTCTGAAATTTCAATGCTAGAACCCACTTACAAGGGAAAACTTACTGTGTCTGGATATCTGTATCTAGAGTATGTCATTCAGTTTAATTTTTTTCTAAATCCATCTATATACCAGTATATTTCCTTAATTAATATTTTGATAGTTGATTAGTATTCTTTGTATACACCACATTTTTATTATGTATTCATCCATGGTTAGACTGCTGGACTGATTCCATTTCTTTAGAATGGAAGAATCTGTTCCTCTTTAGTCTTGTCTCTGCCCTTAAAAATTAATTAATTAATTAATTAATTAATTAATTAATTAATAAAAATAACCCTCGCAGATAGAATCCTCATTCAGCGCCCAGGGGAAAAAAACATTACTTATGTCTTTTCCAACCCTGGCTCGATGCAGCTGGGTGAACTCTTAGGGCTCTTAAAGATTTTTATTGAATGCCAATTAGAACCTATTAATATTTTTTTTCCGATAGTCAGTATGTGGTACAGGCTGTCCTGACTCTTTCATTTTCTTTGCTCAAGGACTGCATGAGCCCCTTATATGTCACCATGCAGTTGTTCCAAGATGTATTGGAACACAGGGCTCACTCTTGGCATATTTCTCATATAAGGTCACACACCAAACTTCCCAGAATCCTGGCTAAGGGAAATGATTTAACAGATACTATGATTATGACTGTGGACTTAGAGCTTCTTGAACAAGCTAGGGGATTACACCAATAATCACCTTACCCCTTAGAGCTTACACAAGCTTATTCCAGAGCTTACAATGTCACAATGTAAACATTTCATTAGGTCCTGTGTGACCTGTGCCCCCTTGGCTCCACTTGGCTCTCTAAATAAGGGAGGGGTAAATCCCAGAGGTCTCTTGCCTAATGCAATTTGGCAAATGGATGTTACCCATCACTTCTCCTTTGGGAACCTAAAATATGTTCATGTCATAGTGGACACTTGTTCCTCCTTTGTGTATACAATAGCCCTTACAGGATAAAAGGCAGTCCATGCTATTAAAGCCCTAAAACCTGCCATGTTGGTTAGGGGTGTATCTTAGACACTAAAGACTGACAATGGACTTGCATATGCTTCCCAACAATTTGGCTCCTTTATAGCCTCATGGAAAATTAATCACACCTTTGGCATTCCATATAACGCACAGGGAAAAGCCATTGTAGAAAGATCCAACAGAACTTTGAAGGGCCTTTTGGCGAAGGTTACATCCTCTGAATCCAAACGTGACCCACATTGACTCTAACAGAGGCCCTGTTTGACCTTAACTTCCTCAATTTTGATGATTTAGGACTAAGCTCTGCTTATAAACACTGGGCTTTCCTGACTCGCAATACTCCCCTGCCTCTTTTCTGATGGAGGTACCCCATCACACTGCTATGGCAGGGACCTGCTCCCTTATTAACCCGGGGTCAAGGATATGCTTGTGTCTTCCCTCAGGATTCCACTTCGCCAATATGGGTGCCAGCTAGAAATGTAAGACTGGCAACAGAGATTGTGAAGCCTTCCCAGGAACCAGATTCATAAAATGAGTAAATCTGTGGCCACTTCAATATTTTTTTTCATTTCTGTTGCACACTGATTTTTTTTTCTTTTCTGATGTGCACTGATTTTTTTTTCTGACATGCCATTTTTAAATACATGTAAATAATTTTTGGTAACATCTAAGGCCTTAGCTACTTATGTTCTATATTGATCACAATTGTTTTTCTATTAGATTGTAAGTTTTCTTTCATTGTTTTCTCACTTGATTTTAATTTTTAATGGATTGTAACTTACGTTATTATAGAAGGAACTGTTCTTTTATCAATTATATTGTGTAAGTATTTCCTTCATCAAATCTGTCAGTGGTGCTCCATCAATAAGACCACACTACAGGCACTTATAGCCCTTGAATATCCCAGCCATAGTGCCTCTAGGGACATGGTTTCAGCTTAGATTGCAGAGATTTGTAAAGCCTTGGTCTAGTCTACTATCCACATGCCTTCCAGAGGTGAGGTCCTTCAAGAGCCAGTAGCCAATGATGAGTAAGATTCTGTGAGACAGGACAACCTAAGACAGACATGGTCCTAAATGTGCATGTCCTCTGAGGTGGGGTCAACAAGGTCAGAGCAAAGAACTCTGGTTCCTGCTAGCTGTCAAAAATAAATAAAAAGGATGGATATGTAGGAGTAATGGACAATGATTGCATCACAGAGGCTTCCATCTCCCATACAGAAAGGCTCCTTGGACTCCTTCCTTCCACTAAGCATACAAATCTTGTGAGACTACAAATCTCACGAGACTACGCCTTCTCCAGAGCAAAGAGAGTTGGTGCCATTAAACTGCCTGGCTGAGAGGATCAATCCAGATAGGACAACTCAGCAAAGGCTCATGCTGGGATTTATGGGATGTTGGGTGGGGTATATAAGCAGCCTGATACTTACAATATATGAGCCTGCAAGCCTGAGAGCCTGCTTTTCCACTCACCTGACTCCTGGAGTATGTGCTGTTGACTCTGTGCCACGTTATCCTCAACCCCGAAGGTGTCCGTGGGCCCCTGTTACACTGTACCAAAAAGTGAACTTGAGAGAAGATGTTACCAAGACTTAGAGAAGTATGGCCATCACTGATATATTAATTGTAAGCCTTTGGGAATGTTTTCTTGGAGAAATAAGGAAAACTTTGAGACTTAGCTTTAGGAAAGCCTTTGTGAATTGGTGACCAGGCCTATGGGGCCATTCTAGGAAGAGCTATGAAGAGAGTAATGTTGTGAGAAATGTGGACAGTTGAAGCCCAGCTTGTAATGGTACAGAGAGGAAAAGAAACTGTTTGCAACTAGATGACAGGCAAATGGAGTGATGTGCTGGCAGAAAGTTTGATTAAGATTTGCATCACATTGTAATACTGCGGGAAGTTAAATTCAAGTGTTTGACAGACGTTTCAAGGCAATGTAATCTTGATAGTGGGGAATGGCTGCTTTTTAGCTTTCTTTTTCAGTGTTATGAAGAAGAGTAAGGAATCCATCAGGAATACACAAAAGCTGTGAAGTTTGATGAAAAATGGGAGAATGAGTTAGAAAAGAATGCAAAAAGTTCCTATTGTTAAAGATATTAGCTCAAATAGTGAACTAAAAGTCTGATTTTCATTTTAATAATAGAAGAGGCTGCACCCTGAGTACAAAATACTTTGGAAATGCTCCCACCCATAAGAATGCAAATTCTTTTGGAAAGGAAGAGCTGAAAGGCAGAGTTCCACAGGAAAGGTATGTTCCTCTTTTGAAGCATCTGCCTAAGAGAGATTCTGACCAGAGTCAACACAGTCTAAATCAGGTGTGATTAAAGGGAGGGACAATGACCATATGAAGTTTCTAGCAGAACTTGACAATCATGAGGTGCTCATTTTTGAGGAATCAAGGATACAAGAGGGATAAGGTCTTGGATCCCTCCTCTTAGGTTTCAGAAAATGACAAAAGTCAGGCAACATGTGGCAGGATTGGAAAGTCTGCCAAGAGGCCCATGGAGAGAATTTTGTTCTGTAGAGTTAAGTCTGATTTGCTACTGAAAAGTGAAGATGTTAGAGATGACATAGCTAATGTGGAACATCTGCCAAGGAAAGCTATAAATATTGAGAGGAGCCCATTCAAGAGAACAATGAATTCTGCAAGCACCTATTCTGGAGTGATGAAGCCAAAGTCCTGTAGAACAATGATGACTTCAATGAGAGGCGTTGGAATTGGAGCACCTGGATTTGGAATTTTCCTACTGTTTTTTGATCTTGTTATGGACAGATATTTCTTATATATACACCCATTCCTCCATTATGGAATAAGAATGTTTATTCTGTGCTATTGTATATTAGACATATGTAACTTGATTTTGTTTTGTTTTGTTTTCTGCTTTTACAGAATGTTTTGCACTTTGTACTTTTGGGACTTCTGATATAGTCTATGCATCTTTTATTTTGAATAGAACATGGTTTAAAAAATGAGATCACAATTTACCTTTGGGGGACAGAGATGGCATTTTATGGTTTGAAATGTGGCTGTCCTTCAAAGGCTTATGTGTTTGTATCTTTAGTGGCTTCAGAAGGTCATGACACCTTTAGGAGGTGAATCTTGCTGTAGGAAGACCATTCCAGGGGTGGGCCTTGAGGCTGATTAGCCCTACCCTACTTCCAGGAGAAGTCTGCTCTTGCAGCTGGCAGTGTTTCAACTCTCAGCCTCTGTGATATCTTCAGTGACTTAGGTTGTCTCCAGCTTCTGCCTGTCAGTCTTGACTTTCCTGCCATAATGAACTGTACCTCATCACTGGAACCATAAGATAAATGAATCTCCCTTTCTCTTTTAAGTTATTTGATCTTGAATTGTGTCTCATAATAGCAGAGGAGAGTAAACAGTACAAGGATATATTATATTTATTAATTATTTTGGGTAAAAAAATGCCCTGAGCTTATGCTCCTAGAACCCAGTGACAAAAATATAGATTTAGGATACAATGTCAAACGGGGTGAGGGTGGGACTAATTGGGAAAATATATAGCAGGGAATGAATGAATGTGGGGTATGAGGGACAGAGGGACATATAGAAGAAACAAGATTGTAGGAAGTAACCCCAAAGGAATATCCTATGTTAGTAATGTGTCAAAAATGTGTTTTAAAGAAAGGAACAAGAATGGGTATTCCTTATACAGAAGAACTAGAGTGAGGAAAATGGGAGAAGGCCCTGAGCTGTTATACTTAGAAACCAGTGACAAAATTATATTAGAAGCAACAGAAATGTAACACCTCCTGATAAAAGGTTGGTGAAAGAGGTCTCAATGGCCCTCAAAAATTATATGCTTTTACCACAGCTCTTGGTTGATGTCCAAAAAACTTTTATTAAGGAAGGTGCAAAACATATTGGCAACACAGAATGTGGGCAAAATATATCAACTTGAGCTGGTCTGAGAATTTCCTCCTTGCTGCATAGCTTACACAGTACCAAGGAATTCTGTAGAACCTATTAGGGGAGACTAATAATCACAGGCCTCATCAATGAATGAGATTTTTAAGTTGCAATAAAAATCACTATGGAAACAGGTGACCTCTTATAAAAGGTGAAATATTTATGCGATCTGAAGAGAAACCAGAGTATAACCTCTTGTGTAATAGTGGCATGAGTATCAAGGATGCAATCAAAAACTTTCTAATTGAATTCAAGATCCACTTGTGAGAATGGAAAACAGACATGTTACAGTTAACTAGAACAAGAACCTAAAAAAGGGAAGGAAATAGATCAATAGCGAAAAGCAGCCAATGAACCAAGAAGTAGGAAGACAGTACACCAAACTCCTCTGTAAATAGTTCCTATTATACCCATAGAGTTGAAGAACACTTCACACTCAACCTATAAATCTTCTACAACACAGGTATAGAATCTCAACATGCTGACAGGATGCAGCCTAAGGCAGTAGAAGAGCAGTGAAATGAACAGCAATAGCCAGCCATAATGCAGAGTACCACAACCCAACAAGGTTCACTCAGAATCAAGCCAAACCCCTCCTAATTATTTGGGAACTTCACAGAAGAGGGGGCAGTGAGATTGTAAGAACCTAAAGATGGGAAGAACCTAAAGATGTACAAGGCAAGACTACTGCACTTAGGAGCTCAATGCATTGAAACTTGTCTTTTCCGGACACTGACACACCAACATGCCCCCATAAACTATAAAGAGACCCAAGGGAGATAAAGACATACAGTGGAAATCTTTGTTGCTAAGGTTGGATGAGTGAAGGGAAATGCTGCTGTCAGTGGTGTGGCTAAAAGCAAGGCAACTTGGTATGTCACAAAAGGCTTGAACCCCACAAAAGTAGACAAACCACAGGGAACCCTGGTAAAGAAAGCAGAAAGACAGGATATTGGGAGGGAGTGGGATGGACTGAGGAAGGGAAGGAGAAATAGGAGGTAGGGGGAATGGATGGAAGCAGGGATGAGTATTCAACATGCTTGTAAAACTAGAAAAAATGCTGTTTTTGATCTGCTCTTGAATTCAGTTTGCAAGTGTCTTATTCAGAATTTTCCACCTGTATTTATCAGTGATACTGGAATTTATATTATTTATTTATTATTTTGTTATATCTATCTAGTATTTTTATAATTGAAATACTGGCTTTTAAAACCTTGGCAGCATTTTTTTTCTATCCATTTTATAAAATCTTTTAAGAAACACTGATTCTAGTTGCTCCCAAACCTCTTCTAGAATTCAGAAGTGAACTCATGCAGACTTGGACTATTTTTAGTTTGGAGATTATTATAACTGCCTCAGTTTCATTGCTTGTTATAGATACATGTAAGCTTATTTTTTGTTGGTTTATATTTGGTAGGGCATATGTGTCTATAAACTCTTAGTTCTTTTGTATCTTTCAGTTTACAGAACATACAATTGAAGATATGTCCGTTGACTTTTCTGAATTTCTTTAGTATATATCTGATTTGTGTCTCTTTCCATGTGTAATTTTATTAATTTGGATTATCTCTCTTTCTGTTGGTTAATTAGGCTACGAGTTTTCCAGGCTTGGAAAACTTCCTGAAGGAACAATTCTTCATTTCATTGTTGGTTTGAATTTCTTTTTTTAAATTTATTATTTATTCAATTGTGCCTATATGCGTGTGTGCACGTGTGCGTGTGTGTATGTATGTGTGTGTAGAACCACAGACGAATTCCGGAACCACCATGGACCGCCTCCACCTCCTCCTTGTTTACTCTGCCCTGGGATTCACAGGCTCCGCCCTACCAGGACTGGAAAAGCAGGCCGCCCCGCTTCCGCCCGGAGTCTATACGTGAGGTTTAGGATCCGAACTCCGGACCTTCTGCCTGCAAGGCAGAGGCTTAACCCCTGAGCCACCTTTCCAGCCCGTTGGTTTGAATTTCTAAAAATTTTCTTTTCATTAATTTCTGCCTGGATCTTTAACCATTTCTTCCCATATATTTATTGTAGATTTGTGTTTGTTCTTATTTGCATGTTTTAAGATTCATTCTTATTTATTGAAGACCTTTTTCCATATGTGTGTGATCTTTTATGTGTACATTTGTGCCTGTATGTGTATGTATGTATGTAAGGAAATAGAAGTTTATTTTGTTGTTCTCAAGTGTTTTTTGCTAAAATATACTTCATTTTTTGAAACAAAATCTCTTACTGAACAAGAAACTCATGAATTCAGCCAACTTGGCCATCTAGAAAGCCCCAACAACATTGCTTTCTCTGCCTTCCTAATACCAGGATTACAGGTGGACACTCCATGCTCACCTTTTGTGTGTGTATGTGTGGTGTGTATGCGTATGTGTGTGTGTGTGTGTGTTTGTGTGTGTGTCTGTCAGAGCTCAAGGGTTACTTCTGCAATCATCCTGTACTGATTCTACCTCCCTTTTGCTTTACTCTGGAATTTCCTAGGCTTCATTTTCCAGAGCTGGAAGTGAAGGCTGTTGCCATATCCACCATGTTTTTTTAGGTGAAATAATTTCCACCATATTTAAATATAATGCAAGACGATATTTAAATATTCCTGGATTTGTAAGAAGTTACTTTGTGTCAGATTGTGAATTGTGTCATAAAGCACCATGTGTAGAACAATGTATACTCTACAGTGTCTGAAAGGTTCTATCAGGTCTATTTTATTTATAATGTTGATTAATTCAGATGTTTCTCATTTCATTTTGTTGGGATAATTTGTGTAGGGAAGAGTGAGAGAATAAAAACCATTAACTAATATATATCATTATACCCAGTAACATCTTTTTTAAAATTTTGTGCCATATTCCTGGTAAAAATATATACAGCATTGCTGTATGTTCTTGGACTTTTTCTTTACCGATATGTGAATTTAACTGTCTTTTCTGTTGAGTTTTGGTTGAATGTCTATTTTGTGGATATTAGAATAGTTAAGCCTGATTACTTTCTGGTTCTACAGCTTGAAATAACATTTTTCCTCCTTTCACTCTAATACCATGTATAACACTCTTTTTCTATAGTGATGATGTGTGTTTCTCAGAGGCAACAAACAAATGGATCTTAATTTATGTATATGTTTATGAGTGCACAATTGCAAGTGTCTGTGTGAGTGCACGTGTGTGGAATGAAAAGCATGTACATGCAAGTATATATGTGCATGCATGAGTGCACGCATGTGTTCATGTGTGTGTGTGTGTGTGTGTGTAGAGGACAAAAAGTAAAATCAGATATATTCCTCTAGCACTCTTTAATCAAGACAAAGTTTTTTCTCACCATCTTTCCAGCTTTGGATCCTGTTTATTCTTCTAGTTGACTAGTTAGTATCTTTCAATTATAGAATTGAGACTGCTAAGCTTCATAATTATTATTGAAAGTTTAATCAGGGCCATTTTTAGTTTGCAATATTTGATATTTTCTTATTCATTTGTTTGACTACTACTTCATTGTGATTTATTCTTATAACTTCATGGCTATGTTTCTCTTTCTATTTAGTGAATATGATTCCTTTGAGTATCTTTTGTAGTTCTGATTATTAGGTCATGAATTCTTTTACCATGGGTTATCATGAAAGTTTTTCTTTCTCCTTAAGTTAAGACAGATAGTTTTGTGGAACAAAAGTGTCAGCATTGGCAGTGTCACCTTTCAGATATTAAGGTTGAATATTCCATCTTCTTTTATCTTTTAGGAGTTCTTTGAGAAATAGGCCATAATTATGATTAATTTTCCTTGAATTGACTAAGTGCTTGTCAGTATTAGTTTTTGCTGTTTTTTTTTCCTTTGTTCCTTACAATTAGCTGTTGTCTTAGATACACACATTGTTGCTGTCATAAATACCTGACTAAAGTCCAACTTCAGGAGAATGCATTTATGTTGACTCATGGCTTGAGGATTCAGTTCATCATGGTGGGAAATCACAGTATCAAATGTTGTCCAATGACGTCTGTAGTCAAGACTTCTAGTTGTCTCTTTGTAGGAAACAGAGCTACTCAGCTTTAGAATGAGCCTCTATTTACAATAGCAAAGTCATGGAATCAACCCAAATGCCCAACAGTTGAAGAATGGATAGTGAAAATGTGGTACATTTATACAATGTAATATTACTCAGCCATTAAAAAAAGATGAATTAATGAAATTTGCTATGAAATGGATGGAATTTGAAAAAACTTATATTGAGTGATGTATCCCAGACACACAAAGTTAGACACCATATGTACTTCCTAAGGGGATCCTAGTTCCAAACACATTTAATGACATATTCAAAAGTAAATTTCTGTAATACCCACTATAATCACAAATGATTATAAACAGGAGGGAAGGGGAAGGAGGACCTCAAAAGAATGTAGATAGTGGATCACACTTCAATAGTAAAAACAGGCCACTGTCAAATATTACATGTAAGTAGGGAGACACCTGGTACAGCTCACTCTCACTTCCTTTTCTGGTCACTTGTGACCGAACAGGTTTGATATCACCAGTCAGGGAGGATATAGGGATTGGCAAATGGAACATTGACACTCTCGCCCCCATATCCTACTCCTATTCTTCCATCATCTACCTTTGAATCTCCTCTTATATTAAGATCTCCATTTAAACAGCCTTTTATATTTGATTAGGAAGTGACCTTTGATACCAATTGGGATGCAACCAAAGGCAGTGCAGGAAAAGCAAAACTGAAAACAACAAATGATTATTCAGAACACCAAAGACCCTACATTATTCACTTGGAACCAGACCAGCCGATTCTCTCCCCATCCTAAAGCTCAGGAAAACTTGTGGATGAGGGGGCAACAAGATTGTGAGAACCTAAAGATGGGGAGTACCAACAATATGCAAGATGCTTCACACAAGTTATGGTTGCAGCAGCCAGAATTGGACTTTGCCTGACCTGCACAATGGCTGACATGTCAAACAACCCTCCAAAGTCTAGAATGGATCATAGGGGAAAAGGCTTCCAGGCAAGGGATTAAGCAATCATACTAGAGTTCTCATACTAATAGCTAGCCCAAGAAGGGGCTCCAGGCCATGCCACTGAGTCTCCAACCCTCACTAGAGTGGAAGACTCAGAGAGAGGTTTGTAGCCTACATAAAGGGATGCTCCAGGGGATGAGAGGGAGGAAGGGAGAGAGACACTTGGGAAGAGGGAGGAAGGGAAGGGCATGAAAGGAAGGGGGAAGTGGGGTGAGTGGGAAGGGAAAAGACAGGAATACCTATCAAGTTTGTATGATTAGGAAAAGAATAAAATTTGGGAGAAAAAACTCTTATAGGACTAATTTAATCTAGATAATCCCCTATGGGTTTAACAAGAAGCTTGACTGATAGGTGTGATTCTTGTTCCTGTCAAAGCAATTAATGTTAATTATTATGGTATTTCAATTACAGTATGGTTTGGGATGATTTTTATTGGCTGTATCTTTTTGTCATTCTTCCTGCTTCTTAAATATGGATGGTCATTCCTTTCCATAAATTTTAGAATATTTCTTTTATGGTTTTATTGAATATTTCTGTAGCATTGAGTTTTCTACATTTCCATGATTCCTAATTTTGGCATTAAGCAGTAAACCATAGAACACATATTTTGCATGCATACTTTATAATTATTTTATCTTTGTCCCTGCAAAAATGTTCAAATTCATTTGGCTTGTACCTCATCCTGATAGTTTCTACTTCATCCATTTTCTTTGTGAATCTTTCTAGTGAATGTTTTGAGGTTTTCAAGCTTGTTATCTTTTTTGTTTCTCTTTCATATCTGGCATTTATTTATTTGTTTATTATTTATATTCTCTTCGAAATCATTAATAAGGTTTTGGTATAACCTTTGATTTTGTTCAACATTCATATAATTTTTCTTTTATAATGCTTGCTTTGGATTTTCTTTAATTCTGTCTTGTTATCTACTATTGTGGATTTTTTTATGGAGAGAAATATTACAATTATTGTTCTATTACTTATATTTACCTATTGGAAATTATGCATGCATATTTAATACATTGCTTCTTTTAAATAAGTTAAAGTATATTTCACACTCAATAAAAGATCTTCTGTTCAGATAAAGAGATTATAACTCGAGCACAAAGGCAACCCACAGAATGGGAGAAAATCTTCACTAACCACATATCTGATAGAGCTTTATTATCCAGAGTGCACAAAGAATTTAGAAAACTAAATGCCAAGGAAACAAATGGGCCAATTAAAAAATGGGCCTTAGAACTTAAAATTTACCAAGTACAAAATTAAAATGTCTAACAAATATCTTAAAAAATGCTCCACATCCTTAGCCATCAGGGAAATGCAAATCAAAACTTCCCTGAGACATCATCTCACCCCTGTCAAGATGGCAAAAATCCACAATACAAACAACACCTAGTGCTGGGGAGGATGTGGAAAAAGGGGAACTCTCCTACATTGCTGATGGGAATGCAGGCTCATACAACCACTCTGGTGAGCTGTCTGGCGATTCTTAAAGAAGTTAAAGATTGAAATGCCATATGACCCTGCTATACCACTTTTGGGAATACCCCCCATAGAGCAAAAATTCACTTCGATAGCATAAGCACGACCATGTTCATAGCAGCACTGTTTACACTAGCAAAGTTATGGAATCACCCCAAATGCCCAGCAGTTGACGAGTGGATAAGGAAAATATGGTGTATTTATACAATGGAATACTATTCAGCCATCAAAAATGATGAATTAATGCAATTTGCCAGGAAATGGATGGAATTAGAAACAATTATATTGAGTGAAGTATCCCAGACATGGAAAATTAAGTGCCGTATGTACTCCCTAATAGGTGGATCATAGTACCAAACCCACTTAGAGACACTCAAAGACAAATCTCTGTAATACCTACAGCAATTGTAAAGATTATAAACAGGAGGGATGGGTAAGGAGGGCCCCTCCAGAAACAAAGAGAGGGGATTGTGTTTCAGCAGAGAAAATAGGCCACCGTCAAGGACTGCAAGTAAGTAATGAGACATCTGGTTAAATTCACAGACTTTCCTTTCTGATCATTTGCAACTGATGGGGTATTATCTCACCAGAAGGGGAGGGCATATAGGCTGCCAGATAGAAGGTAACCATTTTGCAAATGAGTGATTAACCCCTCTCTCACCATGGTCTCCTACTTTTATTCCATCTACCTTTGAATATACTCTTATAACAAGACTCTAATTTAACAGGTTTTTATCTCTGACCAGGGGGTGACATCCAATACCCATCAGGATGGAGCCAAGGGCATTGCAGGAACAGCAAAACTGAAAAAAATCAACAAACCATAATTCAGAACATCAGAGACTCTATATCAACCACCTTGAACTAGGACAGCCTAATCTCTCCCCATCCAGAATCTCAGGGAAATTTGCGGAAGAGGGGGTGATAAGATTGTAAGAGCACAAGCATGGCAGGAGTCATGATATGCAAGATACTCCACATAAGTTAGGGCCGAAGCAATTATAATAAGACTCTGCATGATCTGCACAATGCCCAGGATATCACTGACCCCTCAAAGTCTAGCCTGGACTAAAGGCACTAGGATGCTTAGAAGCAAGGGATTAACAGTCACAATAGTGTTCCTATACTTAAGGGGAACACAAGAAAGAGTTCTAGGAATTGTCACTGAGTCCTTACACCTCATCAGAGAGGAGGACCCAGAGGAAAGTTTGATATACACATTAAAGGATGCTTCAGAGATGGTGGGAGGAGGCACTGAGAGAAATGGAGGGAAGGGAGAGGGAGGAGCAAAAGTAGGATGGAATAGGGAGGTTCAGGAAGGAGTGGAGGGAAGGAAGGAACAGGGGTTCCTATTACATTTGTATTAGCAGAAAGATAAATAAAAAGGAAATGAAAAGATAAATATATATATATATATGTATATATATATATATCACACTCAAGTAGGCTATTCTCTAGTTGGGAGGAGCTGCTGCATCACCTGTGGATTTAAGTGGGAAAAACATCATTTCATGTGTACATGGTACCAAGTATGATTCTTCACTCCTTGTAGGAAAAAAATTACAAGAAATGCATAGGCTAATTTGGTAGTTATTCTTTTGTTCTGCATACTCAACTTAGGGGAGAAACTTTATTTGTCTTAAAGTTTCAGTATATATTCCATTATACTGGGAATCATACATTACAAAACACAAAGCATAACTAGATGCAGTTCAGGTCACCCTGGATATCAGGAAATTAGAAAAAAGCAAGCATCAACTGAGAAGAAATAAACTGGATCACTAAAACTCAAGACCTGTATTCTCTGGCATACCTTCCTCCTGAAAGACTCTACCTCCTTGGCTATAATCTTCTCAAACACATTAACACCAGGAGAAAGAGAGAAAGAGGCAGAGAAACAGAGACAGAAAGAGACAGAGAGACAGAGAGAGAGATAGAGAAGGAGAGAGAGTTTACTTTCCAATCATATCAATCAATACTGACAATCTAGTAATAGTTATAAACAATTGTCCTAGTCAGGTTAATAACTATTGGATGGCAAGTTAACTAGGATAGGAGTTATTAAGGCATGGAAGTGAAAAAAACTAAGAATAATAATTTAGTAGTGGATTTATTAAGAAGCATGCAGAGCAGCCATAAAACTTTTTTGAGTAGTATAAAAATTAAATAAAACAATGAGGATATATTTATGCAAGAGTGAATATCCAAAAAATAAAAGACAATGTGAGATAAAAATACAATAGGTTTTTTAAAAATATATAGCATCAGTCAGTACTTCTTCCTTGGTTGAGTGAGTTTTAATTTCCTCTCCTTCATATGATCCTTCATGTAGCAAACTGCACTGAAGGGGGAGGTATTGTTTATGACTTCAGTTCAAAACTTCAAAATCAGACTCCAAAGTTTAGAATGTTTCAGTGGATTTTAAATATAACATTTTGAATAGAGTCTCAGGTGCAACATACTGAGTTCATCAATGTACTCTTCATTTCCTATGTTGTTACTCACCCAAAACATTGATGGAACTCTCCAGAGTACCCAAAAAATCAATATCAGGCTCACAATGCAACCTGTCAACTTTGTGCCAAAATCTGGATTGACCCTACTTCTCTTCACTGGCAAGGTCTGTGCAGCACTGGTCCACCTTCATTTAATACGCCCTTTGTATCCACAGCCAGTGTTCCTGTTGTTGCATGAATACTAGGGAGATGTTACACAACTGTCTTTCTACTTCAGTTCCATGATAGTTCAAAAAATGATAAATTAATATCTTATGAGGCTTACTGACAGAAGCAGGGATGATTCACAAGCAGCTTACCACATCATGACTGACTGCCTAGAGACTTTCTGTCTCTCTGTCTTTCTCTATCTCTTTATCTCTTTGTCTGCTCTGGATTTTGGGTCTTCCAACTGAACTTCTTTCAATTGTTTGGTTGTTCGGCAGTCTCCTAGATTTCTTTATCATCTGGGAGTGTCCTTCAAATTTTTCCTGCAGACTTTATCTACTTCACTGGCAGAAGAGGCACCTTCCCTCAGTTATTCTTTTCATCATGTAGACAGCATCTTTCTCTTCCAAGCTTGTCATTTCACGAACCTCCCAGATCTTACGTGTTGTTTATCAGCTGAGAATTGGACAAAGTTCAAGAAAATATTCTAGAAGAAAAGTGCCACACAACTGTATTCTGTAGTGGTGTTGCACAGCTGGAGAATGGAGTTGGCACTGGTTTGCTAATGTTCCTATCTGTTTCTTTATAGAGCTTTCACCTGAAGGACTGAATTCATTATTGTTGTCTGCTTCAGTAAAGCCTAGTAACATTAGTGAATTTTCTAATCCAGTATCTTGCTTGTTTCTAAACTGAGTGGGAAAAAAAATTCACTAAGAAAATCACTTTTAGAACATACTCTTGCTGGGTGTCTATTGCATATTTTGCCAATTCTGTGTTACCCAGAAGTACAGCCAGATCACATGTGTTTTCATAAAGAAGATAATTCTTTTTTATTGTTTTGTAGGCTTATTTTTCATCTTGATTTCTCTAGTACTCTGTGGGCACATAGTAGGCAGTTACTGAATATTTATGAGTTTAACTTGCCAATTCAACTTAGTATTCCACAATTAATTTCTGTTGAAGGAAACGTCAGTGTGAAGATTACTTAATTGTTATAATATGGTTTATCAGCATCTCAGTAGGTGTCCAATTTATTTTAATGATGGATGTTGACTTTCTGTGAAAGACTTTTCTTTATGTAGCTACTTGTCACTATTTTTGATATACTTCTTTTGCATAAAATCTCTTAGAACTTAGAGATTAAAATTCTCATTTTTGTAAGATTATGGTTTTAATATTATTGAGATGTTTTAGAGTGTTTATAAGTATTTTCCCTTTTACAATCTGGTCATCTTCATAAAAAAGTCACGTGTAATTCAGGTAAAAATGGCAAAAAAGATACAAAAATATCAATTTTCTCAAGTAAGCCATGATTTTTCTTTATGATTTAATCACAGAAAATGGATTTTTATTAAAATATTGTAGTCCCAGCAAAATAATGACTAGAGGTTATAGAAAGCTGGAAAAATAATTAATGACCTGTAAATAAAATATTGGCATTTGGAGCTTTTCAAAATAAAATTATATCAAAATCCTTGTAATAAATATTGCGATTTGGAATCAGAGAAATGACTCAGTTATTAAAGGAACCTGAATGCAAACCTGTCATTATAAATTTGATCCCCAAAGGAGCCTGCAGTGCAGAAGAGAACTTCTGAATGTTGTTCTCTGTCCCTGTCTTTGTGTATGTCTCTTTTTGGTATATGATTAAGTCTCATGTTGTTTCAAATTAGCAATTGCATGAATAAATAATGAAGATAAAAGTGTGATAACTATAACAAACCATAATTCAGAACCCCTAAGACTCTATATTATTCACCTGGAACCAGATCAGCCAAATCTCTCCCTATCCTAAAGCTCAGGGCACCTTGCAGAAGAGGGGGTGGGAAGATTGTAAGAGCCTAAAATCGGGGAGGATCAAAAGTCACAAAAGTCAGGGCTGCAGTAGCCAGAATATAGCCACAATGTGATTTGACTTTGCCTGACATGCACTATGATTGACATGTCAACAACCCCCCAAATCTATCATGGATCACAGGGGAAAAGGCTTCAGGCAGTTGGATACTTAGAGACAAGAGGTAAAACAGTCATAATAGAGTTTCCATGCTAGTGGGCAGCCCAAGAAGGGGCCCCAAGCTATGCCACTGAGTCCTGAACCCTTACTAGGGGAGAGGATTCATGGAGAGGTTCAGCACCCACATAAATGGATGCTCTGGGGGATGGGAGGGAAGAAGCTGTTACCACAGGAGAGAGGGAGGTATGGAGGGGTGAAAGAGAGGGATAGAAGGTGGGATAGTGTGATGGGGGACAACAGGAGAGGGGAGGGGAAAGGAAGAGGAGGGGATACCTATTGAGTTTATATGATTAGGCAAAAATAAAATGTGTAATAAAAAGAAAAAAAATGCTAAAAAAAACTGTGATAACTAAGATTTCAGCAAGGTATGTAATATTTTATAATGAGTCTTTTATTACTATCCACATAAATTGGTGGAAAAGCTAGATAGTTTCTCTATTGCCAGAATGCCTGAATGCTAAAATACGTTAAAATACTGAACCAGGTTTTTCCATCTTGTCTACCTACTCAGCAGATAATTCAACCCACTGTGGACTGGGTCAACCTACATCATTTTCATAATCTCCAATAGACATGCTTATTATCATCCCTTATCAGATGAGCCCAGAGCTCAGTTCAGATCTCAGTTCACAGACATGTCAAACTTACATAATCATCTCTAGGTAATAGTTTTTGTTTGGGATTCAGAAATATTTACAGCTTTTCTTCTGCATTCTCTTGAATATTTTTTTCTCCTTAAATTTCACAAGTTACATGGCTTTGTTAGGAACACTGAATGTGAAGCAACCAATGATGGATAGTATCAGATAAGAGCTAAATGGGGCTGGAGAGGTGGCTCAGGGGTTAAGCCTCCGCCTTGCAGGAGAAATGTCCCGAGTTCGGATCCCAGATCCCACATATAGACGCCAGGCGGAGGCGGGGGCGGCCTGCGCTTCTGGTCCTGGTAGGGCGGAGCCTGTGAATTCCGGGGCAGAAGGAGGTGGAGACGTCCATGGTGGTTCCCGAATTCGTCCGTGGTTCTACACACACGCATGCACGCACATACATGCGCACATGTGCACAGTTGAATAAATTAAAAAAAGAGCTAAATATTACATTTACTTTAGTGTTCAACATAATTAAATTAACTACTGGTTTTAGTTATTCATATTTGCATTTATTTAGTTTACTATTTATAAGCATGAGTTTATGTGAGTGATAGAAACAATATACTTCACCAAAACGTTCTTAATTAATACTTTAATAGATCAGCTCCACACCAATACTTTGATTACTAATATGTATTCAACTATAAAAATAGTTTTTGCTCTCACCAGCATCTCTTAATATATCAAATACAAACACATGCATACACACAAAGAGACACATATAATTTTGATAACCTCAAGTTAATAAACTTGGGACATCATTTTATTAGCCCAACTAAGTAATATAACCTTATCTTGTCCCAGAGTAACTGTTTATAAATGCATTTTATATTCAATTAGCTTTTGATAGTATTTAGTGTATCAGTTAAGTAAATACATTATTGTGTGGGAAATAGCAGGGTCAAAACATAACATTCATGCTGATTTTTGATTGTCAGTAGAAGGTGAAGGATACTAATTAAGATGCATACATATAAATGCATGGATAGAATAACTCATTACAGATAATATTTTACCATATACTGCCACTGATTTTCTTAATATCAGTAGATTCTATTAAGTAGCTTTCAACTTCTACAGAGTAGTTATATTTAAAATAAATATAAAAATCTTGCTTAATAAATTCTTATGTAAGTTATTTAGAAGCTGTTTTGCCCCATAATTTATTTCTTGATTTTCACACTTTTAAATAGGTCATTTAGCTAAGGATTAAAAATAGTACAAAGTATTCTGTATGCACACTGTGAAGTCTAGACATTTTAATAAAAAGCAGATGCAGAACTGTAGCAGTTACTCTTAACTACTGCCATGAAAGAACACCCAAAGTCAAGCAACTTAAGGGAGAAAGGGAGATTTATTTAGCTTATGGTTCCAGAGTTGAGATACAGTTTCTTATGGTAGAGGCAGCATGGCTGACTGGCTGAAACTGGAAGAGGCTACTCCACTGGTGACGTCTTGGAGGCTGAGAGCCGCAAGATTGCTTGCTGCAAAGGTGGACTTCTCCTGGAGGTAAGGTGGGATTAATCTTCCTCAAGGCCCACCCCTTGTGACTGTCTTCCTCCAGCCAGGCTCCACCTTTCAAGGTGCCAATACCTTGCCAAACACATGAGACTGTGGGGAAACATTTCAAACCATGACAGGGACTAGCCAGCTGCAGACTACTGTAGTCAAGGACTCAGTAGGGGTGGGAAGAAGGGATAAGAACATAAAAAAATAAGAAGAGAAATAGAAAAATCACCAAAAGATAGAAGAATCCAAGGAGATTAATTTTTACCTTTGTACCTTTCCTCAACCTTCTTGTTTGTCACTGTAGGTTAGAGTCTCAGTTGATGTTTTGATAGCTAGCAATACTTTGTTATATATTCTGATATTTTATATCAGTATGCAGATGAAGTAACAACTAAGTTCAAATAGTAAAAATCACAGTATCATAAAACCTCAAATAGTCTGTGCAGTGGGACAATTGTTAAAATCCTCTCTGAGTTGCCACTGCACTCATTTTAAGTTGTATATCTTTTAAGAGACATGCATTACTAGTACAATGTGTACCTGGGAACAAGATGATATCCTCACATTTGGAACCCATAGTGCAGTGGAAAAAGAGACTGAAACTACAATTCTATATCTAATGACCATGATGAAAAAAAAAGCAGGTTCTATTTAGGAAATTGTTATTGGTTTTGTTTTGGTTGGAATGTTTGGACTTTTCTTCAACTGTCACTTCTTCATGCTAGGTGAGTCCCTACAATTTAGCTACTGCCAAAAACCAAGGGTTTACATAAAACACAAGAATTCAAGACCAAAACGAGCAATGGAAGTCCATGTATCTCAATATATGTTTCCCAGAATATAAACATGTGTCACAAACCTGAGAGAACCAGAGAACAAAGATGGCACTATAGAACATTGATATATTATAAGTGCTTGCCTTTCTCTCTCTTTTATAATTTTATGACAGAGGTAAAAACAGAAATACATTAATGTGAATGTTCATTATGGAAATTTCAAAGTATAGAACTACCTAAAATAATGTTATAAAGGAACATAGGGAGAAAAATGCTGGAGGATGGTGAGATAGAGACTGATTTCGACTGTGTAACAAAATATTTTTTTAAAAACTTCAAACCCAAGAAAATGAAAGAAATCTATAATTAATCAAATTAATAGGACACATATTTAGATTTTAAAAATGCACTGTCATTGGAAAAAGATGTCATGCTTAATACTAAGTATGTTCATGCCTGCAATTTGTGAATAAAATACTAAATGATAATCTAAACTACACTGATTATATGGTTTTTAATTAAAAAATATTCTGTGTGTGTGTGTGTATGCTACCTGTGGACTGGTGATAGGAAACTGCAATTGGTCATGGAAATCAATACTTACTGCCTAAAGATTAAAGTCTTCTTCATATTTTTTATGAAATTTAGTCTAACAGAGAATGCGTCTTAGAGAAAATTTTCCTTGTCTCATGCAAAATATTGAAAGTAAATTTTTTTCATGTTTCCAAAGACTAGTTTCACTACAAAATCTCTTACACTGCTAGGTAATATCTTGCAATAATACATGTTCAGACTCATTATGCTTAATAAATTTCAATTTATTCATTTTTTTTTCTATTTGGACTTTTTAAAAATTTTATTTATTTTTCCTCAATCATACAAGCTCAATTGGTACTCCAGTACTCTCCCCCACTCTACCCTTCCCCAATTCCCCTTGCACCCTCTTCCCCCCCCATTTTCCCCTTCCTTAAACCCTTCTCTCTCCCCCTTCTTCCAGTGCCTCCGCCTTCCCCCTACAATCCCCTGGAGCATCCTTTTTTGTGAATGCCAGACTTCCCTCTGATTCCTCCAATCTAGTGAGGTGTAAGGACTCAGTGGCATAGCCCACAGCCCTTTTTTGTGCTCCAATTTATTATGGGAACACTATTATGATTATTAATCCTTTGCCTCTAAGGATCCTAGTGCCTGTGATCCATGCTAGACTTTTGGGGTCCTTGAAATGTCAGTCATTGTGCAGGTCATACAAAATCCGATTTATGGTTACTACAGCCCTAACTTGTATGGAGTATTTTGCATATCATTGTTCCTCGCACTCTTTAGGCTCTTACAATCTTGCCATCTCCTCTCCTGCAAGATTCCCTGAGTTTTAGGATGGGGAGAGATTTGGGTGATCTGGGACTAGGTGATTAATGTAGTGTCTTTGGTGTTCTGAATTATGGTTTATTGTTGTTTTCAGTTTTGCTGTTTCTGCACCTCCTTTGGCTCTATCCTAATTGGTATTCCAATCACTTCCTAACCAAAGATAACAGGCTGTTTAAATGAAGATCTTACTATAAGAGGAAGTTCAAAGGTAGCTGGAATAGAAGTAGGAGACGCCTGTGTGTGGGGGAGAGTCAATGTCGAATTTGCAGGATGGTTATCATCTATCTGACAGAATTTATACCCTCTCTGATAGTGGGGATCAAACCTCCTCAATCCCAAGTGACCAGGAAGGAAAGTGAGAGTGAACTTCAGCAGATGTCTTGCTACTTACTTGCAATACTTGATGGTGAACTGTTTTCTCTACTGAAGCATAATCCCCTCTCTCCTTATTTCTAGGGGTGGCTCCATTACCCTTCCCTCTTGTTTATAATCTTTGCAATTACTGTAGGTTTTACAGAGATTTATCTTTGAATATGTCATTAAGTAGTTTTGGTATTAGCATCCACCTATTAGGGAGTACATATAGGATTTAATTTTCTGTGTCTGGGATACTTCACTCAATATAATTTTTTTCTAATTCCATCCATTTCCCGGCAAATTTCATTAACTCATCTTTTTTGATGGCTGAGTAGTATTCCATTGTATAGATGTACCACATTTTCCTTATTCACTTGTCAACTGTTGGGCATATAGGTTGATTCCATGACTTTGCTATTGTAAATAGTGCTGCTATGAACATGGTTGTGCTTGTGTTACTGTAGTGAATTTTTGCTTTATGGGGGATTATTCCCAGAAGTGGAATCACAGGGTCATATGGCATTTCAATCTTTTAACTTTTTAAAAAGTCACCAAACTGGGGGCTGGAGAGGTGGCTCAGGGGTTAGGCCTCTGCCTTGCAGGTGGAAGGTCTCAAGTTCTGATCCTAGACCCCATGTATAGACGCCAGGCAGAAGTGGGGGCGGACTGCATTTCTGGTCCTGGTAGGGTGGAGCCTGTGAATCCCTGGGCAGAGTAAACAAGGAGGTGGAGGCGTCCATGGTGGTTCCCGAATTCGTCCGTGGTTCTACACACACACACACATACATACACACACATACACACACATACATGCACAATTGAATGAATAATAAATAATAAAAAAATTTTAAAATTCACCAGACTGATCTCCAGAGTGGTGGTACAAGCCTGCATTCACACCAGCAATATAGGAGAATTCCCCTCTCTCCACATCCTCTCCAGAATTTGGTGTTGTTTGTATTGTGGATTTTGCCATCCTGACTGGGATGAGATGATATGACAGGGAAGTTTTGATTTGCATTTCCCTAAGGATTTGGAGAATTTTTTAACATATTTGTAAGACATTTCAAATTCATCCCTGGAAAAGTTTCTTTTGAGTTCCAAGGCCCATTTTTTTTTTAATTTGGGCATTTATCTCCTTGGTGTTTAGTTCTCTAAGTTCTTTGTGCACTCTGGATAACAGAGCTCTGTCAGATATGTGGTTAGTGAAGATTTTCTCATATTCTGTGCATTGCCTTTTTGCTCAGTTTACACTCTCTTTATCTGAACAGAAGCTCTTTAATTTCATAAGATCCCATCTGTTGAGTGCTGGTTCTAGTGACTGTGCTATTGAATTTCTGTTTAGTAACTGATGGCCTAGCCCAATGAGCTTGAAGGAGCTCCCTACCCTTTCTACTAGGGTTTTTATAGTCTGTGGCCTAATATTGAGGTCCTTGCTCCATTTGGAACTAATATTTATACATGGTGACAAGTACAGGTCCAGTTTTAATCTCCTGCATGAGGACATCCAGGTTTGCCAGCACCACTTGTTGAAGAAGCTGCTCCTTTTCCATTGAACTTTTAGGCCCCTTTGTCAAAGATCAAATGGCTGTAATTGTGTGGGCCTATATCTGTGTCTTCAACCCTTATACACTGATCTACATGTCCATTTTGGAACAAGTATCAGGCTGTTTTTATTACTATGGATTTGTAGTATAGTTTAAGATTTGCAATGATGAAACCTCCAGCAGTATATTTGTAACTCAGGTTTGTTTTTGTTATTGTGGGTCTTTTGTGTTTCCATATAAATTTTGAGATGTTTGGTCAGTTTCTTTAAAGAATTATTTTGGGATTTTGATTGGTATAGCATTGAATCTGTATATTGCTTTTGGTAAGATGGTCATTTTTATGATGTTGATTGTGCTGATCCAGGAGCATGGGATGTCTTTTCACCTTCTGGTGTCTTCTGTAATTTCTTCCTTTAGGCTTTAAAGTTTTCCTTGTAAAGCTCTCTAATTTCCTTGGTTAGGTTTATATCAAGGTACTTCATTATTTTACGGGCTATAGTAAGTGGGGTTGTTTCTCTTATGACTTTTTCACTTCTTTTATACTTGTATAGGAAGGCCACTGATTTTTGCATATTTATTTTGTAACCTGCCACCCTGCTGAACTTCTGTATTAGTTACAGGAGTTTCCTGGTAGAGTTTTTAGGATCACTCAGGTATACGATCATGCCATCTGCAAATAGAGATAACTTGACTTCTTCCATGCCGATTCAAATCCCTTTTATCTCCCTCTCTCTGTCTTATGGCTCCAGCTAAGACTTCAAGTACAATATTGAATAGAAGTTGTGAGAGTGAACAGCCTTGTCTAGTTCCTAATCAAAGCGGGACTCTTCAAGTTTTTCCCCATTAACTATAATCCTTGCTGTTGGCTTGTTGTATATAGCTTTTATGATGTTGAAAAAGGTTCCTTTCATTCCACCTTTCTCCAGGATTTTGATCATAAAAGATGTTGGATCTTGTTAAAAGTTTTTCTGCATCTATGTATAGTATCATGTAGTCTTGATCTTTGGATTGGTTTACATGATAGATTACATTTATTGATTTGCATATGTTGAACCAAATTTGCATGCATGAAGTAAAGCTTACTTGATCACAGTAAATGATATTATTGATATGTTTTTTAATTCTATTTGCTAAGATTTTGTTGAGAATCTTTACATCTGTGTTCATCAGAGAGATTGGACTACAGTTTTCTTTTTTAAGTGTATCTTTATTAGATTTGGGTATTAGTATGATATTAGTTTCATAGAAAGAATTTGGCAGTGTTCCTTCTTTTGCAATGGATGGAACAACGTAAAGGAGTATTGGTGTTGGTTGTTTCTTAAATGTCTGGTAGATTTCTGTGCTGAACCCATCTGCTCCTGGACATTTTTTGTTGGGAAGATTGGAGATTACTTCATCGATTTCCCCATATGTTATAGGACCATTTAAATAATTAAAAACTTCCTGATTCAATTTAGGCAAGTTTTGCTTATTTAGGAATTCATACATTTCTTTTGTGTTATCTAATTTCATAGAGTATAATTTTTTTACATATGACCTTATAATTCTCTGAATTTCCTGGGTATCAGTTGTGATAACTCCATTTTCATTTCTAATTTGTTAATTGGTTTTTTTCTCTCTTGATTTTGGTTAATTTAGCTATAGGTGTATCAATCTTATTGATTTTTTCAAAGAACCAGCTTTTTGGTTGATTCTTTGTATCATTTTCCTTATCTCAAATTTGGATATTTCTCCCCTGATTTTGCTAATCTGTTCTTTTCTATTGCTTTTGGGATTGGATTGCTCTTGTATCTCTAAAACTTTAAGCTGCATTATTAAGTTATTTATTTGTGATGTTTCTATGTTTTTGATATAGGCATTAAGAACTATAAGCTTACCTCTTAGGATGGCTTTCACTGTGTTCCAGAGAATTTGATATGTTGTATTTCATTATTGTTTGCTTCTAGGAAATCTTGAATTTCCTAGAGAATTTGATATGTTGTATTTCATTATTGTTTGCTTCTAGGAAATCTTGAATTTCCTTTATGATTTCTTTCTGAACCCAATTCTCATTCAGCATTACAGTGTTTAGTTTCCAAGAATTAATGTATTTTCTACTGCTTGTTCTTTTGTTTTGTGGCCCAGTATGTGGTCTATGTTGCAGAAAGTTCCATGGGCTGCTGGGAAAAATGTGTACTCTTTGGTGTGTGGATGGAAAGTTCATAGAGATCTGTATGGTCCATTTCAGTTAGGATTTGATTAAGTTCCAATTGTCTCTGTTAAGTTTTTGACTTATTGATCTATCCCAGGTTGAGGGGGCAGCATTGAAATCCCTAGGTATTATCATTTTGGAATTGATTTCTTGCTTTAGACACTGTAGTATTTGCTTAATGAATATGGGGGAGCCCATATTAGGTGCATATATGTTCAGTTTTGTGAAGTCTTCATAGTGAATCACACCTGTGATTAAAATGTAGTATTCTTCTTGGTTTGAAGTCCACTTTGTCAGATAGCATAACTGCTACGCTTACCTGTTTCTTAGTGCCATTAGCTTGCAGAATTATTGACCAGTCTTTTACTTGTACAATTATGTCTATCTTTTGTGGTGAGATGTGCTTCCTAAAGGCAGCAGATAGATTGATGATGATTTTTAATCCATGCTTGTAATCTGTATCTTTTGCTTGGTGAGTTAATTCCATTGATATTTAGTGTTATAAGGAAGTAATTACTTCCTGACATTTTTTGTGTTTAGTGGCTTTCATAAATTTGCGATTTGGTTTTTAGATTTTGGTGGTATTATACTTCCCTTCTGTCCTCCTAGATATGCTTGTTCTTTTCTTCAAGCTTAAGTAACTTTTCTAGTATTTTTGAAGGCCTGGTTTGGTAGACACATAAGCCTTCAAGTTGTCTTTATGCTAGAAAATTTTTTCTTTCATCCCAGATCGTGAGTGATAGTTTTGTTGGGTATATCAACCTTGGTTAACATTTTTGCTCATTCAATACTTGAAGTATGACTCTCTAAGCTCTTCTTGTTTTACTGTTTCCATTGAAAGATCATTTATTATTCCAATAGCTTTAACTTTAAAAGTGACTTGCTTTTTTTCCCTTAAAGCTCTCAGCACACTTTCTTTGTCTTGTTTATGGAGTGTTTTGACTATTATTTGCCATGGTGAATTTCTAGTTTGGTCATATGTGTTTGGGGTGTGGAATGTATCTTGTAAGTGGATGGGACTTTCTTTAGGTGAGGAAAGATTTCCTTGATGATAATTTGAAAAATTTCCTATGGTGTGGTATTTTGGGATTCTTATTCTGGTATTCCAGGAATGCACATCTTAAGCTTCTTCAAGGTGTCCCATAACTCCTCAATTTTCCTCTCATGTATCTTTTTTGCTTTAATTGAACATGTAAGTTCACCCAGTTTGCCTTCAACATCTGATATTCTATTTTCTGTTTCATTAGTCTTATTGATAAGACTCTCTGTAGAGTTCTGGGTTGAAGATAATTTTAAACTTTGCTTGAGAGTGTTTTAACTGCTCTATGTCTATTTTTGTTTCTTCAGCTGTTTTTCTCATCTCCTCCAAGTGTCTGCTGTGTTCCTGTTCAAAGTGGTTGATGTGATTATTTAACTCCTCCCAGATTTCCTCTTTGATAGTATTAATCAGAGTAAATATCAGGCTTTGAAAATCATTATCTTGACTGTGGCTTTCTTGCCTATTTTGTGTGTGTTCTGGTTGCAATCTATCATTATGGGGTTAGTTCTTTCGGTAGGAGATTTGTTGTCTTGGTTTTTGTTTCTCATGGATTTGCACTGTGACCTGGGAATTTTTATTTTATTTCTTAAGACCTTCTTTTTGCTTCTGTTTGTTTTTTATTTAACTGAATTGTATGGTATTACTACTGTTGAGCAATTATTACTAATGTTTGCCTTGGAGTTGGGTATGCTTGTCTGGTATTGGTGTTATTTCCTAGATGAGGCTAATTGACTGTTAGTACATCAATTAAGTCAGGTTTAGTAGACAAAGAGTGAATATTATTATGGTAGTACACTTTTTCAGTTTATTTCCTTGATGATATGTGAGGGTGAATGGTATCGACCCTGAAGTTATATGCAATTTTAGGTGTCTATATGGAAAAGTTAAGCTACAGTGACTAATAATTGAGAGGAACAAGATGGTAAAAAGGGTTTACTTATCTTTCAGCTGGATATGAAGATTCTCTCCCTTGTGATGGGATGATTACCTCAGATGCATGGTGTTTGTCCCCTAGACATTTGCTTGGGTTTTCTCTGTACTCTGTTGAATTCTGAGGAGCAGGGAGTCTGGGACCCGGGGTGTGGCCGAGGGACCTTCCCTAGTTTCAGAGCCTACTAGCTGCTGCTCAGGCTGCTGGTGGGACAAGCAGGTGACCTGGGGCCTAGGGCATGGTCTAAGGACCTTACCTGAGGGGCAGGGAGTCCACCCTAGTCTGGGTTTGAGGCAGAAGGCTTTTTTTGGTCTTTTAATATAAATCCATAGATACGATAATGCTACCATCAAATTAAGACAAAATTCATTGCAATCATGGTGTTTTATTTAGATGATTTAAAAACTATATTAGTTTGTAGGAAATGAGTAAAAGTGACATTTTACATTATAGTTCTAAAATCTTTTCTGAAGATAAAACAAGCAGTGGGTAATTGACTGAGTTATAATAGGAAAATATTATTGTGGATACATTAATTTAAAATACAATTAGATTGTTATAAATTGAGAAGTCAAAATAGCCTGTGATATAGAAATATTGCTTTTGCTCTACTCAATACAGGATTACGGAGCAATTTCAGATAAGAGGATTTCTATTTTATGCTGCTTGAGGTCATTTTATATACTGTGTGTTTTTCTTTTAACTTTTTTTCTGCCTTTCTTTGCCCCCTGTATTTACTTAGACAAGGTCAACAATCTGTCTGACATGTTCACTTTATTTTAAATAACCACCTTCCTGTTTTACTTTCTATTCCACTGTGAGCTATTTTATTGCTTCTCTTATTGCATTAGTATGTACATCTAAATATCAGATGAACTATTTGCTCTAACTCTTCCATGCATAAAGGCTCAGCCCAATTCACAGAACTTACAGTGGTTACAATGACATTAATTAAAGTAAAGGGCCCCATAAATCTATTCTCTGATAGTCTCTATGTAATTCTCTGTAGTCTCCCTGGGTTGCTACATTCCCACATCAGATTGGATGAAAATCCCATTACACTCCTGATTCAAACCCGGACACTTCTTATGGAAAAGAATAACCCAATCTTTCTACAACACCTTAGGGGACATCAAGGTTTGCCTGGCTTCCTATCTCAAGTAATGCTGAAGCAGATAAAATGGCTTCTGTTCAGCTACTGTCCACCAACCAAAAAAAAAGCTCAAGACCTACACGACCTCACTCATATCAATTGGAAGAGACTCCATAAGAGGTTCCCTCAGGCCCCTATAAAATACTTAAAAAAGATTTTACGTACTTGCAAGTCCTGCCAGCCCCTTTTACAGGTACCACCATTACAACTACCGGGGGTAAATCCCCGAGGCTTGAGACCCAACTCTTTATGACAAACTGATGTCACACATGATCCATTCGAAAAGCTTAAATACATCTTGGTGTCCATTGATACATTTTCCCAAGCCTGCTGTGCTACAGCCCACACAGGGGAAAGGACTAGACATGCTCAATCCCACTTCCTTCAATGCTTTGCTATACTAGGATTGCCACAAAAGATAAAAACTGATAATGGACCATGCTTTATAAGCAAAAGCCTACAGGACTTCTTCATGTTATGGGGGATTCAACACACTACAGGGATTCCTTACAACCCACAGGGCCAAGCTATTGTAGAACATAATCACCAAAATATTAAGGCCCAATTACAAAAACAAAAGGGGGGAATAAGCCCCCACCAACAATTAAATATGGCCTTGTTCGCTATATAACCTATGTAATACATTAATTGCAAGGATTATGAACAGGAGGGATGGGGTAGGAGGGCCACACCAGAAACAAGGAGAGAGGGGACCATGTTACAGCAGAGAAAATAGGCCTCCATCAAGGACTGCAAGTAAGTAATGAGACACCTGGTTAAGTTCACAGACGTTCGTTCCTGATCTCACCAGAAGGGGAGGGCATATAGTCTGGCAGATAAAAAGTAATCATTTTGCAAATGGGTGATGGACCCCTCCCTCACTAAGGTTTCCTACTCTTATTACATCTACCCTTGAATGTGCTATTATAACAAGACTCCAGTTTAACAGCTTTTTGTCTCTGACCAGGGGGTGATATACAGTGCCCAGCAGGATGGAGTGAAGGGCATTGCAGGAGCAGCAAAACTGCAAAAGAAAATCCAGAACTTCAGAGACTCTATATCAACCACATAGAACTAGGACAGCCTAATCTCTCCCCATTCTGAAGCTCAGGGACATTTGCAGAAGAGGGGGCAGTAAGATTGTAAGAGCAAAAGGATGGGAGGAGCAATGATTTTCAAGATTCTCAACACTAGTTAGGGTCAAAGCAATCATAATAGGACTTTGCATGCCCTGTGCAATGTCCAACGCACTATTGCCCTCACAAAGTCTAGCATCTGTTAAAGGCACCAAGATCCTTGGAAGCAAGGGATTGACAGCCACAGTAGTGTTCCTATGCTTAAGGGGAACACGAGAAAGGGTTCAGGGAAATGACACTGGGTCCTTATACATCATCGGAGAGGAGGACCCAGTGGAGAGTCAGGCATACACAATAAAGGACTCTCTGGGAATTGGGGGGGAAGCACTGGCGGATGGGTAAGGAGGGGAGGGGGAGCAGGGGGTTCAGGGGGAGGAGGAGGGAGGAAGGGAACTGGTCTACCTATCAAGTTTGTATGAGCATAAATAAAAAAAAAACTGGAAAAAAAAACATCAAATAGAATCCCGCTTCCAAAAACATTGGAGACGACAAGAACAGAGACCTGAAATACAGATAAGATGATGGAAAGACCCCATCACAGGACATTGGAGGGGCCCAGATCCATTATTAACAATGGGTCGAGGCTTCGGGTGTGCCTACCCTATAGGAGGCTGAAATCCCATATGGGTGCCTGCTAGAAATCTTAAATTCTATTGTCGGGGGGAAAATGACTCCAACCAACTGGAGTCAGACACCACCAAAGACTAATGAGGACAAAAGAATGGTGGCTATGCAACAGGCTTAGCATGCTCTTGACTAATACTCATAAAAGGGGAAAGAAAAAAAAAGAAAAACATAGACCTAACCAGATCCATGGGCAACATCGCCCTTGAGATAGATTTTTTTATCTCCCCACAGGCCATGGAGAACACAGGATGGACCATCGCATTGATCCTCATTGGAGGGGCCATCATCGTGGGGCTCACCTTGATCCTGTTCCTGACTACTTCTGACCTAATCCATCGGCTTGGAGAGGTCAGCTCAACCCTTTGAGACACAAGAGACTGAAATCATCTTGGCGGTGTTCCTCACCTGGACATACTTAATGCTATTCTCATGGATCATCAGAGAAGGCTTAAAGGCTATGGACTTGTGATACTCTCACTACTGCTACGGGTAGAACTTGAGGGGTTGGGATTGCTTTGGAGCTGTGTAGTTAATCCCAGTATGCTGCAACTGATGAGTTGAGACTTAGTCCCCCAGCCCTTGACCTGTATTGTTGGGCTTGCTTTGTTATAAGATTATATACACCATAATCATACTATACAACAAAAGATGATTATGGTTACACAGATCTAGAGGAGACACCCATACTGGAAGCTCTCAGGACCCTTGGATACAATTGGCCCTCCAAGAGGTTGCTCGGGTTCCTCAATAGAGACGACTACTCTAAGGGTGTAGCTACCTTCATGAGGTGCTCCCCTGGGGTTCACTCGAGGGCCCTTTGAGCCCTTTGAGCCCACCTCATTACAAAACAAAAAAGGGGGATATGTGGGGACCTCAGTCTAGGTGACCTCAATAATCTGGCAAGGTTAAAGAAAGATGTTTTGATGGAGGAAGTCTGGAGGGCAGCTCAGGATGTTTTGACCAGTACTCAGGGGAAATCAGGAAGGGGCGGCTCAGGATGTGTTGAATAGCTCAGGATGGAAGGAAGTCAGGAGGGAGTAGCTCAGGATGTTTTAAGGAAATTTCGCTACATACAGCTTGCGTGCTGGCTTGACCTTTAAGATGATTGGTTGCCCATTTCCTCACCCTGGAATTCCTCTGTCTATATAAGATGGCTGTGGACTTGCAATAAAGGAGTTCCTGCTTGACTAAACTCCCTGTCACGTCTGATTGTCCTCATGAAGGGAGGGCTGGGAGCAGGTGGAAAGCGCACTCACCTTTCCCCGAACCCCTGTGTGGAGGACCCGCCGGACCAGCCTGCAGGACGGAGCTGAGATCCCCCCGAACCACCACATGCAAATATTTAATAAAATCTATTAATTTGAATTTGACTTTGATGTCTTTTTTATTGTGGGTTACCAAACAGTTATCAAACCAGCAGACAGGATTTGTTTCTTCTAGCGTTCACTGAAAAAAAAATACAAAACTTCTTTTCATATTTCATAATAGTGCAAGAACATATCAGAAAGCATGGAGCTTATCATGTTAAAATATACAGGATTATTAAGGGAAATATCCCAGCCACTACAGTAGACATGGTTAAATGTGTAGATATGGTTAAATGTGTGAATCAGCATGCATTTGTTTTCTGTCACCAGCATCATGAATGCACTAATGGTTATTGCTCATGGTTATTGCCAGAAAAGTTTTCTGTTAGCAATAAAGTGGCATAGAATTATGCTTGTCTGTGAGGATAGTTTGTTTACCAATGGAGACATTGTGCAGTAGGCAAGGACAAATATAGAAACAATCACTGTGATAATTGGCTGAGTTCAATGAATTAGTCCATTCTGCATAGGAACTAACTCTTATTTTCCTATGGTCTAGGTAAGGAAAATCACCTATTGTTTTATAATCATACTGCAATCCATATCTGCAGGTTCTCTGACTATATGTTTCAATGTTGGTACCTTTCCTAAAAATCATTGTCGCATTCACCATTAATGTCATCTTCTTAGGGAGTCCTGATTGTTGATAAATGTCCTTCACCAAAAGTAATTAAAAATGACTTTATCTTAAATATATCTACAGCTGGGAATGATTTGTGATTATTTCCTCATTTCTCATTTTATTTGAGGGAAAATACTACAGAGTTATAAGTTTTCAGGTGTATTTAGGAAGAAATTCTCTATAAAAACCTTTTTGATGTCTTTAATTAAATGATCTAATTTAAAAAAAAGCCTTTCTTAAATATTATTGTCCCTATCACAACAACATTTTCCATTTCCATTATTTATACTAATCTTCTATTCAAACTACATGCATTTCTATCTAGGTGAATCTAATGTCCCCTCGAGAACTAAGCCTTCAACAGTCATTTATTCGCTGTGCTTTATGCTGTGAACAGCCATCACCAGTCTTATCAGGTGTGATACTTCAAATCTTGATGTACATCACTTAACATTAGTGACAGTAGGAAAGACGTGTTATTCACAAAGAAATACAATGTTGGTGACCATGTTTATTTATTAGTTGGAAAATAGAAATAAAATCAGCACTTTTTTTATTTCCACTCATACAAACTTAACAGGTACACCGGTCCCCTCCCTCCCTCCAACCTCCCACTGCCTTAAGCCCCCTACCCACCCCACTCCCCCCCATCCCCCAGTGCCTCCCCCTCCCATCCGCGGAGCATCCTTTAATGTGCATGCCAGACTATCCTCTGGGTCCTCCTCACTGATGAGAAGCAAGGACCCAGTGGCATTTCCCAGAACCCTTTCCTCTGTTCCCCTTAAGCATAGAAACACTACTGTGGCTGTCAATCTCTTGCCTCCAAGGATCCTAGTGCCTTCAGCCCATGCTAGACTTTGTGGGGTCAATAGTGTGTTGGACTTTGCGCAGGGCATGCAAAGTCCAATTATGATTGCTTCGGCCCTAACTTGTGTGGAGTATCTTGCATATCATTGCTCCTCCCATCCTTGTGCTCTTACAATCTTACCGCCCCCTCTTCCACAAATTTCTGTGAGATTCTGGATGGGGAGAGATTAGCCTGGCTTAGTTCCAGGTGGTTGATATAGAGTCTCTGAAGTTCTGGATTATGGTTTGTTGATTTTTTTCCAGTTTTGCTGCTCCTGCAATGCCCTTCACCCCATCTTGATGGGTATTGGATGTCACCCCCTGGCCAGAGATAAAAAGCTGTTAAACTAGAGTCTTGTTATAAGAGTATATTCAAAGGTAGATGTAATAAAAGAAGAAAACCACAGTGAGTGAGGGATCAATCACCCGTTTGCAAAATGGTTACTTTTTATCTGCCAGACTATGTGCCCTCCCCTTCTGGTAAAATCATACCCCATCTGTAAATGATCAGGAACTAAAGTCTGTGAACTTAACCAGATGTCTCATTACTCACTTGCAGTCCTTCATAGTGGCCCATTTTCTCTGCTGTTACATGGTCCCCTCTCTCCTTGTTTCTGGTGTGGCCCTCCTACCCCATCCCTCCTGTTCATAATCCTTGCAATTACTGTTGGTACTACAGAGATTTATCCTTGAGTGTCTCTAGGTGGGTTTGGTACTAGGAGCCATCTATTTGGGAGCACATACGGTGCTTAATTTTCTGGGTCTGGGATACTTCACTTAATATAATTGTTTCTAATAACATCCATTTCCTGGCAAATTCCATTAATTCATCATTTTTGATGGCTGAGTAGTACTCCATGGTATAGCCATACAGCATTTTCCTAACCAATCCTCAACTCTTGGACATTTGGGTTGATTCCATGACTTTGCTATTGTAAAGAGTGCTGCTATGAACATGGTCGAGCTTGTGCTATCGAGGTAAAATTTTTCTGTATGTGGGGTTATTCCCAAAAGTGGAATCGCAGGGTCATACGGCATTTCAATTTTTAATTTCTTTAAGAATCTCCAGATGGCTTGCCAGAGTGGCTGTATGAGCCTGCATTCCCACCAGCAATGTAGGAGAGTTCCCTTCTCTCCCCATCCTCTCTAGCATTTGTTGTTGTTTGTATTGTGGATTTTTGCCATCCTGACCGGGGTGAGATATCTCAGAGAAGTTTTGAATTGCATTTCCTTGATGGCTAAGGATGTGGAGCATTTTTTAAGATATTTGTCATACATTTTAATTTCATCTCTAGTAATTTTTCTTTCAAGTTCCAAGGCCCATTTTTTAATTGGGCCATTTGTTTCCTCAGTGGCCTTCCTATGTGCCCATAATGAAAGAAGTGAAAAACCTCTGAGAGAAACAATCCCATTTACTATAGCCCCTAAAAAAATGAAATACCTTGGTATAAACCTAATCAAGGAAGTAAGAGACCTTTACAATGAAAACTTTAAAACCCTAAGGAAAGAAACTGCAGAAGACACCAGAAGGTAGAAAGACCTCCCATGTTCCCATATTAGAAGAATCAACATCGTAAAAATGACCATCCTACCAAAGGCAATATACAAATTCAATGCTATACCAATTAAAATCCCAAAGCAATTCTTTAAAGAGGTTGACCAAACAATCTCAAAATTCATATGGAGGCACAAAAGATCCAGGATAGCAAAGACAATCCTGAATAACAAAAACAATGCTGGAGGTATCACCATACTAAACCTTAGTCTATTCCACAAATACATAATTATAAAAACAGCCTGGTACTGGCTCCAAAATAGACACACATCAATGGAAAAGGCTTGAATACCCAGATATAAGCCCACACAACTACAGCCATTTGGTCTTTGATAAAGGGGCACAAAAAATCCAATGGAAAAAGAACAGCATCTTTAACAAATGGTGCTGGCAAAACTGGATCTCCACATGCAGAAGATTAAAACTGGACCCGTACTTGTCACCATGTACAAGACTTAATTCCAAATGGATCAAGGACCTCAATATAAGGCCAGAGACTATAGAAACCATACTTGAAAGGACAGGGAACTCCTTCGAGATGACTGGGCTAGGCCACCTGTTCCTAAACAGACGTCCAATAGCCCAGTCACTGCAACCAACTCTCAACAGAGAGTTGTGAAATTAAAGAGCTTCTGTTCAGATAAAGAAATTGTAACTCGAGCACAAATGCCACCCACAGAATGGGAGAAAATCTTCACTAACCACATATCTGATAGAGCTCTATTATCCAGAGTGTACAAAGAACTTAGAAAACTAAACACCAAGGAAGCAAAATCAGCACTTTAAGACAATGCTTTTTCTGTTTTGATATAAACTTTTTTGCTAGCCTATCTCCCTGCATATATATTTTTAAGAAATTACCTTTCCCAAACAATTGAATTGGAAAGCAGAGTCATACATAGGAGCTTGAAATCAACTTTTCCATAGTATAAGCATTGTAGTATCAATAGAAATGCTATATATTGATAATTAACCATTTAACAAACCAAGAAATGAAGAATCACTTTTACAAAGAAACAGTAATCTCTTTAAGACTTTCTGAAAGCAGTTAGATGGTCCGAAAATTTAGTTTGATCTGAAGCCTAATGATGTTAGCAGGATGGGTTTTTCTGGAGAGAGCTGATAGTTTCAAACTGGTCATAACGTAACCTTCGAAAGCAAGAAAAGCAGACTAGATGAAAATTTTGATTGTGATTAACTGTTGCTACTTCTGTATGTGTTTTGAATACCCTCTGGTGCCAAGTAAGAGTATCTGAAATTCTTTTTTTATTTTCTCTACCCTTATAATAAATTGTAAATTTATTTTTCTTATTAGCTTTTAAAGTAGTTAAAGTACATAAAAGTGGTACATAAAAATAAAAGAACTGCACTCAAAACATAAACCACACATTTCAGTATGTGATGCTGAGTATTGTTTATATTTTGTTAAGCTTGTCCATCTCCTCAACATTCTTACTGCCCTCTCTTCCAAAGATATTTTGAGCCAGGGATCCAGAAAGGGGTGAATCCAATGTCCCCTCTGGAACTAAGCCTTCCACAATCATTTATTCTCTGCACTTTATGCTGTGAACAGCCATCACCAGTCTTATCAGGTGTGATTGAAGGAGTCAGGGAGAGCAGGGCTTACAGTCAACAAACATTATCAATGCTGGAATTAAATTCAATTTCAGATATGGTTTGAATGTAACAAATGGCATTGTAAAAATCTGAGACAGTGTACTTTTTAGCAAGCAAATCCTAGATTTAGAATAATCATGTACTAAATCAGTGCCCATAGTTTTCTTTGCTACTCCTCAGTGCCAAAAGTCAGGGACTTTTAATCCCCTGCCTCTAAGGATCTTAGAGCCTATGATCCATGCTAGACTTTGGAGAGTCAATGACATGTTGGTCATTGCACAGGTCATGCAAAGTCCCATTATGATTACTCCAGGAATGAGGGAGAGGGGGAAAAGGTGAAAGGGAAGGAGAGGGGAAAGGAAGGGGAATAGATGGATGGAGCAAGGAGATAAAGGGAGGAATGGAGGGAGGAAGGGGAATGGGGTACCTATCAAATTGGTATAAAATTATTAATAAAAATAGGAAATATTTTAAAAAAGTATTATGGACTTATCCATTAATGAGGAAAATGCAAACCAAGAAAAGAAAACACAGAAGATAGTTAAAAATCTTAGGAAGCAAATAACTGTTACTCAAGGAAGTGAGCCTCCTCTGGGTCTCTGACACAGATTTACTTTTTTGGGTCTCAAATTAAATTAATATTTGAACATTTTTTCTTATTAACATTTTCTACTATATTGTATCTTGTGGATATAAGTATGAAAAATTACTATAATGCTGTGATTACAAGCTAAACATAAAATTTATTGAACAACAGGAATATGAAAAGCGGAAGTGTTAACAGGTTTAAAATTAGATATTTCTTCTTTCAATTTTATCAATGGGTATATGCTTATGGAAAAAATAAAACATAATTTGGTGTTTGCTTTTGATAAGGAGTGGCTGATATTCTTTCTAAATTTTCCTTCTACTTTTTAAAAATAGTTTTGGTATTTAATATGTGAGTATAGTGAATTTATGATATTTTCACACCTTAATCCTCAGTACTGTCTCCCTTCCTTTTCTAATTACTACCATACCTATCCCTTGAGAGCTCCATCCAATTTCAAATCTTTTTGCATGTATGGCACACTGGGCTTAATTTGTCTTTCATGGCATCTAAGCCTTGGAATAGGTGAGCATGAATAAGATGTCAGAGGGTACACTCCTGAAGAGAGCATCCTTCCCATCAGTCAGTCTCTCAGAGAGCCATGGACTCTCTTAAAACCTTTCCCCTTCCATAACAAAATGCTGATAGGGCTCCCAGCAATTTTGTGGAAATAATAATGGCTTTAGTAAAATCATGAATATGACAGCCTTGTTATTCCCAGAATATAGTATCTAGCCACCTCTGCCCCACCTCAGAATCTTACAATCTTAAAGTTTCCATTTCAGTTATGTTAGTCTTGGGGTAGAGGTGGGGTACCTTAGATATCATGTTTAGGGTCGAAGACTATGCAGTCACTTATTTTCTGTACTATGATCAATTTTGGTTTTTTTTGTAGTAAATAGCTTCCATTGTAAAAGGAGGCTTCAATGTTGAGTGCTGAGTCCTCTGCCAATCTATGTGTATAAAGAACAACTACTTAGCAGGCAGTTTGATATAAGATCTTTGTAGCTAAACCTTCATAGCTTGCACTCCCTGTCAGTCATATGTCCTTCCCTTTCACAGGTTTTTGTTCTCATTTACAATTCTAGAAATGTGATCTCTGCTCAAAACTGTTGGTTGCCTTATTCCTGCCAGTATTACACTAATGGTTGACTCTTGCTAGGGTAATTATTATTGCATATTGCAGTTTTCACAGATTGCTGAGAATATTGATTGATTTTGTCTCATAGTAACTCCCACAGTACTTTCTGGTACTTGCTGGTTATCAGGAAGAAACTTCCAGATCAGCTTTTTTGGTACTTTTTTCCTTGATGTCTGATCAATGTGTGTCAATATTTTGAGTAATAAGGTCTTACCATCAGTTTTGAAGAACATCCAAGAGCAACAGCAAAAGGTTATAATGTTGCTTGGGGGAGGGGCTTTAAGACTTGTCTGACCATCAATTTATAAGAAAGTATCACATACCTCTCACTTAGATCATTATTTAATTGCCTCTGACTATCATAGGTCACTTTTGGGTTGTCTATGTTTCCATGTATAAGGAATATCTGTTATTGTTCTTTTTTAAACTAAAATGTTTTTGCAACCTAATACCATAGGAGGTTTCCATCTGACAATATACTACAATCTTAATTAAGTTTTTTTATTCCCCCATATCTTCCTATATTCGATCTACTAATTTCTCCACTTAAACATTTTCCACATTATTAATTCTTTTCAACTTGCTTCATATGGTATGTTATATCTCCTCCACTAAAGTTTTTACCCCAATCCTCCTACTCCCTCCCTTCCACCTAGTGGACCCATCCATGTTTTCTGGCTGTTACAGAAATTCCAAATCAATAATCAATCTGTCTGAAGCTTGATAATAGCATCCTCATATAATAAAGAATATGTGGAATGTGTATTTCTGAGCCAAAGATATCTCATTTAATATTGTATTTCACAGTTCTATCCATTTACCAGCAAATTCCATAATTTCTTTTTTTTTAACATTTTTTATTATCTCCGCTCATACAAACTTAGTAGGTACACCGGTTCCCTCCCTCCCTCCTCCTCCCCCAACCCCTCTGCTCGCCCTCCCCTCACCCCTCCCTCCGCACCCTCCAGTGACTCCCCTCCCCCAATCCCCGGAGAATCCTTTAATGTGCATGCCTGACTGTCCTCTGGGCCCTCCTCCCCAATGACATGCAAGGACCCAGCGGCATTTTCCAGAACCCTTTCCTCTGTTCCCCTTAAGCATAGAAACACTATTTTGGCTGTTAATCCCTTGCTTCCAAGGATCTTGGTGCTTTTAGCAAATGCTAGACTTTGTGGGGACAATAGTGTGTGGGACATTGCGCAGGGCATGTAAAGTCCAATTATGATTGCTTCAGCCCTAACTTGTGTGGAGTATCTTGCATATCATTGTTCCTCCCATCCTTGTGCTCTTACAATCTTACCGCCCCCTCTTCTGGAAATTTCCCTGAGCTTCAGGATGGGGAGAGATTAGACTGGCCTAGTTCCAGGTGGGTGATATAGAGTCTCTGAAGATCTGGATAATGGTTTGTTGATTTTCTTTTGCTGTTTTGCTGCTCCTGCAATGCCCTTCACTCCATCCTGATGGGTATTGGATGTCGCCCCCAGGCCAGAGATAAATAAAAACTGTTAAACTAGAGTCTTGTTATAAGAGTATATTGAAAGGTAGATGCAATAAAAGAAGAAAACCACAGTGAGGGAGAGGTCAATCACCCATTTGCAAAATGGTTAGTTATTATCTGCCAGACTATATGCCCTCCCCTTCTGGTGAGATCACACCCCCTCAGTTGTAGATGATCAGGAACGAAAAGTCTATGAACTTAACCAGATATCTCATTGCTTACTCGCAGTCCTTGATGGAGGCCTATTTTCCCTGCTGTTACATGGTCCCCTCTCTCCTTGTTTCTGGTGTGGCCCTCCTACCTATCCCGCCTATTCATACTCCTTGCAATTACTGTATTACAGAGATTTATTGTCGAGTGTCTCTAGGTGGGCTGGGTGGGTTTGGTACTAGGAGCCACCTATTAAGGAATACATATGGCGCTTAATTTTCTGGGTCTGGCATACTTCACTCAATATAATTGTCTCTAATGACATCCATTTCCTGGCAAATTCCAGTACTTCATCATTTTTTATGGCTGAATAGTACTCCATTGTATAGATGTACCACATTTTCCTTATCCAATCGTCAACTCTTGGACATTTGGGTTGATTCCATGACTTTGCTATTGTAAACAGTGTTGCTATGAACATGGTCGCACTTGTGCTATCGAGGTGAACCTCTGCTGAATGGGGGATTACTCCCAAAAGTGGAATCGCAGGGTCATATGGCATTTCAATATTTAATTTCTTAAGAAATTAATTAAATTTCTTAAGCCAGAGTGGCTGTATGAGCCTGCATTCCCACCAGCAATGTAGGAGAGTTCCCCTCTCTCCACATTCTCTCCAGCATTTGGTGGTGTTTGTATTGTGGATTTTTGTCATCCTGACTGGGGTGAGATGATATCTCAGGGAAGTTTTGATTGGCATTTCCCTGATGGCAAAGGAAGTGGAGCATTTTTTCAGACATTTGTTTGACATTTTAATTTTATCCCTAGTAAAGTTTCTTTTAAGTTCCAGGACCCATTTTTTAATTGGCCATTAGTTTCCTTGGTGTTTAGTTTTCTAAGTTCTTTGTGCACTCTGGATAATAGAGCTCTATCAGATACTGTGGTTAATGAAGATTTTCTCCCATTCTGTGGGTTGCCTTTGAGCTCGAGTTACAATCGCTTTATCTGAACAGAATCTCTTTAATTTCACAAGATCCCAACTGTTGAGAGTTGGTAGCTATTTGATGTCTGTTTAGGAACTGTTGACCTAGCCCAATCAGCTAGAGGGAATTCCCTACTCTTTCAACTATGGTTTTTATAGACTCTGGCCTTAAATCAAGGTCCTTGATCCATTTGGAATTAAGTCTTGTAGAAGGTGAGAAGTACGGGTCCAGTTTTAACCTTCTGCATGTGGAGATCCAGTTTTGCCAGCACCATTTGTTGAAGATACTGTTCTTTTTCCATTGGATTTTTTGGACTCCTTTGTCAAAGACCAAATGGCTGTAATTTTGTGGGCTTATATCTGGGTCTTCAAGCCTTATCCATTGATCTGTCTGTCTATTTTGGAGCCAGTACCAGGTTGTTTTTACAACTATGGATTTATAGTATAGACTAAAATTTGGTATGGTGATACCTCCAGCAGTGTTTTTGTTACTCAAGATTGTCTTTGATATCCTGGGTCTTTTGTGCCTCCATATGAATTTTGAGATTGTTTGGTCAACTTCTTTAAAGAATTGCTTTGGGATTTTAATTTGGTATAGCATTGAATTTGTATATTGCCTTTGGTAGGATGGTCATTTTTACAATGTTGATTCTACCAATCCAGGAAGACGGAAGGTCTTTCCACCTTCTGGTGTCTTCTGAAATTTCTTTCTTTAGGGTTTTAAAATTTTCATTGTAAAGGTCTTTTACCTCCTTGGTTAGGTTTATACCAAGGTATTTCATTTTTTTAGGGGCTATAGTAAACGGGATTGTTTCTCTCAGGGCTTTTTCACTTCTTTCATTCTGGGCATATAGGAAAGCCACTAATTTTTGTACATTTATTTGATATCCTGCTACCCTGCTGAACTTCTCAGTTAGTTCCAGGAGCTTCCTGGTGGAGTTTTTGGGATCACTCAGGTATAAGATCATGTCATCTGCAAATAGGGATAGCTTGACTTCTTCCTTGCTGATTCTAATCCCTTTTATGTCCCTTTCTTGTCCTATGGCTTCAGCTAACACTTCAAGTACAATATTGAATAGAAGTGGTGAGAGTGGACAGCCTTGTCTAGTTCTTGATCGAAGTGGGAATGCTTCAAGTTTTTCCCCATTGAGAATAATCCTTGCTGTAGGCTTGTTGTATACTACTTTTATTATATTGATAAAGGTTCCTTCCATTCCTACTGTCTCTAGCGTTTTGATCATAAAAGGCTGTTGGATCTTGTCAAAAGCTTTTTCTGCATGTATTGAGAGTATCATGTAGGTCTTCGGCGTTGGACTGGTTTATATTATGAATTACATTTATTGATTTGCGTATGTTGAACCAACCTTGTGTGCTGGGTATAAAGCCTACTTGGTCCCCCTCAATGATCTTTTTGATATGTTTTTGAATCCGATTTGCTAAGACTTTGTTGAGAATCTGCGTCTGTGTTCATCAGAGAGATTGGCCTATAGTTTTCTTTTTAAAGTGTATCTTTATTAGGTTTTGGGATTAAAAGGATATTAGCTTCATAGAAGGAATTTGGTAGTGTTCCTTCCTTTGCTATTTGTTGGAACCGTTTAAGTAGTATTGGTGTTATTAACTCCTTAAATGTCTGGAAGAACTCTATGCTGAATATATCCGGTCCAGGACATTTTTTGGTGGGAAGATTCGAGATTACTTCCTCAATTTCCTTATTTTTATAGGACTATTTAAATAATTCACTACTTCCTGATTCAATTTAGGTAAGTTGTGTTTACTTAGGAATTCATCCATGTCTTTTGTGTTGTCATATTTCACAGAGTACAAGTTTTTGAAATATGATGTTATAGTTCTCTGGATTTCTTGGGTATCAGTAATGATAATTGCATTTTAATTTCTAATTTTATTAATTTGGGTTTTCTCTCTCTTGCTTTTGGTTAATTTAGCTAGGGGTGTATCAATATTATTAATTCCTTCAAAAAACCAGCTTTTTGACTAGTTAACTTTTTCTATCGTTTTCTTAATCTCGATTTCAGATATTTCTCCCCTTATTTTGCTAATCTCCTCTCTTCTACTGCTTTTGGGATCAGATTGCTCTAGTGTCTCTAAAGCTTTAAGCTGCATTGTTAAGTTGTTTATGTCTGATGTTTCCATTTTTTTGATGTAGGCATTAAGAGCTATGAACTTACCTCTTAGGACAGCTTTCAGTGTGTCCCAGAGGTTTTGGTAAGTTGTATTTTCGTTATTGTTCACTTTCAGGAAATCTTGAATTTCTTTTTTAATTTCTTCCTGAATCCAGTTCTCATTCAGCATCATATTGTTAAGTTTCCAGGAGTTAGTGTATATTCTCTCTTTTGTTGTGTTGTGAATGTCCAGCTTTAGGCCGTGGTCGTCTGATAGGGCACAGGCTAGAATTTCAACTTTTTTGTATATGTGTAGATTCATTTTGTGGCCCAATATGTGATCTATTTTGGAGAAAGTTCCATGTGCTGCTGAGAACAATGTGTATTCTTTGGTACGTGGATGAAAAGTTCGATAGAGATCTGTAAGGCCCATTTCTTTAAGGGTTGGATTAAGTTCCAAAGTGTCCCTGCTAAGCTTTTGACCTGTTGATCTATCCCATATTGAGAGGGCAGTGTTGAAATACCCAAGAATTATCGTTTTGGGGTTGATTTCTCCCTTTAGACACTGTAGGGTTTTCTTAATGAATGTGGAGGGGCCCGTATTGGGTGCATATATGTTCAGTATTGTGAAGTCTTCCTGGCGAATTGTACCTGTTACTAAAATGTAGTATCCATCTGTGTCTCTTATGATTTTTTTGGGTTTGAAGTCCACGTTGTCCAACTGCATAATGGCTACCCCTGCCTGTTTCCTAGTTCCTTTAGCTTGCAGAATTTTGGACCAGCCTTTCATTTTTAGGATGTGCCTATCTTTTGTGGTGAGATGAGTTTCTTGAAGGCAGCAGATTGATGGGTTGTGATTTTTAATCCAAGTTTGTAATCTGTCTCTTAATCGGTGAGTTAAGCCCATTGACATTTAATGTTATAATGGAGAAATACTTTTTAATTCTGGACATTTTTTATGTTTAGTGGATTTTGAAAGCTCATTGTTTTACATTTATATTTTTGTGGTATTATACTTCCCTTCTGTCCTCCTGGATACGCTTGTTCTTTTCTTCAAGTTTGCGTATCATTTCTAGCATTTTTTGAAGGCCTGGTTTGGTAGACATGTAACCCTTCTAGGTGTCTTTGTGCTGGAAATTTTTCTTTCTCCCTCGATCATGACATACAGTTTTGCTGGGTATATCAGTCTGGGTTGGCATTTTTGCTCATTTAATACTTCAAGTACGTCTCTCCAAGCTCTTGTTGCTTTTACTGTTTCCATTGAGAAGTCATTTGTTCTTTTAATAGGTTTACCTTTAAAAGTGACTTGCTTTTTTTCTCTTGAAGCTCTCAGCATCTTTTCTTTGTCTTGAATGTGGAGTGTTTTGACTACTATTTTGCCTTGGTGATTTTCTATTTTGGTCATATCTGTTTGGAGTGCAAAATGCCTCTTGTATTTGAATGGGCCTCTGATTCTTCAGTTGAGGGAAGTTTTCATTTATGATAATTTGAAAAAATTCCTCAGGTGTGGTATTTTGAGATTCTTGCTCTGGTATTCCATGAATGCGCATGTTATGCTTCTTCAGGGTGTCCCATATTTCTTGAATGTTCCTCTCAAGTATCTTTTTGGCTTTAACAATCTCTTCCATTGAGCTGGTTAATTCTCCCACTTCTCTTCTAGATCTGAAATTCTATTTTCTGCTTCATTAGTACTGCTGATAAGACTCTCTGTTGAGCCTTGGGTTGAAGGTAGCTTGTCTGTTAGTTCAATTTTAAATTCTGCTTGAGTCTGTTTTAACTGCTCTATGCCTATTTTGTTTCCTGGTTAAAGTGGTTGATTCTGTTGTTTAACTCCTCTTGAATTTCCTCTTTCATAGTATTAATCTGAAAGTCGTTATGTTGGGTCTGGCTTTCTTGTCTGTTTTCTGTGAATTTGTTCTGGTTGGAATCCATCATTAAGGGGTTAATTCTTTCAGTGGGAGATTGGGCTTCTTCGTTTTGTTTCTCATGGATCTGCACTTTGACTTGGGCATTGTTGTTTTGTCTTCTAGGGTTTTTCAGTTTCTGTGTGTTTTTGACTGATTTAGTTGGCATTCCTACACTTGGGCAGTTATTACTAGTGCTTGCCTTGGGGTTGGGTATGTTTTTCTTTTATTATTGTTATTTCCTAGTTGAGGCTGTTAATGTGTTGGTACATCAATTAAGTTAGGTTAAGTAGACAAGGAGTGAATATTAGTATGATAGTGCACTTTTACGATGTAGTATCTTGATGATATGTGAGGGTGAGTGGTATGATCCCTGGAGTTGTGTTTTGGGGTGGCTTATGGAAAAGTCAATCTATAGTAATTAATATTAGAGAGGAACAGTAAAGGTGAAAAAAAAAGGAGGTTTACTTATCTTTGGGCTGGATGTGAAGAATCTCTCCCATGTGATAGGATGATTATAGAGGTTTACATATGTATGGCTTTTGACCCTTAGACCTTTGCTTGGGTTTTCTTTGGACTCTGTTGAATTCTAAGTAGCAGTGTGTCTTCTGTAGACAACGTGCATGGGTCCCCGGTGGGCCAGAGAGGCAGAGGGGCTGATGTTGATGGAATTCTTCACCCTAGAACTGGGACTTAGCTTAGTGCCCCACCCAAGCTCCAGGGATGGAGGAAAGGGAGCACGTCCTGTCCAGTTGGGCGGACAGGCAGGAGGGAGGGAGAAAGGGGCCTGTGGCCTGGGGTGTGACCCAGGCCAAAACTGCTCATGGGAGGACCTGGGCGGGGCTGGGCCGGGACTCACGTGGGGGCCTGGTGGAGTGGGGAGCGGGTGGCACATAATTTCTTTTTTCTTGATGGGTAAATAATATTCCACTGTGTATGTGTACAATATTTTCATTGCCCATTCCTCCATTGGTGGGCATGTAGGCTTTTTAAATTTCCTTGCTATTGTGATTAGAGTTGTCCAGAATTTGAGTGTACAGATGTTTTGTAGTAATATGTAAAGTCCTTTGAAAATATGCACAGAAGTGGTATAGCTGGGTCCTATGGTAGTTTTGTGTTTTTGCTTTTTCAGGTAGCTCCATAATGATTTCTAAAGTGGCTATATGGATTTACATTTCCTTCAGCAATAAATAAAGGGGTTCATTTTTTTTTCTAGGTCCTTGCCAGCATTTGTTTATGTTCTTAATCTTAGTAATTCTGAGTGGGAAAGATAATATCACAGAGTAGTTTTACCTTGAATTTACTTCATGACCACAGAAGTTGAGCACTTTTGAAGATATTTCATTGACATTTAAATATTTCGTATGAGAATTCTATTTTTAGCTTCAAAAATCTTTTTTTTAATATTTTATTTATTTATTTGTTTATTTATTTATTTATTTATTGTGTGTGTGTGAGAGAGAGACAGACAGAGAGAGGGCACTGTGTGTCCCTGTGGAGGACCAAGGGTGATTTTTTTGGGAAAAATTAAATTTTCATGTTATAATAGAATTTTTGAAAAAATAGCACATTTTCAGAAAAAGTGAATCTCATTCTGGAATGTTTTATGACAGGTGAATCTATAAGATAAAAAACGGAAGATATGGGTGCACCCTAAACTTTTAAAATTTTTATTCTTTTGGTAAGTCTTCTATTTTTATAAGCCAAACTCCAAACCAAACCTCATTTTCTAATATTATGCTTGTAATATAAAGCCATTTATATTACAAGCCATTATTTCTCTTTCTAGATCTAAAAGACTTTATTTATGGATTTCTGGAGCCTTATGACGTCCACATTCCTAATTATCTTTCATGATGAATGGTGTGGCCCCCACAAGAATACGTATGCATTATTGCGCTGTACTTATTTGTTATTTCTCATCAATTAAGTCACATCATTTTGACATTTTTAATACCAAGAGAGAAAAAAATCTGAGAATATAAAATTAGAAAAAGAGTACAAAAATCTAATATATTTAATAATGATTTGCCTTGAAAAGTTTGAGCTTTCTCAGAGAAGCACAGCTGTCTTTTGTAATTTTAGAATACTTTCACACGCATTATATTATTTGGCTTTGCACTAAATCTCAATGGTGTTGATAATACCATCATTATGCCTATTTTGTAAATGAGAAAACAGATTTAGTGAGGTTAAAAAGCTTTCTGAACATACGGATTTAAATATTCATCCTCGCACAAGATTTTTTTTGAAAATTCACCATATGCGAGGCATTTTTGTAAGCACTATCATGCAGAAATAAACAAACATAAAGTCCTGACCTGATGGAGTTGGTATTTTAGTAGGAAAGACAAACAATAATCAAGTGCATAACTAAAGGTGAAGTATCAAGTACTATGAAAAAAGAAAGAGTAGATAAAGGGGAGGGAGAAAGACTGAAATAAAAGGAAAAGAAAATAGAGTTTTGATAATTTGGACATGGAAAGTCCCACTAAGAATGCAGAATTCAAGCAAATAAATCTATTAAGTAGTGATCAAGTTTTGTGAACATATAGAGTGCGGAGACACTTGGAGTTCTTGTTTGGGTCTGGAATTCTCCCCAAGAACCATATGTCAAGATTTTAGTTCCCAACCTGGTGTAATTGGAAGATGTGGAAAATGTAGTGGGTAAGACTAGATAGGAGCATGTAGTCCATTCCATCAGGAGCCTTCTATTCTGTCATTCCAGTCTGAGATGTACTATGTGTGAGCTGTACCTTGACGTGTGCTGCATTGCCCCAATACCCAAATCAAGGATGCCAACAGACCATGGTTTGAAGCTTAGAAGCTATAGGGAAATAAACTTATTATTATGAGGTAATAATCTTAAGATTTTGTTGCAGTAATAGAAAAATGAGTAATAGCTTGAAAAAGCATAACAAAAGGTCTGGAAATTCAGAAATTTGGGATTTGGGAAATATTTAATTGCTGTCTATGGAATAAGAAATTCTCATTGGCTGTAGATATGGGGCTAGAATTCATTCCAAATTGTAGAGGATGCTGTTAGAGACATTTTAACAGACATGTCATGATGTGTTGCTGAATTTTAATTCTTACGGTTAATCAGAAGGTCAAAACTAGATGGAATTTTCAGGTCTTTGCCAAACAGATTAAGGCGAGAAGTACAAATATTTGTGATTTCCATAGTGATGAATTGATAGAAGAGCAGCAGAGACACTGTCCAAGAGTGAGGAATTAACAAATCATTTCAAATACTGCCTGAAGGGCATAGCAACAGGTAGAACTATTTCTGAAAATTAACACTACAGTAGACTCTTCTTTTCATTATCAATGAATATTTATAATTGTAATCACAACAATATACCATATGAGCAGATTTAAAATTTCATTTTTCATTTTTTCATTTTAATATTAAAATTAATAGTTCAATTATGAATTTGACTTAGAAAAACGTAGTAATTGGTTTCCATACCAGAATTTGTAGAGAAAATGCTAATTACTTTGTAAACATATACCTAATGGGATGTAGAGATATTTTTTTCAGCTCTAAAATAAAGTGAGACTTTACCCTTTCATATTTTCTTGTAATATATTTTCAAAATGTTATAAAATATTTAAAATTCTTCAACATTTTCTTTTAATAAAACGTGTAATGTACCCCTATGAAATACTCAGAGACATAACACTGAAATAAACAAATTAATCATAACTTCAACTTGATTGAAATTTCTAAATCTGAAGAGAAGTCTAAAATGGCCAAGCAAATAACTTTCAAATATGCATTTTATTATAGTGATAAAATGAACAATTATAATTATAATTATTAATTTTGGCTGTCAATGTATATTTGATATCATAGTAAATTTTTAGAATTTATTTAAGCTTGAGAATGTGCCTCAGATTAGTTTAAGACATAACAACAGAGTTATTGAAGTGCATTTTTAAAGACTTTTCAACTGTTCAAAGAAAAAATTACTTATCAAAATGTGAACTATAATGAATTGACAATTTTTTGTTAAACATTTTCTATGTCTTTTATTCAATTCAATAAATATGTGTGTACACATGTAATTTTTTAGTATCATAGTTAAAGAATAGTGGGTTGTAAATAAAGCTGTCTTGAACAGATTTTAGTCTTCTCTCTCTCTCTCTTTTTCTCTACATGTGTATGGACCTCATAAATGTATTAACTGTTGATTTCCCCTCACTGTCATTTTTATTGCTAATACTCCAAATTATTTATCCCTCCCCACTTTCTATATTATTTTATATAACTTTGGATTATTATTTTCTTGGGAGGTTCTTTATTATAGGGTCCAAACATAAAGTCTGTTCTGTATGTGAGATTTTTCTGAGAGATAATATAACAGAACTCTATAATCACTATAACTTAATCTGAATAGTCTCATAAATAAAATTTCTACTTTTGTATAACATGTTTGGCTATAGAAATTATACAAGAAATATAAACAAATTTATAATGTGAAATAGTTTGGCAGTAGAAATATATCATTAAGGAAGACAGAATGAAGCAGTACAATTTAAAACAGAAGAGCAGAAAGTACTGTGTAGAGAATGCTAGGAAAAAATTAGAACTGAGAAATCTACAAACATCACTAAAGCCAGTCTACTTCTCTTTATGTTAATGTTTACCTAGGTAATTAGGAAGGGTTTTCATTAGCATGGCTTTTTTTCCATGCATGTGATTGCTTTGTTGGAGGTGAAATTTCCTTGCTTGGTTTCAGTGACATTTAGGCCTAAAGTAAGGATAATGGATACATTTAGGGAGAGATGGAAGAGTCACATAGCACTCACCTTTGAGTACAGATCCCTTTTGCAGTCTTGTCGAGCTGGCAGTGATTTTGATAGACACTAGAATATGTAGTAAGTAGAAGATTGGTTGCAAGTGGGAGTCCAGAATGTGACTTCTGTGAGGTTGTCTTTTGAATGGATTACAAGTATATGCTGATGGAACTTTGTGCACTCCATATTACTGCTGTAAGGAAACCCTCCCCATGGACAATAAAAAAGCCAAATATACTCATTGGTTTTTCAAGTGGGACAATCTCCAAGACAATTATATATCTTCTAGTAAATCTCTTAAAAGACCAGTCTTCCTCAATTTACCACTAAAACCTAAGCCCAGGAACTTTCAAATGGGAAGCCCTGAGCCTGCATGATAAGTTTTGCAAAGTCTATGAGTGCTAGAAGTCTCGAGTCTCAGTGTGAAGTGCCTTCATAAATAGACATAATGGGTCGGATTTGTCAGTTTGTCTTGCATAATGTTAGCTCACAATCTTGAAATCAGCCATGCCTTTCCTGGTGCTTACATGTAGCTAAGCATGTAAGCAATCATCAATGTTTAACTTTATTGCTTTGGGGTAATAGCCACAGTTCCTACCCCAGAGCTACTTGCCCTTGATGGCTTCAAGTCATTCATTCCTTACAGTGAAATTACATATTTACTTAGACCACACATCTACACCCTTGACAAAGGCAATAGAAGTTTTTTTTTGTTTCATTAATTTTCATTTGTACTCACATATTCTCTCATGACTTGCACATTTCCTAGAGACCTGAAATCAAATCCCTAGTGTGCCTATTGTGAATAAAGAACCTGTTATCATCTGAACAAGTGCCTTCTTTGGGGCATATCTTTTTGACCCAACCTGTTCTGCAATCAAAGTCACATCTTTTTCTTTGTATATAACAATATCCTCATAAAAAGTCAATTTCTAGTGATCCAGTCCTCTTGCTTAGCCATCAGCAAGTAATGGTAAGATGAGGCTTGAGCTAATCACTGTCATATGATTGCACAAGTGACCCAAGTAGGGGACTTCTGATTCCTTTCCTTACAGAGTTGAAATGAAAATCTGTTTGTCTCTTTGATCAAATTATAGTGGAATTATTACAGAGCTACTTTGTGACTAAATAATGATTCAGTTAGAAAGAGAAAGAGACACTGAAATAATGAAAGAAAGAGAAAGAGAGGAGCATGATGCTGTGTAGTTACATTTCCAGCATCTTCAAAGTCATTTCTTCATACCTGACATATAAATGATTAGAGGTACTGGCAGACATTACAAGAAAGTATTAAGACTGAGCAATTTGATATTATAAAATATACTAGGAAAAATGATGATATTTTGGTATTGATGAAATAAGAAGAGATATAAAAGGCTCATGAGATGTCCTACTTGGTTTGTCCCTCCTATGTCTTATCATTATATCTACTTCTTGAATATTTGAATTTAGCACTTCAAAGTCAGCACATGTAAACCTATGTTTAACATTCTATTTATGTTTGACCTACTTATGTTTACAATACGATTTTTTACTAAAGTATACTCAGCACAGGCTGCGTTTCTCCTTAGATTTCTTCTTTTTAAACCCATTTTTTTAAAAAAAAAAAAGCTTTTGTTTATAGCTATGTGCAAAGACTAAAAATACTCCCCTATATTTTGATTAGAGAAAACAAGATATAAGAATAAAAAATTATATCTAAGTAGCACTGAAAAGACTCAGCAAAGAGATTTTTACATCTGCTGTGGGAGAACATATTAATAAACAAGAAAATCAAAACTACATGTTCACCTAATTGGTGTAATGTGATCATTTAGATCATTTAATGTGATTACATTTAGTTTTATTCACAAAGATAGTGAATTTATATAATTTTATCCTATATATCATATCTCTTCCTCCTTCTCCTATTGAAAGTTTTCTTTTTCCTAATCAGCCTTCTTTTTGCATGTGTGGCCCACTGAATTCCATAATGGTTGCCTGAATTGGCATGTGCCTGACATGATCTGGACATGGATGATATACTAGTGATATACCCCTGAGGAAAGTAGTTCCCCTTCCCACAGCCAGCATTAACCTTCAATAGTTTTTTAGGGATATGTGGTGCCCCATGATATCTTCCATCTTCTACAGTCAAATATTGCTAGAACAAACTTTGCACAGGTCTTGGGGAAGAAGAAACATTCAGAACACATAAGTTTCACACCACCATTTCAAAATCCCTTTTAATCTTACAGTACCTGATTTACCTCCTCTGTGAAGTAGAATGTATCCTTATTAAATGAAACACATTTAAAAAGCAAATATTTTCACCAGTAAATTAGAGACACTACTAAAGAAAGCTAAAAATATAAATAAATAAAATCACCTCAAATAGAGCAACAAATGCTCTATTGAAACAAGGTCTATTATTTTTCTTTTAGTGCTGTTTCTTCTGGCTACAGAGCATGAGGCCACTTACACTTTACAATTGTTCTAATTATATCTATCAAATGTGATGCATGTGTAATTGGAATTTAATAGAACTTCAGCTCTTGGTTTAGCAGCAAGCAAACCAAGGAGAAGTAATTTATTGTTGATAAGGCATGGAGGTCTTCCACTCCTCTTGATAAATAAGAATTGGAAATGTGTTTGTAAACCATTGTCTTGGATGAAGAACCTATTCCAAAAGCAAATCCCTATAAATTAAAGTGGATGATTATTTCAACCCGTGTTCCAAGTAAGTTCAGAGTACATATTAAAATGTTTAATAGCCCTACCTATGAAAAATCTTCTTTAAAAATGCTACCTAAAATTATTTTCAAGTTAATTAGATATTGGGTACATGATTTTAATGATACCATTGTAACAATAGATACACTTCCTGCTTGAGGGAAACCAATAATATATGACTTTTGTGACACTGTAAACAAGTTGCCTGACTAAAAGTTTGTCATATCCATCAGAAGAAACAGCCCTGAGGTGTTAAAAGCTTTCTTAAAACTGCAGTTTCAAGGCAATTGAATCCATCTCCATATCAAGTCTTTTTCCCCATTCTAGCCTGTTTTGGAGAGCGCTGAGATAATTTTTAGATGAAAATATGTTAAAAACCATTTAACTATATCATTGCTGCACAGTGCATCATCATGAATCTAAACCTTAATTATAATCTCTGATCAGACACTTAGCTCTCTCAAGTGATTTCATTTCCATTTTGATAATGATGACAGAAAAATGAGGCATGTTAATCACACTATCCTCAGAACAGTTCCTTGAATGTTTAAATGGTAATTTGAAGCATATCTGGAAAAGCAGGTATGTTACAGGAAATGTGAAACAACATGATTTCAGCAATAATGCATCTTTCTTATTATGAAGAATATATGTTTCCCTTCAGCTCATCAGTCCCAACTTATCATTCTTACTCTTTGGAAATTCAGGACAACAGAAGAGAACAAGAATAAAGGCACATTTATATGAAATGATTATATGAACTTTAAAAATCCCAATTGAATCACAGGAGTTTTAAACATTTTCATTCTCTAAACATCTTCTTTAGCAAATGTGATAGTTAATCCAGTGTGTCAACTTGACACACTTGGCATTAACTAAAATCAGCTGTCAGATTACCTAAAGATATTATCTGGATCAGTATATTTATAATACAAAGACCAGCCTTAGATCTGATTGCCACCTCCCTAAATCCTATTGGAACCTCCCAGATAAAAGGAACCATAGAACAGAAGACTTGGATAAAGAAAGACTCTTTGCAGTTCTGAGCCTCCAGAATGTTAGCTTGCCTCCAATTTCAGCCACCAGCCATGTTGTCTCTGCAATGAAAGACTTTTTCTCCCCTCTGAAACCATAAACTGATAAATCTCCCTTATCTCCCTTAAGTTGTTTGACTTTGGATGTTCTCTCAGAGCAACAGTTAAGAGTCTCTCCCCATCCTAAAGCTCAGGGAAATTTGAGGAAGAGGAGATGGTAAGATTGTATGGGCCTAAAGATGGGGAGGAACAATGATATGCAAGATATGCCATACAAGTTAGGGTCACAGTAGCCATAATTGGACTTTGCATGACCTGTGCAATGATCGACATGTCAATGACCCCCCCAAAGTCTAGCATGGATCACAAGGACTAGGATCCTTAGAGGAAAGGAATTAACAGTCACAATAGTGCTCCCATACTAAAGGAGAGCCCAAAAAAGAGCTCTGGGCAATGCCACTGAATCCTTACATCTCATTAGAGTGAAGGACGCAGAGGGAAGTTTGACATTTACACTAAAGGATGCTCCAGGGAAATGGAATGGGAAGGGGAAAGAAGGGGGACATTGGGAAAAAGGGAGGGAGAGGGTGAAAGGAAGGGGAAAAGGAGGAGAGGGTGCAAGGGGGATGAGGAAGGTTGGAGGGAGGGAGGGTACCGGGGTATCTATTAAGCTTTTATGATTGGGGAAAATATAAATAAATATAATAAAAAGAAGTTATTACATGGAAAAAAGAGTAACCAATACAACAAAAATTTGCAAGTACCTCATTAATTCTTGCTCATCGGCCTTATGTGTTTAATTATATGGAGGAAGGAAACAAAGGCAAATTCAGTCATCAGAATAGTTTCTTGTATGAATGCACATGCAAGCAATTGAAAGAAAAATAAAGGTCACTTAACTAACATATTACCAAGATCTTTTAAGCTCATGGAAAAATTGACTCTTGCCAATATCCATATTCTTATTTTTATTCTTCATACTAAAATATTTTCAGTATGCTATCACTCACTTTCAGGTATTTTTGAATTCTCTGTACTCCCAATGCCTCCTTTAGAAACTCTTTTCCCATCTGTTCAACAAATGTCGTGCTCTGTAGCTTTGAGAATGACATGATAAAGGTAAGCATGACATGAGTTGAACATTCATATTTCTATAATACAAACAAACGTTTTGGATTACAGAATGTTCAAGATTATCTTATAACTCTTAATAATCTGACTAAATTTTAACAACATTAAAAATGGAGTTCACAATCATAAGGTATAAGTGTGTGTATTGGCTTCTCTGACAACTACTATGGCTGTTGACCAACCTTGAACATTAGTGCTTTAATTCTTGAGGGATAAGCACAGTGGCATCAAGGTTGACTCAGGGAGACTGAGAGAGATGTGCACACGCAGCTTACTCCATTCTTAAAAATGTTTATTTTCCTGAATGACATTTTCTGTATCCTTGCACATTCAATAAAATATGCACATTCCAAATAATAATTACACTCAATTGATTCTCTGCATATAACAAGACAGTACTTGAAAATATGTGGAAGTTATATTCAAAGATTTCTGAAGTCTTTTGGCATGCATGCCTCAATGAATTCTGAGGAGTCTATTTAGTGATAAGTCAAGATGCTATTTTGAATAAGGTGATTTCATGCTACATGACAGAATCACTGTTCAAACACTTTCATGTCAGATGAGTACATACTTCATAGATAATATTGGATCTACTGTCAAGTATGCTTATTCTTTTATTTAAAACTCCTTTTTCATGGAATTCTACATAAAGCAGGTCACTTCAGCAAAGCATTTCTACATGCACATAAGGTTAGCAAAATTTATGTCAAGGCAATCCAAATGATTTTTTTTCTTTCTTTCTAGTAATAACATAAATAGTTTAAAGTATTTATCACATTGTGAAATGATACTTTATTAATTTGCAAATGCTAAATGACTTTGTGTCTTATTTCACTTAGGTTTATAATTCAAATGATAGGCCAAATTAAAGGGAGACTTTTGAACTCACTCATTACGTGAAAAAATAAAAGTTACAGTGTCTATGAGCTAACTATCCATCATACATATATTTGAGAGAAAGAGTGATACCAGTTAGCACTCAATAATTTTGCAATTATTTAATGTAATTTACTTTTTTCTTTTTTTCATAAATTTGTATATTTATGCTTGTGTGCATGTTTTGTAGGACGGTGGACATACATGTCTGTTCATGGGTATACATGTGTGGTATACAAAAGGGCAGTTGAGTGTTTGCCTATGGAACTTCAAGAATATTATTAATCACCCCGGTTTGTCCTACCTTATTGCTTTGCTCTGCGATTTTCCAGGGCTGGAATTAAAAGTTGCTACTATCTCTGGCTGGCATTTTATAGGCGGGATCTGGGAATCTGAACTCAAGTGGCTTATTCTTAGTGCAAAGTTATACACTGAGCTATCAATCTCAGCCCGGAAAATAATTTTTTTAGATATTGCTTGGAAAATTCAAACTTTGTGAATATTGTACAGAAAAAAAGTTTGAATTTTAACATGTCAGCTACATGTAATTTGCTCCCAGCCATTTTACTTAGCGGCTTCTTTTAATGTGGCACCTCTTGAGGACTTTAAATTCCTCAAGCTATATGATTTTGTTTCTTATGCCCAAATACACATTGACACATAACAGTCCTGTTTTATGAAAGTGAAAGACTTTAAAACTTGAAATAATGACTCTAATAATCATCAGAAACTCATGAGAGCAACAAGATAAGAGAGAAACTAAATAGTCTCTTCAATGTCCTAAAACTGGGTTTATCTATTTTTATAACAATGGCATGTTTTACTATTATTTGAGTTTTATTTTGTTCTGGTGTGATGCATGGTTAACTTCTTCTTCAAATTGATTAAACTACCTGATTGATTATAATGATTGCTTTTCTTGTCTAGAGCAAGGAGAAAACATTTGTAATTCTTATTAAAAGTTGATTACTATTTAATACTCTTAGTCTTGTTGAATATTGCATAATAAATTTTAAAGCTGAAACCTGCATGGCCAATTACTAAATATAAATACAAAATAAATCATGTCTGCAAGTGCTATAAAAAATTCACAAGCACAATCTGTAATCTTAAAACAGACCTGAAAAAAAATGTTTAACTAAAGGCAACATCTCTGCATTCTTAAAGGTTTTTCTATCTTATTCGGGTGTATATTTATGAGTTTAAATTGAGTATGAATATAGTCTGTTTCCACATAATACATGTTGAGTTTGTAGAAGATAAAGCTGCACAGTTCTCCAAATGGTTTTATTTTCCTAATAAATGTGGTTACAAACAATCTGTACTGGACTGGAAAGATGACTCATGTGTCAAAGCCTTTGTCCACAAGCAAAAGGACCTGAGTTCAGATCCCTAGAACTCACATGAAAATGGCTAGCAGATATCACATTGATCTGTAGTTCAGCCCTTGTAGCTAGAGTCAAGGAATCCCCATAACAATGCCATATGGTAGAAAGGCAATCAAGGATGATTCCTGTTATTACTCTTTGACCTCCACAGTAAAAGAGTCAAGTGACCTCTTCTATACATGCACACACACACACATACAACACACACAGTGTTAACTTAGATGTGTACATCTCCCATAATCTACTCATAATCTTTTGATTCTTTTGTGAAAATATTTAACAGAATTTTGCAGTGAGAGTTAAGTAAATGGAATCCAAATTTGCAAAACTGATTATGCAAAATGAGATCATCCTTGAAAGAAAAGCTATTTCCTCCACCAGTGGAAGAGTTCTCAGTGAAAATAAAAATCTCATATGGCTGCTAAATGAAAGCACTCCTTAAACAGGGAGGTAAGAGGGTGTCTTGGCACCTTAAGACAGCTGTTGCTCTGTGACTCCTGGTGCTGTGATGTCATTTCTACACAGACCAGAGAGCTCCTGTTCTTCCTGCTATGTTTGCCTCACAACCTTTGGGACCACACCTATGGTGCACATATTTAAATTTGGCCAGGGGAGAGAATTCCCTAATGTGTCCCCTAAGACTGCTGGGTTTAAGTTTCATGCCTTGACTGCCTAAATCACCTGTGCTTAATGTCCCAGCCCATGTGCATAAGGAGGCTCACTCTATGGAGAACAGACAGTTGAAGTTACCAGGAGTGATATATAATGTGGAGGACTGCTGAGAAGGCAGAAAACAAGGAGTCAAAGGGAAGAGAATAACCCTTTTGCTGCAGAAGAGCAAGACTCAATCAGGAATGGAAATCAATCAGCTGAAAGGAGCCAACAAGGAAATCAATGGGGAAGAGGCACTAAGCAGTGGACTTTGTTCCCTGCAGTGTTTTTGCCTAGCTAGCGTAACCTTAATATGGGACATCTCTTCCAGATCATTCTAATATTTCCATTTCCACTGATATGCATGAATGTTGACTGATACTAGATTACACCAAATCCTCTATGTGCATAAAACTTCCAAATAGTCCTTAATGTGTCTTCTCCTTACTTCAAGGCAAAGTGATCACCTATAAAACATCATGTAAGAAATTAACTATGCAAAACAAAGCAGTCAAGAGGAGCAGGGAAGGTTGAACTGGGTTTCAGGAGCCTGCAAGTTAGCTTCAGTTATATGGATAGCTAACCATAGGGTGTGGATGCTGCCTGAAACTGCGTCATATATAGCTATGCATTTACTTTCTAAGCTACAATTGTCAGTGGAGAATTAAGCAAAATTTATTAAGAGAATAAATTCAGTGGAAGGGCAAATAAGGGGGGTGAAAATCATTGAGCACTTAATGTCAAAATTTGAAGCTTTATGTTTTTAAAGCTGGACAGTAATAGACAAATGTGGAGGGAACTAAGTGACAAATTCAGCTAACATCCATAAAGGTAAATTCTGGAGAACTGTTCAGCCTTGGACTGTGGGACGTTCACAGTGACAGACCTCTTTGTGCTTGTTTCATAAAGTAAATCTCAGTGGCAGCTATTTTCCAGAATCCTTGAAAGTCAGCAATAAGAAAAAAAGTCATAGTAAGTTTCCCACAATAGAATAATTGCAAAATAAATTGGGAGTGAGGGAGGTGATTAGGTGGCTTAGCATGTAAGGCATGTGCACGCAAATTCAATATTGATCTGAATTCAATATTCAGAAGCCCACATGGTAGAAGGAAAGATAGGACTTCCAAAAGTTGTTCTCTAACCTCCACTTGTGTGCCTTGATACATACTCTGTCCTTCTAGTCTCTGTTTCAAATAACAAGTCTTATAACTTGATAAGAAATTATATCATTGTTGTTGCTACAACTATAAAATAGGGATGGGGGTGTCTCAGTGAATGGAAGGCTTTCCTGGCAAGTATACAACTAGAGGTGGGATCACTATAACCCATATTAAACCAGGCAGCTGAGGAATTACTTGTAATGCCTGTACTAGGGAGTCAAAGAATCCTCAAGGCAACTGGGCTGGTTAGTAGATTGGCAAATTGTGAGTTCAATTAAGAGGCCTGGTTTAATAGTAAAAGTGGAATGTAATCAAAGAAGAAACCTGACTTTAACTTTGGGCTTCCATAGTCTGGTGCACACACACACACACACACACACACACACACACACACAAACATGCACACACACACTGACAAATGAACAATAATGAAAAATATCCACTCTGTGCATTTGCACGTGTTTTTATCAAGGACAGACTTAGTTGCTGCTTTCTTTTTTCCAGCCTTCAAATGCAGCAAATGTCTTAAATCTATGATCCATCACAATCTGTGATTCTAGTTATTTCCTTTTACCATAAGAGTTATATTTTCCCTGTCATCAGTTAACTGTTTCAGACTGTGAACACTTCTGCTTGCTTTAGAATGTCTTTGATTTTTCCTGATTATGCTTCCTTCAACGGTTTTCAGATGCCTGGAAGGAATACCTTTCAATCTAGACATTTGACTCATTTGAGACTAAATGTTTGAAAAGTTTTTCAGTTCATGTCATTAATGAATTACCTAGTTTGTCATGGTCACTAACAATAATGTACAACTCTTTCTGTGGATTAAATATTCTTAATCTTCATCATTCCCTGTGAGTTTCATTTTCAGTTTCACTTTTAAGAAAGTCTGGGGTAGAGACAAAAACAAAACTGTCCTAGATTGTATGGCTCCTAATAGAAAAGACCAGACCTTCTTTTTTGCAACTTCTTTCTCCCGGAAGCAAGGAAGTCTTAAATATAGAGTTCCCGATGTGATTGAGGTTCCTCCTGATGAGTCTTTTCTGGGAGTCTTTCCTTCTGCAGCCCAGGAACCTTCTGTTCAGTTTGAATTTCTTTCTTTAGCAAAGACCCTCTCCTCTCATATTGCAAGCCAAGCTTAACTTTCCTTCCCTTGATTTAAGGTCAGAAGAATTCTTGAAAGAGAACACTTAAATCTCATCTCTATTTATTTCTCTAATTTATTATTTTATTGTTTCAAACAATTGTGGTTTGGGGCTTTTTCCCTCCAGATATTGTACCTGTGCAGCTCTTGTGCTTGAAGTAATGCAATGAAGACCATGGAGTCCTCCTTTCAAGATATGGAGTAAAGGCACTTGACTATTTGGTTGCAAAATCCTACTAACATAATGGTATAATATGATTTTAAGAAATTTCCATTTCAAATTCCATATGAAAATGAAAGAGTAAAATGGAGCTGATGTGATTCCAACCAAGAACTCCTTTTGACTTCTGAGGATAGTTTTGGAATGTGCCTTTGCTAATCACAACATGCTTCTTATTTAAAATTTGTTATAATATACAAAGCCCCAGTTCAGATTTCAGATCTCACTAGGTTTAAATATACTACTTACCATATTCTTCAAATATTTTGTCAGGATTTTTTATTTTTTAATCTTAAAATAGTGAAAGGATCCATCTATGAAATGTTAAACCCAGTGAGTGCCCACTCATGCCCCAAATTATAGACATGCTGATAAATTGAACAAGAAGAGAGAATGTTTGGTTGAAAATATAAATTATGCTCATATTGAAATCAAGCAAATTTCAGTTACATTAATTCTGCAGAATTTGTGAATTTGCGATCAGTTACCACAAATGAAGTCTGCATTTGTACTCTGGTAGAGTGTGCTGCAGAGGGTACTGTCAGCAATGTTAGAAGGATGTTGTCCCAAAGACAACGGACAGGTGTGGAAAAGTGTTATCAAAAAACCTTCCAATAAAGGTAAAATTACAGTTGAAACTAGCGCTCTTATTTTAGTAGAGATTGCTTGAGGAAATAGCAACTCAGAAAATGTAAAAAGAAATAAGTGAAGGGAAAAACCTCTGTAGGGGAACAAGATAGAAGAGGTGTGCTTCTTCTTTTGTGACAGTGATGGTATCTGAGCCCAGGGCTTTATGAATGAAAAGATGTCAACTACTGAGTCACATCCCAAGTTTCACAAAGCTTGTGGAAGAAGTTACAAAAGAAATAAATATATGCTTTTCTAGATAAATAAGCACATGAGCAAGTATTCCATCCAGGACAAAATAATGAGCACCAAATATCTAGAAACTAGGATTTAGTGGCACCAGGCAAGTAAATAAAAGATGTGGGCTATGGCCTTGGGAAACACATAGCCAAGAAGTGTTTAATAAGAAGCTAAAAAGTATTTTAAGGATGTTACTGTCTTCCCCATTATTAATGGGAACAAGTGAATAACTTGTTATTTATGCATAATAAGTACATAACAAAGACACTTGTCAGATAAGCCAGGAAGGAACACTGAAGAAGGGGCTCCCCAGGAGGGAGTGGGGATGAATGCTGATTCAAAGCTGCTGTCCAGCTTGACAAAGAGACTGATACAAATAGACCTGTAAAGATTCTAGAAGGAAAATTATCAAAGCTTTTCTGTGTGATTAAAATATATAGACACATACAAGTATATATACATGCAGAAATCTATCGGCAATTACTCTGTTTAACTTTTATGATTTTGAATCATTTCAATGGATTGTTAACAATTTCATATTAGGAAAACAATAATATAATATAGGAAAGGATGAAGCTTTAAGAATATGGAAAATTATTTCCAAGAGGAAATTTAGACAACATTGAAGAATATGGAAGAATTTTAATAAATTAATTCCCATGGGCCATGAATGTAGGTCTGTGTTAGAACTCTTAGCTACATAATGTCCATGCAAAAATTCTGAACAGAACAGGGTTGAAAGGACCAACCAACTACATAGTGAAGTCTGCATGTGATCAACTCAAGGCCTCCTTAAACCTAAATAAATCAAAACTTGAAGCAATCCCATTAAAATCAGGAATGAACGAGGCTCTCCTCTTTCTTCACTACTGTTCTGAAATTACAGTGAGAGTAATATGGCAACAGAAGGAAATAAAAAGTTCTTGCTATAGCTTACACAGTACCAAGGTATGCTGTAGAGAAAACCAAGAGCTTTCTAATTGTCAGAAAAGTACCCATCCCTGTTACTGTAAACTGAACAAGAACCTGAAAAAAAGGGAAAAAATAGATCAATAGGGAAAATAGCCAATAAACCTATAGATAAGAAACAGTACATCAAAGTGCTGTTATTATACCCATAGAATGGAAACTCGTAGTGGAAATCTTTGAGTCTAAAGCTGGGTGAATGAAGGGAAATGCACATCCGTAGGATAGCCTGAAGAGACGTAACTTGATATAATTTAGAGACTGAGTCCCCACAGAAGTAGATAAGCTAGAGTGAACCCACGCGTCCATAGATGCATACAGGCAAAAGGGTGAGTGGGAGTGGGAGGGAATGGTGAAAGGAAGAGAAGGAATGGGAGGGAGGGGATAGAGAGGGAAGCTGGGATGAATACTCAATATCCTTGTAAAAGTAGAAAAATAAAAAATGAAATAAAAAGGATAAAGATAAAAATATCAAAATAACTCTTCTTGCAGATGCTAGATGTTCTCCAGAAGAAACCTGAAAGACTTTACCGAAAAAAAAAAAATTCCTAGATCAAAGTAAAACTATCGAAACATAGTAGGATACAAAGTACATATGCAAAATTCAGGAGACATTCTACATAAAAATGACAAACACACTGAGAAACAATTCTGGGAAATAATCCCATTCAAAAGAAGAAAATAAAACAGAATAAACATAACTTCAAGAATAAACATAACTAAAGAGGTAACAGATCTTTTAAAAAAAACTCTAAACCTGTGTAGAGAAAAATTAAGGCAGACACTAGAAAATGGAAAGAACTTCTATGTTCATGGATTAGTAAAATTAATGTTGTGAAGATTACCAATCTTCCAAAAATAATTTATAGAGTCAATGCAATTCCACTCAAAATCTCCATGATTTTCCTCTTAGAAACAGAAAGAAAAACAGTCCTTAAAAGTCATGTGGAAACACAAAAGTTTTTGGATAGCCAAAGCTATCCTAAGAGAAAAGAATAATGCTTAATTTAAGCATTGCTGCCCTTTCCTCACCCACCCAGGAAGCTGCTGCAGTCCAGCCAGGACACACTGTGACCTAGGTAAGCTTCCCCTGCTCACCCCCAACCCCAGGAAAACCACTAGTACCAGCTCCTCCCACCAGCCATGCTGAGCAGGAGCTGCTCCAAGCCAACTAATTCAGTTCAGTGAAAAATACACAGAAATTGAAAGAAGGTCTTAAGAATTAAAATGACAATGCCCAAGTCAAAGTGCAAATCCATGAGAAACAAAACCCAAGAAAACAAATCTCCCACTGAAGGAATTAATTCCATAATGATAGACTCCAATCAGAACAAACACATGGAAAATAACCAAGAAAGCCTGACCCAAGATAACGACTTTCAAAACATGATCATTATCATAATCAATACTATGAAAGAGGAAATCCAAGAAGAATTAAATAACTGCATCAAACACTATGAAGAGGAACACAACAGACACTTGGAGGAACTGAGAACAAAAATAGGTATAGAGCAGTTAAAACAGATCTCAAGCAGAGTTTAAAACCGAACTAAAAGACAAGGTATCTTCAACCCAGAACTCAACAGAGAGTTTTATCAGCAGAACTAACAAAACAAAAAATAGAATTTCAGACCCTGAAGACAAAGTGGGAGTATTAACCAGATCAATGGAAGCGGTTTTTAAGCCAAAAAGATACTCAAGAGAAATATTCAAGAGTTATGGGACACCCTGAAGAAGACTTCCATAGGTATTCATGGAATACCACAGCAAGAATCCCAAAATACCACACCTGAACAAATTTTCAAACTATCATCAAAGAAAACTTTCCTCATCTAAAAAAAGAGGACCATGCATATGGAAGAGGCATTCCGCACCCAAATAGATATGACCAAAATAGAAACTCGCCACCACAAATAATAGTAAAAACACTCCACATTCAAGACAAAGAAATGGTGCTGAGAGCTTCAGGAAAAAAAAAAGTCACTTTTAAAGGTAAACCTATTAAAATAACGAATGACTTCTCAGTGGAAACAGTAAAAGCAAGAAGAGCTTGTAGGAACGTACTTGAAGTATTGAATGAGCAAAAATGTCAACCCAGATTGATATACCCCGCAAGACTATCCATCATGATCCAGGGAGAAAAAAAAATTTCCAGCACAAAGACAACTTGAAGAGATACAGATACACGTCCACATAAACCAGGCCTTCAAAAAACGAAAGAAATTATACTCAAGATTGAAGAAGAAAACAAGCACATCCAGGGGACAGAAGGGAAGTATAATACCACCAAAACACAAAAGCTAAACTATACACTTACTAAAGCCATTAAACATAATGTCTGGAATTAAAAATAATTTCTCCATTATAACATTAAATGTTAATGGAATTAACTCACTGATCAAGAGACACAGATTAGAAATTTGGATTAAAAATCACAACCCATCAATCTGCTGCCTGCAGGTAACTCATTGCACCACAAAAGATAGGCACATCCTAAAAATAAAAGGCTGGTCCAAAATTCTGCAAGCTAATGGAACCATGAAACAGGCAGGGGTAGCCATTATGCTATCAGACAAAGTGGACTTCAAACCCCCAAAAATCATAAGAGACACAGATGGATACTACATTTTAGTCACAGGTACAATTCACCAGGAAGACTTCACAATACTGAATATATATGCAACCAATACAGGCCCCCCACATTCATTAAGCAAACCCTACAACATCTAAAGTGAGAAATCAACACCAAAATGATAATTCTTGGGGATTTCAACATTGCCCTCTCAACATGGGATAAATCAACAGGTAAAAAATCAACGGGGACACTTTGGAACTTAATCAAACACTTACACATTTTTTCTCAGCAGCACACAGGACTTTGTCAAAATAGGTCATATATTGGGTGACAAAATAAATCTCCACATATACAGAAAAGTTGAAATTCTAGCCAGTATCCTATCAGACCAACGTGGTCTAAAGCTTGACCTCCACAACACAACAAACAACAGAAAATACACTAACTCCTGGAAACATAACACTATGATGCTAAAGAAGAATTGGATTCAGGAAGAAATTAAAAAGGAAATTCAAGATTTCCTGAAAGTGAATGATAATGAAAACACACCTTACCAAAATCTCGGGGACACAATGAAAGCTGTCCTAAAAGGTAAGTTCATAGCTCTTAATGCCTACATCAAAAAAATGGAAACATCAGAAATAAATAACTTAACAATGCAGCTTAAAGCTTTAGAGACACTAGAGCAATCTGATCCCTAAAAGAAGTAGAAGAGAGGAGATTAGCAAAATAAATGGAAAAATATCCTGAATTGAGATTAGGAAAATGATGTAGAAAATCAACTAGTCAAAAAGTTGGTTTTTTGAAAAAATCAATAAGATTGATACACCCCTAGCTAAAATAACCCAAAGCAGGAGAGAGAAAACCCAAATTAACAAAGTTAGAAATGAAAATGAAGTTATCAGTACTGATACCCAAGAAATCCAGAGAATTATAACATCATATTTCAATAACTTATACTCTTTGAAATTTGACAACACAAAAGAGATGGATGAATTCCTAAGTAAACACAACTTACTTAAATTGAATCAGGAAGTTGTGAATTATTTAATAGTCCTATAACACATGAGGAAATCGATGAAGTAATCTTGAATCTTCCCACCAAGAAATGTCCTGGACCAGATGGATTCAACAAAGAGTTCTACCAGACGTTTAAGGAGTTAATAACATCAATACTCCTTAAACTGTTCCATCAAATAGCAAAGGAAGGAACACTACCAAATTCCTTCTATGAAGCTAACATCACCTTAATCCCAAAACCTAATAAAGATACACTTAAAAAAGAAAACTATAGGGAGCCGCGGGCGGGACCCAGCGCCAGGACGGAGGACAGCTCCCCTGCGCCCAGCGAGTTCGCTCCTGTTCTACCCACACAGACACCACTGACCTCGCACATACACCAGTGAATAAATAATAAAATTAAAAAAAAATAAAAGAAAAAGAGAAGATTTAAAAAAAAAAAAAAAAAAAAAAAACTCATAGGGCCGGCGCGGCCGAGGACCAGGAGGATCCCCCCCCCGGACCACCCCAGGCCCTCGCTAAAAGCTCCACGCCCTGCCCCTCCCGCCTTTTGCACCCCAAGCGCCCGCCGTCGGGACCCGCGGCCCGCGTCCAGCTGGGCCTCAACCCGGGCCCTAGCTGGTGAGTACCCCCGCCCCCCCCTTCCCCCGCGCACCACCCACCAGGACCCCAGGTCGGCCCAGGGACCCGGCTCTGCCGCCCACCACAGCAGGAGCCGCGCGCGGGACCAAGGACAGGACCTCCCCCGTGCCGGGGCCCCTCCCCAGCTGCCCCGGGTTAAATAGCTCCAGGCCGTCGCCCCATCCCCCTTTGAACCCCGCCCACCGTCGGGACGCGTGCGAGTCCATCCGGGCCTCACCCCACGACCTAGGTAAGTCTCACCCGCCCCGCCACCAGGACCACAGGCCAAATAATTCAGTTAGTGAATTGAGAATCTAAGAAGTAAATGACAATGCCAAAGTCAACGTGCACAATCCATGAGAGAGCACAATCAAGTAAACAAATTTCCCACTGAAAGAAATTACTCCCATAATGTTAGACTCCACAAGAACAACCCCAGGGAAAAGGCCAAGAAAGCCCCACCCAGGATAAAGGACTTTCAAATATGATCATTACCATGTTCATATTATGAAAAGGAATCCCAGGGAGGAATTAAATAATTGAATCAATCGCTTTGAAGAGGAACACAACAGACATCTGGAGGAGTTGAGAAAAACAGTGCAAGAAACAAAAAGTGGCATAGAGCAGTTAAAACAAACTCAAGCAGAGTTTAAAACTGAGCTAAAAGACAAGTTATCTTCAACCCAGAACGCCACAGAGAGTCTTACCAACAGAACTAACGAAGCAGAAAACAGAATTTCAGACCTTGAAGATAAAGTGGGAGTACTAACCAGCTCAATGGAAGAGGTTGTTAAAGCCAAAAAGATACTTGAGAGAAATATCCAAGAGATATGGGACACCCTGAAGAAGCCTAACATGCGTATTCATGGAATACCAGAGCAAGAATCTCAAAATACCACCCCTGAGGAAATTTTTCAAACGATCATCAAGGAAAACTTTCCTCATCTAAAAAAAGAGAGGCCCATCCATATACAAGAGGCATTCCGCACCCCAAACAGATACGACCAAAATAGAAGCACACTGCGGCAAATAATAGTTAAAACACTCCACATTCAAGATAAAGAACTGGTGCTGAGAGCTTCAAGGGAGAAAAAACAAGTCACTTTTAAAGGTAAACCTATTAAAATAACAAATGACTTCTCAGTCGAAACAGTAAAAGCAAGAAGAGCTTGGAGAGACATACTTCAAGTATTGAATGAGCAAAAATGTCAACCCAGGCTGATTTACCCTGCAAAACTATCAGTCATGATCGAGGGAGAAAGAAAAATTTTCCAGCACAAAGACAACTTTAAGGGATACATGGCCACCAAACCAGGCCTTCAAAAAATGCTAGAAATGATATTCAAGCGTGGAGAAAAAAACAGGCATATTCAGGAGAACAGAAGGCAAGTATAACATCATTAAAAAAGAAGCAATATACTTATAAAAGCTACTAAACATAATAAATGTCTGGAATTAACAATAGTTTCTCCATTATAACACTAAATGTTAATGGAATTAATTCACCGATCAAGAGACACAGATTACAAACATGGATTAAAAATCACAATCCATCAATCTGCTGCCTGCAGGAAACCCATCTCACCACAAAAGATAGGCACGCTCTAAAAATAAAAGGCTGGTCAACAATTCTACAAGCAAATGGAAGCAGAAAACAGGCAGGGGTAGCCATTATGCTATCAGACAAAGTGGATTTCAAACCAAAGAAAATTATAAGAGACACGGATGGATACTACATTTTAGTCACAGGTACAATTCACCAGGAAGACTTCACAATCCTGAACATATATGCACCCAATACGGGCCCCTCCACATTCATTAAGAAAACCCTACAGCGTCTAAAGCAAGAAATCAATCCCCAAACGATAATTCTTGGGGACTTCAACACCGCCCTGTCAACATGGGATAGATCAACAGGTCAAAAGCTTAACAGAGACACTTTGGAACTTAATCAAACCCTGAAGGAAATGGACCTTACAGATCTCTATGGAACTTTTCACCCACGCACCAAAGAATACACATTTTTCTCAGCAGCACACGGAACTTTCTCCAAAATAGATCACATATTGGGCCACAAAATGAATCTACACATATACAAGAAAGTTGAAATTCTAACCTGTGCCCTATCAGACCATCACGGCCTAAAGCTGGACATCCACAACACATCAAACAAGAGAAAATACACTAACTCCTGGAAACTTAACACTATGATGCTGAATGAGAACTGGATTCAGGAAGAAATTAAAAAGGAAATTCAAGATTTCCTGAAAGTGAATGATAACGAAAATACAACTTACCAAAATCTCTGGGACACAATGAAAGCTGTTCTAAGAGGTAAGTTCATAGCTCTTAATGCCTACATCAAAAAATGGAAACGTCAGAAATAAACAACTTAACAATGCAGCTTAAAGCTTTAGAGAAGCTAGAGCAATCTGATCCCAAAAGTAGTAGAAGAGAGGAGATTAGCAAAATAAGGGGAGAAATATCTGAAATCGAGATTAAGAAAACGATAGAAAAAATCAACCAGTCAAAAAGCTGGTTCTTTGAAAAAATCAATAAGATTGATACACCTCTAGCTAAATTAACCAAAAGCAAGAGAGAGAAAACCCACATCAACAAAATTAGAAAGGAAAATGGAGATATCACTACTGATACCCAAGAAATCCAGAGAATTATAACATCATATTTCAAAAACTTATACTCTGTGAAGTTTGACAACACAAAAGAGATGGATGAATTTCTAAGTAAACACAACTTACCTAAATTGAATCAGGGAGTTGTGAATTATTTAAATAGTCCAATAACATATAAGGAAATTGAGGAAGTAATCTCGAATCTTCCCACCAAAAAATGTCCTGGACCAGATGGATTCAGCACAGAGTTCTACAAGACATTTAAGGAGTTAATAACACCAATACTCCTTAAACTGTTCCATCAAATAGCAAAGGAAGGAACACTACCAAATTCCTTCTACGAAGCTAATATCGTTTTAATCCCAAAACCTAATAAAGATTCGTTTAAAAAAGAAAACTATAGGCCGATCTCCCTGATGAACACAGACGCAAAGATTCTCAACAAAGTCTTAGCAAATCGGATTCAAAAACATATTAAAAAGATCATTCATGGGGACCAAGTAGGCTTCATCCCCGGCACACAAGGTTGGTTCAACATACGCAAATCAATAAATGTAATTCATCATGTAAACCAGTCCGAAGTCCAAGACCACATGATACTCTCGATAGATGCAGAAAAAGCTTTTGACAAGATCCAACAGCCTTTTATGATCAAAACGCTAGAGACAGTAGGAATGGAAGGAACCTTTATCAATATAATAAAAGCTATATACAACAAGCCCACAGCAAGGATTATGCTCAATGGGGAACAATTGGAAGCATTCCCACTTCGATCAGGAACTAGACAAGGCTGTCCACTCTCACCACTTCTATTCAATATTGTACTTGAAGTCTTAGCTGAAGCCATAAGACAAGAAAGGGACATAAGAGGGATTCAAATCGGCAAGGAAGAAGTCAAGCTATCACTATTTGCAGATGACATGATCTTATACCTGAGTGATCCCAAAAAGTCCACCAGGAAGCTCCTGGAACTAATTGAGAAGTTCAGCAGGGTGGCAGGATACAAAATAAATGTGCAAAAATCAGAGGCCTTCCTATATGCCCAGAATGAAAGAAGTGAAAAAGCCTTGAGAGAAACAATACCATTTATTATAGCCCCTAAAAAAATGAAATACCTTGGTATAAACCTAACTAAGGAGGTAAAAGACCTTTACAATGAAAACTTTAAAACCCTAAAGAAAGAAATAGCAGAAGACACCAGAAGGTGGAAAGACCTCCCTTGTTCCTGGATTGGCAGAATCAACATCGTGAAAATGACCATCCTACCAAAGGCAATATACAGATTCAATGCTATTCCAATCAAAATCCCAGAGCAATTCTTCAAAGAAGTTGACCAAACAATCTCAAAGTTCATATGGAGGCACAAAAGACCCAGGATAGCAAAAACAATCCTGAGTAACAAAAACACAGCTGGAGGTATAACCATACCAAACCTTAGTCTATACTACAAATCCATAGTTGTAAAGACAGCCTGGTACTGGCTCCAAAATAGATACACAGATCAATGGATAAGGATTGAAGACCCAGATATAAGCCCACAAAGTTATAGCCATTTGGTCTTTGACAAAGGGGCCCAAAGAATCCAATGGAAAAAGAACAGCATCTTGAACAAATGGTGCTGGCAAAACTGGATCTCCACATGCAGAAGATTAAAGCTGGACCCGTACTTGTCACCATGTACAAGACTTAATTCCAAATGGATCAAGGACCTTGATATCAGGCCAGAGACTATAAAAACCATAATTGAAAGGATAGGGAACTCCCTCGAGCTGATTGGGCTAGGCCAACAGTTCCTAAACAGACATCCAATGGCACAGTCACTGCTCACAACTCTCAGCAGTTGGGATCTTGTGAAATTAAAGAGCTTCTGTTCAGATAAAGAGATTGTAACGCGAGCTCAAAGGCAACCCACAGAATGGGAGAAAATCTTCACTAACCACATATCTGATAGAGCTCTATTGTCCAGAGTGCACAAAGAACTTAGAAAACTGAACACCAAGGAAACCAATGGCCCAATTAAAAAATGGGCCCTGGAACTTCAAAGAAACTTTACCAGGGATGAAATTAAAATGTCTAACAAATATCTTCAAAAATGCTCCACTTCTTTAGCCATCAGGGAAATGCAAATCAAAACTTCCCTGAGATATCATCTCACCCCGGTCAGGATGGCAAAAATCCACAATACTAACAACGACAAATGCTGGAGAGGATGTGGAGAGAGGGGAACTCTCCTACATTGCTGGTGGGAATGCAGGCTCATACAGCCACTCTGGCGAGCCGTCTGGAGATTCTTAAAGAAATTAAAGATTGAAATGCCATATGACCCTGCTATTCCACTTTTGGGAATAACCCCCCATACAGCAGAGGTTCACCTCGATAGCACAAGCACGACCATGTTCATAGCAGCACTGTTTACAATAGCAAAGTCATGGAATCAGCCCAAATGTCCAACAGTTGACGAGTGGATAAGGAAACTGTGGTACATCTATACAATGGAGTACTACTCAGCCATCAAAAATGATGAATTACTGGAATTTGCCGGGAAATGTATGTCATTAGAAACAATTATATTAAGTGAAGTATCCCAGACCCAGAAAATTAAGCGCCGTATGTACTCCCTAATAGGTGGCTCCTAGTACCAAACCCACCCAGCCCACATAGAGACAGGAATTCCAAGGATTATGAACAGGAGGGATGGGGTAGGAGGGCCACACCAGAAACAAGGAGAGAAGGGACCATGTTACAGCAGGGAAAATAGGCCTCCACCAAGGACCCAAATAAGTAATGAGACATCTGATTAAGTTCACAGACTTTTGTTCCTGATCATTTACTACTGAGGGGGAGTGATCTCACCAGAAGAGGAGGGCATATAGTCTGGCAGATAAAAAGTAACAATTTTGCAAATGGGTGATAGACCCCTCCCTCACTGTGGTTTCCCACTTTTATTACATCTACCTTTGAATGTGCTTTTATCACGAGACTCTAACAGCTTTTTGTCTCTGGCCAGGGGGTAACATACAATACCCACCAGGATGGAGTGAAGGGCATTGCAGGAGCAGCAAAACTGCAAAAGAAAATCAACAAACCACAATCCAGAACTTCAGAGACTCTATATCAACCACCTAGAACTAGGCCAGCTTAGTCTCTCCCCATCTTGAAGCTCAGGGAAATTTGCAGAAGAGGGGGCGGTAAGAGTGTAAGAGCATAAGGATGGGAGGAGCAATGATATGTAAGATACTCTATACTAGTTAGGGCTGAAGCAATCATAATTGGACTTTGCATGCCCTGCGCATTGTCCAACACACTGTTGACCTCACAAAGTCTAGCATCTGCTAAAGGCACCAAGATCCTTGGAGGCAAAGGATTGGCAGCCACAGCAGTGTTCCTATACCTAAGGGGAACACGGGAAAGGGTTCGGCAAAGGCCACTGGATCCTTGTACGTCATCGGAGAGGAGGGCCCAGAGGAAAATCAGTCATGCACAAGAAAGGACTCTCTGGGAATTGGGGTGGGAGGCACTGGGGGATGGGGAGGGAGAGGGGTGGGGAGGGGGAGCAAGGGGGTACGGGGGGAGGAGGAGGGAGGGAGGGAACTGGTGTACCTAATAAGTTTGTATGAGCTGAAATTAAAAAAAAAAAAAGAGAAAACTATAGGCCGATCTCCCTGATGAACACAGACGCAAAAATTCTCAACAAAGTGTTAGCAAATCGGATTCAAAAACATATCAAAAAGATAATTCATCAGGATCAAGTAGGCTTTATCCCAGGCACAGAAAGTTGGTTCAACATATGCAAATCAATAAATGTAATTCACCATATAAACCAGTCCAAAATCCAAGAGCACATGATACTCTCGACAGATGCAGAAAAAGCTTTTGACAAGATCCAACAGCCCTTTATGATCAAAATCCTAGAGACAGTTGGAATGGAAGGAACCTTTATCAATATAATAAAAGCTGTATACAACAAGCCAACAGCAAGGATTATATTAAATAGGGAAAAATTTGAAGCATTCCCGCTTTGATTAGGAACTAGACAAGGCTGTCCACTCTCACCACTTCTATTCAAAACTGTACTTGAAGTGTTAGCTGAAGTCATAAGACAAGAAAGGGACAAAAAAGGGATTCAAATCGGCAAGGAAGAAGTCAAGTTATCTCTATTTGCAGATGACATGATCTTATAATGATCCCAAATTCTCCACCAGGAAGCTCCTGGAACTAATACAGAAGTTCAGCAGGGTGGAAGAATACAAAATAAACATACAAAAATTAGTAGCCTTTCTATATGCCCAGAAGGAAAGAAGTGAAAAAGCCCTGAGAGAAACCATCCCATTTACTATAGCCTCCCAAAAAATTTAAAAAGATAGGTATAAACCTAATCAAGGAAGTAAGAAACCTTTATAATGAAACTTTGAAACCCTACAGAAAGAAATTGCAGAAAACACCAGAAGGTGGAAAGGCCTCCCATGTTCCTGGATTAGCAGAATCAATATCGTAAAAATGACCAGCCTACCAAAGGCAATATACAGATTCAATGCTATACCAATTAAAATACCAAAGCAATTCTTTAAAGAAGTTGACCAAACAATCTCAAAATTTATATGGAGGCACAGAAGACCCAGGATAGCAAATACAATCCTGAGTAACAAAAACACTACAAATCCATAGTTGTAAAAACAGCTTGGTATTGGCTCCAAAATAGACACACAGATCAATGGATTAGGGTTGAAGACCAAGATATAAGATCACACAACTATAGTCATTTGATCTTTGACAAAGGGGCCCAAAATATCCAATGGAAAAAGAACAGCAACTTCAACAAATGGTGCTGGCCAAACTGGATATCCACATGCAGAAGGTTCTTGTCATCATGTACAAGAATTAATTCCAAATGGATCAAGGACCTCAATATGAGGCCAGGGACTATAAAAACCATAGTTGAAAGGGTAGGGAACTCCCTTGAATTGATTGGGCTAGGTAAGCAGTTCCTAAACGGACATCCAATAGCACAGTCACTACAACCAACTCTCAACAGATGGGATCTTGTGAAATTAAAGAGCTTCTGCTCAGATAAAGAGATTGTAACAAGCACAAAGGCAACCCACAGAATGAGAGAAAATCTTCACTAACCACATATCTGATAGAGCTCTATTTTCCAGAGTGCACAAAGAACTTAGAAAAGTAAACTCCAAGGAAACAAATGGGCCAATTAAAAAATGGGCCTTGGAACTTAAAAGAAACTTTACCAGGGACGAAATTAAAATGTCTAACAAATATCTTAAAAAATGCTCCACATCCTTAGCCATCAGGGAAATGCAAATCAAAACTTCCCTGAGACATCATCTCACCATGGTCAGTATGGCAAAATCCACAATACAAACTACCAAATGCTGGAGAGAATGTGGAGAGAAGGAAACTCTTCTACATTGCTGGTGGAAATGCAGGCTCATACAACCACTCTGGCGAGCCATCTGGCGATTCTTAAAGAAGTTAAAGATTGAAATGCCATATCACCCTGCTATTCCACTTTTGTGAATAACCCCCCATACAGCAAAAATTCACCTCGACAGCAGAAGCATGACCATGTTCATAGCAGCACTGTTTACCATAGCAAAGTCATGGAATCAATCCAAATGTCCAACAGTTGATGAGTGGATAAGAAAAATGTGGTACATTTATACAATTGAATACTACTCAGCCATCAAAAATGATGAATTAATGGAATTTGCCAGGAAATGGATAGAATTAGAAACAATTATATTGAGTGAAGAATCCCAGACATGGAAAATTAAGTGTTGTTTGTACTCCCTAATAGGAGGATCCTAGTACCAAACTCACTTAGAGACACTCAAAGATAAATCTCTGTAATACCTACAGTAATTGCAAAGATTATAAACAGGAGGGATGGGTAAGGAGTGTCCCACCAGAAACAAGGAAAGAGGTGGCCATGTTACGGCAGAGAAAATAAGCCTCCATCAAGTAGTGCAAGTAAGTAATGATACATCTGGTTAAGTTCACAGACTTTCCTTCCTAATAATTTGCAACTGATGGGGTATGATCTCATCAGAAGGGAGGGCATATAGGCTGCCAGATAAAAAGTAAGCACTTTGCAAATGGGTGATTGGCATCTCTCTTACCATCGTCTCCTACTTTTATTCCATCTACCTTTGAATATACTCTTATAACAAGACTCTATTAAACAGGGGATGACATTCAATACCCATCAGTATGGAGGCAAGGGCATTGCAGGAGCAGCAAAACTAAAAAAAAAAATCAACAAACCATAATTCAGAACATAAGAGACTCTATATCAACCACCTTGAACCAGGCCAGCCTAATCTCTCCCTATCCTGAAGCTCAGGGAAATTTGCGGAAAAGGGAGCGGTAAGATTGTAAGAGCACAAGGATGGGAGGAGCAATGACATGCACGATACTCCACACAAGTTAAGGCTGAAGCAATCATAATAGGACTTTGCATGACCTCCGCAATGTCCAACATATTATTGACCCCACAAAGTCTAGCATGGGCTGAAGGCACTAGGATCCTTGGAGGCTAGGGACTGACAGTCACAGTAGTGTTCCTAAGCTTAAGGGGAACACAGGAAAGGGTTCTGGCAGATGTCCTTGGGTCCTTGTACCTCATTGGAGAGGAGGACCCAGAGGAGAGTTTGGCATGCACATTAAAGCATGCTCTGGGGATTGGGGGGGAAGACCCTGAGGGGGAGAAACTGGGGGATGCAGAGCGAGGGGGAGAGAAGGGGGGAGCAGGAGGGTCCCGGGGAGGTGGAGGGAGGGAGGGGACCGGTGTACTTGTTAAGTTTGTATGCGTGGAAATAATATATATAATATATATATATATATATATATATATATATATATATATATATGAAAAAGAGGCCCATCCACATACAAGAAGCATTCTGTACCCCAAACAGATATGACCAAAATAGAAACTCACCATTTCAGATAATAGTCAAAACACTCCACATCCAAGATAAGGAAAAGATGCTGAAATCTTTAAGGAAAAAAAAAATGTCACTTTTGAAGGTAAACCTATTAAAATAATAAACGATTTTTCAATGGAAACAGAAAAAAACAGAAGAGCTTGTAGAGACATACTTCAAGTATTGAATGAGCAAAAATGTCAACCTGTGCTGATATACCCAGCAAAACTATCAGTCATGATTGAGGAAGAAAGAAAAATCTTCCAGCATAAAGAAAACTTGAAGGCTTACATGACCACCAAATGAGGCCTTCAAAAAATGATAGAGAATATGGTCTGTGTTGAAGAAAAGAACAAAAACATCCAGAAGGACAGAAGATAAGTATAATGTCACCACAACATATAAGCTAAATAATACACCTATAAAAGTCTCTAAAAACAAAATATCAGGAATTAAAAGTATCTTCTCCATTATAACCCTAAATGTCAGTGGAATTAACTCACCAATCAAAAGACACAGGTTACAAATATGGATTAGAAATCAAAACCCATTCATCAGTTGCCTTCAGGAAACACATCTCACCACAAAAGATAGGCACATTCTAAAAGTAAAAGTCTTGTCGAAAATTCTTCAATCTGATGGAAGCATGAAACAAGGAGGGGTCACAATTATGGGATGTGACACAGTGGACTTCAATCCAAAAAACTCATAAGAGACACAGAAGGATATTACATTTTACTCACACATACTACATTTTATTCACCAGGAAGATTTCACAATACCAAACATATATACCCCTATTATGGGTTCCTCCACATTCATTGAGCAAACACTACTGTGTCTAAAACAAAAAATCAATCCCAAAATGATAATACTCAGGGATTTCAATACTGCTCTCTCAACATGGAATAGATCGATAGGCCAAAAAATTAAAGGAGGCACATTGGAACTTAACCAAACCCTAATTGAGATGGACCCTACAGATCTCTATCAAACTTTCCATCGATTCAACAACAAATACACATTTTTCTCAGCAATTCATGCAACTTTTTCCAAAATAGGCCACATATTAGGCCACAAAATGAATCTCCACATATACACCAAAGGTGACATTATAGCCTATACCCTATCAGGCCACCATGGTCCAAAGTTTGACATGCTCTTGGAAACTTAAATCTATGAAATCAAAGAGGAAATTCAAGATTTCATAGAATCAAATTATAATGAAAATACAACATATCAAAATCCTTGGGACACAATGAAAGCTGTCCTAAGAGATAAGTTAATACCTCTTAATGCCTTTGTCAAAAAAATAGAAACATCACAAATAAATAACTTAACAATGAAGCTTGGGGATGGAGAGGTGGCTCAGGGGTTAAGCCTCTGCCTTGCAGGTGGAACGTCCTGAGTTTGGATCCCAGACCCCACGTATAGACGCCAGGCAGAAACAGGGGCGGCCTGCATTTCTGGTCCTGGTAGGGCAGAGCCTATGAATCCCAGGGCAGAATAAACAAGGAGGAGATGGAGGTGGTCCATGGTGGTTCCCGAATTCCTCCATAGTTCTACACACAAACATACATACATACACACACGTGCACACATGCATACATGCACAATTGAATAATTAATAAAAAAATGATGCTTAAAGTTTTAAAGACACAAGAGCAATCCAATCCCAAAAGCAATAGAAGAAAGGAGATTAGCAAAATCAGGGGAGAAATATCTCAAATTTAGATAAGGAAAATGATACAGAGAATCAACCAATCAAAAAGATGGTTCTTTGAAAAAATCAATAAGATTGATACATCCCTAGCTAAATTAACCAAAGTCAAGAGAGAGAAAACCCAAATTAACAAAATTAGAAATGAAAATGGAGTTATCATTAGTGATATCCAGGAATTCAGAGAATTATAAGGTCATATTTCAAAAACTTATATTTTGTGAAATTTGATAACACAAAAGAAATGGATAAATTCCTAAGTAAGCAAAATCACCTAAATTGAATCAAGAAGTTTTGAATTATTTAAATTGTCTTAAAACCGTGAGGAAAATGATGAAGTAATCTCGAATATTCTCACGAAAAAATGTCCTGGAGTAGATGGATTCAGCACAGAATTCTACCAGACATTTAAGGAACAACTAACACCAATACTCCTTTAAGTTGTTCCATCAAATTGCAAAAGAAGGAACACTGCCAAATTCTTTCTATGAAGCTATTATCATACTAATACCGAAACCTAATAAAGATACACTTAAAAAGAAAAACTATAGGCCAATCTCTCTGATGAACACAGATGCAAAGATTCTCAACAAAATCTTAGCAAATCGGATTCAAAAACATATCAAAAAGATCATTCACTGTGATCAAGTAGGCTTTATCCCAGGCACACAAGATTGGTTCAACATAAGCAAATTAATAAATGTAATTCACCTTATAAACCAGTCCAAAATCCTAGAGCACATGATATTCTCCATAGATACAGAAAAAGCTTTTGACAAGATCCAACAGCCCTTTATGATCAAAATCCTAGAGACAGTTGGAATGGAAGGAACCTTTATCAATATAATAAAAGCTGTATACAACAAGCCAACAGCAAGGATTATACTCAATAGGGAAAAATTTGACGCATTCCCGCTTCAGTCAGGAAGTAGACAAGGCTGTCCACTCTCACGACTTCTATTCAATATTGTACTTGAAGTCTTAGATAGCGCCATAAGACAAGAGAGGGAGATAAAAGAGATTCAAATCTGCAAGGAAGAAATCAGGTTATCTGTATTTGCAGATGACATCTTTTTTTTTTGACAATTTAGCTCAATTTTAATAAAATGTTTCCCAAGCATTTTGACCAAGTACCCAGGTTTAAGTTATGAACATTGACAATGTCCATTTATATAACCACACTTGAAGTTATTAAGGACTTAATCATTTTCTAATATAAGCCTATTTTCTACACTACTTAATCACATATGCCCATTAACAAGTGGAATGTTGTCTGTTACATTTATTGGTTTGAGTATTTTCTGGAAAAACTGCATATTTGTGAAGACTGAGTTTCATGGTGGCATTACATACATTCAAATATTAATAATGCACAGAAGCACAGAATTAAAGCAACAAGAGAGCATATTCAAACACTAGCACACCCCATTCCCCCTTTTATTGCTTGTTTTGCTTAGTACTTTAAAAACCAAGTAAAAATTTGAATTCAACTTTCAACTGCCAAAGAAAGAATAACAGCAGGGCACATACTTAGGGCTCGAATGAAAATGTTAAGCACTAGCTGGTGCAAAACAGTCGAGATTGCTTTTCATATATATGACCTTATTGTGATCTAACGCTTCTTAACCAGAGTGTTCCAAACACACTGTAACTCACACATCAACATGTTTTAGTTGAAATATATACAAAAAGTAACCGTGTTCTTTGGGTATATAAAAAAGAACTCAAAGACTGTACAAATTTGAATTTGGGCCTCTGGGAAATGACATGTTTGTACTAAGCAACTGTGCTACATTTCTGCTGCATTATTTTGGACAATGATACCTAACTAAACTACCTTTGTTTTTATTCAGCAAAATGTATAGGAGTACAAACAGGAAAGCATGCCAGCCAGTTAAGGGTTCATTGAGTGATTTTTATTTTTATTTTTTTCTGAAAACTTCTTTGGGAAAAAAAACCGAACCAAGAAAAGTGACTTATGGGCTTTAAAAGGAAAAGCAGAACAATACCAGTTACCCACTAGTTTGCTCAGACATAGAAGACATAGTGGCCCTTTATGGAAATGTAAGATATTTAAGTGAGAAATGGCAAATATCCACTACTATCCTTTCCTGGAACTTAAATGTAGGGTAGCTGACATGCTTCATACCCAAAAACTATGGCAGCAGTTTAAATGTGACCAGGGCAAATGTAGAATGGAGATGATCTTAACAAGAATAGGGTCATGTCTAACACACTAAAATCATGATTACATTTTGAAAAAAATGCATAAAACCCAAATAGGAACTTTGAGATCTTTTTCATTTGAAGGTAATCTTAATGCTATTAAGTTCACAAATATACTAATTTAAATAACCAGTCCTAATGATCTAAAACACACATTGCAAACATACAAGTTTCTATTCTCTCCACATGTCAGTACCCATTTATATCATGGTTTTGGAAATGGGGAGAATAGATTTCCCCTTAAACTTCAAGTCAGTAGGTGTTTCTTTACAGTTAACTTTAGCAAAACTCATACGAAATAGTAATTAACAATAATCTTCTTGACTCATTAACTCCCAAGGAAACACCTTCAAAACTTCATTGTTAAAATTTCTGTACTAAAATTATAAAAACTGAACTACACAAATATTGAAAAGTTAAAAATTCCTTAATTTTTTATTCCTGGTACCACTATCACAATTTACAGGGCAACATACCTGATGTAATGAAAAGAAAGAAAAAGACAAAGCTACAACAGATAAAAGACCTCAGGAATGTACATCTAATTGACACTACATTGCATTAATCGATAGCTTCACTTTTTGCAAACTGTGGCTATGACAGTCCTGAACAAGAAGGGTTTCCTGTATAAGCCATGGTAACTTTTCTGACTATGGATCATCTTTCCTCCTGTGGCAGATTTTTACAGTTCCTCTAATGCATTTGGGACGACTGTAACCTGCAGCTTTCCTGACAACTCCTCGTTCTCTCTCTTGCTAAGAACTGTAGCCCTTTTCTGCTGTTTTTAAAACCTTCTGCTACCATAACCACCACTTCCACCACCAGATCCATAACCACCACCATAGGGACTGCCAGAGCTTCTTTCACCAAAACTGCCCCCCTTTATGGGTCCATAATTTGACTGCTGTTGTCCCCTATAATTTCCAAAATCATTATAGTTCCCACCATCACCATAGTTACCGCCACCAAAATTTCCTCTTTCATTCCTCCACCACCACCATATCCACTACCTTGGTTTCCATATCCAGGTCACCCACCACCATAGCCTCCTCTATTACTATAATCGGGACCACCACCACAGTTGCAACCATCACCTCCAAATCCATTATATCCACCATCACCTCTTCCATAACTACCTCTGCTGTCACCACCTCCACCATCATAGCCTCCTCTTACACCAAAGTTTCCACCACGGCAGATTACCTCAAAGTTTCCTCCACAACACATAAAGTTTCCAGATCCACCTCCACGACCTCTTTGTGATCCAGCATACTGCATCTCTTGTTTAAATTTTTTTTAATTTTCTTTTTTATTATTTATTATTTATTCAATTGTGTGTATTGTGGTTCTGTACACACACGCATCTCTTGTTTAGAAAGGGCATTTTAAACTTCACAATTATGCCCATTAATAGTGTGGTATTTCTGAACAACAATTTTATCAACTGTATCATGATCATCAAAAGTTACAAAAGCAGATCCTCTCTTTTTTCCACTCTGCCTGTCTTCCATAACTTCTATGGTTTCAATTTTGCCATACTTTTCTTTTTTTATTATTATTATTTCAGCTCATACAAACTTAATAGGTACCCCAGTTCCCTCTCTCCCTCCTCCCCCCCCCCGAACCCCCTGCTCCCCCTCACCTCCCTCCTCCCTCTCCATCCCCCAGTGCCTCCCACCCCAATTCCCAGAGAGTCCTTTCTTGTGCATGCCTGATTTTCCTCTGGGCCCTCCGCTCCGAAAGTGGCCTTTCCCTGAACCCTTTCCCGTGTTCCCCTTAAGTATAGGAACACTGCTGTGGCTGCCAATCCCTTGCCTCCAAGAATCTTGGTGCCTTAAGCAGATGCTAGACTTTGTGAGGTCAATAGTGTGTTGGACATTGCACAGGGCATGTAAAGTCGAATTATGATTGCTTCAGCCCTAACTTGTATGGAGTATCTTGGATATCATTGCTCCTCCCATCCTTGTGCTCTTACACTCTTACCACCCCCTCTTCCACAAATGTTCCTGAGCTTCAGGATGGGGAGAGATTAGGCTGGCCTAGTTCTAGGTGGTTGATATAGAGTCTCTGAAGTTCTGGATTGTGGTTTGTTGATTTTCTTTTGCAGTTTTGCTGCTCCTGCAATGCCCTTCACTCCATCGTGATGGGCACTGTATGTCACCCCCTGGCCAGAGACAAAAAGCTGTTGAACTAGTCTTGTTATAAGAGCACATTCAAAGGTAGATGTAATAAAAGTGGGAAACCACAGTGAAGGAGGGGTCTATCACCCATTTGCAAAATGGTTACTTTTTATCTGCCAGACTATATGCCCTCCTCTTCTGGTGAGATCATACCCCCTCAGTAGTAAATGATCAGGAGCCAAAGTCTGTGAACTTAATCAGATGTCTCATTACTTATTTGAGTCCTTGATGGAGGCCTATTTTCTCTGCTGTAACATGGTTTCCTCTCTCCTTGTTTCTGGTGTGGCCCTCCTACCCCATCCCTCCTGTTTATAATCCTTGCAATTACTGTAGGTATTACAGAGATTTATCTTTGAGTGTCTCTAGGTGGGCTGGGTGGGTTTGGTACTAAGAGCCATCTATTAGGGAGTAAATGTGGTGCTTAATTTTCTGGGTCTGGGATACTTCGCTTAATATAATTGTTTCTAATAACATCCATTTCCCGGCAAATTCCAGTAATTCATCATTTTTGATGGCTGAGTAGTACTCCCTTGTATAGATGTACCACAGTTTCCTTATCCACTCGTCAACTGTTGGACATTTGGGTTGATTCCATGACTTTGCTATTGTAAACAGTGCTGCTATGAACATGGTCGTGCTTATGCTATCGAGGTGAACCTCTGCTGCATGGGGGGTTATTCCCAAAAGTGGGATAGCAGGGTCATATGGCATTTCAGTCTTTAATTTCTTTAAGAATCTCCAGATGGCTCACCAGAGTGGCTGTATGAGCCCGCATTCCCACCAGCAATGTAGGAGAGTTCCCCTCTCTCCACATCTTCTCCAGCATTTGTTGTTGTTTGTATTATGGATTTTTGCCATCCTGACAGGGGTGAGATGATATCTCAGCGAAGTTTTGATTTGCATTTCCCTGATGAATTTTGCCATACTTTTCAAAATAGTCTCTCAAATTATATTCGTCTGTATCTTCTTTAATACCACCCACAAAAATTTTTTTCACTGTTAAATGGGCACCAGGTTTTACCGAATCCTTTCTAGAAAAAGTTCTCTTTGGTTCCACTACACGTCCATCAAACTTGTGTGGCCGGGCACACATTGCTGCATCCACCTCTTCAGCACAAGAATAAGTCACAAAACCAAAGCCCCTGGAACGTTCTGTTTAGAGGTCTCTCATCACCACACAATCTGCAAGTGTGCCCCATTTCTCGAAATGTTCTCTTAAGCTAATATCTGTAGTTTTAAAATCAGACCACCAATGAACAGCTTCCTCAACTGCTCTGGTTCCTTTGGATCATGGCCCTCTTCCCCCCAGAGGTGGTGGTGGTGGCCAAGTCAGGCTGAGGGTGACCACGCGGTGGTTTTACCTCCATTTTGAGACCGGATTTGCCTCTTCCCGAGTTCAATATGGGACCAGATGACCTGAGTGATCTTAAAAACTCCACCAGGAAATTCGTGGAAGTAATAGAGCAGGATGACAGGTTACAAAATAAACAAGCAAAAATCAGTGGCCTTCCTGTACACCAAGGATGAAAAAAGTAAAAAAGCCCTTAGAGAAATAACACCATTTATTATAGCCCCTAAAAAATTAAAGTACCCAGGTATAAACCTAACTAAAGAAGAGAGAGACTTTTATAATGAAAACTTTAAAACCCTAAAGAAAGAAAGTACAGAAGACACCAAAAGGTGGAAAGACCTCCCATGCTCCTGGATCAGCAGAATCAACACCATAAAAATGGCCATCCTACCAAAAGCAGTATACAGATTTACTGCTATACCCATCAAAATCCCCAAACAATTCTTTAAAAAAAATGATCAAACAATCTCAAAATTCATATGGAAGCACAAAAGGCACAGGATAGCAAAAACAATTCTGAATAACAAAAACACTGCTAGAGGTATCACCATACCAAACTTTAATCTATACTACAAATCCATAGTAATAAAAACAGCCTTGTACTGGCTCCAAAATAGACATGTAGATCAATGGATAAGGGTTGAAGACCCAGATATAAGCCCACATAATTAGAGCCATTTGATATTTGACAAAGGGGCCCAAAAAATACTATAGAAAAAGAACAGCATTTTCAACAAATGGTGCTGGCAAATCTGGATGTCCATATACATGAGATTAAAACTGGACCCATGCTTTTCACCATGTACAAAAATTAATTCCAATTGCATCAAGGACCTCAATATTAGGCCAGAGACTATAAAAGCCCTAGAGGAAAGGGTTGGGAACTCCATCAAGCTTATTGGACTAAGCCAACAGTTCCTAAACAGAAATCCAATGTAGCAATCACTAGAACTCAGCAAATGGATTCTTATGAAATTAAAGGGCTTCTGTTCGGATAAAGAGATTGTAAACTGAGCAAAAAGGCAACCCACAGAATGGGAAAAGATCTTTATTAATCATATATCTGATAAAGCTCTGTTATCCACAGTGCACAAAGAAGTTAGACAACTGAACATCAAGGAGATAAATTGTCCAATGTATAAATGGGCCTGGGAACTGAAAAGAATCTTTTCCAGAGCAAAATTGAAATGTCTAACAAATATCTTAAAAAATACTCCACATTCTTAACCATCAGGGAAATGAAAATCAAAACTTCCCTGAGATATCATATCACCCAGGTCAGAATGGCCAAAATCCACAATGCAAACAACACCAAATGCTGGAGAGAGATGTGGCAAGAAGGGAACTTTCCTACATTGCTCGTGGGAATGCAGGCTTGTACGACCACTCTGATGATCAGTCTGATGATTTTTTAAAATTTAAAGATTTAAATCCCATATGATCCTGCTATTCCACTTCTCGGAATAATCCCCCATAAAACAAAAATTCACCTCATTGACACAAGGACAACTATGTTCATAGCAGCACTACTTACACTGACAAAATCATGGAATCAACTCAAATGTCCAACAGTTGATAAGTGGATAAAGAAAATGTGGTACATCTATACAATGGAATACCACTCAGTCATCAAAACAGATGAATTAATTAAATTTTGCCAAGAAATGGATGGAATTAGAAAAAATTATATTGAATGAAGTATCCTAGACACAGAAAATTACATGCCGTATATACTCCCTAATAGGTGGATCCTAGTACCAAACCCACTTAGTGACATATTCAAAGATAAATCTCTGTAATACCTATAGTAATTGCAAATATTATAAATAGGAGGGAAGGTGAAAAAGGGCCCCCCCCGAAACAAGGAGGTAGGGGATCATGGTACAGTAAGAAAATAGATCACCATCAGGTATTGCAAGTAAGTAGTGAGTCATCTGGTTAAGCTCATTCACTTTCCTTCCTGGTCATTTGGGTTTGATCTTACCAGTCAGGGAGGGTATAGAGTCTTTAATGGGAGACTGACCCCTGTCCCCACTGTGTTCTCCCATTCCTATTCCATCTACCTTTGAATCTATTCTTATATAGTAAGATTCCATTTCAACAACCTTTTGATACCTGGTTAGGAGGTGACATTCAATATCAATCAGGATGGAGCCAAGGGTGGTGCAGGAACAGCAAAACTGAAAACAACAACAAACCATAATCTGGAACACCAGAGACTCTACCTTAATCACCTGGAACCAGACCAGCCGAATCTCTCCCATCCTAAAGCTCAGGGTAATTGGCAGAAGAGGGGGCAGTAAGATTGTAAGAGTCTAAAGATGGGGCAAGTTAGGGCAGCAGTAGCCATAATCGGGCTTTGCATGACCTGCACAATGATCGACATGTCAACGACCCCCCAAAGTCTAGCATGGATCACAGGCACTAGGATCTTTAGAGGCAAAGGATTAACAGTCTTAATAGTGTTCCTATACTAAAAGAGAGCCTCAAAGGCTCTGGGCAATGCCACTGAGTCCTTACACCTCACTGGAGTGGTGGACTCAGAGGGAGGTTTGACATTCACGCTAAAGTATGCTCCAGGGAATGGGAGGGGAGAAGGGGAGACATTAGGAGAAAGGGAAGGAAGTGGTGAAAGAAAGGGGAAAGGGGGCGGAGTGTGCAAGTGGAACTGGGGAGGTGTAGAAGGAAGGAGGGGATCAGGGTACCTATTAAGCTTGTATGATTGGAAACAATAAATAAATATAATAAAAAAGTTTGTTGCATAGATAACAAAAATTTGCTGTATAGATAAGATAAAAAGTTATAAAATATAGTTGTAAAAGGCATAGATGAGGGCATAGAAATAAAACATATTACTGAACATCACAGAGTCAGAAATGTGATAAAAGAATTTGAAGAAAAATGTCTTTCAACTTTGGTATCAATTTACCTTTACTTCATTTTCATTTAAGACAAGGCAATATTTTTAAATTAAATACTCAAAAAAATTACTGGACTCACAGAAAGGAAAACCCGAGCATTGTACAGATGGGAGAAATCGATTGGTGTAAAGAGGTGATGACGGCTTGAATGCCACCTGAGAAGAATCACTGACCACCTAGGAGGCACTTGTCCTACGGATGGACACCCAGATTGGAGGCTAAATTCCATAGACAGCGAGAGGAGAGAATAATCGCAGCTAACTATAGACACTCATCAAAAAGGGAAAATCAAACTATCAAACTGAAACTAGAGCTTTTCAATGTCACCCATTGTATTTTTCACATCATTGTTCAAACAACACTGGTGACATGAATACACTTCCACAGAGGCTGAATCCAGTAGAATTAAGCAGCACAGCCCATAGGCATAGCCCTGTAGAGGAGACACAGGACACAAATCACAGGAGCTTGAGAGAATATTAAGGTGGGGGAGGGAGGAGATGATTTACTTAGGGGTATATCCACTGATAAGTGGTTCAAACTTCAGTCAGTGAATTCCCATCAAAGGCAACCCAGATGAAATTTGATGGGAACACATGCAAAAAGACAAAAAAGTACAAGGGAAACTTCTAGGGAAGCAGAAGTGTTATAATGGAGAAAAGAGAGGGATGTGACTTGAGAGTAAAATGTATAAATATCATAAACTCACAGAATTCTTGTTTAAAAATCTAAAAAGATGTAAATTTTAAATAAAAAAGAAACACCATCAGTTTCTTTATCCACCCAACTTTGTGCCTCTGAATTTCATAAAAAAATGCTAAAATTCACAAAAGACAAAATAGGCCTTACCCAGTCATAGTAGACTTCAATAGTCCACTGTTACAAGTACATATATCTTTGTCTTAGTCAGATATTTTTATTACTGCAATGTATATGTGACTTCCCCCCCAAAAAATTTAGGAGAACCAAGTGTCTATTCCTGCTAATGTTTCTAGGTTATGATTGATCATCAAAACAGGAGATAACTGGTTTTATCATATACACAGCAAGAGCAGAAGGGCAATGATAAGTTTATTCACTTGAGATAACCAGCTTCCAATTCCAGCCAATTGTTTCTCGCACCTATATAGGGAATGATCCACATGAGCTGTAATGTTAGATATTTGGTATACACTTGCCTTGACAATGTAATTCCTCATAAGTGTGCCTAAGAATTCAGGTGTGAAGTATCAAATTGACCTTTGAAATCAATTGCCCAAACTAAAAATCCACAAAGTAATAACAGACATAAATTATACCATAGAACATGTGTATTTAACAGATATCTACAAAGAACAATTTCCAAAACATTTGGAATATACTCTCTCCTCAGCAGTGTATGGAGCCATTGGCAACACTGATCATATCACAGACCATGAAGTGAATCTTCCAGAGACAAACCAAAATAATTTTTTGCATCTTATTGGACAATATTGGAATAAAACTATATGTCAGTAGCAAAGGGAAGCTCAGAAATAAACAAATACTTAAAGACTGGCAATCTGGTTTTGAATGCAGAATGAGTTTATAAGCAGAGAGGGGAAAAAAAACTTCCTTGAGTAAAATGAAAATAAGAATATGTCCCAACAAAATCAGCAGGGCAAGGAAAGACTTTCAGAAGAACTTGGGTATGTAACAAAATATATGACATGAAAGTGGAAATGGAGGTCTGAGAGTAAAGCACACAAATGAAGAAAGAGCAGTCGTGTTACGGGGGTCAGGGGAACAAAATTAAGTATGTATGAAAATGCTATAATGAAAGCTGTTGTTTTATAGGCTAGCTAGAATAAGCAATGGATAACAGAAAGAGACAGAGGAACAAAATAATACAATACATATAAACTCATTTGGAAGCCACCAAAGAAAATGAAAATAAGAGATTGAAGAGATCCTTTAACTTAATAATGGAAATCACACCATTCAATACAATGAGAAGAGTATCTGATTATGGCTAGGAGTAGCAAAAATAACATAAAATAAAATTAATAACAAATATAACTTAGCAAACAGTATCTAGAAAAATTAGAATACTTGATATTATGCTAGACTGTTGGAGAGGGAATTCCTGAGTCAATGGAAAATATCTAGATAGAAAATGTTCAAATGTGAAAAAAATAAAAAAATGTTCAGATGTGGATAATAAAGGTTGACATGTACTTATGAGAACATGCTATATACAGAATAATGATGACAGTTCTGACATAATGTCATTGAAATAATTGGAGAAGGGAAAGAAATATGAAACAAAAACATTGTTCAGAGATATGCCTGCCAAGAATCTTTTAAAACATACAAATCTCAAAAATAGTCAGACAAGTAGCGAGGAACTGAATGCAGAAATAACTGAGATAAAACCATTATAGATTTTGCTGTCAGTAATTGCATGAAGGTTTTTTTCATTCATACTTAAGCAGCAGTTTTCTGTTTTATCAAAAATAAAAGACAACTGGGTGTGATAGCGTATGCCTGTGATCCCAGCTCTCAGAAACAGGAGCAGGAAGAACTTCAGTTTACTAGTCCTTCTGATCATATTAGATCCACAGAAGAAAATAATAGGTAAATTTGTCTATTAAGTGTACCTGGTCAGATAAACACTGAGGTAAAATTAAGCACTTGCAATATTTTAGAAAGTATAATTTATAAAGGGTCTAATCTTGCTATGTTTCTACATATCTTTAATTCCAGCACTAGAAAAGCTAAGTGAAGGGAATCATGAGTCAAAGGTCAGTTGGGTCATTTCAAGAAAAATGGAGAGTGGAATAAAGAGAGACAGAGAGAGACAGAGACAGAGAGAGAGAGAGAGACAGAGAGAGAGAGAGAGAAGAATATCAAAAATGATGATGTGTTTGCTCAGATATGAAATCTAGAAAATGAAGCTTCTTCTCCAAACAGGCACACCTGAAAGGAGAGTGCAGTGGAGTTGAAGAGGTCAGATATGAGAGAAAGTCCAAAACTGAGAGGCCAGATAAGGGGTATATTCATCAGCTGAACATATGCTCTTTATGTTTTTCTTTAATTTTTTTCTATAGATTAAAATATAAGTCTGAAGCTTACACTGTTTTTTAAGAGTTCATTTATGATTTATTATGGTAATGTTTGTTGTGCATTGCAGATTAAATCCAATGTCTTTCCCCATTGTTTTTTTCTGCATTTATTTATTCATTATATAAATCTCTGATACTGAGTGACAACCTTTTAAAATCCTGGCATTTATAACTTTAGAATCATGTTTTTATATACTTTGTTTTGATTTTATCATACCACATTCTCTGGACAGAAACACGTAGTATCTCAGAATCTTATCTCTAAATACTGAAGAGAAAACAATTTTAATTTTTTTACTAATTTTTTATTAAAAATGTAATTATACATTTTAAAATTTTTACCAGTTCCCTCCCTCCCCCCTCCCCCCAAGCCCCCTCCTCCCCCTCCTCTCCCTCCCCATCCCCCAGTGCCTCCCCCCCAATTCCCAGAGAGTCCTTTATTGTGTATGCCTGACTCTCCACTGGGTCCTCCTCTCCGATGACATATAAGGACCCAGTGGCATTTCCATAAGCCCTTTCTCTTCTTCCCCTTAAGCATAGGAGCACTACTATGGCTGTCAATCCCTTGCCTCCAGGGATCTCGGTGCCCTTAACAGATGCTAGACTTTATGAGGGCAACAGGGTGCTGGACATTGCGCAGGGCATGCAAAGTCCCATTATGATTGCTTTGGCCCCAAATATTGTTGAGAATCTTGCAAATCGTTGTTCCTCCCATCCTTTTGCTCTTACAATCTTACCGCCTCCTCTTCTGCAAATGTCCCTGAGCTCCAGGATGGGGAGAGATTAGGCTGGCCTAGTTCTATGTGATTGATACAGAGTCTCTGAAGTTCTGGATTGTGGTTTGTTGATTTTCTTTTTCAGTTTTGCTGCTCCTGCAATGCCCTTCACTCCACCCTGCTGGGCACTGTATGTCACCCCCTGGCCAGAGACAAAAAGCTAAACCAGAGTCTTGTTATAATAGCACATTCAAGGGTAGATGTAATAAAAGTAGGAAACCTCAGTGAGGGAGGGGTCCATCACCCATTTGCAAAATGATTACTTTTTATCTGCTAGACTATATGCCCTCCCCTTCTGGTGAGATCAGGAAAGAACGTCTGTGAACTTAACCAGGTTTCTCATTACTTACGTGCAGACCTTGATGGAGGTCTATTTTCTCTGCTGTAACATGGTCCCCTCTCTCCTTGTTTCTGGTGTGGCCCTCCTACCCCATCTCTCCTGTTCATAATCCTTGCAATTACTGTGTTACATAGGTTTAATTTTGAGCATTGCAGGAGCAGCTGGGTGAGTTTGGTACTAGGAGCCACCTATTAGGGAGTACATACGGCGCTTAATTTTCTGGGTTTGGAATACTTCACTTAATATAATTGTTTCTAATGACATCCATTTCCCAGCAAATTCCAGTAATTCATCATTTTTGATGGCTGAGTAGTACTCCATTGTATAGATGAACCACATTTTCCTTATCCACTCCTCAACTGTTGGACATTTAGGTGGATTCCATGATGTTGCTATTGTAAACAGTGCTGCTATGAATATGGTCGAGCTTGTGCTATTGAGGCGAACCTCTGCTGCATGGGGGGTTATTCCCAAAAGTGGGTTAGCAGGGTCATATGGCATTTCAATCTTTAATTTCTTTGAGAATCTCCAGACAGCTCACCAGAGTGGCTGTATGAGCCCGCATTCCCACCAGCAATGTAGAAGAGTTTCCCTCTCTCCACATCTTCTCCAGCATTTGTCGTTGTTTGTATTGTGGATTTTTGCCATCCTGACCAGGATGAGATGATATCTCAGGGAAGTTTTGATTTGCATTTCCCTGATAGCTAAAGAAGTGGAGCATTTTTTCAGATATTTGTTAGACATTTTAATTTCATCCCTGGTAAAGTTTCTCTTAAGTTCCAGGGCCCATTTTTTAATTGGGCCATTGCTTTCCTTGGAGTTTAGTTTTCTAAGTTCTTTGTGCACTCTGGACAGTAGAGCTCTGTCAGATATGTGGTTAGTGAAGATTTTCTCCCATTCTGTGGGTTGCCTTTGAGCTCGTGTTACAATCTCTTTATCTGAACCGAAGCTCTTTAATTTCACAAGATCCCAACTGTTGAGAGTTGGGAGCAGTGACTGTGACATTGGATGTCTGTTTACGAAGTGTTGGCCTAGCCCAATCAGCTCAAGGGAGTTCCCTATCCTTTCAACTATGGTTTTTAAAGTCTCTGGCCTTAAATCAAGGTCCTTGATCCATTTGGAATTAAGTCTTGTACATGGTGACAAGTATGGGTCCAGCTTTAATCTTCTGCATGTGGAGATCCAGTTTTGCCAGCACCATTTGTTGAAGATGCTGTTCTTTTTCCATTGGATTTTTTGCACCCCTTTGTCAAAGACCAAATGGCTGTATTTTTGTGGGCTTATATCTGGGTCTTCAACCCTTATACATTGATCTGTGTGTCTATTTTGGAGCCAGTACCAGGCAGTTTTTATAACTATGGATTTGTAGTATAGACTAAGGTTTGGTATGGTGATACCTCCAGTGTTTTTGTTACTCAGGATTGTCTTTGCTATCCTGGGTCTTTTTTGCCACCATATGAATTTTGAGATTATTTGGTCAACTTCTTTAAAGAATTGCTTTAGGATTTTAATTGGTATAGCATTGAATTTTTATATTGCCTTTGGTAGGATGGTCATTTTTACAATGTTGATTCGACCAATCCAGGAGCATGGGAGGTCTTTCCACCTTCTGGTGTCTTCTGCTATTTCTTTCTTTAGGGTTTTAAAGTTTTCATTGTAAAGGTCTTTTACCTCCTTGGTGAAGCTTACACTTTGGTAAAGCAGGTACAACACTTCTAAAAAGAAAGTATGTGTGAATAATCAAGAGTGAACTAAGTCAGATACATGATATAGAAAATCCACAACTGTCTAAATAAGAAAAATTAGAGAGGAGAGAGAAGAGGTTTCAGAAAATTGCCTACAAGTTCAGGTGTTTGTGGTACCATCCACAGACCTGGGTGAGTGGAATGTCACAAATCTTAAGAAGATTCTGCCACTATTACTTTAGTTTTGAAATGAAATCTTGAAATGTATGCAGTGAATTTCCCTCTTACTTCAGGTCTGAAATGAAATTTGAAATGTGTGCAGTGCATTTCACAATTTTATTCCCAATTTATGTTTTATTCAGTTTGTCATTTTTTTTGCCTATTTCACCTCACTTAAATTAATTTACTGTGATGCCACATTGATAGTTTTCTGGGTATACAATCTGAAGAAAAGTAATATATTTACAAAAATAATGCCCTTACAGTAAACATTTCTCATATAAAAACGAGCATTCACAATAATCAAGAAGACAAACAAAATTAAATGGCCTTCTTTTTATGAGATTTTGATAATATTGTTTCAATGATTAATATCTTTAAACTATGGTATCCATGGAATCATTTTTAAAAGGCAAGTACTTTTTGATAAGCTTTATCAATACTGATCATCATTTCCAATAAATCTTATAGAATTTTAGAGAACAGTATAATATCAAATGCCAAAGCTAACAAATGTTTCTGCTGTCATTATATCCTACATAGATTGCTGAAGGTCTAAGCAATGAGACAAGATCCTGTCCCTGGACAATATCTTTCTTGCCTTCTCATCTCCCACATTAAATACTCTGATTCCAACATTATATACTTACTCATTTGTTCAATCATGTAAGCGTTCTTAGACTGTTTCAGAGTTGGTTTGTGTACCTCATACAAAGAAGGTTTATGCTCAGTCCTTCTTAATATTTTTGAGGTGAATAGACTATTCAAAGGGTTCATGTGACTCCATTTCCTTTCACAATCATGTTGATTAAAATCTCTCTTTGGTACATTCCTTATCATGATCCTGTTGAATGTTTGCAAGGGTTTGTGGTCGAAGTAATAAAGTAAAGGAGATACTAATGATGCTGAGGCCCTTCAAGGGCCCAGAATCCTGATTAGTGTGCAGTGTGCCAAGTAGGAAAGTGTGTATGTCTCTCTTCTATGTGCAATCATTTATTAACTTAAACCCACTAGGTCCATAGCTTTTTATTTAAAATATTCAAATACAAAGTAGTCCAGGAATTCAGAGGGAAGTGTGTTGACACTAGACAAGACCAAAAAGGAAAAGAGGGAAAAATATCACCGTTGTGGGATTTTCGCTGGTTTTATTTTTCATACATTACTCTTTTACCTTATTACTTTGCTTTTGGATTTCCTAGATTCCATTTTTCATGACCTCAAACACAGGCTGCTACCATATCTGTCAGCATTATTTTTTCATGGAATCTGAGGATTCCAACTCAGGTACTCTTGCTTGCAAGATAAAGACTTTAACCAGTGAACCATTTCCCAGTCCTGTTTCAATAATCTTATAGTCCAAGGGTGGGGGATGGGGTAGAGAATACAAGTGTGTCTGTAGAATATCTCATTCCCTCCAGGATGCTTGCAAAATTTTTTATGGTAGTATGCTTTTTTTGGTCAGTAAAGTACTTGCAATATATACATATATATATATATATAGATATATATATATATATATATATATATATGAATGAAAGATTACCTGGTATTAAGAAGAATGGATGAATGAAATTTTTAATAATTTTCAGTCCATTATTTTATTTCAAGCCATAGTTAATTGATAAAGTATTTTGGAATAATATTAGCATACTTTAATCTTTTATACAAAAATACTTCCAATTTATTTGAATATTTAATTTCCATTATGAGCAAATGAAAGATAAACTATTAAACATAAATTAAAAGATCACTGATTTCTTTTGTGTCAAAATCTGAATTGCTTTAATTGTCCATTATTAACTGAACAGATTGGTGCTCTGTGGTGGCCATGGAAGGAAACATGGAGTTATAAATTTTAAATAGCTGAACACTATTCCAAAAAATGTTTATATGCAGTATTTCAAGTTTTTATTTTTAAAAGTTCTTTTTATTGCCAATAAACCAGAAATTTTGAGAGTGAGCCTCCTAGGCAAATTCTGACAAGAATGATACATTTTACTCTAATTCTGTATTTTCACTGAAATGATTTATCCAAAAAGTTATCTAAAAGCATTGTAATTCATATTTAGGATTGATTCTGAATTTATGGAAAAGAAAATTTGTGTCATTTCTTACAGATTTAGAAATTTAAGAATGTAGCAATTATTGTGTACAGAACTGTGGCACTACGGATTCAGGGAGGCCCTTGCTCAGCTCTCGAATTCAGGACAAGCCTGGAGGTACAGACAAGCCCTGGACATGTCCCAATAGAGGACCATGTAGGTGGGATGAACAACCAATGGGAAGTGGCCCTCTAAACTGCACCTGCAATGGACACCTAGTAAACAGTTAAATGACTAGTGGCTGCCCCCCCCCCCCAGGAAGGATGGCAACACCTGATTGGACCCTGACTCTATATAAGCCAAAACACCCTGAATGACTGAATCTGCGGCATCTGGTCCACAGTTGCTTCTCACCTGATTCCTGGGGTCTGGTGGCCACCCCATCGCTGGCTCCCCCGTTTCCCCCTCCTCCTCCTAGCTGGCCCAGCAGGGGATATGGTAACATATAACATTTTGTTTGGTGCTTTAAATATATTCTACTTGGACTAAAATTTTTTAAAATTATCTAGAGAATTAATTTGAAATGCTTAAATATTTAAATCAAGAATCCTGCATATTTTAGTATTATTTGAGACAGTTAATTAGTAATAACAATTATTGAATTTTTGAATATTTGCCTTTTATATAGGACCTTTTCAATAAAAGATACACTGAACTATAACAGTAAGGAACAATAAAGATCTATCTGTTTATGTCTTCTGTTATTTGTTATGGAGTTTATTTATTTTTTATTGTCAGTTAGGAAGGCAAAGGTTTTGTTCTGTTCATTCAGAAACCACAAGCAAGTTTTGGTGGCATAAAGCTGTTTTATACTAAATGGCTCCTATCCACTGCACTTTGGTTAGCAATTCACTATGATCTATTCTGAGAAATTCCAAGTGGCACTTAGCAAAATTTCAATACTTTTTTCTAATAATGAGATGTGCTTCTAACCTACAATTCATGTGGTAGTTTTACTATCTAAAATGAGACTGTGAACAGTGATCAATAAATTATCTTCTGAAGTGTATTCAAGGTGCTTTCAGGTCACTGCTCTGACAATACCACAAACCTGCGCAATTGTACAGATCTTTAGGCCACACCCTGTAATTTTCATCCTTAGTTTGTTGTATATCAGTGTTTTACAAAACCATTTTGTTCCCAACATATTCCAAAGTGCATTTTCATCAGGAACGTCTAATCCAACTTTAGAAACTCCATAAGAAAGCAGGGTCAAAAAGCTTAAGGGAAAATTAAATGCTAATAAAAGAATGAGGTATATCTTCCGACATCAGTTTAAATTACAAAATTCAATCCTCATTAATTTTCTTTTATATTTAAACCATAGCTTTTCTTTCACACACAAAATTAGAAATGTTAATTGCTAACACATTTAAGAGAAATGAAATATAATTATTTTTTGCCCTAGTGCACAAAGATTTGTGAAATGAAAGACCCTAATTTAAAAGCTATTATGAGTTATGACAAGTCATAAGAGTTATAATTCTTATTGAGAATAAATTGTTCAAATCTTTAATTAAAAGTTGAATAATCATTACAATTATGTAATTTGGAGAGGAAAGGGTCTTGATACAAATGATTTTTTGATTTAATGTGAAATCTCCTTAAACTTTAAATTACGTATCTTCCAGTGAACTATCTAAAACTAGAAGTTTAGTGCTAGTTAATGCAATTTGCTTTTTTTTTTCACAATTAAAGCATCACAACAAAGTAAACCAATGGTTAATTTTGTTAATTTGAGTTTTTTCTCTCTTGATTTTGGTTAATTACATAGGGGCGTATCAGTCTTATTGAATTTTTCAGAGAAACATCTTTTTATCTGGTTGATTCTTTGCATCATTTTCCTTATCTCAGTTTGATTATTTCTCCCCTCATTTTGCTAATCTCCTCTCTTCTATGCTTTGGGATTGGATTGGCTCTTGTGTTTCTAAAGCTTTAAGCTGCATTGTTGTTTACTTGTGACATTTCCATTTTTTTTTAGATATAGGCATTAAGAGCTGTAATCTTACCTCTTAGGACAGCTTTCATTGTGTCCTACAGAATTTAGTAAGTTGTATTTTCATTATTGTTTGCTTCTAGAAAATCTTGAATTTGTTTTTTGATATTTTTTCTGAACCCATTTCTCATTCAACATCATAGTGTTTCATTTCAAAGAGTTAGTATATTTTTCTATTATTTCTTGTGTTGTGGATGTCAAGCTTTAGACCATGGGGTCCTACAGGGTACAGGCTATAATTTCAACTTTCCTGTATATGTGGAGATTCATTTTTTTATTATATACATTCTTTATTATTTCCACTCATACAAACTTATTAGGTACACCAGTTCCCTCCCTCCCTTCTTCTCCCCCCCAAACCCCCTGCTCCCCCTCTCCCCACCCCTTCATCCCCATCCCCCAGTGCCTGCCTCCCAATTCCCAGAGAGTCCTTTATTGTGCATGCCTGACTCTTTGTAGACCAATATGTAGTCTATTTTGGAGAAAATTTCATGGGCTGCTGAAAAGAATGTGTATTACTTGGTGCTTGTATGGATGGTTTGATAGAGATCTTTAAGGTTCATTTCAGTAAAGGTTTGATTTAGTTCCAATGTGTCTCTGTTGAGTTTATGGCCTGTTGCTCTATCCCATGTTGAGAGTAAGGTATTGAAATCCCCGAGTGTTATCGTTTTGGGATTGATTTCTTTTTTTACATGTGTATAAAATTGTTTTCCTAATATTTTTTTCTCCCAGTCATACAAGTTCAATAGATACCCTGGTCCTCTCCCTTTCTCTACCCCTCCCTAGTCCTCCCACACATTCTCCCCCCCCTTCACTCCCCTTCCTTCCCTTCTCCAGTGTCTTCCCCTTCTCCCCTGTCATTCTCTGGAGCATCCCTCTGTGTAAATGCCAAACCTCCCTGAGTCCCCTATCATAGTGAGTGTAAGGACTCAGTGGAATAGCCAGGAGCCCTTTCTTGGGCTCCCTGATAGTATGAGAACACTATTATGACTTTTATCCCTAGTCTCTAAGGATCCTACTGATTGTGATCCATGCTAAATTTTGGGGGGTCCCTGCGTGGTCCTGGTAGGGCGGAGCCTGTGAATCCCAGGGCAGAGTAAACAAGGAGGAGGTGGAAGCAGTCCATGGTGGTTCCCGAAAATGGCCGTGGTTCTACACACACATACATACATACATACACACAAACACACACTCACATGCACAATTGAATAAATAATAAAAATTAAAATAAATAAATAAATAAATAAATTTTGGGGGGTCATTGATAGATCAGCCATTGTACAGGTCATGCAAAGTCCTATTATAGCTAATGCAGATCTAACTTGTGTGGAGTATCTTGTGTATTGTTGGACCTCCCCATCTTTGGACTCTTACAATCTTGCTGCACCCTCTTCCTAAAGGTTCCCTGAGCTTTAGGATGTGGAGAGATTTGACTGATCTGGTTCCAGATGATGTAGGGTTTTAGTTTTGCTTTTTCTACACCACCCTTGGCTCCATTCTGATTGGTATCAAAAGTCACCTCGTAACCAAAGATGAAAGGCTGTTTAAATGAAGATCTTAATATAAACAGAGACTAAAAGGTAGATGGAAGAACAGGAGTGGACAGAGCAGTGAGGGAGGTCAGTCTCCCAATTGACAGTTGGTTACCATTTATCTGTCAGTCCTTATATCCTACCTGATTAGTGAGATAAACTTGTTCAGTTCCAAATGACCAGGAAGGGAAGTGAGACTGAGCTTCACCAGATGTCTTGCTACTTACATGCAGTACTTGACAGTGACCTATTTTCTCTACTGAAGTGTTTCTATACTGAAGAGTTTTTATATTCTCTGGCTTAGTATTGAGGTCCTTGATCCATTTGGAATTAATTTTTGTGCATTGTGAAAAGTACAGGTCCAGTTTTAATCTTCTGCATGTGGGCTTCCAGTTTGCCAGCACCATTTGTTGTTCTTTTTTGACAGGATTTTTGTGCCCCTTTATTAAAGATCAAATAGCTATAATTATGTGTGCTTATATTTGGGTCTTCAAGCCTTATCCATTGATCTACATGTTCATTTTGGAGCCAGTACCAGGCTGATTTTATTACTATGGATTTGTAGTATAGATTAAGATTTGGTATGGTGATACCTCCAGCATGTTTTTTGATACTCAGGATTGTTTTTGCTATCCTGTGCCTTTTGTGCTTCCATATGAATTTTGAGATGACTTGGTTAATTTCTTTAAGGAATTGCTTGAAGATTTTGATTGGTATAGCATTAAGTATGTATATTGCTTTTGGTAGGATGTTCATTTTTATGATCTTGATTCTGCCAATCTGGGAGTGTGGGAGGTCTTTGCACCTTCTGGTGTCTTCTTCTGTAATTTCTTTCTTTGGGGTTTTAAAGTTTGTATTGTAAAGGTCTTTCACTTCTTTCATTAGATTATACTATGGTATTTCATTTTATAGGAGCTGTAGTAAATGGGATTTTTTTTCTTTAGGACTTTTTCACATTTTTCATCCTTGGTGTATTGGAAGGAACTGTATTAGTTCCAGGATTTTCCTAGTGGAGTTTTTAAGATCATTCAGGTGTATGATCATGTCATCTGCAAATAGAGATAACTTGACTTCTTCCTTGCAGATTTGAAACCCTTTTTATCTCCCTCTCTTGTCTTATGGCTCTAGCTAAGACTTCCAGTACAATGTGGAATAGAAGTCGTGAGATTAGACAGCCTTGTCTAGTTCCTAATCAAAGCAGGAATGCTTCAAGTTTTTCCCTATTAAGTATAATACTTGTTATTGACTTGTTGTATATAGCTTTTATGATGTTGAAAAAGGTTCCTTTCATTTCAGCTCTCTCTAAGGTTTTAATTATAAAAGGATGTTGGATCTTGTCAAAAGATTTTTCTGTATCTATGGATAGTATCATGTAGTCTTGATCTTTGGATTGGTTTATATGATGGATTACATTTATTGATTTGCATATGCGGAACCAACCTTGTGTGCCTGGGATAAAGCTTACTTGATCACAGTGAATGATCTTTTTGATATTATTTTGAGTCCAATTTGTTAAGATTTTGTTGAGAATCTTTGCATCTGTATTCATCAAGGAGATAGGCCTATGATTTTCTTTTTTAAGTGTATCTTTATTAAGTTTTGGCATTAGTATGATATTAGCTTCATAGAAAGAATTTGGCAGTGTTCCTTCTGTTGCAATTTTATGGAACAACTTAAGGAGTATGGTGTTAGTTGTTCCTTAAATGTCTGGTAGAATTCTGTGGTGAATCCATCTGGCTCAGGACAATTTTTGGTGGGAAAATTTGAGGTTACATCATCAGTTTCCTCATTTGTTAGTAAACTGTTTAAGGAAATCAGAACTTCCTGATTCAAATTAGGTAAGTTGTGCTTACTTAGGAATCCATCCATTTCTTTTGTGTTATCAAATTTCATTGAGTATAAGCTGTTGAAATACAACCTTATAATTCTCTCAATTTTTGTGCATCATTTCTCATAACTCCATTTTTGTTTCTACTTTTGTTAATTTATGTTTCCTCTCTCTTGATTTTGGTTAATTTAATAGGGGTGTATCAATCTTATTGATTTTTTTCAAAGAACCAGCTTTGCAATTGGTAGATTCTTTGCATCATTTTCCTTATTTCAATTTCAGATATTTCTTCTTTTATTTTGCTAATCTCTTCTCTTCTACTGTTTTTGGGATTAGATTGCTCTTGTTTCTCTATAGCTTTAAGTTGCATTGTTAAGTTATTTATTTGTGATGTTTCTATTTTTTGACATAGGTGTTAAGAGGTATGAGCAGAAATAATAATAATAATAATAAACATTTTTTAAGTCAAAAAGAAAGATGTATGAACTTATGTCTTAGGAAGGCTTTCATTGTTTTCCAGAGATTTTGATATGTTGCATTTTCATCACTGTTTTCTTCTTGGAAATCTTGAATTTCCTTTTTGATTTCCTTCTGAACCCATTTCTCATTTAGCATCACAGTGTTAAGTTTTCAAGAGTTAGTGTATTTTCTGTTGTTTGTTTTGTTGTGGATGTCAAGCTTTAAACCATGGTGGCCTGATAGGGTATAGGTAGTAATGTCCACTTTCATGTATATGTGGAGATTCATTTTGTGGCCTAATATGTGGTCTATTTTGGAGAAAGTTGCATGGGCTGCTGAGAAAAATGTGTACTCCTTGGTGAATCAATGGAAAGTTTGATAGAGATCTGTAGGGTCCATTTCAGTTAGTGTTTGATTAAGTTCCAATGTGTCTCTGTTAATTTTTTGGCCTGTTTATCTATTCCATGTTGAGAGACCAATATTGAAATCCCCTAGTATTACAATTTTGGAATTGATTTCTTCTTTTAGACATAATAGCATTTGCTTAATAAATGTGGAGGAGCCCATATTAGGGGCATATATGTTCAGTATTGTGAAGTCTTACTGGTGAACTGTACCTGTGACTAAAATGTAGTATCCTTCTCTGTCTCTTATGATTTTTGTATTGAAGTCCACTGTGTCACATCCAATAATTGTGACCTCTGCTTTTTTCATGGTTCCATTTGATTGAGGAATTTTTGACAACATTTTTACTATTAGAATGTACCTATTTTTTTGTGGTGAGATGTGTTTCCTGAAGGCAGCTGATGAATGGGTTTTGATTTCTAATCCATGTTTGTAACCAGTGTCTTTTTTTAAACATTTTTTATTATTATTTCCGCTCATTCAAATTTCATAGGTAAACTGGTTCCCTCCCACCTTACTCCTCCCCGCCAACTCCCCTGCTCCCCCTCACCTCTCCCTCCCCATCCCCCAGTGCTCCCCCCATTCCCAGAGAATCCTTTAATGTGCATGCCACACTCTCCTCTGGCCCCTCCTCTCCAATGATGTACAAGGACACAGTGGCATTTCCCTGAACTCTTTCCTGTGTTCCCCTTAAGCATAGGAATACTACTGTGGCTGTCAATCCCTTGCCTCCAAGGATCTTGGTGCCTTTAGCAAATGCAAGACTTTGTGGGGTCAATAGTGTGTTGGACATTGCACAGGGCATGCAAAGTCCAATTGTGATTGCTTTGGCCCTAACTTGTGTGGAGTATCTTGTATATCATTGCTCCTCCCATCCTTGTGCTCTTACAATCTTACCGCTTCCTCTTCTGTGAATTTCCCTGAGCTTCAGGATGGGGAGAGATTAGTCTGGCCTAGTTCTAGGTGGTTGATATAGAGTCTCTGAAGTTCTGGATTATGGTTTGTTGATCTTCTTTTGCACTTTTGCTGCTCTGCAATGCCCTTCACTCCATCCTGATGGATATCATATAAACCAGTCCAAAGTCCAAGACCACATGATACTCTCAATAGATGCAGAAAAAGCTTTTGACAAGATCCAACAGCCTTTTATGATAAAAACGCTACTGACAGTAGGAATGGAAGGAACTTTTAACAATATAATAATAGCTGTATACAACAAACCCGCAGCAAGGATTATACTCAATGGGGAAAAACTGGAAGCATTCCCACTTCGATCAGGAACTAGACAAGGCTGTCCACTCTCACCACTTCTATTCAATATTGTACTTGAAGTCTTAGCTGAAGCCATAAGACAAGAAAGGAACATAAAAGGGATTCAAATCAGCAAGGAAGAAGTCAAGCTATCCCTATTTGCAGATGACATGATCTTATACTTGACTGATCCCAAAAACTCCACCAGGAAGCTCCTGGAACTAATTGATAAGTTCAGCAGGGTGGCAGGATACAAAATAAATGTACAAAAATCAGTGGCCTTCCTATATGCCCAGAGTGAAAGAAGTGAAAAAGCCTTGAGAGAAACAATCCCACTTACTATAGCCACTAAAAAAAGAAATACCTTGGTATAAACCTAACCAAGGAGGTAAAAGACCTTTACAATGAAAACTTTAAAACCCTAAAGAAAGAAATTGCAGAAGACATCAGAACGTGGAAAAACCTCCCATGTTCCCATATTGGCAGAATCAACATCGTAAAAATGACCATCTTACCAAAGGCAATATATAAATTCAGTGCTATACCAATTGAAATCCCAAAGCATGGGGCTGAAGAGGTGGCTCAGGGGTTGAGCCTCTGCCTTGCAGGTAGAAGGTCCTGAGTTCGGATCCTAGATCCCACATATAGACGCCGGGCAGAAGCAGGGCGGCCTGCGTTTCTAGTCCTGGTAGGGCAGAGCCTATGAACCTCCGGGCAGAGTAAACAAGGAGGAGGCGGTCCATGGTGGTTCCCGAATTCGTCCGTGGTTCTACACACACATAAACATGCACATGCACACATACACACGCACAATTGAATAAATAAAAAAAAAATTCCAAAGCAATTCTTTAAAGAAGTTGACCAAACAATTTCAAAATTCATATGGAGGCACAAAAGACCCAGGATAGCAAAGACAATCCTGAGTAACAAAAACACTGCTGGAGGTATCACCATACCAAACCTTAGTCTATACTATAAATCCATAGTTGTAAAAACAGCCTGGTACTGTCTCCAAAATAGACACACAGATCAATGGATAAGGGTTGAAGACCCAGAAATAATCCCAAAAAATTACAGCCATTTGGTCTTTGACAAAGGGGCCCCAAAAATTCAATGGAAAAAAACAGTATCTTCAACAAATGGTGCTGGCAAAACTGGATCTCCACATGCAGAAGATTAAAGCTGGACCCATACTTGTCACCATGTACAAGACTTAATTCCAAATGGATCAAGGACCTTGATATAAGGCCAGAGATTATAAAAACCATAGGTGAAAGGGTAGGGAACTCCCTCGAGCTGATTGGGCTAGGCCAACAGCTCCTAAACACACATCCAATGGCACAGTCACTGCTACCAACTCTCAACAGTTGGGATCTTGTGAAATTAAAGAGATTCTGTTCAGATAAAGAGATTGTAACTCAAGCTCAAAGGCAACCCACAGAATGGGAGAAAATCTTCACTAACCACACATCTGATAGAGCTCTATTATCCAGAGTGCACAAAGAATTTAGAAAACTAAACACCAAGGAAACTAATGGCCCAATTAAAAATAGGCCCTTGAACTTAAAAGAAACTTTACCAGGGATGAAATTAAAATGTCTAACAAATATCTGAAAAAATGCTCTACTTCCTTAACCATCAGGGAAATGCAAATAAAACTTCCCTGAGATATCATCTCACCCCAGTCAGGATGGCAAAAATCCACAATACAAACAACAACAAATGCTGGAGAGTGTGTGGAGACAGGGGAACTCTCCTACATTGCTGGGTGGGAATGCAGGCTCATACAACTACTCTGGCGAGCCGTCTGGAGATTCTTAAAGAAATTAAAGATTGAAATGCCCTATGACCCTGCTATTCCACTTTTGGGAATAACCTCACATACAGCAAAAATTCACCTCGATAACACAAGCACAACCATGTTCATAGCATCACTGTTTACAATAGGAAAATCATGGAATCAACCCAATTGTCCAACAGTTGATGAATGGATAAGGAAACAGTGGTACATCTATACAATGGAGTACTACTCAGCCATCAAAAATGATGAATTACTGGAATTTTCTAGGAAATGGATGTTATTAGAAACAATTACATTAAGTGAAGTATCCCAGACCCAGAAGATTAAGCGCCATATTTACTCCCTAATAAGTGGCTCCTAGTACCAAACCTACCCAGCCCATCTAGAGACACTCAAAGATAAATCCCTGTAATACCTACAGTAATTGCAAGGATTATGAACAGGAGGGATGGAGTAGAAGGGCCACACCAGAAACAAGGAGAGAGGGGACCATGTTTCAGCAGAGAAAATAGGCCTCCATCAAGGACTGCAAATAAGTAATGAGACATCTGGTTAAGTTCACAGACTTTCATTCCTGATCATTTTCAACTGAGGGGGTATGATCTCACCAGAAGGGGAGGGCATGCAGTCTGGCAGATAAAAAGTAACCATGTTGCAAGAGGGAGTAACATACAATGTAACCAGTGTCTTTTGATTGTTGAGTTAATTCCATTGACATTTAGGGCTATAATGTAGAAGTTACTTTAATTCCTATCACTTTTTGTGTTTACTGGGTTTTATAGGTAAATTATTTAACTTGTAGGTTGTGGTGATATTACTTCCCTTCTGTTCTCCTGGATATGTTTGTTCTTTTCTTCAACCTTGAGTATGTATTCTATCATTTTCTGAAGGCCTCGTTTGCTATTCATGTAAGCCTTAAAGTTGTCTTTATGGTGAAAAATTTTTCTTTTATCCTTGATCATGACTGACACTTTTGCTGGGCATATCATCCTGGGTTGATATTTGTGCCCATTCAATACTTGAAGTATGTCTCTATAAGCTCTTCTGGCTGTTACTGTTTCCATTCAAAAATCATTTGTTACTTTAAGAGTTTATTTTTTGTCTTTAAGCTCTCAGCACATTCTCTTTCTTTGTCTTGTATGTGTAGTGCTTTGCCTATTATTTGTTTGGTGAGTTTCTATTTTGGTCATATCTGTTTGGGGTACAGAATGCCTCTTGTATGTAGATGGGACTCTCTTTCTTTAGATGTGGAAAGTTTACCTTTATTATAATTTGAAAAATTTTCTTGGGTGTGGTATTTGGTGCTTCTTGTTCTGATATTCTGTGAATGCTCATGTTAGGCATCTTCAAGGTGTTCCATGACTCTTGAATATTCTTCTCAAGTATTTTTTTGGCTTTAACAACCTGTTTGATCAAATTGTCTTGGATTCCCTTTGTCTTCAAGAACTGATATTCTGTTTTCTGCTTTATTAGTTCTGCTGATAAGACTCTGTTGAGAGTTCTGTATTGAAGATAACTTGTCTTTTAATTCAATTTTAAACTTTGCTTGGGATTATTTTAACTGCTCTATGCCTGTTTTTGTTTCTTCAACTGTTTTTCTCATCTTGTCCAAGTGCCTGTTGTGTTCCTGTTCAAAGTGGTGGATGCAGTTATTTAACTCCTCTAGGATTGCTTTTTTCATTGTTTTGATCATAACAAAGATCAGGCTTTGAAAATCATTATCTTGGGTATGGCTTTTTTGGCTATTTTCTGTGAGTTTGTTCTGGTTGGAATCTATCATTATAGGATTATTTCTTTCAATAGGAGATATGTTGTCTTGGTTTTTGTTTCTTATAGATTTGTGCTGTGACCTGTTAATTTTTGTTTTGTCTCTTATGACCTTCTTTTTGTTTCTGTATGTTTTTGATTGAATTGAATTAGATGGTATTACTGCACTTGAGCAGTTAAAACTACTGTTTGCCTTGGAGACTGGTATGCTTGTCTGGTTATTTCCTAGATGAGGCTATTAGACTGCTAGTAAATCAACTTAGTCAGGTTTAGTAGACAGGGAATGAAGATTTTTATGGTAGAGCACTTTTTCGGCTTACTTCCTTGGTGATACATATGGGTGAATGGTATAAACCCTGAAGTTGTGTGGGTTTTTGGGTGTCTATATGGAAATGTTAAACTACAATGACTAATAATTGAGAGGAACAGGATGGTAAAAAGGGTTTACTTATCTTTGAGCTAGATATAAGGATTCTATCCCATGTGATGGGATGATTTTAGAGGACTTCAGATGAATGTTGTTTGTCTCCTAGAGTTTTGCTTGGGTTTCCTCTGGATTCTGTTGAATTCTGAGGAACAGGGAGTCGGCCCTGTTCTGAGTCCAGGGCAGAAAGCAGAGTGGCTACTGGGGCACTCAGATCACCTGGGATGTGGGGCATGGCCTTGGAGCCTTACCTGAGGAGCAGGGAGTCAGTCGTTATCTGGATCTGGAGCAGAAAATGGGGCTTTATTTTTTGATTTAGACATTGCAGCATTTGTTTAATGAATGTGAACGACCCTATATTAGATGCCTATATGTTCAGTATTGCGAAGTCTTCCTGTTGAATTGTCCCTGTGACTAAAATGTAGTATCCTTCCGTATCTCTTAGGATTTTCTTTGGTTCTAAGTCCACTCTGTCAGCATAATTACTAACCCTACTTGTTTCCTTGTTACATTAACTTGAGAACTTTTGATTAGCCTTTAGAATGTGCCTATCTTTTGCAGTGAGATGTGTTTCCTGAAGGCAGCAGATGAATGGGTTTTGATTTCTAATCCATGTTTGTAACCTGTTTCTTTTGATTGGTAAGTTACTTACATTGACATTTAGGGTTATAATGTAGAAATTACTTTATTTCCTGACAATTTTTGTGTTTAGTGTTTTTCATAAGTGTGTTATATAGCTTGTAGTTTGTGGTGGTATCATACTTCCCTTTTGTCCTCCTGAGATATTGTTGTTCTTTTCTCCAGGCTTGTACATCTTTTCTAGCATTTTTTGAAGGCCTTGTTTGTAAGCTTTCCAGTTGTCTTTAAGGTGGAAAATTTTTCTTTTACCCTCAATCATGACTGATAATTTTGAAGAGTGTGTAAGCCTGGGTTAACATTTGTGCTTATTCGATACTTGAAGTATGTCTCTATAAACTTTTCTGGCTTTTACTGTTTCCATTCAAATATCATTTGTTATTTTAAGAGGTTTACCTTTAAAAGTAAGTTGTTTTTATTTTTTATTTTTGTCTTGAACCTCTTAGCATATTCTCCTTTTCTTGTATGTGCACTGTTTTAACTATTTTTTGTCCTGGCAAGTTTCTATTTTCGTCATATCAATTTGAGGTGTGGAATGTCTTTTGTACTTGGATGGGCCTCTCTTTCTTTAGATGTGGAAAATTTTCCTTTATGATAATTTGAAAAATTTCCTCGGGTGTGGTATTTTGGGATTCTTTTTTTGGTATTCCATGAATGTTCATATTAGGTTTTTTCAAGGTGTTCAATGACTCTTGAATATTCTTCTCAAGTATGTTTTTGGCTTTAACAACCTTTTGGATCAAACTAATTAGCTCTTCCACTTTGTCTTCAAGTTCTGATATTCTATTTTCTTCTTCTTTAGGTCTGCCAATAATACTCTCTGTTGAGTTCTGGGTTGAAGATAGCTTGTTTTTTAGTTCAAGTTTAAACTGTGGTTGAAATTGTTTAAACTGCTTTATGCCTATTTTCTTTCTTCAATTGCTTTTCTCATCGCTTCCAAGTACCTGTTGTTTTTCTGTTTGAGCTGGTTAAAATGGGCTTATTTAA